>CM068371.1:396831968-398174468 GCA_034769895.1 Magicicada septendecula
AGGTAAATCTGTACTGTTACAAACGTTACATAACCCATGCCCAAAAATAACATATCACCCCACTATAAAGGTCAGAAATGGGTATAATATACATAGCTGTAGATTACTTTGTATTACAAAACACTATAAACTATAATTAAGTGATATAAAGGGTACAAAGTGAGTTATAGTGTACACAGTGAGATATTAAGTGGTTTTAAAAGGAGCATCTCACAGAATTATGCTGTAGATGGAGAAACAATTAACTGTAGCAGTAGGCTATATGGCTACTGACCAATTCTGTATTTTGTTTGAATTTTGTGTAATTTGTATTGTGTAGGCCACAAAGATTTTGTACCTAGGTCTAATTTTATATTTAATATAATAATTGTGTTTGAATATAAGATAACCCAGGGTTAGATATAAAATAATACTGTATGAGTAAAATGGCAGAGGAAAATAGTTTAGTGTATGACTACTATAAGCAAATAATAAATAAATACAATTAAAGGAAATAAAAATATTAAAGACCTATGTATAAAGTTAAGAGGAAACCCATATATAAATTAAATTGGATAATAAACAAAAGTTAAAAAGGATTATTTTTCTATAAATAAGAAATAAATTTATAATAATTAAAAACAGCCTATATACTCAAAAGTATATAGATGCACCAATAAAAAATGATATAAAAATTCTTGGTTACTAACAGTAACCAACTAACAAGATAATTGTTAATTGTTAAAACGATTGGAAAACGTACGTTTGGAAAAAAGAGTAATGCCTCTTAAAATTTGAAAAAACCTAATGAATACTTTGGGAAATAGTGCGAAATTTAATAAAAATTAACGAGTGTTGTCCACACCTTATGTTAGAACTCCTTCAAGTATCAACATTCACGTCCTTTATTCGATGAAAATTTGAAATAATCCAACTACCAGGTCAGGCCTAGTTTGACTGCACTTCGAGATTTTTGGTGAGACCGTATCTTAGAAAATTTAACTAAATTACAAAACAACTATAACTTCAACACTAGAACCAGCACCATACAAGTAAACACTTCAAGAAAAGAGGTGAAACAAACTTTATTAATAATTGTTAACCAAAAAAAAATCTTCATAACGAATCTTTGTGCAGTTTCAGCATTCATTAACTGATTTCGTGTTTGTAGTAAAGAACTTAACCTGTACTCTAGCGGATAAACCCGGAACTACATACTACAGAAAAAAAAAATATAATCTATTTTTCTTTGTAAAGCGTAGTATTTTATTATTCATTTCTGACCGTCTCATAACACAAAGAACTTACCCTTAACCCTGGGGAAATATATAAATTAATTCTTTATTGCTTTAATATTCTATCAAGGATAAAAAATATTTTGTTATAATTTCTGTGTTTACTAAATAAGATTGAACCAATGTTGTGTTGACAGGGAGAATCGATAATAACCTCAAATTGGGTTGCAGACGTAAAAAATCAGCTGGTCTAATGAGCGGCGAAAATTTAAATTAAGTAATTGTATACTCCGGGGATAAAATCCTTGGTCCTCTCTCTCTCCTAACTACGGTCAAACAACTTCATTGAATTCTTCCAAATCACACACACTCGATTTTAGTTTTTTTTTTAATTTCTGTAAACATAAATTATAACCGACACTGAACATTTGCAAATACAATCAATAAAGGATTAACAGTGACTCTTATGAAAGCGAGGTTTTCGAAAAGAAAAAAAATAATACTTAGATTTAATTAAGAAAAGTATTGTTTAGACTCTTAGAGACTTTACCCGCGAGACGTTACAAGATGACGCTAACAACGTGAGGCTTATAAAATAAAGAAATAAGTCTAGTGACGATCGCTAAAGGTAAGAAGACTCATCATCGAAGAAAATTTACCTGCGAGACGTTACAAAATGATGCTCATAACGTGGGGCTTTTGAACATTTACCCGCGAGACGTTACAAAATGGCGCTCAACGTAAAAGGGCTTTAATTGGGAAAGAAATTTTGAGATATTCAACAAAATAATATAACAAAAATCTAATTATCGTCGGCAGTTATGAGAAAACAAGAAATGCATAATACCAGAGGCAGATCGAAGAAGCGGGCAGAAGACAAGGAGAAGGAAGAAGGTGGACAGGATAGAGAGATAGAAGTAGTCACGGACAGTGAAATGGAACAACCAATGGGTGATAAAGAAGAAACCGAAGTAGTGACAAATACGGAAAAGGAAAGAGTTGAAGAGGATGCCCAAGGGGACCAACCAGATAAAGCGGTAGCCAGAGAAGAACCAAATTGGCAGGAAATAATGAAATTTATGGCAGAACAAAGCAGACAAAATAATGAAAATTTAATAAGACAGATGAAAGAAGAAAATAATGAAAATTTAAGGAAACTAGATGAAAATTTTAGAAAACAGGAGGAAATTTCAAAGAAACAACACGAAACTTTGAAGGAACAGAACAAGCAAACCAATGATAAAATAGATGAAAATTTTAGGAGACAGGAGGAAAACTTTGATAAAATAATTGAAAACTCAAGGAAACAAAATGAAACCTTGAGTGAAAAATTGGACAAAATAGATGAAAACTTTAGGAAACAGGAGGAGAACTCAAGGAAACAAAATGAAACCTTGAGGGACAGTTTAAAACAAATGGAGAAAATAAACGAAGAAAATTTAAAACAATTTGAGGGTAAAATAGAGAAGTTCAATAAGGAGATATGGGAAACTTTCGGGGAGAAGTTTGAAAATGTTAATACACTTAGCCAAAAAGCAGATGAATACAACGAGGAGACAAATAAGCAAATGGACAGTAGTTTCAAGAATTTGGATGAAACATTAGACAGCACTTCAGAAGGTATTAAAGTAAGTCTGAATACAGAAGAGAGCATGAAGGAAATAGAAATTAGGGAATACCAAGGTGTAATAGTATTGGAATATAAAAATAGCCACAACAAAGAGGATCATCAATACCTGGAAAAGAAGACCAAGGAAATAAGAAAAACATGTAGAAAGAAAATAATAAATACGAGAGAAGTATTGGAGATGATGAAGGGTGGATTAATTAATGTGTTTAACCTCCCAATTAATGAACAGAGGGAGTTAATTAAGTTTACATCCCAGTTAAATGTGTCGACGATTGAAGTGCATCAGAAGATATTAGTCAGATCATCAAGACGGAATATATCATTAAACATTTTGGTAAATCATCCAGAGGAAAGAGGGAATGGAATGCTATTAAAAATGAGTGAATATGTTATGTCAGAGGAGGTGCAATACCTGTTAGTTAAAAAGGAACAAACAATAATGGAAGACCGGTACTTAAGTGAAAGTTTCATAGCAGCAAAGTGGAAGAGCCGGATGGTAAGAAGATTGTCAAGGAGAGAACTAATTCCAAACACCCCAGTAATCCGAGGAAAGGGAGTACCTGAGTTAATGGACCATGGTTAAACTAAACGATAACCAACCAGAAAAAAGGGGACTGATTTTCTGAAAACCGACCAAGCAACCCATTAGAAAGAAAACCCCAAAATTCAAAAAGTGTAAGCACAACTTACTTAAAATATTTTACAACCATTTGATTTAACAAACAACAAACCACCAAGAAAAAGAGAACAGATGATTAAATAATATTTATAAAGAACTGAGTTAAAATGGAATGATAGCAAAAATAATATTTTTATGGTAACAAACAGAAGAATAAATAAATAAATAAAAACAATTGATGGTAATGTGCTCAGATAAGAAGGTAAAATAAGAAGAATAAAGAAAAATTCAATGACTACGATGAAGCTGAAGGAGGATAATAATTAATTCAACAATAATTTAGAATTTCTCGGAATTGAAAATGATATAAGAAGAAATGATACGGAGAAAATATGTCACAAGAAGGAAAGTCAAAAGGATTTTAAAATAATGCCTATCAATAATGTTATATGCTATTAGTTAATGGAAAAGAAGAAGGAATCAAGAAGAAAAAGAAATATATAATTAAATGCAAACAGCAACAGTATGAAGAATCCCGAAAGTGTTTAGTATTAGTCACTGATCGACTGCTTATAAGTTTCTTATTATAATGAATTGACCGTAGAAATGTTCCGGCAATAATTTTCCTGAGCAGGGATGATGTTCCCCTGGTCTCAGAAGGTGTAAGGATGGACAGCGGAGTAATGGACCCAAAGTGGCCACCCGAACTGAACCACCGCACAGGATAGGGAAAAATGTTAGGGAAATTAAATATTTACGGGATAATTATAAAATAGCTGAAAAGAGTGATATTAGATTCCAGAAGTATGAATGTAGAAAATAGAAGGAAGATAGCAGACAGAAGCTTAATTGAGAAAGCGAATTTATAGAAGTAAATAGAAAAATAAGTGTTAAAACAAGTTTTTTATGATTAGTGTGACCAGCCCTTATCAAGTAATATGTAGAAGACCACTACCCAGAGAAATAAATCATTAACGAATATGCCTCCAAGAGAGAGAGAGTTGAATATAAAACCCAGCTTACTACCATTAACCGAATAACAGGTGTATAAACAATTAGAAAGGAAGATATTATGAAGATATAAACAAGAATATGAAGATTGAAGAGGTCAACAATTTATTTTGAAACCAGTAAAACAAAAATAAATCTGTCCTAGTGGGGGGGGCTTTATGTAACATTACATAACCCATGCCCAAAAATGATAACATAATCACCCCACTATAAAGGTCAGAAATGGGTATAATATACATAGCTATAGATTCCTTTGTATTACAAAACACTATAAACTATAATTAAGTGATATAAAGGGTACAAAGTGAGTTATAGTGTACACAGTGAGAAAGTAAGTGATTTTAAAAGGAGCATCTCACAGAATCATGCTGTAGATGGAGAAACAATTAACTTCTTGGATTTTGTTGTCCATTACTTAACTAAATATCACTATTGTTTGACGACTCGGAACACTAAGTTTTTTATAAGTAAAATTGTAAAGATTAACAACATCCCCTTAGATGAAAAAGACTAGAAAGACGAACTAAACACGATAAAATATCTAGCAGAATCTAACGGATATGACAGAACAATAGTCAGTAAATTCCTACACAAAACAAACAACAGAAAAAGACAGAAAACAACAAATTCATAACACTAACATACATCAACAAACAAACTGAAAAAATTGCCCACAAATTCAAAAAAGCAGGATACAGAATCGCTTACAAAACTACTAACAAAACAGAACACACACTATCAAAACGCATGCACAAAACACAAAACAAATTCGATCTACCCAGTGTATACAAGCTAAATTTCTCAAATTGCAATAAATTCTACATAGGCCAGACAGGACGTAGCTTCAAACAGAGATACATTGAACACACAAAGGCACTCCACACCACTACAGAATCCACCTTTGCAAACCACCTCATTGAAGCAAACCACACATATAAAAACATCGACAATAACATGAACATTCTACACGTACACACAAAAGGCTGAAAACTAGACACTCTAGAACAATTAGAAATATACAAACACACAAAAACAAATACAAACGACATCCTAAACGAACAGACACAATTCAAATCGCACGCATTATTCGAACACATCTCACCACACACACACACAGCATCGATCTTTCGAAAAACTATCCCGTCACCAACAGCAAGACGGACAGCGCTACCTACGGCAGCCTCTGATGAAGCCTTCTAAAGGTGAAAGCCAGTTTAGGCTGTAAGGTAAATCTTTACGATTTTACTTATAAAAAACTTAGTGTTCCGAGTCGTCAAACAATAGTGATATTTAAACAATTAACTGTAGCAGTAGGCTATATGGCTACTGACCAAATCTGTATTTTGTTTGAATTTTGTGTAATTTGTATTGTGTAGGCAACAAAGATTTTGTACCTAGGTCTAATTTTATATTTAATATAATAATTGTGTTTGAATATAAGATAACCCAGGGTTAAATATAAAATAATAATAAAATAAAATAATACTGTATGAGTAAAATGGCAGAGGAAAATAGTTTAGTGTATGAATACTTGTAGCGGGTCAAATAAAAGGATTTTTTATTTTATTAATTTTTGGGGAATTTTTATTAAAATATTTTAAATTCAATCTCCATCTGTGTGGCCAGTCCTAGTGTTTGAATAAAAGCATTGCGCTAACCAAGGAACAGTACGCAGTAACAGTTGTGTAACCTTTACAAAAGAATGTGCTCGGCGTCGATTCTAAGAACTTTACATTTGTGTGACGTCCGCGCCCAAACGCACCACCCCAGCATGTGCGCAGACGACGCCACGGTAGTAAAACTCAAAATGGCTTAGAGACGAAAGTTTGGACGCACATGGTCTCAAAACGACGGATGTAAGTTTAAGCCCGGCCTCTTTTGGTGACGTAGAACAGTGCTCACGGAATATCATCAACATCCCGCACTAAAAAACTCCTATGTGTCAGGTGTACAGCCACAAGACTGTGACAACTCAGGCTGTGTGCGGCGACGAAATTTGTTCGCCAGCAAGGCAGTAATGTCCGGCTGCATGTAACAGGCAGTCAACTCACCGGTGCGGCGTCAGCCTGACGCTCGCTAAGGTTAGTGGGCCCAAACGAAATTTAAAATCATAAATCAAATTATGTAGAAGTGTTGTCGGACTTATAGAGGTGAAGCGGACCGGGGTAGCGAGTCGTTAAGTGGAACATAACTATTTACAACACATTTTATCCAAGTGGAACACTAACACTCAACAAGGAACACTCCACCAACATAAGAAGGAAGAATCGCAGCAGCAGGAACGAGAAATCGTAGGGAAAGCAACTTTTATTAGTAGAAGAAACAGCGAGGCGACTTCGTCTTATGTCTGGCCGAGCAGCGGCCATCATTGATTTCCCACAATTCACAATTCAACACGACACAGTCTATTCAACAGAACGGTTTGAAAGCATCTTACTTAACATTATATATTGAATAACATATATGTATTTTAATTTTTAAGTGAATATAATTTTGTAATGTTATACTTTTAACACTTTGCCCTTTTTCTCTGACTATACCTAAAATAACTGTTAAAAGAACCCGAATATAAATAATTGTACACTATTGATACCCTGAGAATCGATTTATAAATCGATAGAGAGTCAATATAATAACTATTTGTTAATAAAATTCCTGATGTACTACAAAGTTGAACATTATTTATTCCTAAAAGATAATTAGAATAATACGTAATTTTAATTGAGCTAACTACCAGAATTTCACCACCAAGAAGGAAGTTAACCTCCAAATAAGAAAAGTTCACATATCGATTGTTCTTGGAGACAGTTCTATTAACTGGTGAAGGAGTTTTAAAAATACAGAAAAGGAATTAATTCTTTTAAAACAAATAATAAAAAGTGCAAAAAAAAAATTACACAAACATTTATAAATTAACAAATTCGTCTCATCATTTATTTGTAATCTGTTATACAATATATATATATACATATATATTGTAATGCGACACAATAGTAGCCCTATCCGAAAACTTAAAACTGCTGAATTCAATAGGTACAATAATAGGTAAAGTCACCTATGCTATCCTATTAAAACCAGATAAAGATGAACAGCCCTTACTTACAGAAAAGACTGTACAATATAAAAGATAAGAAAAAAATACAATACAAATAATAAAATAAATAATTAAAATGTATTATAGCAAGTATATAACATACATTCAAACCTTTATGTAAATGAGTGAATGTGACGGAATGGGGAATAAAGTTAACAATCCCTATTATTATTTAAATATGTTATAAATACAATAAGTGTCAGTGGAGTGGTGACAAAATAAGTGCGGGTTAATTACTTTTAAAAAAAAAGGAAAACCCATAAATAACACCAATAGTGAATGGTAGTGAAGGGTTTCATCTCAGATTGAGATGTTAGGGAAGGCTTTGGTGTAAGTAGTTGTATTTGTGTTCTACACCAAAACCTATAGTAAGTTTGTGTGAGCCTACTGGCAAAATAAGAAAATGTGTATTAGAAACCAGGACCTATGAACAATAATCTATTCATTAGCCAGTAATGCTTGATAAGATTGATGGGATGGAAGTATGGTACACCAAGTAGTTTATAATTATTTGTCAATTTATAAATGTAGAATTTGGCCATGAAGGCAATACCTCGAAGGTAACATGTTAAAAGATTTTGTTCTGATTATATTATTTGTTAATTTATGATTGTAAACTTGTCCATGTAACACTACTTTAAGTAATAAGTCAAAAGATTTCGTTTTTAACTATTGTGAAAACATGTTAAGGGTCAAGGCTCATGTAATAAGATGTAACTCAGGAAAAAGGGTTCAAAACCAAAAACCTAGGTAATAATAAATGTAATTTAGAATATATTAATGAAATGCTATTGATGGCCTAGGCCACAAGTTCCATACAAAGGAAATAATGTCAGAAATGAGTAGATTAGTAAACCTGTGATAAAACAGGAAAGGGACAAAATTTATATGATGAAGCTAATTATTTTAACAGTAATATTATATATTAGATTAATTTAAGGAATTGTAAAGTGATATAACAAATTGTCGTGTTTTATATATAATTTAATTAATTGCAAAATGATCTTAAACTCCCACTTACCTTCTATTTGTCACTCTCTGGCCAGATCGTCTAGTGGTGTAACCCTATTTCGTATAGCGAATTTACCAGCACAGAAAATGAAATTAGGTACTGGAAATGATTATTCTATCACACATATATCAAGTGGAATAAAGTATTAATTTATTGTTTTAGGTTGTGACATTCTCTGTTCTCCTTTCTTTCTAATCAACTACAATTATGACTTCTCACTCGATTCTCCAACCTTTAAATTAACTGTATTCAATATTGAGGTGAAGCCCCTTTTTACCAACAACAAATTTTAACATATTTTATTTCTTATATCTAGATTATAATATTAATGAATTAATTAAAGACAACCCAGCATTTTGCTCACACACACACTCATTCCGTTACACCCCATTTATGTTAATGAGCTCACAAAAAAAAATGTTATGATCAATTAAAATGGATTTACGTGTGGCTACTTCCTTAATGTGTATCCGGACGCCAAAGGTTGTAGTTCTGTCTTTTTGATGGCTTATTGTTTCGTAAAAAAAATTTCATAATTAAACTTTAGTCTCGTCTCACTTTACACTTTCACTATATTCGGTCCAAAATAAATCAGCGTTTCAAATTATTACTTCATTGCACTGCTTCTACTTTTATTCGTATCACTCTCTAGTCCATATTTTGGAAGCTGTAACAAGCCCCGGCCCGCAGGCCTTTCACTTGCTGGGATGCAACAGACGTCGTTTTCTGTGCACACTGCGCGAAGGTATTTCTGAAACGTGCCATTAGCGTGAGAAACTTGGCCGACTGTGTGCGTGGTTGACAGCGCGGGCGCGCCCTCCTTGCAATCTAAGCATAACAACGCCAATACACACCCGTCTCGATGCTACAGTCTCTTCACCACACGTATTTGGTTGCAAATAATATTGAAAGGATTTAATTTCCAAAGCCCTATAGGTCTGTACCGTTACAATACCCCCCCCCCAATGAGAGATCTTCTGCCGAAACAGAAGAAATCTCATTGCTAAACCCCTAAGAGGATTGGTGAGGATATGGCGCCAACAACCCCCCATTAATTCTTAACGCATCATGGGTAAGCTACCCCCCTAGCTTGGTGACTGTGGCTGCATCCGACCGAGATTACTGGACTTCTCTATTCGAGATCCCAACACCATAAAATCGGACCGATACTCACCATAGTACCCCCAACCTTCCGCCCATAAAATCAAAACCTTGGCCTTATACCATACCAGATACCCAACCGATATGTCCCCCCTTACATGCATACTGGGTTGCCTTTAGCAAAATACTGGGTGCATACACATTTCATTATTGATTACATATTACATCCATTTACATTAAAATAAACTTCACAAGCATTCTATAATTGCTTCTACATGAAGTAATTCTCCCTTTCCAAACAACAAAATTTTTTCTGATATTATTTCAAATCAAATTCAATTAGTAAAAACTATCTAGGTCCATGATCAAAACCCACTTCCACGTTAGTCTACTTTATTTCTTTCCATTCCTTAATTCATTGCAAATTTTAAAATCTTCCAAAATTGTCCAAAATCTTTAAAATACATTTACTTTATTCTTCTGACATTACTCACGCTTATAATAAACAAATAAATGATATAATATAATAATATAATAAACAATACAATAACAAACAAATTTATTATAATACATTTATAATAAACAACCTATTTCTACCGTAAATTCATAAATAGCTACGCTTGATTACAAAGATAACATAAGATATACGTCGTGAATCAGCTGACCTCTCTTCCACTGATAGTGAACCTCAAAATTTAATATAAACTTCTTTAATGCAACGATTTTTTTTTTCAAAAAGAATTATCTTGTTATTAAAATTTATTATTCCTCCTTTACTTATATAAAAAAAAACTACAAATCAATTATGAGGCATATATTACATATCTAACCCCAATCATCAGCTGATCTCTCTGGGTCAGGTTAATGACCTTACCCTAGATACACTTCAAAATTATACAATATAAAATATATGACATATGTTTATAATACACTCTAACATAGTAAAATAATAATACAATAAGACATGATAAATTCCTTAGCATAAAATTATCATAGCAAAACATGGTTGCATCAATTCCTTCTGAACAAACATAAAATCATTCATTTAGCTTATCAGCTATCATTAAGTTTCAAAACAATTTTTTAAATCGTTACTCCCCCTGAGTAACCCCCCTTCCACACACACTATGACCCCCCTGGACTGTGGCGTCCAGTTGCGTCCACAAGGACTGACGTTTTGGAGGAATTTTGTCATCTCCTTGTCCTTGCTTCAGCCTTACATTATAAAAAGCAGTCAGACATCGTAATATCTATAAATTACATAGTTATACGCCCCTAATGCGGGTCTATCACCTTTTTTTACTGTTCCTACGCGAACAGAGTGATAGCCGCTGTTCCATAATTTGGTGATTCCCCTGAATTACCCCCTGTCAATTTCTAAATTCACCTTTACAACGATAACAGCTATGGCCAGTTAAGGCAGAACGTGACGCAATGAGCCCCGACCATAGCTGTCAAAGCTAAACCAATTCCACGGTCAGGGTTCGGTGAGGCCGTGACCGCCCGAAAAGTTGGGGAATCACAAGTAAAAGATATCTTAGTTTATGATATAGCTACATTTAATATTTACAATTTACATTGCATGAAATTTCTAGTCTTGATTGTGCGTTTTAACATCATACATTTCGTTCTTAACTTTGGCCTTTATTAACATAATATAGTGAGTACAACAAAATATTTACTTAGTCACTCAAATTAATCTATTCCTAATTACATAGGCTATCATCAACTAACGATTGAATCTTTAATTACATTTAATAATATAATTGACCGTTTAATAAAAAGGATTCACTCTCTCACTCCATTAAAATAAACATTTAATCTGCATCTGAATAGAATTACAAACATTTCAATTTTAGGTTTAGTTTCAAACTCCATAAACCTTTCTTCCCGTTAACATTTTATATTTATTTATTTATTATCAAATTCCAATCTCCTACAACTAATTTAAATTCATCATCAATATTTCTTTATATAACATTGTAAATCAATCAAAAATATTTAAATATCTCAAATTATTTTAATTTCATCAAGTATTGAAAACACAACATTTTAATTACATTACTCCAAAACAATTACAGGTCATTTATTAATTACCACATTCGTAATCATTTATTTAATCTGACAAAATATTATTATTATCATTAAACAAATTCTACTACATACACCCATTGTTTACATTACATACTTGTTACAATACAAACACAATTAATTTCACTAGAATTTATTTACAAATCTTCATCATTAATTGTTCAATTTTACCACACTTCATTTCCTAAGTTAGCAAGGTCATCACCATAAATTAAAATATTCATTTATTGAGTTTATATTCGACCTCCATCGTCAAAAATTAGTCTTATTTTCACATAACATTTTTCAATTTTATTTATGCACATCATATGGCTATCCTTTGTGTAATAACCATAAAAATTTATTTTATCCATTTTACCACAATAATAATACATAGGGTTACCTCCCATTATTATTATTTTGTCATAAACCAAGTCAACATTATTGTTTTTTGGCAAGTCTCCATCAGTATTTATTATTACAATCATATCATTTAAATTTTTATCACAATAGACGTCAGCTGTTACTAATACGCTGACCCTCTCTACAGGTAAGTATATGTTATTATCATCAAAATAAACATCAATCTTTATTTCACAAGGTGAGTCAATTTGTTCCTCTCTTTCAATACATAAACTCTGCACTAATATTTCATAATCTCTATTCACCTTAAATATTTCTACCACTCTCTCTCTCTCTCTCTCTCTCTCTCTCTCTCTCTCTCTCTCTCTCTCTCTCTCTCTCTCTCTCTCTCTCTCTCTCTCTCTCTCTCTCTCTCTCTCTCTCTCTCTCTCTCTCTCTCTCTCTCTCTCTCTCTCTCTCTCTCTCTTCATACCTTTCCCAACCCCTTTTTACTCTCTCATTCCATACAGAGGGCAATACAACATTATTACAACACATCCTGGCCTTACCAGGGAAACCATAATACATAAAGGGACTATTATTTGTAGACCTTTTGTCTCCCAAATAAACTAATAAGGAACCTTTGTCCTCATACAACACTTGTGAAGCATTTACTTCACATATACTACAAGAAAAATTTGCCCTCTGTTCATACTCTACAGTTAAACGATCTCTCCATTCTTTCTCCAACTCATCAATACTTATTACTGCTTCATTACTAACATCAACTGACTTTCTACTCTCAATATTACTACTATTGTCTACTGTATCATTTTTTGCTACCCCATTTTCAATTACTTCATCATTTTTAATATCATTGTTATCACTTGTTAACACATCATTATAATTATCGGTACTCACCTTGTTCTCAGTTACTTCATTATTTACATTCCCACTACACTTACCGGTATTTCTTGTAACATTATCATCATCTTTTATTCGTTTTATAGCTATCTGGAAACGTTCATCAATGCGTTTACATAATTCAGTACTCATAGAATCCAACTTTACACTTATGTTCTGCTCAAATTTAATATTTTGTTCTTTAAGTTCTTGAAAATTTATATCATTTTTAATATTCTGTTGTTCACATTTTATTTTCTGTTCTTTAATGTCATTACTTAATTGGTCAAATTTGGTCTCAAAATTACTATTTACTTTACTGAAATTGGCTTTCATAAAATCAAATATGTCATCTAATGACAATTCTTTTTCTTTTATATTTGTTTTTATCACTACAGGAGTAGATTGTGCTTCTGCGTTATCGATCATAATTGACCCGGTTAGGTCAGCGTTAGTTACTGCTTGAACGCTCAAATCAGCTGTTGGCATTGACTGACTTAATTCACTCACACTTGGTGACGGGTCCATTGACCCAAAGCCACTCTCACTCATACCTGAGTCTATCAAATTGTTCCAAATTGTTCTCTTTTTTGTTGTTAGACATTTTATACTGGTTTATTAAATACTTATTAAATTTTACTTGTACTCTAACATGCACAATTTCTCAACACCTCGTAATTTTATTTTGCGTATGTTCTGTAAATTTTACGTAAGTTATTTTCGGCTTCCGCCAACCCTATTCCATTCTCTGTGTTTTAAAATAGGCCAATTTGGAATATATACATTATTTATTCCAAATCCTGGTCACGGCACCATTTGTCGTGTTTTATATATAATTTAATTAATTACAAAATGATCTTAAACTCCCACTTACCTTCTATTTGTCACTCTCTGGCCAGATCGTCTAGTGGTGTAACCCTATTTCGTATAGCGAATTTACCAGCACAGAAAATGAAATTAGGTACTTGAAATGATTATTCTAACACATATATCAAGTGGAATAAAGTATTAATTTATTGTTTTAGGTTGTGACATTCTCTGTTCTCCTTTCTTTCTAATCAACTACAATTATGACTTCTCACTCGATTCTCCAACCTTTAAATTAACTGTATTCAGTATTGAGGTGAAGCCCCTTTTTACCAACAACAAATTGTAACATATTTTATTTCTTATATCTAGATTATAATATTAATGAATTAATTAAAGACAACCCAGCGTTTTGCTCACACACACACACACTCATTCCCCGCTACACACCATTTATGTTAATGAGCTCACAAAAAAAAATGTTATGATCAATTAAAATGGATTTACGTGTGGCTACTTCCTTAATGTGTATCCGGACGCCAAAGGTTGTAGTTCTGTCTTTTTGATGGCTTGTGATGGTACAATTCTGGTACAGTACTAAATTTATAAAAATATGGTACAAAAGACCATAATTATTGTATTTATTTATTGTAACAATTATTTGGTAATAATTATTTAAATATTTCATAATCCCTGTAAAGTTTCGGTGAGTGGACTATATAACTATTTTATAAAACGCAGATGAGAATTGACAGGATTCCGACCGTTTTCATTGCAAAACGACAAATACAGCAAAAAATCGTATTAAACATATAGTGATAACGTGACGAGCCCTGATGACCCCAGCGGAAGGAATGCACATTTTCTGTAAACAAGTCGAAGCTGTAAACAAAGAACAAACGCCTGATGACGTAGTTTTTGCCCCACCTACGCAATGCTAAACAAAGACTGGGTCATTTCCTTCTGGATTGTGAACGCAGCTGGCCGGCAAGAAGTTCACCAAGTGTGAAATTTAATTTTTACACCACCAAAAGTGGTTAAAGAACTGTTTAAAATATCAGAAATGTTGGGGCGGTAAGGTGTAATCAGCTAAGATGTGACCGGTAGCGCAATTAGTGAACTCGCGGTGTGCGATGTTCTACCGTAAAAACAACCGCAGCGGTGAGACCTGTCCAATATAATTTGGTGAGAACGTTCCAGTATTTTTTAACATTAACATCATAAAAGAATGACCAATTCAAAATTTAATAATGAGCTCAAAATAAAATAAATTGTACCAGAGAATGAGAGAGAGAGAGTGACTTAAATATTTATAGTGCTGGGTTGTGCAGGTATTATATTTGTTTTGGTTTTAGCATATTATACTCTATTTCATTTTATTATATGTTTATTATATTTACAATGTTTATTTCTTATTAATGTTTACAAAATAAATAGGACTATGCCCTGAGGCATAGTAACGTGCGTGTTTGGCACATAGTTCAGTAGAATCATTTTTATATGTATGTAGAGTCTTTTTGATAAAAGGTAAACATTGGTAACCATTTCGAGTAATAGTACTTATTTCAGATAACACTTTCCGCTATCATATCATTTGTTTTAACACGAATTCTGGACCGCAAGATAAGCCTAATATCATATGTTGGTAATTTCCATCATGGCGCCCGTAATTATTCAATGTTTATTAGTAATTTAATTAATTTTATGTGACACAAATTTAGTAGCTTCACATTTGGCGCCCGAACAGGGACTCTATATAAAAATTTTATGTGGGGTAAGCCTACGAAGAGAGCAGAAAAGTTTATCTGAGGTAATAAACCCAATTGTAAATACGTAAACATAACCCAACTTTCACGAGGTTATGTTATAAGGTTGTGTTATAAGGTAATATTAAAATAAGTAAAATGAATACCAATAAAGGTGTTGAGAGTGAGATGGATGTTAAACTGGACCAAGTTAGTCAAACCAGTGTTACTGAATTAAACCCAGTTACCATAACCCCCATCTCAACTCAAGACGTAAGTAAACCAGATGGTACGTCTGCAATGATGCAGTTATTATTAAATAAATTCGATGAAAAATTTACTAATTTGAATGACAAATTTGATAAACAGAGTGTAAGATTTGATAATTTTGATAAACAATTTAATGAGCAGAAAACTGAAATCAAAAATAGTTTTGAGGTAAATTGTGATGAATTAAAAAACGAAATTAAAAACCGTAACACTAATCTTATTAAGCAATGTGATATAGTAATTTCAAAGTTGGATGAGCAATTAATCCAAATAGAAAATCAGAAGGTGAGTAGTAGTGAAAATATGACGAAAAACGAAGTACTGATTAATAAAGTAAGTAACAGTGATAACTTGAATAATGAGTTTATAGGTAGTAAGAATGATATGATATTAGAAAATGATAATGAAAGTATTATGAGTGAAAATGAGGTGTTTGAGTGTATTGAGTCAGAGAGAGAGCTTGGAGAAAGTACATTTTTACAAGGGGTGCAGGGGTTAGAATTTTCCTTTGATGTTGTGTTAGGGGGTGAAGAAAAGTCTTCACGTATTTTTAATAAGGACGAGAGTTCCTTAAATTTATATTTGGGAGATGAAAGGTCTACAAATAGAGTTCCTTGGTGTTTTTGTGTACCTCATAAGTGGTGCAGTAATTTTGAGTTAGTGACCCCTGCATATTTGGAGAGAGAGAGAGTGTAATTTGGTGTTATGGTGAGAAATATATAAAGAGAGAAAGTGTAGAGAAGTATTGTGAGAGATATGATGAGAGAAAGAGAGTAATAGAAATTTTTAAAGTAAATAGAAAGTACAGAGAATTGGTAGAAAGGTTAGGAGTAGAGAGGGTGGATGAAAATAATGAATACTTACCTTGTAGTAATAATGAAATTGAAATAATAATAGGTGATGATAATAATGGTATCAAGAACTTACCTGTGGTAGTAATGGATGTAGCAGGAGATAATTACGATAATAACAAGATTATAACATATGATCTTACTGATGTAGACAGAACCATACTCGATCATGACTTGATATATGATATTGAAATGGTGAATGAATATGAAATGTTTGATAATTATTATGATTATAATGTTTCTAATAATAAAATTTATTCACTAAAAAATAAGATAAATAGACCTAAGATTAGGATGTTATTCAACGATGGAGGATAGATTGTTTAATTGTGTAATGAACATTTAATATATGTGAAAAGTGGTTTTGAATTGGACTGCATACGGACTGATTTTGATTAATGATAAAATAATGTGTTTGGATTGTATAATTTTCATTGTTTTATATGTTTTATATATCAACGTATTTATGTATTTTGATGTTGTGTATTACAGGTAACTTTTATATATTTATGTACACCATGTATGTAACAGCAAGTTTATTAATTGTGTTAATAATTAACAATTAACATGTTTTTGTTTAACTAAACAAGTTTAAATAATTAAATACTTGAAAATTAATTGCTGAATTAACCTGGTACAAAAGAAAGTTGTACTAACTTTGTAACAGAAGTTGTAAATTATTAATTGTAATAGAAAGTTTCTAATGAAGTTAAATTATTATTTAATTTGTAATGAAGGTAATTCCTAATGAATAATAATAAATGATTAAGTAAGGATATATATATTTGAATTGAGAGGTACTGTTATGAGTAGGTGAGAGATGAATTTTACAATGCAATGGTCAATGAGTACAGTAAGGTAGAATGTTTAAACAGGGATAGAGCCTGGGTATAGATAAAGGCAGGTGAGTTATTTAATTGAAGCAAATGGGAATTAGATAGTTAAGAATTTTAAAGAAAATAATACAAAGAAAGTATTAGATATTTTAGGGACAGTAGTTAGTGATTATTTGTAGAGGTGAGTAAAGTAAAGGCTAAACATATATTTGTTGCTGATGATATTTTGTAGTGGGGGTGAGGTGATAAGGAGTGGCCAACGTATAGCGTTGTGGCAGGTAACAGCGTAGTTTAAGGGAGTGTTTGCCGAATTTTTTGGAAGGGCAAAATATTATGAATGTATATAGCCAGGTAGGGAACACCCATCTCTGTACAAAGACGCGCGGTGCTATAGGATTTATCGTCGGAATGAAATTAGTGAAAGGTGTTTATAATTGAGAAATTGGTGTCATGATAGGTAAATTTGGTGGTCAGTTAGAAAGGTGAGTAAGATTATAATAAGTAAAAGCATAGTGAGTACAGGAGTCACCCAGACTAAACAATGATAGAATGTGAAAGGTTAGGTAATTAGGTAGGTAGGAAGTTCAGAGTAGAAAGGAAATAGGAAATGAAATGAAATTATAATAATGTAATATGAATATTAATAATAATTTTAAATAAATTTTATAATTATGATAAATAATTGATGTCTAATTAATTAATTAATTGAAATTGTAACTTAAATGATTTAAATGCAAACTTAAATAGATAGAATGTGCAAATCTTAATCAGATTAAATATGAATTAACCATTTCAATGTATTACTGTATTAATATAATGATAATGTGTATTATAATGTATCATGTATTATGTATTATATTATGTGTATTAATATAGAAATTTTAACATGATGTATAGGAAATAGTGTGTGTGGAGGAGAAAGAGGGGTAAATATTGTTAACAGCGCCAATTATTAACTGTTAATAATAATAATAATAACAGTAATTTTAATTTCAATAAGGTATGATTAATTTTTTTTTTCTATAATTTTTTCTCTCCATGTTTGAGTAATACTTGGGAGATTTATATGGGGATTTCCATGTTTCTTTTATAATTAAATTAAATTCTTTTTCATATAAATATTTGTTTTTTTTATAATTACATTAATTATGAAACAGAAAGAGTTAATTATTATCGATGGGAATCAAAACAATTTATACAATTCAGTGTAGTCCATGAAGAGAATGGCAATTGTATGTAATTCTTGTATGTTACATGTTTTATATTGTATTTCTAGTAGTTCAAGCAAACCCAGTGCTTATTAACACAAACCAGCACATAGCTAAGGGGAACCAGATCAGTTAAGGATAGAGTAATTTACCAAGCCAGTATTTTGATATTTTAATTTATTGTTTCAGTGTTTGGTGATGTTATGACGGCGGTCCTGAGCTGGCCAGCGCGTCAGAGCAGGAGCGTTACGCGCCTGATTGGCCTTATGGTGTTGGGATCTCGAAGGAGAAGTCCAGTAAGGTCATGCAGGTTCTGTCATCGTCATCAGACCACGGGTGAGTTATTGATTTTCTTTTATATAAATTGTAAGGGGGTTGTGGCGACATGTCCTGGCTGATCCCTTTAGGAAGTACGAATGTGTCAATGAAAGTTTTTATGCTTCGGCACAAAATCTTTTATTGAGGGGGTTTTGTGATGGTACAATACTAAATTTATAAAAATATGGTACAAAAGACCATAATTATTGTATTTATTTATTGTAACAATTATTTGGTAATAATTATTTAAATATTTCATAATCCCTGTAAAGTTTCGGTGAGTGGACTATATAACTATTTTATAAAACGCAGATGAGAATTGACAGGATTCCGACCGTTTTCATTGCAACACGACAAATACAGCAAAAAATCATATGTAACATATAGCGATAACGTGACGAGCCCTGATGACGTCAGCGGAAGGAATGCACATTTTCTGTAAACAAGTCGAAGCTGTAAACAAAGAACAAACGCCTGATGACGTAGTTTTTGCCCCACCTACGCAATGCTAAACAAAGACTCTGGGTCATTTCCTTCTGGATTGTGAACGCAGCCAGCCGGCAAGAAGTTCACCAAGTGTGAAATTTAATTTTTACACCACCAAAAGTGGTTAAAGAACTGTTTAAAATATCAGAAATGTTGGGGCGGTAAGGTGTAATCAGCTAAGATGTGACCGGTAGCGCAATTAGCGAACTCGTGGTGTGCGATGTTCTACCGTAAAAACAACCGCAGCGGTGAGACCTGTCCAATATAATTTGGTGAGAACGTTCCAATATTTTTCAACATTAACATCATAAAAGAATGACCAATTCAAAATTTAATAATGAGATCAAAATAAAATAAATTGTACCAGAGAATGAGAGAGAGAGAGAGAGAGAGAGAGAGTGACTTAAATATTTATAGTGCTGGGTTGTGCAGGTATTATATTTGTTTTGGTTTTAGCATATTATACTCTATTTCATTTTATTATATGTTTATTATATTTACAATGTTTATTTCTTATTAATGTTTACAAAATAAATAGGACTACGCCCCGAGGCATAGTAACGTGCGTGTTTGGCACATAGTTCAGTAGAATCATTTTTATATGTATGTAGAGTCTTTTTGATAATAAAAGGTAAACATTGGTAACCATTTCAAGTAATAGTACTTATTTCAGGTAACACTTTCCGCTATCATATCGTTCGTTTAACACGAATTCTGGACCGCAAGATAAGCCTAATATCATATGTTGGTAATTTCCATCATGGCGCCCGTAATTATTCAATGTTTATTAGTAATTTAATTAATTTTATGTGACACAAATTTAGTAGCTTCACAGGCTTATTGTTTCGTAAAAAAAATTTTGTAATTAAACTTTAGTCTCATCTCACTTTACACTTTCACTATATTCGGTCCAAAATAAATCAGCGTTTCAAATTATTACTTCATTGCACTGCTTCTACTTTTATTCGTATCACTCTCTAGTCCATATTTTGGAAGCTCTAACAAGCCCCGGCCCGCAGTCCTTTTATTGAGAACCGCGCGGTTCACTTGCTGGGATGCAACAGACGTTGTTTTCTGTGCACACTGCGCGAAGGTATTTCTGAAACGTGCCATTAGCATGAGAAACTTGGCCGACTGTGTGCGCGGTTGACAGCGCGGGCGCGCCCTCCTTGCAATCTAAGCATACCAATGCCAATACACACCCGTCTCGACGCTACAGTCTCTTCACCACATGTATTTGGTTGCAAATAATATTGAAAGGATTTAATTTCCAAAGCCCTATAGGTCTGTACCATTACAAAATGTATAATTAAAGTATAGGCCCAACATTAGGATTTTTGTAAGGTGAAAAACCACCCTATATAATTAACCAATGTAAGTAAATGAGGTAGCAAAATGTTCATAATGACATAAAGAAAAGCATGATGTAATTTAAATTTAAGAAAACTTAAAGCTGAAAAAGGAGAATTTTTCTTATAGGCAGATGAACATTTAAATCTTGTAAACTGACCACGTGACCTTATGAACTCTCTGTTTTGACCAGTCACAGGCCAGTATTGTGAGGGCACGAAACCGTTGATGGAAAGGCAGGAATATAGAATAAAAGGATTGTATTGTTAATGATTGCAGAGAGCAGATGAGCTCTAATGAAGAAGTTTTTAATTAAATAATAATAGTGTTTTTTGGACCGTTGGCGATGAAAAATTATAACTAATAGAAGCTATAAATACTGTGGAAGATTAGAAGACGAAAATATTTAAATTAAAACAACAAGTAAATGCAGAACCTTTGAAAATCCTGATTGCCTACCATGAACACACTTTCATAACGCCTGTGAGTGACGCCAACTTTAACTATTAACCACACTACAGGTACGATTACACAACACTACCGTAGACACTATCTACACTTACAGAATAACACCAGGGATCATTTATTGAAGAAAAATCTTAAAAACTAAAACAGTGAACACTGAAACATTTATTTTAAAATAACTTGTGACAGCACGTGGCCAAACGTTTTCAGCGGCCATCTTGCCGATAGTCTGGTTGCCATAGCAACTAATAATAACGAAATATAGTCTTAAGATTTTAAAATTTTACTTACCTTTGTAATGTATTGTATTTTTTTATGTATTTGCTGAATTCAATGACAGTCTAAAAGAACCCTTAAACCCTGAGAATGAATATATTATTATAAATAATTTGTTATTTGGAACTTGTTAGTGTAAAAGTCGAATTGAGCACTAGAGTCGACCCGACCAATATTTGTTTCAACAAGTCGACTGTTCATTTCTCTGAATAACTGTAATGAAAATAAACATTGTTATTTGGAATCAAAGGAGTTGTCATTGTAGATAATTTGAAAGTTTACAGGTAATTCAACAGGAGAGTGAGCAGCGAACGGACCGAAGCATTTGGAAAAAGAATGGGGCGCTCGAGGACACTATCGATTGTTGCAATAAGTCCGTATTTGACACAAGTGGAGTCAATTTGCACTAATAAAGCTCTTCAAAACTCAAAACACATAACATAAAACCCACAATACACTGTTACATTACAATATATATGCATAAAATTGTGATGGTACAATCATGGTACATTTATAATTACCTTAAATATGGTAAATAAAACCATAACTATTGTATTTTCTTAATTTGGTCATAATCAAACCAACCTTAAAGAACCAATATGAATATATAGTGAGTGGAGTGTATAATAATATTTGTCAGGATTTGAACCAATTCATAGCAAAAAACTGTGAAACATCACAAAAAACAGTATGCAGTTTGTGGCGATAAGAGTGCCGAACCTTAATTACGTCAGCGGCTGAGAATGTGTTTACATCAACAACACGAGGCTGTCACCAGCTTAACAATGGAAGTGTGACGTAGGTTCACCCCACCTCAGCAAAATCTAACAAAGACTCTTGGTCATTTCAACTGCAGCAGTGATCAACGCCGGCCGGCAACCCGTTCACTCATACGTGAATTATAAATTTTGAACCACTGTAAGTGGTTAATAAACAGTATAAATATCGTGAATATGTGCTGAGGAACGTTAAAAAGTTCGGCTTTGTGTAGGCGTCATCGGCCGATGAATCGTCCCATGGAGATCGGCGTATAGAATCGGTCCGAAGGGTTACGTAGGTCGACACGACGGTGCGCCGTAAAACGCCATAAAATTTTACCGATTGTGCTAATCGGGACGATACTAGCAGTGCGAGGAGGCCTACACGAAATGGGTGAGAACGTTCCATCAGCACCTTAATATCCTTATTTTATTTCCAAGTTTCTTTCATGTAAAATGACCAAATCACAAATCATATAAATTCAAATATTCAAAATTTCAATTACATAAAATGAGCTCCTAAAATAATAAAATTTGTACCATGAGAGAGAGAGAGAGAGAGAGATTGCAGTGTGTGTTGAGTAATTTCTAAGTGCTGGGTTGGGCACAACTACATATATTACTATTTTATAATTACTAAAGATATGTAAGGATATAGTCACGTAAGTACATACTATTAGATAATCACATATTTACTTGCATTATGCTTTTGGAGGGGTTAGAGTTTGTTTCACATTTGCAAAACTGTTATGTAAGAGGTAGATAAAATAAAAAGGGTATTTCATTGGTAAAATTTATAAACAGATGTTTTATTATTTCAAGCAACTTCCGTTCATCATAACTTCGCGTAACGAATTCCTGGCCTATAAAATATGTAACAAAGATGGCGCCCGAATTTTTTAAACATAATCATAAGTGTAACATACAATATATCGTATACATAAAATCAACCGAATCGTAAGATCACAGATGGCGCCCGAACAGGGACTCGGCATAAAATTTTATGCGAGTACGCCTAGAAAGAGAACGGAAAAAGTTGTTTGAGGTAATAGACACTAAAATTGTAATACGTAAACATAACCCAATAGTTAGGTTATACCATTGTATGCATGTGTGTATTGCAAAATTGCCAACATGAGTACAAATGATAATATTACGTTAGAAATCAGTACAACTGATGTAAATTTAACTGGCGAGATGGATGTACAATTAAATCAAGCTAGTCAGACTGACGAGGCAAATACGCCTGTGTCTGCAGAGATAACGAAAATCGATACATCCATTCCAGCTATGTCAGTTAGCAAACCAGATTGTACTGCTGAAATGATGAAAATTTTATTAAATAAATTTGACAGTATTGACAAAAAACTAGATGAGCAGAAAATCGATTCTGATATTAAATTCAATGAACTAAAGAATGAAATAAAATTAGGTCACAATCACCTTATTAAGAAATGTGACAAGCTCATCACAAAACTAGATGAGAATTTAAATTTGGTAGAAAGTCAATTAGAAAGCCAGAAAGTAAATAGGAATACCCAGCAAAATGCAGTACTGGATAATAACATATTTAAGGGTGATAACTCAAATAATGAATGTACAGATAACTCAAATATTACAAGTAGTAAGAATGTGGTGTTAGAAAAGGATAAAAATAATAATGAAAGTATAATTAGTGAAAATGAAATGTTTGAATTTATTGAGTCCGAAAGAAAGTTGAGAGAAAGTATTTTAGTACAAGGAGTGCAGGGGGTAGAATTTTCTTTTGATGTTGTATTAGGGGGTGAAGAAAAGTCTTCATGTAATTTTTATGAGGATAAGAGTTCCTTAAATTTATATTTGAAAGACGATAGGTCTACAAATAACGTTTCTTTGTGTTTTTGTGTACCTAATAAGTGGTGCACTTATGTTAGGGATAATTTTATGTTAGGGACCCCTGCATATTTGGAGAGAGAAAGTGTATTTTGGTGTTATGGAGAGAAATGTATTAATAAAGAAAATATAGAGAGATATTGTGAGAGTAAGAGAATAATAGAAATATTTAAAGTAAACAGAAATTACAGACAATTGTTAGAAAGGTTAGGGTTAGATAAGGTGGAAGAAAATAAGGAATACGTACCTTATAATAATAATGAATTTGAGATAACAATAAATGAGAATAAAGGAATTAAGTATTTACCTGTGGTGGATAATTATGAAGATAATTATAGAATAAATAACAAATTAATGACATATGATACTGAGATAAAAGGAACCCTACTTGATCGTGACTGGAAATATTTGGTTAATAACAATTTCATAAAGGAATATGAATATAATGTTGCAGATAATAAAATATATTTATTAAGTAATAAGTTAAGTAGACCTAAGATTCGTTTGTTGTTCAACGATGGTGGATAGACTGTTGTGTTGTGAAATGAACATTAAAAATATATGTGTAAAGTGATATTGAATTGGACTGCTATGAACTGAGTTTGGTAAATAACAAAATAATGAGTTGGAGTGTATATTTTTCATTGTATTAAATGTGTTTTATATCAATGTATTTTTGATGTGTATTATGTATTATGTATTACAGGTACACCAGTATATATTATTATGTATTTTAATAACATGTTTAATAATAATATTTTTTTTTACAATTGCATAACCATTCAAGAGTAATCATTCTTTATTAAATTGTGGTACAAAAGAAAGTTGTACTAACTTTGTAACTTTATAAATTATTAATTGTCATAGAAAGTTTCTATGAAGATAAATTATTATTTAAATTATTGTATTGAAGGTAATGAATAATACTATTAGCGAATATTGATGAATAATTAAATAAATATTTAATAAGAATATATATATTTGAAAAGTGAGAAGTACTGTTATGAGTAGGTGAGAGATGAATTTTATAAGATCATTGTTAATGATTGCAGTGAGGTAAGTGTTTAAACAGGAATAGAGCCTGGGTATAGATAAATGCAGGTGAGTTTAATTGATGTAAATGGAGTTAGAAAGGTAAGAATTTTTAAAGAAAATAATACAAAGAGAATTATTAGATATTTAGGGACACAGTAGTTAGTGATTATTTGTAGAGAAGGTGAGTTAAGTAAAGGTATAAACATATATTTGTTGTTGATGAATTCTGTAGTGGGGGTGAGGTGATAAGGAGTAGCCAACCAATAGTGTTGTGGCAGGTATTAGCGTAGTTTAAGGGAGTGTTTGCCGAAATTTTGGAAGGGAAAAATAATATGGATGTATATAGCTAGTTAGGGAACACCCAACCCATTGCAAAGACGAACGGTGCCATAGGATTTAAATGAAAATAGTAATGGTGTTTATAATTGAGATATTGGTGTCATGATAGGTAAATTTGGTGGTCAGTTAGAAGAAGGTGAGTAAGATTATAATAAATAGGAGTATAGTGAATATAGGAGTTATCCAGACTAAACAGTGATTAGAAGGTGAGAGGTTAGGTAGTTAGGTAGGTAGAAAACTCAGAATAGAAAGGTATAATAATATTATATGAATGTAATAATAAATTTAAAATTAATTTTATAATTATAACAAATAATAATTGATGTATAATTAATGAAAGTTTAATTGAAATTGTAAGTTTTTAATTTAAATGCAACTTCAAATAAATTATGCAAATGTTATATAAATTATATATATAAATCTTATAGTGCAAATCTTAATCAATGAATAAATTATTTTAATGTATTAATTATCAATGTATTATTATGTATTATGTATTTATGTTATAAAATTTTTAACATGCTTTTATAATATGGAAATAATGTGTAAAAGGGATAAATAGAAATGGCGCTGTTAATACCAGATTATTACCTGTTAATAATAATAATAATAATCATAATAATTTTTTTTTAGTTTTATCATTCAATAAGAGTTATAAACAAATAAATATACAGATTTATCAATTCTTTTATAATTTGTTTTTCTCCAGGTTTGGGAGATTTATAGGGTAATTTTCCTAATTTCAATTAGAGTTTAAATTTTTATTATATCAATGTGTTTATGTTATAATTACAGTAATTGTAAAAGAAAGAAGATAAATATTATCGATAGTAATCGAAACCATTCATTAATTCAGGGTTTGTAATATGAAGAAGGGAAATTCTTTCTAATTCTTGAGAAATATATATTTCTAATTCTTTTATAACTATATTAAGCCAACCCAGTGCTTATTGGCACAAACCAGCACTTAGCTAAGGGGAACCAGATCAGTTGAGGATGGAGTGATTTACTAAGCCACTATTTTAATATTTATTATGTATTGTTTCAGTGTTTGGTGATATGACAGCGGTCCTGAGCTGGCCCACGCGTCAGCGCAGGGGCGTTAAGAGCCTAAGTGGCCTTATGGTGTTGGGATCTCGCAGGAGAAGTCCAGTAAGGTCATGTAGGTACGGTCATCATCATCAGACCAAGGGTGAGTTGTAATTTTCTTTTATATAAAATTGTAAGGGGGTTGTGGCGACTTATCCTGGCTGATCCCTTTAGGAAGTATGAAAGGGTCAATGAAAGTTTTTGTGCTTCGACACACAATCTTTCATTGAGGGGGTTTTGTGATGGTACAATCATGGTACATTTATAATTACCTTAAATATGGTAAATAAAACCATAACTATTGTATTTTCTTAATTTGGTCATAATCAAACCAACCTTAAAGAACCAATATGAATATATAGTGAGTGGAGTGTATAATAATATTTGTCAGGATTTGAACCAATTCATAGCAAAAAACTGTGAAACATCACAAAAAACAGTATGCAGTTTGTGGCGATAAGAGTGCCGAACCTTAATTACGTCAGCGGCTGAGAATGTGTTTACATCAACAACACGAGGCTGTCAACAGCTTAACAATGGAAGTGTGACGTAGGTTCACCCCACCTCAGCAAAATCTAACAAAGACTCTTGGTCATTTCAACTGCAGCAGTGATCAACGCCGGCCGGCAACCCGTTCACTCATACGTGAATTATAAATTTTGAACCACTGTAAGTGGTTAATAAACAGTATAAATATCGCGAATATGTGCTGAGGAACGTTAAAAAGTTCGGCTTTGTGTAGGCGTCATCGGCCGATGAATCGTCCCATGGAGATCGGCGTATAGAATCGGTCCGAAGGGTTACGTAGGTCGACACGACGGTGCGCCGTAAAACGCCGTAAAATTTTACCGATTGTGCTAATCGGGACGATACTAGCAGTGCGAGGAGGCCTACACGAAATGGGTGAGAACGTTCCATCAGCACCTTAATATCCTTATTTTATTTCCAAGTTTCTTTCATGTAAAATGACCAAATCACAAATCATATAAATTCAAATATTCAAAATTTCAATTACATAAAATGAGCTCCTAAAATAATAAAATTTGTACCATGAGAGAGAGAGAGAGAGAGAGAGATTGCAGTGTGTGTTGAGTAATTTCTAAGTGCTGGGTTGGGCACAACTACATATATTACTATTTTATAATTACTAAAGATATGTAAGGATATAGTCACGTAAGTACATACTATTAGATAATCACATATTTACTTGCATTATGCTTTTGGAGGGGTTAGAGTTTGTTTCACATTTGCAAAACTGTTATGTAAGAGGTAGATAAAATAAAAAGGGTATTTCATTGGTAAAATTTATAAACAGATGTTTTATTATTTCAAGCAACTTCCGTTCATCATAACTTCGCGTAACGAATTCCTGGCCTATAAAATATGTAACAAAGATGGCGCCCGAATTTTGTAAACATAATCATAAGTGTAACATACAATATATCGTATACATAAAATCAACCGAATCGTAAGATCACAAAATTATTTCTGTATTATATGTATAAAATTATTTCTGTATTATTTATGTTTGTGTATTGGCCAATATCAAGTGAAAATAAACTTTGTTGAAATACACGCACAAATATTTTAAAATTATATATAGTCAATGTTCGAACTACACAAAGTCATTCATTACTAGAAATTTTTTTTAAATTGCTTTTTATCAAGCGACTTATGGCATATCTTGTGTGTATATATAAAAAAAAAAATATATATATATATATATTGTAATGTAACAGTATGTGTTACAAGTGTTGATAAGATGAGAAAAATTGTGTACTCGTCTTATTTAATTATGCCCCACTGTTGTAGGCGCCATCTGTAATGTAACAGTGTAATTATGGGTTTTATTTTATTTGTTTTGCATAGTTTAGTAGTGTAAATTGACCCCACTTGTGTCAAAACAGATCTGTTTCCGCAATCGATTGTCCTCAAGCGCCCCGTTCTTTTTCCAAATTCTTTGGTCCGTTCACTGCTCATTCTCCTGTTGAATTACCTGTAATTGTCCTGTAAACTTTCAAATTTTCTACAATGACAACTCCTTTGATCCCAAATAACAATGTTTATTTTTGTTTGTTATTTAGAGAAAATGAACAGTTGACTTGTGTCGAAACAAATATTGGTCGGGTTGACTCTAGCGCTCAATTCGACTTTTACACTAACAAGTTTTAATAAACAAATTATTTATAATAATATATTAATTCTCAGGGTTTAAGGGTTCTTTGTGACTGTCATTGAATTCAGAGAATACATACAAAAATACAATACATTACAAGGTAAGTAAAATTTTACAATCTTAATACTATATCTTATTATTTTTCGTCGCTAGGCAACGACGCTATATTGGCAAGATGGCCGCTGAACCAACTAACCACGTGCTGTTACAAATTATTTTAAAATAAATGTTTAAGTGTTCAGTGTTTTAGTTTTTAAGGTTTTCCTTCAATAAATGATCACTGGTGTTTTTCTATAAGTGTAGATAGTGTTGTGTAATCGTACCTGTAGTGTGGTTAATAGTTAAACTTGGCGTCACTCACAGACGTTATGAAAGTGTGTTCATTATAGGCAGTCAGGATTTTTTGAGTTTCTGCTTTTAGTTGTACTTTTAATTTAGATATTTTCGTCTTTTTATCTTCCACAGTATTTATAGCTTCTATTGGTTATTATTTTTCATCGCCAACTGTCCAGAAAACATTATTATTATTTAATTAAAAACTTCTTCATTAGAGCTCATCTGCTCTCTGCAATGGTTAACAATACAACTTCACATTCCTGCTTTTCCATCAACGGTTTCGTGCCCTCGCAATACTGGCCTGTGATTGGTCAAAACTGAGAGTTCATAAGGTCACATGGTCAGTTTACAAGATTTAAATGTTCATTTGCTTATAAGAAAAATACTCCTTTTTTAGCTTTGAGTCTCCTAAAATTTAAAGTACATCATGTTTTTCTTTATGTAATTGTGGAACATTTTGATACCTTATTTTATATAAATTGTTTATTATAAAGGGTGGTTTCCCACCTTACAAAATTTCTAACTTTGGGCCTACACTTTTAGTTTGCTGACAATATTTCTTTCATGTTGAATTTGTGGCTTAGGCCATTAGTGGTCTTCTAATATTATTTTATAATTTACATTTACTATTGCCTAATCTCTGATGCTGAACGCTTTTTCTAATTTTAACTATTTACTAATCGAGTCTGGACCCTTAACATTATTTGAACAATGGTTACAATAAAATCATTTAACATATTATTTAATATATTGCCTCTATGGCCTAGTTTACAATTATAAAATGATAAATACTATATGTTGCGGTTTGGAAGCTCTTGAATAATCGTGAGTTATTCCAAAGACGCTAATGAGGAAGGCTGGATTGTTTGTTAGAAAGAAGTGGACTGTATTAAAGATGTTGAACATTCGTTTATTGAAAAATCTGATTGCTAATTACGATCGGCACGTGCGGATGCATTTGAGGCAGTAACGCCCGAAATTAATTTTGAATGAAATCGTGGTCCATTGTAGATGGACGCAGGTAGATGAATAAAATGAAATATTATAAATGCATGCTGAAAAATAGCCAGAAGCCGCGGCCGTAAGAGAAGTGTTTTACGAGAGTTGCGCTCGGAGTCGTGTTATAAACTGAACTAAAACTGGCTTGCAGTCGGCGATGCTGGCCGGTTGCAACGTTTGATAAACGCGTGACGTCATCCGCGCGTGCCGTGTAATGGTAGTAGACTGCTTACAGCTGATAAACCAGTACAAAGTTTAAACATACTGCCCCTCCAAAATCGGGACGATTTTGTACATTAAAGGTTAAATTGAACAATATAATAATTAGACTTACATGTCGTAAGCGATACAATAATTGGCGCACTGGCCAGAGAGCATAGACATAATAAACATAATATACTTAAAGACTTATACATAAAATTTGTAGAAAACAAAATTCATTAATCTAGCACAAAGCTTAAGTCAAAACAAAACAATTTCTGTGCTAGAAAAGGTACAACAAATAAAAAATCATGATAAAAATGAACCTTTACATAACTGAACATGATCTCTCTTGAAGCATAACATGTGGATAAAAAATACATATATTTAAACCTTGACAAACGTAAATAATAATCTTAAATTATATAAGAGAAACCATCTTGATCACTGCTTCATATATAGTAATAGAAATAATAGAAACATAATGTTATCATAATCGTATCAAAGTTCAATGGCACATGACATTGAAAAATACAATACACATATAGAATAATTGACACTATAAATGACACTTGTGGTTCTCAGAATTTGAATCACACAAACATATTGACAATACACAACATCCATAATGATTGATAGTACATATGAGACACAGTCACTATTGCTGTAATAGCTAGCGACACTTAACAATGTTACAATGCTTATGATACAATTGACTTGTATGCTCGCCCCGGGGAATGTCCCGGGCGTGTTCCATGTAATGTGACACGCACACACTCACACACACACACACACACACACACACCTCGTATGGCACGCAAACGATTAGCTTGTTGCCACCGGAAGGGGGCATAATTTGTGGATGGGTCGGCGTAAGATACCTAGCGCGGTGCGAACTTCTGCGACGCGTACTAAGGAATCTTGACCCGGAAAAACATTGGTAATTACCCCACGCTTCCATTCTAGAGGGGGGGAATTGTCATCCAAAATGAGGACAAGTTGTCCGACCTTCAAATTCTTTAATGGGGTGCGCCATTTATTGCGCTGCTGCAGCTGGTGCAGATAATCCCTAGACCACCGTTTCCAGATGGTCTGCGTAAATTTTTGGAGCAGAAGCCATCTGCCCAAATGAGTATTATTGCCTTGTGTATAGTCGGGTTCCGGAAGTCCTGTCAGTGGAGCACCGACCAAAAAATGAGCGGGTGTTAAGGGTTCAGGGTCTCTAGCATCGTCGGACACCGCGCATAACGGGCGTGAATTAAGGCAAGCCTCAATTTGAGAAAGAAGGGTAGAATATTCCTCAAAACTCAATATCGTACTGCCAATTACGCGACGTAAATGGAATTTAACACTCCTACACCACTTTCCCACAAACCACCGAAGTGAGGGGCTGAAGGGGGGATAAAGGACCATTTGATGCCGTGGAGGCCGCAAAACTCCAGAGAAGATTGCTCAACTTCCTTGGAGGTTAAAAATTTGTACCAATCATGCAACGTGTGGTTGGCACGACGAAAATTCGTGCCATTATCCGAAAATATTTGCACGGGAATACCTCTGCGCGATATGAATCTTTTTAAAGCCGCTATAAAGGCGTTGGAAGTGAGATCCGACACCAATTCTAAATGGATGGCCCTAGTACACATGCATATAAATAGAGCGATATATGCCTTGGTCGTGGACTTAGAGCGCTGCCCGCCATGGCGCAAATGTACAGGACCGGCGTAATCCACGGCCGACTGTGAGAATGGCCTTGACGGCGTGACCCTAGAAGAGGGTAATTGACCGAGTAATTGATTCGCGCCTTTAGCCCGGAAACGAAAACAGGTGACACACTTATGTATCACTGAGCGGATATAGGACTTATCGTGTATGATCCAATACTTACGCCTAAGCGAAGCTTGAGTTGATTGCACTCCAGCGTGCAACAAACGGATGTGTTCGTATTCAATTATTAATCTCGTGAGATGAGAGTGCGGGTGTAAAATTATTTGGTGTTTAGTCTCGTAGCTAAGTGGGGAGAATTGCAAGCGTCCACCCACTCTTAAAATGCCTGATTTATCCAGGAATGGGTTGAGAGCAAGAATTTTACTACTGCGTGGAAGGCACCGGTGTGCCTCAAGTTCCCTAACCTCTACGTCGAAATGCAACTTCTGAGATTGCCGGACAAAAACCAAGAGCGTGTCAGACAATTCTTGAGCCGACAAAAAGGACGTGTCTCTATCAACCACCGCGAGCCTAGAATTGCGAAAAAATCGACGGCAGTATGCGAAGACGCGAATAAGCCTCGTAAGAGATGAATAATTTTCAATGTAACTATGTGTTGAGGACGCGACAATTAGTGAGGTTTGAGCCTGCTTGCGACGTTCCTCTTCAATGTCGGGAAAAGTACAGGGAGTATTAATGTCGAACGCGCTGACCGGCCATGAGGCCGCATCACGAGCCAACCAGGAGGGACCATGCCACCATTGAGTATGACAGTGCAAACTACGAGGGAGGCAACCGCGCGATAAAACGTCGGCAGGGTTGTCATTTGATACTACATGACGCCAAATTCCCCTGCTGCTAACAAGACGCTGTATTTCTGCGACACGGTTGGGCACAAATACCTTCCAGCGGGAAGATTGCTGATGTATCCAGTACAACGCTATCATCGAATCCGAATAAAGATATAGTCCGTCAAAATTGTAATCGACGGCATTTAAAACCTTGGACGTTAATTGAGCCAACAATAAACAAGCACAAAGTTCAAGTCTAGGAAGCGTTATCTGTTTCAGCGGAGCGACCCTAGATTTAGCACACAACAAGTTTGATGATATGGCGCCGTTCGAATAGACCGCCCGCACATAAATGCAACACGCGTAACCTTTAACCGAAGCGTCGGCGAATCCGTGCAGCTGCAATGAACTAACCGGGTAACTGTTCGAACTCTTAACCGACCTCGTAATCTCAAAATGAGTGTCGGAGACTAATTGGGCGTATAATTCCAACCATTGATTGGCTAATGATCCGGACAAGGGTTCGTCCCAATCAGTGCCCGCCAACCACGACTGCTGCACGAAATGCTTGCAGCAAAATGTGATGGGAGCTATTAAACCTAGTGGATCATAGATCCCGGCGATGATTGCCACCACGCTTCTCTTGTTGGGAACGGTTAAATTGTCATCACCCCTAACGGTGTATAAAAAGTTATCCCCCTCAACATTCCATTGTATGCCCAAGGTACGCACGTTTTGACCCTTGCTGAAGTCACGGGTTACTTGGGCGCGAAGAGTCATAATCTTATGGTGGTTAGAGAACCATTTATGTAACGAAAAACCATACCTCCTCAACAACTTCTCGATCTCGCATTTCATTTCAGCTAAGCCGTTCGGATCATCCGAACCCGTTATGAGATCGTCTACGTAAAAGTCATTTGCTATGGCCTTAGCAGCTGTAGGGTAGTCGGATTTATTTTCATATGCTATTTGAGCCAGACAACGCGTAGCAAGGAAGGAGGCACTAGCAGTGCCATATGTAACCGTCCTTAACGCGTAATGTCGCAATTCCTTATGCGGTGCATCACGCCAAACAATGCGTTGCAAGTTTGAATCCTTAGGATTAACAATGATCTGGCGATACATCTTTTCAATGTCCGCAATAAGTACGTATCGGTGGGTGCGGAACCGAACCATTATCGAAAACAGATCCTGCTGGATCGTAGGACCGACCATTAAGGTATCGTTAAGGGATAAATTATTGGTGGTTTTAGCGGATGCGTCAAATACCACGCGCAATTTAGTGGTTAAGCTAGAGTCTTTGAAGACTGCATGATGGGGCAGATAAAAGATCTCTGACCTGTCAAGCGACAGATCGTATTCATTAAGCGGCGACATGTGGCCAAGTCTTAAGTAGTCACTCATGAACTCACTATAATCCTTATAAAGGGTAGGGTTCTGCTTGAATTTGAATTCTAACGATTGGAATCTGCGTATGGCTCCGCGGAGAGAATCTCCCAAATAAGATTTATCAGATCTGCGGGGCAGGGCTACCACGAATCTCCCGTCGCGATTGCGGCTAGTGTTTTCCACGAAATGCCTTTCACACGGTGAGTCCTCAGATCGGGCTTCGCGACTAGAGATCTCCTCCAACTTCCAAAATTCCTTTAGTTGCGAGGAAACCTGATTATCATCCCTACAGACCATAAAGGAAGAAACTGTTTTAGTCATATCGACGTTGAATGGTAAGTCACCGGCCAAAATAAATCCTAACTTGGTTTCCTGAATTATAGGAAAGTGTGGTCCGCGCGTATATTTCATAGGTTCAATTAATTGGAGAAAATATTGAGCGCCGATTAATATATCGACTTGCGACGAGCAATGTAGGTGTGGATCCGCCAAGAATATGCGCTTGGGTAAATTTGAAGAGGCAAGATTGAACGACTCCGCCGGTAAATTATTAGTTATACTGGGTAATACGGCACAATGTACGTTTAACATGAAGGGTTTATAGCGTGAATGTAGCCTTACATTAGTACTGAAGTCAGCCTGGGAAAGCGAGTTGTTTATACCCGTGATGGGCAATTGCGATTTAACCAATTGGAGGCCCATCCTGCAGGCGAAATCCATTGTGCAAAAGTTCGCTTGAGAACCGGAATCCAGTAATATCCTAACGGGAAATTTTTTGCCGACTTTATTGTATGTCATACAGACGGCGGTAGATAACAATACCGATTTATTGGTCTGTGATTTCAGTGAACACTGGTTGTTAACAGAAGTTACATCCCTGTTGGGGACATGAATCGTGGTGTGGTGACGCCTAGAACATTTTTTACATGAGAATTTTGAGGGACATTTTGAACCCTCGTGTCCCGAACGGAGACAGTTTAAGCAAAGTTTGTTTTTTATTAACGCATTTTTTCTATCAGGGATAGACAGCGATGTAAATTGTGGACAATCGCTAAGTCTATGTCCACCGTTACACAGCCTGCATAAATTGTTTCTAATATGTGAGTGGAATGCGCCCTTTGGAGTGCTTATCTGTTTAACTGCTTTGCGATAAGGAGACTTATCGCTTTTGTTCAACCTGCTCGTTGGGCTAGTCGCGCTATCGATATTTTGCAGTAATTTCCTACGTGAATTTAGAAAATTTATAAAATTATTAAAATCAGGGAGTTTATGCTCCGATAAACTCTCTTTCCACAAACGTAAAGTGTAACTGTCTAGTTTTTTGGCTAAATAATTTACGACAATTTCAAACGTGTTGACTGGCAGTTTGAGATTATTTAAAGCGTTTATATTTGCAGAGATTTGATCAATAAATTGCGATATGCTAACTTGGGATTCCTGCTGAACTAATGGTATGTCTAGGACATTCCACACGTGGTGAGCGGAAACAATCAGCTTACTATCATATCTATTCCTCAACAGATCGATAGCCACCGCGTAATTCTCATGTGTTATGGGGAACGATTTTATTACGTTAAGCGCCTCGCCATGTAATGACGAGTGCAAATAATGAAGTTTCTGTATATCTGTCAGATCTGCTCTGACATGAATTAGTTCCATAAAAATATGGTAATAATGTTGCCATTCCACAATACTACCCTCAAACCGTGGTAATTTTATTGGTTCCAATTGAATGGGGGGTGTTTTAGGCTGTTTACCATCAGCATTAATTACTGGTTTTTGGTTCATATGCTCAGCTTGCTCTAGCAAGTGTTGCAATTTACATTCTATAGCACAGAGATCGTCCTCCGTTTGCACTCTATCACTTGTTAACGCAACGTCTGCTTCCTCAGCCTCGATTTGTGACTGAATCTCGTCATATTTGGTGGATAATTCCATCAAATGACGCAGTTTTATTTTTAGCGCATGAGGATCGCTGTTTAACAAATCGAAGTTATCCGCGAAGGTATTTATTCGGGATATTGAGGCCTTAATTGTACCTCGTTTTTTTATTAGAGCCCTTACATCGGCCATTATTACAGTTTAAGATAAAAAGGGAAAGATATTTAGAAAGCAATTGAGCATCGAGCATGTGAACTACAAACTTAATTTTGAATGAGCTTAAATACGTTTGGTAGCTAGCGATCGTTGGTTTGAACATAAACTTACTCTCTCTAACTAATCAAACTCGTTGGCAGTTAAATTATTGAAATTATGAATCTAAATGGTTACAAAGTATAGCTTTATCTTTAAAGTTCTGACTGATAATGAGCTGCCAACCATTTATTAATCTGTATTGTGTAATAAGTTATTTGTTTATATAAATGTGTCAAAAAATACCCACTGAGTGAAATATTATTAAAAATCAAATATAGGTAAAGTTTATAGTCACGTGGCCGTCGATCCATTCGTGAAGCTGGCTTCTATCCCGTTTGGAGCTGCTACACCTCCTGTCTCTGCCAGTCAGCCGATGCCTCATGTTGTACCTTCCATCAATTAAAGCTGTGGAATCTCGAAAATGTTGTCCTGTTTCGTCCCGTCGTCTCTGGTCTACTGCCTGGCTGAATCTTGTCGAGATGACTGCGACGTGATTCACAATAATGGTGTCGCTCAGGACGAAAATGATGCCCGTATGTCGTGATTAACTTCAGATTGGTTTTTCCAGAAATGATGTGTATAAATAAATGCTGTCGCCTGTGTACTCAGATATGAGAAATCTGTGCCGTGGGGACCAAAAATGATGTAGTTTTTTGGGCCCGAAAATATGAAATCCTGCCTGGTTGGACCAAAAATGATGTCGTTTTTGGCCTGAAAATACGAGATCCGGTCCGGTGGGACCAAAAATGTTGCGGTTTGGAAGCTCTTGAATAATCGTGAGTTATTCCAAAGACGCTAATGAGGAAGGCTGGATTGTTTGTTAGAAAGAAGTGGACTGTATTAAAGATGTTGAACATTCGTTTATGGAAAAATCTGATTGCTAATTACGATCGGCACGTGCGGATGCATTTGAGGCAGTAATGCCCGAAATTAATTTTGAATGAAATCGTGGTCCATTGTAGATGGACGCAGGTAGATGAATAAAATGAAATATTATAAATGCATGCTGAAAAATAGCCAGAAGCCGTGGCCGTAAGAGAAGTGTTTTACGAGAGTTGCGCTCGGAGTCGTGTTATAAACTGAACTAAAACTGGCTTGCAGTCGGCGATGCTGGCCGGTTGCAACGTTTGATAAACGCGTGACGTCATCCGCGCGTGCCGTGTAATGGTAGTAGACTGCTTACAGCTGATAAACCAGTACAAAGTTTAAACACTATACTTAATGTTAAAACAATAATTGAATAAGAACAATGACTTAATAAGAATAGTAATTTGCTAAGAACATGGTTTATGGATGTTACTCATAAGCCTTTGCATAAAATATAAACATCTTAACTCTATTATAAACTCACATCACAACTCTCTATTAATATGGTTCGTGGGTTTTCTTTTTACATAAAAGTACTTAACCCACACCTTTTCCATTTCCCCCTCACTGACACTTTTAGTTTGGGAATATCACTTGTACATCACTATATAATATCAGGGATCACTAACTTTATTCCCCACTTCTTCACATTTACTTAATTACACAAAGGTTTGTATGTATATTATATACTTACTATAATACATTTTAATTAGTTATTTTATTATTTGTATTGTTGTATTTTTTCTCTTATCATTTATATTGGACAGTTTTTTTTTCTGTAACTACAGGTTGTTTATTTTTATTTGGTTTATGTGGATAACATAGGCGACTTTGCTTACTGAATTGATCCGTTTTGGTTTTGGGATGGGGCTACTATTATGTCGCATTACAATATATATATGAACATTTCTCATAGTAAAATGAAGTTGTCTGTCCTACCGATAATCTTATTTTCTTTGTCAAATGCATATTGTATATATTTGTTGAGACATATATACGAACGTATTTTAAGCAGCCTGTGTCCATTACTATATTGTACAAGCAATGGCTGCATTTGTTGTGAGACTATACAAGATACAGCTTGAGTTTAGCATCATTTAAAACATCCATTATGATGCATAAAAGTTTCTCATGCATCATAATGGAGCTTATTTCCTTATACAAAAGTTGTAGAAGATCACATATAGTTATTATTAATCATGCTCTTTGTTCATGACGTTAATTGTAGTATTTTTTTAATACTTTTCTCATCCTCTTTTCTCCAGGATCAGCCTGCATTCTTCTCCTTCTCCTTCTCCTCCTCCTCCTCATCTTGTTGCTGCTACCATCACTGCTATAATTCTGTGGTATGTTATTGTATTTGGTTGTCAAACTTGTAGTCTACATTACAGGTTGCATACAATCCAGAAAGCGATAAAGAAACAAATGGTTGCTGCAGCATCATTAAGAGAACGCATATCAGCTGGTGGCATTAGCACTATGCCAGAACCAAGGGAAAGTGCCATGCTCAGGAGGCTTCTAAATCGATCACGTCCAAAACCTCAAAGGGAAGAAGTACTCAGGATAAAAAAGGAGATTGAAATTGTCAAGTTCAAAGTTCAGATGCTGACTGAAGAGAAGAAAAGAAAGTCAACAGAGTTAAGAAAGATTGGAACAACCAGAGACACTAATGCTGAAGCCATTCAAGATAAAGGTAAGGAAGTTCATACTTGTTAATAGTAAATTATTAACGGATAGTACTAAACATTGTAGGGAAAGCCAGGAAACTTACCATATTCATTGTTTTCACAAAGTATGTGCATATAAGAAAAAACAAAGTTAGTTTGAGATATTTCACTGTCACAGACAGATTAATAAATCATGGGAAAGTACACAACACACAAACAAAGAGAAGTAAAATTGTCTTGTTAATGTTTTTGCTGGCTAGTGAGCCCTAGTGAGAGACTTGTACAGTGTTATTTTAGTGGAATGATTTGTTTGTTGGTGGGAAAATATTGTATAGAGATCTAATGGGCATGTGGAGTTAATGATTCATTTAAGAGCCATTTCCCGTCTTCTTTCTGGAGAAAAATTGTTTGTGCACAAGAACTGCTGATTAATTTTGTAACAAAGGAAAAATCCAAATGCAAATTGTGTGCTCCAGAGAGTTATGCAACAGGTTTGTCAGTTTGTACACATTTCTAAATTAATTAAACAGCTCCTAGGCACAACAGTTCTTCTCAACAGAGAATTGGTCCATATTCTAGCACCGGTCTGTTAACTAGATCCATCCAAACACAAAGTAAGGTAATATTCTCATATTAATACCATTAATATTCTCACATTTTACAGCATTTGTATAAATTTTTTTTTTTAATTTGCAAAAGGACAAGTGAAGAAATGTGTGCTGCATATTTCTTATATTTGTAGACTGAAAATAAAACATTTTACATAACTATTCTTCATATTAAGTATTTATTGAATTTAATGTAACAAATGTGATGTTTAGTTAGAAATCAGTGTGACACTTTAAATATACCCCACATAGAATTGGTTTGGACTGAAAGTGTTAAATGTAATGAGAGGGGACATTATAATATTTAATATTGTAAATTTAACATTTATTTATTATAATTATTATGACACTTCCATTGAATTAATTGCTTCTGTATGCAGGAATTGAATTAATGGAACGATATCGAGCACTTCAGAAAGATGTTGAGCACTTAAAAGAAACAAAACGTTCTGTTGTTGAGGCACGAGAAAATCTCAGTACATTGAATGAACAGCTTCAGTTCCGAAGAAGACAACTAATTTCTGAGCTTAATTACATCTATCCAATCGAACAGGTGCTGTGTTTGTGTTTTATGTTGTAAACTAATTTGCAACACTTATTGTTTGTTTACATCATTTGAAATTTATTTAAACAGATTCAACACTTAGTCTGGAGTTTTAACTGGTCAACTCTGTTATTGATTACACCATGGAGAAAACGAGTTCCATGAGTTGATTAACCAATGCTATTGAAGAGAGAAAGTGGTGGCAGAAACTATATCCAGGCTTGATAAAAATTATGGTGAGTCTGCACCTTTGCACAAACCAGTAATGAATTGTAAGTGGCTTTGAATGATTTGTAATTGGCTTGCTGAATTTTGTTGCTACTGAATGAGCACAAATGACATAAAATATTCCAGTCACCCTGCTGAGGTCATTATGCCAAAATTATGTGTTTAAAATCCATGATATAGTGATGAAGGATAGAAGATTAAAAAAAAAGCACATGACCTTCCAAGGTTGTTGACATGTCATCAAAGACATACATAATACATATTTTGCATAAATATGTGGATATGAGAAAGCTATTGGCAAGTCGGACACCACATTAGCACACAGTTGATTAAAAATCTGAATGGGAACAAATCTAAGTACACTTTGGAGCTGTTTCAATGAAATCCAGTAATTTTCTCATAATTTTATATCAGCTAATGAAACATGGATACATCACTCTCAGCCTGTAAGGAAAGAAAAGTAAAAACAGTAGGTGAATGTGAATCAAAGAAAGCAATAACCATTCTATCAGCGGGAACTTTTATGGCCACTTTTCTTTGGATACCCATGGTGTAACCATTGTTGACTACCTAGAAAAGGGAAAACAATCACTGAAGAGTAGTATGCATCCTATACTGGGTCATTTAAATAGTGAAATTAAGACAGAAAGCCACATTTAGGGAAAGAAAGTTCTTTTCCATCATGACAGTGCTCCAGCTCATTCATCTGTGATTGCAGTGGCAAAACAGTTGTAATTGTGCTACAAAATTGTTTCCAACTCTCTGTATTCTTGTCAGACATATCAAAAACCCTCATAGAATTTATTAATTAACTACAAATTATTTTAATGGTAATGGGTTAAATTACAAAATGTATCTCATAAGTATGACTTTTTCTACAAAAACAACAAAAGTACAATGCTATCACTTATATATCTGCAGAGTAATAGTATAAGATTGTCAATTGGATTGGCAATCATCTGATGAATTGAACCTTTCATAAAGGGAATGTACTCTTCATAAATTAATTTACAATTTATGTAGACAAATATGAAAGTAAATATCACAAAACTTCTGAAATTACTGGTATGTTGTCTCTTTGGCTATTCCACTTAGTAATGCATATTGTGAAAGGCATTCAGTTTAATAAAAAGTATAGAATAATGAAATGTTAGAAAATATTTCTTTTGCAAAATGTAAACTACATTCTGTTCCTCAAAGTATGAATTTTACTCATGATTTCTTGCAAGGTAAATGAAGTTATCCACTTGCGTTTAAAATCTTATACTTATTAAAAATAAACCTACTTATTAAATTTAAGAAAGTTTACTATATAGATGAGTACAGGATGATGCAAACGGCATAACAAAAACATTCTAATAATAAGTAATTTGCTTACTACTGATTTTTAAAATTTGGCAGTATGATAATAACCCCCCCCCCCTAATTTTTCTACAGTCATTAATTGTTCAGTGAAAAATATTATCTGACTGAAGAAACATGTAACAACAGACCAACCCTTAACACCCGGAAAAACAAAACAAAACAAGGAGGGAACTCAACCAACTTGTATACTTTATTCATAAGTCTCATGACACAATGAGGAAGATAGGCAAATACATTGTGTATATGGTGTTTTAACTCATATGTACTGTGCGACCCGGAAATTACTCATCCAGAAGCTAAAGTTAGAGAATTATAATTTTTAAACTAGTGTTGTCAAAATCATTATTCATCATGGTCAAAACCATAAAAAATATAAAACCAATACATAGTACAGTTCAGCAATTTAGTGAATTTTAGAACTGAACTCTGACTTTCATTGTTAGTTGATGTAAATGGCTAATTTGACTTCAGTTAGTAGCACAGTGTATCTGTAAGGCGAAAGATTAGTTAATGTTTTTCTATATTTTTTATATGTTTTAACAAAAAAATTTTATAACATTTGGTTACAATTTTTTCAAATTACGACATGAAAAAGTTGGCCTATGAGACAATGTTTGTTATCACATGTAGGTATACAGTGTAAATGAATGAAATAATGATAATCGATTCAATTTAATTTTAATTAAATTTTCAAGTCTCTATCTTAATGCATTTTAGAAAATATACAATTTTCTTTTGAACAGTAAGTACAATGGGCAGTTAGAATTTGGCGCCAGATTTGCTCAAACGCGACGCAGCTTGTGACACTTGTACCAGTACACATGAATTTATGTTTTAATAAAGACTGCATTACTTTTTTGTAATAACTACATGAGTACTGTATAATTTATAACAAATATGTTAGTTCAGTCATTTGTATAGTATTTATGAATTATTAAACTACGTGTTCAGATCAGTAACCTCCTCCTCCTCCTCCTCCTCCTCCTCCTCCTCCTCCTCCTCCTCCTCCTCCTCCTCCTCCTCCTCCTCCTCCTCCTCCTCCTCCTCCTCCTCCTCCTCCTCCTCCTCCTCCTCCTCCTCCTCCTCCTCCTCCTCCTCCTCCTCCTCCTCCTCCTCCTCCTCCTCCTCCTCCTCCTCCTCCTCCTCCTCCTCCTCCTCCTCCTCCTCCTCCTCCTCCTCCTCCTCCTCCTCCTCCTCCTCCTCCTCCTCCTCCTCCTCCTCCTCCTCCTCCTCCTCCTCCTCCTCCTCCTCCTCCTCCTCCTCCTCCTCCTCCTCCTCCTCCTCCTCCTCCTCCTCCTCCTCCTCCTCCTCCTCCTCCTCCTCCTCCTCCTCCTCCTCCTCCTCCTCCTCCTCCTCCTCCTCCTCCTCCTCCTCCTCCTCCTCCTCCTCCTCCTCCTCCTCCTCCTCCTCCTCCTCCTCCTCCTCCTCCTCCTCCTCCTCCTCCTCCTCCTCCTCCTCCTCCTCCTCCTCCTCCTCCTCCTCCTCCTCCTCCTCCTCCTCCTCCTCCTCCTCCTCCTCCTCCTCCTCCTCCTCCTCCTCCTCCTCCTCCTCCTCCTCCTCCTCCTCCTCCTCCTCCTCCTCCTCCTCCTCCTCCTCCTCCTCCTCCTCCTCCTCCTCCTCCTCCTCCTCCTCCTCCTCCTCCTCCTCCTCCTCCTCCTCCTCCTCCTCCTCCTCCTCCTCCTCCTCCTCCTCCTCCTCCTCCTCCTCCTCCTCCTCCTCCTCCTCCTCCTCCTCCTCCTCCTCCTCCTCCTCCTCCTCCTCCTCCTCCTCCTCCTCCTCCTCCTCCTCCTCCTCCTCCTCCTCCTCCTCCTCCTCCTCCTCCTCCTCCTCCTCCTCCTCCTCCTCCTCCTCCTCCTCCTCCTCCTCCTCCTCCTCCTCCTCCTCCTCCTCCTCCTCCTCCTCCTCCTCCTCCTCCTCCTCCTCCTCCTCCTCCTCCTCCTCCTCCTCCTCCTCCTCCTCCTCCTCCTCCTCCTCCTCCTCCTCCTCCTCCTCCTCCTCCTCCTCCTCCTCCTCCTCCTCCTCCTCCTCCTCCTCCTCCTCCTCCTCCTCCTCCTCCTCCTCCTCCTCCTCCTCCTCCTCCTCCTCCTCCTCCTCCTCCTCCTCCTCCTCCTCCTCCTCCTCCTCCTCCTCCTCCTCCTCCTCCTCCTCCTCCTCCTCCTCCTCCTCCTCCTCCTCCTCCTCCTCCTCCTCCTCCTCCTCCTCCTCCTCCTCCTCCTCCTCCTCCTCCTCCTCCTCCTCCTCCTCCTCCTCCTCCTCCTCCTCCTCCTCCTCCTCCTCCTCCTCCTCCTCCTCCTCCTCCTCCTCCTCCTCCTCCTCCTCCTCCTCCTCCTCCTCCTCCTCCTCCTCCTCCTCCTCCTCCTCCTCCTCCTCCTCCTCCTCCTCCTCCTCCTCCTCCTCCTCCTCCTCCTCCTCCTCCTCCTCCTCCTCCTCCTCCTCCTCCTCCTCCTCCTCCTCCTCCTCCTCCTCCTCCTCCTCCTCCTCCTCCTCCTCCTCCTCCTCCTCCTCCTCCTCCTCCTCCTCCTCCTCCTCCTCCTCCTCCTCCTCCTCCTCCTCCTCCTCCTCCTCCTCCTCCTCCTCCTCCTCACTTTTCCACTCAACCTTTGCAGCACTCCCAAATAGTACACTTGGTTAACTGTTTGTCCTGGTGGTTCATTGTTCATAGTGAACAATCCCTAGGATATCAAAAATGGTTATCAATAATGTTTTGATTTTGATGGACGGGGAACTTTTTCGGTCATGGAGAATCATGTGACTTCCATTGAGCACTTTTTTGCTTTGTTTCAGGGGTCATGTGTGAAGTTCCAGGTTTCATCACCTGTGATTATTCGGCCCAAAACATCATCTTGCCTCTTCAGCAGGTCTGTCCACAGTTCACCCCTCCTTTGGTTTTGTTCATTGGTAAGCTCCTTTGGGACCATTTTGGGATACACCTTGCGCATACCAAGGTCTTCAGTTAAAACTTTCCGCACAGTTTCCCTATCAATGTTCACTTGGTCTGCTATGGGTCTCACAGTCAGTCACCGATTTGCATGCACAATTTGACGAATTTTTGCAATGTTTTTTCCATTTGGGTTGTTACTGGCCACCCTGTTCTTTCTTTGTCAGTCACTTGTTCCCTACCCTCAGAAAACCATTTAATCCATGTGTACACCCCTGTTTTCTTCATGGTATTCTTCCCTTACACCTGCACTAACATTTCCCGTACTTCACTCGCACTCTTGCCCAGTTTCACCAGAAATTTGATGTATGTTGGTTTAATTTCAGCTCAGACATTTTCATGATAGCGCGCGTGCACACACACACACACACACACACAAGTACAAATAACAATGCACACCACTCAGTATAAATCCGCCACGTGTCAACACGAACACTGCTGTGAGAGACTGAAATACCAAGGTTATGAAATCTTACAGAGCTGCTTGTTTTGTGCTGCCCTTAGCGCTAAACAGTGGTGAGTTCATGAACTTCATTGTCAGACCTTGTAATATTATTTCCCTCAATTGGCATACGTCTCGTTTTTTTTTCATAGTCGAAACAAGGTGGCCACCGACCGGGAATAATGTGTGAATGTCATTGACCAGGAAAAACTAGGTGAATTATGCGTGAATGTTCAGGGAATCCTGGAATTTTAAAAAAAGAAAGACATTATTTTAAGAGTACGACATTATTAATATATGTTTTTTAGCAACTGCTGACTACTTTTTTATGTTCGAGAAACGAAAACCATGCTGAAGTCCTTTATAAATTTGTATTTAATGAATGTGATGTGAATGCCACCAGCGTTGTAACACCCCGTTTGAACCAAAGATGCCAGTAAAACATCCGATTCGGGCATGAGCAGTACGCGCACTTTTCCTCTCAGCGGCTTTTACAAATTTTAAAATAGGCAGTGGCTTTTGACGAGCCTAACAATAGAAATATATTCATTAAAAATCAATAATGCGATATATACGTACAAAATAGCGTATCCAATCCCTTGTCTAACAGAGTCAGTGAACGGAACGGTGTTTTTCTCACGTAAAACTATGGTACTGGTATCTATGCTGTGTAGTCAGTCGTGCAATTCAAACACTGTTGTTTATTGTAAATAAGTTCTTTTCATGATTATTAACGAAACCATGTGATAAAATATTTCATTATAAGTTTTAGACGTAAATAAAAATAATTATCATATAAATTTATAGTTTTAGGTAATTAGTTTTATTGTTATATTTGTTGATAAACAAACTTAATTGAAATAAATAAAATAAAATACAACTGCCAGGAACTTACCTGCGATCTTTTCGCTTACTTACCTTTCATAAAAAAAAAGCCATCAGAAGCCCAGAGGCGCCACGATGTTTTAGGCTATACATCGAAACCTTACACTCTACCTTAATAAAAAAAAGGGACAATTTTACAATCTGACTACCCCCCAATAATAATTCAGAAGAAATCCGGGAACGTTAGACGAATCTTTCAGCACAGAATACTAGGAAGTGGTAACAGGCGAAATGGCTTAGCCTAACACATTATTTATCAGACCAAATCTTGTTTTATTTTCATTTTGTCAAACTTGAAATCTCTCTCTCTCTCTAACTCTTTAAATATTATAAAAACTACCATAAACTATAACCTTATTTTCTACGAGACAGTACTTTATACACACACACACACACACACACACACACACACATTCTGTTTACAAATTTATGGTATACCAAATTTATATATATATATATATATATATATGTTAAACCCCTTTTTAATTATTGATTTTATTATGGATTTATTATCATAGTTACTCTGTTATTTGTTTCTGCCGAACAAGCGTTGCACTCCTTCCATTGTATATTACCGTTTGTGTCCAAACTACGTCTCACTAAATTTTTGATCACTGCCGAACTGTTCGAGTTTAATTTATTCCCCTTTTTGCCAGTTTTTTTTTTTTTTACATTGTTGAAACTTAGTCGACCCGCGCGCCGACGCAACCACGCGGTTTAGCCGATCTGTCTTTGATCTAGATTCCCATTTTTACGTGCGGGCGAGGTGTAAACTGTGCCCAGCCGGCGGACGCACCACTACTCACGTCCGGCACTTTAAGATGTTATTCTCCGACTGACTGACGCCACAAAGCGCGTCGGTTCAAGCTACATCCGCCAGCTCGAGCTGTGATTGGCTGAGCCGCTCACGTGGCCTGGTCTAATTAACCACGTTGTTCCGTTCTGTTGATCGACTTTGGCGTCGAGATTATTGTCGAGGCCCATGGGCGCACACTTACAGCTGCATTCCAACGTTATCGTTTTGTTGCTGGTGCCTCGCTACAAAGTTTTTACTTTTCCCCCAATGGAAAATACAGGCATGTGCGCACATGTTTGCATTCCAACGCTGTTATTGTTGTGTACTAGGCACAGACCGGTACGGAATTGTATACAGAGTGTCCAACAAACATGTCTGAGTTACTGTAAAGAGTGTCCAAAACGATCAGTCCCAAATAATTGATAAATTGAAAATAAAAATATATCCCTCAAAATTGCCCCGTTACAATGCCCCCTCAATGAGAGGTCTTTTGTCGAGACAGAAGAACTCTCATTGCTAAACCCCTAAGAGGATCAGTGAGGATAGGGTGCCAACAACCCCCTTTTAATTTCTTAACACATCATGGGTAAACTACCCCCCTAGCTCGGCGGCTATGGCTGCATCTGAACGAGATTACTGGACTTCTCTATCTGAGATACCAACACCATAAAATCGGACAAATACTCACCATAGTGCACCTAACCTTCTCACATTCCAACCCCCAAAATTCCAAACCTGGCCTTTTACCATACCAGATCCTCAACCGATATGTTCCCCCTTATCATGCATACTGGCTCGCCTTCTAGCAAAGTACTGGTTGCGTACATATACTCATTCCTATATTCTAAACAAATTCCTTAAACATTTTAAAATCATTTTTTCAAATCAAAATATAGCAAATAAATTAAATTCAAATCATTAAATTTGGTTAAAATTTCATTTAAGTTCAAACTTATCATTATTTTCATATTCAAACATTTGTTTATAACATCTATCTACTAAACAATATAATTCAATAAACACACTAGGAATTCATGTAAACAATAATATACTCGAAACTCAAAACATCATCTATATGGCAGGCATAAAAATAAAAATTTTTTTTTTCAAAAATATTTAAATTTACCAAAATCTCTTTTCTCAATTTTCAGAAAAAAACAAAATATTTAATTCAATCAAGAAACAAAATTGCATCAATCAACTACTAGAAACAGGTCTTGTCTCTAACATCAACCATCAGCTGATCTTTCTGGGTCAAGTGAACGACCTTGACCTATATACATTATACAAAGCTACACTGTAAAATACATGAAACATCTTTAAAATTTCTACCTTCAAACATAGTACAACATAATAAAATAAGACATTTAAAATTAACATGGTTATTATTACAATAAACAATAAAATTTACATTTAAATTGACCAAAATTACACATTTTATAGCTTTATATCATTCTCAAATTCTATTAAAATCTGTCACTTGTTTCAATTATTTTTATATTTTTACTATGACTTTCTTTCTTTAATATTTTCATTCTCAATTAGTTTGGGTGACTCTCAATTATTCAGAATGATTTGATTTACAACTTGGCATTTATATATATATTCTTCCACCCTTATGACTCTAACACTCACTTATCAGATTTTATCTAGTATGACACCTATCTATCAAAACATCTACCAACATTCTCTACCTCTAACTTGCTACTCTGACTCATTTCGCATCATTCTACCCTTATAACAAAATACTCTCTACCCCTTTGTACTCAGGATGTGTGTTCCCTTCCCAATGCTCATTCCCTTATTTGGTTCCTGGACCCTCCCTAGGTAACCCTTTCCGGCGCCTATCGGTTCCCCTCCCGCCACAACGCCTGTCGTTGAAGACTCCTTATCACACCACCCTCCTTTACAAAATTCCTCTCAAATAATTACTCTCCCATTACCTCCCTTTCATCTACAAAATATCTCCATTTATTTATTACCTCAATATATCACTCATTACTCTACATATTTTCCCCATAGCTACTGTGTCACTATCAATACTCAGTTTCTACATTACGTTTATTCACAACAATCTTTGTTCAATTCCCCTTCTAAACTTAACTTGGACTGATTGATGTCCTAACGAAATAATAATCACCCAAATTCTAACATTTACCACATATTATACATTACATTAAGCATTGAAAATTCAAAACTGTCTCAAATACATCTCCATCACTTACTTAAAACATTACAAGTTTATTATTGACACCTTTAATTATTGAAAAATCTGCAAATCATTTATAAGTGACATATTACATATATAACCCCACCAATCAGCTGATGTTCGTGGTCAGGTGAATGACCTTTCTCTAAATACATTTCAAAATTCATACAAAATACACATGTTCATAATCCTTACCTCTAACATAATAAAATAATAACACAATAAGACATAATAAACATCTACTGCACCCATTTCCCAAATCAAAACAATATTATTTAGTCAGCTCAGTAGTGAGTCGCCATTATTAAGTTACAACAAAATTTTTAATTCGTTACTCCCCTGAGTAACCTCCTTTCCACACACACTATTGTACCCCCCACTGAACTGTGGCGTTCAGCTGCTTCCACAAGGACGGCAATGGTGGAGGAATTTTAGCATCTCCTTGTCCTTGCTTCAGCCTTACATTTTTTCAAAATGCTAGATATCATCATATCCAAAAGTTACATATTTATACACCCTTAATGCGGGTCTATCACCTGGTTAACTGTTCCCACGCGAACAGAGTGATAGCCGCTGTTCCATAGTTCCGGGGATTTCCCCTAAGTCACCCCCCATTAATTTCAAATCTATACCAATTTCAAGCACAGCCAACCATGGTCAGGTTTACAATTGCTACCCACAGCTGGCTGTCGTCCAAAACCACGATTAGTGCTCGTAAGGTAGTAATCGCCCGAAAAGGCGGGAAAATCAACTTTCATTTCAGGCATGTTCTCTTCATATGATAATACACTGCACGGCAACAAATCAATGTATAATATGAAATTATATAACAAGTTGTGCAGTGTATATTATGCCAGTTTGGCCTCTGATGATGTTAACATACCTTGATGTTACCACCAACACTTATCGCTATCTGCAGTAGCACATGCCACCACTGCAATAGCATAACTAATAGCTAAACTTAAACCCTTCTACTGCTGCAGTCTCTACTTTCCATGATTATTTCACTTCGATTAACACCACACAACCCCCCCAAAATTACCCATATATCTTGTATAATATAACATAATAAACATGAACAGTATCATTGCTACATTTAACCAAACAATTCACATTTAAATAATGTTTATAAAAAATTATCAACATTACAACTTGAACTTTCTATTAACTCTTTTTATTTATACTCTAAATTATTTAACATTTATTGGACCATTAGATTCTCACAAAAAATTCAAATTTATTATTAACATTCATTTTGTATCATTTCACAATAATATTTTACCTAAGTTAGCTTCTTTCAAACTCATTTAGTGCCATTATAAGACTTTTATTTTACTTCAAGGTCATTATCGAATTCATACTTACATATGGTCCATCACTCATACACTATCATAGACAAACAAATATAAACATTGTAACAAGACGCGTTTTTGACGCTGTTACAAATAATTAATTCTTTGTGTAAGGTTCAAAGAAGAAGAAAAAAATTTTATGTAAAAAAAAAATTTTATGTTTGTTTATTAGTTCTAATATTTTATAAATAATTCTTGTTTTGTTGTTTCGTTAAAATTTTAAAATTCGGTGAGTTGATTTGGTCAATATAAGCACTTCTGGTAGACCTTAAATGAATCTGGAGTTAAACAGATTGTCTTCTTACCATAATCGATTTGCGATTTTCTGTTCTGCTCCAATATATCACTTTCTTTTAATGTTTGTCGTCTCCCAGTAAGTCCTGTAGTTAACTCTGTGATATATCGTTTTATTGATAATTATTTGAATTTATACTAAAGTTACTGTTCACTGTTTACTGTCGGGCGCCATCTTGTTACCAACTACGTATGAAAAAATATGTGTACTTACCATTTTGTCTCGGGTTCTTTTCGGCGAACCCAGGAGATCAGAATTGGTTGTTCAAAATAAAGAAAACTTTATATGGTTTTCCATGATTTAAAATTTATTAACAATTAGATATTCTCATCGTTTAACTTTAAAAAAAAAAAATCATTAACAAACTACCTCTTTACCTCCTTCATCAATTATACAATTCTCATTCTAAAAACTCACATGAAATAAAAATGAAACATAGTATAAACCTTTTAATTAATAAAAAAAATCAAGATATTAAATAGAAATCATTTTTTGAAACACAAACCAGCCTTCTTAATTTACATAATTTCTCACATACACACGCAACACACACACAAAGTTACTTTAGAGATCTCATTTTATTTCCTTCTATTAAAATATTGAATGTTGGAATTAAGTGGTGTTTTATCCTGGCTACTTATCTGTTTATTGAGTCCGGAAGATGTACCCGCACAACATAACTAGCGGTTTTCACTGATTCTATTGAATTTATTTTACTGATTTCACATTTTGATTTTAACTGTGAAAATGGTATTAACCGTGAAGTGTTTAATTATACATTGTTCACATTTTATAGGTTGCGGGCGACACAAAAAACTTCGCCTAAAACCGGCGAGCCGGGCGGACGCGACAGTTGTTTGCGTCCGATCTGTTCAGATGTTATTGTCCGACTGGTCTTTGTTTGCTGCGAGTGTGACAAAGCTAGTGGCACACTCCACCCACATTCCTTGTTATGTAACGCGCTGACGTAATATCGCCTGACGATCCGTTACATAACTTGTTGACAGTTTTTGTGTGTCATTGATTGACCTTGGCACAATTTGCTGTCTGTTGCTGTTCTCGCTTGAGAAATTTACATACAATATTTGCAATCAGTCGTACCACCTCCGCTGTTATGTCATTTATTAATGGACATAACAAATTATTACGAAGTTATTTGATATACAAAAGCATGGTAAAATTTGTTGAAATTTAAATGATTTGAAAAAATAAAATTAAAAGGTAAATTCTCTTCATTCAAAATGTGTCAGAATAATTATTTCGTAACCTCACACTGTTTCTGATCTCGCTTATAAAGAACCTTGGGACCCGTGAAAGATCGAAATATGGGTAAGTACAAACAAGTGAAATAAAGTAAATAAATGTATAAATAGTTAGTATTTATACACCGCTACCACTGTCGCTAACAATAAATGTACCTTTGTCCCTATTATTAAAAAAAAAATGTTATTTACTTTATGAAAAAATACGAACTGCTTTATTACCCAAAAAATAGGCCCGTTACAACTCGAAATCTTATTTTAATATGTGAAATAATTTTAAATACTGGTAGTTGAATTAATTTAATTTATTGACAATATTTCTAAAAGATCGATTTAAAATCGATATTATTCAAATGTTCGACTCTTTCACAGGGCTTGGTCGATTTTACAATAACAAGTTATTTTATATAACTGTTAAAATGGTTCTTTTAGCGATTATAATTATATAGTCAGAGAAGGGAGCAAGCATAGAAAGTATAACATGTACAAATAATTCTCAATAATTAATAAATGACAATGGATAATAATTTATAATAGTAAATAATTCAAACCAATTTAGTTGGCGACGACTCTCGGCTGATATACACTTTGCATCACGGGAGCTCAAAATGGTGGCACGTCTCGTAGTTGAAGAAAATATAGAAACGAAGGTTATAAATTCTGTTAATAAAAATGCCTTCACTACCGTTTTGTTGTCTCCGTATTATTGTATATTGTCTATTATGTGGTTAAAGGTGTCCTGAAGAAGTGTTCTGTGTTCACTGGCGTTAATTGTCTGGTGTTAGGTGTGTTCTGTTGTATAGCATATACAGTAAACCCTCGATTTAACGGACTAATTGGGCTGAGGGTGTCCGTAAAATCGAAAGTCCGTTAAATCGCAAATTTTGTTTTTTTAGGATATATTTAAATCAAATAGGCCTATAACACTTGAAATTTTAATACTATTAATATCATGCAAATATCGTATTGTTCCGAATACAAGCCACACTTTTTTTCCTAAAAACATGGTCGCTAATTTGGCCTACAGCTTGCATTCGCGCGCTAACGAAATTCGAAGTTATACCTGACTTCTGGCGGGACGAACGCTTTTGGTATCTATGAGTTGTTTACTGCCTAAGCAACAGCAGTTTACCTGGCTGTAGTTAACTCTGGCATTATGATTTATGACTACAACCGAATGTTTTAACAGCAAACTGAAGAAAGAGTAGGAAGATAAAGTGTAAGTGCGTGCGCACGTGGGCGTGCTCGCACCCTTCTGTAGGCAGCAAGACAAAGGATGAGTAGAGGGGGTGTGAGTAACATGTTTCTAAATAACGGATAAACTGACAGTGTGGTTTTCTATTATAACAGCGACAACATCGCTTATCTGTACTTTGTTTTCATTCGGCGTGTTTGTAGTGCGTTTGCGGTATGAGTGATATTGTGGAGACTAAAGGCACGCAGTCAAATCAAATTAAACGTAACCCGTACGATGCGAATTATAAATTGTGATACAAAATGTAGAAAAAACATGCAATCGCGAAGCCGCAAGGAAATTCGATATTGATAAATCCTGTATTCGACAATGGAGAAAACAGAAGGAACGACTTTTACATGCAAATACTGTGCGACGAGCATTCGCGGGACCTCAAGTTGGGCGTTTTGTAGCAGTAGAGTCCAGCGTCTGTGAATATGAACGGCTTTTAAGAAGGCAAGGACTCCCTGTCATTAGACAGGTTTTAAAATTAAAAGCTTTAGAAATCGTAGAATTAAAAGTCTCCGGTTTCAAAGCCAGCTTCGGGTGTATAAGACGAATGATGCGGCGAAATGGATTTGCGCTTAGATGACGTACATCACTCGCGCTAAAACTACCGAGTGACTACGAAGAAATACTCCTACAGTATCAGCGGTTTGTCATTCATTTATGCAAGAAGTATAATTATTCACTTGAACACATGGGAAATGCCGATGAAACGCCCGTATTTTTATTTTTTATTTACGTATATTTACGGTGGACCAAAAGGGAACCAAATCTGTAACAGTAGATTACGGGAAATGAAAAATTACGTGCCACTATATACTTGTGCTTGTTGTATTAGCCGATGGACGAATATTTCACTGTGAAATAAGATGCATATCAGTGTATATTGTTCAGTGTTAGTCGTCGTGATGTCTTCCACTGAACGTGTGCGACGTCTCCGTCAACGACAACGCAAAGACAGGGATCGTGAAGAATTAAATGAATTCTTGATGAATACTCCGTTCTCATCAAATACAACTGAAGATGGGAAAATTTGCATGTTTCAAAACAAGAAACAAGAAGAAAAGAAACGAAAGAATGCTGCGATAGCCAAGCAATATCGCCAGAACAGGAGAGGAGAGTCTGCAGTTTATGCACATTATACGTTTCAAAAGCCTAAAAACATTATCATGCTTTGATGTTTCAATTTTTTTTTTGGCAAATTCTGTCCGTTAAATCCGAAGTCCGTTAGACCGAGGTCCGTTAAATCGAGGGTTTACTGTATGGTGAAAAAATGTTAAAGTTCTTTGTAGAGTGAATTATCAATGTGGTATAGTTTTATTGGTTGAGTTCACTTATATTCTGATAGTTATTGTTCGTTTTCACTTTTTGTGTTGGTGTAGTGCACTGATTTTAAGTTTAAATTAAATAATTCGTTATCTCTCGTTTTCAGTTCATAACCTTATGCGCCATTACTCGGTACTTTATACAGTTTCTTAACGCGATCGAGTATCAACCGTTCACGTTGAATGTTAATAAAGAACTGTTTTACTTCCTTCGTCTTAGGAAATATCTTGCCAAGTTAATATGAAAAAAGTATTGTTTAAATATATTTGACTTCCTATTTATGTAAATATAAAATACATTATATACAGAATATTTTTAGTTTATAGATTGCTTTAGTGAACTATTAACAACATAATCGGTTTATTTACCTCATTCTGTTTAATTTGATATGGCATAGTCCATATTTATAAAGATTTTTGTTAAAATTGCCATATTTCTGTCTTTTTGGAAATCTAGGCCCAAAATCCTGCTTCCTGTTCTTGTACACAATTCCTGCCATTTTAGGTGTTATAAATATAATTTTAATAAATTTCAGATGGTCACAAATCTTTCGCTGTCCTTAATACCTTATAAATTTAACATTTGAACTGTCTTTTAGTTATTATTCATGAATTTACTATTCCTCCTTTAAAATAGTTAGTTATTACATTTTGAAAATTTTTAATAATTTAATATATCTTTTTATATTGTAACTCTACGAACTAGTCCCTGTTCTTTCGGGAGCAAAATGTAACTCTACGTTTATTGTTGACAATAAATATACGATATACGATAAACGTATAGACACTGTTTTCAAAAGTCGGGCGCCATCTTGATTACATATGTGTTAATAACTTTGTCATTTTACTTACCATTGCTAGTCACTATAGGGCAGGAATTCGTTAGGCGAACTTTTGAGTAGCGGAAATTATTTGAAATAATAAGACCGGGTTCAAATTGTTACCAATGATATACCCTGTTTATTTTTATAGACATCTTACATAATGCTGCATTCAGCGAACTGTTTAAAACCTCCAAAATCATGAAACATGTAATATAAAATGTGTAATTATGTAATATTAGATAATAAGTTAATAAATATAGATATACATATCTCTCGCACAACCCAACACTTATATATTATAAGACACTCTCCCTCTCACTCTCTCTCTCTCTCTCTTTCACTCTGGTACAAAATGTATTTTATTGAGCTCATTTTTACTAAAGTATTGAAATATAAATTGGTCATGAATTTACTGAATTGAATGTGGAACGTTCTCACCAAATTGGCCGATTTCATCTGCGGTCGTTCTTACGGTAAAACTATGCACACCGCGAGTTTACCGATTTCGCTTCCCGGTCACATTTTGAAGCAATACACCTCACCAAATAGTAAGGTGTCACTATTGTTAAGTACTTTGGTAATTAACCACTTTTAGTGGTGTAAAAGTTGAAATTCACTCCGTGAACGGATTGCCGGCCGGCTGCGATCACGTTTCCTGATGAAATGACCAAGATCCTTTGTCACATATTTCTTAGGTGGGGTGAAACTACGTCAACCGGCTATTGTTCGTTTGTTTACAGTTTCAACAACACATTCCTCGTCGCTGGCGTCATCAAGGATTGGCACTTTATCTCAATATATGACATACGGTTTTTTGCTGGGCTTCACGTTTTTTGCTATGAAACAGTTAGAATCCTGGCAAATATTTGTATAGTTCACTCACTCTAGATTTACAAAGATTATTAAAGGTTTATTTAATTTTGACCAGATCGTAAAAAAAAGGATACAATACTTATGGTTTTTTATACCATGTTTATGTTAATTAAAATTTGTACCAGGATTGTACCATCACAAAACCCCCTCAATGAAAGATTTTGTGCCGAAGCATAAAAACTTTCATTGACCCATTCATACTTCCTAAAGGGATCAGCCAGGATATGTCGCCACAACCCCCTTACAATTTATATAAAAGAAAACAATAATTCACCTTTGGTCTGACGATGATGACAGTACCTGCATGACATTACTGGACTTCTCCTTCGAGATCCCAACACCATAAGGCCACTTAGGCGCATAACGCCCCTGCTCTGACGCGCTGGCCAGCTCAGGACTGCCGTCATATCACCAAACACTGAAACAATAAATGAAAAATCAAAATAGTGGCTTGGTAAATCACTCTATCCTTAACTGATCTGGTTCCCCTTAGCTAGGTGCTGGTTTGTGCCAATAAGCACTGGGTTTGCTTGAATTACTAGAAATATAATATAAAAATTGTAACACACAAGAATTATAAAGAATTTCCATTCTCATTATGGACTACCCTGAATTATTAAATCGTTTCGATTCCCATCGATAATAATTAACCCTTTCTGTTTTATAATTATTATAATTATAAAAGAAACACATATTGATATAAAAGAATTCAATTATAACTGAAAAAATGGAACTTCCCATAGAAATCTCCCAAATATTCAAACATAGAGAAAAACAAATTATAGAGAAACAAAATAATTAATAAATCTTATTGAATTGTTAAATTAAAATTATTATTATTATTAAAATTATCATTATTATTAACAGGTAATAATTGGTATTGACAGCACCAATTATATTTACCCCTCTTTCTCCTCCACACACACTATTCCATAAATCATGTTAAAATTTTATAACATAATACATAATACATGATAATACATTGATACATTAATACACATGATCATTATATTAATACATTTTAAATTCATATTTAATCTTGACATTTTATCTATTTAACTTGCATTTTTTTAAAAAAATCTACAATTGCAATTAATTAATTCATTAATTCTAAACTTGCATTAATTAGTTATCAATTATTTATCATAATTATAAAATTCATTTCAAATTAATATTATCAATATTCATATTACATTATTATTATAATATTATTCATTCATTTCTCCTTTCTACTCTGAACTTTCTACCTACCTAACTACCTAACCTTTCACCTTCTAATCATTGTTTAGTCTGGGTGACTCCTGTACTCCCTATGCTTTTACTTATTATAATCTTACTCACCTTTCTTCTAACTAACAACCAAATTTACCTATCATGACAGCAATATCTCAATTATAAACACCTTTCACTAATTTCATTTAAATCCTATGGCACCGCTCGTCTTTGCACAGAGATGGGTGTTCCCTAACTGGCTATATACATTCATAATATTTTGCCCTTCCAAAAAATTCGGCAAACACTCCCTAAAACTACGCTAATTCCTGCCACAACACTATACGTTGGCTACTCCTTATCACCTCACCCCACTACAAAATATCATCAACAACAATTATATGTTTAACCTTTTTCTTTACTCACCTCTACAAATAATCACTAACTACTGTGTCCCTAAATATCTAATACTTTCTTTGTATTATTTAACTATCTAACTCCCATTACATTAATTAAATTAACTCACCTGCTTCTATTTTAATACCCAGGCTCTATTCCTGTTTAAACATCCTACCTTACTGTTGACCATTGTCTTATAAAATTCATCTCTCACCTACTCATAACAATACCTCTCAAAATTAAAATATATATTATTACTTAATCATTTATTTAATTATTCATTAGGAATTACCTCATTACAAATTACATAATAATTTACTTCATTAATAGAAACTTTTATGACAAATAATAATTTACTTCTGTTACTAAGATAGTACAACTTTCTTTTGTACTATTTTAATTCAGTAATTGACCTTTAAATATTATTCATTTGTTTAAACTTGTTTCATTAAACAAAACATGTTAAATATTAAAATACATAATAACTGGTGTACACAAAATATACCTGTAATACAGCATCAAAAATACATAAATATACTGATATTAATACATTTAAAACAATGAAAAATATACACTCCAAACACATTATTTTATTATTTATCAAACTCAGTCCATATGCAGTCCAATTCAATACCACTTTTCACATATATTTAATGTTCATTTCACAATACAACAGTCTATCCTCCATCGTTGAATAACATCCGAATCTTAAGTCTATTTATTTTATTTTTAATGCAAAAATTTTATGATTAGAAACATTATATTCATATTCATATATTAAACAATTATCAAACAAATATATCAAGTCACGATTGAGTAGGGTTCTGTCTATCTCAGTAATATCATATGTTATAATCTTGTTATTCATCTTGTAATTATCATCATAATTTTCTACCACAGGTAAGTATTTAATACCATTATTCTCATCATTTATTGTTATTTCAATATCATTGTTACTATAAGGTAAGTATTCATTATTTTCATCCACCGTCTCTATGCCTAACCTCTCTACCAATTCTCTGTACTTTCTATTTACTTTAAAAAATTTTATTACTTTCTTTTTCTCACCATATCTCTCTATACTTTCTTTCTTAACATATTTCTCTCCATAACACCAATTTACACTCTCTCTCTCTCTCTCTCTCCAAATATGCAGGGGTCCCTAGCTTAAAATTATTGCACCAATTATTAGGTACACCAAAACACCAAGAAACTTTATTTGTACACCTATTGTCTCCCAAATATAAATTGAAGGAACTCTTATCCTTATAAAAAATATGTGAAGACTTTTCTTCACCCCCTAACACAACATCAAAAGAAAATTCTACCCCCTGCATCCCTTGTACAAAAATACTTTCTCCCAACTCTCTTTCTGACTCAATACACTCAAACACTTCATTATCACTCATAATACTTTCATTATCATTTTCTAACCCCATATTCTTACTACCTGTAATATTCTTACTATCTGCAAATTCATTATTCACATTATCATTGTTGTTTACTTTATTAGTCAGTACTTCATTTTTCGTACTGTTTTCACTACTATTAACCTTCTATTTTTCTAATTGAATTAAATTCTCATCTAATTTTGTAATAACCTTGTCAAACTGCTTAATGAGATTATCATTACCGTTTATAATTTCATTCTTTAATTCATTGAGCTTGATATCAAAACTATCAAATTTGTCATCCAACTTTGTAAATTTCTCATCAAATTTATTTAATAACAGCTGCATCAAAGCAGCTGTACCATCTGGTTTAATTTCATCAGTATTCATTTTGCTTATTTATAATACAGACATGCACCCAATCTTATAACATAACCTCGTAAAATTGGGTTATGTTTACGTATTAAAATTTTGGCGTTTATTACCTCAAATAATTTTTCCGCTTTCTTTGTAGGCGTACTCCACATAAAATTAGATTATATATAGAGTCCCTGTTCCAGAAGCCAAATGTAACTCTACGAACTAGTCCCTGTTCTTTCGGGAGCAAAATGTAACTCTACGTTTATTGTTGACAATAAATATACGATATACGATAAACGTATAGACACTGTTTTCAAAAGTCGGGCGCCATCTTGATTACATATGTGTTAATAACTTTGTCATTTTACTTACCATTGCTAGTCACTATAGGGCAGGAATTCGTTACGCGAACTTTTGAGTAGCGGAAATTATTTGAAATAATAAGACCGGGTTCAAATTGTTACCAATGATATACCCTGTTTATTTTTATAGACATCTTACATAATGCTGCATTCAGCGAACTGTTTAAAACCTCCAAAATCATGAAACATGTAATATAAAATGTGTAATTATGTAATATTAGATAATAAGTTAATAAATATAGATATACATATCTCTCGCACAACCCAACACTTATATATTATAAGACACTCTCCCTCTCACTCTCTCTCTCTCTCTCTCTTTCACTCTGGTACAAAATGTATTTTATTGAGCTCATTTTTACTAAAGTATTGAAATATAAATTGGTCATGAATTTACTGAATTGAATGTGGAACGTTCTCACCAAATTGGCCGATTTCATCTGCGGTCGTTCTTACGGTAAAACTATGCACACCGCGAGTTTACCGATTTCGCTTCCCGGTCACATTTTGAAGCAATACACCTCACCGAATAGTAAGGTGTCACTATTGTTAAGTACTTTGGTAATTAACCACTTTTAGTGGTGTAAAAGTTGAAATTCACTCCGTGAACGGATTGCCGGCCGGCTGCGATCACGTTTCCTGATGAAATGACCAAGATCCTTTGTCACATATTTCTTAGGTGGGGTGAAACTACGTCACCCGGCTATTGTTCGTTTGTTTACAGTTTCAACAACACATTCCTCGTCGCTGGCGTCATCAAGGATTGGCACTTTATCTCAATATATGATATACGGTTTTTTGCTGGGCTTCACGTTTTTTGCTATGAAACAGTTAGAATCCTGGCAAATATTTGTATAGTTCACTCACTGTAGATTTACAAAGATTATTAAAGGTTTATTTAATTTTGACCAGATCGTAAAAAAAAAAGGATACAATACTTATGGTTTTTTATACCATGTTTATGTTAATTAAAATTTGTACCAGGATTGTACCATCACAATATTACTCTTTTAAAGTATAGGATCGGTTATAGTAGTTGGTTATCGATCCACCTTACATAAATCTTATTAGTTTACATGGTTCATTGTTTAATTAACTAGTTTATATTAATTTTTGGGAATTCATTATTTGTCCTAGATCTTAGTATTTTACTTATATTGTTTTTTCAAATAAAGTTATTTCTACACCTCCTCTGACTTTTTAAAGTTAACATAACATTAAATAAAATTGCTAACATAACTATTGATACCTGTAGCATATTATTCCTGCTACTAATACAAAAATTAATATTTAACATTAACTAGCAGTCTCCAAAGTTAGACATGTTTGTTGGAACTCTTTTTAACATACATTATAAACATTTTATAAACTGATACAGCAAACATACATAAACATTTTAAGCCGTATGCACACTGTTATGTAACTAAACATTTTTATACTAAACATAAATCTTATTCTATTAGAACTCTTTGAAAAGTGGAGTTCATAGGCTCTAAACATAATTAGCCATTTAAAATTTATTAATTTTTATTAAACCTAAGTCAATCACAGTCTTTTCTGTTTATATTGTATTTTAATTTAATCCCCTGTTTGTGTAATTATTCCCCCACATACTCTCTTTATCCTTTGCATTTCTATGAATGTTTTTAAGATAAAAAGTGACCTCTTTTATCAAACATTAGAAATATTTTTTCACTTCAATATTTTATCACTTGTTAATTCTGTAATTATATAGAATATAAAAGTTATTTAATAGCACTTTGTTTAAGTAATAGTTACACATTAATTTGAAGTTTATTATATTTAAAATCACTTAACTGGTACACATTCACTGTTGGTTCTGACTTATATTTGAGTTTTACTATATTCTCAGATCAAACCTTTAGTCATAATGGACTGTGAAGATTTGTTTATTTTACTATATAATAACTTTAGTTGGTGCACTTCTTATCACACTACTAAATACTTTTGTCTATAATTAATTTACAATTTTATGAGGTTTTGGGGTGTTATACTTTCTTTGGTGGTATTAACATTTGGTTTGGGGTTCATTGTCGTTAATAATAGGTTTATCAATTGAGATGTTCTCTATTAAGGACATAATAAAAATGCATAATAAAAGTGAAGAAACTTCTACTTACCATCACTCAGTAACCTCGGCTTCAGGGTTGCGTCATACGTACTTTAGGATACAGGCGTAATTTCTTAAGGTTGTGTGAATAATTTACACAACACATCTTTATGAAGAGAATTACCTTTTACTTTAATTTTGAATCATTTATCATTTCTTTATACACTTTACCGCATCTGAAATAATTTTGTGAAAAAGCTATTGCTTTGTTACATGATCAGCGTTCTTAATCTAACTTATACTACTGCTTACCTTATTTTACTTACTCACACACACACACACATATAGACTGCCCAGCCTCCAATTATGCACACACACAAAATTTATTTATTCCTTAACATTTTCTAATAAAACCCCCCAGCCCTTACACTTCAACCGCCGGCCACGTGTTCGCGCGCGCACTCATCGTTTCTGTTAATTCCTGGTTGGTTACTGTCCGAAAGTTGCAAGTTATCTCTTCTGCTTTTGTAACTCGACCGTGGTCACATGAAAAATTACTGTAGTTACACCTTTTTTACTGTTAAATTAAAATTTTTATGACGAGCCTACTTTGGCCGTCCCGGCGCCGGGGAGTTCAGGTAGTAGACTGGGGGCGAAAGCGTAGCAGGTATGGCTGATGTGATCTCATACTTTGTACGGAAATCACTGCCTTGATCTTCGTCGCCGAAGCTTCGTCCCATGCTATGCATGTAGTTTTTTGAAGTTGAGTTAGCAGACGATTTCAGCTAGGCACTGGCTGACGTCATTAAAGTGGGCGGTCCTTAGCAGCATTTCCTGAGGACCGGTGAGGAAACGATGAATAATTTTGTTCTCTAGCCATCTTGGTTTTCGGGCTGGCCGCGTCCCCCGAGCGCCTGCTTGAGTAGTGGCGCGCGTGCATCGACACACATATACAGAGTTCTGAGAAATTCGAAGGGGGTGCGAATTCCTTTGCCGAGTTACACCACAGCAACTGCGTCTCTGCTTTGTTCCAGCACTGTTTCACTTGCCATGTGCTCTGTGATAATGAAAATAACGTTCGCCGGGAAATAAAACTTTCACAATAAATTTATAAAATCCCGCCCAAAATGAAATAAATAAAAAGACGAATGCCCCATACTGTAGGAAATAAAATGACCCAAATTTTGACACGTTACACAATAGGTATTTCTTGTAGGTCTTCCATCCTATATTTTCTTTTCTTCTCTTTTTCCTTCTTGGGTTTACCAAGGTACTTGGTTTTATTTTGTCCGTTGGTTGGTTCGGGGTATCTTCTTTATTATCGGCTCCTAAACTTCCTCTTCCTTCTTGGGTTCTGGGTATCTTCTTTATCACCTGCTCCTAAACTTCCTGGGTAATCTCCTGATTTTTTATATGAGTTTCTTTTAATTTATTTTGTTGAGTTTTAGTGTTGCATTTTTATTATTTAATTACTTTTTTCCTTTTATAGTGGTGTTTTTCTTTGAAGTTTAAATTATTTTCATTTGAAATTCTTTGAGTTATATGTAATTTAATTGTTTTTATGATCTTAATGGAATTAATTTTGAGTGGATTATCTGTCATGCTACAGATTGCCCTCCTCCAGAAGTGATTTTTTCAGACTATACTTGTTTGTCTGAAATAATTGCTTATGATAATTATTATATTTTTTAGTATTCTTGACTTCCTTTGTAGCGTGACAGATAAGCCCATAAAAATGAATGGTGAATTGATCATTAAAATAAAGTAATAACATGTTTAAATCCGAAGAAAGCAATATAATAAAGAATTAATTCAGAACAACCGTGCAGTACAATCATTGATATAAAGATATAAGTTCATATAAGATAAATGTTACAAGTGATGAATCATCAGAACCAATTTTAATAACTAAAAAGGTGAAAAAATATAACCCAGGAAGGTAAGGAGTAGGAAAGGAAGAAACCCAGAAAATAACAAAACACACAACAAAGAGAAGGAAATCTGTTGTATGAAACAAGAAGAGTAGGTGAAGAAGAAACCCAAAAACCCAATGACATCCAGAAGAAGATGAAGAAAATACAATTATAAGAAACCAGAAGAAAAGAAGACATCAATGAAGAAACAAGAAGAAGACAACATCCACAAGAAGAAGGAATGCTCTTGTAAAAAACACCCATACCCCAACATAAATAAAAATAATAATAATAATAATTTGAATAACATGTCTGTCGGCATCCAGGTCACTTATAATGACAATTAATAAATAAATATATTTACCTTTTTCCTGTCTCGTGACCACATGTATTAACGCAATGATATTATTTACGCGTTTCGATACTATGTATTGTCATCAGAATATATATTAAAAAATAATCACTCAAAGAGGTCGTTAAAATTTAAACATTAAAATCACAATATCGAAACCTAATAATAATAATAAAAAATAATAATAATAATAAAGTATAACAAAGTATTAATACAGTATTAATGCAAAAACCCACATGTACAATAAATATAAGACAAAAAAGTGTATAGAGTAAGAGTTGAAAGTGGACCAAGGTGAAATAATAATATGATACCAAAGAACAAATCTTCATTGTAATCTACAAATAGATCTCTTGATTTTAGTAAGACTATATAACCATTTAGAAATAGAATCAAGGAATGTAAAGAGAACCAGTGCAAGTTCTAGTATTATAAAAAATGAACCTTATGTTTCATTATTGGTATTCACAAACTATGTAAATAATTAAATAATACAACTTTGAAGTGACTTAATTTATGTACAGAGGTAATATAATACATGTGTTATAGCAAAGAACTGCCAATCTGTTTAAACGACATTCATTAGAATGATTAATAAAACAAGGGCAGACGCAGAATAAAAAGTGAAGTGACAGGGTACAATTACCCAAAACCCTATTAAAAACAGATAAAAACTGCTAATAAAAACTTAATATAAGGAATATAGAATAAGATCATAGTAAATGAGGTTCTGTTTACGTAGCATAAGATATTTGAAATGTATTAGGAATAAGGAAATTTAAACAGATCAGAACCAATAACATTTTTTAATTGTAAAATATTTATTATAGGTATGATTGTGAATAATTAATTAAGATGATAGAATGGAAAAACATTCTATATATATGATATTTGTTATATTATTTTCTTTATATTCTGTTTGGAATCTGTTTAACCGTGGTCCATTATTTCCTCTGCACTGATTGTTCGGATTTCTCTAGCGTATAGAATTATTTCCGTCCTTGTGACGTATCTCCCTATCATCTGGTTCTTCCATCTTGTCGCTATAAAATTGTCATTTATGTTCAAGTTTACCATCGTCTTTCGAACTGATTCTTCCGTACTGTTTCTTAATTGTTCTAATGGTTCATACATAATTTCCATAAGTCCTCCATGCTCCTCGGTTAGTTTTGGCTTTTTCGGTCCTTCCAATCTATCTAGGAATTCAATTGTGGTTCGTTTAGAGTTTCTTAATTGCCTTACTTCTCTGTGTTCCATAATTGGTATATTATGTATCTTAATTAATCCCCTTTTCATCATCTCCAATCCTTCCCGTGTATTCATTAATTTCCTTTGACGTGTTTGCCTTATTTTCTTGATATTCTCTTTCCTGGTTTGGATATTCTCTTTGTTCTTTCTATTTTTATTTTCAGATAGCAACGCCTTTTGGTCTTCTCTAATTTCTGTTTCCTTGCTGCTCTCCTCTGTATTCGGATTTACCTTAACACCTTCGGAAGTGCTGTCTAGGGTTTCAGTCATTTTCGTTAAACACCTATCCATTGTTTTCATTAATTTTTCATGGTGTCTCTAGTTATCTTCTCTTATTTCGTTTAATATTTCGTTATGTTTCCTAAATTGTTCTGCTATAAAATTCATTACGTCCTGACAGGTCACTTTCTTTGGTTGTTTTGATATTTTCTTCTGTTGCTTCACTTTGACTATTTCTACTTCTTGTTGCTTATTTGATTGTTCTAAGTTTTTATGATTTGGCATTCCTATAAATTCTTCTGTTTGATTATGTTCTTTCCTCCAGTTACACATATCTTCTCTGGATAGTTCAAACATCACCCTTATCCATTCCCTTAATTCTGTGTTTTCTGTTTGTATTGGGTTTTCAGGTTGTCTTATTACTCGTCTCCATTGTTCATATTCTTCCTGAGTATATTGTTCTGTCACCTGGGCGTATACTCCTGTTCTTTCGTTTTTCATTTGTTGTTCATTATCGTCCAATCTTTCCCAATCTTCTTTAGTCATCCTTTCCACCTTGTTATCGTCTTTTTCGTGGGCTGTCCCAATAGTCTTTTCTTTATTACGCCTGGCATCTAACTCCCACATTTCATCATAAATGTCTCTCAAAGTCATTTTGTCGTTTGGTGTTCCCATTGCATTTGCGCTCTTTCGTGATCGGTGGCGTTCTTGTTAATATACTCCATATCCTTGCTGAATTTTTTAAATAGTGCCGTCATCCATTCCGCGTAGCTTAGTCGTCTTTCTTGTTCGGGCATTTTCATTTCCTGGTCCTTCGCAATCCTTTTAGAAACCTCTCGTAAGCATTCCTGTGCCTCTAATGGTTGCCTGCTCAAGTTAAGTAATAAGACGATTTTTTACTTAACTAAAGCCCACTCGTTGAGCGCCAATTTGTAATGAAATCAAATTACTCAGATTACGATGTCAATAGAAGATGATGACGTCCCACTGTTGGGTTCGCCAATTTGCAAAGAAAGATTATTGATGTGTTGTTGACGTCAATTTATAACCACCAACCTATGTTACGTGTTTTTTAATCAATCTGTTATTAAGGAAATGTTTATTATGTAGTCTTATAGGTGACCTCCTGTAACTCAAATTTAATAGACAAATATATTTATTATTGTGTTATTATAACTTTTATGTATACTATAACACGGTTTTACCTAATTACTCAATGTTTACTCAATATCAATGATATAATTCATGTATTTAATTAATGAATTATGAATTCTCTCCAACCCTAGTCAGTCCGTATTGTGTAATTCAATTCAAAAATTGTGCAGGAAACACGCTAGTTCGGTAATCTCACGTTCTACCAGCTGTTGACTATGAGCGCTGTTATTCGTAATTGCCTTGCTTCTAGGTTAACTGGTTCGCCAGATTTTAATCACCCTTTTACCTGTAAATTACTCCACCCACAACATATAATACCTATTCTACAATAATATAAAACATCATCATATACAAGAAGGATTCTTTATTTATTTTGTACTTTAATTCAAACTAACAGTGCTCTTCATGATTATAATAGAGTGATATCGATTATACAATGATGGATCGATTGTTTAGTTGACCATGCTCCTTTTATTTTATACAAATTAAATATAATATTAACTATCTCTTATCCCAGGGTACGTGTGATTCTTTTAACGATTAGTAAGGCCAGGTAATGCAAAATTGAGGTTACTTAGTATTACAAAATGTTATTAGTTCTTACCAGGGGGGGCCCGAATGGGTTGCGCAGTACGCGTTCTGAATCCACGCTACTGCGCATGACGTCACCATCGAGGCGGGATTCCGCGCCTTACTGCTTGCTTAGTATTGTTACGTTGTTATATAGGTGTTATCCGGGTGTTATAAATTGTGAAGTTAATCACTGTTAATTTATGCGTTTGTTCGTAGGTATAGCAATACAGATTTAGAACAAATATGTGTAGTGTTTTGCAAAAAAAAAAAAAACGTGGTACAGAACTGTTTAAATTCTGTGATAAACACTTCAGTTATTGTTGGTGTATTTCTGTGAGCAGAGTGTTTGTTTTATCTCGTGACGTTTCACAAAAACGTTTCGACAGTAACAGTGTTAGGTTACCAATACGTTTGTATCGGTGTTTACGAAAATTTAATTATTTTCAATTACCTTTCTTAATTTTCTATTTATTCTTTTGTCTGTTGACATAGTTTTGGTTTTTTTAATACGTGTATGTTTTTTGTTGTGACAGCGAGGTAAACGTTGTTTTATCATTTGTTTTTTTTGCCGTTGTTTTGTTGTTTGTTGAACATAGCTATTACTTTAGTTGTTATACTTTTATTCTTGTACAGTTACTTTCTCTTAATTTTCTATTTATTAGTAGATTTCTTGTTGCTTGTTGTTGCGATAGTTTTTAGTTTTCAAGGCGTATTCGTTTTTTGTTGCGACACCAAGGTAAATTTTGTTGTTTCGTCTCATTTTGATTTTTCGTTATTGAACATAGCTATTATTTCCGTTGTTTGAACTTACTCTTGTCCTTATTTTACTGCCAATATGCCTTCGTGTGCTGTAGCCGGTTGTAATTCACACAACAAAATAACGAAGGGGACATATATTAAATATCATTCATTTCCAAAAGACCCCAAAGTACAAAAAATATGGATTTCGAAGTGCTACAGAAAAGATAATATTAATATTTCAAATGCTACGGTTTGCTCAAAACACTTTTCTACAACAGATTATGTTCGTGACTTACGTGCTGAGTTAATGAATATACCATTAAGAAGAGTTCCCAGAGAAGATGCTGTTCCCCATATGAATCTTCCCGTCGTCATCACTGCTTGTAATGACGGTATGCCTTGCCGCAGTGATGATAATACAGGGGTATCAGGCGTTCTTGAAAGTAATAAAGTCAGTGGCAGAAGAGAGAGATGTCATGCGAGAGAGGTCAGGAAAAGAGCCTTAAAAACCCTATCGGCTTTGTCACCCAAAAAAATTAAAATGGACCAAAGCACTATAACAAACTGCGAGATTGAGCTCGAGGATGTACAATCACTTAAGAAGCATGTAAAAAAGTTGGAAAGTGAAAACCGTTTTTTGAAATCTATGTACGGGACTTTCAAGCTGAGAAATACACTTCTGAAGGAACAGAGAAAGGTTGCTCTTGAAAATTTAAAACGTCAAGACGAGAATCTGAAAAAACTTGTTGAAGATAAGATAAAAAACGTTTTAGGACAAATTTTTACTGAAACACAAATTAACTGCTTACTCTCAAATAAAAACCGTGCAAAATGGAACTCTGAAGACATCGCAAAGGCAGTTACACTACGCACTGTATCAAGAAAATGTTACTTGTTCTTGAGAAATAAATGTGGTTTTCCCTTGCCAGGACTATCGACTTTGAAGAGATGGACATCTGCTTCATTTTGCTGTCAGCCGGGCGTACTCCATGATGTTCTGTGTTTCATGAAAGCCCAGGTGAACACACTGACCACTGCTGAAAGAATGTGTGTTATTTCTTTTGACGAAATGAATGTAGACAGTAGCGTCAGTTACGATCAGAAGGAAGATCGTGCTGTAGGGCCTCACAGCAATTGTCAGATTGCCATGCTTCGTGGCCTCGTAGCTGGTTGGAAGCAGCCAATATATTATGATTTTGATGTCCAAATGTCGGCTGCATTGTTAAAAAACATTATTTGTTGCGTGGAAGACGTAGGGTACAATGTTGTTGCCACTGTAGCAGATCTAGGGACAAAAAATCGACGAGTATGGAATGAACTAAATGTAACGTATACAAATAGGTATAAACCCTGCTCTACTGAGGGGTTCCGCTACCTAGCTGGCTACATTGCCTATCGTGGGAGAAAGCATGATCCTACAATGGGAACACCTTCATAAAATGTATATCCCCCTCCCGTTGGTACTTCTGCTGGAGGCTGGATAGAGTTTTTATCTCGAGGAGGTCTTCTTGTTCCTTCAGAAGACTGGGTGCCAAGATTTCACAGTGTGAAATAATTTTTAGGGACATCAATGGGCCGGATAGTTTGTATAAAAGTAAAAATATTATAAAAAATATGACTACAAGAATTTTAAGTAAATTTCCTGAGATGCCAACAGAAGTTGTAAAAATATACGCCAGGACGAGAATGTTCATTCGCCTTCGTTTCATGAATGGCCGCATGAAAGCAGTGAAAGCAGCAGAAGCATAGAAGAGAAAATCACGCCAGTGGCACGCATCGTCCATAGTTAAACCCACACATTAATTAATATATTTCTACTTTTGTATTAATTAGGATGGTATTATAGGCATCATTGTTCTTTGCAGGAAGGCGGAACTTAGACCGCCGCTGTCTGGTTTGGACTTTGAACTGAGTAGAGGTCTGATAAGTAACTGGTCAGTGGACTCTGGGTTCCGTCTATAAGCAAACGGGTTCAATGTATAATTAGCCCACAATTTTTAAACCTCCTATATTCTGTAAAATTAAAATTTTAAATTAATTTTGTACAGAATATAGCTAGTCCCAAGCCTAGATAAAGCGTGAGGGGAAGTTGTGGTTGAAAAAAATACACGTGTGTGCGCGCGAACACATGAGCGCTACCAAATAATGATATATTTTCATCAAATTATAAGGAATACTATGATGAAAAAAGAGAAGTTATAAAGCCTGTTGTACTGCAATTTTATTTCTAAAGTCTAAAACGGGCTTTAAAAAATTATAAAAAAAGGGTGTAGAAAATAGGAACTAAAAATAGTACAAAGATCATTTAATTGTCATTACTTTCAATTTTTTTCAAACCGTGTCTATTGTATGCAGGCGAACGGAAACGTTCTAACAAATAAGTGTATAGTTTGATAAAACGAGTCACTTCTGTAATTAGTCTACTAAAATTTGCTTCATTAGTATTCAGGCTTTGTTTATATCGGTCTAGACTGATCTAATTACTAAATTTAATTTTTAGCAAGGTGTTTCGGTATTATTTTTCCGACTATCAATCGGTTTATTAACAATTATGTATAGGAAATCCGTACTGCTTCTTCAGTTGCTATACGCAGACCCTGGGCTTTAAATGGGCTGACTGGGCAAATGCCCAGAGCGCCTGGTCCAAGGGGGCGCCAAGGAACGAAATACAATACGTGTTAAGACTATAAGACAGTAGACAGTTGAGTGTTATTGTTAAAATTCTAGGAATGAAGGAAACTACGTTCGAATGCACGCCGGCACGCGCCAAGGAATATGTAATGAATAATATTATATTACGCATAGTTTCCTCTCTGTGTGTGTGTGTGTGTGTGTGTGTGTGTGTGTGTGTGTGTGTGTGTGTGTGTGTGTGTGTGTGTGTGTGTGTGTGTGTGTGTGTGTGTGTGTGTGTGTGTGTGTGTGTGTGTGTGTGTGTGTGATGTTTGCCTTATAGCCTTTTGCTGATATGTTTGACGTATAGCCTTTTGATAAACGTCAGCGGCGGATGTCGCCTGATATCGTTACTCAGTATCAGTAACTTGCAACTCTTACTGACAACAAACTTGTTTACACTGCGGTAAAAAAAAATTAATACAGTCATTTCCTCTTTCATGTTTGATGTTTCCTTTCAGTATACGCTTTCAATGTTATCGCGTTCACTTCGTTGTGCAAAAAAATGTGTTCTCTTAGTAGTGAAATATGTATAATTATATATCATTTCAGTTATTTCATCACAGATAAAAACTGTCAAATGTTTATCTTCATTATAGTTTGTTGTTTCACTAGTGAAAGGTGGTGGGGGTGGGGGAGAAAAGTAAAAAATGAAAGGGGGCGGCTATAAGAATGCTTTGCCCAGGGTGCAAGGTACCTGAAATCGGGGCCTGGCTATACGATTAATATTAAAAGCGTACACATTTAAATTACGCAAACATTCGCATCATATAACATTATTACATACTTCATTCAATAAAATAAGTTCGTAAATAAAAATATAAATAACAAACAAACTGTAGTTAATAAAAAAATAACAACATATTTGTATTGAGAGGTATTTACCGAGCAGCTCGTTCCTCGATGGTGACGTCATTTCAACAGCCAATAGCAATTCGTTTCGGTTCGGGCCCAACCTTATAGTAGAGTAACCTTGGTTCTTACTATATTAAAATTAAATATAAGCTGGTGTTACCAGGTTTGATGATTCTCAAGGCAGCATTGTTCGTCTGCAAACGGTTGAAGATTTACAATTTAGGTTACATCAATCCAGAAAAAGTGTTCCGATTATTAATAAAATTGACGGTGTGATGTCCTGGAAAGCCACGGGAACTCTTCTAATCTTCGTTCTTCTCTTACGATCCTTGTGGTTGTCGGTCTCGGTGGAATTGGAGTCGTATTATAACTTCCTTCTTGAAAGTGAGGTTTATTTCTTCAGAAACAAGGTACTTGTATATTTTTCTATAATTCCTTTAATTTAGGCTTTTTTCTTCCATCAATTAGTCTCCTGGTTAGATGGGAAATCGGGTCCAATACTAAATCCAACGGAATTATCTTGATGAGTGAAATAAGAATTTCTCGACCTTTTGGAGGTATATGGTTATATTTTTGAAATCTAATTTATTTTATTATTCATCGGTTTGTTTTATAGGAATAGGTTTTGACTTTAATTTATTAATTTTGATTCATTTTTCGTTAATTTGTGTCATCCTTTTTAAATTTGTCTCCTCATCTGAACTCAATAGCATATAACAATCGAATAATATATATCGGTTTTTATAAATTCTTTTCCGTATTTATTTAACTTCACCCATCAGCATATAACAATCGAATAATATATATCGGTTTTTTTATAAATTCTTTTCCGTATTTATTTAACTTCACCCATCAGCATATAACAATCGAATAATTGAAAATCAACAAGATTTTTTACATTTTAGTTACCCTAACAACCACTACTTTCTGTCATTGGATGATATTTGATATCCTAGAGCCAGAATTATAAAATATTACTACTATTTTTTAATAAAATACTCCATGCTTGGAATTATACCAAATTACCTAAAACTCTCACCCAATCTACCTTATTAAACCGTATATATTTTACTATAGTTTCATTTGACTGGACTTATTAAAAAGGTATTAATTTCCTTTTACAAATATTAAATTTAGGCCTATAAGTTTTCTTACAACTGTTATAATAATTTTGTTTTTAACTTAATTTTCTTTACCTGACCTACTGTACGGATAGTCATTGGTTTATGGCTACTTACATTAATTTATATTTCCTGGTTTTAATTCCTTATATTAATTAGTTCATCCTTGAACCTTTCATTATTTTATAACACAACTATAAGAACTACCTGTCAACCTTTTAACACTTATTGCCATCCTGGCCAAGTTTACAAACATTAATTCAAAACACCTTCATTAATCAATTTCAGTCAATACATTTAACATAGTATAATACCTAACAAATGTATTTATACTTAATTGTCTAAAGACAATTTTAACATAAATGAAAGGAGTACCACTGACTAAGTACTTCTATAAAACAACAGCTCCCCTCTTACTATCCACAAAACATAAAATAAATATCCTGTAAACACTATATCATGCTACAGCATAACAACAAGTACAATTTGCAACACATTAAACATTAATTTGAGTAGTATTTTATACTTCATTACTACATATTAAACTCCTCCCATTTGATACAATGTTTATATTTTACACCCCATATTATATATTACATCTTTTAAATTTAGGTACACCTCAGATGTATTAATTACTTAGTAACCTTAATATTTGGGTATTGTTCTAAACCATAGTTACTTCGTTTTTTTATGTAACTTTGGGGACCTCAAATCTGTTACGTTACATAACACTCCCCCTTCGAAAGAAGTTTATTTTGGCTCAACTAAGTTTAGTAAAAATAAACTTATAGTTTGTCCCTGCTCAGGTTAACCTTTTACTCATAATATTTTTTACTTCCATATTCCTTAAGGAATGGAAGTATGGTGATGGCAAAAAAAATCGTGTTCGAGATTATTGCAGATTCTGATTCTACTACACTCAAAACATGAAAAAAAGTCGTTTTCCGAAAAGTGTCTGTGTGTGTGTGTGGCTGTGTGTCTGTAGATTTTTTTCTATGGCAAACGATAACTGCCGCAAATTGAAACAGAATCAAATAATTTTTTGTATACAGGCCTGAATTGTAGAGTACTCACGACCTATTGTTTTTGCTGAAGATCGGTTGAGGGAAAGGGGTAGTTTACCTGCAACGGTTTTTTTTTATCAAGGGAAATTTTTTTTTTGCCAAACGATAACAGCCGCAAATTCAAACAGAATTAAATAATGTTTCGTATGCAGGCATGAATTGTAGAGTTCTCAAGACCTATGGTTTTTGGTGAAGATCGGTTAAGGGAAAGGGGTAGTTTACCTGCAACATTTTATGTTTTAACAAGGGTATTTTCTATGGCAAACGATAACAGCCGCAAATTCAAACAGAATCAAAAGATTATTTGCATACAGCCCTAAATTGTAGAGTTCTCAAGACCTATTGTTTTTGGTGAAGATCGATTAAGGGAAAGGGGTAGTTTACCTGCAGCGTTTTTTTAACAAGGGTATTTTCTATGGCAAACGATAACAGCCGCAAATTCAAACAGAATCAAATAATTTTCTGCATACCACCGTGATTTGTAGAGTACTCAAGACCTATTGTTTTTGGTGAAGATCGGTTAAGGGGAAGGGGTAGTTTACCTGCAACGTTTTTTATCAAGCGTATTTTCTATGACGAACGGTAACTGCCGCAAATTCAAACAGAATCAAATAATTTTTTGCATACGTCAGTGAATTGTAGAGGACTCAAGGCCTTTTGATTTTGGTGAAGATCGGTTAAGGGGAAGGGGTAGTTTACCTGCAACCTTTTACGTTTTAACAAGAGTAAAGTACTTAAAAATTCATTTAAACTTTTTCAAACAATGGTAATTGTTAAAAATAAAATAATTTTGTTGCCAGGCAATAAAATTATAATTTTTTCATTTTTATGTAAATCTGTACATAGTATAAAGTAATGTCGGTCCGTTTGCTCTCTGTGTTTGAAATCGCTAATCTCAGGAAGTACTGAACGGATTTTATTCAAGTTTTCGCCAATAGATAGAGTGTCTATCGAGGAACATTTATGTGTATAATTAATACATATATGTTGTACATTAGCTTAGCTATCACGGTTTATGTCAAGTAAGTGGTATAGTTTACATCTTATATATAAAAATGAATGTTTCTTTGTTTGTCCCGTATGCGTTCCTATACCATTCATCCGATTGCGATGAAACTTCGGTGAGTTGTTGTGCGCACGTCCGCGAAGGTTTCTTCCACATCTCCTCCTAAACCACTGTACCGATTTCAACCAAACTTGGCACAAATATTTTACCCAACGGGAGAACCAACATAGGATAGGTGTTTTTTCGATGGGGTCCTTTTGGGTCTTGCACATCGCCTCCTAAACCACTGGACCGATTTCAACCAAACTTGGCACAAGTATTTTACGCAAAGGGAGAACCAACATAGGACAAGTGTTTTTTTCGATACGATCCTTTGGGGGGTCCTTTGGGGTCTTCCACGTCTCCACCTAAACCATTGGACCGATTTCAACCAAACTTGGCACAAATATTTTACGCAACGGGAGAACCAACATAGGACAGGTGTTTTTTTCGATACGATCCTCTGGGGGGTCCTTTGCGGTCTTAAAAAACTATTAGATCTGGTTACTATGGCAACCCAATAGAATAGATTCTGTTCTAAATATATTATCGCATTAAATTGAAGACCACGCGAACGAAGTTGTGGGCAACAGCTATTTATTTTTAAGAAGCCTACTTTAATTAAACTTTATTAATTAAACTAACATTTTCATTACGTACAACGTAAAACTCCGTAGCGAAGCACGGGTATTCTGCTAGTCATGTATAAGAGAAAATATATCGTGCGTGGCAGGCAAGCATATCTCAGTTATGTACTGTTTACGTTTCCATTTTATTATTATCACTACCGCAATAAAAAGGCAGGGAACACACACACACACACACACACAATTCACGTTATTTCTGGCCTCATTCATGTTTATTTTCTTACATTTGCACGGTTTTTAAATGGAAAGTGCCGAACCCATACCAACATAACGCATGCAAGCCGAAAAAGTGCCCAGCGTGGATAGCGATTTGCTTCCTGTGGATCGCTGGGCAGTGTAACTGCACGTGTTTACAGAGGAACGATTCATAGACAGACTTTTCGTCTTTAGGGAATGAACCCTCTGCAAGATGCTGAGGGTCCATGAGTGACTTCGGAGCGCTCCTTCTTTTCCGCGTGTTTGTTCTGTGAAACGTACGCTGTAGATTCGCAGATTTATTCTAAGCAACGCTCAATAGGAAATGTTGAAAATTTTTGTCCACGGTGAACCCTCATACACACTAAACCTGCTCTGATGTTTTAATTACAGACATCATAATTACAAACTTGAGCACTACTTAATGGAGATCGATCATTAACTTATACAAGCCATTAATTTTATGCATATTTTTTATATATATGTGTACAACGTTATTGGCAACAAAGAAGTAGTTTTTGTTAAAATTGCTTCCCGGGATATTTGGCCGTAGTCCAATGTTTTCTATAAAACCAGACGTTTCGGCAATGCCATCAACTTCCAACATCAGTGAAAATCGAGTGCGATAACGTGAGGTGGTATATGTTGGTGACCACAGTACTGTGGTTAAGGCTGAAGCAGTAAGTAGAAAGAAGTAGTTTCTATGGTAATATTTCATTTCGAAAATGATTTTAAAAATAAATCTTAGAATATGGAAGTCATGTATGGTTCTCCATACCGATATTTTTATTTTGGACTGGTTATATACGGACTGGTATTTCAGACTGGTGGTAATTGCTGTTTTACTGCTCAACTCTCTCTCTTGGAGGCAAATTCATAAATTATTTATTTCTCTGGGTAGTGGTACTTCCACATTTTACTTGATAAGGATTGGTCACACTAATCATAAAAACTTGTTTTAACATTTATTTTATTTACTTCTATAAATTAGCTTTCTCAATTAAGCTTCTGTCTGCTATCTTCCTTCTATTTTCTTCATCTATATACTTCTGGAATCTAATATCAATCTATACAGCTATTTCATCATTATCCCTAAAATACTCAATTTCCCTAACATTTTTCCCTATCCTGTGCGGTGGTACCAGTTGGGTGGCCACTCTTGGGTCCATTACTCCGCTGTCCATCCTTACACCTTCTGAGACCAGGGGAACATCATCCCTGCTCAGGAAAATTATTGCCGGAACATTTCTACGGTCAATACATTAAAAATAAAAAAATTATAAGTAGTCAATTAGCGACTAATACTAAACACTTTTGGGATTCTTCATACAGTTGCTGTTTACATTTATTTATATATTTCTTCTTCTTTTTGATTCCTTCTTCTTTTCCATTAACTAATAGCATATAACATTATTGATAGGCATTATTTTAAAATCCTTTTAACTTTCCTTCTTGTGACATATTTCTCCATATCATTTCTTCTTATATCATTTTCAATTCCGAGAGATTCTAAATTATTGTTGTATTAATTATCATCCTCCTTCAGTTTCATTGGAGTCATTAAATTATTCTTTATTCTTCTTATTTGACTTTCTTAACTGAGCACATTACCATCAATTGTTCTTATTTATTTATTTATTCTTCTGTTTGTTACCATAAAAGATTATTTTTCCTATTATTCCATTTTAAATCCGTTATTTATAAATATTATTTAATAATCGGTTCTTACTTTTCTTGGTGTTTTGTTTATTAAATCAAATTGTTGCGAAATATCTTAAGTAAGTTGTACTTACATACTTTTTGAATTTTGGGGTTTTTAAAATTGATTCCACATAATTTCTCTGAAGTGTTGCGTAATTAGTTTTTCATTTAATAGTTGGTTTAATATATTTTAATTAGTTTCTCATTATTTTCCTTGGATTTGCTTGATCCTGTATCCATAAAATCCGTCCCTTTTCTTTATATACTGTTTGGAATTTGTTTAACCGTGGTCCATTATTTCCTCTGCACTGATTGTTCGGATTTCTCTAGCGTATAGAATTATTTCCGTCCTTGTGACGTATCTCCCTATCATCTGGTTCTTCCATCTTGTTGCTATAAAATTGTCATTTATGTTCAAGTTTACCATCTTCTTTCGAACTGATTCTTCCGTACTGTTTCTTAATTGTTCTAATGGTTCATACATAATTTCCATAAGTCCTCCATGCTCCTCGGTTAGTTTTGGCTTTTTCGGTCCTTCCAATCTATCTAGGAATTCAATTGTGGTTCGTTTAGAGTTTTTTAATTGCCTTACTTCTCTGTGTTCCGTAATTGGTATATTATGTATCTTAATTAATCCCCTTTTCATCATCTCCAATCCTTCCCGTGTATTCATTAATTTCCTTTTGACGTGTTTGCCTTATTTTCTTGATATTCTCTTTCCTGGTTTGGATATTCTCTTTGTTCTTTCTATTTTTATTTTCAGATAGCAACGCCTTTTGGTCTTCTCTAATTTCTGTTTCCTTGCTGCTCTCCTCTGTATTCGGCTTTACCTTAACACCTTCGGAAGTGCTGTCTAGGGTTTCAGTCATTTTCGTTAAACACCTATCCATTGTTTTCATTAATTTTTCATGGTGTCTCTGGTTATCTTCTCTTATTTCGTTTAATATTTCGTTATGTTTCCTAAATTGTTCGGCCATAAAATTCATTACGTCCTGACAGGTCACTTTCTTTGGTTGTTTTGATATTTTCTTCTGTTGCTTCACTTTGACTATTTCTACTTCTTGTTGCTTATTTGATTGTTCTAAGTTTTTATGATTTGGCATTCCTATAAATTCTTCTGTTTGATTATGTTCTTTCCTCCAGTTACACATATCTTCTCTGGATAGTTCAAACATCACCCTTATCCATTCCCTTAATTCTGTGTTTTCTGTTTGTATTGGGTTTTCAGGTTGTCTTATTACTCGTCTCCATTGTTCATATTCTTCCTGAGTATATTGTTCTGTCACCTGGGCGTATACTCCTGTTCTTTCGTTTTTCATTTGTTGTTCATTATCGTCCAATCTTTCCCAATCTTCTTTAGTCATCCTTTCCACCTTGTTATCGTCTTTTTCGTGGGCTGTCCCAATAGTCTTTTCTTTATTACACCTGGCATCTAACTCCCACATTTCATCATAAATGTCTCTCAAAGTCATTTTGTCGTTTGGTGTTCCCATTGCATTCGCACAACTCATTTGCGCTCTTTCGTGATCGGTGGCGTTCTTGTTAATATACTCCATATCCTTGCTGAATTTTTTAAATAGCGCCGTCATCCATTCCGCGTAGCTTAGTCGTCTTTCTTGTTCGGGCATTTTCATTTCCTGGTCCTTCGCAATCCTTTTAGAAACCTCTCGTAAGCATTCCTGTGCCTCTAATGGTTGCCTGCTCAAGTTAAGTAATAAGACGATTTTTTACTTAACTAAAGCCCACTCCTTGAGCGCCAATTTGTAATGAAATCAAATTACTCAGATTACGATGTCAATAGAAGATGATGACGTCCCACTGTTGGGTTCGCCAGTTTGCAAAGAAAGATTATTGATGTGTTGTTGACGTCAATTTATAACCACCAACCTATGTTACGTGTTTTTTAATCAATCTGTTATTAAGGAAATGTTTATTATGTAGTCTTATAGGTGACCTCCTGTAACTCAAATTTAATAGACAAATATATTTATTATTGTGTTATTATAACTTTTATGTATACTATAACACGGTTTTACCTAATTACTCAATGTTTACTCAATATCAATGTATAATTCATGTATTTAATTAATGAATTAAGAATTCTCTCCAACCCTAGTCAGTCCGTATTATGTAATTCAATTCAAAAATTGTGCAGGAAACACGCTAGTTCGGTAATCTCACGTTCTACCAGCTGTTGACTATGAGCACTGTTATTCGTAATTGCCTTGCTTCTAGGTTAACTGGTTCGCCAGATTTTAATCACCCTTTTACCTGTAAATTACTCCACCCACAACATATAATACCTATTCTACAATAATATAAAACATCATCATATACAAGAAGGATTCTTTATTTATTTTGTACTTTAATTCAAACTAACAGTGCTCTTCATGATTATAATAGAGTGATATCGATTATACAATGATGGATCGATTGTTTAGTTGACCATGCTCCTTTTATTTTATACAAATTAAATATAATATTAACTATCTCTTATCCCAGGGTACGTGTGATTCTTTTAACGATTAGTAAGGCCAGGTAATGCAAAATTGAGGTTACTTAGTATTACAAAATGTTATTAGTTCTTACTATATTAAAATTAAATATAAGCTGGTGTTACCGGGTTTGATGATTCTCAAGGCAGCATTGTTCGTCTGCAAACGGTTGAAGATTTACAATTTAGGTTACATCAATCCAGAAAAAGTGTTCCGATTATTAATAAAATTGACGGTGTGATGTCCTGGAAAGCCACGGGAACTCTTCTAATCTTCGTTCTTCTCTTACGATCCTTGTGGTTGTCGGTCTCGGTGGAATTGGAGTCGTATTATAACTTCCTTCTTGAAAGTGAGGTTTATTTCTTCAGAAACAAGGTACTTGTATATTTTTCTATAATTCCATTAATTTAGGCTTTTTTCTTCCATCAATTAGTCTCCTGGTTAGATGGGAAATCGGGTCCAATACTAAATCCAACGGAATTATCTTGATGAGTGAAATAAGAATTTCTCGACCTTTTGGAGGTATATGGTTATATTTTTGAAATCTAATTTATTTTATTATTCATCGGTTTGTTTTATAGGAATAGGTTTTGACTTTAATTTATTAATTTTGATTCATTTTTCGTTAATTTGTGTCATCCTTTTTAAATTTGTCTCCTCATCTGAACTCAATAGCATATAACAATCGAATAATATATATCGGTTTTTATAAATTCTTTTCCGTATTTATTTAACTTCACCCATCAGCATATAACAATCGAATAATATATATCGGTTTTTTTATAAATTCTTTTCCGTATTTATTTAACTTCACCCATCAGCATATAACAATCGAATAATTGAAAATCAACAAGATTTTTTACATTTTAGTTACCCTAACAACCACTACTTTCTGTCGTTGGATGATATTTGATATCCTAGAGCCAGAATTATAAAATATTACTACTATTTTTTAATAAAATACTCCATGCTTGGAATTATACCAAATTACCTAAAACTCTCACCCAATCTACCTTATTAAACCGTATATATTTTACTATAGTTTCATTTGACTGGACTTACTAAAAAGGTATTAATTTCCTTTTAGAAATATTAAATTTAGGCCTATAAGTTTTCTTACAACTGTTATAATAATTTTGTTTTTAACTTAATTTTCTTTACCTGACCTACTGTACGGATAGTCATTGGTTTATGGCTACTTACATTAATTTATATTTCCTGGTTTTAATTCCTTATATTAATTAGTTCATCCTTGAACCTCTCATTATTTTATAACACAACTATAAGAACTACCTGTCAACCTTTTAACCCTTATTGCCATCCTGGCCATGTTTAGAAACATTAATTCAAAACACCTTCATTAATCAATTTCAGTCAATACATTTAACATAATATAATACCTAACACATGTATTTATACTTAATTGTCTAAAGACAATTTTAACATAAATGAAAGGAGTACCACTGACTAAGTACTTCTATAAAACAACAGCTCCCCTCTTACTATCCACAAAACATAAAATAAATATCCTGTAAACACTATATCATGCTACAGCATAACAACAAGTACAATTTGCAACACATTAAACATTAATTTGAGTAGTATTTTATACTTCATTACTACATATTAAACTCCTCCCATTTGATACAATGTTTATATTTTACACGCCATATTATATATTACATCTTTTAAATTTAGGTACACCTCAGATGTATTAATTACTTAGTAACCTTAATATTTGGGTATTGTTCTAAACCATAGTTACTTCGTTTTTTTATGTAACGTTGGGGACCTCAAATCTGTTACGTTACATAACACTCCCCCTTCGAAAGAAGTTTATTTTGGCTCAACTAAGTTTAGTAAAAATAAACTTATAGTTTGTCCCTGCTCAGGTTAACCTTTTACTAATAATATTTTTTTTATTTCGGACTGGTTATATACGGACTGGTATTTCAGACTGGTGGTAATTGCTGTTTTACTGCTCAACTCTCTCTCTTGGAGGCAAATTCATAAATTATTTATTTCTCTGGGTAGTGGTACTTCCACATTTTACTTGATAAGGATTGGTCACACTAATCATAAAAACTTGTTTTAACATTTATTTTCTTATTTACTTCTATAAATTAGCTTTCTCAATTAAGCTTCTGTCTGCTATCTTCCTTCTATTTTCTTCATCTATACTTCTGGAATCTAATATCAATCTATACAGCTATTTCATCATTATCCCTAAAATACTCAATTTCCCTAACATTTTTCCCTATCCTGTGCGGTGGTACCAGTTGGGTGGCCACTCTTGGGTCCATTACTCCGCTGTCCATCCTTACACTTTCTGAGACCAGGGGAACATCATCCCTGCTCAGGAAAATTATTGCCGGAACATTTCTACGGTCAATACATTAAAAATAAAAAAATTATAAGTAGTCAATTAGCGACTAATACTAAACACTTTTGGGATTCTTCATACAGTTGCTGTTTACATTTATTTATATATTTCTTCTTCTTTTTGATTCCTTCTTCTTTTCCATTAACTAATAGCATATAACATTATTGATAGGCATTATTTTAAAATCCTTTTAACTTTCCTTCTTGTGACATATTTCTCCGTATTATTTCTTCTTATATCATTTTCAATTCCGAGAGATTCTAAATTATTGTTGTATTAATTATCATCCTCCTTCAGTTTCATTGGAGTCATTAAATTATTCTTTATTCTTCTTATTTGACTTTCTTAACTGAGCACATTACCATCAATTGTTCTTATTTATTTATTTATTCTTCTGTTTGTTACCATAAAAGATTATTTTTCCTATTATTCCATTTTAAATCCGTTATTTATAAATATTATTTAATAATCGGTTCTTACTTTTCTTGGTGTTTTGTTTATTAAATCAAATTGTTGCGAAATATCTTAAGTAAGTTGTACTTACATACTTTTTGAATTTTGGGGTTTTTAAAATTGATTCCACATAATTTCTCTGAAGTGTTGCGTAATTAGTTTTTCATTTAATAGTTGGTTTAATATATTTTAATTAGTTTCTCATTATTTTCCTTGGATTTGCTTGATCCTGTATCCATAAAATCCGTCCCTTTTCTTTATATACTGTTTGGAATTTGTTTAACCGTGGTCCATTATTTCCTCTGCACTGATTGTTCGGATTTCTCTAGCGTATAGAATTATTTCCGTCCTTGTGACGTATCTCCCTATCATCTGGTTCTTCCATCTTGTTGCTATAAAATTGTCATTTATGTTCAAGTTTACCATCTTCTTTCGAACTGATTCTTCCGTACTGTTTCTTAATTGTTCTAATGGTTCATACATAATTTCCATAAGTCCTCCATGCTCCTTGGTTAGTTTTGGCTTTTTCGGTCCTTCCAATCTATCTAGGAATTCAATTGTGGTTCGTTTAGAGTTTTTTAATTGCCTTACTTCTCTGTGTTCCGTAATTGGTATATTATGTATCTTAATTAATCCCCTTTTCATCATCTCCAATCCTTCCCGTGTATTCATTAATTTCCTTTGACGTGTTTGCCTTATTTTCTTGATATTCTCTTTCCTGGTTTGGATATTCTCTTTGTTCTTTCTATTTTTATTTTCAGATAGCAACGCCTTTTGGTCTTCTCTAATTTCTGTTTCCTTGCTGCTCTCCTCTGTATTCGGCTTTACCTTAACACCTTCGGAAGTGCTGTCTAGGGTTTCAGTCATTTTCGTTAAACACCTATCCATTGTTTTCATTAATTTTTCATGGTGTCTCTGGTTATCTTCTCTTATTTCATTTAATATTTCGTTATGTTTCCTAAATTGTTCTGCTATAAAATTCATTACGTCCTGACAGGTCACTTTCTTTGGTTGTTTTGATATTTTCTTCTGTTGCTTCACTTTGACTATTTCTACTTCTTGTTGCTTATTTGATTGTTCTAAGTTTTTATGATTTGGCATTCCTATAAATTCTTCTGTTTGATTATGTTCTTTCCTCCAGTTACACATATCTTCTCTGGATAGTTCAAACATCACCCTTATCCATTCCCTTAATTCTGTGTTTTCTGTTTGTATTGGGTTTTCAGGTTGTCTTATTACTCGTCTCCATTGTTCATATTCTTCCTGAGTATATTGTTCTGTCACCTGGGCATATACTCCTGTTCTTTCGTTTTTCATTTGTTGTTCATTATCGTCCAATCTTTCCCAATCTTCTTTAGTCATCCTTTCCACCTTGTTATCGTCTTTTTCGTGGGCTGTCCCAATAGTCTTTTCTTTATTACGCCTGGCATCTAACTCCCACATTTCATCATAAATGTCTCTCAAAGTCATTTTGTCGTTTGGTGTTCCCATTGCATTTGCGCTCTTTCGTGATCGGTGGCGTTCTTGTTAATATACTCCATATCCTTGCTGAATTTTTTAAATAGCGCCGTCATCCATTCCGCGTAGCTTAGTCGTCTTTCTTGTTCGGGCATTTTCATTTCCTGGTCCTTCGCAATCCTTTTAGAAACCTCTCGTAAGCATTCCTGTGCCTCTAATGGTTGCCTGCTCAAGTTAAGTAATAAGACGATTTTTTACTTAACTAAAGCCCACTCGTTGAGCGCCAATTTGTAATGAAATCAAATTACTCATATTACGATGTCAATAGAAGATGATGACGTCCCACTGTTGGGTTCGCCAATTTGCAAAGAAAGATTATTGATGTGTTGTTGACGTCAATTTATAACCACCAACCTATGTTACGTGTTTTTTAATCAATCTGTTATTAAGGAAATGTTTATTATGTAGTCTTATAGGTGACCTCCTGTAACTCAAATTTAATAGACAAATATATTTATTATTGTGTTATTATAACTTTTATGTATACTATAACATGGTTTTACCTAATTACTCAATGTTTACTCAATATCAATGTATAATTCATGTATTTAATTAATGAATTAAGAATTCTCTCCAACCCTAGTCAGTCCGTATTATGTAATTCAATTCAAAAATTGTGCAGGAAACACGCTAGTTCGGTAATCTCACGTTCTACCAGCTGTTGACTATGAGCGCTGTTATTCGTAATTGCCTTGCTTCTAGGTTAACTGGTTCGCCAGATTTTAATCACCCTTTTACCTGTAAATTACTCCACCCACAACATATAATACCTATTCTACAATAATATAAAACATCATCATATACAAGAAGGATTCTTTATTTATTTTGTACTTTAATTCAAACTAACAGTGCTCTTCATGATTATAATAGAGTGATATCGATTATACAATGATGGATCGATTGTTTAGTTGACCATGCTCCTTTTATTTTATACAAATTAAATATAATATTAACTATCTCTTATCCCAGGGTACGTGTGATTCTTTTAACGATTAGTAAGGCCAGGTAATGCAAAATTGAGGTTACTTAGTATTACAAAATGTTATTAGTTCTTACTATATTAAAATTAAATATAAGCTGGTGTTACCGGGTTTGATGATTCTCAAGGCAGCATTGTTCGTCTGCAAACGGTTGAAGATTTACAATTTAGGTTACATCAATCCAGAAAAAGTGTTCCGATTATTAATAAAATTGACGGTGTGATGTCCTGGAAAGCCACGGGAACTCTTCTAATCTTCGTTCTTCTCTTACGATCCTTGTGGTTGTCGGTCTCGGTGGAATTGGAGTCGTATTATAACTTCCTTCGTGAAAGTGAGGTTTATTTCTTCAGAAACAAGGTACTTGTATATTTTTCTATAATTCCATTAATTTAGGCTTTTTTCTTCCATCAATTAGTCTCCTGGTTAGATGGGAAATCGGGTCCAATACTAAATCCAACGGAATTATCTTGATAAGTGAAATAAGAATTTCTCGACCTTTTGGAGGTATATGGTTATATTTTTGAAATCTAATTTATTTTATTATTCATCGGTTTGTTTTATAGGAATAGGTTTTGACTTTAATTTATTAATTTTGATTCATTTTTCGTTAATTTGTGTCATCCTTTTTAAATTTGTCTCCTCATCTGAACTCAATAGCATATAACAATCGAATAATATATATCGGTTTTTATAAATTCTTTTCCGTATTTATTTAACTTCACCCATCAGCATATAACAATCGAATAATATATATCGGTTTTTTTATAAATTCTTTTCCGTATTTGTTTAACTTTACCCATCAGCATATAACAATCGAATAATTGAAAATGAACAAGATTTTTTACATTTTAGTTACCCTAACAACCACTACTTTCTGTCATTGGATGATATTTGATATCCTAGAGCCAGAATTATAAAATATTACTACTATTTTTTAATAAAATACTCCATGCTTGGAATTATACCAAATTACCTAAAACTCTCACCCAATCTACCTTATTAAACCGTATATATTTTACTATAGTTTCATTTGACTGGACTTACTAAAAAGGTATTAATTTCCTTTTAGAAATATTAAATTTAGGCCTATAAGTTTTCTTACAACTGTTATAATAATTTTGTTTTTAACTTAATTTTCTTTACCTGACCTACTGTACGGATAGTCATTGGTTTATGGCTACTTACATTAATTTATATTTCCTGGTTTTAATTCCTTATATTAATTAGTTCATCCTTGAACCTCTCATTATTTTATAACACAACTATAAGAACTACCTGTCAACCTTTTAACCCTTATTGCCATCCTGGCCATGTTTAGAAACATTAATTCAAAACACCTTCATTAATCAATTTCAGTCAATACATTTAACATAATATAATACCTAACACATGTATTTATACTTAATTGTCTAAAGACAATTTTAACATAAATGAAAGGAGTACCACTGACTAAGTACTTCTATAAAACAACAGCTCCCCTCTTACTATCCACAAAACATAAAATAAATATCCTGTAAACACTATATCATGCTACAGCATAACAACAAGTACAATTTGCAACACATTAAACATTAATTTGAATAGTATTTTATACTTCATTACTACATATTAAACTCCTCCCATTTGATACAATGTTTATATTTTACACCCCATATTATATATTACATCTTTTAAATTCAGGTACACCTCAGATGTATTAATTACTTAGTAACCTTAATATTTGGGTATTGTTCTAAACCATAGTTACTTCGTTTTTTTATGTAACGTTGGGGACCTCAAATCTGTTACGTTACAGTATATATATATGATATTTGTTATGTATATATTTGAGTATAAAAATGTCTGATTTGTTAAAGACAACTATTAATTGGAATTATTTGTTATATGTTATTAGTATGAAAGATACTAATTGTTATTTTGTTTACAAGAAGAAAATGTTTAATTTATGTTACAATGTCAATGAAATTCCATGAGCTCATTTTATTAAAAGTTTAAAGACTTAGTAAATTGAATTTACTTTGAAATTTTTATTTTGGTCATTTCTTTGAAATTAAGTTTGATTTGAAATAAAATAAAAAAAATATGCTGTTGTTGGAACGTTCTCACCAAATCTGTAGCTGTTGTTCGATCTCTGTCTGTACGGTAACTTCGCGTACCGCGAGTTTACCGATTTCACTTCCCGGTCACATTTTTGAGTCTTTGTTCCATATTTCCGAGGTGGGGTGAATCTACGTCACTCGGCTATTGTCTGTTTGTTGACAGCATCGTGTTGTTTACAAAAACAAATTCCTGGCCGCTGACGTCATCAAGGATCGTCGCTTTTATCGCATTATTCGACATACAGTTTTTTGTGAGGCTTCACGTTTTTTGCTATGAATCAGTCAAAATCCTGGCAAATATTATATAGTCCACTCACGGTATATTCATAAAGGTTATTAAATGTTTGTTTAATTTTGACCAAATGAAGGAATACAATATTTCTGGTTTTTTATACCATATTTAAGTTGACTAAAATTTGTACCATAATTGTACCATTACGAAACCCCCTCAATGAAAGATTTTGTGTCGAAGCACAAAAACTTTCATTGACCCTTTCATATGTCCTAAAGGGATCAGCCAGGATAGGTCGCCACAACCCCCTTACAATTTTATATAAAAGAAAATAATAACTCACCCGTGGTCTGATGATGATGACCGTACCTGCATGACCTTACTGGACTTCTCCTTCAAGATCCCAACACCATAAGGCCACTTAGGCTCGTAACGCCCCTGCTCTGACGTGCTGGCCAGCTCAGGACCGCTGTCATATCACCAAACACTGAAACAATAAATGATAAATATTAAAATAGTGGCTTGGTAAATTACTCTACCCTTAACTGATCTGGTTCCCCTTAGCTAGGTGCTGGTTTGTGCTAATAAGCACTGGGTTTGCTTGATATACCACTAAAATCTAGTTATAAAAATTATACTACTAAAAACGTAACTCCCAAGAATTATAAAGAATTTCCTTTCGCAATATGGACAACCCTGAATTTATAAATTGTTTCGATTTCCATCGATAATATTTACCTCCTTCCATTTTATAATTAGTATAATTATAAAAGAAACACATTGATATAAAAGAATTACATTATAATTGAAAATAGGAAAATTCCCCTATAAATCTCCCAAACATGGAGAAAACAAATTATAGAAAACCAAAATAATTAATAAATCTGTATGGTATTATTTATTCATAAATCTTATTGAATGGTTAAATTAAAATTATTATTATTCTTCTTATTATTATTATTATTATTAACAGGTAAAATATGGCATTAACACCGCCAATTATATTTATCCCTTCATACACTATTTCCATATACATGTTAAAATTTCATAACATAAATACATAATACATTTATACATAATAATACACATTGATACATTTACTACATTGAAATAATTTATTCATTTTTAATCTTGATTAAGATTTGCATATTCTATCTAAATTCTATTGAAATTAAAAAATTACGACTTCAATTAATTAATTAATTAGACATCAATTTATTTATTATAATTATAAATATTTATTTCACATTTATTATTATTAATATTCATAATATTATTATATTATTATTTTATTTCCTTTCTATTCTGAAATTTTCTACTCCACTAACTACCTAACCTTTCACCTTCTAATCATTGTTTAGTCTGGGTGACTCCTATATTCACTAAACCTTTTACTTATTATAATCTTACTCACCTTCTTCTAACTGACCACCAAATTTACCTATCATGACACCAATATCTCAATTATAAACACCTTTACTATTTTCATTTAAATCTTATGGCACCGCTCGTCTTTGTACAGAGATGGGTGTTCCCTAACTGGCTATATACATCCATAATATTTTGCCCTTCCAAAATTCGGCAAACACTCCCTTAAACTACACTATTACCTGCCACAACACTATTGGTTGGCTACTCCTTATCACCTCACCCCCACTACAAAATATCATCAATAACAAATATATGTTTATACCTTAACATGGCCAGGTTTCGTGTTAAGCGAACGAGATTGTAGAACGGGAAGTGTTATCTGAAATAAATACTCGGAAATGGTTATAAAAAAAACTTATTATTAGCAGAACGTTTACGTACATATATGACTCGACCATGCGTCAAACACGCACTCTAGTAGGCCTCGGGGCATAGTCCTATGTATCATTAAATAGACAGACATATTGAAAATTGAACCTTGTAAATCTAAACATATAATAAACATATAGTAAAACCAAAAACAAATTTAAGATATATATATGTATGTATGTATGCACAACCCAGGCACTTAGAAATTATACACTCGCGCTCTCTCTCTCTCTCTCTCTCTCTCTCTCTCTCACTCTGGTACAATTCTTTTTCATGAGCTCATTTTATTAAAAGTTTAAAGACTTAGTAAATTGAATTTACTTTGAAATTTTTATTTTGGTCATTTCTTTGAAATTAAGTTTGATTTGAAATAAAATAAAAAAAATATGCTGTTGTTGGAACGTTCTCACCAAATCTGTAGCTGTTGTTCGATCTCTGTCTGTACGGTAACTTCGCGTACCGCGAGTTTACCGATTTCACTTCCCGGTCACATTTTTGAAGTAAATTTACAGCACTAGTTTTATATAGTTACTTAACCACTTTTAGTGGCTTAAGAGTAAAATTTCACTTTTCGTGAACGATTTGCCGGCCGGCTGCGATCACGTTCCCTGTTGAAATGACACAGAGTCTTTGTTCCATATTTCCGAGGTGGGGTGAATCTACGTCACTCGGCTATTGTCTGTTTGTTGACAGCATCGTGTTGTTTACAAAAACAAATTCCTGGCCGCTGACGTCATCAAGGATCGTCGCTTTTATCGCATTATTCGACATACAGTTTTTTGTGAGGCTTCACGTTTTTTGCTATGAATCAGTCAAAATCCTGGCAAATATTATATAGTCCACTCACGGTATATTCATAAAGGTTATTAAATGTTTGTTTAATTTTGACCAAATGAAGGAGTACAATATTTCTGGTTTTTTATACCATATTTAAGTTGACTAAAATTTGTACCATAATTGTACCATTACAGAATCTAGGCCAAAATGATAAAAACTAAACATCATCAAAACTGAGAAACTGAGTACTTAAATACATTTAAACTGAAGGGATTTAGATAAGGTAAATCAGAAACAAAGCCATGTAATAAGAAATATAACTAAGAAAGTTTTTGTAAAATTATAGCCAGAATTATTAATAAAAATGGAAATGTCAGAACTCAAAAACTTGGAGAGGGGAGTCATATATCCCAACATAATATTTTAAAACTTAACCAATTCATCTAATTGCAAGAAAGTAAGGGAATATAAACCTTTTATTACAATATGAGATTTAATAATTATTAGTATAACTTGATAATGGCAGAATTTGGAAAATAACAGGAAGCTAAACCTTAGTAATTAGAAATTACAAAATGAAGGAATAATTATCAATTTTAGATCAAAAACTTAATAAAACGGCACTATTTGTTATCAAATTACGCAGAATGAACTGAAGGATAAAATTAAGTAACAACTAGCTAATAAATTTGAAGAATAACCAAAGTATAATCAGTTATATAATGTAACTTTATTACATGCACAGGATGCAAAATAAAATTCGAACAATGGAAGGAATAATATTGCTTTGGCTAAGGTTTTAGTCGGAGATGAAGGAAGTAAGTTAGTTAATTATTGAACATTGTACGGGACACTTGACACGAGCAATTTAACCGTATTAACCTAGTTACGAATACCGTAATGGCGAACAATTGAATGATCTGAAAGTGAAAATCGGGAGTTTCAGTAAAAAACATTTTTAAAGTCATACACAGTGAAATAAACATATAACAACACTGAACTAACATTATGCAGCACAGAACACCAGTGGAAATAACATTTAAACCAAATAAAACAGTATTAAAACTTAACCAAAAAAGTGCCTAACCGACAAAAGTGAACCTGACTTATAACTACACCAATTTTCCGAATACAACCCCGAAACTGAACCAGTGACATTACACCAACACCAGAAGGAAGATTTGCAGACACCAGGACGGAAATTTAAAAGGAAAACATCTTTATTTGAACACCAAAACTGCGAGGTGACGAGTTTCAATCGTAACGGCGGCCATTGCTGATTTCCAACAACTCAAATCAACACAGCCTGCTGGACGGTTCGCAACCTATTTACTTATTTCTATACTTTAAATCGAATATATGTACTGTTATAATTAAGAATTTACCTTGTAATGTTATACTTTTCAATCTTTGCCCTATTTCTCTGACTTTCCCTAACATAGCTGTTCAAAGAACCTTTATATAAAAAATTTGTAATAACAAAACGATACCGTGAGAATCGATTTACATATCGACAAGAGTCAAAATACCTAATTGTTAATAAAATTATTAATATATTTCATATTTAAACAGTTTTTTCATTTCTAAATATAGCCAATTAACACAATACTTTAATTAATAAGAAATTACTACAAGAATCTCACCACCAGAAGGAAGATAACCTCTAAACCGAAAATAAACAAGGATCGATTGCTATTGGAGACAATCCTATAAGTGGCTAGAGAAACAAATACTCAAAAGCCTATAAAACATTTAAATTAAGTGATAAACGTTTCGGAACACCACGAAACTTAATTAATTAATTGTTCTTAATTAATTAGTTAATAAAAGGAAAAAAAAATAATTAAAAAAATTTTTTTAATAAACAATTGCTATTTCTACACTAACACATATTTATATATTTTTGTAACACACAATACGAACGTTAAGTTACACTTCCGTTTCAAAATTTTTCTTATATATATTTGAGCTTACATCTATTTCCTTCTTACTTGATCTTCCTTGATAGCAATAGTCATCTGAGTTTCATATTTATTATTTTATTTTCGTTTTTCTTCTTAGTGTTTTATCCCTGGGATATTTAGTCCCTATCATTCCCTAACACGTGAGCTGGTGCAGTTCAGAGAGGCACAGTACGCTACTTCCTCTGCTGTCCAATACTTCACTTCTATTTGAGTACAGAGGCAATTCATCTCTGCTCAAAAAACATATTAATACTGCTGGAATTACCTACAGACAGTTATTAAAAAAATTATTTCAGAATAGTACACTTTTGTTACTATTTAAAAAATATCTTTGGATACTTCACTTCGTATATTGCTCAGAGATTTTAATATTCCTATCTCAGCTATTCTTCTGACTTGTTAACTTGATGGTTATTTCAGTTGTTTTCATGGTGGGAAGCTCTTTTATTAATATAATTATCAATGTTTATTATCATATAAAGTTTTTGTTATTAATTCTTTATTCTTCTCTGGTTTTTATTACAATCTGCTTTTGTTTATGGTAGCATATATTTCTGATATATTTGTTTGTTTCTCAGTTTTTATTTGTTCCACTTGTTCCATGTTCTAGAACTTTCTTATAATTGTCTTTATTACATTTGACACTTATTTCATGATCATTTCATTATTGATTTATTTAATTACATTTATAACTTTGATTCTTTTCTTAAATTACTCCTCTCTGGTTTTTTATTCAAATGAATGTCTTAATTAATTTTTTAATGAGGTCATTGTTTCTCTTTATACCACTCCAAAGTGTTATTATTTTTATTTCCACACAAGTTTATTCAGTTAATCGTATCACTGGTTTTTATTTCTTTTTATATAATTTCATAGAAGGTTTTTACAATTTATTGTTTATAAATTGACATTCCTATATCCTTTAGAATTGATTTGTTTTACATCTCTAAATTCTTTTCCATTTATTCCATAAAGTTTTTATAAATAGTTTGTCAGTAAGTTGATATTACTTTATTTTTTGGAATTTGGATGATTTGTAATTCAAAATTCTTTCTTTTTATTTCATAAAGTTTTTATAAATACTGATAAAAGCAAGTCTTGTCATACTGAATACTGAAGTTTTGTCAGCAAGTTAATATTACTTTATTTTTTTGGAATTTGGATGATTTTTAATTCAAAATTCTTTCTTTTTATTTTCTCAAGGTTTTTTTTAAAATAATTGTAGTAAGGTGGTCTTACTATATTTTTGAATTTCGTGATATAAATTCAAAATTCTTTCTTTTTTTTTGTATTTCCAAAATGTTTCTTTCAAGATTGTTGTAGTAAGTTGTTCTTACTTATATTTTTGAATTTCGTGGTTTTTGTATTCAATATTGCTCCTCATGATATTTTTCATAAATAATTGTACTAGTTTTCATAATAATGTGGTAAACATATCATATTAGTACCATAAATATGGTATGAATCCTCTTCTTTTCTTTATTTCAAAAGTATTTCTTATTATTATATTTTCTTTTATACCCAGGTGGATGATTTTTATTATGTCGCACAGTTGTTCATATTTCCTCTTGTAAGGTGTAGTTCCTTAATTAATTTTCTTTCTTAAATCCTCGTTTTGTTTCTTTGTTCATTCTTCTTCTCATTTCCTTCTTTTTATTTCATAATTTGGTTAGTTTTTTATGCATTCCACCTGTCGGGCGTGGTTTCTTCTTCATCGAGTTCTTGTCTTACATCCTGGGATGTGCTGGGTCGGTGGCCATCTCCTCTTAGGGGAATCCAGCGTTCTGGTGGGTTCTGTTGATTATAAGCTATTCGGACACTCCTAGATGGATCATCCCTTCTTTGGATCTCGCTTCCGGATCTGGATTCTCCGATGCTATTGCTCCGTGGTAAATGCTCACGATCATTCTCCCTTTGGGGTTGATCCCTCCTTGGGCCATTACCCTCGGCCCTTATGAAATATACCCTGGGTCAGGAAAACCTATCATTATTAGTGTTACTATTTTGTGGATTGCCACAACTATTATTATAATAACGATCGTTGTTATTATAATTGGGGTTTCTCTGACTATTAGGGTTTGGGTGATATGGGTTTCTGTTGCCCTGATAACCATTATTTGGTCGATTATTATTCGGATTATTTTGAATCTGGTTATTGTTATTATTATTTTTACTGTTGTTATTGTTGTTACTCTGTGGATTGGCTCGGTTTCCCTGGTATCCAGTGTTGTTGTTTGTACCGTTATTGGTATTTGGATAGTTTCTAGGTTCTGGCCGATCATTCCTTCTCCGGCTTTGTCGGTAGTACTCCTCATTTTCATAGTTTTCGAGGAGTTCTATCATGGCCTGTATGGTCTTAATTTGGCTGCCTCTCCTCGCTCGAATCACCTCCTCATCATAATGATATGACAGCTTATTTATGAGGCATTCTTCAGGTATGGCTGGTTCCAAGTGCTTGGCCATACATACTTTGCCAAGGAAGTACGCCGTCATTGAGCTACCCACTTGTGGTTTGTAATGGCCATGACAGATGTTGTCACGGATTAAATTTTGGGTAGTCTCAGACCAATATTTCGCCTTGAAGAGGCTTTTAAACTGCTGGTAATCTTCTATTTCACTGTGGTTGGCCATCCACCAATGATCGTTCATTTCTCGGAAGGACTCTTCTAATAATTCTCGGTTATTGACCCATCTGTTGCCCCTATGTTTGTCCATGTATTCCTCGATTCGGGCCAAGAACTCCATGGGCTTTCGTTTATATTGGCGGAAGTTCAACCATTCTCAATGCTCGTTCATGGGGAAATTAGTGAAGCTAGTCGGCCGGTTTCGGATTACCTCCATCTCTTCCTGGCTCTGCCGCACTTGACCAGTGATATTAGTCATTGCCGCTTCCATCCCGTCACACCTTTCTGTGACTTGGGTTCGCACCTTACTTATTTCCTCCTGTGTTTCTTTTCGGTTTTCTTCCCATTTAATTTTCTGGTGTTCTTTGACCTGGGTAATGTCCATATTTATTACCTCCCCGACTTCCTGTACTTCACATTCAGTTTGACGACATCTTTCGTCCACTTCTCTGATTTGTTGATTTACTATTATTATTTCTTCCTCCACTTTTTTATTTATAGCTCTCTTATTGCCATCGATTTTCCTGCTCCACTCTTCCTTTACCAACTCTATTCTCTCGTCTACCTTGTTCATGTTTTCCTGGTTGACTTCTCTTAATTCTTCTCTAAGTAGTTGGTTATCCTCTCTCAATTCTTCCAACCTCTCCCCCATCTTTTCTTCCATTTTCTTGGTATTTTCCCTTAATTCTTCCTTCAACTGTTGGTTGTCACTTTCCATCTTCTTACGGTTTTCTTCAATTCTCTTGTTAGTATTTTCTATTTGGTCAATCAATTCTTCCTTAGTTGATTTGAATTCTTCTTTCAAAGACTGATTGTCCTCCTTCAGATCTTCCATCTTCTTATTCAAATTCTTACTGGTTTCCTCGATTATTGGTAGTTTCGATTTTACTACCCAATTCTTCCTTCATAGATTGGTTGTCCTTCTTCAAATCTTGACTCAACTTCTGACTATTTTCTTCAATGTCCTTCCTTATGGATTTGTTATCCTCTTTCATTTCCATCATCATTCTCATGAAGGTTTCCTGGAATGTAACCTCCCCGGTTTGTGTTGGTACTTCAGGTTGTTCCTCCGGTGGTGCAGTTTGTTTCGGTTCCATTGGGGTTAATAATGTTTCCACATCTTCTACGGGCGTTGCCTCCCTATCTCCCATATCGATTTCTTGTTCGGCCTCTGCCGCCCTCTTCTTAGAAGTAGCTCGTCATTGCATTTTGCCTCCTTCTTGACGGTATAACCGCTGCCAAGCTTAATTAGTAATTGGGTAATTTACTGTCTTCCAATCGCTAATTGAAGCCCTCTAGTTGGACGCCAATTTGTAACAAGACGCGTTTCCCTTGGTCAATCTCTTCTAAAGCCCCACGTTAGGCGCCAATTTGTAACAAGACGCGTTTTTGACGCTGTTACAAATAATTAATTCTTTGTGTAAGGTTTAAAGAAGAAAAAAAAAATTTTTTCAAAAAAAAATTGTATGTTTGTTTATTAGTTTTAATATTTTATAAATAATACTTGTTTTGTTGTTTCGTTAAAATTTTAAAATTCGGTGAGTTGATTTGGTCAATATAAGCACTTCTGGTAGACCTTAAATGAATCTGGAGTTAAACAGATTGTCTTCTTACCATAATCGATTTGCGATTTTCTGTTCTGCTCCAATATATCACTTTCTTTTAATGTTTGTCGTCTCCCAGTAAGTCCTGTAGTTAACTCGAACTCTTATTTTAATATGTGAAATAATTTTAAATACTGGTAGTTGAATTAATTTAATTTATTGACAATATTTCTAAAAGATCGATTTAAAATCGATATTATTCAAATGTTCGACTCTTTCACAGGGCTTGGTCGATTTTACAATAACAAGTTATTTTATATAACTGTTAAAATGGTTCTTTTAGCGATTATAATTATATAGTCAGAGAAGGGAGCAAGCATAGAAAGTATAACATGTACAAATAATTCTTAATAATTAATAAATGACAATGGATAATAATTTATAATGTTTATAATAGTAAATAATTCAAACCAATTTAGTTGGCGACGATTCTCGGCTGATATACACTTTGCATCACGGGAGCTCAAAATGGCGGCACGTCTCGTAGTTGAAGAAAATATAGAAACGATGGTTATAAATTCTGTTAATAAAAACGCCTTCACTACCGTTTTATTGTCTCCGTATTATTGTATATTGTCTATTATGTGGTTAAAGGTGTCCTGAAGAAGTGTTCTGTGTTCACTGGCGTTAATTGTCTGGTGTTAGGTGTGTTCTGTTGTATAGCATATATGGTGAACAAATGTTAAAGTTCTTTGTAGAGTGAATTATCAATGTGGTATAGTTTTATTGGTTGAGTTCACTTATATTCTGATAGTTATTGTTCGTTTTCACTTTTTGTGTTGGTGTAGTGCACTGATTTTAAGTTTAAATTAAATAATTCGTTAACTCTCGTTTTCAGTTCATAACCTTATGCGCCATTACTCGGTACTTTATACAGTTTCTTAACGTGATCGAGTATCAACCGTTCACGTTGAATGTTAATAAAGAACTGTTTTACTTCCTTCGTCTTAGGAAATATCTTGCCAAGTTAATATGAAAAAAGTATTGTTTAAATATATTTGACTTCCTATTTATGTAAATATAAAATACATTATATACAGAATATTTTTAGTTTATAGATTGCTTTAGTGAACTATTAACAACATAATTGGTTTATTTACCTCATTCTGTTTAATTTAAGATTTTTGTTAAAATTGCCATATTTCTGTCTTTTTGGAAATCTAGGCCCAAAATCCTGTTTCCTGTTCTTGTACACAATTCCTGCCATTTTAGGTGTTATAAATATAATTTTAATAAATTTCAGATGGTCACAAATCTTTCGCTGTCCTTAATACCTTATAAATTTAACATTTGAACTGTCTTTTAGTTATTATTCATGAATTTACTATTCCTCCTTTAAAATAGTTAGTTATTACATTTTGAAAATTTTTAATAATTTAATATATCTTTTTATATTACTCTTTTAAAGTATAGGATCGGTTATAGTAGTTGGTTATCGATCCACCTTACATAAATCTTCTTAGTTTACATGGTTCAGTGGTTAATTAACTAAGTTTATATTAATTTTTGGGAATTCATTATTTGTCCTAGATCTTAGTATTTTACTTATATTGTTTTTTCAAATAAAGTTATTTCTACACCTCCTCTGACTTTTTAAAGTTAACATAACATTAAATAAAATTGCTTACATAACTATTGATACCTGTAGCATATTATTCCTGCTACTAATACAAAAAATAATATTTAACATTAACTAGCAGTCTCCAAAGTTAGACTTGTTTGTTGGAACTCTTTTTAACATACATTATAAACATTTTATAAACTGATAACAGCAAACATACATAAACATTTTAAGCCGTATGCACACTGTTATGTAACTAAACATTTTTATACTAAACATAAATCTTATTCTATTAGAACTCTTTGAAAAGTGGAGTTCATAGGCTCTAAACATAATTAGCCATTTAAAATTTATTAATTTTTATTAAACCTAAGTCAATCACAGTCTTTTCTGTTTATATTGTATTTTAATTTAATCCCCTGTTTGTGTAATTATTCCCCCACATACTCTCTTTATCCTTTGCATTTCTATGAATGTTTTTAAGATAAAAAGTGACCTCTTTTATCAAACATTAGAAATATTTTTTCACTTCAATATTTCATCACTTGTTAATTCTGTAATTATATAGAATATAAAAGTTATTTAATAGCACTTTGTTTAAGTAATAGTTACACATTAACTTGAAGTTTATTATATTTAAAATCACTTAACTGGTACACATTCACTGTTGGTTCTGACTTATATTTGAGTTTTACTATATTCTCAGATCAAACCTTTAGTCATAATGGACTGTGAAGATTTGTTTATTTTACTATATAATAACTTTAGTTGGTGCACTTCTTATCACACTACTAAATACTTTTGTCTATAATTAATTTACAATTTTATGAGGTTTTGGGGTGTTATACTTTCTTTGGTGGTATTAACATTTGGTTTGGGGTTCATTGTCGTTAATAATAGGTTTTGTCAATGGGTATTTCTTGTAGTTCTTCCATCCTATATCTTCTTTTCTTCTCTTTTTCCTTCTTGGGTTTACCAAGGTACTTGGTTTTATTTTGTCCGTTGGTTGGTTCGGGGTATCTTCTTTATTATCGGCTCCTAAACTTCCTCTTCCTTCTTGGGTTCGGGGTATCTTCTTTATCACCTGCTCCTAAACTTCCTGAGTAATCTCCTGATTTTTTTATATGAGTTTCTTTTAATTTATTTTCTTGAGTTTTAGTGTTGCATTTTTATTATTTAATTACTTTTTCCTTTTATAGTGGTGTTTTTCTTTGAAGTTTAAATTATTTTCATTTGAAATTCTTTTAGAGTTATATGTAATTTAATTGTTTTTATGATCTTAATGGAATTAATTTTGAGTGGATTATCTGTCATGCTACAACATCCAACACCAATAACTCCATGTACCTTCTGAAACATTTTAACAATCATGTTATTCCCCAAACTAAACACAATTTAACATTTATTTATTTATTTATTACAGTAGACTCTCAACTATCCGACCTAATGTGGCGGTCGGCCGGGTCGGATAGCAAAAAAGTCGGATACACCGGAGCCGTAGGCATGCCAGCCTCTGTAAGGTCAATGACCGCCACCCTATTGCGTTGAATGTACTTGTTGCTACTTGGATGCGTACGTCATATCAGTTTGTCCTTATAAATGACGTACAGTAATAAATGAATTAGAAAGAAATGAAATAAGAATTTGCAACTACAGTATCTTTCACAAAACCTTTATTTGAAGGACGAAACAAAATGTGTAGTTAACAATAAGTTGAATGAGTTTTAATTTATACAAAAGCTTTCAACCAAATTAGTTGTTAATATAAATAAAATTATAATAACCTAAAACTACGTACTGTATAATGAAAGAACAAGTGAAACTTACATTGTCTAAGGTTTGAAAAAGTCTGTAATTGAGACCTGCTTCTTTCCTCGCATTAATTTTCTCGCCGCTATATCCTTCCACTTACGTAAACATATGATGTCTGCTGGTGTTGCTTCTTCTTGCTGGCCAATGTATTCCACTGCCGTCTCGATCGCCTTCAGGCCTTCGGAGTGGGTTATACGATCGGAGGGTTCATCACCTTGTTCCTCTTCAATCGGCTGTTCATTTAATACCATCGCTACAATATCTTCGTCTGCAATTTCTTCGATTTCGTCCTTTGCCAACCATTCTGTGATGTCTTCCAATGAAGCTTCCTCACATCCGGGAACTTTTTCTAACAGCGATACAAGCGCAGTGTTATCAGTTGCATTTTCCACATCACACTGCTGTTCTACTTCTTCCCACTTATCACTGGCTCTGTGATCCAGCAAAATTTTCCACGATCGCACAAGTGTTAAAGATGGAATTTCATCCCATGCCTCGGGACACCCATCTGATGATGTCAAGCATTTCTACTGACTTTAGTGCCGTCGCAACTTCTGTATTATCAATTGTCGCGATGATATAGCTTAGTAGCCTACGTCGATATTTCTTTTTCAAAGCTTGGAGCACTCCCTGATCCATTGGCTGACATATAGATGTAACATTTGCAGGCAAGAACAAAGCTTTTATGTCTCCATCTTTTAATTGGTCATTTGCTGGATATGAAGGAGCGTTATCCAAAACTAGGATTGCTTTCCTTGTTAAATTGTTTTCAGCTAAATGTTTTTCAACTTGTGGCACAAATTCCTATTCAAACCAATTTTTGAAAATTTCTCCATTCATCCATGCCTTTTTTTGATGGGTATAATGCAGGGGCAAAGAACTTAAATCTTTAAGATTTTTAAAAGCCCTGGGCTTGCGAGATTTTCCAATCAAGGTCAGTCTCAACTTGTGGTTTCCGGTTGCGTTACTACAAGCTAAAACTGTAACGCGGTCCTTGCTCTTCTTGAACCCTGGTGTGGCCTTTTCCTGTTTAGACGCTAGTGTTTTAGACGGCAACATATGGTAATTCAAACCCATCTCATCACAGTTGTACACTTGTTCTCCGGAAATACCTTCCTTATCAGGCAGGTCAAAAAAGTGTTTTTTAAAGTCAGGGACAGCGTCCTTATTAGCAGACAATGCTTCACCACTAATCGTCATCTGATGAACACCAAAACGTTTCTTCCAGCGATCAAGCCACCCGTCACTGGCAGTAAACTCACCATCGTCTCCTTCGATCTGTTTTTTAAACTGAATCGCTTTTTCTTGGAGCAAGGGGCCTGAAACCGTCAATCCTTTCCCCCTCACATTTTCATACCACAGATATAAAGCCTCTTCAACTTCCACATGTTTTCCTTTTTGCATAGTTTTTCTAACTTTCACGCCACTGCCACTTCCTTGCTTAGAACACCATTTTTCAATCTCTGCGCGATTTCTTCGCCAATCACCCACAGTAGTTTTTCCAACTCCTAGCTCCAGTGCAATTTTGTTTACCGACTCACCAGAATCCATTCTTTTTATTGCTTGCAGTTTTTCTTCCAAAGTTACTACCACTTTCTTTCGTTTGTCACCCATATTTCACTTAAAAATAAAAGCCACCAACAATACTGTATACACACTTTATAACAAATTAACAATCCACGAACGACTGAACCACACGGACTGACTTCTGGATACAGACTGACTGATGCACCTGTTACACACTCAAGTAGGAACACGAAACTTTCCTGTCACAACATGAATCAATTGGCGTACTGTATTGGTAACTGGTGATTCATGACTGGTGATTCGGGATTGCTCACATGACGTTTGAAGGCGCTAGTAATCGGATCGGAAATACTGCATACTGTACTCAAAAAATACTTTTTTTTTTTTTTTTTTTTTTAGTAGAGCGGGTTGGATAGGCCGGAGATCGAATAGTTGGGACTCGGATAGCCGAGAGTCGTCATTCTATTATAATTGCATAATCAAAAATAATCATATTTATTGATAAAATTAATATTATTAATCTTAAAATCAATAAAATTAAGAAAATATATGTAGATTTTGCTCTAAACTCTTTTCTTAATCCAACATCGAGGTCGCAATCTAATTTGTCGATATGAACGCTTAGCAAATATTTCTTATGAACGTTCGGGAAGACGTAGAATCCTAATTAATAAAGGACTGTATTATCAAATTTAAATCTCATAAAATAATTTAAATTCATCATCAGAATTCAATTATATAACATTTTAAATCAATCAAAATATTTTAAACATCTTAAATTATTTAAATTCCATCAAGTATTGAAAACACAACATTTTAATTACATTGCTCCAAAACAATTACAAAATTCTTGTTATTCATTTAGTCTACCAAAATAATATTATTATTATTAAAACAATTTCTACTATGTACACATTGTTTACATAAAATACCTTTTACAACATAGATACAGTTAATTTCACTAAAATTTATTTACAAATCTTTGTCATTATTTTTCTGTTTACCACACTTCATTTCCTAAATTAGCAAGGTCAGAACCATAAATTAAAATATTTAAAAATGTTCATACCCTGATTTTTTAATTCAACCTCCATCATCGTGTAAATATCTAATATATTTATAACATAATCATTGTTATCACCATACAATTTGTTATTTTTATTATTATAATAACTATCTGTGTTCTCAAATGTTTCCATCATCCAGTAACAATGTTTTATAGGCTTACCCCACATTATTACTCTATCATACAACCTGTCTACACTTGGAATTCTGGTCTGGTCACCGTCAGTATTTTTGTTCAACTTAAAGTCAGTCATTTTATCATCATATTCATTTACTACATCAATTACATCAAATAAGCGTTTCTCCTCTACAACAGTATTATTAAAATAACCATCCATCTCTATTTTACAAGGTAAGTATTTCATATAGTTTGTTTTCTCCCATCCTAATCCCTCTATCAACTCTTTATAACCTCTGTCTAACTTAAATACTTGCATCTCACCATCTACACACAACTCTTTCTCTAAATCTCTCTCACCCCAACGCCATGTCACATTTTCTCTCTCACTCCATGCAGAGGGTACTGCTACATTAAAACATTTCCTGCTTTCTCCAGGAACAACAAAAAAATTCAAAAAACAATTATTAGTAGAACACTTTTCTACCCAATACCTTCGTGAAGATCTTTCTTCACCCCCCTTAACACCACGAAACATTTTACTCTCTGCCCTCCCTCTTCTTGTACACTCTCTTCATACTCTCTCTCTAACTGATCAACATTTGTTTCTACCCCTTTGCAACCCATTACTCTCTCACTCTCAGAATTGTAATTAACCTCATTATCATCACATTCTGATACCCCTTTTTCAACTATATAACCGTTATTCTTATTTAACATTATTTCACCATTATAATTACTTATATTAACACCACCACTTACCTTGTCTACTATTCCTTCATTATTTATATTCTCATCGGCGTATAACTTACCACCATAATTGCCTTTTTCTGTCACCCCTGCACTCTCATATGTATTGACACCATTTTCATCTGTTATTTTGTTATTTCCATTTACACTATTTTTACTTACCTCATTCTCTGTTACTTGATCGTCTTTTTCATTTAATTGGTCTGTCTCTGTACCCTTTACCCCCATTTTAATCTCACAGTTATCATTATCCGATATTTTATTATCTAATGCTACCACTTCCACTATTTTACTTTCACTAACCCCTTCACTTACCTCGTTACTTTGTTTACTAGTATCATCACTATTTTCGTTCAAGAAAGCGTATAATCCCGTTTTTTTGTTCCTCCATTTGTCTCAGCTGATCATATAATCTACGCTTATCATCATCAGTCATTCTCCTCCAAATACTCATAAACTCATGTACGAATTCCGTAATATTCCATGCCTCCCCTGATCCACTCATTTTATTTTCTTGTGCCTCGGCCATGTTCAAAAAATTTATTTATAATATACTGTAATGGGCCTATTTTGGGGTAATAAAGCAGTTTGTATTTTTTCATAAAGTAAATAACATTTTTTCTCGAATAATAGGGACAAACGCCGACACAGGTAAATTTAGTGGTGGCGACGGAAGTGACAGTGGCAGCACTGCTGTTGACATGATACGTGACTGTCATTCAGCAATGTTTTATAAAACGAGTTTTTATGAACTTAACAACCGACGGAACTGTGCCAAGGTCAGACAATGACATACAAAACCCGTCAACAAATTATGTAACAGCATCAGACCATCTGACGTCAGAGACGCTCCCTGTTGTGGAATGCCGTTATGTAACAAAACAGTCTGCTGGCGTAGTGATACGAACATTAAAAACAATAAGAATTGATCATACCATCACGGCCACTTCACAAAATAGTGCCGGTGACCTATTGCCAGTCTAACTACAGCACCACTCGCGAGTGGTACATATAAAAAGTTTCGAAACGTAAATCGCGGGCGCCCGCTCCTAAAATGAAAGTAACGCATTTTAATTCTTAAAAAGAGTGTAATAACAGTTTTAAAATATGTAGGAATTCAGATATAAAATGTAGAGACAGTTTGGGTTTTAATCATCAGTGTCAAAAATAGCAAATGTGCGGTTAAATTAAGGCGACGTCTTCTGGACAAAATTGAACAGCTAAGTACCAAATAATTAAAATGAATTTTAACAAGGGCTAATAAAAAATGAGAACACAACAAAATTTTGAACAAAAAATGAGATCTCACGGGATATAAATTAATTGTGTGCGTGTGGGTGTGTGTGAGTGAGTGAGAAATATGTTAAACAAAGAAGGCTGCTTTGTGTTTAAATTTAAGTTTGCATTTAATTTTTCGTTATAGAAATAAAACAATAATTTTATTTGTTCAAGAGGTCTACAAAATCATATAACCAAGATATTGTTTAATGTTAAATTCGTAACTGGTAATGAAGGGGAAGATATTTGTTTGTGATGAAAAATAAAATAATTAACGAATAAAACTGAATTCATGGGAATAAATAAAGATTTCTTTATTTCGACAACCATAATCTGTTCTTCGGTGTTCGCCGAAAAGAACCCTGGTAAGTAGTAATTTTTTTCATACGTAGTTGGTAAACTTTAAAGATGACATCTGAAAGAGATAGACGTTAACCAGTGTTTTTGTGCAAAGTAATAATAAAGTAATAAAATTACATAACAGTGGCGCCCGAAACATAAGGGACAATTTTATATAAAGAAATTTATATAAAATATAGGCCTACTGGAAGAGCAGAATTGTTGTTTGAAATGGGAAATAAAATTTTTGTATGTACGTAAAATAGACGTAGATAGGGGTTATGTTATGATTGTGTGGAGTATGGGTAAATAGAATATTTTTGATAATAAATATAGGTTATATCTATAGTAAATTTTGAAAAGAAATATATCTAAAAGATTTTAAGAAAAATGGCAGATAATAATGACGTCAGCTTATCTGAAAGTCAGTTAAGTAGCGATTCGGGAGTTCAAACGAATGACAGTAATTTAGAGAGTCAGTTGACCGAATCGAAAATAATGGAAGGTGTGACGAGTCAGTCCACGCCGACCTTAATTAAGAGAGAAAGTAATAGTGATATGATGACTATGATGCAGTTATTGTTGAATAAATTTGATAGCAAATTTGACGAACACAAAAACGAAATTCAAGAATTTAAAAATAATGTAAATGAGAAATTAGATGGACAGAATGTTAAATTCGATGAGTTAAAAAACAATTGGTTGTCTGTAAAGTCGGTTTACGGACGATAGTTTTACGTGATAACGTCATAAAGAAACTTTGATGAAAAATTGCATACTTTTATGAATTGAATTGAATTATTATCACTGAATTATCATTATTTTGTATAATACAAAGAAGGAGTTAATTGAAAATTACAATTTTTTCGATAAATTAACATTTATTTACATTCGTTAATTCAAATATTTTTTTACTTAAATTATACAGATTAATTACAAGTAACAATGTGCTATTAACAATTTATTTACAACTTATATACATGTGTTATATTTAAGATCCTCCAATCTGCGTTATTCTGTTAAGGATAGGACGATGATAGGAAAAGTACGAAATCAAGGGGAGTGTTTCAAGTGTAATGTGTCTTGAAAAAGTCAAATCGATGGTTGTTCCTCTCAGCGTTGTTGAAATATTAACATCTGATACGCATTCGAGATTGTACGTATCTTTCATGTATTTGAGGAATGCGTCATCATTTTTCACGTTTGTGTTGAAGTCGCCACAAAGAAGAATTGGTACATCGGCATCAATATCCATGAAGAACGGTGGCACATACTGGCTGTTGTGCACAAATTATTTTATTAATTTATTATTGTTTATTATTATTTTATTATTTTTTATAATTATTTTATTATTAATTATTTTATTAATTTATCGTTTATAATTATTCTTAATTTATTTATTTATAATTAATATTAATTATTAATAATTATTAATATTATCAATAATAATAATTTGATATAATTGATATAATTTGACATAAATATTTTTAAAACTGGTTAAAAACATTAATTTTTAATTTTCAAATATTATTTACAGTTTTTGCAAATTTAATTTAAATAATTTGTTTAAATATAATCACGAACAATTAGTTATAGTCATATTATGTCATATTATTCTTTATTTATTATTAGTCATGTTATTCTTAAAATGCAAGAATTAATTACCTTTTTTGCCACTATTTTGAGAAAAACAGTTAATTAAGGTGAACAAAATGAAATTAGACTGAAAATTATGAAGGAAATCAATTAAATCTTATTAAATTGTAGAAATAAACACAAAAACACAAAACACGTTGTCTCGTATTCAACACTTGTTACAAATAATGGCTTCCGTCGAGGTGGGCGGAGGTTATTGTAGAAGTTCTCGAAGAAGCTCGCGTGGCGGCGTTCCAGTAGCAGAACTATTCTAACCGCTAGCTCTGACGTCACGCGAGAAGAGAGATATATGTGTCACAAGCCAACTCTTGGGCCGATTGTGCCTCTCTATCGCTTCTTGCGCGCTCTCGCTTGCACGCTCAGGCTCAGACGGAACGTGACACTTTTTCGTGCGTGCAGCCGGTGTTCATCAATTTATAAGACGTTATCACGTCAAAAACCAAATTAACGAAATAAAGAGTGATTCTAACGCTAAATTTAATATCCAGAATGACAAATTTGATGAGTTGAAAAGTGAGATTCAAGAAATTAATAAACGTTGTGAAAATACCAAAGTAGAATTTACTAATAAAATTAACCAAGTAGAAACCAAGTTAGAGAAATCAATACAGAAGACAGATGTTAAATTTAATGAAATAGATAGCCAGATAGATAGAGTTGAGAAATAAATAAATGAGAATAATGAAATATTAATAAATTCAATGAATGAGTATAACAATGACATAGAATCAAAAATTAATAAATGTAATATTGAAACTGAATGTAAGTTGAGTAGCGTAGTAATGACAGTTGAAAAAATTAGTCAGAATATTGATGAACACCAAAATAGGATAGACTCTAAAATAAATGAAATTGAAAGTAATTATAAGACAGAAATACAAGCAGTAAATGAATCTATTGAAGTAATATCAAAAAATAATGTACAGTCTGAATATAGTAATGACAAAAAATTATATTCACTTGAACAAAACATTAGTATTATGAGAGATGAATTAAGTTTAGTAAAAAATCAAAATGTAAACAATGTTACTGAACGCATATTTATGACACGAGACACAAATAATGAAATAGAATTAGAAACTTTTAGTAGTGAAAATCGGAGAGTGCATCCAATGCAATTTCTGAATCGAGTGCGGGAATTTGAAAGATTTAATGGTAGTAGTTGGGAGGTTAAACTAATAAAAATTTTGAAATGTTTTAAAGGCAATTCGGAGATATGGGCGGAGACACATCGAAACGAATGGGAGAGGTATGAAGATTTTGAAAAAGCCTTTAGAAATAAATACTGGTCGGAGGAGGAGGAGGAGATACTACGAAGCCAAATAATGGGAACCGGGAGCTTTGGGAGGAACAACCGGAATATTACCGTGTATACCATGAAGCTATACAACGAAGCCAAGTACTTAGAACCACCGTTGCCATTCCAGTCGTTTGTACGCCACATCAGTAAGCATCTACCGAGGGAAGTACAGATCACGTTGATGACCAGAGAGGTAAGCGATATCACTGAGTTCGAAAAAATATTGGATGTTTTCCAGAATATCAAAGACCAGGAAGACAGCAGACGTATACAACAAACGAATATGCACATTGCAGGAAACTATACACAGAATTTTCATAGAGGAGCGCGGGGAGGAAGCTTCGATAATAGACGTGAGAGTTGGAGGTGTAGAGAATGTGAAACCGACAATTATGCTAATAGAACAAATTGTTTCAGATGTCATCGAAACAGGGAGTGCGCCAGGAACGAGAGAGCAAACCCACCACCCAATCAACAGTCGAGAGGAGGAGAATTTCATAGAGGAGCGCCGAGAGGAGGAGGACATTATAATAGAGGGAGAGGGGGAAATCCTCCAGCTGTAGCAGGTCCATCCACGGAAAACTAGGGAGGACAATGGAGAAGCGGGCCCAACCATTGTCTACGGAAAACAGGAGGGTCCAAATAACCGACACATACCATAACAACGTTATCAAGATGGACATGGCGAAGGAACTGTTAGAAGAAGAGGAGAACAAGGTGATGGAACGCAGAGCAGGATTGACTGAGGTGACAATTAACATTGAAGGTAAGAATTATAAAACTTTAATTGATACCGGTAGCGAGATCTCAGTAATTTCTGAAAATGTCATGGGTGAATTAAAAGAGTTAAACAAGAATATACCGTCATTACCAGTTGCCGGGGTTACTGTAGTGGGGGTAACTGGGGTGAGAAGTAAGAGAATAACCAGACAAGTACAATTAAATATTTTAATAAATGAAGTTGAATTGGAAAACACTTTCGTAGTAGTTAAAGGGTTGAGTCTAGATGTAATATTAGGAAATGATTTTTTGGACAGAAACGGGGCAGTAATAGATTTCAATAAACAAATAGTAAAATTTGAAAAGGGGAATAAACCAGTCAGAATAGAGTTCAAGAAAGTAGTAAATGAAAGTAAAGTCACGGGAATAAAAATGTTACATAAGCAGATAAACGATAGAGAGATAGAGACCAAGATAAAGCTATGTTTAGAGAGTGTTAGTCTAGAGAATGAGGAGAGAGAGATGCATGAGCGTAATGAGAGTGTGTGGGCAGATAGAGCCGACAAATTTTTCAATGAAAATACAGTTGTAGGAAATACTCAGCGAGAGGAGCTGTGGGCAGTTGTGGAGCGGTACAGAGAGGTGTTTGATGAATCACCAGGGAAAGCCAAGGACTACATCTGCGAGCTGAAAGTTCGGGACCACGCACCATACATGCAGAGGAGCTACCCGGTGCCGTTTTCGAAGCGAAGGGCTGTACAGGAGGAACTGGACCGGATGATGCAAGGAGGTATAATTGAACGCTCAGTATCACCTTACTCAAACCCTTTGGTAGTAGTGATCAAAAAGGATGGCAAGGTAAGGTTATGTTTAGATGCTCGGAAAATTAATCAAATTATTATACCTGACAGGGAATCTCCGGAACCCATAAATGAGATTTTACAGAAGTTCAGCTGAGTCAAATACATGACGTCCTTAGACCTGACCGCTGGATACTGGCAGGTACCATTAGCAACAGAGAGCAGGAAATACACAGCTTTTCTTTTTAACGGTAAGAATTACCAGTTCAAACGCTTACCTTTTGGATTAAACACCAGTGTTGCCAGTTTTATTAAATGTTTAGATAATATTTTACAACCTAAGGATTTAGACTTTTTAACTGTATATGTTGATATCTTGATAGCTTCTAGAACATTCACTGAACATTTAGAACACATAGAATATATATTAGAGAAGCTACAAAGATGGGGTTTAACAGTGAATTGGGACAAGTCTAAATTTCTGCAGACAGAAATACATTTTTTAGGAGTTATTATTACACAGGAGGGGATATTAGTCAACCCTGACAAAGTAGAAGCCATAATGCGATTCCCCGAACCTAAAAACATTAAGCAATTACAGAGTTTCTTAAGCCTATGTAATTTTTACAGGAAATTTCAGGAGAACTACGCACACACAACATCCAAACTGAGTGCTGTACTGCAGAAGAATAAACAGTGGAGATGGGGCGATACGGAACGAGCTGCGTTTAATGAAATTAAGAGAAAGTTTAGTCACATGATCATGATGAATCATCCCGATTTTAATAAGACTTTTTATTTGCAGACCGACGCCAGCAATGTAGCGCTAGGGGCGGAGCTCTACCAGGAGGGTTGCGACAAGGAACATCTAACGATCGCCTTCGCCAGTAGATCGCTGTTGTCGGCTGAGAAAAATTATACGACAACTGAAAAAGAACTTCTAAGTATTGTGTTCGCCGTGGGTAAATTCCGGACCTACATCCTAGGTAATACCACAATAATCCGGATGGACCACAAGGCATTGTCATTCCTTAATTCATGTAAGCTGACACATAGCAGATTAACCAGGTGGGTATTAGCCTTACAAGAATATAACTTTTCATGGGAGTATATAAAGGGGTCAGATAATAAGGTACCAGATACACTTTCTAGAGTAGATGTTATAGACAATAAAACTGGTAGGGACCTTAAAGAAATAGAAATTTTTAGACTGACTAGGGAAGATAGGATTTTTGGTGAGGAATTAAGTGATATTAAAAACATGCAAAGATCTGATAGTAAATTGGGTAGAATAATTGTTAGTTTAGAAACAGATGTAGAGGGATCTGAATATAATGAGAGATTTCAAGTATATCAAGGCATTTTGTTTAAAAAAGTAGATAGTGGGGAGCGTGATTGGAGGTTAGTTGTACCAGAGGGGTTAGTAGATAAAATTGTCTGGGATTGTCATATAAGGTATGGTCATTTTGGTGCGAGAAAATGTGTGCAAATGTTTTGAAAGAGTCATGTATATTTAAGAATATGGCGAAGAGAGTTAGAAAAGTGTTGAGAGTGTGTGATTTATGTCAAAAATCGAAAGTAGTGAATTATAAAGTAGAGGGGGAGATGAATTACATAAAAGTAGATAAACCTTTTGATTTAGTTGCGGTTGATTTATATGGACCATTACCCAGAGGCAGAGGGGGTGTGTTATATGTATTTGTAGTTCTAGACACTTTTTCAAAATTTGTAAAGTTATATAGCATTAAGAGAGCGACCAGTAAAGTACTCAGTGAGAAAATAGTAAAAGACTACATGCTTAATGTTGGAAAACCGAAAATTATATTATCTGACCACGGTCCACAGTTTATAAGCGGCAAGTGGCGGCAGACGCTTGGATGGGAAGGCATCATACCCAAGCATACGGCAGTGTACCATCCTCAGTCGAACCAAGCAGAACGGGTGATGAGAGAGATTGGCAGGATATTTCGGGCGTACTGTCACGCCAAACACACAGAATGGCCATCCTACGTGAAGAAAGTAAAGGAGTGGCTGAATTGTACCACCCATGAGTCCACGGGATTTACGCCGCATGAGTTGATCAGGGGAACAAGGCCGCCCAGGATATTGGAACAACTTTTCGAATACCCACCAGAAGGTCAGGTTTTGGATAGGAACATGAAAATTAGATTGGCCAACGAGAACTTACTTACGAGAGGAGAGCGAAGAAAACAGAAACATGATGCCAAGGGTAAATGGACCAAGTATGAGGTAGGTCAGTTAGTGTTAGTAAAAAGACATGATTTGTCCAGTGCTCAAGATAGAGAAATAAAGAAATTTTTCTTGTTATATGAAGGACCTTATGAAATTGTAGAAATAAAAATGCAGAATGGGTATGTGCTGAGAAACACAGCGACGCAGGAAATAGTAGGTACTCAAAATGCGACGAATTTAAAATTATATCGGTCACTTTAATTATGTTTATAATAAGTTGTCTAATATTGTTGTATGTTTACAGAAGGGATCCTCCCCAATTTTCGGGTGGTCACGATCTTTCCAGTCCTGGCCGTGGAATTCGGAACTCGGAGGCGGGCCATGGTTGGCGGATCTTCCTTCGGGCGGTGAAAACAACGATGGTCCGGCTCCACCAAAATTGGTATAAACTAGAAAACTTAACTACATATTTGAACGGGGAGGGGGACCCCAACAGGTACGTGACACAAATTATTTTTTTTTATACACTCCAGGTGCAGCGGTCTCGGTGTACCTGTCACGTGCCGGCACTGCCTTAGAGTGTTGTATATAATGAAGGCTGCAGCTAAATATAAGGCAGTGCGTACAAATTTAAAAGTTTCAGAACCAGTGGCAAAATTGAAATTAGCCATTGGTTATAGTTCTGTTTAGTCCGAAAAGACGAGTTTTGGGGCAAGAGGGGTTGGCGCAAGGTAGAAAGCGGGTTAGAAAAAATGGTAGGAGAGAGGGAGTAGTGTGCTTTAGAAGGGGGACGTGAATTCACGTAGTGGATCAACCTTGTGCCTATTCTTTTTGCAGCAGGACCCGGCATTTCAGGCGACTGCGACCTTCCTAGACGTGTTGAAAGTTAAGATAGAGTCAGCCTTCAATGTAAATAGAATTTGGAAAAAAAAAAAAGTACCAAAACAATTTTGGATGTTTAGAATTTTAAATTTAAATGATTTTTAGAAGTAAGTGACCAAATATAATTGTCAAGTTTTAGTATCAGTGTGTATGGGAACGTTTTGAAAAGATGTGTAGTACAATAAAAACTTGTTATCAATACAAGATGTGGGGATAATTTTGGTGGGTAGATTGGTGACCAAAGAAGTGACATAACAGTGTAGTGTGGAACTGCAATGGTGGGAGGTTGTAAATTTTGTATTTAATATTTTATGTCAATGATGGTTAAGCTTACATATAAAGGGGGTTAAAACACCATCCAAACTAATAATGTCATTTAAGTATAAGTTAGTGTTACAAAAGATATTTTACTTGTGATTCCTCAACTTTTCGGGCGGTCACGGCCTCACCGAACCCTGACCGTGGAATTGGTTTAGCTTTAACAGCTATGGTTGGGGCACATTACGATTACGCGCTGACCATACTGGCCATAGCTGTTATCGTTGTAAAGGTGTATTTTGAAATTGATGGGGGGGTGAAATTAAGGGGAATCACCAAACTAGGGAACAGCGGCTACCACTCTGTCCGCATGGGGGCAGCATAGCCAGGTGGTAGACCCGCATTAAGGGCGCATAACTATAAACAGAGATATATTGATATCTAAGCTTTTAAAATGTAACGCAGAAGCAAGGACACGGAGATGTCACATTCCTCCAAAACCTCAGTCCTTGTGGACGCAACTGGACGCCACAGTCCAGGGGGGGTCATAGAGTGTGTGGCAGGGAGGTTATCCAGGGGGATAACGTATTAGAAATTTGTTGTATTTTGATAATGATGATTCACTACTCAATCATTTTGTTTTGATGTGAAAAATAGATGCACTACATACTTCCTATATTGTGTTTATTATGTCTTATTGTGTTAATTGCATGTAGGATGTTAGGAATAAGGATTATGAAATAATAATATGTATTCAATGTGTTTATAGATTTTAAAATAAAATGAAATAAAGTTGTGATAGTTAAAATTTTCAATGGGTAGCAAAAGATAGAAGTTGGGTGATAGTAATTGTTTGAGTAAAATGTTTGAGTTAGTCAAGTTAAAAAAATATTGAGGTATTAAAGAGAATGAGAGATGAAAATATTGTAATGTTGTTTTGAGTTAATGTATGTTATAGAATTTTGAGAAGTATAAGTGGAGACACAGTAGTAATGGAGAATAATTGTAGAGTTTTGAGCGATATATTGTTGTTTATTTTGATGTTGTTATTTTGTTGTAGTCGTAGTAAGGTAATGAGATTGAGATTTTGGGGATGGCAATTTTGTAGTAGGGGTAGTGTAATGTGGGAGTCCGCCACATAATGATAAGTGGGGACGGGATAGGGATAGATTTTAGTAGAGACGGGGCTGCCTTAGGTAGAATCCAGGGGCCAGAGAACGGGAATTGAGCTTTTTGGGGGGGGGAAACACGTATCCTATGTACAAAGGGTTAGAGAGTATTTTTTTTTATATATAGAGAGAAGGTGGCGAATTGAGTTAAAGTAGTAAGTAGTTAGAGGTAGAGAAGGGTTAGTAGATTTTTGATAGAGGGGTGTTAAAGATTTTGTAAGGGAGCGTTAGAGTAATAAAAGTGGTAAGATTATGGGTAAATGCCAAGTTGATAAAGTGAATTATAATGAATAACGTAGAATCACCCAAATTAATGAAAGGGAATAATAAATGAAATGATGTGTAAAACGAAGATTGAAAAAAAAAATTTTTTAGAAACGAATTAATAAAAGTAAAGTGAATTTAAAAGGTAATTTTATGATTTTATATGCAAATTTAATGATATAAAGTGTATAAATTTTAAATACAAATTGTTTATTTTAAGATAATAATAACCATGTGAATTATGAATGTACTATGTTTTCTTATGTTATATTGTGTTTGTTAGTGTAAGAGAATTTTATGAATTTAAATATTTTAAATGCATTTTAACTTGGGGATGAGAGAAATGTAATATGGTAATGGGGAATGTTTATTTAAATTCTGATGGGAATCAGGGCAGTAATTTTGAATTTTGGGATAAAAGTTAATAAGAGAAAGTAGAGAAATAAGAGAATGGGAGTATGGAATTTTAAAGTGGGTATCATGTTGTTAGTAGATATTTTGATATATATGTTAGAAATAGGTAAAAAACAAAACCAGTGCTTCTTAGCGCAAACCAGCACCGCTAGGGGGAAACAGATCAGTTGGGGATATGGTGTTGTATAAGGCCACTATTTGATATTTGATTTGTTGTTTCAGTGTTTGGTGATGCTGTGGCGGCGGACCTGAGCTGGCCAGCGCGTCAGAGCAGGGGCGTTAAGTATCTGTCTGACTCTACGGTGTTGGGATCTTGAGAGAGAAGTCCAGTATTGTCATTCAGGTGCGGTCACAGTCACCAGACCACGGGTGAGTTGATTATATTTTTTGTAAACCATACAGGGGGTTGTGGCGACATATCCTGGCTGATCCCTCTAGCAAGTATGAATGTGTCAATGAGATTTTTTATGCTTCGGCATAAAATATCTCATTGAGGGGGTATTGTAACGGGCCTATTTTGGGGTAATAAAGCAGTTTGTATTTTTTCATAAAGTAAATAACATTTTTTCTCGAATAATAGGGACAAACGCCGACACAGGTAAATTTAGTGGTGGCGACGGATACACCAATTTAGTGGTGTGACAGTGGCAGCACTGCTGTTGACATGATACATGACTGTCATTCAGCAATGTTTTATAAAACGAGTTTTTATGAACTTAACAACCGACGGAACTGTGCCAAGGTCAGACAATGACATACAAAACCCGTCAACAAATTATGTAACAGCATCAGACCATCTGACGTCAGAGACGCTCCCTGTTGTGGAATGCCGTTATGTAACAAAACAGTCTGCTGGCGTAGTGATACGAACATTAAAAACAATAAGAATTGATCATACCATCACGGCCGCTTCACAAAATAGTGCCGGTGACCTATTGCCAGTCTAACTACAGCACCACTCGCGAGTGGTACATATAAAAAGTTTCGAAACGTAAATCGCGGGCGCCCGCTCCTAAAATGAAAGTAACGCATTTTAATTCTTAAAAAGAGTGTAATAACAGTTTTAAAATATGTAGGAATTCAGATATAAAATGTAGAGACAGTTTGGGTTTTAATCATCAGTGTCAAAAATAGCAAATGTGCGGTTAAATTAAGGCGACGTCTTCTGGACAAAATTGAACAGCTAAGTACCAAATAATTAAAATGAATTTTAACAAGGGCTAATAAAAAATGAGAACACAACCAAATTTTGAACAAAAAATGAGATCTCACGGGATATAAATTAATTGTGTGCGTGTGGGTGTGTGTGAGTGAGTGAGGAATGTGTTAAACAAAGAAGGCTGGTTTGTGTTTAAATTTAAGTTTGCGTTTAATTTTTCGTTATAGAAATAAAACAATAATTTTATTTGGTCAAGAGGTCTACAAAATCATATAACCAAGATATTGTTTAATGTTAAATTCATAACTGGTAATGAAGGGGAAGATATTTGTTTGTGATGAAAAATAAAATAATTAACGAATAAAACTGAATTCATGGGAATAAATAAAGATTTCTTTATTTCGACAACCATAATCTGTTCTTCGGTGTTCGCCGAAAAGAACCCTGGTAAGTAGTAATTTTTTTCATACGTAGTTGGTAAACTTTAAAGATGACGTCTGAAAGAGATAGACGTTAACCAGTGTTTTTGTGCAAAGTAATAATAAAGTAATAAAATTACATAACAATACTCTTTGTATAACGCCCACTATAACCCTTCTAACACACACTAATTATTCAGTTTAAATCAAAATACCCACACATAAACTCGTAATCAAACGTACACTACCCAAACATAACCTAGTCACCCATACGTAACGTAAATATATATGATAAATTTTACAAATACGCCGTTACCAAATCCTACTTTCTGTGCTTAAAATAGGTCTACCTCGTATAAAATTATATCAGGATCCTGGCAGCGAGTCGCCAATTGTTGATAAACAAACTTAATTGAAATAAATAAAATAAAATACAACTGCCAGGAACTTACCTGCGATCTTTTCGCTTACTTACCTTTCATAAAAAAAAAAGCCATCAGAAGTCCAGAGTCGCCACGATGTTTTAGGCTATACATCCAAACCTTACACTCTACCTTAATAAAACAAAAGGGACAATTTTGCAATCTGACTACCCCCCAATAATAATTCAGAAGAAATCCGGGAACGTTAGACGAATCTTTCAGCACAGAATACTAGGAAGTGGTAACAGGCGAAAAAACTTAGCCTAACACATTATTTATCAGACCAAATCTTGTTTTCTTTTCATTTTGTTAAACTTGAAATCTCTCTCTCTCTCTCTCTCTCTCTCTCTCTCTCTCTCTCTCTCTCTCTCTCTCTCTCTCTCTCTCTCTCTAACTCTTTAAATACTATAAAAACTACCATAAACTATAACTTTATTTTCTACGAGCCAGTACTTTACCCCCCCACACACACACACACATTCTGTTTACAAATTTATGGTATACCAAATTTATATACATATATGTTAAACCCCTTTTTAATTATTTATTATATTGATTTTATTATGGATTTATTATCATAGTTACTCTGTTATTTGTTCCTGCCGAACAAGCGTTGCACTCCTTCCATTGTATATTACTGTTTCTGTCCAAACTACGTCTCACTAAATTTTTGATCACTGCCGAACTGTTCGAGTTTAATTTATTCCCCTTTTTGCCGGTTTTTTTTTTTTACATTGTTGAAACTTAGTCGACCCGCGCGCCGACGCAACCACGCGGTTTAGCCGAACTGTCTTTGATCTAGATTCCCGTTTTTACGTGCGGGCGAGGTGTAAACTGTTCCCAGCCGGCGGACGCACCACTACTCACGTCCGGCACTTTAAGATGTTATTGTCCGACTGACTGACGCCACAAAGCGCGTCGGTTCAAGCTACATCCGCCAGCTCGAGCTGTGATTGGCTGAGCCGCTCACGTGGCCTTGTCTAATTAACCACGTTGTTCCGTTCTGTTGATCGACTTTGGCGTCGAGATTATTGTCGAGGCCCATGGGCGCACACTTACAGCTGCATTCCAACGTTATCGTTTTGTTGCTGGTGCCTCGCTACAAAGTTTTTACTTTTCCCCCAACGGAAAATTCAGGCATGTGCGCACAGGTTTGCATTCTAACGCTGTTATTGTTGTGTACTAGGCACAGACCGGTACGGAATTGTATACAGGGTGTCCAACAAACATGTCTGAGTTACCGTAAAGGGTGTCAAAAATGATCAGTCCCAAATAATTGATAAATTGAAAATAAAAATATATCCCTCAAAATTGCCCCATTACATATTTAACTTTCTGACCTTTAAAAATGCTTAATCTATAATTTTATAGTTCCAAATCGGGCTTTTCAAACTGTTCCTAACCAAACATAACCTAACTTTTTTCGTGTTTTGTTACCGGCCTCTTTCGACTAAAAAGATACTTTTATTGTTGTTTTTACTTTTCCGACCTTTAAAAAAGTTTTATCTATGATTATAAAGTCAATCTAAACATTAGAGGGGACGGTGAAATAGTGAACAATTACCAATTTATAATTTGAATGACTTCCCATGCAAATTAGTAAAATATAATTTTTTTTAAGAAAACTTAAGGGCATAAGACAAATTCCTACATGTAAATTTCTGCATATATCGTATTTTTTTGTAAATTTTAGTCACTTTCTTCAGCCTTTTTTAATAATTGAAGGTAACCTTTTTTTTTAATTAGTCATGTTTATCACTTTTTTGGACTTCAAAACCTGCTTCAAGACCTGGAATGTGAAATATAATAGGCCTATGTAACGGGGCTATTTTGAAGGGTATATTTTTTATTCATTTATAAATTATTTGGGACTGATTTGTTTGGACACCCTGTATGCAATGAATTACATGATAAGAAACTGGTACTCGCAAGGGAGCACCTGCTGAGTAAGGCCGAACAGCGGAAACGGAGACATGACCAAAATTTAACACCCATATAATACGAGGTAGGACAACTAGTATTAATAAAAAATCACGATCTATCATCAGCGTTGGACAAAAAAATTAAAAAATTCTTCCTATTGTACGACGGTCCATATGAGGTTAGCCAAGTGAAAATGGAGAATGCTTATGTTTTAGTAGATTTGCAAACTCGAGAAATAAAAGGAACTTATAATGTGACCCAATTAAAAAATTATTACCTAGCTGAGTGATGATAGACATAATTTTAATTATTAAAATTTTCATACATAAACAAACATTTTTTTTATATATTTTTTTTTTTTCATTTTATTATATGTATACACGTTATGGTGTATAAAGGTAGAAGGGATCCTCCCCCATTTTCGGGCGGTCACAGATTCACCACCTCTGATCGTGGTTTTTGGCATTCTGGAGGCAGGCCATGGTTGACGGTAGCCCCGCAAAGGGTGAAATCAACGATGGTCCTAATCCACAAATTGGTGTAAACTAGAAATTTAACACTATCATTGAACGGGGAGGGGGACCCCTAGTTTCGTGGAAAGGTAAGGTATTAAAAAAAAAATGGTAGTATTTTCCACGAACTATAGTAGTTTGTTTTAGAAATTGAAACTAGAAAATTAGAAAAAATCTTAGCAATTAAAAAAAAAATTTCAGAATGAAAACCAAAATTATGTAATTTAAATGCTTACCTTTTCAAGGAGTTGTTTTCCGTCAGAAAACAAAATGTATTATACTTTTAATATAAATTTGTAAGATGATCCATTATTGTAGTTCCTATTTTTGTCATAGAGAAAATGTTAGAAAAAAATGAAAGTTTGGACTTGCAAAAATGTTTATGTGAAAAGTGTGTTAAATAAAATAAAAACTTGTTTTCATACAAGATATATGGGTAATTTTGGGGAGTTGTGTGGTGTTAATAGAAGTGATATAATTATGGAATGTAGAGACTGCAAATGTAGAAGGACATTAAGTTTAGTTATAAGTAGGCTATTGCAGTGGTGGCATGTGCCACTGTAGGTAGCAGTAAGTGTTGGGGAGTGACAGAGAGTGTTACACCTCCATCGGAGGCCAAACTGGCGTAAAATACACTGCACAACTTTTATATAATTTTATATTATATGTTGATTTGTTGTCGTGCAGTGTATTATAAAATGAAGTTAAGCATGCCTGAATTTAAAGTTGATTTCCCCGCCTTTTCAGGCGATTACTGCCTTACCAGCACTAATCGTGGCTTTGGACGACGGCCAGCTATGGGCAGAAATTGTAGAACTGACCATAGCTGTGCTTGAAATTGGTATAAATTTGAAATTAATGGGGGGTGACTTTAGGGGAATCCCCGGAACTATGGAACAGCGGCTGCCACTTTGTTCGCGTAGGAACAAGCAAAAAGGTGGTAGACCCATTTTAAGGGTGTAAATATGAAACAATAGATATTATGATATCTAATTAATTTAAAAAAATGTAAGGCCGAAGCAAGGACACGGAGATGTCAAAATTCCTCCACCAATGCCGTCCTTGTGGAAGCAACTGGATGCCACAGTCCAGGGGGGGTCACAGTGTGTGTGGTAAAGGGGGTTGCTCAGGGGAGTAACGAACTAAAACTTGAAACTAAATGACGCTGACTAGCTGACAAACTAATTAAATGATTGTAATTTTACCGAAAACAACTTGTACGAATTTATTTACATATAAACATTCGACATGTAGTTGATTTACATGTGTTATATTCTGTATGATATTTTATACTTGTTTATTATGTTTTATTGTGTCATTAATCTTGTTATGTTAGAGTGTAAGAATTATAGGCATATTATGTATTTTTCATGTAATTTTTGTGTAGTATATATAGGGCAAGGTCAGTCACCTGACCCAGAGAGATCAGCTGATATTAAAGACAGGATAGGTTTTTGTAATTAATTCATGAAATTTTCGCTACTTAATTAAATTCAATAATTTTGTTTTTTTTGTGTTAAGTTAATAAAAGAAATATTTTGGGAAAAAAAAAAAAAAAAAAAAAAAAAAAAAAAAAAAAAAAAATCTATTCTTTGTATTAAAGAACGTTATTAGAAATTGTAATATTCCTTATAAGTAGGGAAGGTGTCAGCTGGTTTATGATGTGTATTTTATGTTCTCTTTTGTACTCTAGGGCATTTATTTTGAATTTGGAATTTATAGTAGAAATAAGTGGTGTATTTTTATCTGTTTATTAGGATTGGTAACAAATAAGTAAGAAAGTTATAAATTCAATTAAAAGATTTCAAATTTTTGAGAGAAATTATCAAATTAAGGGATCGTGGATAATGAACTTAGATAAATTTTGAGAAGCAAACAAGATTCAAATGATTTCAATCTGATTTGTTTTAATTTATTTTGGATTCGAAACTAAAGTCCAGTCAAGGAAGTTGAAAAAGAAATGAATTTTAAAAGATAAAACCTTTTATAAATTGTGAATAGGGAATTTATATATAATATAATAATGAATATGTGTACGCTCCCAGTACTTGCTAAAGGCAACCCAGTGTGCATGACAAGGGGGAACATATCGGTTGAGGATCTGGCATGGTATAAGACCAAGGGTTTGGATTTTGAGGGGTGGCATGTTAGAAGGTTAGGTGCGCTGTGGTGCGTGTCTGTTCGATTTTATGGTGTTGGGATCTCGAATAGAGAAGTCCAGTAATCTTGTTCAGGTGCAGCCATAGTCACCGAGCTAGGGGGGTAGTTTACCCATGATGTGTTAAGAATTAATGGGGGGTTGTTGGCACCATATCCTCACCGATCCTCTTAGGGGTTTAGCAAATGAGATTTCTTCTGTTTCGGCAGAAGATCTCTCATTGGGGGGTATTGTAACGGGGCTATTTTGAAGGGTATATTTTTTATTCAATTTATAAATTATTTGGGACTGATTTGTTTGGACACCCTTTACGGTCACTCAGACATGCTTGATTGGACACCCTGTATGTAATTCCGTATCAGTCCGTGCTTGGCACAAACGATAACAGCGTTGGAATGCAAGCCTGTGCGCACATGCGTGTATTTTCCGTTGGTGGATAAATAAAACTTTGTGGCGAGCCCAAAGACAGGACAAAATTACCTATACTCGCTCAACAGGTGATATCACATGACGACTCATTATTGTGTCACGTGATCTTTATCAACGAATCACGGACCAAGTTGCCGTGTATCAAGAAGGCGGTGCTTCATATAGACGCCAAGAAAACTGCATTGTGTTTGATCATCCATGAGGCCGGCCGGCTGATAATGGGCTCACGTCCCAACAGAAATTTTGTTTAAGTAAAACGATGTAATCTCGACAAATATAACAGTGCATATAAACCAGTGAACGTAGACAATCAAGACAGGCATATAAAAAATTCAGCAGTGACAATTATTCGGGTAATAAGTGCTCTAAAATGGACTGACTGCAACACGTGCTCGGCTATAATCACAGGAAAGTAAACTTACCTTTTTAAAATAAATTATAAAGAGATCTCTTAATTGAAAATGGGGTTTTAAAACTGTGTGAATGGAGTGTGTAGCAAAACTGGGATGTCTTATTATTATTTTTATTATTATAAGTATGATTAGAATCTAAGATTGTTAGCTGTAGGTAATACAAGTCTTTTTTATGTATAACAAACAAATGGAGAAAGAGAAATTAACAATGAACGAACGTAAAAGTAAATAGTTAAATAAATGTGGAACAAATAGTAATTTTTGAAGGCAATGAATAATACATAAATTAAAGTTATCATCCAGCAGTTATTATCAATGTAACATAAAAGAATTTGTTGTGGCAGTTTTAATATCATCTGACAAAAAAAAATAACAATAAAAATGTGTTAATTAGACCTATAAGTATGTATTTGTCATTGCATTACCTGTTGTTTTTCTCTGCCTAAGTACATCAGACGACACCCTGATTATTAGCGATAAAGGTAAGTGGGACAAATTTAAATATTTTAATTTAAAAAACAAGTAAAGCTTCAGTTGCCGCCTATTAATAGGTACAGATTTATAGATTTTAATAATTAATTAAACGCGTACAGCTTCACCTATTAAGATTATTTAACAAGTGTGGGAAGAACTAATAATTCTTTTTTTTGTAGTTAGCATTTAATTTAAAATGAAAATATTCAGTACTGGGTAATACTAATCAGAACTTAATTATTTCGGTAAGTGTGTTATGAGCATACATGGTCCAAGCGCTACTCAGTACACTTTGTAGTGACAGTTCTTTTGTGTGGAGTAATTTTCTAACCTGTATTAATAACAAATATTTAATTCGGTAACCTATAGCCTATGTGCTGATTATTTTGAATTAAGAGTAAGTAAGACATGTCGTAAATATGAATATTGTAACGTGTAGTTTGGTGTGTCTCTGAAAAATGTGTGTACACAAGTGTTAGTGTTAGTGCATTTGTCTCGCACTGGGGTCGTTACATCTATTTTGCGCTAACGATGTCCGTAGCGTTGCGGTAATTTCCAGTACAACACAGCAGTAACCTTACCTGTTCTTATATAGGGGTGTGTTAATCCCGGGTGGCGCCAAATTGTTTATTAAAACAATTAAACTTGTTAATTATTATCTTAATATGGTGTTCTCAGCCATGACGGTCGGGGCGTTCAAATAATTCCCGCTCGTTCAGCCTTCTGAATCATGTAGGTAGTTGTACAAATTGCAATTTGAGCGCTGATCGTAAAACCTAGCTTTCGTAAACGAACACAAGTAATATAATGCACTCCCTATGAAATAATAACAACGGTTACTCCCTGTACTAGTTATTTTAATGTTTTATAAGTAATATTTTCAATTTTGACAATTAAATTATATTAGTTGATTAACAACTTTGCACCGACTTTTTACATGAAACAATTATTCTCAGGATGACGAATCGATTAAGGAACGATATATTCACATCAGCATGGCTTGGTGAACGTTTAGTTATTATATTTACTTTCGTTCCAAAAGGGGATTCTTTTGATTACAAGATAAAGAATTCCTATGATTACAATAAAAGTACTTTACCTTACTCTAAGTGTACATAAATAATAAGGTGTGTGTTTACAATCTGTTCTGTAGTGTCGTTAAATGTGTTTCAAAAGTTTGTATTTAGACAATAGGTTAGATTTTATGTTAATAAATTTTCAGTGTGTTTATTTTTCTTAATTAATCTTTGAAAGAGAATATTCGGCTTATAGTGAGATCAAATTACTTTTAGTAAAATTTAGAGTGATTTTATTTTTGGAAATAAGGTAATTCAAGGGTACTTGACACTTCAGCATGACTTGGTGTTTTCATTCATTGGGTCGGAAGAGGATTGGGCTGCAATAGTTTCTATTTTCATGAATCTTTGGACTTAAGTAGGTCTGGCGTCCTTTTCATATAGGATGTGATCATAATTTTCTTTTATTTTTCTGTTTTATGGTCCTTGGTCTTTAGTTGACTGCTCCAATGGTTCGTCCGCTTCTTATTCAGTCATGGTTTTGAATTTCGTTCACTGTTTTACATTATTTAATTAAAAATTGGTCTTCCAAAATTCGGCTTCTGTCCTGGCAGAGTGACGCTTTACGAGTAACGATATTCAATGGTAATTTTCGCCACCAACATCTGTTTCTATGGTTACCAGTGAATTCTGATTGGCTTAGATTGATATAAATCCATTGTTATCAAAATTTGAATTCTTTTCAAAATCCTAGTATATCTTCTGATTGCTGTTATTCCTGTTTTCCTTCCTAAGCATTAAATATTGTCACTATAGTATGTATTTCCTTTCATAGATTAATTTGATACCCCACAAGTTTGGGTTATTTTAGGTTTTATGTTTTTACAATTATTTTAATACTTGTTAATTACATTTCTTTTTGAATTCAAATGCTTATTATAATATTTTGTCTTAAAAATGACTTACAATTTATCCTTGGTGAGTCCTTCGCCTCGGATTTACTCATTTATTTGTTAATTTGTTACTATTTGTAGTTGTTTGTTTTTCACAGTTAGACATTTTCATAGGCCTATGTAGCCATTATGGTATTTGATTTATTTCTTTCAAATTACATCTCCTTTTAGCCTAATGGGCTTTACTTTGTTATTATAATTGGTTGTGTTATTTATTGTTGTGTTTTGGGTCTGTTTATGTGTTATTATTTTGTCACTATTATTTTATACATAATTGTTTACTATCTGGTTTCCACGTTTTTTAGTCATATATTTCTTAACTTTTTTACTTATTTAAATTGCCAATAATAATAATGTGGCTATTATTTACTATTTTTTGATCTTATTAAATACAATATCTATGCCTATGGTCTGTATAATTCTTCCAGCCATATCCTATTCATAAACTTGCTTAAATAATTATTTAACTATTATTTGCTAATCTTTGTTTACAATTCATCTTATTTTATATCATTTTTTGTGTGATAAACAACATCACTTTTTATGAACTTAATAACGATCCCTTATAACATGGGTGTTTATTGATTTGTTTTAACTCCTTAATTTTTTAAACAATCTTTACTTTCCCTCCATGTTAACACTATTTGTTTTCCCTTCAGGGTATTCTCCCTTTTAATTGTAATTGCATTCACTTAAATTTAACAATAACATTCTTTCTTAACTAAATACTGTCTTCATCGCTTTTCAGCGTTCATTATACCTTAATTAACTGTTTATACTTACTACTATTCTTAATTACTAATATTCTTCACTTTTAATTATTTAGTGTTTTCTTTGGATTTATTAAGTGTTTATGCTTTTATCCTTCACTATTTTTCACTATATTAACATTCTTTATTTTACACTATTCTCATTTAATTCTCACCTTCACTTTTAAATTATTTATAGTTTATTATAATTTAATCAGTGTACTTTCTTTATCACTACACTTTGGGGTTTTTACACTTTCATTTTGCACTTCACAAACGTTTTTGTTTTTAAGTGTTTCTATATGGGTTAATCCCTCTAATTACTATCTCACTACCGTACTATCTCTTTCATTACAAAATATCATTAATAATATTAACAATTTTATGTCTTTATATTTTAACATTACATCTAAGTCTAATTTGTGGGATAGTTTGCTTTTTTTATATTTAACATTGTTTAATTGGGTTTCTTTCAATTGTCATTTACTTTTTTGTCCATTGATGGATAATAACATTTACTTTTTTTCATAGGTTAATTATTGCCTTTTTTCCAATATTACATTTGAGTGTATCATTTCTCCTGCTCATATTCTTTATTACTTGTTTGTGTATTATCATTGCTTTTCATTTTCGTTTATTTCCCTTCATCTTGGGTTTCTTTCTTTTTCATTTCCCTCCTTCTTCATTTTCATTGTATTTGGTTAATACCTTGGTTTTCCACCTTCTCCTTTGGGTTCATTTTAACATGTTACATTGAATCATTCAACTCCTTTAATTTGTTTCAAGTTTGTTTGGTTTTGGTTTTTTCCCTTCTTCATTTGTTTTGGTTAATCACTTTCTTCTTCATTTGGTTTTATTCTCGTTTGTTTTTTGTGGTTTCCTTCTTCTTTTGTTTCCTTTTGTTGGGTCAATCACTTGGGTTAGGTCATGTCGTCGTTTGTTGTGTCATTGTCTTTATATTTTATTTATATTAAACATTTTATTTTATATGAAGTATTATTTTATATTCAGAATCATCTTTTTTCATCCCTGATATTGGGGCGGCTTATTTGTGTTGTAACATAATGCCTCTCCTTCAAAATTGACCATTTTGATAAAACACTAGCATAGTTTTTTATAAAATTATCAGTTATATATTATTTTTTCCTTTTCTTTCTGGTTTGTTTCTTCATTCTTATTTCTCTCCTTACTTGATTCATTCCATTTTATTTGGATCTGTTTTTATTTATTTCCATTAGTGTGTTCTCCCTTTTATATAATTTTTCCCTAACTTTTTAGTAGCTGGTTTCTTCCATTACTACTCATTTTTTCTGAGACCAGAGGAACATCATCTCTGCTCAGTTTATTTTGATTGCTGGACTTTTTCAACAGTCAATCTTAAATGCCTTTTTTGTCAACTTGTGACTTAAATTAATAATAATAATATATTTTGGGATTGTCCACCTTGTGGTTTGTTTTTAGATCACTTTGGCCTTTTACTCATTCTTCCTTCCGCTGTACCTTTGCTACATACTGTTATCTACTCATACAGTTGATTGTTTTTTATTTATTTATTTGTTAATTTCATCATTTCTAACTTTTCATTAGTTTGTTTTTCTATTCTTCTTGTGATCATTTTAATTATCTTAGACATCTTTTTTCTTTTTCTTGGTTGTTTAGCAATATTCTGCTTTAGCCATTTTTTGTATATTTGTTTTATACATAACTTCTTTTTCTTCCTTGTACCAGTTCAGATTTTTTTTTTTCTTGAATACATTAAATTCATTATTATTTCAGGTATTTATCTTAGCAGTTTTTGCTTGATTTTATTTTGTTTTAAATATTATTTTTGGTAATATTTTTTGTTAATAAACAAACTTAATCGAAATAAATAAATAAAATAAAAGCTGCCAGAACCTTACCTGCGATCTTTTCGCTTACTTACCTTTTTATAAAACAGCCATCAGTAGTCCAGAGTCGCCACGATGTTTTAGGCTATACATCGAAACCTTTACACTCTTCCTTAATAAAACAAAAGTGATAATTTGCTATCTGACTACCCCGCAATTCAGAAGAAACCCGGGAACGTTAGACGAATTTTTCAACACAGAACACTACGAGGTGGTAATGACGAAATAACTAAACTAACACATGGTTATGTTAAAAAACAAACCTTTTAATTTATTCTATTCCAATAATTATTTCTTTTTTCTTTATATTTATAATTTTTAATAATTCTATTCCAATAATTTTTTATGGATTACTACTAAATTTTTCTAGGTGAGCCAGTACTTTTTATAACCCACACACACACACACACACACTCACTCAATTTACATTTATTTCTGATAACTTCCTATTTAATTAACGAGCTCATTATGAATTATAATGTTTTGGCCAAATGAATCTGTCTTTACACTTGTTACCTATTTGTGTAATATCCAAATGTTGTACACGATATTGTCCGGAACTGTTTTCACTAATCACTCTCCACTCCGACCAAAGTTTATCGTTACCTTACGTAATTTACTCGTCACTTTATTATTTAATACTGTTTGTACATTTTATAATACTTGGTAGGCCTACTTTTATATTTTTTCGGCCTACCAAGAATTCGTCTGAGGCTATGGTTGTTAGACGACTGTACAGGTTGAAGGCTTGTAGAGAACTGCTGCATGACGACTGACTGTGTGTGTGTTGGTTGCCTAACCGCCCAGGTGTTAGGCATCGCCGTCAACGTATTCTGTATTGCTTTTAGGAATGTAAGTACGCGCCGTCTTTTGTGTGAATGTTGGCCGCTTTAATTGCTTTGGTGCCTCGTACGGCTGGTTACGCATGAACTACAAGGTGTTCCAAAAGTCGAAATTTCGTGATCAAAACGTTCAGCTTGGGTTGGTTACAAATTTTTTACAATTATTTTGAAATTAAACTAAACCTCTTGGTTTGTACCGTTACAATACCCCCCCCCCATGAGTGATCTTCTGCTGGAACAGAAGAACTCTCATTGCTAAACCCCTAAGAGGATCGGTGAGGATATGGTGCTAACAACCCACATTAATTCTTAACGCAACATGGGTAAACTACCCCCCTAGCTCGGCGACCATGGCTGCACCCGTACGAGATTACTGGACTTCTCTATTTGAGATCCCAACACCATAAACTCGGACGGATACTCACCATAGTACCCCTCACCTTCTATCATTCCACCCCAAAATCAAAACCCTGGCCTTATACCATACCAGATCCTCAACCGATATGTTCCCCCTTACATACATACTGGCTCGCCTTTTAGCAAAGTACTGGTGGTATACTTATTCATTATCACATTAGTGATGTGCAATTGCCGACAACCTAACATACACATCATGAATCAGCTGAACTCTTCTCTACCTATATTGAAACTAAAATTTGACATAAACCTCTTTACTGCCAAGAATAGACTTTTTTTTTTCAAAAAAACTTTAATTTCCAAAATATCTCTTTTATCAATCTCAAAAAAAATAAAACCATTTGATTTACTTAAGTAACACCCTTGTGTGAATTAATTATCAGAAAATGGTTCGGTCTCTAACATCAGTCATCAGCTGATCTTTCTGGGTCAAGTGAATGACCTTGACATATATACACTACTCAAAATTATACAATACAAAACATATGTTGATAATTATTACATTAACACAGTACAACATCCTACAGCATAGTACATTCATAATTAACATTGTTGTATGCGTGTAAATAAACCATTCACATTTTAAAATTTACCAAAATTACACAATTTAATTTTAGTTTCTAATTTTATTGAATTCTTCACTTGTTTCGATTATTATTACCATTCAATTAAGACTTTCCATTTAACATTTTCATCATTTTTTAGTTTGGGTGATTCACAGTTATTCATAGTAATTCACTTTATCAACTTGGCATTTACCTATAATCTTACCCCTTTTATGACTCTAACACAGACTAACAGATTTTTTTTTTTAGTATGACATCTATCTCTCAAAATATTTACCTTACCAACAGTTCTCTACCAGCTTACTACTCTAACTCATTTCGAATCATTCTACCCTTATAACAAAATACTCTCTACCCTTTGTACTCAGGATGTGTGTTTCCTTCCCTACGCTCATTCCCTTATTTGGTTCCTGGACCCTTCCTAGGTAACCCTTTCCGGCATATATCGGTTCCCCTCCCGCCACAACGCTTTTCGTTGAGGACTCCTTATCACACCACCCCTCTTACAAAATCCCCATCATCTAATTACTCTCCCATTACATCATTTTCATCTAAACAATATCACCTGGTTTATTACACCAATATATTACTCTCATTACTTTACCTATATTCCCCCATTTCTACTGTGTCACTATCAATACTCAGTTTCTACCTTACTTTTATTCACAAGAATATTATTCTCTCTAACACACTAAACTTGGCCTTGATTGACTTAAATGCCCTACTTAAACAATTACTATCACCCAAATTCTATCTTTTACAAACCATTGAACATTCTTAAATACGTCAAATTTATTTCATTATTTATTGAAAATCTTTGAACACATTGAAAATTTATTCTATAAACCTTAATTATTAATAAAATCTGCAAATCAGTGAAATACTACCTATATAACACCAGTAATCAGCTGATGTGTCTAGGTCAGGTGGATGACCTTACTCTGAATCTCTTTCAAGCAATTCTACTGTGTAAAAGACATAACTTATGCTTAAATCCTTACCCTCTAACATGATAAAATAATAACACAATAAAACATATTAAACACAATATAAAAAACATCTACTGTACCCATTTCTCAAATCAAAATAAAATTATTTAATTAGCTCAGTAGCGAGTCACCATCATTAAGTTACAAATTTTTTTTTTTCGTTACTCCCCTGAGTAACCCTCCTGCCACACACACTATGACCCCCCCTGAACTGTGGCGTCCAGTTGCGTCCACAAGGACTGAAGTTTTGGAGGAATTTTGTCATCTCCTTGTCCTTGCTTCTGCATTACATATTTTAAAAAGGGTCAGATATAATATCCGAAGTTTATAGTTATAACCTTAGTGGCGGGTCTATCACCTGTTTTACTGTTCCCACGCAAACAAGGCAATAGCCGCTGTTCCATAGTTCTGGGGATTTCCCCTGAGTGGCCCCCCCCGTTAATTTCAAAGTTCACCAATTTTAAGGGCAACCAACTATGGTCAGTTTTACAATTGCTGCCCACAGTTGGCTGTCGTCCAAAACCACGATTAGTGCTGGTAAGGCAGTAATCGCCTGAAAAGGCGGGGAAATCAACTTTCATTTCATGCATGTTCTACTTCATCTCATAATACACTGCACGGCAACAAATCAACATATAATATGAAATTATATAAAAAGTTGTGCAGTGTATATTACGCAAGTTTGGCCTCCGATGATGGTAACGTGCCTTGACGTTACCACCAACACTCATCGCTATCTGCAGTGGCACATGCCGCCACTGCAATAGCATAACTAATAGCTAAACTTAAACCCTTCTACTTCTGCAGTCTCTACTTTCCATAATTATTTCACTTCTATTAACACCAAACAACCCCCCAAAATTACCCATATCTCTTGTATGATAACACAATATAACATAATAGACAAGTAGACGTTAACCTTGAACATTAGCATTGCTGCATTCACATTAAACAAACAATTCACTTTTAAATAATTTATATAGAAAATTATAAACATTATAAGTTGAAATTTTTTGTTAACTCTTTTATATATCATCATTTAATTATTTATCACTTACTACAATTAGATCCCTCAAAAATTTCAAATTTATTATTAACCTTTACTTTACATCACATTTCAGTTATTATTACCTTTTTTAACTATGGTTTCTATTTAGTATAACTATCTCAAATTAGTTTCATCATTGAGTTTAAAATCTTTTCAATACATGTAAACATGTTACTCTATTTAACTTGTATTATAAAATTCATACTCACAGTACATCATTCAAAACATATGATTCCTGTTATTGACACAAAATATAAACAACTGTTACCACCAAATCATGTACACAACTCCATTTATCTTCTGAAACATTTTAACAACCATGTTATTCCACAAAATAAGTACATTTCACATTTATTTATTAATTATCAAATTCCAATCTCCTGAAATCATTCATTAGAAAAATCTCTTTATACAACCTTTTAAATTAATCAATTACTTCATCTCAAATTATTTTAATTCCATCAATTATTTAAAAACACAACATATCTTATTTACAAATTTTCGTCATATCCAATTATTAGTTACCACACTTCATTACCTAAATCAGCCAAGTAATTTTACCTATTATACTCGCATAATTAAATGTTCATTCATGTATAGTCTAACCCCCGTCATCAAAAATTAGTCTTTTCTGCACATAACATTGTTCAATTTTATTTATACATATCATATGGCTATCATTTGTATAATAACCATAACAATTTATTTTTTCCATTGTACCATAATAATAATGCATAGGGTTACCTCCCATTATTATTTTGTCATAAACCAAGTCAACATTATTATTTTTTGTCAAATCTCCGTCAGTATTTTTTGTTATTCCCAGGTAAATTACGTTATTGTCACAATTGTCTGCTATTACCAGTACACTAACTCTCCCCACAGGTACATATTCATCATCAATATAATCATTGTCATTGTTTCCTACTGAACAAGGTAAGTCTACATTATTTATCATAATTCTCTCACTATTTAACTCCTTAACTAATCCTTCATAATCTCTGCTTAATCTGAACAACTCAATTACTCTCTCTCGCTCTTCATACCTTTCCCAACCCCTTTTTACTCTCTCATTCCACGCAGAGGGCAACACAACATTATTACAACACATCCTGGCCTTACCAGGGGAACCATAATACATAAAGGGACTATTATTTGCAGACCTTTTGTCTCCCAAATAAACTACTAAGGAACCTTTGTCCTCATACACCACTTGTGAAGCCTTTACTTCACATATACCACAAGGGAAATTTACCCTCTCCCCCCCCATATCCCATTAAACTCTCTTCGTACCCTCTCTCAAGCTCATCACTACTCACTAGTACTACTACTACTACTCTCCAGCACTACAGCCCATGGTGAGCCTTGGCCTCCGCAAACTACTCACTAGTACTCCATCATTAACCTCAACTGACTTTAAACTCTCATTATCACTGCTATCACTTACCGTATCATTCTTAGATACCCCATTTTCAACTATATAACCATTATTCTTATTTAACATTATTTCACCATTATAATTACTTATATTAACACCACCACTTACCTTGTCTACTATTCCTTCATTATTTATATTCTCATCGGCGTATAACTTACCACCATAATTGCCATTTTCTGTCACCCCTACACTTACCTCGTTACTTCGTTTACTAGTGTCATCACTAATAGTGCCACCACTATTCTCTCTTAACAATTTGTATAATTCCGGAATTCGTTTAACCCTCTCATTAAATTTACGCCGATCATCATCAGTCCTTTCTTCCAAATACCTCTCGAAACTGTCACGGAATTTCTCCCATTTCTCCGCAAAGATTTCTTGTGCCTCAGCCATTTTAACCTAATTTTTTATTATAATCCCCTTTATATAATACAATAATTATACATACCCAATCAAAATACTCCACACACAAACTCGTTATCCCACTGTAAAAGTTACTACAATAATTTCACAAGCAATTAACCGGTACGCTATCAAAACATAACCTAATCTAACGTAATTATACACGATAATTTCATACATACGTCGTTACCAAATCCTATTTTCTGTGCTTTAAAATAGGTCTACCTCGTATAAAGTTATACTAGGATCCTGGCAGCGAGTCGCCAGTTGTTAATAATCAAACTTAATCGAAATAAATAAATAAAATAAAAGCTGCCAGAACCTTACCTGCGATCTTTTCGCTTACTTACCTTTTTATAAAACAGCCATCAGAAGTCCAGAGTCGCCACGATGTTTTAGGCTATACATCGAAACCTTTACACTCTTCCTTAATAAAACAAAAGGGATAATTTGCAATCTGACTACCCCCCAATTCAGAAGAAACCTGGGAACGTTAGACGAATTTTTCAGCACAAAACACTAGGAGGTGGTAATGACGAAATAACTAAACTAACACATGGTTATGTTCAAAAACAAACCTTTTAATTTATTCTATTCCAATAATTATTTCTTTTTTCTTTATATTTATAATTTTTAATAATTCTATTCCAATAATTTTTTATGGATTACTACTAAATTTTTCTAGGTGAGCCAGTACTTTTTATAACCCACACACACACTCACTCAATTTACATTTATTTCTGATAACTTCCTATTTAATTAACGAGCTCATTATGAATTATAATGTTTTGGCCAAATGAATCTGTCTTTACACTTGTTACCTATTTGCGTAATATCCAAATGTTGTACACAATATTGTCCGGAACTGTTGTCACTAATCACTCTCCACTCCGACCAAAGTTTATCGTTACCTTACGTAATTTACTCGTCACTTTATTATTTAATACTGTTTGTACATTTTATAATACTTGGTAGGCCTACTTTTATATTTTTTCGGCCTACCAAGAATTCGTCCGAGGCTATGGTTGTTAGACGACTGTACAGGTTGAAGGCTTGTGGAGAACTGCTGCGTGACGACTGACTGTGTGTGTGTTGGTTGCCTAACCGCCCAGGTGTTAGGCATCGCCGTCAGCGTATTCTGTACTGCTTTTAGGAATGTAAGTACGTGCCGTCTTTTGTGTGAATGTTGGCCGAGGTGTGCGCCCTTACACATTCCCAGACGCTTTAATTGCTTTGGTGCCTCGTACGGCTGGTTACGCATGAACTACAAGGTGTTCCAAAAGTCGAAATTTCGTGATCAAAATGTTCAGCTTGGGTTGATTACAAATTTTTTACAATTATTTTGAAATTAAACTAAACCTCTTGGTTTGTACCGTTACATTTTGTAAGTTAGTTTTCCTTACTTTATAGGAATTTTTGTAACATTCCTTTTTTGGTACTTTTTGTTTAAATATTCTTGTAAGTTTGTGGTTCTTACTTTATCATAGGAATTTTTGTAACTTATTCCCTATTATAATTTTTTTTTTATTATACTTCATATGTCAACTTTATTTGATTGTAAGTTGGTCTTACTTTGTAGGAATTTTTGTAACTTATTCCTTCTTTTAATACTTTATTTTAGGCATCATAAGTCATCGAAATATTGTTGTAAGTTGTGCTCACATAATTTTTGAATTTTGGTATTGGTTTATTTTATTTATTGTAATTTATTTTTCTTCATAAAACTTTTTTATAGAAGCTTGATTGTAAATTCCTTTTATCTTCTTGGTGGTTATATTACTTATTTCATAAGTATTGTTTCCATTATCTTTGGTGATGACATAGGGTCCTATATATAATAATAGCAGTTTTTTGGCTATCCCTTCAAGTGTACTGGGTAGTTCCCGGTTTTTGATTAATACTCTTTCTCCTTTGTTATATTTTATTATTTTAGTTTGGTTTTGTGAATACCTTGCTCTTTGCTTCTCTGTTTTCTCCATAATACGGTTATAACATTGGTTTTCATCATATGGGTCTTCGATGTTGACTGGGAAGTCTATTAGTTCTTGTATCTCTCTATGGGGTTTTTCTTCCAAACATCATTAAATATGGGGTGTTCTCAGTAAACTGGTGGTAACTAATATTTAGAAATACTTCGGTTGAAGCTAAATATTTCTGCCATTCTTTTTGGTTATCATGACAATAAGTTCTTAGTATACGCCCCACCTCTCTTAACACTCTTTCTGCAGAATTACTACTAGGGTGCTATTTGGATGTTTTATAGGTTTTTATGTTCTCTTTTAATAATTCATCTCGCCACTTCTTTCCTTTGAACTGTGTCCTGTGGTCTGTTATTATCATGCATGGTTTTCCAACTTCAGTAATGTATTTAGTTTTGTTTATGTCTAATATTTTCTTCGTAGTAGCTCGGTTTATTGCATATAATTTTGTGTACTTTGTGTAATGGTCTAATATTATTACTATAAACTTGTGATGGGTATCATTGTTCCCTCTTTTTTCTCGTTATTGGTTTTTACCATCTGACATATTGTGCATGTTTTAATATTCTGGTTTACTTTTCTTGTTATATTTTTGATAAAGATTTCCTCCTCCAATGCTTTTACAATTTTTACGGTTCCCATATGTCCGTATCGAACTTGATAATCTTTAATTATCTTATTTTCTAATGATTTTGGAACTACAAGTTTCCACGTGCTATGATTCTTTTTTGTTCTAATAAAGAGTATATCTTGGTGGATACAATAATATTTATTTATAACTTCTTCATCTTCTAATAGTCTTTTTCTTATGTTTAGTAATTTTGAATCTTGTTTCTGCTGTACCACTATTTCGCTTAGAATATTTTCCAGGTCCTTCCTATCCTTTATTATACAAAACACTTTGGCGATCTTCTCCTTTTCTCCTTCAAATGTTTGGTCTACTACATTTATTCTGGATAATTATTTAAATTTTATTTATTATGGTTTATTAGTTCTCATTTAATTCGTCTTAGTCGTTTAGTCATTTCTTGTCACTTCTTGTTTGGTTATTATTAATTGGTTTGATTAATTTAATACTCCTTCCGTTCCATTGGTTTGCTTGGTTGGTAATTCGAAAATCAGTCCCATTTCTCGGCGTGTTCATCTTCATTTTGTTTACCCATGGTCCATCATTTCCTCTGTACTTGTGGTTCGGATAACCTCGGCGTGTAGAACTATTTTCGTTCTTGTGAAATAGGTATCTTCTATTTTATACCATAATTCTTCTAATATCATATGTTCAGTTGTCTCCATGCCTACGTCATTCAATACATTTTGATTAATCAAAGAAGTAGTTAATTGTACCTCCTTCATTAATGTTATTATTGATTTTTTATTTTGCATTTGTATTTCTTGTGTATTCAAGTGTTCTAGAGACCTTTTTAATTTGTGACACACTATTTTGTTGTGACTCTTTTCAAATTTGGGTATTTTCCATTTTCTTATCGATCTGCTGAAGTTTTCCTCCGCTGGTTTGTTGTGAATTCCTTCAATTTTGGGTATCTTCCATTTAGGTATTGCTTTTCTCCAGTTTCTTCTCGCTGGTTGGTAGTTCACCCCTTCTATAATCTCTTTTAGAGTTCTCCTGCACTCCATAAAATTCATCATTTCGGCATGGTTGGTCATTGGTACACTAAACACATCGATTAGTCCACTCTTCCTCATCTCCAATTCTTCTCTTGTTTTTAGTAGTTTTCTTTGATGCATTTTCTTAGTCTTCATTTCCATGGTTTGGATATTCTCTTGGTTTTTGTTATTTTTATTTTCAAGTAACAATACATTTTGGTCTTCTTCATTTCTTATTTTTTGATTGGTACTTTCGGAAGTGCTGTCTAGTGTTTCATTTACTTTTTTGAAACCACTATTTATTGTCTCACTTAACTTTCTGAAACCCCTATCTAATGTTTCATTTATTTCTCTATAATGTTCAGTCAATAAATCCTTTAATTTCTGCATCTCTTCTTGTGTGAGTTCTGGCATTTTCTTCTGTTGCTTCACTTCGACGTCTTTGACTACTTTTTTTGTTTGAGTTTTTGGTTGTTTCATTTTTTTATTAATTGGTATTTCCTTGAACTCTTCTACTTGATTATGTACCTTCCTCCAATTACAAATATCTTCTCTGGGTAGTTCAAACATAACCCTTATCCATTCCCTTAATTCTGCGTTTTCTGTTTGTATTGGTTTTTCTGGTTGTCTTATTGATTGTCTCCATTGTTCATACTCCTCCTGTGTATATTCCTCTGTCTCCTGTGCGTATACTCCCGTTCTTTCGTGTTTCATTTTTGTACCATTTTTCCCAATCTTCAGTTATTCTTTCCACCTTGTTATCACGTTTTTCGTGGGCTGTCCCGATAGTCTCTTCTTCATTGTACTTGGTGTCCAGCTTCCACATTTCATCATAAATATCTCTCAGTGACATTTTGTCGTTTGGCGATCCCACTGCATTCGCACGACTCATCTGTGCTCGTTCGTGATCCGTGGTATTTTTCTTGATGTACTCCATCTCATTGCTGAATTTTTTAAATAACCCTGTCGTCCATTCTGCATAGCTCAATTGGTTCTGTTGTTTGGGCATTTTCGTTTGTTGTTGTAGCATATCTTTTTGTTTCATCTTTTTTTGTCTTTGTATTGTAACCATCGAATGTCTCATAATCGCCGCTGGTCTTCTTTTAAAGCCTCACCAGTTGGTTGCCAATCCGTAACGTGTAGTTTGGTGTGTCTCTGAAAAATGTGTGTACACAAGTGTTAGTGTTAGTGCGTTCGTCTCGCACTGGGGTCGTTACATCTATTTTGCGCTAACGATGTCCGTAGCGTTGCGGTAATTTCCAGTACAACACAGCAGTAACCTTACCTGTTCTTATATAGGGGTGTGTTAATCCCGGGTGGCGCCAAATTGTTTATTAAAACAATTAAACTTATTAATTATTATCTTAATTTGGTGTTCTCAGCCATGATGGTCGGGGCGTTCAAATAATTCCCGCTCGTCCAGCCTTCTGAATCGTGTAGGTAGTTGTACAAATTGCAACATGAGCGCTGATCGTCAAACCTAGCTTTCGTAAACGAACACAAGTAATATAATGCACTCCCTATGAAATAATAACAACGGTTACTCCCTGTACTAGTTATTTTAATGTTTTATAAGTAATATTTTCAATTTTGACAATTAAATTATATTAGTTTATTAACAACTTTGCACCGACTTTTTACATGAAACAATTATTCTCAGGATGACGAATCGATTAAGGAACGATATATTTACATCAGCATGGCTTGGTGAACGTTTAGTTATTATATTTACTTTCGTTCCAAAAACGGGGATTCTTTTGATTACAAGATAAAGAATTCCTATGATTACAATAAAATTACTTTACCTTACTCTAAGTGTACATAAATAATAAGGTGTGTGTTTACAATCTGTTCTGTAGTGTCGTTAAATGTGTTTCAAAAGTTCGTATTTAGACAATAGGTTAGATTTTATGTTAATAAATTTTCAGTGTGTTTATTTTTCTTAATTAATCTTTGAAAGAGAATATTCGGCTTATAGTGAGATCAAATTACTTTTAGTAAAATTTAGAGTGATTTTATTTTTGGAAATAAGGTAATTCAAGGGTACTTAACACTTCAGCATGACTTGGTGTTTTCATTCATTGGGTCAGAAGAGGATTGGGCTGCAGTAGTTCCTATTTTCATGAATCTTTGGACTTAAGTAGGTCTGGCGTCCTTTCCATGTAGGATGTGATCATAATTTTCTTTTATTTTTCTGTTTTATGGTCCTTGGTCTTTAGTTGACTGCTCCAATGGTTCGTCCGCTTCTTATTCAGTCATGGTTTTGAATTTCGTTCACTGTTTTACATTATTTAATTAAAAATTGGTCTTCCAAAATTCGGCTTCTGTCCTGGCAGAGTGACGCTTTACGAGTAACGATATTCAACGGTAATTTTCACCACCAACATCTGTTTCTATGGTTACCAATGAATTCTGATTGGCTTAGATTGATATAAATCCATTGTTATCAAAATTTGAATTCTTTTCAAAATCCTAGTATACCTTCTGATTGCTGTTATTCCTCTATTTTCCTTCCTAAGCATTAAATATTGTCACTATAGTATGTATTTCCTTTCATAGATTAATTTGATACACCACAAGTTTGGGTTATTTTAGGTTTTATGTTTTTACAATTATTTTATAGTTGTTAATTACATTTCTTTTTGAATTCAAATGCTTATTATAATATTTTGTCTTAAAAATGACTTACAATTTATCCTTGGTGAGTCCTTCGCCTCGGATTTACTAATTTATTTGTTAATTTGTTACGGTTTGTAGTTGTTTGTTTTTCACAGTTAGACATTTCCATAGGCCTATGTAGCCATTATGGTATTTGATTTATTTCATTCAAATTGCATCTCCTTTTAGCCTAATGGGCTTTACTTTGTTATTATAATTGGTTGTGTTATTTATTGTTGTGTTTTGGGTCTGTTTATGTGTTATTATTTTGTCACTATTATTTTATACATAATTGTTTACTATCTGGTTTCCACGTTTTCTAGTTATACATTTCTTAGCTTTTTTACTTATTTAAATTGCCAATAATAATAATGTGGCTATTATTTACTATTTTTTGATCTTATTAAATACAATATCTATGCCTATGGTCTGTATAATTCTTCCAGCCATATCCTATTCATAAACTTGCTTAAATAATTATTTAACTATTATTTGCTAATCTTTGTTTACAATTCATCTTATTTTATATCATTTTTGTGTGATAAACAACATCACTTTTTATGAACTTAATAACGATCCCTTATAACATGGGTGTTTATTGATTTGTTTTAACTCCTTAATTTTTTAAACAATCTTTACTTTCCCTCCATGTTAACACTATTTGTTTTCCCTTCAGGGTATTCTCCCTTTTAATTGTAATTGCATTCACTTAAATTTAACAATAACATTCTTTCTTAACTAAATACTGTCTTCATCACTTTTCAGCGTTCATTATACCTTAATTAACTGTTTATACTTCTACTATTCTTAATTACTAATATTCTTCACCTTTAATTATTTAGTGTTTTCTTTGGATTTATTAAGTGTTTATGCTTTTATCCTTCACTATTTTTCACTATATTAACATTCTTTATTTTACACTATTCTCATTTAATTCTCACCTTCACTTTTAAATTATTTATAGTTTATTATAATTTAATTAGTGTACTTTCTTTATCACTACACTTTGGGGTTTTTACACTTTCATTTTGCACTTCACAAATGTTTTTGTTTTTAAGTGTTTCGATATGGGTAATCCCTCTAATTACTATCTCACTACCGTACTATCTCTTTCATTACAAAATATCATTAATAATATTAACAATTTTATGTCTTTATATTTTAACATTACATCTAACTCTAATTTGTGGGTTAGTTTGCTTTTTTTTATATTTAACATTGTTTAATTGGGTTTCTTTCAATTGTCATTTACTTTTTTGTCCATTGATGGATAATAACATTTACTTTTTTTTCATAGGTTAATTATTGGTCTTTTTCCAATATCACATTTGAGTGTATCATTTCTCCTGCTCATATTCTTTATTACTTGTTTGTGTATTATCATTGGTTTTCATTTTCATTTATTTCCCTTCATCTTGGGTTTGTTTCTTTTTCATTTCCCTCCTTCTTCATTTTCATTGTATTTGGTTAATACCTTGGTTTTCCACCTTCTCCTTTGGGTTCATTTTAACATGTTACATTGAGTCATTCAACTCCTTTAATTTGTTTCAAGTTTGTTTGGTTTTGGTTTTTTCCCTTCTTCATTTGTTTTGGTTAATCACTTTCTTCTTCATTTGGTTTTATTCTCGTTTGTTTTTTGTGGTTCCCTTCTTCTTTTGTTTCCTTTTGTTGGGTCAATCACTTAGGTTAGGTCATGTCGTCGTTTTTTGTGTCATTGTCTTTATATTTTATTTATATTAAACATTTTATTTTATATGAAGTATTATTTTATATTCAGAATCATCTTTTTTCATCCCTGGTATTGGGGCGGCTTATTTGTGTTGTAACAATATGGTGATAATTTTTTTTTAATGTTTCGTGTCATAATTTGATTTATGTCGAATGTGTAATCAGTAACCTGGAATTTTTTTGAAAGTGTCCTGGGAAACCTGGAATTATGCATGAATTTTCTGGCCTTGGTTTAGTGGCCACTCTGTAGAAAGCTGTTTCTTTTAATAGAGAGTAGAAAGTAGTTCTTGTAAAGTTTCGTAAATTGTGATCTTCATTTACAATGTTCAAAACTACGTCTGCAGTTGGTGATATGTTGTCTCTAAAGAAATCATGCACTTTCCTTCTTGGCGCACTTCTTATGAAGTCATTATACTTTATTTTTTGACTGCTTTTTAATGTCACACCTTGTCGGGTTTATTTTTTTTTAAGTTACCATGGTTCCTTCTGAAGCTTGATTAATTGGCTGGTAGAGGAAAGATCGACTGACTTTGAGGCATTCACAGATATCTTTAATAATCTCATTTTCTGAAATTTCAGGATGGAGTCTCCTGAAATAATAGTACGAGCTGAGTACAAATTGTTTTTGGCCACTCCTAATCGTCTTTTTATTTGAACTACTGCCAGCTTCCATTCCAATAAAAAATATTTACAAAATTATAAATTTAAAATGTACATAATATTTACATGAAAACAAAAAATAATTCACACTAATAGTTTTAACTGTAAAAACTAGCCCAAGCTCACACACACACACACACACACACACACTACTTCTTGAAACATGTGCACCTTTGGAGAAGAAAATTTCACAACTGCCAGTTTATTGGCAATGTTACAAATAAGGTTGTGAAAGCCATTTGGTCCATTGAGAGGCCTGTTTGTTTGCCAGTTGCTTCCAGAAAGAAGGTTTCTTTGACTAGGACTCTGCAGTTGGTTTTTTTTTAGTTCACGCATATGGCAAACTATCTATGTATATTTCACATTTCACTTCTGGAAAATGAAAATTGTACAATGATGAAACCTTGAAACCTGTATTACTATAATATCACAATGATTATAAGATGTTGGTATTGACACATGATAAAATCCTAATTTCGTTTAAATAAAAATAATTAAATAAGGCTGTTTAAAGAAATGCTGATTACCTGATTAGGATAATAAAGTCATTATTAAAACGTAACTAAGTGTGTTACAAGCTGTGTCACATTTGAGCAAATCAGGCACCAAATGCTAACCACGTGTTGTACTTACTGTTCAAAAGAAAATTGTATGTGTTCTAAATGCATTAAGATAGAGACTTGAAAATTGAATTAAAATTAAATTGAATCACTTGTCATTCGCTTACACAAGAGGACTACCTGTGATAACAAAAAATTTTCACACAGGCTGTAACGGTACAAACCGATGAGGGTTTGTGAATTAAAGCTTTTTCATTTTTATTTTAACCAGAGTATATTTTTGGTCACGGACTGTAGCTCCGTGTAAGGCACGGCATGTTACAAAAATGCGAGTTATCAGCAAGGGTGCGTATTCCCACATACGAGCGCACGCATGGGCCAACTTTCACACGGAAAAGTCACGTCTGAAAAATTCCTTCTCACCCGGTACTAGATGACGTAAACTCCTCGAGATGCGCTCCGCCAATCACAGGGCAAGTTGACGAGCAGGGAGTACGTGTGGCCATCTTGAAAACGACAAATTCGGCGGCAGTCAGCATATAACATCTAAACTGCGCAGTTGCATGTGCACGAGGTCCACGTAAAACTTACTTTACAATGTAGCCCGACCGGCATAAAAAGTATACGTAAACAATAAAAAAGTACCGGTTCAGTGTACAAGCTCACAAGTTTAAATTTTAATCAAAGTATTAAAAATGTGTGTCAACTATAATTAAAATGTGATTAAAGGATAAAGCAGAGTGATCTAAAGCAGTAGTATGACAGTGTAACATCAACCAATATACTGAACAAAATTTAATAAGTGAAAACCTATTTCGAACTCCAACGTGATCAAGAAACCAAAACGGGAGTGTTGCCACAAACTATCGGATATAACCAAAAGGAAGTAATTATTTCAAAAGGCGTTAAATAAATATGCAAAATTAAAAAACAGCTCGAAAATGAAACTGGGGTAAAAAAGTGTGAATGTGAAAGAAAGAGTCCATGAGCAAATGCTGGGTTGCTTTAGTATAGAGATGTAATATAAGTTAAGCGGTATGTCAAAATGTGGTTTTATTTGAGAATGTTAATCAATAATGGCCTCTATTAAATCATTACAGTATACAAAAGTGTGTAGAGAAAAGGGGAGGAGTATCCTATGTGAATGGTAGCGTAACAAGAGTGTCGTATTAAAATGTAATAAAGTAATGTTTTATATTAACTTATAATATGTATTTGTTTATTTGCATTGGCCTATTATTCTCTGCCGAGTACACTAGACAATAACTTTTACACGAATTTCAAGAGTTAAATATTCATTAACGCTTCAGTTGACGTCCAAATAATGGTAAGATAATGTACAATTTAATTATTAATAACTGAGTACTACTTCAAGGCCAACTTTTCCATATTGCAATTCAAAAAAAATTGTGACCAAATGTTCTAAATAATTTTTTATTAAAACGTATAAAAATATGCAACAAATGCAGTATACATGATGTATTTTCCTATCTTCCCCATTGTGTCATGTGACTTCTGAATTAATTACCATTTAAATTAATTTTAAGTTTTTCTGACTTATGTATATTGTTACACAGTCTGAAAATGAGAATTTACTGTGTACTAACAAAGACTTGTGGGACAGCTATACACCAATTTGTATTCATCTGCCAGTCTTATTTATATTGCCATTACTTTTACATCCATGTTGTTTGGTCCTAATGTCTTTAGAATGAATAAAAAACATACTAAAGAACTGTATAATTTGTGCTGCGCAGGTAGCCAAAGATAAATACGCAGTGTGCGGTGTACACTTGCCAAATTCTGAGGACTTTGCTGGTCACGACGAGACAACGATTTCAGTAGCCCTTGGTTATGTCGCCCACCTTGTACAGATGATATCGTACTTCCTTCACGTGCCCCTGCGGTACCCGATATGTCATTCAGGATCTCGTAGTAAAGTAATCGATCATATCATCGATAAAATTCCAGACAAGGAGAGAGAGTAAGTTTAGAATATGTTTTTAAAGTAAGCACAAGCAATGGTTTGCATTTTCATATGTGAGGTAGCTCTTGCTTTCAATCTTCAAAAGTGGTTTATTAATTTTGTAGTTTGTTATAAATTATGCACTAGATGAGTCATCATATTGTCACTTTTGTATATTATAGGCATACAGTTTTAAGCATTGGTGAAATATATAAGTTGATCATTGGAAGATGAATTGACACTTTCCTTCAGTTTAGTGAGTAGAATCACTTCCCGAAGTTTGGGAAATCTTTTAGAAATATCTGTATAATATGTCAGGGAGACATTATTTATCTTTCTGATACTATTTTTTTAAATTTGTTTTGTATTGACCAAAAGAATTTGTATTTCATAAGAATTGCATTGGTCAGAAATGTAGTTGCATGGTATATGTTTGGCTAATTTGTTGTATTAAATGGGATTCATTCCCTATTTCTGTTGCCACACCATTTTATTAGAAAGTGTGTCACTGTTAAGGAATAAAGTGGCACTCTTAGATCAGCAGGCTTTGTTTGATAATGTTGTCAATTTTTACAATATATAGCTGGGACCATGATCACATTAAAACCAACTGGTTTGATCTTAGGTGATCGTAATCTGCATTGACTGTCAATCCTATCAGTCTGACTGCAGACTTCATGCTGTAACAAAAAAAAAGATAGTTGTGAAATGTAACTATTTACTCCAAGAGTAACTAGGTAAGGCCTAGGTTTGATTAGGGTGGGTTGGGGCTAGGTTGGGTGCCTTTTCCTTGTCACCTCAATCTGGAATTTACAGCTGGCCACGTTTTGTAATAGGGTTGACGTGTTTTCTTTGTTTTGAAGTCACCTTTCAGAATAATTTGATCTAGAATTTCTTCCATGGTTCTTAGCCTTATCATTTTTCTCATAACTTTCAAATACTATAATAATATACATTTGATATATATTTCCTTCTAATGAGATTTTGCATTGTTTTTTCTTATGTGCCCTCTTAAATAATTCATTCTCCATGATATTCACCACTTAATCACTCCTCACCTTTCCCTACACCATGTGAATTGTCCTTCTCCAGCATCATATTGTACCTTCATGTTCTGTTCTCACAGGTCCAGGGTTCAGAGCTATACAGAGCTATGCTCTACATAATGTGACTTTATGAAATTTGTATTCTTCTTCTGCACTTTCAGGGATTAGGCTCCTAGCCTATTCTAACTTCATAGACCATCTTTACATCTTTTCCAAGACCTTTTGTTGTCAATATCTCTATCATGGCTGTAAATAATAATATTGTTACGATGGTCTCACTGGTCATTGTATGGTACAGTGGAAAACAAAGTACAGATACCAATGAAATCACTAATTATCAGCTTTAATTAATCACAAATAACAATTTGTAATCAACAAGGTAGTCTTGTACAATAATTTGAGTTAAATTTGTCCACACAATAATAATGTCAAGTAATAGAGTTCTGTACTAAGTATAACACTTTTATCACTTTTCACTAATGACTCCGACAACCACTCGATCCGCACTAAGGAAATCGCTCACTGTAACTGACTGACAAAGGCAGCCTCTGTCCTTTATATAAGTAGCGTACGTGTTCCAGAATAACTTTCCATCCTTACTGTGGCATGCCAGCATAATGCATATTTCAAGTGCTCTTGAACACTCTAGAAGGCACTTTTGTGTTATGTGAGTGGGCAGCCTTGATCCAGCGAGGCATGCTGGGCTAGTCAAGAAGCTTGTAGAACAACATTTGCCTTTTGTTCCATCGTTACAATATTCTTAATTCAATTAAAATTATTGACATCCACTGATGTTCTATTATCAATGACTACCTTCCATTGGACAAGTTTGGTCCCTTTAAGGCCATTACTTTGATGTTCTGTGTTGATAGTGTCATATTTTACTCTGTGAATAACCTATGTAATACATATACATTGCTACCTGCATTTTATCCCCTTGCTCCTGAATTATAATTGGTCATCTGGAAACATCAAAGTATTTGTGACAGCACAATCCCAGGGTATATCCGAACAATTTAATGGTGCATTATAATTAATTTCATAATTTTATTAAATTCATGTCATGAGTTCAGTTGATAATTTGAATTCAACTTGGAGAATGTGTGTGTGTATGGGATATATGTTGTTGAATGTATTGTTGCAGGTTTCCGTTGTTCTCTCGAGGCAAAGATAAACTTCAGTTTCATTACGGTGTATATTTGTTAAACAAGAACATTGCACAGCTTCGATGGTATTGTGGTATTTCAACAACTGATTTACGAGCAACGCTTCCCAACCTTATGTCACTGTTAAATTTGAAACCCAGTCATAATCCGTAAGTAACATACCTTCTTATGTGTTTTATTTTAGTTTCATATTTGAACATGTATCATATATGCATACTAAAAGCATCAAGATTTTCACAGGTGGTATTACATAAGTACAAATTATTTTCGGGCTGTGGTGTCACTGTTTCCTACATAACTAACAACAGCATCTCTGGTAAAATAATGAAGACTGAAATTTTGTTAATTTTTTTTTACTAACTTTCTGATGTTTACTTTACTATACTTTTCATTATATTAAACTTTCATCATAAAATGCAGGTTTGAGCTCCAGGTTGATCCAGTTTTAAAAGACAGCTGGTTGAATTGTGAAAGTAAAGAATACCTGGTGTTTTGAAAATGGACCATTGTTTTCATAGGCCAGCAATTTTTACATTCTGTACTGTGTTTTAGTTAAAATATCAGACCACAAAAGTTTCTGATTAGGTGAGCAGCTGAGTTAGAATGCTCACTGTTTAAGTTTTTGCTTTTGTTGTTTCTGCTGGCCACAAGTTACACTAAAAATGAAACCTTAAGTAAAAAAGTAAGTGTAAAATTTAATTATCTTGTAGTCCAACATTGCGTGAAGCATGTTGGAGACGTTAAAGACAAGACACGTAAAGTTGAGACAGTCGACCTTTTTAGAAGTCAAGATTCATGATGTTTTGAACAACATGACTTGTCATAGTGTTAGTCTCCATTGCTGACTGAAACTACACTAACATCGATAATGACTCCCAGTGATGGAAGTGAGACCTGTGATCATGTGAGAAGTGCTGCGTCTCATTTCCCAGATCTATAGCTCTTCAGTCTGAAAAATAATATGTTTATATTTGTACAAGGCAAAACTGTGACTATATGAGGTTTGATAAAAAAGACCATCCAATTTCTATTTTAAAAAATGTGTTACTTTTAATGGTGGAAAGTTTAGTGAGGATCGGTTAATAAGTATAACACAAATTATTATATGATTTGTGTTGACGTTTCAACAGTATTTATTGTCATAATCAGGACCTGTGTACGGGTACAAGAGAAAATATGAAACAACAGATCAATTGCCAATTGTGTGTGTGTGTTGTGATATTAACCTTGCAGTCCAGCATTGTGTGAAACATGTTAGAGACATTAAAGACACACTCACGCATAAACGCATGCACGTGCACACACACACATTCACTCAATTAATTGATCTGTTGTATTTGATATTTTCTCTTGTATCCATAACAGGTCCTGGTGATTACAATAAATATTGTCAAAACATCGACCCAGATCATTATACTTACTGACCGATCCTCGCCAAGCTTTCCATCGTTAAAAGCTATTGATCAATGGTCACTACTAAATTATTGATTTAAAAATTTATGTCTTTATTCTCCTATATTTATATTGTTCCCTTTAAAGTAATCCCCATCAGATAAAACATGTATGCCGATGTTTTTTCTAGTCTTCAAAACATTTCTGGCATGCTCTTTGTGGTATAGCCTTGAGTTCACTTAACAATGTTTTATTTCTTCAACAGTTGCAAAACACCCTTTCATGATTGTTTTTAGCTTTGGGAATAGAAAAAAAATATGGACGAGGCCATATCTAGTGAATACACCAGTTGCATTATCACTATGTTATTTTTATGATTAAGGGCCAATTTTTATAAATTAGCCGTCTATAAATGTGGCAGTTTTCCATGAATAGCTTCATGCAGGTGGTGTAAAATGTCTAAATAATACTCTTTAGTCATTGTTGAACTGGGTAATAAAAATTCATGGAACATACCATAAATTTCACCTTATTATTGTGATCATCAAACTCATTCAACTGTCCTTTTAGTATTTGTACCATTTGTAAAACTGTCATTCCTGTAAACCAGATCCGTCAAAAATCATTTGCAACACTTTCACCACATCACAGCATTGTATTTCATTCTCCATACATAGTTAATGCAAATTATTTAATCCTGTATTGTAAAATGTTAACAAAATTGCCAAGAAACCAAAACACAACTCACTCAGTTAGCTGTGAAATCCAAGCTGTGTATCCTATATAGCTAAAAATTTTCCAATGTGGCAGTTTGAATGTGGGAAGTTGAAAATTAGCACAAACTATTTGACCGAATTTTGTATGGAGAAAGAGTCATGTTTTGTAACTATGATAAAGTCACGGTACAGTTTATATCTTAACATTTGCTATCTAGCAGCTGGCGTTTTGGTTGCCAAGTTACACAACCACTATTCAGAGTAATTGACTTATACAGTAAAATAAAAAAAATTAAACATTTAGAAGTGCAATTAACTTCATAGAACATGTTAGTTTGTATATGAAGGTGTACATATGTAATTCAGATGTGGCTCATAGGCTGGTTTCATCAGTGAACAGCAAAGTTCACTGTACAAACATATGGGAGGAAGACAAACACACTGCCACTCTTCATAATTTCCTAGTGCTGTAAATGTAATCATAGTTGTTGGACACAGTTGGCAGTGTTAGCACTATTAGTATTGTAGTCTATACTTCTTTGTGGTATAAAATCTATTCGCTTGTTCATTTTTTAAGTTTTTCGTCTGTAATGTTTGTGTTAGTTGAAATTGAAGATAAACGTGTTCCATATTGTTTTTATATTCAACTTGGGATCATTCTGGGTAAGTGCATAATGTTGAGAATTCATTTATTGAAACTGTTGTTGTTGTGTGCTTGTAATACTGAAAATATTTTTTAGATTTTTTTTTTTTGGAAAGGGAAAGGAAGAAAATTGAAATAAAAAGACTAGGATGACCAGTCCTTCCTAAACAATAATTAAATTGTAAAAACAGGTTGTCAACAATTTAACCAAAGCTTTAAAAAAATTATTACAAAAGTGCTGACTCTGTAACTGGCTTTATTGTCTCCATGTTTATTGTTTGGGAGTATCTCTGATCAAAATTAATAATTACTGATATTAATTACATTGCCAAACATCACACATCAAATGTTAATCGTAAATAATCCTTTATAACTTATTCTTTTTGGTACAGTTGAGACAGTACAGCAGTGAATATACACTATCCTGTTTTGCGCAATGAGAAAGTGCACAAGGCTGCAGAATGTTTAAATGTGTCCTTTAACTCCTACCTACCCAGCGTTCACTAATCATATACTGCTGCAATCACCAGAATTTGAAACCACCAGCTGTACTCTTATCAACAGTAACAATACTTTTTTTATATAAATGCAGTCTTTTAATAAATTATTTGTACATAGTACTAACAGAAAATCACTGATATTTTATGAACTGGAAGTGGTGGTGGTGGGGGGCACTTCATGCCATGACTTGTCAAGTGATGTCTAACTCATATACTTTAGGGCAAGCCAGTATGGCTGGCACAAAATTTCCCTTATCCTTTTAAATAAGTAAATGCTGGGAGTCATATTAAATCAGATTTTCAACTATAAGTGTGTTAGATAATTATAAATATTGATTCTCTGGCACTGAGGAAAATAAAAATTGTTATCTTTTATCTAATGGTGTAAAATTTTGTGGTTTGTCAGGCGATAATCCATTGATGAAAGACCAGGCTGTGGATTTGACCTTTTCAAATCCACAGCACGGTCGTAGAAAGAAGAATTGGCATGTTCAAACCAAGGCTGTGTCACTGAAGATGACGTCTGCGATCAAAGTCAAAGTTACATCTGTCTTTTAATATTGAATCACACCCTGATTCCTAGCCAAGCTTGGTATCAGATATTTGAATTTCAAACAAATAATTTTACATGTTTCATTTTTACTGTCTGGGCATAAAATAACAATTTGTGCTTGTGTATGTGTAAAAACAGTTTGAGTACTTAGCAGACCCTATGTTAAACAGTATAAGTATTAAGTACTTGTTAGCTACAGAATTTAGTTCAAATGTGTTTAATTTACTTTAGGACTGGACTGGAAGTGAACAAGAGAACAATGTCTGGGTCGTCATTGGAAATGCAAGGTTCTACAAGTCCAGTGAATTCACCTTGCGCTCCATCAGTTTTGCGACATCGGCCAACAAAAACTGGTGGTGGACAGTCAAGTTTTAGTTTTTCTTTAGATAAAGGTTTAGATGAATTGGACTTTCATAGTAAATGTGATAAACCGACACATTCCTCGGCAAGCAGTAGACAGCGCAGTATCACTTATGTTGCATCGGAGCCATCATTAGCACCACCAGAAGATATAGTTGTGGCCCACAGCTCTGAAGAGGAATGGCAAAAGGAATTTCTTCAAACATGGCAAGCCAAAGGACCTGCTCCCGTTTGTTCCGACGATGAAACTGTATCGAACAAGAAATCTAATCATTTAAAATTAAAACAGTCCAGTTCATTAGGTAATGCAAATTTTGTTAAAAAAGATGAATCCATTGAAAATCTTGCCAGTGTTATCAGTAAAATAAATTCAAATCCTAACAGTGATAGAATAAGCATCAAATCGGCTCCGCAGTTGACAGAATCTGTAGTTGAAAGTAATGACTCAGGTAATGAAATGTTAAACAATGCGAATGGGATATTTTGTAATAACACAGATAGTGATAATATTATAGTTGTAAATGATGATCATGATAGTAACAGTGGTAGTAAAGATAACGAAGTGGTGAATGGTAGTGACAATAATGTGTCTAATTGTAAAAGTGAAAACAGTGTGTCGGTGGCGCCACCGTCTACTGTCAGTACTGCCGAAGTGACCAATCAAATGCATAAGCTTAGTCTTTCAAGACAGGATAGTGTTGTTGACAAATAATTCTCGTACATACAACGAAAAATGTTATTGTTGATGATCCGTATGAGATTAATTTTTTAGACTGCATACATTTGAATTTTATGTAAAAAAATTGTTTCATTTTTATCCTTGCTCTTGATTTAAAATATGTAATGATCATAATTTTGTCTGTTAATTCAGTCTAGAGGTTTACTCAGATATTACATTTTTTAAACATCTAATATTAAATTATAGTGTATGTGAACAAATCAAAACCTTGATATGATGCTTCTGTTACATGTAAATATGGTTTATTGTTCCTGATATTTATTTTTTTGGATTTGGTGTAGGGCTGCAACAAAGGGCCTCCACTTAACACATTTCAGGGGAATACATTTCATTTATCAAAGTTTTGCCCTTTTTTTCCTTATTCCTCAAAACAATTCTCCATATGATTTTGGGTCTGTCTGTTTTCCTCTTCCCTTGTAGCTCCCACTTAAAGGCCTGTTGTATGATGTTGTCTGAGAGTGTATCAAAACCATCCATATTCCCATTTTGCCAGTCTGCTGTTGGTATTTATTAATTCGTTCTCTATACTTGCTCATTAGTAACTCTGGTCGATGTATGGCAAGAATTTTTTAAGCAGTTGTTGACCAAGGTTTATAATTTTCAATTGTTTTTGTGGCCTTCTGTATTTGGTGATCGTACAGTAGGGCAGTTTATTATATTCAAAATCTGTCATAAATTATGTCTTTTGCACAAGTTTATCTTAAATCCTACATTCTTTCCATGGAGCTAAGTGCAATAGTGTTTTCCGCCTAGCTGTTAATTTATGGTAAGGTGCATGGCATAAATAAACTATCTGTGGCATACAAAATTAATATCCATTAGTCTTTCTTTGAGTCTCCATTGCCCCTCCTTTGAGGTCTCTACATTCATACTTTTTCTGATCTTTGAGTTATCCAGTAAGACAATATTGAAAGTGTACATGACAAACATAATTGCCATAGAAATATAAAATAAAAATAATTGCAATATATCAGCTTATTTGAGACTTTTGGAATTCCCAAATTGCTGTATGTTCCAGATTATTGAAAGCAATACCAGCCAGTAAACTATCTCTACAGTCAGTATCACACTACAATACCAAATGTTTCACACTATTTGTAAGTGGTTTTAGGTAGGACATAATATGTGTACCTTATTCACTTTCCAATTGTAGGTTAAGAAATTGCTCCAAATTATTTAAATTGTCAGACTGATTTTGTGTCACTAATATTCAAGATAAATAGACAAATCTTGCTCCTTATGATGGGTTCTTATTCTCAGCAGTCTTTGCCGTTTCAAAAATGCTGTGACTTTGAAGTTATGTTTGTTTTTTGCATGACAGGCTATATATGAATACAACAGATGTATTAACAAAATTAATTATACAGTTAATGTTCACCACTGCCATATCCAGTACAAATGTGAATAAACAAATTTGATTGTCTTGTAAACTATAAAAAAATCAACTTGCCATGGATCTGATGCTGGGACATTTTCATTTGATTTGCAGTCACTATAGTAATTATTTTAAATGTTGGTCAAGACTGCACATTTCATATTAGTAGCTGAACTATTGCCTTCATGAACAATGATCAATTTAAGGTTTCATTAACACCCGATGGTTAGTGAAGTTAATGATGGTTAAGAATTACTATTCCTTAATGAGCCTGACTATAAAATTTGCAACTGACTGCATGTTGTTTCTGAAATTTATAAACTCTAGTTTCAATGTACATGTGTTCATCTGTTGATTATGCTTTTAATTTATTATTATACGGTGAGTAACTGTAATGTTTATTACCGTGCAGAAACTTGTTTGGCACTAATTACAAAAGACATAACACTTACTAACTGTAAAAAAAAAATTTGTTTTGAGCACATTAGATCACCATGTTTATTTATTTGTTAACTACTATACTTTCTGAATGATAATGTGCACTATCAGAAGATAAGAAAAATAATCAAAAGAAAATGAGGTACCAGTATATGTCAAGTTAACCACTGTCACAAGGCTCCATTTCTATATTAGTTTGTACAAGGATTTGTACTTAAAAACTGGTATTTTCAAATAATTTTAACATTAAATACAATTGAAATCTAACCTAACCTAATCGAAGCGCAGTACTCATTTAAAGGTAGTCTCATATCTGTCATGCCACACCATATGCACCACTCATGCACACCACTTTGAGGATGGTAATACATACACCCAAAACTAAAAGAATTGTATTACAGTTACAAATGTAAGTTTTGTCCTTCGTAACCAAGTTTCAATGCATCTGTTAACTTAGCAACATAATATTTTATTATATCACCACGTCAGTTTTGTATAAAAGTAATCGTGGCTACTTCGGATATTTTAATGCAGTAGGCAGAATTCCGTAGCCTTGCTAGAACATAATCAATCATGCATTTCTTTGTCACAAAAAGAATTTACCAAATATTACAGTGGAAAACATAACCAAGGGAGATATGAGACCGAATAACTACAAATATATTAAACAAATGATCATAAAGTGGCAACCAACAATTAAAATCATAACATTATGAAATTCATACTTTTCATTCTTAAATAATTATAATAATTCTTAAGAATATTGTCTCTCTCTCTCTCTCTCTGTTTTATAATAAATATAAGTGAAATTATATATTTTTGTAATTTGTATAAATGAAAAAATCTTTTATCATAACAATTGGTACTCGTACCAAGAGAAATGCCAAGAATAATATGACTCAAGTTCCAAGATTTTGTTTACCGTATATGCTTGGTATAGGTACTATGAATTTTCATTACTAAGTATTTGAAGAAGTATACACTTCTTTAAAACCTCTAAGCAATGGATGATTTTTAACAAGTAAATTCTCTGTTTGGACTGCTTCCATTTTTGTCATTTGAAGTTTCGATCCATGGAATATGGGATTGTCCACAGAAACTGTGAGTGGCAGTTGAATTTCCAACAGGGTTGTTCAGCTACAACTCACAGCTTCTGAGGATGATCCCAGAGTCCAAGGATCGAAATGTCAAGCAACAAAAATATCATGATGGAAGCAGTCCTAATGGAGGATTTACCTATAATTATACACTTGTGTGCACTGCACACACCACATACAAGAGCAAGGTTTCTACAACCCCTTCCTGTTTGCTATTTTAAATAGTCATGCCAAGCATTCTCTTGTAGCCCTTTGTTTGTCATAGCTTTGTGGATGTTGACATTCCAAGACTCTTTGTGGCCACCTTTGATTATCCATTCTTGTGAGGTAGTTGTACTAAATAAATTGACTGTATCCTGGACTACTGTGTACCTGCATGAGATATCTCTTGACTTCCTGGTTTGTTCAGTGTTCTGTTCTAGAAAATCCAGTTTACCTCTACCAGTGTGCTATCTCCATTGTCTTTAAACAGTTCTGGTCCTTTTGTTTAATTCACAATTTTGCAATCGTCAATTGTAAAATTCTTGACAATAACTGTATTTATTATGGTTTTTCTTTTTGAGAATTTTATCACTCCACAGCATTGTATTCAGCTGACAGACACATTTTCCCTCGAACGTTTTTGTTAGAAATATGCCTGTTGCTTCTCCCATCCTTGGAAAATGTCACACCTAAATATCTAAAAGCATCACAGATATCTAAACACATGTACTCTAACACCGGCCATGAAAGCCTGAGGAATATTTTACATGTACTCTATGTACTTAAAAAACTTCTTTGTTCACTTATAAAGCTTTCTTAATGTATTTGTTTGTACATTGGTAACATTTGTTTGTATTCTGCTCATTTAATTTGCCCCTCTAAAATAATTTTATTTTTATGTTAAGATTATGAAAATGAGAATTTCTGAAACACAGCTGACTTCAGCAAACGTAGGTATTAAATTTCAATTTGATCGCAGCATTTATGCTATATTGTTTTTGTTCTGTGTATATGCTCGTATATACAATACAAAATAAACATTTATTCATATGTTTACACTATAAATTGACATGTACAGTCAATTCAAGTCATGGGCAGTGTATAGAAAGGAATTTTGTGATCTGCTATTAGCCAGCTGACAAGTATTGATGTAGTGCTTTAGACACGTGTGAACGTGTAAATCAGCATGAGCCATATGTTTTCATGCTGGTATGGTATCAGTGGAGCACTTGACAGAGTGAGGTAGAGGGGAATTCCTTTTTACACATGGTGGACAGTAGACAGTACATCAACTGCCATTTCTTCCAATTCTGATTACTTACAGATTTGAAAGAGCTTTCAAAAATTGTATCCTTTTTTTGTATGTGTTACTTTAAGATGACTAAATGTGTGGAAGAGTATATTTTTAACATTTCATTATGGTTGTTTATTGTATTTATATTTCTCTTAATAATTTTATATCCATAAAAATACTGCTAAGTATACTAATATTTATTTTTATAAATTTTTTAATGAAATGTTTGTAAAAGGTCATACAACCTTTTAATTACAGTTTAAAATTTGTGAACACTGAGCTCATAATCATTTAGTGAAAATTGTATTGTTAAGTATTGTACTGAAGCTGTATTGTATTGAAAATTGTATTGAAGCTGATTTAACTACAGCTGACAGTCGAAATTAATTAAAAACAGAAAACTGGCTAAGTGAATCACTGTTTATTTTATGTGGAATCACATTTTGTACTAATACGTTTTGAAACTGATTGATATTTTGTAAAATCCGTTTGAAATAAAATATTGTAATTTGTATATTTTAGCTCAGAAATGTTAATAATTATCATCTTAATGTGTACTTATCTTTGCAAAGTGAATGTATTCCTTACAACCAAGTTCTGTGTGTTTGTGGAGTGAGGCGTGGGTTGCATTCATGAACTGTCAGACATGTCCGTAATTCTTACATACAGTATGTACAATTGACTATAACAGTATAATAATTAGTTATGGCATCATATGCTCAGAAGTGAACAGTATATTCTCCTAACTGTCAGCTGTTGCTTCTAGCCATGTAGAGGTCGGACATAAGCAGTCTAATTTTATGTGTTTACTGAGGTTCTGCAATCCAGTGGTTTATTCCATGTATTCTTTTTATAATCGTTGTTCATAAAAAAATTGTATGCTGTGACACTGCTATATTCGTCTTTCAGTATTTAATTTCTTCCTGTTTTTGTCACTTCCTATGTACAGAAAACACAAAAAACTTTCCATGTTTCAATTTAATTTAGTGTTGGGATAGAAGGCTATTATTTGTAATATATAGTCTATTGTAATTATAATAAACTTAATAAGAGAATGAAATTACAGCTGAACATAAAAACAAATGGTTAATTTGTACACTGACTTCATAATGGTGATAATAACTGTTTGAGAAGTAACCTCAAAAAGAAACAAACATTTCTCTCTCAGTCTATAGAGTGCTCAACCTTTTCATGCTTAAGTACATTATAATTGGCCTGAAGAGGTGCCACTTAATTGGTACTGAAACCCACATTGATTACTACAGTAGTTACATGTAGTAGTAATGAGACTTTCCTTGGAATTTTTATGTCTCATCGTTACTATACTTTTGGAACATCACCATGGGCATCACTTTTCCTTGAACATCCATTCGAATTATTTGTTTTCATTGACCACAAAAGATTTTTTATAGATTGGTGGCCTTTTCATAGGTTCCCTTAAATTTATCTTTTCTATAAACGATTACTTCGACATTACTTAGAGTGTGAACTTTTGTTATCTTACTTACCTTTTTATAAATTAATAAATAGGTTTTGTTTATTTATTATGTATTTTGGCTCTGTAGACGCCATGTTGTTGTCTGCCAACCTGATTTTTCACTCGCCAGGGTTCGAATCAGCGAACGGGAAAATCAGAACTGGTTTTTTGAAATTAAACATATTTGTTACTCTTATACTCATCTTTTTCTTTATTACCTCAAAACAATTCAATTGCATTTAAATAAACAACAGAAAATTTTGGATGCTGTTACAACCCCATCATAAATGAAATATCCCTTCTCACTTTAAATTTTGATATCATCTTAAACAAAAATTATCATGATTACTTATTCGTATATACTGGTATTACCTTGATTACAATAGACATATTTAAAATAACATAGAAATAGTTATACCTCATTTTATCACAAACCAGCGCCTCTTAATTTTATTACATGATTATTACACACGCCCTTTTACTCTCTCACGATACATATTTAAATTTTCCTTATGAGCTCATTTAAATTTTTTAAAAAGGTTTCAATTTTGAATGGTTATAAAATTTTGCTTTAAATTTCTTCTTTTCCTAATTTATGAATATAATAGAATAAGATAATTGATTCTCTTATCTGCCATTTCGTCCCTAAAATTCAGCCCAGCCTCCGTCCGTTTTCTATTTCTTTCACCACGCTGCACATTTCGTTCTTTGCCGTAATTTTCGCCGGGTCACTCGAAACTGTCACTTCATTTCACTTCATAACTGTAAAACTTATTAATTTGAATTAATCACATTTTTATTATACGGGCCCGCATTTTTGTTCCGGAACTGTTCTTTACAACCGGCCGGTTTAAGAGTGTAATTTCAACAGGGCGGATTGTACTTTGTTTCCATCACCCTTTTGGCTCTGGAATGTTTCGTACGTGCCTCTCACTCAGTTCTCAGCATCACACTCATGCGCGCGTACGTGCGGATACGCCCCCGTCACTGCTAACTTTCACATTCCCAGACTCGTTAATGGCTTTTGTGCAACAACAACACCTACGTACGGCTTGGCTTGGAACCGCACTGACTGCAAGGTGTAAAAAAAACTGTCCAGCGTTTATGATTCAAATGTTGTTCAGCTTGAGTGGCCATTACATTTTACATTTATTTTAGAAGAAATAAATCCCAATAGTTTGTCCCGTTACAAAACCCCCACAATGAGAGGTTTTATGCCGAAGCATAAAAACTCTCATTGATACATTCATACTCCCTAAAGAGATCAGTTGGGATATGTCGCCACGACCCCCTGTATTGTTTATATAAAATATAGTTAACTCACCCTTGGTCGAGTGGCTGTGACCGTACCTGAATGACCTTACTGGACTTCTCTCTCGAGATCCCAACACCGCAAGGCCAGTCAAGCACTTTACGCTCCTGCTCTGACGCACTGGCCAGCTCAGGACCGCCGCCACAGCATCACCAGACACTGAAACATCAAATTAAAATATCAAATAGTGGCCTTGGATAATACCATATCCCTAACTGATCTGTTTCTCCTTAGCTGTGCGCTGGTTTGCGTTAAGAAGCACTGGTTTTTCTTAATTCTTAACACATGTATATATGAACCCTTAAACTAACATGATACATTTATAAAATTCCTTTACATCATTCTGCATACCCTTCTCTTGTTAACTCTTTTCCAAAAATCAAAATTATTGCCCTGATTCCCATCAGAATTAAAATAGACATTTCCCATTACAATATTACAAATACCTTCCATTACCCAAATTACATCTAAAATATTTAAATCCATTGTTAAAACTCTCTTAAACACATGATCAAAATTTAATCCAATCGAATACACTTTATCGATATCGCCCTTCATCTACAATTCTTACCCATCTCCCATTTATATCTAAAACAATTCAAACTCATTTAACATTTTATAAAATATTATTATTAACAGAAATTCTATTTCCCCGGTGCTGTTAATAATAAGCATCCCCTTTTCTCCTCCACACACACTATTTCCCCCCCCCCTGAACTGTTGCGTTCAGTTGCCTCCACAAGGACTGAGGCGGAAGGAGTAAGCACTTTTTTCTTTTCTCTCACTCCCATCCTTGCTTCAGCGTTACAAAAACTTCAAGGTAAGTACCCCTACTCATTAGCTTAATATATGCCCCTAAGGTCTACCACCCCTATCTGGGTGAAAATAGCCTGTGTCAAAATAATCTTAGATTCCCTTATTAAACCCCATTAAATTTCTAGGTTTGACCAATTTCAAAGGCAACCAACTGTGGTCAGTTTTATAATAACTCTGCCCACAGCTGATTGTCATCAAAAACCACGATCTGGGTTGGTAAGGCCGAGATCGCCCGAAATGTAGGGAATCGCAATGGTTTGACACCTAGTGTCATAACTGCCCCCAAAATCATAAGCTTATACATATTTGCTAATACATATAAAATCCTCCTTATTAAAAAATAATATACATTACAAACATTAATAATCATATTATCACTGTTCATCAAGCAGTCTTAAGGCATCACCATAGTTTCACTATGTCCTTCTTCAATTTACAACCACTGAAGGTTGTCACTTTAAAACAATTTTCAAAATTTTAAATTTTGTCTTTTATTTTCTCCAGAAAAAAACGGTTGATTTTTATTTATTTCACATAATAAAATTTTAATATAGACACTTATGGCAAGTTCCAGCTTTCACTTTTCAACAATACCTTCTCATGACAAGATAATAAGTACAACAATAGATCATCTTACATTTCTAAATTACATAAATTACATCTCTATTCTATAAAGAAAAACATAACTCCTTCCTGAGTTAATGATTTACGGTACACAAATTTTGGGTGTTTTATTCCATAATTCATAAAATAAAACTACTGTTCGTGGAAAATACTGCTAATCACTTTTTTTCCACGAAACTAGGGATCCCCCTCCCCGTTCAACAACAAAATTAAATTTCTACTTGCACCAATTTGTGGATTAGGACCATCGTTGTTTTCACCCCCTTGCTGAGGCTACCGCCAACCATGGTCCGCCTCCAGATTGCCAAAATCCACGATCAGAGGTGGTGAGTCTGTGATCGCCCGAAAATGGGGGAGAGTCCCTTCTGTAAACATATAAAATCAAATTAAATTTCATCCACACATTAACATTAATAACAATCATAAAACTCTTACGATGACCAATACAATTTCAAATTTGTAGCATTGTGTGTCCCTACTATCTCCCTTGTCTCTCTGTTCTGTAATACATATGAATTCTTCATCTTAACTTCTATTACCTCATAAGGTCCTTCATAGAGTAAGAAAAACTTCTTGATCTCCTTGTCCTGAGCACTCGACAAGTCGTGTCTCCTCACCAATACCAACTGTCCTACTTCGTACTTCATCCACTTACCTTTTGCATCGTGTCTACGTTTTCATCGTTCCCCTTTACTTAATAAATTTTCATTAGCCAACCTGATTTTAATACTCACATCCGTTTGCTCACTCTCAGGTGGGTAGTCAAATAACTGTTCTAAAATCCTCGTGGGGCGTGTTCCCTTAATCAATTCGTGAGGTGTATATCCGGTCGACTCGTGGGTGGTACTGTTCAGCCAATTTTCTACCCTTTTTACGTATAACGGCCACTCGCTGTGTTTGGCGTGACAATAGGCTCTAAAAATCCTGCCTATCTCTCTCATGACACGCTCCGCCTGGTTGGACTGAGGATGGTAGACTGCCGTGTGCTTCGGGATGATTCCTTCCCATCCAAGGGTCTGGCGCCATCTCCCACTGATGAACTGTGGCCCATGGTCCGATAAAATTACCTTTGGCTTCCTCACATTTATCATATAGTCTTTTGTCACCTCACTCAGCACATGACTGGTAGATCTCTTCACACTATATAATTTCACATATTTAGAAAAAGTGTCCAACATCACAAAAATATACATAACTCCGCCTCTACCCTTCGGCAATGATCCGTACAAATCTACCGCAACTAAATCAAATGGCCTTTCTACGTTTATAAAATTCATCTCCCCTTCAACCCTATAGTTCACTACTTTAGACTTCTGACACAAATCACAACCCCTTAACAACTTTCTAACTAGCCTTTCCATATTCTTAAAAACACAAGACTCCTTCAAAACGTTAACACACTTTTTCACCCCAAAATGACCGTATCTCAAATGACAATTCCATATGATTTTATCTGCTAACCCATCTGGCACAACTAACCTCCAATCACGCTCACCCCCTTCTACTTTCTTAAACAGCAACCATTTATAAATTTGAAAATGTTGATTATACACTGACCCAGCTAACTCAGTCTCTAAACTATCTATAATCTTACCTGACTTACCATCTGCTCTTTGCATGGTGCTAATGTCTTTTAGCTCTTCCCCAAAAATTTTATCCTCCCGGCTAATCTGAAAAATCTCAATCTCGTTCAAATCCCTACCAGTCTTATTGTCTAACAAGTCTATCCTAGAAAGAGTGTCAGGTATTTTATTGTCTGTCCCCTTGACAATGTACTCCCATGCAAAATTATATTCTTGTAAAACAAGTACCCACCTGGTTAGACGGCTGTGGGCGAGCTTACACGTGTTCAAGAATGATAACGCCTTGTGGTCCGTTCTGATTACTGTTTTGTTTCCCAGGATGTACGTCCTGAACTTCCCCACGGTGAACACAATGCCTAAAAGTTCTTTTTTGGTGGTTGTATAATTTTTTCCCGCAGACAGAAGCGACCTACTGGCGAAGGCGATGGTAAGATGTTCCTTATCGCAGTCCTCCTGGTAGAGCTCCGCTCCTAAAGCTACGTTGCTTGCATCTGTCTGTAAGTAAAAGGTTTTATTAAAATCAGAATGATTCATCATAATCATATGGCTAAATTTTCTCTTAATTTCGTTAAATGCGTCGCATTCCGTTTCTCCCCATTTCCACTGCTTGTTCGTCTGGAGTACTGCACCTAGTTTCGATGTTGTGTGTGCATAATTCTTCTGGAACTTACGATAAAAATTACAAAGTCCTAAAAAGCTCTGCAGTTGTTTGATATTTCGTGGCTCAGGGAAGCGCATAATGGAGTCAACCTTATCTGGATTTGTGGAGATTCCCTCTTGTGTAATAATAAAGCCTAAAAAATTAATTTTAGTTTGTAAAAATTTGGATTTCTCCCAATTTACGGTGAGTCCTCCTTCTTCCAATTTAGCTAAAACATATTCCAAATGCTCCAAGTGTTCCTGAAAAGTTCTAGAAGCAATTAAAATATCATCCACATATACTGTTAAAAAGTCTAAGTCCTTCGGTTTCAAAATTTGATCTAAACCTTTAATAAAACTAGCTACACTAGTATTTAACCCAAATGGTAAGCGTCGAAACTGGTAATTCTTACCGTTAAACAAGAACGCTGTGTATTTTCTACTTACTTCTGCCAATGGTACCTGCCAATACCCTGCTGTTAAATCGAGCGACGTCATGTATCGCACCCCACTAAACTTCTGGAAAATCTCATTTATAGATTCTGGTGATTCACGGTCTGGTATTATTATCTGGTTGATCCTCCTCGGATCTAAACATAACCTAACCCTACCATCCTTCTTTATGACAACTACTAATGGATTTGAGTAATGTGACACTGACCTTTCTATTATGCCTCCCTCCATCATTCTGTCTAACTCCTCTTGCACTGCTCGTCTTTTGGAATAAGGCACTGGATAACTTCGCTGCATGAAAGGTGTGTGTTCCCGTACCTGCAATACACATTCATAACCCTTTGCCCTTCCCGGAATATCGGCAAACACTCCTCGAAACTCCTCAATCACCTGCCACAACGACGCACGTTGATCACTCCTTACACCGGACCCTCCACTACAAAATTCATCCGCCCTCATCTCCCACAATTCTTCACTACTTTCACCCAACTCTCCTTCAAAACTCTCGATATATTCTACCTCTCTACATGAATTTACTCTAGCTTCTGTGTCACTCTCGCCTACCCGTTTTTGTAATATTTTTATACCCGTTACTCTAACCTTCTCTAACACTTGCTCAAAATTAACTCTGATCGACCTATCACCCCCATCTAACTCTACTACTTTCTTTTTAAAATTTATGACAGCTTTGTTTCTCTGTAGAAAATCATTACCTAAAATTATATCTAGACTTAGCCCTTTTACCACTAAAAATGTATTTTCAAATTCTGTATTATTTATCAGAAAACTTAAATGTATTTGTTTGTTTATTCTTTTACTACGTACTCCTGTAACTCCCACTATAGTAACCCCTGCTACTGGTAAAATTGGAATATTTTTATTACTCTCTCTTAATTCTCCCAAAATATTTTCAGCAATTACCGAAATCTCACTGCCTGTATCTATAAGTGTTCTGTAACTCTTACCTGCTATGGTTACCTGTACTTCCGTTAATCCAGTTCTCATCTCGATGGTCGTATGATTCTCCTCCTCTAGTAAATCAGTCATGATGTCAGTTTTGATTACATTGCTCTGAAAATCCCCCTTTGGTCGGACCTCATTCGCTTCCCTGGACGGTGGTCTGGTCCTTGTTACCACTGTCGTCTCTAGTTTTCCTCTTGGTTTCTATTGGTACTGGTGGTTGGTCCATTGTGACCCCTTGGTAGTCCATGGTTATTCCCAGCTGTTCCCCTGGTGCCTGGTATTCCTCTCTGCTGCTGGACATGCTGAATTGGTCCTCCTCTCCTCCTTGGATCGTCTCTCGCCTGGCCGCATCTGTAACATTTCTGTCTGCTTGCATAATTTTCGCGCCTACATCTGGAACATGTCCAATCCTCTTGGTTGTTGGAATTATCTATTCGCGTACCTCCATATCCGCTGGGATTATCTCTAGTGTTATTATATTCATAATTATTATTATTCAGTGGTTGGGGTCGCCTACCCCCTTCTCTGTCTCAAATACTCTGTAAAACGTCTAAAATTCTCTCCAACTCATTCATATCATTTATTTCTTTTGTCATTAAAGTTATCTGAACTTCCCGTGGCAGATGTTTGCTTACGTGTCTTACAAATGATTTAAAAGGTATTGGTGGCTCTAAATACTTGGCCTCATTATATAATTTAGTGACATATATCGTTATGTTATTGTTTTGGTGCCCTACAAAATTACCGGTTCCCATTATACGGCTCCGTAAAATCTGTTGCTCACCTTCTGCTCAATATTTCCCCTTAAACGCTTTCTCGAATTCCTCGTAACAACCCCATTCTAAACGGTGTGCTTCCGCCCATATAATCGAACTTCCTTTAAAACATTTTACTATTTTCATTAACTGTATTTCCCAACTGCTATTGCTAAAACGGTGGTATTCTCGGGTTTGATTCATAAATCGCATCGGGTGTATCACCCTGTTCTCGTAACTAAATGTCTCTAATTCTATTTCATTATGTAAGTCGCGGGTGATTATTACTCTCTCGGTTACCCCGGTCAATTTTTTGTTAATCTCCCCCCGTAATTCATCTTTCACACTGCTTAAATTACCTTCAATTGAAGTACACTTATCATATATGTTACTATTAGTTTGAACATTGAAATCATGTATCTCTTTAATTTGATTACGTATAGTACTTATTTCATTGTCAGTATTAATTTCATATTCTGAAATAGCTTTATCGATCGTTTCGATATTCTTTGTCATATTAGTTACATTTGTTTCACATTTATCTATTTGATATTGTAAAATATCTGTCTTAATGTCTATTTGCTTATTAATCTCAATTTTGGTTTTATTTTCTATTTGTTTATCAATTGCATCTACATTTACTCTATATTTCTTTACTTTGCATCACAATTTGATTTTGAACTGTTTCAACTATTGTTTCATCTACTTTACTTATTTCGTCATCTAAACTGTTTATTTGAGTATCAAATTTCTCGCTAACTGATTCTATGATCTGTTCTTGCATCTCATTACAACATGTATGAATTTCATTCATTTGTTGATTAAAATTAAAATTTTGCTGTTTTATCTCCCCCCTCATCAACTTTATCTCATTATTTTGCATCTCAAATTTATCATTCATTTTAGTGTCACTAACATCAAGTCTAGCATTTATTTTATCATATTTAACATTGGAATCACTTTGTTCTTCATCGAACTTATTATTCATGCTACACATCATGCTATATAAACGTGTTAACATCTCATCTGTATCAGATTTTTTACTTTGCACTGGCGTTGAATGAATTCCTTCATCCATAATTTTTGACTCAGTTCCACTTAATTCAATATTCATTTGGCTTTCGTTTTCAATGTCAGTTAAGCTGACATTCTCGTTATTATCTGCCATTTTTTTTTCAAAATATTACTATATATAACATATACTTATTATCAAAAAGATATTCTATTTACCCATACTACACATAATCATAACATAACCGTATCCTTGTACCGGTTTTCACGTACCGGTACCTCAAAAAAAAAATTTTATGTTATTTCAAATAACCATTCTGTTCCTCCCAGTAGGCTGTATTTATATAAATAATTTATATAAAGTCACTGTTCGGAATCGCCAATTGTTATCTTACTTACCTTTTTATAAATTAATAAATAGGTTAATTTATTTATTATGTATTTTGGCTCTGTAGTCGCCATGTTGTTGTCTGCCAACCTGATTTTTCACTCGCCAGGGTTTGAATCAGCGAACGGGAAAATCAGAACTGGTTTTTTGAAATTAAACATATTTGTTACTCTTATACTCATCTTTTTCTTTATTAGCTCAAAACAATTCAATTGCATTTAAATAAACAACAGAAAATTTTAGATGCTGTTACAACCCCATCATAAATGAAATATCCCTTCTCACTTTAAATTTTGATATCATCTTAAACAAAAATTATCATGATTACTTATTCGTATATACTAGTATTACCTTGATTACCATAGACATATTTAAAATAACATAGAAATAGTTATACCCCATTTTATCACAAACCAGCGCCTCTTAATTTTATTACATGATTATTACACACGCCCTTTTACTCTCTCACGATACATATTTAAAATTCCCTTATGAGCTCATTTAAATTTTTTAAAAAGGTTTCAATTTTGAATGGTTATAAAATTTTGCTTTAAATTTCTTCTTTTCCTAATTAATGAATATAATAGAATAAGATAATTGATTCTCTTATCTGCCATTTCGTCCCTAAAATTCAGTCCAGCCTCCGTCCGTTTTCTATTTCTTTCACCACGCTGCACATTTCGTTCTTTGCCGTAATTTTCGCCAGGTCACTCGTAACTGTCACTTCATTTCACTTCATAACTGTAAAACTTATTAATTTGAATTAAAATCACGTTTTTATTATACGGGCCCGCATTTTTGTTCCGGAACTGTTCTTTACAACCGGCCGGTTTAAGAGTGTAATTTCAACTGGGCGGATTGTACTGTGTTGTGTTCTTTGTTTCCATCACCCTTTTGGCTCTGGAATGTTTCGTACGTGCCTCTCACTCAGTTCTCAGCGTCACACTCATGTGCGCGTACGCGCGAATATGCCCCCTCGCTGCTAACTTTCACATTCCCAGACTCGTTAATGGCTTTTGTGCAACAACAACACCTACGTACGGCTTGGCTTGGAACCGCACTGACTGCAAGGTGTAAAAAAACTGTCCAGCGTTAATGATTCAAATGTTGTTCAGCTTGAGTGGCCATTACATTTTACATTTATTTTAGAAGAAATAAATCCCATTACACTTTACCAATTTCCTTGTTGCCTTTCAGTTTCCTTGAGCCTTCCTTGCTGATCACTGATGATACAGCATACACCATTTATGTAGTTTTTAATTTTGTACATAGTTGACACAGAAACATTGTACTCTTTGGCAAAATGAACCATTTTTCTCCCCCCTTTTTTGTTCTAGCTGAGATTAGGCCGAGGCTTCTACTCCAGGGAATACACAACACGTAGGTTTATATGAAATTTTATGCCTTACACAGTCGGCACTGAAAAATTTAAAAATGAAAAGTGACCCTGTAAACTGAAAATACAACTGAATTTGAGAGTAAGGAACATGGAGGAAGAATGGGGAGATTGGAAACCATTTGCTTTGTAGAAAAGAAAATGACAACATCTAAATTTTGTAGATATTTTGACTCGCTAAGCACAAAAGTACCTCATTTACTGAGTGTTGATAGCAGTCATGTAACAGAATACCAACACCTGTACAGCATTCAAAACGTTCTGAGTATTAGAATTATTCAGTGCATGGACTTTCACCAGTAATACTTGTGTAATATACTGTCACTGATAGAAAAGGTGTGTTCATTTATGTTATCCGAGATCCATCATTGTCATCCTTTAACACTCGGATACACACACTTTTTAAGTTGCATTTCTTTTGAATATGAACAATTTCGTTGTATTTCAAAACTTTTCGTGTCAAGATAAGTTATGATGTGCTAAGTGTTACATACATCAGATAAAATTTCTTTTTTAATGACACAGATTTATAAAACTATAACATAAATCCTTATTAATTTTTAAAATTTGAAATTTTTATGTACAAAAAGTTAACAACAGTTTTGTAACTATTTGTAGTCATTAAGTGTTGCATAAAATCTATTTAAAACTAAGTACATATTTTTAACTAGTCACCAGGTTAATATAGAAATAAAAATTTTGAGACGCTGCGATATACACAAAGAAGGGAAGTAAAATGATACAGTATTGTGATGTGTATTCTTTTTTCACGAACCAAGGATGTGAGAGATTTTGTTCCTAGTCACGTGACTCACAGATTTTACATAATTAAATTTGTGCACAAACAAATGGACATGCTCAAAGAATGCACAGGCAGAGTATTGCAGGGTCGGTCACAGATTTATGGGCAACGTATCCAATGTGTAAAGATGTTCTAGTTATGTTAATGTTGTGTATTATCTCTCACATTGTCACATAATTCATTTCTTGTCTACACATATTAGTGATTATGATAAAAAATATAAATGCTTTTACCTCACCTTACCTGTAGAGATTACCTTACCTTACCTTAAAAAAACGCTTACCTTTAGAGATTATATGTTATAATCTGTCTGGGCTGTTTATGGTCTCTACTATCAGATTACAGTGAAAATCGAGACTAGATTCCCGTTACTCTGTTATTTTTGTGTTTATTTTTCAAGTTGTAAATTCATTTTTCTCAGTTTGTGATTTCTGTGTTCATATGTGATCTTGCGCTAATCTTATTGTAACTCAGCTCATCAGAATCATTTTTCTCTTAATATATCAGCTGTCACTGTCCTATACAGTAGAAGGATACTTGAATTAATTAATTACATCTACTCTCAACTCTCAATAAATGTAATGTGCGGGATGTAAATTCATGTTATTCATGGAACTTTTTACTCCTCAACAAAACCATTACCTCTCCTGGAGTTTGCAGGATAATTTGCATTCCTGTGAAGGCCCGATTAATTAATGCTATACTGTATTTAGAACTATAATTTCATCACTTGTAAACATTTTGTGTTTGGGACAGGGAATTAGAGGAAAGAAAGAGGGCACAAAATTGAAAGTATACAATTGATTTTCATCTATGTTTGACCTCCAAAACTAAGATGCCAAAACTTATAGTTGTAGCTGTTCATTGACTTTTTATGTAAGCTAGCATCGTAGTTTTCATTGACAAGTACATAGTTTTCCACATTCTGAGATGTTTTAAATTATTGCTACAGTAGAACAGCCAAATATATTTCTACTGTACTGCCATCGTTGATGATGCCTGATCACATTATGGGTGACATGACCAGTGTAATTATAATAAAATAAGAAATCAAAACTGTAAAGTAAAACCGTACATTATATCATGTATATTACCATGCATAGTAATAATGACCATAATATACCATTATTATTAACATTATGCGCTCACTATTGTTTTGATGTAAGGGCTGATTACATATGTGTATAATTGTTATAATTATGTATTTAATGAAATAATAACAGCATCCTTGAAGTGTATTTAAAATATAAATTGGCAGCTTTTAATTTAATTTACAATGTATGAAGATGAATTCATAACAGTATTCTTTATTTTTAAAGTGATTTTATATTTCATTTACTTTACCATAGTTTTTCTGAATGAAAAAGTTTTTTTTACCGTACTTTACCGTTATCTTCATAATGACTAACTTATTTTAAGACGTTATTAATTTTATCTTAATTAATGATTTAAAGAATATAATTAAGTATGTATGTCCTGTGTTTATTGCAAAGAACCTATAATAATTATTTGTAAGACTGAAAATATAGTTTAAATATAAAATAGTAAGCGAAATAATTTTATCAGGTATGTTGTTTATAAAACTAAGAAAAATAAGTTATTTTATTACAAAATAGTTAAAAATAAATTTTGCTTCTTTTGTAACCTTGATAGGGTTTAGGATTAATTAACATAAAATGCCACACCATTTTAGACATACAAAAGTAGGGAAGTGTAACTAGCAATGGACTGACTACCTTGACTAAACCTAAACTGCTTTAATCTACTCAGCTGATCAGAAGTGGGTGGATGCATAGTCTTATTGGACATGATAATAAATGATGCAACACGAGTTAGAGGTGGAACCTCTGTACTCTTCTCTTGAAAATACATTTTAGCAGATCATATGATTTTAGTGTTTTGTACTCTATCATATTGTAAACTACTCAGGTCTTTTGCAATGCTTGTGGTTTCTCTAAAGTCTGCTTTTGAGACAGCTTTTGTCTCATTGAAAAATGAGAACTATCATAGAAAGAAAACGATAAAAGAAATTTGTAATGTAGAATGTCATTCTTCCAAATGCCAGGAACACATGAATATTATTGGAAATTATAATGTGTTTCTTGAGATGAAACGGTTGTTTTATAATCAGTTGAGACATGGCAACCCTATCGGTATGCCAAGTGTTATAGAACACGAGTTCACTGTAGTGTATATTTTTATGAGGTCTGATACTGTGTCAGTGTACAGTTGTTATATTGTCAGCTGTGTTCCAGAATAATTATAAGGTTAATGGTAATCATAAGAAGAATCATATGAGCATGACATACCCTGTCTAGGCTTGATAAATATATGCTTCTTCTCCTCATCCCTGAGGTTGGTGGGCTTGCAATTTCTTCCCTCTGAAGACAGTCTGAGTCTCTACATACTGTCTTCCTGCTTTTATTTCACCCATATACTCCTGTCTGGGCCTTCCCCTCCCACTACACCTCTCGATCAGCGTGGTGAACTAGTGTGAGTGATCAACCATACTGCTTCTCCTTTCCGTGGTGGTTTTCAACAGAATCTGTTTTTCATCCACTCTCTTCAGTATCTCATCGTTAGTCTTCCATCATTTATTCTTTTAGTACATAGTATTCTTAAGACACTCGTAAGTACCCATCTCAAAACTTCAAGGTAGTTCCTTACAAATTTCTCAGGATCCAGGTTTCTGAGCCATACGTGCTTCAAATTTAACTTTTCATGAATTTCTTCCTGGTTTGTATTGACATGATTCTGGTCAACAGAAGAGATCTTTCCTGAAGAGGTATGAATAATTCTGCTGGTGTTTCCATATCCAACTATGCATGCCATCTGTTCTCCTTGTGTTCATATTTTTGGTTTAGTTCAAGATTGAGCCTGAGCCAATTATGCCCATTTGTCTTTGGGGATTATAGTTCATATGAGCTTTGGTCAAGAAGATGGCCAACTTGAATGAGTTGAGTATGTGAAACTATATGAGAACACTCAACAACAGAATTTCTTGTTGCATTGGAGTTGCCCACTTTACTGACTTGTTGAAGGCAGTCTAGCATAAGTTGCTTTCCATCCAAGAACAGTAGACTTCGGTAGTACTGAACTTAATGGGATGCCATTGACTTGACAGTAACTTTCTGACTGATCCAGTAAAACTACTATTAAGAGTTTCATTTTATGTATTTAAGCGCCTTAATAATTGTTCTTGCATCCTAATTTTTTGCACTCAAAAAACCTGGTGGTTCGCTGCTATGGTTTGAGTGAAACTCCTTTGCTTACAACCCTGAAGATACTTTAAAATTAAAACAGTGTTACTGCAGTAAGCAGAATTAGCATGACAAAATCTCAAAATTTACCAAGCTCACTTAATTGTTTTAATTATTATTATTATTATTAAAATTATTTTATATATATTGTGTCACGAGTAACATCAAAATGGGTACTTTTGTTCCCTACCATCATTCACTGTAAAAAATGTATTGTGATAAAGTTGAGTAAGATAATTTAGCTACAGTAAGTTACTTTATAGTTATGTAATTATTTAATAATTAAAATTAACTGCGATAAAATGGACTGCGGTAGCAGTGCATATCACAGTATGTTCTTATAATGTTATTATTATTATGATTACTGTTTCACCGTTGTTGACATTTACTTGTCTCTCAGAGAGTGGCTTAGTGGAGTTATCTTCACTTTAAATAAAATACAGTAGACTATCAGTCTTTTAATTGACAGTATTAATGGAAACAAAGAAAGACAGTTAAACAATATACCTGTTATAAAAAGTCAGTTGTTTACATGGATTTTAAATGTTGCCAGTAATAGACAATCAGAGTTTGTTTACTGACAATGTCTCAGAATATGTCTGCAGGCCCACAGTTTGCATCTGTAAGCTGCCATTGCATAGATAGCTATTGGGAATATCACAGTATTAGCCACCAAGCTATGGTATCAAAGTATTAGCTAAACTGCCTTTGAAGTACATTATAAATGTCTGTGCCATTCCTCCCATATAGCTTTATACTAGGGTCTAAAGGAAGGATTGTGTAAAAGGTGAAAAAGTAAACCAATACACGTTATAGGTATTACGTGTATAAAGCAATAGCTAAATTCAACAACACAAAAAAATTACAGGTGTGGATAATTGAATCTACAGTAACTCTACTGAATTGGGCCAGTGCTCGTAGCAGTAAAAATAAATAAAGCTTATAGCGTGACAGCCTGTTATGGACCTTGGTTTTTCAGACCAAGGGAGATGGGTGGCAGACCTTCCCTGTCAGTTGCTAACAGTAAAGTATTGAAAACAATGGTGGATAGTAGGTTCAGCAAGATACTGCCAGGCTGTATCAACTAAGCCTAGGTTTTTAAGAGATGTAGAAGCCTCCTTTCAAAAGCTCTTAGCAGTGGTCACAACAGGGCTGACACTGCACAGCAACTGCAGCTTCTTTTATGAGAAAACTCTAGGGCTAGCCGAGGAACCGTTTGTTACTTGATATGTGTGAGTAATCTGCTATGATGCAGACTGGTTGGGACATGCTCTTCCAGGCTCCTCGATCTTCAGTCTTCCTCATCAATGTGCAGTATGAACCACATATAACTGTTGGGGCATGTATTCAAAACGAAGCCTTCATGTGTAAGTTTCAGTTCATTGTCCTCTTTATAAATTCATAATGCCAAAGTGTAAACCCAGTTAATTTTTTTTTTCATTTTCAAATTCTTTAAGAATGTTTTATTCTCCTGCGCAAAGTAACCTTGTCATTCATAAAATTTTTCTCCAACCTGTCTTCACTTTCTTCTATTGTGCCACACTTTGAAAGCTACGAGCCTTTTCCTTTCTTTCTCTCCCCTGTTGTCTATGATTCATGTCCTTATAAAGCAATAAGCTATTCGCTAATATAAAGTCCTGTTCACTTTAAGCTGATATTCTTTGGAGTTAACAGGGTTTTCATCATTTTCTATAAATGTGTGACTAACTTAATTAATTTCTCTCTAGGACTCCATGCACCATCACCAATGATTTTACTTCACAAATCGTTTATTCCTTTATTTTACTTCTTATAGCACATTATTCCCAGGTTTTTCTTATACTTTCTACATTCCTACCAAAGACAAAAATTTTAGTCTTGTGTTTAGTAATCTTCATGTTCTTGTCTTTCATTATTTTACCTGTTAGGGTATGAACTCTTGCAGGTCTGCGTATCTCTCAGTGTGCAGCCTTAACAGCAGTAAAATGCAAATGTTGAGTGTGTGCTTTTTAACATCCTCGTGAGTAGTAACTATGTGACTGCACAGAAACGTACAGTCCTGGTGCACATCTGGCTGAGGTGTATCACCATTTGTGCACAACACACCATGTAAAACCGTTTGTCAATTGTGTAAGCTTTTTTTCAAAATCTAGTGATGTTTGTGTGTAAGTTAGAATAACTAGTGTGGTCAAGAAAGGATGATCGGTTTAAAGATAGTCTATTGTAATTCTACGGTGATATAAGAAATTGTAATAACAGTGTTGTGTAAGTATAACTGTGTATTGTCATTGTATAAACAAATTATAATCTGTATATATACAATTAAAAGCATTTATTGTATGTAGTGGAGAACATGTATATAAAAGAATGTATAGATTGTAAAAATTCAGTATATTTGTATATACATACTATTGCATAATAATATTGTAGATAGTATATTATAATTCTGGACATTATCATTGTAATTATTACTGACCATTGAAAAATCTGTGATAATTAATAGAAAACTTTGTATTCAGAGATAATAATATATATATAACAATTACATATGAGGTGTATTTAGGATATGTATATTAAACAACCACGCATGTAGCTGTGTATATAGGTAGTCAAAAAGAAATAATTATTAGCTGATTTGGACGTTTGAAAATATGTTTACTACCATTTTGTTGTTGTGTATTATATATATATATATATATTTTTTATGTATTATTATTTTATAAAATTGTATTTATCCCTTGGTTTAATGCAGTGACAGTAATGGTATGTGTGTATATTAACTGTAATAAAGGTTAATTACGTCAGTTCCTGAAATTGTATTTTCTAGAATTTTACTGTTCACCTTCATCATAGTGCCATATTTGCTGACATACACTGGCTACCATACTGGTAATAATAACCTTTTTTCAAGAAGTGGTCGAATGACCAGATCTAGTCTATCTGCTTGGGACTGGAACAAAAAAGCAGGCGGATTCGTGACAGTTTAGTGAACATCATTGTCACTCACAGGGGCAAAGTACAAAATGCGACCAGGCACATCCGCCTTACCTGCCCAGACTGTACTACCCTATGTGGATGCTCATTTATTTCACGGCTGAGCACACATTACCTCACTATCAAATGAAAATCATTATTAAAATACAATTATAACTTTAGTTTTTTGTAATTTATGAGTTGATACAGAAAACTTAAAACCTTTAAAACAAGCATAAGCAAAATTTATTCTGATTATTTGGTAATGAGAAAAAGATATTTTGGCGGCTCAGTAGACCTGTGGGTGTAGTAGACCTGGCTACTAATCTAGAGGTCCTGCGTTCAATTCCCGGGCCCGCACCATAAAACACAATGTGTGTTTTTTCAGCCCCAGGTTGACTCAGCCTATTGATAATGAGTATTTGGGATAATAATGGGTGGCTGAAGCATAGTGCTGGCCACACTGCCTTCCTTGTATGCTGTACAGCTTACATTAGGCAGCCTACCCTGCCTACTTCTAAGCTACTTCGGTGGTATACATGGGAGCCATTATTATTATTAAAAAGATATTTTACAAAATTGGTAACAACTTCTTTTGTAACACAGATAACAACTTCTAACTTTACACATTTGTTAAAAACATTCCATTCTATAACGTGTTCATATTTCATTGCAGTCGGGTGCCGTGTCTTTTGTTTAAAGTTGAGATTTCTCTAGAATGGGTTAAAAAAATGGGCACTTTTTTATTCCCACCAACGTAACTGACAAAAAAATAAATAAAAATTTTGATTGCCACCATTCAATGCCCAATGAAATAAGCTAAAAATTGATATAATTTGATTTAAGATTAGTGTAACAGTCAACTTGGACTTAAGGTTCAAACTCAAGTGCACATAGTTTCTGCGCCGACAGTAGGTATCCAGTATGCAATGGTGCAAAAAATACAAAATCCATTGATTTTTCTCTACACCATCAACTGCATATATCAACATCCTGGCAGATAACAGCACATGTTGAAAATGTGTAAGCATTCATTAGATTATGATGTAGACAATGTAATAGAATTTGGATGTCAAGACGCTCTGTATACCAGCTGCATATCTGTATTATTCCAACTGGCTTACATACTCTTACATCTGAAAACCACTAGCTCACTGTATCCACTCTGTCATTATGACATGCAATGAGGATATACTATAAAAAGATATCACTAAGATATTGTTACAATGGTCTCACTGATGGTCGTGTGGTACAGTGGAAACAAAATACAGACACCAATGAAATCACTAATTACCAGCTTTAATTAATCAAAAATAACAATTTCAAATCAACAAGGTAGTCTCATACAATAATTCAAGTTAGATTTGTCCACACACAATAATCATGTCAAGCAATAGACTTCTGCACTAAATATAACACGGTAATCACTTTCCACCCGATCTGCACTGAAGAAATCACTCACTGTAACTGTCTGACAGAGCCAGATGCTGTCGCTTATAAAGGTAGTGCAGGTGTTCCAGAATAACTTTCCATCCTGGTGTGCCAGCATAATGCGTATTTTAAGTGCTCTCCAGAACAGTCTCGAAGGTACTTGAGTGCGGCCTTGACTGAGACGCTACACCTGCTCGGCCAGCGGAGAAACGGGTGGAAGGACACTCTCGACTCTTCGAGAGAGTTCTGTCATTACAATATCATTAGCCTAGCTCACTAAAGATATCGTGCAAAGAGCAACCTTGACCCAATATACATTTGAATTGGTTATTTATCAAACAACATAAGTCATGTTATTTTCAAAAATGACTATCATTCATATTGTAGAGCTATGATTATGTTATAAAATAAAATAAAGTCAGCATGTTAGAGTAAAACATGAAATTTTATGTTTATTTATGAAAGCACAAATCATTGACTTATGTTGTTTCAAAAATAAACACCAGAGTGCAGCTCCTGTCATCTGCCATTTTGTATCAACTGGGCTTGCCAGTTGAAGTTTTGTAAACATTGTGAGATTCGATAGTGGAAAGTGTGTTAATAGTTTTGATTGTAAACTTCTTATAAAAATACTGATTTTAAGTGAAAATTATATTAATGATGATGATGATGATGATATTACCTATAGTGTTATACATAATTATCAATAAACTCAGATGGTGATGATGAAATAAATAAAACCCGAAAGAGGGGCAGAAAAACCTGAATCCTACAAAGTAAATAAAATTAAGAAAGTGTGTATTAGAGAACAAGAATTATTAATCAACTTATACTAAAAAAATACATTAAAAAATAAATGTATGAATTTCATTCTAATAGGTTGGAGTTTTTTTTTTTACAGATGTAAAGAAAGTTACATGTATATGGAAAATTTGTTACAGGTGTATGGAAATCAAAATTTGATGAAAATGACAATAAAAGAATATTAGATGATCTGTATTCTCTTGACACAAAAAGTGAGCAAGATTTACATTTACAAAGGTTAATGAAAGCAGTTCAAATTAAAAAATATCGGTATGGAGAACCATACATGACTTCCATGTCCTAAGATTTATATTTAAAATCATTTTCGAAATGAAATATTTCCATAGAAACTACTTCTTTCTACTTACTGCTTCAGCCTTAACCACAGTACTGTGGTCACTAACGTATACCACCTCACGTTATTGCACTCGATTTTCACTGATGATGGAAGTCGATGGCACTGCCGAAATGTCTGGTTTTGCAGAAAACATTGGTCTACGGCCAAACAAGCCGGGAAGGAATTTTAACAACAAACTACTTCTTTGTTGCCGATAACGTAGTACATACATAAAAAAATTATCCCCTCCCCCTTCAACTATAATTTTCGTTTATAGAAAATTACCCCCACCCCATTCAACTAGCCTCTTCATTTATAGACATTTCATCTACGTTAGTGGCAACTCATGGATTTTAAAACGTGTAGGATGTAGATTACTGTCGAAAGAAAAATTATAGGCACGACTAAAATACATTAATAATTATAATAATATATATATAACTTTCACTTAAATTAATAAGTGAACGAAGAGGATGAATCAACAAGATAATTATTAATAATTAATAGTCATATAATAATAATTATCTATGAGATTTACAATTAACTTATCCATTATTTGCTTTACTTGTACTTCAGGTCGATCCTTCTCTCCTTTGCTGCAAGAATGTCTATGACAGAATCGTAAAAGTTGGGATTTTTTTCAACTCTCTGAACAACTCCTTTTCTATAGCTATTAATCCTAGACCGCTGAGACGATCTTGTGTGGTCGTATTTCTAGCATATGATTTGATACGCTTCAATGCCAAAAAACTTCTTTCTGCTGAAGTACTTGTTGCCGGAATAGTCAGAAATAAATTTACAAGCTGTGCTAATTCTGGTAAAGTTTCATTTAAGTCACTTGACACTAAGTAATCGTTTAATTTTGAAACAGAATCATGTTTGAATGATATATAAATATATGACAATTCGGAATTTAAGCCGGTCTCATTAAAATAATGTCCATAAGGAGATTTCATCAGGCTTTTGAGGTGTTCTTCTGGGAATTTATGAGAGTACTCTTTAAATTTACTAAATTCCAAAAGGGCAAAAAACTCTAATTTGCGGAAATCAGAAAACCGATCTCCAATTTGCACTATTAAATTGTCTAAAATTTCAAAATAAAGGCGGCGATAAAATGGTTCCTTATCATCATCAATTTTTATTCTTTTGTTGGGAAAAGTCTTGTTGCGGTTCATTTCAAAATCCTTCATTTTTACCCACAGGCCTCTAAAATTGCCGCGCAACCGAACAAGAAAATTTTTAAAATTCTGAATTTCATTTTCACAAAACATATCACATGACTTTTTTTGTAAAATTTTGAATAAGACTTCTGCTTTAGGAAGCATTAAATGAAATAATTCTAAAAAGAAATTAAATTCAAAGTCATTAAGATTTTTACGAAAACCTTTTGCACAATACCGCGACTTTTTGCGACTCTGCATCAAACGTAGTATATTTCCCAAAATAAAATCAAACAACTCGGTCAGCTCTTCCGTATGGTCATAAACCATTTCAACAAGTCGATTATTGTACAGCCATCTAGTTGGAGCTACTGAAGGGAAACGAGCACTTACAATTTCATCAAGAGCATGTGATCTTTTTGATGAGTGTGAAAGAAAAGATGCGAAACCAGACAAAGTTATTAAAAAAATTTTACATTGCTTAATATTTTTTACCGAGTTTTGTAAAACCAAATTTAATTTGTGCACATAACATGTTGTAAATAATGCCTGTGGAGATTTCAATTTAACTTTGGCAGCAAGTCCATTATATTGTCCTGTATTGACAGATGCTCCATCATACGTTTGTGCTACCAACTTATTACAACAACGAAATTCATCCAGGTGGCCAAATATACATTTCAAAATTCGATCATCACTGACATCTAAGAATCTAATGAACCTCTCCTGAACTGCACCACTTGCGTGTACATACCGGAAAACCGTGGGAAGTTGCGATTTTTTGGCAATATCTGTAGTTTCATCAAGAATAATAGCAATGAATTTTGCTTCTGAAACTTCTTTTTTAATATTTTTCATCAAATGCTCACTACAAGCTTCGATTAAATCATTTTGAATTATTGAAGTTTCTCCACTAAAAACAGTAGAATTTTGTAGATGGATTTGTAATTGTGCGTCATTTTCTGCTAATAAATGCAATAATTCCCTGTAATTCCCTCTATTCACCAAATTTTCCGACTCATTATGCCCGCGGAATGGTAGTTCTTGAAGTGGTAGAAAACAAGTTATATCTATCAACTTTTGAACTACATAACGATTACTTTTAACTTTATTATTATGTTTTTCTATACTTTCTTTATGGGCTTTGCTTAAACAAAATTCTATTCTATTTTCAGTTTGTGTAAAGTAGAGGTGGGCTAAACTGTTATTTTAAAATACTAGGTATGAAAATACCGTTCCAAAAAAATAACAGGTACAAATACCTGTTATTATATACTATATATATACATAACCTATATTATCCTTTGTAAGTAACTCGTTTTGAGGTTCCTGCAGGTCTCCTATATAATATCTTCAAATAAATACACTACAAGTAGGTTTATTTTCACCTAGGTAAACCTATTAATATATTAATAAACCTACTTGCTGTGTATTTATTTGAAGATATGTAACCTATACTATATAATTTGTTATAAGAAATAAATTGAAACTAAAAGTATGAACAGTGTTACTTTACACTGTGACTTTGTTAAACTATTACTGTTTAAATGAAAATAAGAAACAAGAGAATTTATAGGCCTATCTCCCTTTGGGAATACCAATTTAAGTTTTCACTAGTAGTAAACAAACTAACACTGGTTAGACAAATCAGTTGCGAAACTCGGGGCAATTAAATAATTTAGAGTAGGCCTACAGGTAATACCACAAAAAATAATGTGAAAAAACATCAGAAACGTATAATAAAAACATAACAGTAAGCCACAAGAGTGAATGAGAATAAACAAAATTTTACAAATAAAAATAAAAAAACAAACTGTAAAAAATAAATATAAATACATACATAAAAACTTATAAATAATAAGCAACAACAAAAGTAAATTAAATGCATTACAGATATTTAAGGAACAGGACTAGATAAAGTGCATAAATGTCCATTACAACAATCTCATCATTTACGTTGAGATGTGTAGTGATGTTAAAATCACATTAATAAAAAGTATAATATAGCTTATCAACAGCAGCCACTCTATAGGTTATAACTCAATATAATTAAATACAACTATTTCACTAACGACTCGGAACACAAAGATTTTTCGAGTAAAAACAAAGTTTTACCAACCAATTTTAGTTACAAGTTGGTGACTAGTATAATATATAATTTATTAGCATATAATCTGTATTATATATCTGCATATCACACGAGAATAAATGTAACAGCAGGATGAATTATTTCCTTTATTAAAAACAGCTTCGTCTCTTTGCGCAGAATGAAGTATACAGGACGAAAAAGTGGCTCATACTATAGTTCCTACTCGAAATATGCTTGATACTACCTGTTCCTAAAATACTATGTGTTCCTAAAATACTACTGTTCCTCTGATACGCTTAATATTTTGTGTAACGTTGTACCTAGTATTTTAAATACGCGTTACTGGCTGTTCCTTGCGTTCCAGCGATATTTTTGTATGCCTAGTATTTGGCCTTGGCGTATTCGTTTACGTGATCTTGCGTACTTTTTGTGTGTGTGTGTCTGTAGGTGCGTAGGGGGTGTGCCTCGACTCGGAACAGCGAGGGCGGTCTGTCTCGACTCGGAACAGCGTCGCCGCGAATAACAGGTATTTCAATTTTTCAGTCACTGTTACATCCGTTCCACAAAAATATCGTTCCAAAATACCTGTTACAGGTATATCGGCCCACCTAAAGGTAAACTGCTTAAAAGTAACAGAAGCTGCTACATGTTCTTTAGTTTGTTGATGGCGCTTACATAATATATTCCCCAAATTATTTATATCCACAACCCCATCTTTATTCCACACATTTTTATGAATGGAAAACAATAAGCAAGGCCAACAAAATAATTTTGATAATTTTTTACATCCACACAACCAAGGAATATCACTATATTTGCTGGTGTGGAATTTAAGTTTAACTGTCTTGCCACCTGTTTTTCGTTCTTGAACTAAATTACGCAAACAAGGCGTAGGCCTACCTTTTGAAACTAAATCCCTTTTTTCAGCGAAACTGAGTGAACTAAACGGTTTTTTGAACAGTTGTTCAATTGCACAATTACACTCACTTTCTTCACGAAAATTAACAGCTTCCATGTTCATGTAACTAAGCTTACAAACACTATTACACTGATTCATTAATGACATATGCCACAATGTATACTAACTATTATTGTTGAGGTAGGACATATCACCACGTCCTCAATTGCGTCCGTATTAGTCACTTAATACAGTACTATAGTCAATCGTTGCGCGCACCACTAGTCTACGCCGTACAGCGTATGCTTGAGGACGAGTTTTCACTGTCCTACAACACGAGGCACTCGTAATTGGTTCTCAATTTAATGTTTACAGAAATTTATACTATTTTTTTTCAATCAATTCCCTTTTCCACCCATTGGGGTAAGGTAATTTATACTATTTTCTTTCGAAAAATAATTAATTTATTTTTTTAAGTATAGGACGATCCTCACATCCTATATAGAAGAATCGGCTCTGATTTATGTTTCTACAGTGGATTATTAAGATCGTCTTATCAGGATACTTTATTTATCAAAATTAAGTACTTTATTCTTGTTACAACAAAAAATGTTTCAGGTAAACTACCAGGGCTTAATATATAAATTTATTGTAACATTGTCTTCGACACAAGTTTCGTGCGAACGGTCGTTTTCAAAATTAAAATATATATTGAACAGATTACGTAATTGTTTAGGCCAAAATAAATTAGAAACGTTCATGATTATGTCCTGTGAAAAAGATATTTTAAATACAATAAAGAATGACCAAATTGTAGGCGCAATGAAGGAAAAAAGTAGTTTATTAAGAAAAATTTTATAATTGAAAATTATTATGTACAGCTGGTAGGCATTTCATCTGGCGCAATAGTGTATTTGAATCAGTTATCAGTACCGATGATGTCAGCATATTGGTCAGCATTTGTTTATTTGTTTTATGAATAGTCTAAGCAAAAAAAAATTGTTTGTTTTGAACCAGACTTTTGACATGGCGGGGGGGGGGGGACCGAGTGTATATTTTTATTCCACTACTTCCCGCGCCAGATGAAATGCCTACAGCTGTACACGAGTATACCTTTGACTTTGTACCATTCGCTGTATTGACACTGTTCACTCACTGTATTGTGTTGGAATTTTCTTTCAACTTTTTAATTTACTGTCAGACAACTGTTTAGTTACTTTAGTTCAACGTATTGAATAGTAAATAAATTAAATTGTGAAAATTGTTTTCACTTCACCCCGTGGCCCGACCTATCCAGATTTCCAGGTACTAAATTTGTTCCCAGTCCAGCCCTGTAAACTACCCTTTCCCCGTAACCGATCTTCACCAAAATCAATAGGCCTTGAGTCCTCTACAACTCAGGCACATATGTAAAAAATTATTTGACTCTGTTTGAATTTATGGCAGTTATCATTCGTCATGAAAAAATGTCTCTTGTTACAACATAAAATGTTGCAGGTAAACTACCCCTTTCCCTTAACCGATCTTCACCAAAATGAACATGCCTTGAGCTCTCTACAATTTAGGGATGTATGCAAAAAATGATTCGATTCTGTTTGAATTTACAGCAGTTATCGTTCGTCATAGAAATGTCGGTATGCAGAACCATATATTACTTCCATGTTCTAAGATTTATATTTAAAATCATTTTCAAAATGAAATATTTTCATAGAAACTACTTCTTTCTTCAGCCTTAACCACAGTACTGTGGCCATTATCGTATACCACCTCACGTTAGCGCACTTGATTTTTACTGATGAGGACAGTCGATAGTACTGCCGAAACATTTGGTTTTGTAGAAAACATTGGACCACGGCCAAACAGCCCGGGAAGGAATTTTAACAACAAACTACTTCTTTGTTGCCGATAATGTAGTACACATGGCATATAAATAAAAATTATCCCCTCCCCCTTCAACAATCAATTTCATTTATAGAAAATTACCCCTACCTCTTCATTTATAGATATTTCATCTACGTTTCTACAGTGGATTATTATGATCTGCTTTTCAGGATACTTTATTTATCAAAATTAAGTACTTTACCATTGTTAAAACATAAAACATTGCTGGTAAACTACCCCTTTCTCTTTACTGATCTTCACTCAAATCAATAGGCCTTGAGTCCTCTACAATTCAGGGCTGTATGCAAAAAATTATTCGATTCTGTTTGAATTTACGGCAGTTATCGTTCATCATGAAAAATTTCTCTTGTTACAACATAAAATGTTACAGGTAAACTACCCCTTTCCCTTAACCGATCTTCACCAAAATGAACATGCCTTGAGCTGTCTACAATTTAGGGATGTATGCAAAAAATGATTCGATTCTGTTTGAATTTACAGCAGTTATCGTTCGTCATAGAAATGTCGGTATGCAGAACCATATATTACTTCCATGTTCTAAGATTTATATTTAAAATCATTTTCAAAATGAAATATTTTCATAGAAACTACTTCTTTCTTCAGCCTTAACCACAGTACTGTGGCCATTATCGTATACCACCTCACGTTAGCGCACTTGATTTTTACTGATGAGGACAGTCGATAGTACTGCCGAAACATTTGGTTTTGTAGAAAACATTGGACCACGGCCAAACAGCCCGGGAAGGAATTTTAACAACAAATTACTTCTTTGTTGCCGATAATGTAGTACACATGGCATATAAATAAAAATTATCCCCTCCCCCTTCAACAATCAATTTCATTTATAGAAAATTACCCCTACCTCTTCATTTATAGATATTTCATCTACGTTTCTACAGTGGATTATTATGATCTGCTTTTCAGGATACTTTATTTATCAAAATTAAGTACTTTACCATTGTTAAAACATAAAACGTTGCTGGTAAACTACCCCTTTCTCTTTACTGATCTTCACTCAAATCAATAGGCCTTGAGTCCTCTACAATTCAGGGCTGTATGCAAAAAATTATTCGATTCTGTTTGAATTTACGGCAGTTATCGTTCATCATGAAAAATTTCTCTTGTTACAACATAAAATGTTACAGGTAAACTACCCCTTTCCCTTAACCGATCTTCACCAAAATCAACAGGCCTTCAGTTCTCTACAATTTAGGGATGTATGCAAAAACTTATTTGATTATGTTTGGATTTACGGCAGTTATCATTCGTCATAGAAAAAATTAACCTTGTTATCACATAAAATGTTGCAGGTAAACTACCCCTTTCTCTTAACTTATCTTCACCAAAATCAATAGGTCTTGAGTCCTCTACAATTCAGGGATGCATGCAAAACATTAGTTGATTCTCTTTGAATTTACGGCAGTTATCGTTCGTCATAGAAAAAATTACCCTTGTTAAAACATAAAACGTTGCAGGTAAACTACCCCTTTCCCTTAACCGATCTTCACCAAAATCAACAGATCTTGAGTACTTAAAACTTCAGGAATGTATGCAAAAAATGATTAGATTCTCTTTGAATATGCAGCAGTTATCATTCGTCATAAAAATAAAATTACCCTTTTAAAAGATAAAATGTTGCAGGTAAACTACCCCTTTCTCTTAACTTATCTTCACCAAAATCAATAGGTCTTGAGTCCTCTACAATTCAGGGATGCATGCAAAACATTATTTGATTGTGTTTGAATGTGCGGCAGTTATCGTTCGTCATATAAACAATTACTCTTGTCAAAACATTAAAGGTAGCAGGTAAACTACCCCGTTCCCTTCACCGATCTTCACCAAAATCAATAGGCCTTCAGTTCTTTACAATTCAGGAACATATGCAAAAAATTATTTGATTCTGTTTGAATTTACGGCAGTTATTGTTCGTCATAGAAAAAATTACCCTTGTTAAAACATAAAATGTTGCAGGTAAACTACCCCTTTCTCTTAACCGATCTTCACCAAAATCAACAGATCTTGATTACTTAAAACATCAGGAATGTGTACAAAATATGATTAGATTCTCTTTGAATATGCAGCAGTTATCATTCGTCATAAAAATAAAATTACCCTTTTAAAACATAAAACGTTGCAGGTAAACTACCCTTTTCTCTTAACTGATCTTCACCAAAATCAACAGACCTTGAGTACTCAACAATCAGTTATCATGTGCCATAGAAAAAAAATCTACAGATACACACACACACACACACACAGACACTTTTCTAAAAATGACTTTTTCATGTTTTGAGTGTAGTACAATCAGAATCTGCAATTATCTCGAACACGATTTTTTTTCTCATCACCATACTTCCATTTCCTTATGGAACATGGAAGTAATAAATGTGTTAGAAATTTATCAAATGACGGAAAGTATGAGGCACAAGAATGGTCTTCTTCTTTTAAATATTACATTGTTGCAGAAAGAATTTATAACGTTCTGCAAATGTTTAAATGTCAAATTGAAACATAAAAACTTGAACCCAGTTGTTAAACATGTAGCAGTGGCCGACCTAATGGTACAAAAGAGAAGAAGTAACAAATTTTATTCATCATTAAATGATTCCACTACTATTTCTCAAATTGCAAAGAAAGTAGCATGTGTAACGTTTGTTTACTGCATAATATTTCCTTACCTTACATTCCTATTCAAGAAATAATGTACTACTAGTGGTCGCCCAGTGGTCGAAATTCGACCGTAATTCATTAAATTTTTAAGTTTGAACGTTATTGAGGTTCTTTTGTCAAAGAGTATACCTCTATAATCATTGCATATAATTTTTTTGAATTTTGTTCTATTACGTCAGCTGCGAGCGTGTACAAATATGTCATTAGCGTGTGTTGTTTGCCTTAATTCCCTGCAATACCTATGAAATTTAAAATTTAATGTTAGTAACAGTTGAAAAAAAAACACAATTACAGCTTGTATTCGTATTTATTTTTTGATATAATTCATTGTCAGTTTTAATTTTTTCATGTTATTATTGAATCAAATAAACGCTAATAAAAATGAGACTTGACATTCATAGAAGTATAAGATACATTGTTTTCAATTCCAGTGGATTACATTTCATTTTTGGTAAGGTACAAAATTCGAAAACAGTTTGAAGATTATCTGCTACAAAGCTTATATAATTTTTTAATTTTTTTTTCTATGCATTAATTTTCGAGTTATTTGAAAAATATGAAAGATAGGAAAAATGAGGTTTAGCTTGGCTAAGCCATATTTAAAAAGCAATAACGCATTTTTTGACATTTCCTTGGGTTTTTTTTATTGCCATACTGACCAGGTTTCGCCAAGGCTACACAGTTATTTTGCCAATCTTTTTCGAATTATATAAAATTTAAATAAAAAATTAATACAAAACAAAAAATGAAATAAAAAATACGTGCCTCGTATTTTTTCATATATTTTTCATTAAATCAAAAAAACCGGGCGTTTAAAAAAATAAATGTTGTCCATTGAACTTAAAATAGTTTGAAAGTGAATTTAATGATTCAGAACTTCTGTGTAAACGATGTTTTTTGTAAAAACTCTTTCATCATTTGCTAAATGCCCTTGGCCATTATATTCGGAAATATAAAATATCAAACCATCGAATGATCGAACTCTACTTGCTGCGACGTACAATTGACCATGTGTAAAAAGTGGTTGCCTCAATAAAATTCCAATTTTTTCGAATGTTTGTCCTTGAGACTTATTTATTGTCATCGCAAATGCAGGTATAATTGGAAATTGAGTTCTTTGAAAGTTAAATGGTAAAACAGTACCGGAATATGTTAAATTTATACGTGGAATCAAAATTCTCTTATTGCGTGCGGTTCCAGTTAAAACTTCACAATCAATAGCATTACGATGCATACACTTGATGCGCATTCTTGTTCCATTGACTAATGCTTCCTTTGTATTTAAGTTTCTGGTCAGTAAAACGATGCAATTAACTTTCAATACTAACTTATGTGGTGGCAAACCACTAATAGTCAAAGAATTCAAAAACCCTACTGGATAGTTATTGATTTCATTGTCAGATCACAAATTATTTTATCGTAGCTATGATATGTTTTCTGTTCACCTGGTATTCGATTAAATATATCAGTATTAATAAAAGTACAATCATCATTTTTAGGTGCTAAAATAACAGACTTCAATATGTTATCTGAGAGTATGTTTTCGGAAATATTTCCATACACCTCATTAATAATATTATTTTCATCTCCTATTAATTGCTGAGGTATTTCAATAATATTTTCACCAAACTGAGGGAATTGTGGGGCTTCATCATTACCAATTTTTTTCAAGAATTCGACAAATTGTATTTCACTTGGTAAGGCTCTCATATTTTGAGTAAACGTTACTTTATGAAAATAAACAAATTTATGCCAACTCGTGACATAATTTTCAATTAAAGTTGCACGTGATCCATGTGGGACAACTGGTAAGATTTGCTGAAAATCACCGCACAGAAGTATCGTTTTCACTCCAAATGGTTTATGTTTTATCATTTTCATCGCATAGATCCTGCAATAATCTATCTATGATTTTTAACACTTGCAGTGGGCACATAGAAATTTCATCAATAATTATCAATGATGATGAATTTATGTAACGTCCATAGCTACTATTTGCGGTAATATTCGCTACAGAATTTTCCAAAATGGGTATAGGCAATTTAAACACATTGTGTAAAGTTCTACCTCCAAGTAATAGAGTTGAAGCTATGCCACTGACCGCTGTTGCAATGCAACTAAGATTAAGCGAATTTAATTTGTGAATGATTGCTGTGTGTGTGAATGTTTTTCTACAACCTGCATGAGCGGTTAAACAAAAAACATTAGATCCAGTATCATGATGCAAAACTTCACGAATCACACTATCAATTAGATTACGCTGTGTAAAGGTCCTCGCCTTTTACCCTTTTAACTAAATAATACACTCATCATAATACTCACCGCTGCCAGAATTTTACTTACCGTCATAGTCCCCGTAAAACTTACCTTATTAAATTACCCAGGTCGCCAACATGTTTTTTAGTTATACGTGTAAACTTTGAACACTCTTGCCCTTATAAAAATCCCGCTATCTGACTGTAATAAAATCTCAGAAAACCCCCGATTACGTTAGACGAGTTGTCAGCACAGAAAACTAAGAAATGGTTATGGCGTAATAACTAGGCTAACACATGTTTATAATAATTCAAATACTATTTTATTTAACATAAAAATTTACTTCTTTCTTTTCCTTTTTTTTTTCATTACTTGTAATTTTTATCAATAAGGTTGCAATATCAAAATATGTAAATTATATATCTACTATACGAACCAGTACTCTCCTTAATGTTTTCTTTCTCCCCCTTTATTACCTCACTCACTCTCTCATTCTTTTTACACTTTGTTTTTAAACCCCACTGTTTGAGATCTCATTATTTATTTGTGTACACTTTATAAAAAAAAAAATGATGGATTATTATTTGATAGACTGTTTTCACTGCTGCTTATCTACACTTGGTCACGTACTGCAATTACGTCTTTTTACTCCAACAACAAAGTTTGTTTTAAAGCTTTTCGTATAACCGGTACTGTAGTTAGTTTACTGCTGTATTGCGCACTTTACTAGATAGGCCGATTATAGTACTTTCGGCCTATCTTGCACCCGAGGCCACTATTTAACTTACGACTGCTCTGGTTGACGACTGCTATCTGCTACTGGCTGATGCAACCACTGGTGATAGACTGCATACTGTGTCACAAGGACTGCTGCTTACTGGGCGGTTACGCAATACGTCTGGGCAATTGTTTAGGCTAACTGTGTGCATTGCTGTACTGGGGCTCCTCACAGGTGAGGTCTGGCAGTTTGAAAAGTGATTGAATTGATGATTTGAATTAATATAAAATTAAACTGGGGTAGCTCACAATTCTGTACCGTTACAATACCCCCCCAATAAGAGGTTGAAGGCCGAAGCGTTCAAACTCTTATTGCCTAAACCCTAAGAGGATCAGTGAGGATATGGCGCCGCAACCCCCCCTGAACACTCTACTAAATCATGGGTTCTTACCCCCCCTAGTCTGGCGACTGTGACAGCACCCATCCGATCTTACTGGACTTCTCTATTCGAGATCCCAACACCCTAAGCTCGGACAGATACCCGCCCCAGTATCGCCTGACTTTGGAACATTCAATTAAAATATAATAAACGGCCTTCCATCACTCCATATCCCACAACTGATTTGTTTCCTCTTAGCCGTACTGGTTCATTGACAACGTACTGGCTCATTTTATATTATAGAATATCTCTTAACCCTAGAAAATAGTGTGAATAAAACAATATAGGATATATACAATATATATACAATAGTACATATAAGTTCCAGTTAAAATGACACATTACTTATACAGAATTGCATTTACACAAAATTTCCTTTAGTTTTCATTTTTAAATGAATATTTTAATTATTGTTTTTTTATCAATTATTTATTTTACAATCAAAATTCAGATCAAAATAGATTCGAAGTCCTTATCAAAAATTATCTTTTTAATTCATTTAATTACCTTTCATTAAATTTAATTCATATTGTTTTTAATTAACAATTTCAAAATTAACTACATTTTTCAAAATGATCCGACATAAAATATTACCTACATTATTCAAAAAATTTACATTCCTTTCTTCACATATGGTTTGTCTTTTTTATTTCATAATAGGATTTTCCTACTGGCAATGATTCAGCAGACTGCAACATTTTGTTATTGTCAATTCAGCATGCCTGTAGACATTAGTCACAACATACAACACACCTGTTTACATAAACAGTTGTATGCCAGACTGTTGTAATAAACACAATTATAAACACTCCTTCAGTCTAAACATTCTGCTTACCTCACCTCTAACACCTGTACTGCACTTTTCAATTTTTATGAATCTTTTAGTTAACATATTTATCTCTTAAATTTTTTATTCCAATTCAGATCCAAATCCAAATAAAATTAACCTTTTTAAATTATTTGTTTAACTTGACTGCTGCTTACTGGGCGGTTACGCAATACGTCTGGGCAATTGTTTAGGCTAACTGTGTGCATTGCTGTACTGGGGCTCCTCACAGGTGAGGTCTGGCAGTTTGAAAAGTGATTGAATTGATGATTTGAATTAATATAAAATTAAACTGGGGTAGCTCACAATTCTGTACCGTTACAGCTGTTCAATATTTGCAGTTTCATAATGCTCAGAAAACAGAAACTCTTGTTCTATTGGATCAATAGCATTTGCTTCGTCTGTTCTCTGCGAATACGTGGGAACTGGTAAACCAAGTTCTTGACATGACAAATTATGAACTTTCAAAATATCTTTAATTTCTAATAGAGCTGTATTAAAGGATACTTCTTCGTTGTAATCTCTCAAAAAATCTTCACTAAGATATACTTTAAATTCATTCCATAATGCCAATGCATTGGCTGGCACATTTAATGCACAAATGTAACCAAATAAATTTCGCATTTGTTTTGGTGAATGTAATTCTTTTGTTTCATTTAAACATTCACGCCATTCATTATCATTTGAAGCAATGCCGCTAGCATGGCACGCTTCAACAAAAGAAGAGTGTATAATTCCATTGTATGTTCTAACATCTCCTCAAATGATTTTGGACCACAGACATGTAATAAAAGTAATCGTAAATGGAAAAGTTTGATGTCTTTTGGTGATACTACATATATGCGTGTAATGATTTTATCACCTCCACGCCTTCTCTTCTTCCATTTTTTTTGGGAATCTTCCCACACATAATGCAAAGGAATTTCAATATACTTATATTCATGCGCTGATGGATCTGATCGATTCAATTCAAAAATGGTAATAATTTTGTTTGTCTTGCATTTTCAATTGCTTGACGTTCTTGCCCTTCTCGAAAGTAAACATTCTGTCTACGCGGTAAATGAATGTCAAGTCTAACGATGACATGTGATTGAAAATGCATTGGTAATTCATAGATGCGCCATACAGCTTCAGTTGATCCGACATAACGGCCATTTAAAAAATTTTTAACTTCATCAATTTGTATTTCTTGCCCTGGTTCATTTCTCTCTGAACCTAATTCAACAGATGCACTGTCATAGCCTTTATACACGTATTTATAAATGTATTTAACACTTTTAACTGTAGTGCATACTTCAACATTTATATGGCAATTAAATTTGGCAAGTAAATACGGATTGTATGGTACAACATAACGATTGTCGAGGCAACTACAGCGAACTTCAGCATTGATACCATTATCACGCCTTCTGTATAATGAATATCCATTTAATGATTCACATGTAAATTCATTAAATCGTTTTGGATAAACTTTTGTGCATTTTCCATCTCTGATACATACAGAATTTGGATTAAGTACACCGCATGGACCATGCATAATGTGTTTTACAACATATTCATGTAATGTAGGATGTGTTTGAATGTTAGGAATCTCCGCAGATACAACTTTATCAATATCGGTAGCATTAACAATTTTATCTTGCTCATTTAAAGAGAGTAAAATGTGAGCATGAGGCAATCCTCTCTTTCGAAACTCAATTGTATAAATGAGTGCTTCAACTTTACCGAAGATTTTTTTTAGTGTAAGGCCCTCAATTAATGCTTTCAGTTTGGACTTGAATACACGCACAACAATATCAGGTCGAAAATTAGCTGACTCACCTACACCAATATTGCTAACTATTTCAGGCCAACTTGGATTGCAAGTCATTGTAATAAACAAAGAAGGCTTTCCGAAATGTTGTACAATTGACATTGCATCTAAATAATTCTGATACATATTTCTTGGAGATCCATTGAATGAAGATGGTAAAATTACTCTACGGCCAACATTATTGGCATTGGGGTTCAATTCTAAATAATCTGTTAAATTGTTGTAAACTTCAGACCTAAGACTTGTTTGATTTTGTCGAATGAAATGTAACCTTGTGCCCTCTATTCTCACATACATATCAACTATCTACTGCAGAAATAATTTTTGTGAATGGTGCAACATGCTAAAATCTTCTCTAATTGCAAGTCGATAGGCTGCATACTGAAGCATGGTTAATTTATTTCTGGGCGCTCTTGAATTAGATGTAGTTGGTGCATTATGAGAAATATTGATATGCCACCCAGTATCACCATTTGGAAAAAGTAATGGATACGCTAAAGGGTCCAATGATGAATCCAAAACAGAGATATTGTTAATGGTACCATTAACTTTTGAAAACGAAACCATATTTCGTTCAAAGGGTGGCTCACCATCAACTGTACTAAATATTACTGCTACATCAGTTTGAACTGCATCATTATAACGGCGTAGATCTAAATCACGATTTACTTTAATGAGCATACAAATTTCTTTATTTTGATTTTCAACTCTCTGACAATGATCTTTCATTGGAATGAATGACCAAACGAAAGGATTAATGCATTCCAATTCAAGAGAGATTTCGCGCATTATATTGTTATTGCATGTTTGATTATAGTGTTCACGTAATCTATAATTGACAGCAGTGTCAATGTCATAAATATATAATTGCGCATAACATGGTGAGCGACCATATCCAGCAGTCATTGGACCTGATCTGTGATAAAAAACATCATGTATTTTAAAATGATACACTCCACGCGTAACTGTATCCAAAATTTTAGCTTCTGAGCTAACCATAGCAAATGATGAATTGTATTTACGAATGTTTTCAAAATAATTTTTTGACTTTCTTTTTATTGAAGGTTCATTTGAAGTAAGTCCATCATACAATGATTTAAAGTATTCATTTTGACTTAAGGCCGGTAATACTGCTTTACCCTTATGACAACATGAAGTGAATGCAGTCCTTTCACCTAAAGTGACCTCAGATTCGAAATGTTTTGCATTGCAAAACCTGTATTGTAAATGCATTAATCCACAATCAAAAGTATTAAACTTTCTTGGAATGACATTCAGTGCGCATTTAAATGTATCCCTCAAAATAATTTCATCATTTTGTATACTATTTACACTATTTAAATTTGCATTTGGTCTATTATCATTTTGACTTTCACGCGAATATATATTCCTTCTTCTTTGTCTCTCACTCCGACCCGTCAATGTTATACTATTTACACTATTTAAATTTGCATTTGGTCTATTATCATTTTGACTTTCACGCGAATATATATTCCTTCTTCTTTGTCTCTCACTCCGACCCGTCAGTGTTCTATGTCGAGGCATAATGGAAGTAGGTGCGAATATCTGAATATAACAAAAACATGTAATGAAATTACTGAAACTAAGATTAGACAGGGTTTAATTTAAAAATAATAAAATGTACTCACTTTTTTGAAACCACCAATAATAATTAGGCGAGAGTAAGTCAATTCAAATTGCTGCTACAAAATTTTCCTTTTGCAACAGGTGTATATTAAGCAAGCTGTATTTCACTTTCAACTGCACATTAATATATAAAACACAGATATCTAATATACAAAATATAAAATAAACGCTTTTTTGCCTTGACATACACTCCACAGACTATTGAAAAAGGAACATTTGAAATCACACAAAATTCACAGCTCATTCAGTCAATCTGTCAGTATTAAGCAAGCTGTATTTCACTTTCAACTGCACATTAATATATAAAACACAGATATCTAATATACAAAATATAAAATAAACGCTTTATTGCCTTGACATACACTCCACAGACTATTGTTGCCTGGCAACAAAATTATTTTATTTTTAACAATTACCATTGTTTGAAAAAGTTTAAATGAATTTTCAAGTGCAAATGAATGTTTTATTTTATTTAATTTAATGTATTTGTAACACATATTATATATAAATTTTAGCTTTCTGCACTCCTTCTCCATATAAACTTTAACTATGCCAAATCTCACACTCCTCTGTGCGCGCAATATGATTAAAAAGGGGTACAAAGTTTTCTCTTCGCGTATTAATATATAGATTACAGACATGTCTGTGTTTCCTTTTGGAATACACAATGTAAATGGTAATAAATGTATGTTTTTTTTGTACCACGAAGGCATTGGAAAAAAGGCCCGAATGAGGTATGTTCCTTTTTAAATGATTAGTTTCATTCTGAAATATCTTCAGATGTTGAAGTTTTGCACCTATACAGTGATAACTGTGCAGGTCAAAACAAGAATTGTACAATGACTCGATTCCTGTTCATCTTAACCTATAAAGGTCAGTGTAAAAAATTATCATTTGCCAATAAGAGGGCATTCATTTCTGCTGAATGATAGTCATTTCGTATTACTAAAAAAAGTTTTAAATAAGCATTACAGGTATTATTCAGTTAAAGATGTTGTCAAAATGATACTTTTATAGACTAAAAATAACAAATTCCTTATGAAAATGGTTGAAAATCATGATATTGTTACGTAATGCAGAAAAAGTGTTACACCATTATGGAACATTCTGGTACATTGGAGAACGTTGTTCTACTCTTTTCTAGGCTATTCCCACAACTGTAATGGGTACATGATGCTTGACATGCGAGGCAGTAGTACGTAATGCGGAACGTCTTGTGCATTCTAGATCACTAGACCGTCGCAACAATATTTTAAATTATAAAGAATGGTGGCCACTTAACTATACAAAAATGCTGTTTAAAGTGTAAGACTAAAAAGAAAAGAAATTGAAAAGTATAATTTAAAATTTCTAAGTACCATGAGTTTAGATTTAATTCTGAAAAGAAGGGAGTTGTAGTAGCAACTGAATTTGTAAATGGTTTTAAAAATCAAACTTTTGCTTTAAAGAAAGGGTTGAGTCCACTAAAAGAAGTGACATACTGGGCGTATGATGGAAAATGTCTTATTCTAGATGAGAAAATTAAATACTTAGAGAAAATCATGCAATATATTCCAGAAAATACAGCAAAACTCATCAGAGACATTATTGATAACTGGCCAAATGAAGCAAAACACAGGAGTTGGTGTAGATCGAATGTTTAAAGCTTATTTGTATTTTGATGTTCTTTTTTAATTTTCTTTTGTAATTTATAAAGTAAGCTCAGTTTTTATTGAATGTGTTTATTTGTGTTGGATTCACTTTCAGCCTATTAGTCTGTTACCTCATACCCTCAAAAATAAGGCTGATTTATGAAACAACGTAGGTCTTAGTCTTTTGAGCATTTATTAGTCTTAATATAACAAAAAGGTTGTAAATTGTTTATAATATATTATAAATTATATTATATTATATTATATTATAATATAATTTATACATTATATTATTATATTATAATTCATAATGTAACTGCTGTACAATTATGAACTCAAATGGCCTCCTAAATATATTGAAATGTTTGTCTCTAGTACTTTTTTAATAAAACACTTTTTCATTTCCTGAAAAATTTGTATCTGGTGACTTATGATATTCATTTGTTTCAGAAGACTGGAATGTTAATTTATAAAAAAGCTGAAATCTCTTATCTGCATAGCAAAATGAGGATTACCATTAATATAAAATTTCAGTGGTATCTTTCTTTGCATTGTAACTGTACATCTTTGTTGCACACACGCTTAACCAATATACAGCACACTATAATTTGCACATTTCCATCAGTGAGATGAAAATGATGGCGTCTAGAAACTTAAACCCTGCATAATAGACAAGAGTCATTGACAGCAAGGTGTTGGCAGAAATATCATATTTCCAGTACCTAAAATGCTGGGTGATGACGCTAAAACGCTGAAAAAAAAGCTCAGCAGACTTCAGGCAGTTTGTGGAACTGTCAAATGAATAGCAATTCCCTACCCTGCCTGACTCTTAGACTGTTTGGCGTTAAAAAAAAGGAGCTATGAGGGTGTATTAAATATGAACCCGAATACTTGTCCAGGCACCAAGTAAGTGATTGGAGTACAGTGTGGCCTTGACCGAATCTTCGTGGGGACTTCTGAACTTGGTCCTTCTCCCATATTCATGATGTGTAGCTCACATCTCCTCAGTAGCACAATGACTGAGCAATGGAGTTTGTCCATTGTGGAGCGGACTGTAATCAAATTTCTTGCTACAGAAGGAGTTAAACCTGCCAAAATATTGATGTAATTCCAAGCAGAATATGATGAACAAACTCTTTCAAAGACTCAAGTGTTTCATTGGAACAACCCATTCCTTACTGGAAAATCAACCCCACTAATGACAACGGTGAACAAGTGTCACAGAAGAAAAAATTCATGCTGTTCATAATTTTTTAAATTCAGATTGGTGCATAAAATTTTCAGAAATTGCTTCAGCAGTGGGAATAAGCTAAGGAAGTGTTCAATCATAATCATGAATTATCAGAAAGTATTTGCCAGGTGGGTCCTCATCTCTTTACCCAGGAACAAAAATGTGTACATCTGAAAGTTTGTGAAAACGTCCTGTCTCACTATGAGGAAGAAGGGGAAGATACGAGTACTTTGCACCATACTCTCACACATGGGTTCATCACCACATTCCCAAATTAAAACAAGCGAGCATGGAGTGGAGGAAAAAAGGAAACTGATTTAGAGGTATAAAACTGGTCAATGATACAGACTGGGGTTAAATGGGATACTGGAATTTCTCAAGGATAATTCCAGTTTGAAACCAAGTACACCAGTTCATAATATTTCAAATTATGAACATTTCAAGAAGTAGAAGATTGGCTTCAAATTTAGGGTTCACTGGATTGAAATTTGTGATTTTAAAATGAACCTATTCATACCAATCACAAAAATATTCTTGCATGATAATCCATTTGCAAGAAAACAGAGGGTATGTGTGAAGACACTGATAAAGTTATTAGTAAGTAAGAGGTGATGAAAACCCTATTATTCTTGGGGATATGAATGATATTGTTGGAAAGGGGAAAGAACAATACATAGTTGGAAAATGTGGTTTGGAGTTGTCCAATGGAAGAGTGAATCAACTGTTTGCATTTTTCTCAAGGAATCATCTGGTCATTACAAATACATGGTTTAACCATTGCAGAAGGAGAAAGTATAAATATCACTATTACATTAACGACTCGGAACACTAGGTTCCGAGTCGTTAATGTAATAGTGATATTTAGTTAAGTAACGGACACGTCATGGACAACGAAATCCGAGAAAGTATACTTAGAACATGCCAGGAGACATTAATACTAAATTGAGTACATCATCATCAAAGAATTTTAAAAACCAAGTGAAGGATGGTAAGAGCTTCCCAGGGGCTGATATACACTCAGACCATAATATGGTTATGAGTCTTAAAGCTGATAAATAGAGAACCTAAAGGATGAAAATACTGTGATGGTATACTAGTAGAGAACAGAAGACAAAGTGTAAGGAAGATGGAAGATAATGTGGAAGAAACACGGGCCTGTATTAAACAGACACTTGTCAGAGGCTGCAGAGGAAATATTAGGAAAAGGGGAAGCCACAATGCAGAAAGAATGGACTACAAAAAAAATACTGGATGAGACAAGAATGTCAAATAATTTGAAAGACGAATCAGACAAACAAAACTACAGAAGATTCACAAATATTGGGAACAGAGAAATAAAAATTGTTAAAGAAAACTATTATAGTTGTCTTGTTTGTTCATCATCTTCTTTCACTGCACTACACTTTATATAATATTGAAAACTTTCTCAAGTGAAACTTACTTCTCTGTTTTGTATATAGAACGCGTTTCGGCATCGTGTTCGCCTTCTTCAGCTTTGCGACAGACTGCCAATACCTAGTAACGTTTGTTGGTTGGAAGGTATAGTGGGGGTGGTGTATAGAGGAAGGGGATTGGCGTGGGGATCTGAATTATTGTTTGTTTTGTGTACTGTGTCGAAAAGTGTATGTGATTTATATTGCAATTGGTCGTTTAGTATGTTGTTTGGTTGTGTTGTGTGGTGTTTGTATATTTCATACTGTTCAGCTGTGTTGAGTTTTCGCCCTTCGGGTAAGAGGTGTAGTATTTCAAGATTAGTATTTATGTTGGTGTAGCTATGGTTATGTGTGTGGCAAACGCAGAATATATATTGTTGTTGGAAAGGGCCTTTAAGTGTTCAGAGTAACAGGATGAAAAAGATCTTCCTGTCTGGCCTATGTAGAAACTATTGCAGTTATTACAATTTAATTTGTAGACACCTGTTCTATTGTATTTGCCTATGTCCTTGTTTGTATCGTTGATGTGTTTTTTGATGGTATTGTTGGTTCTGAATGCTATTTTGTAATTGTGTTTTCTGAAAGTGTTGGCAAGTTTGTGTGTGCTGGAGTTATGGTATGTGAGTGTGATGTATTTCTTGTGTTGTGTGTTATTGGTATTTTGTGTTTTGTTATTTTTGTTTTTGATGCGTTTGTGTAGTTTGTTTATTAAATTGGGGTTGTAACCGTTTTTCATTGCTATGTATTTGATTGTGTTGAGTTCGTCAGTATAATCTTGTTTACTTAAGGGTATTTTGGTTAGTCTATGGAGCATATGGTTGAAGGCTGCATGTTTATGTTGTGTTGGGTGGTTTGATGTGTTGTGTATAACCATGTCAGTTGTGGTAGGTTTCCTGTATATTTTGTACGTGTGTGTATTGTTAGTTTTGTTAATTGTCAGGTCAAGAAAATTTATACTATTGTTTTGTTCAATTTCCAAAGTAAATTTTAATTTGTGGTGTATCGTGTTTATGTATTTATTGAAGTTTTCAACTTGTCTTATGTTGCCTTTGAATAAAAGTAGTATGTCATCAACATATCTGTGCCAGTAAATGATCTTGTTGGTGTATTTGTTGTTGTTTATTATGTGGTTCTGTTCTATGTTGTGTATATATATTTCTGCCAGTATTCCTGATATGGGGGATCCCATCGGGAGACCGTCTGTTTGTGTGTATATCTTGTTATTGTATGTAAAGTAATTTTGCTCAGTTATTATTTTGGTAAGTGTGATGATCTCTTGTATGTGTGTTTCAGGTGTGTTGTTTTGTCTGAGTAAATTTTCTAGTGTTAGTATGGTTTCTTGAACTGGGACATTGGTGTATAGATTGGTGATATCAAAAGATGCTAGTGTTGAGTTGTGTGGGATGTGGATGTGTTCAGTTTTCTTGACTAGGTCGATGTTGTTTTTGATAGATGTGTTGTTACTGAGATTAATGTTTTCTCTGATTATTTTGTCTAAGTGTTTGGCGATTTTGTGGGAGGGAGCTTGCGTGTTGTTTATTAATGGTCTGATGGGAATGTTAGGTTTGTGTATTTTTGGTAATGCATTTAGTATAGGGGAGTTAGGCTTTATTTGTTTTAGGTACTTGGTGCTTTCTGGTTTGATTATATGTTTTGTGTTGTTTATAAATTTGTTAATCTGTTTTTGAAATTTTAGTGTGGGGTCTTTATTTATTTCCATTATATTATTTTCGTTAAAGAAATTTTCAATTTTAGTGTTTAATTGATGTTTGTCCATTATGATGTTTATGTTCCCTTTATCAGCTTTTAATATTGTTATGTTGTGTTCATGTAACATTTGTTTTACACTGTTAAGTGTTTTTATTTCGTTGTTGTGTCTTTTCGGTTGTATACGTGTGCACTGGAGTTTTCGTTTTATGTCGTGGCATATTGGGTCCTGGTCAGAAATATGCGTGTTTTGTACAGCTGTTTCTGCGTCTATAATTATGTCACGTATGTGTCTATTGTGGTTATTGTTGTTAGCTGTATTGTTAATCAAATTATGTTTCATTCCCTTGTTTAATAAATCCATTTCATCAGTTGTGAAATTAATGTTAGTTGTGTTAACTATGCGTGTGTGGAATTTGTGTGTCGGTTCAGGGATTGATTCTATTGCGCGTTTTGTGAGTTTCGTTATTTTTTTGTTGTGTCGTTCTTGTATTGTCAATTTGAGTTTTTCCATGTTGTCTTGTGTGTGTTGTATTACATTTTCAAGTTCTGTGTGGTGTAATATTTGTGTAAGTTTCATGTGTAAGTTGTATGTCTGTCTGTTGAGAGTGTTTTTTTTATGGTATAAATAATTGATTATGTTATTTAGGTTAAGTTGTTCTAGTTTTCGTTTGGTTTGAAGTGCAGTATGTGTGTTTTGTTTTATTGTAACTTGTGCGTGTGTTGATATGATGTTGTGTTTTCGGCATGTTTTATTGAAGGCTATGTGTAAGGAAGTTTTTGTTACTTGTTTCTTGGCGTTTCTATACTTATTGATGAAGTACGCTCTGTCTGTGGTATTATAGTTGTCTTGTTTGTTCATCATCTTCTTTCACTGCACTACACTTTATATAATATTGAAAACTTTCTCAAGTGAAACTTACTTGTCTGTTTTGTATATAGAACGTGTTTCGGCGTTGTGTTCGCCTTCTTCAGCTTTGCGACAGACTGCCAATACCTAGTAACGTTTGTTGGTTGGAAGGTATAGTGGGGGTGGTGTATAGAGGAAGGGGATTGGCGCGGGGATCCGAATTATTGTTTGTTTTGTGTATAACTGTGTCGAAAAGTGTATGTGATTTATATTGCAATTGGTCGTTTAGTATGTTGTTTGGTTGTGTTGTGTGGTGTTTGTATATTTCATACTGTTCAGCTGTGTTGAGTTTTCGCCCTTTGGGTAAGAGGTGTAGTATTTCAAGATTAGTATCTATGTTGGTGTAGCTATGGTTATGTGTGTGGCAAACGCAGAATGTATATAGTTGTTGGAAAGGGCCTTTAAGTGTTCAGAGTAACGGGATGAAAAAGATCTTCCCGTCTGACCTATGTAGAAACTATTGCAGTTATTACAATTTAATTTGTAGACACCTGTTCTATTGTATTTGCCTATGTCCTTGTTTGTATCGTTGATGTGTTTTTTGATGGTATTGTTGGTTCTGAATGCTATTTTGTAATTGTGTTTTCTGAAAGTGTTGGCAAGTTTGTGTGTGCTGGAGTTATGGTATGTGAGTGTGATGTATTTCTTGTGTTGTGTGTTATTGGTATTTTGTGTTTTATTATTTTTGTTTTTGATGCGTTTGTGTAGTTTGTTTATTAAATTGGGGTTGTAACTATTATATTAACATCTGTTTGGAATAGTAAATGAAGGCACTGCTTATAAAGCAAAGTTTTCTTTGGAAAGTGGTCTAACAAAGGGAGTGTGGTAAGCAATGCACAAGGTAACATTCTTACTTGGCATGTGTTGACAGATGGAAACCCTGTATGAGGATGAAACTTTAGATGAAACAAACAGTCTGGAGAGAGAGTGAGAAGTGGCAGAGAAAAAATGGGATTTGGGATAGTGAGAGGAGAAATTGAATAAGTATTGAGAAGATTAAAGAATAACAAAGTACCAGGAATTGATCAAAAGGCAGAATTCATCAAGAATAGTGGACAGCTAGTAAAGAAAGGCTTTTTCACCTAGTACAGTATATTTGTAAGGAATGAAACACTATCCTTAGAAGTCGGAAGCTAAGAAATTGAACTTTACCAAACAATAAGCCTGACAACTAATACCTAAAACTGTTATTGTCACCAATATAATACCAGAACGGATTGACAATCAAATAGAAGAATTCCTTACAAACTCCAATTTGGATGTCAGAAAAGGAAAGGAAGAAGAGAGCTGAACCTTGCATTGAGCTTAATTCTATAAAAATGGTTAGAAAAAGCCAAAAAGACTAACTTATTAACATAGAAAGACTAGCTTTATCAACATAGAAGAAGCATTTGACAGTGTCAAATGTTGGAATATGTTTAAGGTTCTCAGGAAAATATGAGTTTAGTATAGAGACAGACAACTCATTTGGGTTGCAGATACAAAAATGAAACATCTGTTGTCAAAAATCATGGATGATTAAAGAGAAACTGCAGTATGAAAAAAACTTAGACAAGGATGTGCTCTATCTCTTGTACTTTTTAATGCCTATATGCAGGATGCATTGAATAATATCCAGGAAGACATATATACATATACATTGTAACGATCTCGAAGACTCGGTCATATCTGTAAAATGTGTACACCTGTTTTTTTTATGTGTAGAAGGTGTTAATGTGGTGTGTTCGTCTCACACCTGTCGTTACATTAATGGTTGTTGCTACCGAAGTCCGTAGCGTTGTCACAATTATCAGTACAACCTACCTGTAATTTCATAGGGGTTGCGAATCCCGGGTGGCGCCAAATTGTTTATTTTAAAACAATTAAATTAGTGAATTAACAAATTAGATTGGTGTTATCAGCATGACAGCTGGAGCGTTCGAATGATTCCCACCTCTGTTCAGCTTACTGTATTGCCCATATGGCAAGAGCGCTAGTTGTCTGCTCAGTGAAATCGCTAACACACACATATATTATACAACTTCCTATGAAATAAAACAATGGTAACACTCTGTACTGTATCTTTAATTATGGTTTGATCATTAATCAATGTGACAATAATATTTTAAGTTAGTTTTTAATAAAATTGCTCCGGCATAAAACATGAAACGCAAATCTCACGGCTGACGAAATTAGATTTGAAACGAGTTATTCTGATGCCGACATGGCCTCTGTTTGTACACTATATATTGACTCATTCAAAATCTGGAGTTCTTTGGATTATAAAGAAAAACATAAAATATGGTTACATTAAAAAAGTACACTACCGTACCTTATCCGTACTTAAATGGTATAAAGTGTGTTTACAAATTGTTCGGCAGTGTAGTTATAGTTGTTACAAATTTCGCACATTAGTGCGAGGTTATTTCTTAGTTAACAATTTCTTTACGTAAGTTTATGTTATTCAATCCTTGAAAGAAAATTATTTTGATTTCATAGTGAGAATTTTGTATTGATGTGAGAAATTTATAAAGTGCTTTTATTCCTAGGATTATTGTATTTAAATGATACTTATCAGTTCAGAAGGTTGTGATAGGTCGTTGTTCTGGGGTAATGGAAATTTCATCAACTTTGGAGTGACTTAGGCTGCTGGCATCTTCTTCTAAATTGTCTTGGGAATTTTTGCTATTTAATTTTAGGTTATTTGGTTCCTGGACATCTGTTAATCTTTGAAACTCTTCATCTCCTTGTCACTGGTTCATGTTGTTGACTTCTGAATGTTTTTTAAACTTTTTAAAATAAAATTTCGGTCATACAATATCTTGCGTACCTCCTACCCAAGCGTCATTTTTCCAAGTAAGTAATTTTAACGGAAAATTAGTATTCAGTTTCTATGGTAACTGAAACCCTTTGATTGGTTAAGGCCTAGATTAAAAGCATTGTTATTGTATTTGAAATTTTTATTCAAATTTAGTATATATTTTCTGATTGATTTTATTCTTCTGTCTTCCCTTCTGGGTAATAAATATTATCACTATTGTATTTATTTCCTTTCAAAGATTAAAACAATACCTCATAAGGTCATGTTCTATTAGATATTAACTTTTGTCTAATTATGTTGACATTTGATAATTACATAATTCTTTTAATTTAAACTCTTACTGTAACATTTTTCTTTTAAAATGATTTATACATAATTATTGGCTAGTTACTTGTCTTAGATTTGTTAATTTCCTGGTGGATTTTACACAATTTGTTATTTTTGGTTTTGGCAGTTAGGCATTTCCTAGGCCTAAGTAGCCATTGATTATTTTTACTTATTATATTCTAATTATTTTTCAATGTATTACAAAGCGTTTTGTCCTGTTGTTATAATTGATTTGTTTAGTGGTTGTTGTGTCTTGAATTTGTTTGTGTTCTGATTACATGTCAAGATTATTTTCTATATCTTAATACTTAAAATATAACAATTAGGCCTATGGACTGTAAGCTTCTTTCAGCCATATCCTATTCATAACATTAAAACGAACAATTCTTTACAAGTTATTAGTTACTGTTGGTTTAACATACGTTTCATTCTTTAACTATTATCTTGAGTGAGAAACATCATCACTTCCTTCAAACTTATTTAATTTATTTTCCCTTATAACATAGGGTGTTTATTAATTATATCCTTAATTTCTTAATTATTTACTAATTCCTTTCTCCATTCCATGTTAACACAAACTGTTTTTACATGGGCTTTCTTCCCTGAATAACATCATATCCTTTATCTATCTCTACTTTAAATACTATTTATAATTATCCTTAACTATATAATTTTTATAAGATCACTCTTAAATCATTTATTGGTTCATCAATGATTTACTAAGTGTTTTCTTATCTATTACTATTTTTTATCATTTACAATATCTTTTTTCACTTATCACTTTCACCTTTAATTAATTGGTCTTTATCACTGATACACTCACTATTTTGGGGTATTTACACCTTCACTATTGCACTTTTTAACTGTTTACATTAAGTGTTTCTTAGTGGGTAATCCCTATAATTATTTCTCTTTCTCACCTTCTCACTTTCTCACTATTTCTTTTATTACAAATTATACACAGTATTAATGATATTTTTCTATAGATTTTACTATATGTAACTCTAACTTTTGGGTTAGTGTACTTTTCTTTACTAGATTACTTTACTGTTTTGTTTAAAACAGGTATATAAATTATTTCATTTACAATAATATTTATTTCCATTATTGGATAATTATTGGTTTTATTTACAATATTTTATATTTGAGTGTACCATTTCTCCCTTTTATATGTGGTGTTTCTTATTTCTTGGTTTCACTTCGTTTCCTCTTCATTCTTCTCCTTCTTCTTCATTTTCAATTGGCTTCATTTTAATTCGGTTCTCCCCTTCTCGTCTGGTTTGATTTTATTTAGTCGTAGGAATTCGTTCACTTCCTTCAATTGTCTTTATTCTTCTTTGGTTTTGTTTTTTTCCCTTCTTTGTTTGTTTCCTGTTTGTTTGGTCAATCACTTGGGTTAGGTAATGTCGTCGTTTGTCGTGTCATAGTTTTTATATTTTATTTATTTTTAATCATTTTATTTAATTTGAAGTATATTTATATTAAAAATTATCTTTTTTATCCCTGGTACTGGGGTGGCTTATTTGTGTTGTAACAATATATATATTGTAACGTAACAGAGTTGAGGTTCCCGACATTACATAAAAACTTTGTAAACATGACGTAAAACAATGCCCAAAGTATGTTATAATTAAATACAAGAGGGCCAATCTCACCTAAAAAATGCATTGAAGGTACCTAGTAAGGTTACTAAGTAATAAAACATTGAAAGTGTACCTAAATATAAAATATGTAATGAATAGTATGAGATGTAAACTATAAACACTGTGTCTAGTGGGATGAGTTTAGTGTGTAGGAGTTGAGTATAATATACTGTTCAATTAATATTTAATGTGTTATAAAATGTACTTGGTGTTGTACTGTATCATGATATAGTGTTTACATGATATTTATTTTATGTTTTGTGTGTAGTAAGTGTGGAGCCGTTGCTGTAAGGAAGTACTAAGTCATGGGTACTCATTTTATTCATGTTAAAATTGTATTTAAATAATTAAATACAAGTACATTTATTAGGTATGATATTATGTTAAATGTATTTACTTTAATTAATTAATGAAGATGTTTAAAATAATATTTGTAAACTTGGCCAGGAATACAATAAGTGTTAATAAGTTGGCAAGTAGTTATTATAATTATGTTAAAAACCAATGAAGGGTTCAATGGTGAACTAAATAATAATAATGAATTGAAACCAGGAAATTAAAATTGATATAAGTGGCCATAAGCCAGTGACTCTTTGTACAGTAGGTCAGGTAAAGAAAAATTAAATTAAAAACAAAACAAAATTATAACATGTGTAATAAAACCAATAGGCCTAAATTTAATATTTGTAAAAGGAAATTAATACCTTTTTTAATAAGTCCATTCAAATGAAAATGTAGTAAAATGTATACGGTTTAATAAGGCAGATTAAGTGAAAGTTTTATGTGATTTGGTGTAATTCCAAGCATGGAGTATTTTATTAAATAAGAGTAGTAATATTTCCTAATTCTGGCTCTAGGATATCAAATATTATCCAATGACAGAAAAAGTAATGGTTGTTAGGGTAACAGAAATGCAAGAAATTTTGTTGATTTCAACATTCAATTGTTACATGTGAATGGGTTAAGTTGAATTAATACGAATCCAGAAAAGAATTACAAAAAAAACCTTTCAATTCGATTGCTATATGCTAATGGGTAAGGTTCAGCAGACAAATTTAAAAAGAGAACCAAATAAAATGAATAAAATTTAAACAAATTAAATGTCTTAAAGAAATCCATTTATAAAGAACTGAGTAATAACTCCAGAAACTATATCTCAGTAAATATAATTCTATACATCCTTAAAGTTCACGGAATTAAATACTCATTCAAACTATTTCCAGTAAAAGAATGATGATGAAAACGATTTACCATTAAACAAAGATGATCCTTAGCAGAAGAAGTCAAAATTAATTAAAATATAAATTAAAACATACACGAAGAACTTTTGTATTGAAATACCAAACCTCACTTTCAATAAACTAACGAAGTCGTAATACTACACCAATTCCACTGGGACCGGCAACTACTAGGATCGTGGAGAAGAACGAAGACCAGAACTGAACTTCTGTTACACTCCTGGACATCATCTCTAAACCTTTATTGAAAATCTGGACACTGTTTTTGGTCAAGAGTAACCTAACCATTTCATCTTCACTCCGTTATAAACAGACACGGCCACCTTCAATATCGTACCGCTTGGTAAAAAACCTGCTTATATTTAATTTTATATATTAAGAGTTAATAACAATTGTAATACTTAGTAACCTTAATTTTGCATTACCTGGCCTTACTAATCGTTAAAACAATTACATGTACCCTGGGATAAGAGATAAACCAAAAATTATATTTAAATTGTAATATACACCACTAGTTCACTAACAAATCGATTCAGTATTGTACGATCGATATTACGATCTAATAACCAACGAAGACAACTGTTGAAAATTAAAAATAATATAAATAAAGAATCCTTCTTGTATGTGACGATGTTCTGTGTTATTGTAGAATAGTTATTGTATTTTGATTAGGGAGTAATTTACAGAGAAAGAAAATGATAAAACCGTCAAGTGAAACGACTTAACCTATAAGAACGAGTTAATTACTAATAACAGCGCTCGTTGCAGACAGCTGGTGAATACGGGAGAGTGTAGAACTAACTTATTCTCTTCGCCACTCTTTGGTCAATTTAAATAATACAGACTGACTAGGGTTGGAGAGAATTATGGAATTATTAACTATAATACCCGTAATATAGTGTTATTCTCTGGTAAAACACTTGGTAATTAATTAACACAGGTCTATGTTCAACATATGAATCATATCAACTATATAATAAATAATTGTTTTTATAAATTAATATTGATTTGCAGGAGGTCTCATCTGCAACAACATAATAAATATTTTGTCTTTTAAACAGAGTGGATTAGTAACCCATTGGTTAATTCAATGTGGGCTGAATTAACGATCAACCCGCAACCGTATTACACTCGTAATAAATAATAACAACACAACAAATAGAGGTTTCGTTACAATATATATATATATATATATTATAACTCTACTTCTATGCGTTATTGTTATGTTGTGTTGTGTGTGAGTACCTACCTGCTGTCTGATCTTGCAGATTCTTCCGACTAGGGCGTGTGGATTTTGGATTTGAAGTTCGCAAGCTAGTAATCTCAAATTTATTACAACAACACACAAATAGGTTACTTTAAAGGGGGAGAGTTTTGTGAGACTGGTAGGCTTTATCGTACAACAATAAAACACTGTTATATGGGGTAATAAAACGTTGTTTATTACACCAACAACACACAAGAATAGAATGGTTATTATTTTATGATTTTCTTATAGTCTAAACAATGAATCAATGTTTTTCGATTGATCAATAGTTGAAAGAAACTGAACTCGTTCTTTGGCGAGTTAATTGCAATTTAAATTTTACTTTATTAATTGATTTGAATTTAATTAAATTGAATCTAAGTGTTCATGAAACAAAATATAAAACTCTGAAATTAATTAGAATAATTAATTAAAATAAATTAGACGTGACAGTCTAGTTCACGTTATTTCATTTCTAGTGATTCTACTTCTGATCTACTGCAGTATGATCTAAGATTAGATTGTCAGTTAAGATTTGTATAGCGCTTTTATACTACTTCTATTTCTTAACTATAACTTACTAAAGCCTTAAACTGCTATACAGATTATCACAACGAATTTACTTTTTAATTACTAGAGTCTTTGCTTTTTGTTTGGCACCTGAATTATTTGAATTACAATGTTTTAATTGAAAAATAGAAAATTTGATCTGAAAAATAAATAAGTGGATTTTGCTTTCCTGTTACTGAAGAGGATGTCGTCCCGATTTGTCCCTCGTCGATTCGAGTCCTTGGTTAGAGAAAGTAATCTGCTTAGAACTGCTGGATTCGGTCGTGGAGTTCAAAATTCGGCAACACTTTGCTTCCTTGCTGTTTGTGAATATTTTAACGTCTGCTGCTGTCTGCTGGAACTGCTTCCTGTCCCTCGTCGGTTCGCACGTTGCACGTCAGCGTGTGTGTGTGTGTGCTTCGTTCGGGTGGTCGCTCTGCTCGTCAGCTGTTCACCAATAATTTAGACGGCCTCTCTGCTGTATTCTTGAAGTCTGGTCTTGAAGTCTGGTGGATCTCTTGCGTGCTTATGACTAACTGGTAGTACACAATAAGCTTGGTTGATGTACTGAAGAGTATCTCGCCTTTACGCAACAATTACGAGCTATACAGATGATCTGTACTTAGTGTGTTCGTAATTGCGTGTGTGGTGACCACGTAGAGTCTTCTTGTTGATCTTCACCACTTTGGTTACTAGACGATCGAAGGACTACGTCTTAACTTCGTGAGTACTGACAGAAGAGTGAGGTTTCAACCAGAAAACACCGCACTGGCCGGGGCTCGCGTGAAATGATTTCATTGGCTGACACACTCTCCCTACCACATAAAATTTTGAATTCCCTTGGTCCGTGAGAATGAAGTTAGGTTCCCACAGACGGAGAATTTATATTATTATCTAATATTCTTATTATAATTATCCGGTGGAAACAATTTCCCGCTCCGGATATCCTGTGCTTATTTAATTTTGCAATAACTTGGTTGCAAACCAAGTTGTGTGAAATCTAAAATATACAATCTGTCAGAAATTATTATTTTTATAACATACTAAAATCTCATTACTGTAACTCTATTTTTACAGAAGTTATTCAATTATTTTAATTAACTCTTTCATTTGTTAATTATATTGCATCAAATTTGCACACGTCATTATTAATATTTCGGTAAACATTTTGGCTATATTGGATTTCGCCTTTATTTATTAGTTTCCGAGATATTAATAATTAACAGTTTGGGTGTGGTCGCTTCCTTGTACAGCGAACTGATTACATAATGACCACGTGTGCGTCGCTTTACACAGCATTATTTTCAATGCGCTACATTCAAATGGAGTTTTTACTGTTACTTTTTATTTAAATATGCTTTCAGTATGCGGGAAACATATAACCCCAAATAGTTAATATTTGGTGCTGTTATATATTCCCACACCCGCTTTAAAAAAAAATGAATGTAATAATTACAGTTATTTTTTTTTTCTTAATCATTACACACATATTCTGTAATCATTATACTTATTACCTATACATTGTATTACTTATTCAAAAGAAAAACATACATGTGTGTTAATATTATTTCATTACATACAACTTAATTCTACATACTCTTGTTAATAATATTACATTTGAAATTATCTGCGTATTAATGTTTTTAGAACGCTTAATATCTTTATTTGTAAACAGTGGCACACGCACAAAAGAATTTTCTGACAGTTTAATTACAACCGTTATCGCCCGTCGCGCGGCTAATTGCTTGACCTAGTTTTCGAATGTCGGTCAGGTAGTTGTTATCGCGTGACGTAACTATTTCCTGCTGTGTGCTCGCTCAGTTCTACCCGCCTATTATTTATCGCGATAGGAAAACATTATTATTAATACACAAGCTATCTATAATTATTATTAATAATATTATACATCACAAGTTATTTATTTTAATTTTAATTATTATAATACAATTATTGTTAAAGTGCATCCAGTAGATCATAGGCATTTTTATGGGTGGCTCGACAATATTCCGCTATGTACTCGTCGAATTCGTACGCGTCCCCGGATATGATTTCTACGTCTTCCCACGCTGACTGTGTGGGAACGTCGTCGTCACTTTCCTGTTCCTCCGGACGTACAATTGTCGGTGCCCATTGTTGCATTGTGTTGACAGCCAACCACGGTTCCTTGCCTTCCGGTTGAAATACTTTGTCAACTGGCGTACAAATTTCTGTATAAAAATCACTTTTCTTAAATCTAACATTTTTCTTATTTTTACCTACTTTATTGCGATACGTTTTAGCATGATTTATGGCGCTTCCCCCCTGGAGGCGCCCGTTTCCAAGTTTTTTGGAAACTTACGATTCTTTCTCCTCTCGTTGGGGTCTTTATTACTTGGAGTATCGCTGTCTTGCTCTATTGTATCAGTTCTAGCTATCTCAACCGTTTGCATAGCTCTAATCGGGGCCCCGTCGTTACCCTTATATTGCCCTTTCGATCTAGCAATACTTTGTTTGCCTTTGTATTCAAAGGTCTTATCTGGGGGTTTTGACGATGTTTGGGGTGGAGTAGAACTAGTACTCGGTCTCTGATCAGGTTGCTGGTATTGTTCTTGCGTATTCTGCCCTTCATTATTTCGGCGAAAATCGGGATTATAACGCCACCCACCAAAATCAGAAACCGTCTCACTTTGGGACACTAGAATGAGGAGTTCGTCTATCGTGCGAATACCCTGCGTAAATACAGCTACTCTAATGTTATGATTAAAATGGTAGGCAAGCTTCGTGACTATGTCAATCTCCGCAAATGCTGGGGTTAAATGCTTCGCGCGTTCGACCTGCTGGATTATATAATTTTCAGCGGTAATACCCATTTTCTTATCAAATCGGCCATATTCCAGTTCATTGCGCAGAAGTCGTTGGGTATGCGAGTTCCAGTATCGGCTTTCAAATTTTTGTTTGAACTCCGCGTATGTGGACACTCTATCGCGTACAATGTTATACCACTTACGCGCCGAATCACGCATCGCGTTGACCACCCACTGTATTTTGTCTTGATCTTCTAGTCGTGAACCTACTCTAGCCATTTCACTCTCACACGCTAATAAAAATTCAATGGGGTTTTCGTTATTTTCCCCCGTAAAATACACGCGATTTTTCTCGTCGACAGGACCTTGTACCAAAATATTAGGAGCAGATCTCCTTCGTACCTCCTGTCGTACTTTCAAAATCTCGTCGTTTAACGTTTGTAAGACACTCTCTTTATTAGAGTCAATGTTAGATCGCGTCTCTACAATTGAAGCGTCTAATTTATCTACTCGTCGTTGCGTTTCGGTCACGTCCGCGTGAATCTTTACCTCTAGTGATTCGACCTTCCTTGAGACGTCTAGGGTTTGCTTCTCGCAACGGCTTATGTGATCCTTGAACCGGCCTTCCATACGTGTTACTTGTTCAATAAACGATTTTTGCATAGTGGTCTCAAAAACCTTAAACCGTTCATTGATTTTAGTATCGACCGTATTTACTTTTTCGGCGATTTCCGCGACTTTCACCGTTAACTCGGTTACGCTTTCGTCTATTTTCGCAGTTAATTCTTTACTACTTTCTTTATTACTTTGCTTAATCTCGGCGTTTATGTCAGCGTTACTTTGTTCTAATGCTTCGGTTAGACTAACTCTCTGCGCCTCGATGTTAGATTTTAATTCCGCGATATTTATCTCAGCATTGGCTGTTATTTGTTCAAATTTCGCGTTCATATTAGCGGTTAATTCGGCATTTGTTTTCTCAAATTTCGCGTTCATATTTTCGTTCATTTGTTGTATTTGTTTAAGTATTTTATCCATATCCATTTTAAATACACAACAATTTCAAATATAAACAATTTAAAATACACAGAACAGTTTCAAATACACACAATAACTTTACTGTTGTACAAACACCAGTCACAAAACTCTTTGGGGATTGTTTAGTTGGACGCCAGCTGTTTTACTAATTAAAACAGCAAAGTTTGTTTTAAAGTGAAAATTAAATTTAAATTGGTTTTAATTAATTTAATTTAATTTGATCTTGCCCCACGTTCCGGGCAAGCCATTTATAACTCTACTTCTATGCGTTATTGTTATGTTGTGTTGTGTGTGAGTACCTACCTGCTGTCTGATCTTGTAGATTCTTCCGACTAGGGCGTGTGGATTTTGGATTTGAAGTTCGCAAGCTAGTAATCTCAAATTTATTACAACAACACACAAATAGGTTACTTTAAAGGGGGAGAGTTTTGTGAGACTGGTAGGCAACAATCGTACAACAATAAAACACTGTTATATGGGGTAATAAAACGTTGTTTATTACACCAACAACACACAAGAATAGAATGGTTATTATTTTATGATTTTCTTATAGTCTAAACAATGAATCAATGTTTTTCGATTGATCAATAGTTGAAAGAAACTGAACTCGTTCTTTGGCGAGTTAATTGCAATTTAAATTTTACTTTATTAATTGATTTGAATTTAATTAAATTGAATCTAAGTGTTCATGAAACAAAATATAAAACTCTGAAATTAATTAGAATAATTAATTAAAATAAATTAGACGTGACAGTCTAGTTCACGTTATTTCATTTCTAGTGATTCTACTTCTGATCTACTGCAGTATGATCTAAGATTAGATTGTCAGTTAAGATTTGTATAGCGCTTTTATACTACTTCTATTTCTTAACTATAACTTACTAAAGCCTTAAACTGCTATACAGATTATCACAACGAATTTACTTTTTAATTACTAGAGTCTTTGCTTTTTGTTTGGCACCTGAATTATTTGAATTACAATGTTTTAATTGAAAAATAGAAAATTTGATCTGAAAAATAAATAAGTGGATTTTGCTTTCCTGTTACTGAAGAGGATGTCGTCCCGATTTGTCCCTCGTCGATTCGAGTCCTTGGTTAGAGAAAGTAATCTGCTTAGAACTGCTGGATTCGGTCGTGGAGTTCAAAATTCGGCAAAACTCTGCTTCCTTGCTGTTTGTGAATATTTTAACGTCTGCTGCTGTCTGCTGGAACTGCTTCCTGTCCCTCGTCGGTTCGCACGTTGCACGTCAGCGTGTGTGTGTGTGTGCTTCGTTCGGGTGGTCGCTCTGCTCGTCAGCTGTTCACCAATAATTTAGACGGCCTCTCTGCTGTATTCTTGAAGTCTGGTCTTGAAGTCTGGTGGATCTCTTGCGTGCTTATGACTAACTGGTAGTACACAATAAGCTTGGTTGATGTACTGAAGAGTATCTCGCCTTTACGCAACAATTACGAGCTATACAGATGATCTGTACTTAGTGTGTTCGTAATTGCGTGTGTGGTGACCACGTAGAGTCTTCTTGTTGATCTTCACCACTTTGGTTACTAGACGATCGAAGGACTACGTCTTAACTTCGTGAGTACTGACAGAAGAGTGAGGTTTCAACCAGAAAACACCGCACTGGCCGGGGCTCGCGTGAAATGATTTCATTGGCTGACACACTCTCCCTACCACATAAAATTTTGAATTCCCTTGGTCCGTGAGAATGAAGTTAGGTTCCCACAGACGGAGAATTTATATTATTATCTAATATTCTTATTATAATTATCCGGTGGAAACAATTTCCCGCTCCGGATATCCTGTGCTTATTTAATTTTGCAATAACTTGGTTGCAAACCAAGTTGTGTGAAATCTAAAATATACAATCTGTCAGAAATTATTATTTTTATAACATACTAAAATCTCATTACTGTAACTCTATTTTTACAGAAGTTATTCAATTATTTTAATTAACTCTTTCATTTGTTAATTATATTGCATCAAATTTGCACACGTCATTATTAATATTTCGGTAAACATTTTGGCTATATTGGATTTCGCCTTTATTTATTAGTTTCCGAGATATTAATAATTAACAGTTTGGGTGTGGTCGCTTCCTTGTACAGCGAACTGATTACATAATGACCACGTGTGCGTCGCTTTACACAGCATTATTTTCAATGCGCTACATTCAAATGGAGTTTTTACTGTTACTTTTTATTTAAATATGCTTTCAGTATGCGGGAAACATATAACCCCAAATAGTTAATATTTGGTGCTGTTATAATATATATATATATATATATATATATATATATATATATATATATTTCAATTACTTTCTGCTACAGTCCGTTTCTTGATGTATATAATACATTTAATATTTATACATAAATTTACCTCAAGATGTTATTTTTCTATTTGGAACATGTTTCGGGTACTATCTTGTTCCCATCCTCAGCTTTCCGGTTTTTTTGTCTGGTGAAGTACATATGTGTTGTTGGTTGATAATTGTGGCTTCCTGTTGGCTTCTGGTATTTCAAGTTGGTTTTATTGTGTGTGATTGTGGTGTATGTGTTAGTTTTTTGTGTATTTTCAATGTTGAGTGCTTTGAATATTGTGTCATGTTTTGTATTGATTTGCATTTGTTCAGGTATTAGTTTGTTTTCTGTTTTATGTTTGTATATTTGTAAGTTTTCCCATATGTTCATTATGGTGCCTTTGTCTACTGCTGATTTGTTTTAAAACTCCTGTATTCATAAACAAAACGCCAACAGCAATTATTCTAAATTTGATTCAACAGGCCTCTGTGTATTTTGCTTCTACTGTAAAATTTAGGTTTTGGCACATAAGCAGTGGCGCAACCAGGGAGGGGTTTTAGGGGTTAGAACCCCCCCCCCCAAAATCTGGAAAAAATTGTTATCAACATATGTACATACAAACAGTAAGAACTTAATAATTATAGTATCTTCTTTATATGTTAATTACTATGTTCTTACAAAGTAACATTTTTACCATTACTAAATGATAAACTAAAATTCAGCATAGTTAAGTTTACCAGACGTGAATAAACTGTTCTTTTGTCAACGGCGCATGATATGTAATTGTCTTCGTTCTTTTAAAAAAACACCAGTTTTCATCGAAAGCGTATCGTTTAGTAGCCTATATTGCTATATTTTCCGGTTTTGGAGAGTGAACTGGATCAATCTGGGTGGCCTGTCAACTTCAGTGCAAAGAAAAGTCATCCATAGTTAGAGTCGGAAAATAATGTATAACGTGTACAAGTTTATTAAATGGGAAGATAAGGGAATATCAGAAAGAAAGTCATAGGAAAGGGTAGCTCAGGCATGCGGTGTGTCTCTAAGTAGTGTTTTTATAATTATTAAAGAAGCATCCGCGTATACGGCTGACATAAAATCTTTCACTACTTCCCATAAAAAATGCTCAACAAAAGAAATACAAACTGATTTAGACGATTTTGACAAGTGTACTATTCGATTAATTATTTATGAATATCAATTCATAGAAGGGGAAACACCAACATTCAAAGTAATTTAAACAATTTTAGGAGATGAATTAATTATAATGGTAGTGCATCTAGTCTGAACCACATTATTCTTCAAATATGATTTCGATGAAAATGTGCCAAAAGCAATAGGAAACTTTTAATAGCATAACAAATTAGAAAGTTAAAAGAAAATATATAAGAAATTTATGGCAATTCAGAGAATAACGGCAGCCCATAGTATACACAGACGACACTGAATTCAACGTCAGTAAAAAAACGTGGATAGACGCCATTCTATGAATTGCCGTAATTTTCATATATATTTTCTCTTAACTTTCTAATGTTTTATTCTATTAAAAGTTTCCTATTGCTTTTGGCACGTTTATATCCACAAATGTGGATGAAAATTTCAATTAATAAATAAATCCACCTGCAACATCATTAACAAAAAGACAAACACGATTAACTGGTTAGTGAATTATGGGATTTCTTTAGTCCATTTATCGTAACCTGAGCTCTATTCACTAAAGTAAACCAACGTACAGAAATTTTATAATAACCACGGTTTTGGCAAACCATGGACATTATATTTTACGACTTCCACTATATCATCCTGAGTTACTGATCTTAATCCTAGAACTGATTTAGGCAATCGTGAAGAAGCATGCTAAAAAAAAACGTGCATTTTGCATCGACAGTGTTAGAAACTTAGCAAAAAAGGAATCTGAGTGTATTTCTTTCATAGATTGCAAATCAAGATGTGACCATGTCATGAAAATTGAAAAGATTACGTGAGATCAGACCAAAGAGTGTATAGTGTAAAAGTTCTTTTCAAAATTAATAAATAACGGGATAGTAGCAGTGAAGACGATTTGAGTTATAATAACAGTGAAGGAAACATTAGTGGGATGGAAGAATTGAGCTAAATATTTGTAATTGGTTGTAAGTACTGTAATTAAATGCTATATTACTTAAACAGTTTTGGTATAATTTTTTTATTAATATTGTCTCTCCTATTCTTTATGGAGAATTTACATCTGTTGTTTTTTTTTTTAAACACGCACAGTCATTTCACATTCGAGCCTGTTGTTGTTGTTGTTGAACAAATTAAGTTGCGAGTGTAATGTTGACTATATTCATAGATTTTGTTGTCCATGACGTGTCCGTTGATTAACTAATTATAAATATATCACTACTGACTCGGAATTATTTTTACTAACTTTTTATTGGCAAAAATGTTAAAACTTTTACCTTGTAGCGTGAACTAGTTTCGCTTATTACAAGTTTCGTCAGAGATTCATTTTTACCGATATTACTACGTTTTTCCCTGAATCGTAACATGTACACAAACTATTATGTACTCCAAAATATACAATGTTTGTTATGTCTAGGCTCAACTAGGAGATCTGAAGAAAGACTGGAATAGACACAACATGCCAAATCACTGTTTACAAAATAATTGCAATAGGCCTACTAAATGTTAGACATTTTCTAATTCGGTGAAATCTTTGTATGGTAACTCTGTTGTATCTATTGCTTGTTTCGTCTTACAAAACATCCGTATGTACTGTTTAGTTGTGTCGAATTAGAAATCGAAATCAAAACCTACGTACATAGACTCGTCATTCAGGGAGAAGGCTAATATTTCCAAAAGGCCTTTCTCTACTCATGTGTTTAACATTGTTCCCGCCTTATCCCCACTACAAAGTGCGCAACTGCATCATGTCTGTTTATTTTAACTATATTATTGTATTACTATTTCAATAAAGTCGGCATCTACTGATTAAGTAATTTAAATTATTCAATAAGCATATGCAAATTAGTAACCCTGTGCTCAACTTGATTTTAACTCATGATTCTTACAAACATTGTGTGTATGATTCTTACTCGTGCAGTATGTGTAACAGAGACCTTTGCAGCATTATAGGTGGAACGTACATGAGTGAAATTCTATGAAGCAAAGTTAATTTTTTCCTGTTCTTTTGACATTGGGTCCTTATAAGTTGCGTATTATCGTTTCTCCAGGAAAAAGCCCTGCTTGTAAAGAAATGAATTAGGAAAACCAAAATTGTGCACCTTGTTTCTAAATTTTTAAACCCCCCCGAAAAAAATCCTGGGTGCACCTCTGCACATAAGTAATAGTAGTATTATAGTGATACTACATGTGTCCTACATTTCACAAAGGTAAAAAAAAAACGTGTTTTTACTGATTCTACGTATATGACAGGTACACGTTTATAAATTAGGAGTAGAAACAAAAAACTCCGATTATAATTTTTAATTTAGGTATCGTTTTGCAGTCTTTTTTGCAAAGAAAATCTGTAATTTAAAAAAATTAATTCCCAAAACAATCTAACCTTTCTCCTTTCTGTAATGAAAACATTAAATACAGAAAACCCTTTCTTGCAAAGCCGATCTACAAATTTGCAGATTTAGCAAGTTTTTGAACAGATGTTTCACTTCAAATCTAGTTAAGGCCTGTAGATAGAAATCCTAAAAAATGGTTTTCGCATATTTAACTACGTAATATTTGCATGTACAATTTTTTTTATGAAAAAAAAAGCTGTTTAATGAATTTCTTGTTTCCTCGCCACTTTTGGGCCTATAGTATACACAGAAACGCAGAAAAGCTTGATTTTCAAGTTTTTTATGAAAACTAGAATACAAGTAGTGACTCTCTATATAGGCCTACTGTTATCCAACATCAATTTTAATTTTCTATTAGAAAAAAAAACAAGGTGGTTAAAATAAATTACATCAGAAGGTACCATCAGGAGTCAATAGAAGTAGCGTAATCGGGTTTAGTAATCATCGAAACACCCTAATAACACTCGGAGTTATTGTATCACCTTCGAGTTCTTTTATGCTAAAAAATATTTCGCTTGTAATTTACTAATGGCAATTTTGTATCAAAAATACGTGTTGGAAGTGTAAAATAAAAAAGTTATTAAACAATGTTTTACTGCTACATGTTTATGCCTAATAGGTAAGTTCTAAGCATGATTTGAATACAGACTCACACAGTAACTCTGATGATGATTATTATTATTGTATACACCGATTCCTCATACTAAATGATAGTAAACACTGATGACGTCCTCTGTTTAGTAAGTTGCATGCAAAACGTTCTCGGGTACTCAAGGTCCGTGCAAAATTAAATTTTGTAGGGCTAAATAAAACTGAGTTCAAGAACATTCTTCATTGTTACGTAGTTTTAATTAGCTATTACTAAACGTTGTAATAGTACGACCAAAGTTGAAACTGTTTTTCATGTCAACATATGATAGAAGAATATTAAGAAAAGGATTTTCCACCAGCATAGCTTAAAAAGAGTAAAAAAATATTAAGTATTGGTAATAAACTATATCTTATATACCCTACACTAAGAGTGCGAGATCTATCCTTCTCACAGTGTAAATCATACAGTTGTCTTAATGACCTTGACGAGATAGCCCAAAAGAAAACACGCTGCTATGTTGCGTTGTGCCTTCTCCCAGACTGCTACGTTCACTTGATCGGCAGCTTTCTGCGAGACCGTAGCTTCCGAGTGAGAGTAGACCACGCTCTCTCTTCGGAGAGGCGTATTACCGCTGGCGTCCCTCAGGGAAGTGTCCTTGGGCCTGTTCTCGTTGTTTGTCAACGACACGCCCCGAGTTCCTGGAGTGAAATTGTCGCTGTTCGCGGACGACACTGCGGCTTTTGCCTCAGAGCCGAACGCGAGTTATGCGGCAGTTAAGCTCCAGCGCCAACTCGACGCGTATGTCGGGTGGACCGATGACTGGAGAGTTGCCGTTAACGCTTCCAAGAGCGCCGCGGTAATATTCTCGCGAAAACGTAAGCGGCCTCGGCCGCTTAAAGTAGGCCCCGTCGAGGTGCCCTGGACCAATAGCGTCAAGTACCTCGGGCTCCACGTGGATTCCTGACTCACCTGGCGAACCCATGTACAGTACATCCGACAACGCGCTTCGGCGTAACTCAGTAGACTCTGGCCCGTGCTTTCTAATCCGGCAATGACCCCCCGGCTAGGTAAGCTCATAGTCAACACGTACGTGTTGCCCGTGATTACCTTCGCCTGTCCTGTTTGGGGATACCTGGCTCGTGGTCATAGAACAACGCTCCAGCGCGTACTCGACCGGGGACTGAAGCTCGCGTGCAAAGTCCCCCGGAGGTACTCTTCTCGTCTTTTGAGGAGAGGACTCGGTGTCCGCTCTCTTGATGACACCGTGAGACGCCTGGCGCGTAGATTCTATGTTTGTTCCGACAGAGTGACCCACAATTCCCTCATTGCCGGACTTGGTAAATACACCCCGCGACCAGGTGAGTCCTGGAAGCGACCTCGTTTGCTAGTCCCGGTGGTATAATCCACCAATCGCAGGTCGCTTCAGACCCCCCCCCCATAAGTAGATAAAAAGTATAAAATGAACTCAAACAGACCCAGTGGCAGGAGTCCTTTCTGAGACTCGGGACACTGCTCTAATCGCGACCCGCGCTTCGCGCGGTCCGCGCAACCCCCAGTTGTGTGTGTTGCGTTGTGTGATAACTGACTGGCATTTCAGGAATTGCTGTTTTGTACAATTACCTACGTGACACTGGTCAAATTCGAGAATGGAAACTGCATTTATAAAACAGGGATGCACGAGATAAAATTACGGGAATAAAAACGCTACCGTTAGTTACATCATCAGAAAAAAAAGAACGATATATTGAAAGTGGTGTTAGCAAACTCATGTTCGCGGTTTCAATAATTTTTTAGACCTTGTGGTCTTAAAAATTATCAGATAACTAAAAAATAAAGTAGCTAACACAATAGTTGTAATAATATAGTACATAATTAAATAATTAAAATAATGGATTAAATAATTAGTTAATACTGTTGAATTTAAATAAGTATTTATTACAAAAATATAGAATAATACGATAAAAATGACTTTTCTTTTACAACAAAGCTTGACAAAAGACAAGGATCTTAAAAAACTTACTAAACAAGCAGGCGCGGATCCAGGGGGGAGCGAAGGGGGCGGCCCCCCCCAAACGCCTCAATTTTAATATTATAATCAAAGACATTTTTATACTTTTCTGCGTAAAAAATCACAAAAAAGTTGTAATAAGTTGTAATTTTTTAATAAGTCTTGTAAGGCATGTTGAAAATTAAAATATACGTTCAAAAATTATTTCTTTATATGATAAAATGGATTTTTACATCTTTTCATTATTTTCAAAAAGCTCCGGTACAGCCGAAAAAGACAGAATTTCTGTTCACTAACTATTGTACTATTCTTGGATTTCGTTGTCCATGACGTGTCCGTTACTTAACTAAATATAATGTTTGACGACTCAGAACACTACGTTTTTTATAAGTAAAATCGTAAAGATTTACCTTACAGCCTAAACCGGCTTTCACCTTTAGAAGGCTTCATCAGAGGCTGCCGTGATGAAGCCTTCTAAAGGTGAAAGCCGGTTTAGGCTGTAAGGTAAATCTTTACGATTTTACTTATAAAAAACGTAGTGTTCTGAGTCGTCAAACATTATATTTAGTATTGTACTATATTTAAGGAGTAAATTATAGTGATAGCATAACTAGCATAAAGTAATTTGAAATTCAATTTTTATGTACAACACAGTAATTTATAATGGCATAGATTATTGGAAATCAATATCATAATTTTTTCTATTATTATATCCTCGTACCGTTCAGGTAGTTCGGTTTGAATTCGCGCGTTTGCATGTCGAAATTATAACATATGCGTATGCGCTTTGCTATCCAACGGCGTCAGCTTCAGTCATACAGTTCACATTTACATTTGTTAAATTTAGACTGCGATACTGAGTATATATTAGAAAAAACAATCATAACATCATCAAATCTTCATTATCACATCTGGATGTAAAATGTCTTAATAGTCTGTTTTTTTTTGTTTTTTTTTTTTAAGACGAGGTATTTAATTTTCTTCAAATCAAATACAGAGACATTTATTTTTTGGACAAAGACGTTTATTCTTTAACTTACTCACTCAAGTGACAAAACTGGAACGTATGATAAACGATATGTATATTTCAACCAATTAAATTCTTATGAAATTCCCTTTCTCGCACGAAAAAAGGGATTCTTTTGTAAATACTGTCCATTTTTTTGTCAGTTCTGCTGAGGGTGGACGCCATGGAAGTACTCGATTCCAGAAATTAGTTCCAGAACCAATAACCAACTTTGCTACAGTATTGGACAAAGGTGTAGACTTTGAAAAGCATGCACAAAACAAATATCACCAGGAAGCTGTGATAAAAGGAAAATATTTCTTAAAAATTTACAAAAATCCTGAGCTATCCGCTACTAATAAATTACATACTGGACGTCAAAAAATCGTGAAAGGAAATCGTTCTCGATTAGTGCCTATAAATAAAAAGCATTATTTTCCTGGGTCGCCAGAACATTCAATTTTGAGGACCGAGACGATGGCAAACTGACAACTGGTGAATCTGATTCGGTCATAAATACTGGCAATTTCCGAGCTTTATTGAAGTTTCGGATTGATAGCGGCAATTAGGTTTGAAAAAATATCTCGAAGAGTCAACATCTCGTGCAACATGTATAAGCAAGACAACTCAAAATGACTTGACTGATTGCTGTGGATGAGACATTTTACCTAAGAGAATCCAAGTTGCTCAAATTTTTAGTGTAATGTTTGGTGAAACGACAGATCTTTCAAACAAATCGCAATTATCACTAATCATTAGGTATACTGACGATAAAAATTTACGTATCATTCATTCAATTTATTGATTCTGGCGCCAAAATGAATGAGGATAATGAAAATAATGGTGAACTGAAGTTGACTGGAGTAGCTATTGGAAACGTTATAAATGCTCTAAAAAAATGTAATTTAACTCTAAGCAACTGCGTTGCCATAACAACTGACGGTTGTAGTACTATGGTATCTGAAGTACGCAGAGCCGTTAAAACAGTTATGGAAGAAGCCCCTAATGCTGTTTTCCCCTCCCTTGTTACAGCCATTGCCTCAATTTAAGTATTTTTCGAACATCCCAAGTACAGGCTATTACAAATGCTGTTTCGGCAATATTTTTTAAAAGGTTCGTCCAAGAGAGAAGATGTTCTAAAATGAACATTAGGCCATAACTTTTCGGGGCTTCGCGAGACCCGCTGGTAGGAATGCATGATGGAGTACTCCAGTTTCGATCCGCTCTTCTAAAAATTATATCAGTTTTAGACTCAATAACTGAATGGAAAGATTCTGCAACAGCTGTTAAAGCTCGAGGGTTAAGAATAGTATAATGTGGTGGCCAAACACTTGTTGCAATTGTATGTCTCTCGGATTTACTTACTTGCACATTGCAATTGAGGCAATTTTTTCAAGGAACTCGAGTCGACTCAAAAGTTGCTCAGGATTACTTAAGCGATACTATAAAATTTTACAAAGACGCCGTAACAACTGCGAAGCTGTTTTTAAAACTATATATGAGGAAGTATATGTGGTATTGCTGAAGAATTGGATGTGGAAATAAGTATACCCAGAAAAGCTTCCAGACAACTGTTCGAGAAAATCATCCTACAAACGATATAGTTACATACCGGTACTATAAGCAGACGATATATATAACTTATATATGTATATAGGCCTACAGGCATTCGATAATTTGATTCTGGATTTAAAAGATCGTTTTCCTAAAGAAACATTACATTTCTATAATACACATATTTTCTTCTCAACGACCAAACCAGATAATTTTGATGAAATTATACATAACTTGGTAACAAAGTATTAGTCATTCTTCAACGAAACTGTAGATGTGTTTAAAAGAAAACTAAAAGCTGAATTGAAGTTCTGGAAGTTGCATATGGATAGAGAAGAAAACGTTGGTCCACACAGTCCATTAGATGTCATATCAAAATGTAATAAACAGATGTACCCTTGTATACATTTTTCTATTAAGCTTTTGGTAATGTTACCAGTATCGATAGCCATGGGCGGCATTCGGGTGTGGCAAGAGGAGGCACTTGCCCCCCCCCCCAATAGTATCAAATAAATTACAAATCGGTGAACAGTAGCTTTGTACAGTATTTGACACGGCATTGGAAGGCTTTTCAAATCTAGTTTTCTTGCGTAGTTTAACTTATTCAAGCTATGCTATATGTAATGTAAAGTTAGCCACTTGGTAAACTAAAGAACTTCTCCAGGAATTATCACATCCAATGCCGGATTAACCATCTTGGGGGCCCTTAGGCAGCAGAATAACCGAGGCTCCCTCCAGATTATTTAATTTTTTCATATTTGTGTGTGTGCATGTGTTTACAAACGTTTGTGTGTGTATGTGTGTGTGTTTTTGTGTATATATGTGTCTTTTGAAGGGCTAGCAAAAAAATATAACCTCCGAGTGGGCAGATAGACGAGCAGAAAGGCGGGCTAGGAGCCTATCTTTCTGTCTGTTCGGAGGTTAGCATTCTCGCTAACTCGCCTTTCCGCCCGTTCTGAGGTTAGAATTCTCGCTCACCTCCCCCCCTTTTCACCCGTTGGGAGGCTACAATTCTCACTAGCCCGCTTTTCACTCGTTCGGAGGTTAGAATTCGCTAGCCTATCTTTCTGCCCGTTACAGATTAGAATTGTCTCCAGCGTGTCTTTCTGGGGTAATGGCAATGCCTCCACCAGAACACCGCCATTGGTAATTCCTGCCTTTCTAGTCATTTCCTCAATAAAGGTAGAACGCCTTCACCTCGATTTGCTTGAAAAAAAAAAGGTTGCCGTCGTCGATTTTTGCCTCCCCAATCCCGTAGGTGAAATCCCGCCTATAGCAACAGCAGAAAGTCTTTCTGTGCTTAAGATTGTTGAAATCATGGCTATGATCTTCTATGCGCCAAGAAAGGCTCAATGGGCTTGCTTTAGTGCATGTTCATTACAATGAAAATATAGACATAGTAAATGTAATTGATATGTATGCCGATTTAAGAAATCATTGTTTCCAGTTTACATTGTAATTATAGTATATTGTTAATATCAACATTTTTGTAACGCAAATATATTTTACTATTAAAACAATATATTTTTATTATTATTATTTTAATTACTATTCTAATCTGCAGAAGTCACTCTTCCTTTTTTTACGCCTCCTCTCCCCCGAATTGACCACTAGCTCTAGTTCGCTCCCCCCCCAAAAATAATTCCTGGATCCGCACCTGACAAGAGGGACTGTTAAATACTCTTGCAAAAACTGTCACATCTCTGTTAAATACGAGGTTGGAACACTTGCTCAGAATGTACATGTCTTATCAACAAGTTGATAAAACATGCCCGCGCGAACACGCGCACACACACACACAGTAGCAGAAAACTGAGTCAGTGAGAAGGTATATGAACTGAAACAAGATAAGTTCTACTATCTTTAGCCAGTGTTGCCAAAACAAGGATTTCAGATTAGCTGTGGTTTGAAAGGTAAGTATACGCTTCAGAGGGGAAGCGGGAGGAGGGCTAGAAACGGACAAGCGCTACGTGGTGGCCAAACCTCGAACTAATGACGTATATAGTCATTTAATTTCCCATACTTGTGACGTCCGTCAAAATTTTATTAAATTGCTAAACAAATCCGTAATAAGAGTCAAATCTTTTTTTTCTCTTGCGTTGGCAATCCCTACATATTAATAAATAAAATTGAGTCTTCAGAACGAAGTTATTGTCACTAACAGCTGGACAGCCACGATTTTATTAAGGTTTGTAATCTGGAGTCCATATACGGAACTCATATGCACATGGGCTTCACACTGAATGTAACTTGTCAATGTATGGACGCAACTTCAACGTTGGAATGTAAATATATGTATATATATATATATATACAGTATATACAGAGTGATTCGAACTGCAATCTAATCTCTCAGTAAATTACTCTATAGCTGAAAATAAGGAAAAAAGTTGGTATAAACAAAAGTCCAAAAACGCTTCGTTAGCGAGTTACGACTAGCAAAAGATTTCGCTAATATGCAGCCATATTTAATTTTACCGGTCTGAAAGTTTGATGCAAATTTCTTTGTTCTATACGTTTTTTGATCTGAAAAATTGAATAAAACAGGTCGCAGAACTGTAACTCTAATAGTTTTTAAGTTATCTGATGTAAAACACAAAAAATTGAACCCTAAAAATACACTTTGTTAAGTTTGGAGTAAAATAACTTTATTAAATGGCTAATAAATGCATTACAGTTTCAAATTTAATTCTGAGTTAATTGGTGTGATTAAAGCCAATAAAAAATAAATACAAGTCCAAGAAATCTTAATTTTATTGAATGAAAAACAAAACAGAAATGATTAAATTATGTGAAAGTAACATTACATTCAAAGTAATTGTTCGATGTGGCCACCATTCTGTTGAATGCAACATTTAGCACGGCGAATCCAAGCTTTTCTAAATTTGCTTAGTGTGTCAGGACTATTTTTTAGAGTTGCTCCAGCTTCAATGATTCGATTCCTTAGCTCTTCCTGAGTGTTAATGTGTGTTAAATATACCAAACTCTTCATTGATCCCCAAAGGTTAAAATCTAATGGCGTGAGATCCGGAGATCGTGCAGGCCATTTTACGGGTCCTGCTCGACCAATCCAGTGGTTACCATAGGTATTATTTAAGTAACGTCTTACAGAACGACTGACGTGAACTGGCGATCCATCAAGCATAAACTACATCCCTGATCCGTATTGAAGAGGAACATCTTCTAAAAGTTCTTGCAGAGTTGTTTGTAAAAAATTCAGGTACTCTTTTCCATTGAGCCATGGAGGTAAGAAACACGGCCCAATGACATTGTCAGCAAGAATTCCACACCACACATTAAATGAAAATGTGTGTTGGAAATGCGTTACAGCAACTTCATGTGGGTTTTCCTCTGCCCAAATATGGGTGTTACGGAAATTTACAACTCCATTCCTATAGTTAACTGCATGGAAGTAGTATCGTCAAGGTCACACCGCTTACTTACAGCGTTGCCACTAAGCAACAGTTTCCCTTTCTTCCGAAAAATGCTACACTAGTAAGTAGGCTTACTTAATGTAAAGAATATAACAAAGTGATTTTTACATTAAATATTGTAACATGACATAAGGTAGTGAAGATCCAATTGTATTTAATTATAATATAAAAAGCTGAAGATAAGAATAAGAGGCAAAAACTTATAAACTTAAAGATCAATAACCCAGTAACCCATAAATGACAAATGACTATTAACCCAACAATGACCTGACACAGTAGATCGGATAAATACCAAAGGAACCAAGAGACAATGAAGAAGCAGCCAAGACCTAAGTGCAATCAAATAATCCCAAATAATGACCAGTATATTGTAAATTAAATAATGAACTGATGTTTGTAGTATATGAGATTTAACTAGGATAATAAGACTAATGGAAGGTAATAATATCACATATATCTTGTTGATAAAAGAATGTACTTATATAATATAAGGTAGGGAGTTAGAAACTAACCATACCCCAAACTAATATTAATGATAATAGCCAAAGACAATAAACAATGCTTTGAGCCAAACAAAAGCAATATTTAAGTAATAACTAAAAGTGATCAGAGTGATTTGGAAGTAAATTAGTTATACATGACCATAATCACACAGTGATATAAAATAATCAGACAAATCGTGTGAATAAACAAGTGAGTAAGTTAAAAATGTGTGTAAAATTAAATAAGTGGTGAAGTGCTAGGTATAGCATATAATGGAACAAAGTGAGAATGATAATAATTAAAGAAACCTTCTAATGAAAGGAAAAGTGCAGTGGGGGTGTAGAATAAAATATTACATAAGCAAACTATAATAAACAGATAAACAATTTTTGATAAACTGTACATTAGTAAGTAAGATTAAACTGATTGTGATATTATAAATTTAGGTAATAGGATGTCAGAATTATATAATAAGGTAAGAATTAAGTTATCAGAATGAGTAGTAAAATAAGAAGGATAGACACTGTATTTAAGTGAAGGGATTAGTAGATAAAACATTTCGAGTAAGGCACAGTTTAACAGTAGTATTGTAAGAGTTTTATTATTGTTCAAAAACCATAGATGTAGTAAATTATAGGATAAGCAAGATAACAGTAGAGAAAAGAAAAGGTAGTTAAAAGTTATTTCAGGCTAGAACCCGACAAGGAATCTTTCATAATAAGAATTAGAGTTAGGAATACTGATGTTTATTGTTTGTTTTGTTTATAAAATTGTATTAGAATTACCAGATATGTTATTAAGAAATGTTAGGTGGGAGTAGAATAAAATCTAGGCTCTAGGCCAAACTGTTGAATATAAATTTAATAGTTTTGAGAACATATAATAATCCAAAGTTAAGGCAGAATATGCCAAATGGTTAAACCGATTAAGTGAGTATTCCTAGTACAAAAATATATGGATAACAACTAATTTTGAATAAAATATATGTAAAATATAAATATGGAAAATAGTAAAAATGTAATTAGCTATTCAAAAGTGGGCATGAGGGATATCAAAATGATCATCATGAAAAATTAGGAAGAATGGTACTCATGTAATAACTCTAGCTATTAGTATAAGATAGAAATCTTCATTTGAAGATATTTTGGTAAAATTAGACTAAAAAAGACGTTAAATCATAACAATGACTTAAGTTAATAACCAATGAAAATTAGCATAATTTATTAGGTAACCATAGCAACAAGAATTTTATTGCCAAAAAACCGTTAGATTTTCAGTAATGTATTATTGACCAACGCTGAGAGTGGATCGAGGAGCTCTCATATTAAAATATTATTATTAAAGTAAATTCGAACCTAATTTAAACCAGATGGAGATAACTACAATAGTCCAGGGAATCCTGAACAACATTTTGTTAATAAAAAATTAATTAACAAACCATAATTATCTGAAGAAGACGGAACGACGCAGTGAAGAAGAGAGACGACAACGGACACCAAATGAAGATCATTGGAACATCTTAATGGAAGAAGACGGACGACAACCGAAGGAATACGAGGCCTGAGTCAGCGAGGAGAAACATCGAGACGAGGGAAATAAACTTCTGGAGAGTATAAGAAGACGACATCAGGATCTTCAGCAGGAGAACCGATGAGTATAAACATTATCCCATAATCGAATTCACAATTTTTTGGTCAGAATTAATAAATAACTATTTCACTTCACTGATCACTATTCCGAGTCAGAAATAAATGCTTTGTTAAATTCACTATTTAAACTTTAATCGATTAGCAATTATTAAAAGTAAAGGTAAATATAATAAATAATTGACGAACCTTTTGATAAATAAATTTGACAAACGAAAACTAACCCAAAATTTCTTTACAAGTTTTCATTGGTAATTACTTAATTGAATATAATGAGATATTAATTTGTTTATGTAACTAGGATTAAGAATTGTTATAACTTTGTGTGTGTTAGCCGTAAGTATATATTTCTGTAGCCGAAAGGACTTTAACACCCCTGAGAAAAATCATATATAACTGTAAACTAACGTTAAAGACTTGTATACAAACACTGAACTGAGCAAGTACCAACCGAACAAGTGTAATAGCCGGTGCAGAAAACGAATTTGATGTATCATAAAGCAATTGAAATATTCTAAAAGGTTAATAAATGTTCTCAATCTGCAATTCTGTATGTTTTATTCAATTAATTTATAATAACAACTAAGAATTATTGAAGTGAAAGCGTTAAAGCAAAACGCTAGCCGAGTCAACACTGCAGAAAGCCGTGCGCCAATCAGGCGGCGAGGCGGCAACATTTGAATGCAGCAGAGCGAAATACGGTTTACCCATAAACGATAAGAGAAGTTACATTTTGACACTATTTAACACTGAATAACACAAATAATTAATTTTACAACCCACATTAACGAATAGTAACAAAGTGGCTTCCATCGCGGGGCTTGAACAGTAGCGGCCACACATAAACAACTTTTAAATAGTAACAAAGTGGCGCGCCAACTAGTAGGGCTAGAATAGGTAAGGAAACATATCTTTAAACTTTACAGATTCTAGCGGCGACTACAGAAATGGAACCGGCAAAACACGAGAAGGAGGCGGAAAAGGAGACAAAGAGATCGGAAAAGGAGATAGAAGAAAAACGAGTCAGCTATGCAGAATGGATGACAGCACTATTTAAAAAGTTTAGCAGAGAGATGGAGTACATCGAAAAGAACACCACTGACCATTAACGAGCACAAATGAGTCGCGCAAATGCAAGGGGAACGCCAAATGACAAAATGTCATTGGAAGAGATTTATGATGAAGTGTGGAAGCTAGACACCAAATGCAATAGAGAAGAAACTATCGGGACAGCCCACGGAGAAAGCGATAAAAAGGTGGAGAAAAAGACTGAGGATGATTGGGAGAATTGGTACAGTAATGAAAACCAAATGAAAAAAGAACGAACGGGAGTATACGCACAGGTGACAGAGGAATTTACACAGGAGGAATATGACCAATGGAGACAATCTATAAGACAACCGGAACATCAAATACAAACAGAAAACGCAGAGCTGAGAGAATGGATAAGGGTTATGTTCGAGCTATCCAGAGAAGATATGTGCAATTGGAGGAAGAAACATAATCAAATAAAAGGGTTCAGCGAACCACCAAATAATAAAAACCTGGAACAACCCAAGGTTCAATTAGAAAAAGAAATAGTCAAGGACGGGGAAGTGAAGCAACCGAAGAAAATGCCAGAACCCATACAACAGAAGGAACCAAAAAGGACCATAGAAGAAATGAGATTCGAAAAGAAATTAGACAATCTGATGAAAATTATGATGGAACAGTTCGGAACAATTAATGACAATTTTAAGAAGCAGAGAGAAGAAATAAGGGAGTACAATAAAAAATTATTTAAAAACAAAGTAACGAGGAGTTGATAAAGCAATTGGACAGACTTAACGAGAAATTGAGTGAAACACTAGACAGGGATTCCAAAAGTGTTGAGGAATCGATAATTAAGAAAATAGGAGAGGGTAAGAAGGAAACAGAATTAAAAGAAGAAAATTGCATACTGATATCTACAAACAAAGATAACAGCCACAAGGAGAATATCCAAATCATGGAGGTGACAGCTAAGAAGAATGAATACTTGGAAATGAAGACCAAGGAAATAAGAAAAATATATAGAAGGAAAATAATAAATAAAAGAGAAGAGTTGGAGATCATGAAGAATGGACTACTTGAGATGTTTAATGTACCGATTAACGACCAGAATGAAATGATGAATTTTAAAAATAATAGAAGGAACTTACTAGAACCCTTAGAAAGGAATCACTACAAAACAGTGTGTAACAGAATAAGGAGGAGAAGATGCTTAATAGACATGCATAATCCAATGTCAACGATAGCATCTACAATGGAAATAGCATTGACCTATTCATTGTATAAACAAAATAATGAAATGATTGAGATAGCAATGGAAACAAGCGAAAATGTTATGACAGAACCATTTAAATACAGAATAATAGCAAGAAAGTGGACACGAACTGAAGTCATTATGAAAACGACAGCAATCCGGACAGGAGCAACTCATATAATCATGGACCATGGTTAAACCAAGCGTGGAAGAACACTGAGAAATGGGACTGATCTTAAGTAAACCGACCATGCACACCAATTAATGTAAATAAATGAGAAGATTAACTTACAGGAAGGAAAAAAATGATGTATATAACAGGGTCCATTGTATAGTAAAATAAATACCCTATATCATATTGAAAGATAACAAAAATAATACCTATGTCATAAGTGAAATCACAACTAAAAAAATAAAAGGGACTTATAACCAGTCTTCTTTAAAAAAGTATTATGAACCAGAGTCAGAAAATTAAAGAGAATTTTGAAAGTAAAAAATTATCAAAATTCAAAAATAAATGTAAGCACAACTTACAATAAGTATTTGATTGGAACTATTATTATTATAAATGAAAGGGAATTTAGAAGAAAGATAAGCTAAATTCAAAACAAAGTAAGGCTAAACTTACGACCAAGTGTGAAACAAAATGTGTAAGCACATGTAATTTTGAAAATATGTATAATGAAATATCATAAAAATTGAGATATAAAATAATTAAATGTTACAGAAATAATGATGACGCTACATAACATCATTAACAAACCCTATCATAAAAGGGAGTAATAAAAATTAATGTTTCACAAAAGAAGAGACAAAACAATCAAATAAAAAATAACACTGACAGATTAACTGAACTATCAATGAAAAAATCTAAGTGAGCCAAAACCAGCTACAATGTTAATTTTAAATATCAGTGAGCATTAAAGTGATGACAAATAGAATCACTACCATATAAATAAGCTAATAAAACAATGCAAAATGCCTATTAAATATCGCCATAAGCTTAAAACAAAGGAATCCAAATAAGTTATTGAAATGAAAAAGTCATGAGATGTAAAAGAGAGAATAATTAATCCCAAAAGTGTTTTATTGTATTAATATTATGTGAGTCGGAAATGAACGACTATTATTATAATTATTATGAATATTATTATGTGATGATTTTATGTTGAGATACGTCCAACAATTATTTATATTATTGAGCAGATAGGCAAGGCCTCTGAACTCAAAATGTGTATAAATGGATAGCAGAGTAATAGAGCCACACTTGCCCTCTGGCTAGTACCAATTTATATGAAGGACAGAGAAGAAAAATTTTAGGGAAATAGAACATAAAAGGGAATAATGAAGAAAGAAAATAATACCAATTATCATATTATGAACCATGACTTAATAAAGAATGAATACAGAAGAAGTAGCGATTGATGAATTTCTGAATCATAACGACTTGATAAAATAAACTATATTGATGATTTCAGAAAAAATCTAATAATCTTTGTTTCGAAATAATCAATTTTGGTGGCGAGGCATTATGTAACATGACATAAGGTAGTGAAGATCCAATTGTATTTAATTATAATATAAAAAGCTGAAGATAAGAATAAGAGGCAAAAACTTATAAACTTAAAGATCAATAACCCAGTAACCCATAAATGACAAATGACTATTAACCTAACAATGACCTGACACAGTAGATCGGATAAATACCAAAGGAACCAAGAGACAATGAAGAAGCAGCCGAGACCTAAGTGCAATCAAATAATCCCAAATAATGACCAGTATATTGTAAATTAAATAATGAACTGATGTTTGTAGTATATGAGATTTAACTAGGATAATAAGACTAATGGAAGGTAATAATATCACATATATCTTGTTGATAAAGAATGTACTTATATAATATAAGGTAGGGAGTTAGAAACTAACCATACCCCAATCTAATATTAATGATAATAGCCAAAGACAATAAACAATGCTTTGAGCCAAACAAAAGCAATATTTAAGTAATAACTAAAAGTGATCAGAGTGATTTGGAAGTAAATTAGTTATACATGACCATAATCACACAGTGATATAAAATAATCAGACAAATCATGTGAATAAACAAGTGAGTAAGTTAAAAATGTGTGTAAAATTAAATAAGTGGTGAAGTGCTAGGTATAGCATATAATGGAACAAAGTGAGAATGATAATAATTAAAGAAACCTTCTAATGAAAGGAAAAGTGCAGTGGGGGTGTAGAATAAAATATTACATAAGCAAACTATAATAAACAGATAAACAATTTTTGATAAACTGTACATTAGTAAGTAAGATTAAACTGATTGTGATATTATAAATTTAGGTAATAGGATGTCAGAATTATATAATAAGGTAAGAATTAAGTTATCAGAATGAGTAGTAAAATAAGAAGGATAGACACTGTATTTAAGTGAAGGGATTAGTAGATAAAACATTTCGAGTAAGGCACAGTTTAACAGTAGTATTGTAAGAGTTTTATTATTGTTCAAAAACCATAGAATGTAGTAAATTATAGGATAAGCAAGATAACAGTAGAGAAAAGAAAAGGTAGTTAAAAGTTATTTCAGGCTAGAACCTGACAAGGAATCTTTCATAATAAGAATTAGAGTTAGGAATACTGATGTTTATTGTTTGTTTTGTTTATAAAATTGTATTAGAATTACCAGATATGTTATTAAGAAATGTTAGGTGGGAGTAGAATAAAATCTAGGCTCTAGGCCAAACTGTTGAATATAAATTTAATAGTTTTGAGAACATATAATAATCCAAAGTTAAGGCAGAATATGCCAAATGGTTAAACCGATTAAGTGAGTATTCCTAGTACAAAAATATATGGATAACAACTAATTTTGAATAAAATATATGTAAAATATAAATATGGAAAATAGTAAAAATGTAATTAGCTATTCAAAAGTGGGCATGAGGGATATCAAAATGATCATCATGAAAAATTAGGAAGAATGGTACTCATGTAATAACTCTAGCTATTAGTATAAGATAGAAATCTTCATTTGAAGATATTTTGGTAAAATTAGACTAAAAAAGACGTTAAATCATAACAATGACTTAAGTTAATAACCAATGAAAATTAGCATAATTTATTAGGTAACCATAGCAACAAGAATTTTATTGCCAAAATACCGTTAGATTTTCAGTAATGTATTATTGACCAACGCTGAGAGTGGATCGAGGAGCTCTCATATTAAAATATTATTATTAAAGTAAATTCGAACCTAATTTAAACCAGATGGAGATAACTACAATAGTCCAGGGAATCCTGAACAACATTTTGTTAATAAAAAATTAATTAACAAACCATAATTATCTGAAGAAGACGGAACGACGCAGTGAAGAAGAGAGACGACAACGGACACCAAATGAAGATCATTGGAACATCTTAATAGAAGAAGACGGACGACAACCGAAGGAATACGAGGCCTGAGTCAGCGAGGAGAAACATCGAGACGAGGGAAATAAACTTCTGGAGAGTATAAGAAGACAACAGCCCAGGAGTTATCCATAGAAGAAGACGACATCAGGATCTTCAGCAGGAAAACCGATGAGTATAAACATTATCCCATAATCGAATTCACAATTTTTTGGTCAGAATTAATAAATAACTATTTCACTTCACTGATCACTATTCCGAGTCAGAAATAAATGCTTTGTTAAATTCACTATTTATACTTTAATCGATTAGCAATTATTAAAAGTAAAGGTAAATATAATAAATAATTGACGAACCTTTTGATAAATAAATTTGACAAACGAAAACTAACCTAAAATTTCTTTACAATTTTTCATTGGTAATTACTTAATTGAATATAATGAGATATTAATTTGTTTATGTAACTAGGATTAAGAATTGTTATAACTTTGTGTGTGTTAGCCGTAAGTATATATTTCTGTAGCCGAAAGGACTTTAACACCCCTGAGAAAAATCATATATAACTGTAAACTAACGTTAAAGACTTGTATACAAACACTGAACTGAGCAAGTACCAACCGAACAAGTGTAATAGCTGGTGCAGAAAACGAATTTGATGTATCATAAAGCAATTGAAATATTCTAAAAGGTTAATAAATGTTCTCTATCTGCAATTCTGTATGTTTGATTCAATTAATTTATAATAACAACTAAGAATTATTGAAGTGAAAGCGTTAAAGCAAAACGCTAGCCGAGTCAACACTGCAGAAAGCCGTGCGCCAATCAGGCGGCGAGGCGGCAACATTTGAATGCAGCAGAGCGAAATACGGTTTACCCATAAACGATAAGAGAAGTTACATTTTGACACTGTTTAAAACTGAATAACACAAATAATTAATTTTACAACCCACATTAACGAATAGTAACAAAGTGGCTTCCATCGCGGGGCTTGAACAGTAGCGGCCACACATAAACAACTTCTAAATAGTAACAAAGTGGCGCGCCAACTAGTAGGGCTAGAATAGGAAAGGAAACATATCTTTAAACTTTACAGATTCTAGCGGCGACTACAGAAATGGAACCGGCAAAACACGAGAAGGAGGCGGAAAAGGAGACAAAGAGATCGGAAAAGGAGATAGAAGAAAAACGAGTCAGCTATGCAGAATGGATGACAGCACTATTTAAAAAGTTTAGCAGAGAGATGGAGTACATCGAAAAGAACACCACTGACCATGAACGAGCACAAATGAGTCGCGCAAATGCAAGGGGAACGCCAAACGACAAAATGTCATTGGAAGAGATTTATGATGAAGTGTGGAAGCTAGACACCAAATGCAACAGACAAGAAACTATCGGGACAGCCCACGGAGAAAGCGATAAAAAGGTGGAGAAAAAGACTGAGGATGATTGGGAGAATTGGTACAGTAATGAAAACCAAATGAAAAAAGAACGAACGGGAGTATACGCACAGGTGACAGAGGAATTTACACAGGAGGAATATGACCAATGGAGACAATCTATAAGACAACCGGAACATCAAATACAAACAGAAAACGCAGAGCTGAGAGAATGGATAAGGGTTATGTTCGAGCTATCCAGAGAAGATATGTGCAATTGGAGGAAGAAACATAATCAAATAAAAGGGTTCAGCGAACCACCAAATAATAAAAACCTGGAACAACCCAAGGTTCAATTAGAAAAAGAAATAGTCAAGGACGGGGAAGTGAAGCAACCGAAGAAAATGCCAGAACCCATACAACAGAAGGAACCAAAAAGGACCATAGAAGAAATGAGATTCGAAAAGAAATTAGACAATCTGATGAAAATTATGATGGAACAGTTCGGAACAATTAATGACAATTTTAAGAAGCAGAGAGAAGAAATAAGGGAGTACAATAAAAAATTATTAAAACAAAGTAACGAGGAGTTGATAAAGCAATTGGACAGACTTAACGAGAAATTGAGTGAAACACTAGACAGGGATTCCAAAAGTGTTGAGGAATTGATAATTAAGAAAATAGGAGAGGGTAAGAAGGAAACAGAATTAAAAGAAGAAAATTGCATACTGATATCTACAAACAAAGATAACAGCCACAAGGAGAATATCCAAATCATGGAGGTGACGGCTAAGAAGAATGAATACTTGGAAATGAAGACCAAGGAAATAAGAAAAATATATAGAAGGAAAATAATAAATACAAGAGAAGAGTTGGAGATGATGAAGAATGGACTACTTGAGATGTTTAATGTACCGATTAACGACCAGAATGAAATGATGAATTTTAAAAATAATAGAAGGAACTTACTAGAACCCTTAGAAAGGAATCACTACAAAACAGTGTGAAACAGAATAAGGAGGAGAAGATGCTTAATAGACATGCATAATCCAATGTCAACGATAGCATCTACAATGGAAATAGCATTGACCTATTCATTGTATAAACAAAATAATGAAATGATTGAGATAGCAATGGAAACAAGCGAAAATGTTGACAGAACCATTTAAATACAGAATAATAGCAAGAAAGTGGACACGAACTGAAGTCATTATGAAAACGACAGCAATCCGGACAGGAGCAACTCATATAATCATGGACCATGGTTAAACCAAGCGTGGAAGAACACTGAGAAATGGGACTGATCTTAAGTAAACCGACCATGCAAACCAATTAATGTAAATAAATGAGAAGATTAACTTACAGGAAGGAAAAAAATGATGTATATAACAGGGTCCATTGTATAGTAAAATAAATACCCTATATCATATTGAAAGATAACAAAAATAATACCTATGTCATAAGTGAAATCACAACTAAAAAAATAAAAGGGACTTATAACCAGTCTTCTTTAAAAAATTATTATGAACCAGAGTCAGAAAATTAAAGAGAATTTTGAAAGTAAAAAATTATCAAAATTCAAAAATAAATGTAAGCACAACTTACAATAAGTATTTGATTGGAACTATTATTATTATAAATGAAAGGGAATTTAGAAGAAAGATAAGCTAAATTCAAAACAAAGTAAGGCTAAACTTACGACCAAGTGTGAAACAAAATGTGTAAGCACATGTAATTTTGAAAATATGTATAATGAAATATCATAAAAATTGAGATATAAAATAATTAAATGTTACAGAAATAATGATGACGCTACATAACATCATTAACAAACCCTATCATAAAAGGGAGTAATAAAAATTAATGTTTCACAAAAGAAGAGACAAAACAATCAAATAAAAAATAACACTGACAGATTAACTGAACTATCAATGAAAAAATCTAAGTGAGCCAAAACCAGCTACAATGTTAATTTTAAATATCAGTGAGCATTAAAGTGATGACAAATAGAATCACTACCATATAAATAAGCTAATAAAACAATGCAAAATGCCTATTAAATATCGCCATAAGCTTAAAACAAAGGAATCCAAATAAGTTATTGAAATGAAAAAGTCATGAGATGTAAAAGAGAGAATAATTAATCCCAAAAGTGTTTTATTGTATTAATATTATGTGAGTCGGAAATGAACGACTATTATTATAATTATTATGAATATTATTATGTGATGATTTTATGTTGAGATACGTCCAACAATTATTTATATTATTGAGCAGATAGGCAAGGCCTCTGAACTCAAAATGTGTATAAATGGATAGCAGAGTAATAGAGCCACATTTGCCCTCTGGCTAGTACCAATTTATATGAAGGACAGAGAAGAAAAATTTTAGGGAAATAGAACATAAAAGGGAATAATGAAGAAAGAAAATAATACCAATTATCATATTATGAACCATGACTTAATAAAGAATGAATACAGAAGAAGTAGCGATTGATGAATTTCTGAATCATAACGACTTGATAAAATAAACTATATTGATGATTTCAGAAAAAATCTAATAATCTTTGTTTCAAAATAATCAATTTTGGTGGCGAGGCATTATGTAACATGACATAAGGTAGTGAAGATCCAATTGTATTTAATTATAATATAAAAAGCTGAAGATAAGAATAAGAGGCAAAAACTTATAAACTTAAAGATCAATAACCCAGTAACCCATAAATGACAAATGACTATTAACCTAACAATGACCTGACACAGTAGATCGGATAAATACCAAAGGAACCAAGAGACAATGAAGAAGCAGCCGAGACCTAAGTGCAATCAAATAATCCCAAATAATGACCAGTATATTGTAAATTAAATAATGAACTGATGTTTGTAGTATATGAGATTTAACTAGGATAATAAGACTAATGGAAGGTAATAATATCACATATATCTTGTTGATAAAAGAATGTACTTATATAATATAAGGTAGGGAGTTAGAAACTAACCATACCCCAATCTAATATTAATGATAATAGCCAAAGACAATAAACAATGCTTTGAGCCAAACAAAAGCAATATTTAAGTAATAACTAAAAGTGATCAGAGTGATTTGGAAGTAAATTAGTTATACATGACCATAATCACACAGTGATATAAAATAATCAGACAAATCGTGTGAATAAACAAGTGAGTAAGTTAAAAATGTGTGTAAAATTAAATAAGTGGTGAAGTGCTAGGTATAGCATATAATGGAACAAAGTGAGAATGATAATAATTAAAGAAACCTTCTAATGAAAGGAAAAGTGCAGTGGGGGTGTAGAATAAAATATTACATAAGCAAACTATAATAAACAGATAAACAATTTTTGATAAACTGTACATTAGTAAGTAAGATTAAACTGATTGTGATATTATAAATTTAGGTAATAGGATGTCAGAATTATATAATAAGGTAAGAATTAAGTTATCAGAATGAGTAGTAAAATAAGAAGGATAGACACTGTATTTAAGTGAAGGGATTAGTAGATAAAACATTTCGAGTAAGGCACAGTTTAACAGTAGTATTGTAAGAGTTTTATTATTGTTCAAAAACCATAGAATGTAGTAAATTATAGGATAAGCAAGATAACAGTAGAGAAAAGAAAAGGTAGTTAAAAGTTATTTCAGGCTAGAACCTGACAAGGAATCTTTCATAATAAGAATTAGAGTTAGGAATACTGATGTTTATTGTTTGTTTTGTTTATAAAATTGTATTAGAATTACCAGATATGTTATTAAGAAATGTTAGGTGGGAGTAGAATAAAATCTAGGCTCTAGGCCAAACTGTTGAATATAAATTTAATAGTTTTGAGAACATATAATAATCCAAAGTTAAGGCAGAATATGCCAAATGGTTAAACCGATTAAGTGAGTATTCCTAGTACAAAAATATATGGATAACAACTAATTTTGAATAAAATATATGTAAAATATAAATATGGAAAATAGTAAAAATGTAATTAGCTATTCAAAAGTGGGCATGAGGGATATCAAAATGATCATCATGAAAAATTAGGAAGAATGGTACTCATGTAATAACTCTAGCTATTAGTATAAGATAGAAATCTTCATTTGAAGATATTTTGGTAAAATTAGACTAAAAAAGACGTTAAATCATAACAATGACTTAAGTTAATAACCAATGAAAATTAGCATAATTTATTAGGTAACCATAGCAACAAGAATTTTATTGCCAAAAAACCGTTAGATTTTCAGTAATGTATTATTGACCAACGCTGAGAGTGGATCGAGGAGCTCTCATATTAAAATATTATTATTAAAGTAAATTCGAACCTAATTTAAACCAGATGGAGATAACTACAATAGTCCAGGGAATCCTGAACAACATTTTGTTAATAAAAAATTAATTAACAAACCATAATTATCTGAAGAAGACGGAACGACGCAGTGAAGAAGAGAGACGACAACGGACACCAAATGAAGATCATTGGAACATCTTAATAGAAGAAGACGGACGACAACCGAAGGAATACGAGGCCTGAGCAGCGAGGAGAAACATCGAGACGAGGGAAATAAACTTCTGGAGAGTATAAGAAGACGACAGCCCAGGAGTTATCCATAGAAGAAGACGACATCAGGATCTTCAGCAGGAAAACCGATGAGTATAAACATTATCCCATAATCGAATTCACAATTTTTTGGTCAGAATTAATAAATAACTATTTCACTTCACTGATCACTATTCCGAGTCAGAAATAAATGCTTTGTTAAATTCACTATTTATACTTTAATCGATTAGCAATTATTAAAAGTAAAGGTAAATATAATAAATAATTGACGAACCTTTTGATAAATAAATTTGACAAACGAAAACTAACCTAAAATTTCTTTACAATTTTTCATTGGTAATTACTTAATTGAATATAATGAGATATTAATTTGTTTATGTAACTAGGATTAAGAATTGTTATAACTTTGTGTGTGTTAGCCGTAAGTATATATTTCTGTAGCCGAAAGGACTTTAACACCCCTGAGAAAAATCATATATAACTGTAAACTAACGTTAAAGACTTGTATACAAACACTGAACTGAGCAAGTACCAACCGAACAAGTGTAATAGCTGGTGAAGAAAACGAATTTGATGTATCATAAAGCAATTGAAATATTCTAAAAGGTTAATAAATGTTCTCTATCTGCAATTCTGTATGTTTGATTCAATTAATTTATAATAACAACTAAGAATTATTGAAGTGAAAGCGTTAAAGCAAAACGCTAGCCGAGTCAACACTGCAGAAAGCCGTGCGCCAATCAGGCGGCGAGGCGGCATCATTTGAATGCAGCAGAGCGAAATACGGTTTACCCATAAACGATAAGAGAAGTTACATTTTGACACTGTTTAACACTGAATAACACAAATAATTAATTTTACAACCCACATTAACGAATAGTAACAAAGTGGCTTCCATCGCGGGGCTTGAACAGTAGCGGCCACACATAAACAACTTCTAAATAGTAACAAAGTGGCGCGCCAACTAGTAGGGCTAGAATAGGAAAGGAAACATATCTTTAAACTTTACAGATTCTAGCGGCGACTACAGAAATGGAACCGGCAAAACACGAGAAGGAGGCGGAAAAGGAGACAAAGAGATCGGAAAAGGAGATAGAAGAAAAACGAGTCAGCTATGCAGAATGGATGACAGCACTATTTAAAAAGTTTAGCAGAGAGATGGAGTACATCGAAAAGAACACCACTGACCATGAACGAGCACAAATGAGTCGCGCAAATGCAAGGGGAACGCCAAACGACAAAATGTCATTGGAAGAGATTTATGATGAAGTGTGGAAGCTAGACACCAAATGCAACAGACAAGAAACTATCGGGACAGCCCACGGAGAAAGCGATAAAAAGGTGGAGAAAAAGACTGAGGATGATTGGGAGAATTGGTACAGTAATGAAAACCAAATGAAAAAAGAACGAACGGGAGTATACGCACAGGTGACAGAGGAATTTACACAGGAGGAATATGACCAATGGAGACAATCTATAAGACAACCGGAACATCAAATACAAACAGAAAACGCAGAGCTGAGAGAATGGATAAGGGTTATGTTCGAGCTATCCAGAGAAGATATGTGCAATTGGAGGAAGAAACATAATCAAATAAAAGGGTTCAGCGAACCACCAAATAATAAAAACCTGGAACAACCCAAGGTTCAATTAGAAAAAGAAATAGTCAAGGACGGGGAAGTGAAGCAACCGAAGAAAATGCCAGAACCCATACAACAGAAGGAACCAAAAAGGACCATAGAAGAAATGAGATTCGAAAAGAAATTAGACAATCTGATGAAAATTATGATGGAACAGTTCGGAACAATTAATGACAATTTTAAGAAGCAGAGAGAAGAAATAAGGGAGTACAATAAAAAATTATTAAAACAAAGTAAAGAGGAGTTGATAAAGCAATTGGACAGACTTAACGAGAAATTGAGTGAAACACTAGACAGGGATTCCAAAAGTGTTGAGGAATCGATAATTAAGAAAATAGGAGAGGGTAAGAAGGAAACAGAATTAAAAGAAGAAAATTGCATACTGATATCTACAAACAAAGATAACAGCCACAAGGAGAATATCCAAATCATGGAGGTGACGGCTAAGAAGAATGAATACTTGGAAATGAAGACCAAGGAAATAAGAAAAATATATAGAAGGAAAATAATAAATACAAGAGAAGAGTTGGAGATCATGAAGAATGGACTACTTGAGATGTTTAATGTACCGATTAACGACCAGAATGAAATGATGAATTTTAAAAATAATAGAAGGAACTTACTAGAACCCTTAGAAAGGAGTCACTACAAAACAGTGTGTAACAGAATAAGGAGGAGAAGATGCTTAATAGACATGCATAATCCAATGTCAACGATAGCATCTACAATGGAAATAGCATTGACCTATTCGTTGTATAAACAAAATAATGAAATGATTGAGATAGCAATGGAAACAATCGAAAATGTTATGACAGAACCATTTAAATACAGAATAATAGCAAGAAAGTGGACACGAACTGAAGTCATTATGAAAACGACAGCAATCCGGACAGGAGCAACTCATATAATCATGGACCATGGTTAAACCAAGCGTGGAAGAACACTGAGAAATGGGACTGATCTTAAGTAAACCGACCATGCAAACCAATTAATGTAAATAAATGAGAAGATTAACTTACAGGAAGGAAAAAAATGATGTATATAACAGGGTCCATTGTATAGTAAAATAAATACCCTATATCATATTGAAAGATAACAAAAATAATACCTATGTCATAAGTGGAATCACAACTAAAAAAATAAAAGGGACTTATAACCAGTCTTCTTTAAAAAAGTATTATGAACCAGAGTCAGAAAATTAAAGAGAATTTTGAAAGTAAAAAATTATCAAAATTCAAAAATAAATGTAAGTACAACTTACAATAAGTATTTGATTGGAACTATTATTATTATAAATGAAAGGGAATTTAGAAGAAAGATAAGCTAAATTCAAAACAAAGTAAGGCTAAACTTACGACCAAGTGTGAAACAAAATGTGTAAGCACATGTAATTTTGAAAATATGTATAATGAAATATCATAAAAATTGAGATATAAAATAATTAAATGTTACACAAATAATGATGACGCTACATAACATCATTAACAAACCCTATCATAAAAGGGAGTAATAAAAATTAATGTTTCACAAAAGAAGAGTCAAAACAATCAAATAAAAAATAACACTGACAGATTAACTGAACTATCAATGAAAAAATCTAAGTGAGCCAAAACCAGCTACAATGTTAATTTTAAATATCAATGAGCATTAAAGTGATGGCAAATAGAATCACTACCATATAAATAAGCTAATAAAACAATGCAAAATGCCTATTAAATATCGCCATAAGCTTAAAACAAAGGAATCCAAATAAGTTATTGAAATGAAAAAGTCATGAGATGTAAAAGAGAGAATAATTAATCCCAAAAGTGTTTTATTGTATTAATATTATGTGAGTCGGAAATGAACGACTATTATTATAATTATTATGAATATTATTATGTGATGATTTTATGTTGAGATACGTCCAACAATTATTTATATTATTGAGCAGATAGGCAAGGCCTCTGAACTCAAAATGTGTATAAATGGATAGCAGAGTAATAGAGCCACACTTGCCCTCTGGCTAGTACCAATTTATATGAAGGACAGAGAAGAAAAATTTTAGGGAAATAGAACATAAAAGGGAATAATGAAGAAAGAAAATAATACCAATTATCATATTATGAACCATGACTTAATAAAGAATGAATACAGAAGAAGTAGCGATTGATGAATTTCTGAATCATAACGACTTGATAAAATAAACTATATTGATGATTTCAGAAAAAATCTAATAATCTTTGTTTCGAAATAATCAATTTTGGTGGCGAGGCATTATGTAACATGACATAAGGTAGTGAAGATCCAATTGTATTTAATTATAATATAAAAAGCTGAAGATAAGAATAAGAGGCAAAAACTTATAAACTTAAAGATCAATAACCCAGTAACCCATAAATGACAAATGACTATTAACCTAACAATGACCTGACACAGTAGATCGGATAAATACCAAAGGAACCAAGAGACAATGAAGAAGCAGCCGAGACCTAAGTGCAATCAAATAATCCCAAATAATGACCAGTATATTGTAAATTAAATAATGAACTGATATTTGTAGTATATGAGATTTAACTAGGATAATAAGACTAATGGAAGGTAATAATATCACATATATCTTGTTGATAAAAGAATGTACTTATATAATATAAGGTAGGGAGTTAGAAACTAACCATACCCCAATCTAATATTAATGATAATAGCCAAAGACAATAAACAATGCTTTGAGCCAAACAAAAGCAATATTTAAGTAATAACTAAAAGTGATAAGAGTGATTTGGAAGTAAATTAGTTATACATGGCCATAATCACACAGTGATATAAAATAATCAGACAAATCGTGTGAATAAACAAGTGAGTAAGTTAAAAATGTGTGTAAAATTAAATAAGTGGTGAAGTGCTAGGTATAGCATATAATGGAACAAAGTGAGAATGATAATAATTAAAGAAACCTTCTAATGAAAGGAAAAGTGCAGTGGGGGTGTAGAATAAAATAGTTGTCTTGATTATTCATCTCTTCTTTCACAGCACTAACACTTAACTAAAAATGAACTTTTTTCATGTGAAAAACTTACTATTTTATTGTACGCGTTTCGGCTTAGTATCCGCCTTCTTCAGCTTTGGTAACAGACTGCCAGCATTTTGTAACGGTTGTGTGGAAGGTGAAGTGGGGGTGGTGTGTGGAGGAAGGGGATTGGCGCGGGGATTCAACTTACTGTTTGTTTTCTGTATAATTGTGTCAAAAAGTGTATGTGATTTATATTGTAATTGATCGTTGAGTATGTTGTTTGGTTGTGTTGTGTGGTGTTTATATATTTCGTATTGTTCCGTTAAGTTGAGTTTTTGACCTTTGGGTATGTAATGTAAAATTTCAAGATTAGTGTCTATGTTGGTGTATGTGTGTATGTGTGTGGCAAATGCAGAGTGTATATTGTTGTTGGTTAAAGCTTTCAAGTGTTCAGAATAACGGGATGAAAAAGATCTTCCCGTCTGGCCTATGTAGAAACTATTGCAGTCATTACAATTTAATTTGTAAACACCTGTTTTGTTATATTTGTCTATGTCTGTGTTTGTATTACTGATGTGTTTTTTGATGGTGTTGGTTGTTCTGAATGCTATTTTTTTTGTATTTGTGTTTTCTGAATGTATTGGCGATTTTGTGTGTGTATGAGTTGTGGTATGTGAGTGTGATGTACTTATTGTGTTGTGTGTTGATGGTACTTAGTGTTTTGTTGTTTTTGTTCTTGATGCGTTTGTGTAGTATGTTTATTAAATTGGGGTTATAACCGTTTTTTACTGCTATGTATTTTATTGTGTTGAGTTCATCGGTGTAATCTTGTTTATTTAAGGGTATTTTAGTTAGTCTATGGAGCATATGGTTGAAGGCCGCATGTTTATGTTGTGTTGGGTGGTTTGATGTGTTGTGTATAACCATGTCAGTTGTGGTTGGTTTCCTGTATATTTTGTACGTGTGTGTATTGTTAGTTTTGTTAATTGTTAGGTCTAGAAAATTTATACTATTGTTTTGTTCCGTTTCCAGTGTAAATTTTAATTTGTGGTGTATAGTGTTTATGTATTTGTGGAAGTTTTCAACTTGTTTTGTGTTGCCTTTGAATAAAAGTAATGTATCATCTACATACCTGTGCCAGTATATAATTTTGTTAGTGTATTTGTTGTTGTTTATTATGTGGTTCTGTTCAATGTTGTGTATATATATTTCTGCTAGTATTCCTGATATGGGGGATCCCATCGGGAGTCCTTCTGTTTGTGTGTATATTTTGTTATTGCATGTAAAGTAATTTTGTTCAGTTATTATTTTGGTAAGTGTGATGATTTCTTGTATGTGTGTTTCAGGTGTGTTGTTTTGTCTGAGTAGTTGTTCTAGTGTTTGTATGGTTTCTTTGATGGGGACATTAGTGTATAAATTGGTTATATCAAAAGATGCCAGAGTTGAGTTATGTGGGATGTGTATGTGTTCAGTTTTCCTGACTAGGTCAATGTTGTTTTTGATAGAGGTGTTGTTGCTGAGTTTTATGTTTTCTCTGATTATTTTGTCTAGTTGTTTTGCTATTTTGTGGGAGGGGGCCTGTGTGTTGTTTATTAATGGTCTGATTGGAATGTTAGGTTTATGTATTTTTGGTAATGCATTTAGTTTAGGGGGGTAGGTTTTATTTGTTTAAGGTATTTGGCGTTTTCTGGTTTGATTATATGTTTGGTGTTGTTTATAAATTTATTACTCTGTTTATGAAATTTTAGTGTGGGGTCTTTATTTATTTCCGTTATATTATTTTCGTTGAAGAAACTTTCGATTTTAGTGTTTAATTGGTGTTTGTCCATTATGACGCTAATGTTACCTTTGTCGGCTTTTAGGATTGTTGTGTTGTGTTCGAGTAACTTGTGTTTTACACTATTGAGTGTTTTTATTTCATTGTTGTGTATTTTTGGTTTTGTATGTGTGTTTTGAAGTTTTCTTTTTATGTCCTGACGTATCGGGTCATGGTCGTTGAGGTGCGTGTTTTGTACAGCCGTTTCTGCGTCTATGATGATGTTGCGTATGTGTTTATTGTGATTTTTGATGTTAGTTGTATTGGTATTCAAATTATGTTTCAGTCCTTTGTTTAATAAATCCATTTCATCTTTTGTGAAATTAATGTGTGTTGTATTAACTACGCGTGCGTGGAATATGTGTGCCGGTTCAGGGATTCATTCAATTGTGTGTGTTGTGAGGTTAGTTATTTTTTTGTTGTGTCGATGTTGTATTGTCAATTTGAGTTTTTCTATGTTGTCTTGTGTGTGTTGTATTACATTTTCAAGTTCTGTGTGGTGTAATATTTGTGTGAGTTTCATGTGTAAGTTATATGCCTGTCTGTTGAGTGTGTCTTTTTTATGGTATAAATAATTGATTATGTTGTTTAGGTTTATTTGTTCTAATTTCCGTTTGGTTTGTAGTGCTGTATGTGTGTTTTGTTTTATTGTAACTTGTGCGTGTGTTGGTATGATGTTGTGTTTTCGACAAGTTTTATTGAATGCTATGTGTAAGGAAGTTTTTGTTACTTGTTGCTTGGGTACTTATTGATGAAATACGCTTTATCTGCGGTATTATAGTTGTCTTGATTATTCATCTCTTCTTTCACAGCACTAACACTTAACTAAAAATGAACTTTTTTCATGTGAAAAACTTACTATTTTATTGTACGCGTTTCGGCTTAGTATCCGCCTTCTTCAGCTTTGGTAACAGACTGCCAGCATTTTGTAACGGTTGTGTGGAAGGTGAAGTGGGGGTGGTGTGTGGAGGAAGGGGATTGGCGCGGGGATTCAACTTACTGTTTGTTTTCTGTATAATTGTGTCAAAAAGTGTATGTGATTTATATTGTAATTGATCGTTGAGTATGTTGTTTGGTTGTGTTGTGTGGTATTTATATATTTCGTATTGTTCCGTTGTGTTGAGTTTTTGACCTTTGGGTATGTAATGTAAAATTTCAAGATTAGTGTCTATGTTGGTGTAACTGTGGTTTTCTGTGTGTATGTGTGTGGCAAATGCAGAGTGTATATTGTTGTTGGTTAAAGCTTTCAAGTGTTCAGAATGCTGGCAGTCTGTTACCAAAGCTGAAGAAGGCGGATACTAAACCGAAACGCGTACAATAAAATAGTAAGTTTTTCACATGAAAAAAGTTCATTTTTAGTTAAGAATAAAATATTATGTAAGCAAACTATAATAAACAGATAAACAATTTTTGATAAACTGTACATTAGTAAGTAAGATTAAACTGATTGTGATATTATAAATTTAGGTAATAGGATGTCAGAATTATATAATAAGGTAAGAATTAAGTTATCAGAAAGAGTAGTAAAATAAGAAGGATAGACACTGTATTTAAGTGAAGGGATTAGTAGATAAAACATTTCGAGTAAGGCACAATTTAACAGTAGTATTGTAAGAGTTTTATTATTGTTCAAAAACCATAGAATGTAGTAAATTATAGGATAAGCAAGATAACAGTAGAGAAAAGAAAAGGTAGTTAAAAGTTATTTCAGGCTAGAACCTGACAAGGAACCTTTCATAATAAGAATTAGAGTTAGGAATACTGATGTTTATTGTTTGTTTTGTTTATAAAATTGTATTAGAATTACCAGATATGTTATTAAGAAATGTTAGGTGGGAGTAGAATAAAATCTAGGCTCTAGGCCAAACTGTTGAATATAAATTTAATAGTTTTGAGAACATATAATAATCCAAAGTTAAGGCAGAATATGCCAAATGGTTAAACCGATTAAGTGAGTATTCCTAGTACAAAAATATATGGATAACAACTAATTTTGAATAAAATATATGTAAAATATAAATATGGAAAATAGTAAAAATGTAATTAGCTATTCAAAAGTGGGCATGAGGGATATCAAAATGATCATCATGAAAAATTAGGAAGAATGGTACTCATGTAATAACTCTAGCTATTAGTATAAGATAGAAATCTTCATTTGAAGATATTTTGGTAAAATTGGACTAAAAAAGACGTTAAATCATAACAATGACTTAAGTTAATAACCAATGAAAATTAGCATAATTTATTAGGTAACCATAGCAACAAGAATTTTATTGCCAAAAAACCGTTAGATTTTCAGTAATGTATTATTGACCAACGCTGAGAGTGGATCGAGGAGCTCTCATATTAAAATATTATTATTAAAGTAAATTCGAACCTATTTTAAACCAGATGGAGATAACTACAATAGTCCAGGGAATCCTGAACAACATTTTGTTAATAAAAAATTAATTAACAAACCATAATTATCTGAAGAAGACGGAACGACGCAGTGAAGAAGAGAGACGACAACGGACACCAAATGAAGATCATTGGAACATCTTAATGGAAGAAGACGGATGACAACCGAAGGAATACGAGGCCTGAGTCAGCGAGGAGAAACATCGAGACAAGGGAAATAAACTTCTGGAGAGTATAAGAAGACGACAGCCCAGGAGTTATCCATAGAAGAAGACGACATCAGGATCTTCAGCAGGAAAACCGATGAGTATAAACATTATCCCATAATCGAATTCACAATTTTTTGGTCAGAATTAATAAATAACTATTTCACTTCACTGATCACTATTCCGAGTCAGAAATAAATGCTTTGTTAAATTCACTATTTAAACTTTAATCGATTAGCAATTATTAAAAGTAAAGGTAAATATAATAAATAATTGACGAACCTTTTGATAAATAAATTTGACAAACGAAAACTAACCCAAAATTTCTTTACAAGTTTTCATTGGTAATTACTTAATTGAATATAATGAGATATTAATTTGTTTATGTAACTAGGATTAAGAATTGTTATAACTTTGTGTGTGTTAGCCGTAAGTATATATTTCTGTAGCCGAAAAGACTTTAACACCCCTGAGAAAAATCATATATAACTGTAAACTAACGTTAAAGACTTGTATACAAACACTGAACTGAGTAAGTACCAACCGAACAAGTGTAATAGCCGGTGCAGAAAACGAATTTGATGTATCATAAAGCAATTGAAATATTCTAAAAGGTTAATAAATGTTCTCAATCTGCAATTCTGTATGTTTGATTCAATTAATTTATAATAACAACTAAGAATTATTGAAGTGAAAGCGTTAAAGCAAAACGCTAGCCGAGTCAACACTGCAGAAAGCCGTGCGCCAATCAGGCGGCGAGGCGGCAACATTTGAATGCAGCAGAGCGAAATACGGTTTACCCGTAAACGATAAGAGAAGTTACATTTTGACACTATTTAACACTGAATAACACAAATAATTAATTTTACAACCCACATTAACGAATGGTAACAAAGTGGCTTCCATCGCGGGGCTTGAACAGTAGCGGCCACACATAAACAACTTTTAAATAGTAACAATATTTACTTTGTTGTTATCAATAAGGCTTCCATTAATATCATTTTTTGTGCTTTAAACTGTTGAACATTCTAAAATCAATGACAATAGAAGACTGAAAAAACAACGATACATTTTGAAGGTTCATAGATGCCTACTGCAGAAATCTTATAGATAAAATTTAATGTTATTTAAAGTAAAAACATTTTAAAATCTTACGAGTATCACACAGTTGTTCTGGTTTTGTAAGATAGTGTAATGTAAGGTTAACTTGCATTTTACTGTATTTTTTTAAGTAAAATTGTACAGGGAGAAAGTTTCTAATACATACATTAGAATACATTGTCAATAATTCTTAATAATATTTACATCACAATTAATACATTGTTAATAATTAATTAACAATGAATTTCTGTAACTTATACACAACATTCAATGCGATGCGTCAGCTATAGTTTGTTTGAACGAATTTTGATACGCATCCTGTGTCTTAAGCTTGCCCCATTTAATTATTGAAGAGACACCGCACTATTCGTGACTCTGACAAAGATTCTATTTTTATTTCCTGCACTGCTTATTAATAAATATCGGTATAGAGAACCATACATGACTTCCATGTTCTAAGATTTATATTTAAAATCATTTACGAAATGAACTATTTCCATAGAAACTACTACTTCCACTTATTGCTTCAGCCTTAACCACAGTATTGTGGTCACTAACGTATACCACCACACGTTACCGCACTCGATTTTCACTGATGATGGCAGTCGACGCCACTGCCGAAACGTCTGGCTTTGCAGAAAACATTGGATTACGGCCAAACAGCCCGGGAAGGAAGGAATTTTAACAACAAACTACTACTTTGTTGCCGATAACGTAGTACACATATAAAAATTATCCCTCCGCCTTTAACTATAAATTTCATTTATAGAAAATTACCCCCACCCCGTTCAACTAGCCTCTTCATTTATAGATATTTCATCTACGTTTCTACAGTGGATTATTAAGATCTTCTTATCAGGACACTTTATTTATCAAAATTAAGTACTTTACTCTTGTGACAACAAAAAATGTTTCTGGTAAACTACCCTTTCCCCGTAACCGATGTTCACCAAAATCAACAGGCCTTTCGTTCTCTACAATATAGGGACGTATGCAAAACATTATTTGATTATGATTGAATTTATGGCAGTTATCGTTTGTCATAGACAAAATTAACCTTGTTATCACATAAAATGTTGCAGGTAAACTACCCCTTCCTCATAACTGATCTTCACCAAAATCAATATGTCTTGAGTCCTCTACAATTCAGGGATGCATGCAAAACATTATTTGATTTTGTTTGCATTTGCGGCTGTTAACGTTTGCCATAGAAAATACGTTTTAAAACATAAAATGTTGCAGGTAAACTACCCCTTTCCCTTAACCGACCTTCACCAACAACAATATGTATTGAGAACTCTACAATTCAGAGCTGCATGCAAAAAGTTGTTTGATTCTGTTTGAATTTGCAGCTGTTATCGTTTGCCAAAAAAAATACCCTTGTTAAAACATAAAACGTTGCTGGTAAACTACCCCTTTACCTTAACCGATCTTCACCTAAAACAATAGGTCTGAACTACTTCTTTGTTGCCGATAACGTAGTACACATGCAAAATTCTCCCCTCCCCCTTCAACTATAATTTTCATTTATAGAAAATTACCCCCACCCCGTTCACCTAACCTCTTCATTTATAGATATTTCATCTACGTTTCTACAGTGCATTATTATGAGATTCTTATCAAGATACTTTATTTATCAAAATTAAGTACTTTACTCTTGTTAAAACATAAAACGTTGCAGGTAAACTACCCGTTTCTCTAAACCGATCTTCACCAAAATCAATAGACATTCAGTCCTCTACAACGCAGGGATGCATGCAAAAAAATATTTGATTCTGTTTCAATTTGCGGCAGTTATTGTTTGTCATGAAAACATTTCTCTTGTTACAACATAACATGTTTCAGGTAAACTACCCCTTTCCCTTTACCGATCTTCACCAAAATCAACAGGCCTTGAGCTCTCTACAATTTAGGAAGGTATGCAAAAAAATATTTGATTTTCTTTTAATTTACGGCAGTTAACGTTCGTCATAGAAAAAATTACCCTTGTTAAAACATAAAATGTTGCTGGTAAACTCCCCCTTTCTCTAAACCGATCTTCACCAAAATCAACAGACCTTCAGTCCTCTACAATTCAGGGCTATATGCAAAACATTATTTGATTCTGTTTGAATTTGCGGCTGTTATCGTTTGCCATAGGAAAAATATTACCCTTGATAAAAAAACGTTGCTGGTAAACTACCCCTTTCCCTTAACCGATCTTCACCAAAAACAATAAGTCTTGAGTACTCTACAATTCAGGGCTGTATGCAAAAAATTATTTGATTCTGTTTGAATTTGCGGCTCTTATCGTTTGCCATAATAAATACCCTTGTTAAAATATAAAACGTTGCTGGTAAACTACCCCTTTCCCTTAACCGATCTTCACCAAAAACAACAGGTCTTGAGAACTCTACAATTTAGGGCTGTGTGCAAATAATCATTTGATTCTGTTTGAATTTGTGGCTGTTGTCGTTTGCCATAGAAAATACCATTGTTAAAACGTAAAACGTTGCCGGTAAACTACCCCTTTCCCTTAACCGATATTCAACAAAATCAACATACCTTGAGTTCTGTATAAATCAAAAAGGTATGCAAAAGAGTAGTTGATTCTGTTTGAATTTATGGCAGCTATCGTTCGTCATAGGAAACATTACCCTTGTTAAAACATAAAAGGTTGCTGGTAAACTACCCCATTCCCTTAACCGATCTTCAACAAAATCAACACACCTTGAGTTCAGTATAATTAAAAAAGGTATGAAAAAGACTAGTTGATTCTGTTTGAATTTGCGGCTGTTATCGTTTGCCATAGGAAAAAAATTACAATTGATAAAAACAAGTGTTGCTGGTAAACTACCCCTTTCCCTTAACCAATCTTCACCAAAAACAATAGGTCCTGAGAACTATAATTCAGGGCTGTATGTAAAACATTATTTGATTCTGTTTACATTTGCGGCTTTTATCGTTTGCCATAGAAAACATAAACATAGCCCTTTTAAAACATAAAACGTTGCTGGTAAACTACCCCTTTCCCTTAACCGATCTTCACCAAAACCAATAGGTCCTGAGAACTCTACAATTCAGGGCTGTATGCAAAACATTATTTGATTCTGTTTACATTTGCGGCTTTTATCGTTTGCCATAGAAAATACCCTTGTTAAAATATAAAATGTTGCATGTAAACTACCCCTTTCCCTTAACCGATCTTCACCAAAACGTATAGGTCTTGAGAACTTTATAATTAAGGGCTGTATGCAAAAGAGTAGTTGATTCTGTTTGAATTTGCGGCTGTTATCGTTTGCCATAGAAAAAAAGTACCCTTGATTAAAAAAAACCTGTTGCAGGTAAACTACCCCTTTCCCTTAACCGATCTTCACCAAAAACAATAGGTCTTGAGAACTCTACAATTCAGGGCTGTATGCAAAAAATTATTTGATTCTGTTTGAATTTGCGGCTGTTATTGTTTGCCATAGAAAAAAATTACCCTTGATTTAAAATAAACTGTTTATGGTAAACTACCCTTTTCCCTTAACCGATCTTCACCAAAAACAATAGGTCTTGAGTACTCTACAAATCAGGGCTGTATGCAAAAATTATTTGATTGTTTGAATTTGCGGCTGTTATCGTTTGCCATAGAAAAAGAATCTACAGACATACAGACAGATAGACAGACACACACACAGACACTTTTCGAAAAATGTCTTGTTTTCATGTTTTGAGTGTAATACACTTTATTTAGTTAATCTACACTGTATAAACTAACATTACACTGTATTTAGTCATACACAAATGTTTCTTATTGTTGAATCTTATTTTTGCTTAAGCAATACTGCACTTTATTTCCTTCTTGCTTCTTACATCTTTTGCGAGTCTGTTTTCTAGGTACTTGAATTCTTTTACATCCTCCGAAGTGTCACCATTCTGTACTCACATATCTCCACAAACCCCTTCTTTGTCACAAACAATTACCTTAGTTTTCCTTTTATTAGTCCTCCCATTTCATTCATTTCCCTTCATATACTTCATCCTTTCAATTATGGTCTTAAGACTTCCTTCGCTTTCAGTCTTTATGGCAATGTAATATGCATACTGTGTCATGTTTATTGTCTCTCCTGGTATCTTTATTCCAATATATATATTGTAACGCACCATAATGATAGTCCTGTTTTAAATAAAGAATTGCTCAATTCAGTAGAAGTCAGAATGGGTAGGATCAATTATTCTACCAATTTAAACGAATACAGTAGAGTCCCGGTTATCCGCCAAAAACGGGCTGGCGGAAGGGCGGATAAGCTGGAATGGCGGATAATAGGGAGAGTTAAATAAAACGCAAATTTATCATAAAATTACGTTGTAATTTTGTAAATGTAATTACTGTAATAAACATCACGTTTTACAACAAATCAATAGAGAAAACAATACAGTACTGTACAATTATATTACAAAATTATAGTAAAACATTTTAGAGAACAAGCAACAATATTAAAGTTATACACTTACAAAAAAAGAGAAAACAATTACGACTACTTTAGTACTTCACGCTTCAAGTTTAAGAATTCAGTAAATTTTAACAAGAAAAATTTACTAAAAATAAATATAGAATCAGACTAATGTGTACGTAATAAAATTGACTTACACTGTCAGAAATGTTGGAAGTGAGAGTTCAGTTCATGATGAGTGAAAAAAATTAGTGATCTTCGACTGCCTCCCTGATGATTCCCGCTTCTTTGCTGCTTTCTCTTGCTGCTCAACGTACTGAATGGCTGCTTCAAGAGCTTTAACCCCTTCTTTGTGTGTGATCTTTTGGGGCTCAACAGTTTCAGAGTCTTGATCTTCAACAACATCATCGCTATTAACAAGTGTTACAATTTCTTCGTCAGTTATTTCATATTGGTCGTCTCCTGAAAGCCAATTCCTTATTTCATCCAACGATGCATCCTCACATCCAGGGATACGTTGCACCAAGGGCAAAATACTTTCATGAAGTTCATCCAGCATGCTTTCAGCCATATTTTCGTCCTCGCCCAACAGCTTATGCCACGACTTCGCAATTGTTTGTGCCCCAACGTCGGCCGAGGCCCTTGCAACCCAATAAGCGACATCCTTCAAATTTATACTTTTCAACTTCTTAATCAAGTTTTGCCCATCTTCAATTTCTTGTATGACTGTTGACAGAAGCTTTCTTCGATAGTTTCGTTTAAGTGTTTCCAAAACACCCTGGTCCATAGGCTGACAAATGGCAGTCACATTTGGTGGCAAAAACATAGCCTTTATGTCCCCATCTCTAAGTTCGTCTGGATCAGGGTGAGTTGGGGCATTGTCTAGCAGTAAAACTGCTTTTCTGGGTAGGTTGTCATCTTTTAAAAACTTCTCTGTAGAAGGAACAAACTCTTTAAAAAACCATTCCTTAAAAATTTCACTAGTCATCCATGCACTTTTTTGATTGAAATATTTTACTGGAAGAGCATGTTTTGAAATGGTTTTAAAAGCCCTAGGGTTTTTGGACTTTCCAATCATTGCCAGGTCCATTTTATGGTTTGCTGTGGCATTACTGCATGCTAAAATAGTCACTCTCTCTTTACTACGTTTATAGCCAGGGGCTGCAGCTTCAGTTCTAGCTGCAAGGCTCTTACTCGGTAACATTTTGAAATTAAGGCCTGTCTCATCACAATTAAATACTTGATCTCCTGTTAAGCTTTCAGTTTGAACAAAGTCTTGAAATTTTTTCTTAAACTGCTCCATTTCTTGAAAGTTTGATGACAGTTTCTCGCCGCAAATATTCAACTGACGGATTCCATAACGCTTCTTCCATCTATCAAGCCAGCCAACGCTTGCTGTAAAATCTGCATCACCTTCGTTAAATTTTTTTTGAAACTGCAATGCCTTTTCTTTTAAGATAGGTCCCGAAATAGGCACCCCTTTCTCCCTGAACTGTGTAAACCAAATGTACAACGCTTCGCTAACTTTTTCATAATCACTATTTTTCATAGTTTTTCTATCTTTAAAAGCAGTCTCAGTAACTTGTGAGGAACACCATTTTTCTAATTCTAATCGTCTCTTCTTCCAATCTCCAACTGTGCGATGACCGACGCCATAGTGGTCAGCCACCTTCTGCAGCGTTTCCCCTTTATCCAGTATTTTTAATGCCTCAAGCTTGTCTTTTATTGATAAAACAATTTTCTTCCTTTTTGTAGCCATAATCGCAACACTATTAACAAGACTACACTATGACACTTTCACCAAAACTGCACTAGTCACTCACGGACACACCACATAAAAATATCCTCACTGCTCACTACAGCACACAACAAGAAACTGCAGTCTACTAAGCGATGAGCACGTGAGCGATAGCGTTGGATGTTGGGGGTGGGGTGGGGTGAATGACACATGAATCACAGCTAGGCTATAATAGGCGATGGACAGTAGGCCAAATTCCTGCGGTACAGTCAGGAGCAATCACAAAGAGAGCACGTACACTCACGCACGCAAACTATTGGCACACTATTTTCGTTGCAGTAATATTAAAGAAAATAATTTTTACGTTTACGTTTTTTACGCCGCTTGGGCGGCAGATAACACGGAATGGCGGATAATTGAAGGGCGGATAACCGAGACTCTACTGTAATAAACTTTTAAAAACTAGGTCATAAAATGTAATAAAAATAAAAGTACAATACAAGAGTGCAGTAAGCAAATAAAATGTATAATAAATCATAAAATACAAACCTGTTAAAAGAATGTTGATGTAAGAGAGTTGGGAACAAGGGTAATCACTAGTTAAACAGAAAAGAACTGAACAAATTAATGATCCCTATTATTACTCGATGTAAAAACAAACAAACACTAGGCAAATAGGATGCCTGTGAAACACCAAATATGTTATAAATACAATAAGTGTCAGTGGAGTGGTGACAGCATAAGTGCGGGTTAATTACTTTAAAAAAAAAAAAAAGGTAACCCCATAAATAACACCAATAGTGAATTATGGTGAAGGGTTTCATCTCAGATTGAGATGTTAGTGAAGGCTTTGGTGTAAGTAGTTGTATCTGTGTTCTATACCAAAACCTATAGTTATTAACATTTATAAACTACATTGTAAGTTAGTTTGAGCCTACTGGAAAAGTAAGAAAGTTGTGTACTAGAAACCAGGACCTATGAACAATAATTCTATTCATTAGCAAGTAATGCTTGATAAGATTGATGGGATGGAAGTATGGTACACCAAGTAGTTTGTGAGTGTTTGTCAATTTATAAATGTAGAATTTGGCCATGAAGGCAATACCTTAAAGCAACCCTCGAAAATTGTTGGCGTTTCCCACTCGCCAGATACCGTTTCCGGGGGGGGGGGGGGAATAAAACTTTATTATTTAATATTTACCATGTACCGCTACATTATTCATTAGCCAAGTTTATATTCTGATAGTCCCTTATCGAGTTGAAGATGAAAAATAATTGATTAAAAATAATCAAGCTGGACTAGGCTGAGTGTTTCCTCTTGTGGCCACTAACATGGCGAAGTCCCGACGAGAAATACCATTTGTCTATTGCTACACCAGGGTTGAAATCTTCTAAGGGTGGTCCATTTACTGCCAGCTGCATTAGATCTCCTAATGAAGTGATGTCCAGGGAAAGTCTCTGTTTCACTTTTATCCTGTTAACGAAGCTAAATCCCCGTTCACAAGATGCTGTTGTTACTGCCATGCATGCAACGCCGTAAAATACTTTCTTTAGCTCACCAAAACGCTTAGGAAACTTGTACAGAGTTTTTAATAACTCACCCAGTCCTTTTGAAGTTATTTGCTCTTCTTTAACCATCATTTTTAATTGAAGCCATTCCGATAGCAAAACATCCTCATTTATATCACCAGTAATAAAAACATGCGCCAATTGAAGAATCTCCTCATTGCCATATGCAGTTAGGGTGTCATCTTGAGGATGGCACAAGAAATCCAGAACGTGGCACTTGGTGCCTACTGCAGTCTCAAGTGTATCAAGACGGCACTTCAAGTAATGAACTGTGCTTTTGATCAGCTTATTACGGATTGATTTGTATTCTTCCTCCCCTTGAGACGTGTTTGTGAGAACAATTCCTTGGTCGCCTTTGTATTTTGAACAATTCAGTTTCTCTGAGTCTGAAGTGTCAGAAAGGAATTGTTTCACACTGGATCCTTCAGATGAAAGCAAGAACTGAACCATTTCCACCGTTACAATCATTGACGATCGTACCTGTGAGACCAGTAACTGTTTCAACTGTAAAACTTTACAAAATGGCTCTAGTTTCCCATACAGGTCAATCAAAAAGTTTAATGTTTTTACAAACTTGTATGATGTAAGGATTTTTAGATAGCCTTTTGCTCTAGCTGCATCCGTAGCTTCTCCTGTTGTAGCTTTCCGGTTCATTGTATCCTCAAGATGGATGACCAGAGGTACGAGATCATTTTGGGTCACTATTTTGAGGGTATTTAGCGCATATAGTACATTTTGCGCGGTCGGAATCGTAAGCTAGCCAGGGGAAGATATCCACCCAAGCTCTTTGAAATTTTCATTTCCCAGAGGAACCGTGAGTAGGCCTAAGTCCACTAGAACTCGCGTTTTCCACAGTAGGCATTTCAGTTTCCCTACTAGGCCCGGCACTTATATCTCTAGGAGTAGACGTCGCACTCGCAGACTCACTAGGCGTCGTCGTACTGACAGTAGAACTTTTTTTAAAGAAATAATTTAAGTTTAACCTGTTTCATTATGAATAAAATAACACACAAAAAATAAAATACACGCTGAACACGATCTTAGAAATTGAGAATACTCTTAGTACACGAAACAATAAATCACACGCGTAACACATCCGGCCAACTCAACAATAATTAGCAGATTGTACAACTTGAAAGGAGTGACAAAGGCCGGCGGCCGGCGGCCCGCGCAGAACGGGGTGAAATTCCCGCTCCCCTCTCTCAGCAACACTATTTTGTTCGACGTGTTTTAAGATGTTTATATCCAACAGAGCAATTTTGTTTATAAAATTCACACGGTGACAGCTAACTGACGGCCTATGACTTCAACACGCGCCTTTATTAAAACAAAAACATGTGTTTTGGTTTAATAGACGTCCTTCTTTTTTCCATTTTTCATTCTTTCTCTCCTCTTTTCTCCTTTTTTTCACAGTCAAAACCCACTCGCCACTGGTGAGTGGGCGAGTGCAATTTTCGAGGGTTGCTTAAAGGTAACATGTTAAAAGATTTTGTTCTAATTATATTATTTGTTAATTTATGATTGCAAACTTGCCCATGTGAACACTACTTTAAGTAATATGTCAAAAGATTTTATAGTAACTATTTTTAAAACATGTTAAGGGTCAAGACTCATGTAATAAGATGTAACTCAGGAAAAAGGATTCAAAACAACCAAAAACCTAGGTAATAATAAATGTAATTTAGAATATATTAATGAAATGCTATGATGGCCTAGGCCACAAATTCAATACAAAGGAAATAATGTCAGAAATAAGTAGATTAGTAAACCAATGTGATAAAACAGGAAAGGGACAAAATTTATGTGATGAACTTAATTGTGTTAATGGTAATATTACATATTAGATTAATTTAAAGACTTGTAAAGTGATATAACAAATGTAAAAGTAAAGTATAGGCCCAAAATTAGAACTTTTGCAAGGTGAGAAATCATCCTTTGTAATGACCAACTCAAGTAAAATGAGGTAGCAAAATACCTCTAATTTTACAAGGAAAACCACTAAGTAACTTAAATTTAATATGATCTAAAGCTAGAAAAGAAGTATTTTTTAGCATAGGAGTAAGGATATTTGATTTTTGTAAACTGGTCATGTGACACCAGAGTTCACAGGTATTAACCAATAGCAGGCCAGAGTTTCTTGGGCAAGACTGTTGACGAAGAAACGGAAAATAATTATTCCATTGTTAACTTCAAGAGAGGGCAGATAAGCTCTGTATAATAAAAAATTTAATGTAAAACAAGGAATCGGTTTTTGAACGAGTCGAACGTTATAAACAACTGCAAATCAAAGTATTAATCATCATATAAAAGAAGAGAATAAAATAACTGCCATTAACAGATGAAAACACCAAGAAATAGGAAAAACTTCGATCACCAAAAGTGAAAGCAAAATTCGAACACTTCTGTGTGGGTGAGGTTAACAAACACCAACAAACTAAACACAAGTGACAACAAAAGAAATAAACGTAAATTAAAACTGAGAACACATTAAAAATCATTTATTTCCAAAGAGACGGAGCGAGGACATTTTCGGATACCATTCTCAGCTGACTACATCAGTGGCCATTTTGTCCTTCTCACCGCTAACCCTAGTGAACCAAAATATTTGCTGTTACCTAGCAACCAAACTTTATTTATCGTAAACTAGTTAATAAGATTTTAATTTTACCGACATTTGTGATGTATTGTACTTGTTATTTTCATTTCTGACTTCCATAGTAGTCTTAAAGAACCCAGAACCCTGAGATTTTTATTATTATTTTCAAGTTAATGTTTAATAAAATTTGTATACATGCACAATCGAATTGAGCACCCGAGTCGACCCGACTATGACTTTGTTCGACCAAAAGGTCGACTATTTTGTTTTGAATAAATGAAATAAGAATAAATTTCATCAATCTGATTAAAAAGAGTTGTTATTTGTAGGAATATTAGATCAGTTTCAGAAAAAGTACAGGCAGCAGCAAGGAGTGTGGACAAACGAACGAGCTAGACTGTGTAACCAGCGAACAAGACCACTAGCCGGTCGAAGCTGAAATCGATTACCGCAACAAGGCAGTTTTTACCCTTTCAGAATAAACTTTTTTTTTCACAATTCTTTTTAAATAACCAAAGTTAAATCAACACTAATATTTTGGTATCTATAAAAGTTAGATTACAGATGGCGTCCAGACGCGGGGCATTATTTTAAAGGAATCCGCTACCCAGAAGGAAGATAGAAATAAATTCCACACAATAAATAGGCCTATTCTCATCTCTTTCGGTATCTATAAAAGTTAGATTACAGAATATATATATATATATATATTACTATAATATTTATGACTAAATTTACCTCAAGATATACTTTTTTCCTTTAGGAACATGTTTCGGGAGATCTTGTTCTCCCATCTTCAGCCTTCGCCATCTTGTTTCTGGTGAAGTATTTGTGTGTTGGCTTCTGGATGTTATTGAGGTAGTTTGTTGGTCTTTGGTCCTTTAAAGTTGCATTATTGTGTTTGGTTGTGGTATCTGTTTTTGTATTTTGTGTATTTTCGATGTTGAGTGCTTTGAATATTGTGTCATGTTTTGTATTGATTTGTATTTGTTCTGGTATTAATTTGTTTTGTGTTTTATGTTTGTAAATCTGTAAATTTTCCCAAATGTTCATTATGGTGCCTTTGTGTGGTATATGTTTTATTAGTGTTACATTGGTTATGTCTGGGAATTCATGTCCTGTGTTTATTGCATGTGTGGCTAAATTGGATTTATATATATTTGGTTTTTTGTATGCATTTAGGTGTTCAAAATAACGTTTTTTCAGCTGTTTTTTTGTTTGTCCTATATATATATATATATATATATATATATATATATTACAACGATACATATTGTAACTCAAACAATACCCAAGGTATGCCATAATTAAGGTCAGGAGGGCAAACCTCACCCAAAAAATGTGTTGATGATACCTAGTAAGGTTACTAGGTAATAAAATAGTAAAAATGTATCTAAATATAAAATATGGAGTGATCAGTGGAAGATGTAAACTATAAACACAGTGTCCAATGAGATGAATTTACTGTAGACAAGTTTGAAAATAATAGACTGTTTAATTAATATTTAATGTTTTATAAAGATGTACATGTTGTTGTGCTTTATCATGATATTGTGTTTACATGATATTTGTTTTGTGTTTTGTATGTAGCAGGTGTGAAGCCATTGCTTTAAGAAAGTATTAAGTAATGGATACTAATTTCATTCATGTTAAACTTGTATTTAAGTAATTAAATACAAGTGTATTTATTATGTATGGTATCATGTTAAGTGTATTTACTTTGAATAATTAATGAAGATGTCTTAAAATAATATTTGTAAACTTGGCCAGTAAAACAATAATTGTTAATAAATTGTCAAGTGGTCATTATAATTATGTTATAAACCAATGAAGGGTTCAATGATAAAATAATAATAATAATAAATTGAAATCAGGAAATTAAAATTAGAATAATTGGCCATAAGCCAGTGACTCTTTGTACAGTAAGTCAGGTCAGAAAAATTAAATTAAAAACAAAAAATTATAATACATGTAATAAAACCAATAGGCCTAAAATTAGTGTTTTGTAAAAGGAAATTAATACCTTTTAAAATAAGTTGATTAAGAAGAAAATGTATAAGGTTTAATAAGGCAGATTAAGTGAAAGTTTTATGTGACTTAATGTAATTCCAAGAAGGGAGTATTTTATTAAATAAGTGTAAGAATATTTCCTAATTATGGCTCTAGGATAACAAATATTATCCAATAACATAAGAGGAAGATGGTTGTCAGGGACAACAAAATGCAAGATATCTTGTTGATTTGGACATTCAATTGTTATATATGAACGAGGACAGTTCAGTTGTGATAAATCTAGAAAAAAAACAATAAACCTAATAAATAAAATTAATGTTAATTCAAATTAAATTATAGTAACTGATCAAAAAGACGGTTGGACGACTTCCGAGGCTCTCACTCCGAGAATATAAAAATACCTATCGATAAAGTTCAAATCAAAAATCTAAAGAATAAATTAACTAAACCTACCGTCAAATGAGTAATAATGGAAACCAATAAATAAATGAAGATAACCCCAGACCTGGAGAAGTCGAAGTGAATAAATACCATACAACGAAAAATAAAGAGAATTAAATTTATATACAGAACCTCACTTTCAACAACGGAGCAAGAACTTAATACTACACTATTTCCGTCGGGACCTGTGACCACCAGAAACGAAAAATCAGCAAAGATCAAGAACTGAACTTTTCATTACATCCTGGGACACTAACACCAACTTTTATTGAGAAGCTGGACGTTGATATATTCAAGTCAATTATCATCACTCGGCTATCCGTCACCGTTTAGTGGAACACTGCCTTGACAAGTATCTTGTAAACGTTTGGTAAAAAACCTGCTTATGTTTATACTTTATATAATAAGATTTTAAACTAAATTGTAATACCTAGTAACCTTAATTTGCATTGCCTGACCTTACTAATAGTTAAAAGAACTACATGTACCCTGAGATAAAAGACAAACTGAAAATTATAATTAAATTGTAACATCTAAAACACGAGTTCAATAACAAATCGATTCTGTATTGTGTGATCGATATGATGTATTAGTAGCAGGAGGAAGCAGCTGTTGGAATTTAAAAACATATAAAATAAAGAACCCTTCTTGAATTTGACGATTTTGTGTTATTTGTAGAATAATTATTGTATTTCGAATAGGGTGTATTTTACAGAGAAAGGAACGTGAGAAATACAGCAAGCGGAACAACTTAACCTATAATAACGGGTCAATCGCCAATAACAGCGCTCGTCTGCAGACAGCTGGTGAATACGGGAGAATAGAGAACTAACTTACGCTCTCCGCTCTACTCTCTTTCCAATTTAAATAATACATACTGACTAGGGTTGGAGAAAAATACCGAATTATTTACTATAATAACTGTAATATAGCGTTTTTCTCTGGTAAACCACTTAATAACTACTTAACACAGGTCTATGATCAATAACCGAATAATATCAACCACATAATAAATAAATTTTTTTTTAAATTAACATTGATTTGCAGGAGATCTCATCTGCAGTAAAATTTTACAAATCGACGCATTCACAGTGGAGCTTTTGAACATAATATAATTTAATAAATACACTTAAACTAATTCGTTACAATTTGACGAACCCAACGGTGGGGAATAACATATTACAAATAACGTAATCATTTTATTAGATTACAATATACATAAATGTAGGCGTGTCGGGCCTCACGTTCAAGGGCAACATTTTTATGCAACACTACAACTGCAAATATAAATTTATTTGTGTTTGGGGAGCCCCACGATCTTGGACGCCAATTTATGCAACAGATTTATTATATAATTTAAATTTGTGGAGCCCCACGTCCAGGGCGACAAATTATATAACAATATAACTCTGTACGTAAGTTGTATAATTTATGTTGTATGTGTATAAATTTACATGTAATTTGAATAACCCCACAATCTTGAAGCGACAAATATGCTACAATACAACTTTGTAAATTTAATATAATTTAAATTGGTGATGCCCCACGTTGGAAGCGACAACTTATGTAACAATACATACTTGCATAACTACAATTTAATTTGGGTTTCAGGTGTATCTGTAATAAGAACTCGATGTAACGTGTAACGGTATTTCAAATTTATTTGGTACTAATAAAATTGTGCGCATGGCACTTGATTCGACTTAAAACATTCGTTATTACTTTGTTACTGTGCCGTAAGGTTTATGCTATACACATCCTTACTGACTAAATATTCTATTCTACTAATTATTTTATTAAAAAATATCATTTCCAGACTACTCAGTCAATTAGTGTGCTTCGAAATATCAGTGTTCAAATATCTTTTTAGATATTGTAATGGAAACTCAAAAATATTAATAGTTACTGAATTTATCTTTCTTTTATCAGTACTGATTAATAAAATGCTACTTTCTATTTAAATGCTTTGCATTATTTTCATTTCAATATTAATTTGAGCTCTTATTTACTTTAATCTTACTTCAATAGCATTTATGATTCTAATTCTCTATATTTATAATACTGTAACGGGACAAACAGGGCCTGTTGTCATAATTATGGGGTTTGAGGATGTTACAGAATATTTTTATTGTATTCACATTATATAAAGTATGGTTAGGTCCAGTTTCCCTATGTCTGCACAAACAACGCAGTTTCATCGATATGATTTACTTCAAGGCCGAAGGCGTATGTGTGAAGGAGAATGTATACAATGGCGATTCTGATCGACACTAACAAAATGATATTACAAATATTGACACACGTCACAACAATGACGAGGAACAATGTCGTCAGCTGATGCGGACGAATAGTGGATCACAATTGATCCCCTCCACCTGTCGACAGTTCGACACTATGTCTGCCCACTCTGAAGAACTTTGTCATGGCGACAACATGTATATTTCTTTCTGGTAAAAATAACCAGCTAAGTGTAAATCAAAAGTTTACCAGCAGTAAACAGTGAAAGTTACTAATCTTAATTATGTAAATTCAGTGCAACAACGGACTAAAACAGACAGTACAACCAACACTGAAGTACGCCGACCAACGGCCAGAACATGGAAAACGTCTGAACTACACAACACCTACTAACTTCAGGAAAGTCATTATTACAACTATTCTTATTTTCAAAATTTAGAGCTCTAACAAAATATTCAATGCGCAAACTTTATTATCTGTAATATTAGTATGTGAGGGAGAGAGTGCAAGCAAAACTAGGCATTGGTTTATGAATAAAAGTGATATTGCGACTCAATTACTCAATAAGAGATCGCAATTACTATAGCTATATGTATATGTGTAAAAGGTTTATTTTATGATATTGTTTTGAATCGTATGAGATCGAAAACAGTAATGTTAACTGAGGTGAAGAAGGTGCGGAATTGTATAGCAGCCATTTTGAATAATGACACCTGTGTAACTTAACCCTTTTCATGTAAATGAATAACCTGAAAAGCAATTAAATCTGTGTTATTTCTAAACAAATTTGTGTGAGATATTATTTCGATAACCCAGATTGCTTCCGTCTCTTGTTTAATGACACTTTGGCACCCTTAGGTATATTTAACACATTCAGTGTAAACGAATTGAGCACGTGGCATCCGGAGCATTATAATACATACAATAGATATGCAGGTGAAGTACCTTATTATGGTAAGTACACACAATTATAAAAAATGTGTTTATTGAGTGAGGTAACAAATGACGACCCGAACAGTGACTTTATTGTTAGTTAACAAATGTCGACCCGAACTAGGGACTTAATTATTCTATCAGTTAACAAATGGTGCCCGAACAGGGACTTTATATAACAAACTATCTTATATAAATGAACCAGAGTACGGAAGCAGACGGGTAGCGAAATATAAATAACACAAAACAACATAGAGTACCAGTGTAGGTTATGTTATGTAGAGTGTATGGTAGAGATACAGTCAAATTTTATATATTTAAAACTCCACAATGGCAAACCGTAGCAAAATAAGCATTACTGAATCGCAAATTATGAGCGAAGGCGATCAATCAAACCAATTGTAAATAAAAGAAACAAAGAGAATGAGATTGTAAAGATTATGCAAACACTTTTTGAAATACAAAATAAAAAATTTGATGTGAAATTTAATGATTTGAAAAGTGGCATTAATGAAATTAAGAAACAAAATTGTCATATTGATAAAAGATTAAATGAGATACATGCACGGTTAGATGAGATAGAGTTAGAAAATAAGAAGGGAGTAGACAAATTAGAGATAAACAAAGACAAGGTAAGTAGGGGAGAAAATTATGACAAAATAAATAAAAGTATGATATTAGAAAATGATTATGTAAACAGGGGTAGTGATAATGAGATTTTATGGGGAATAGAATATGATAATGATGGAATGATAGTGTGAGTTGAAGGGATAAAGAGAGTGTGTAAAGAAAGTATAATTGTAAGGGGATTGCAGGGGGTAAAATTTTCCCTTAATGATGGAGTAGGGGGTGAAGCCCATGTGTTTAGGAAGGACGAGAGTGCCTTCGATGTATATTTGGGAGACATATGGTCTACAAATAAAGTCTTTGGTTTTTTTAGTGCACTTCACAGGTGGTGCAATAGTGGTGAATTAGTGTCCCCTGCAAATGTAGAAAGAGAGAATGTAGCTTGGTGTGGTAGAGAGAGATATATTAAAAGAGAGAGATGTTTTGAAAGTGAGAGGTATTGTGAGAGAAAATGAGAAATAGAGGTTTTTAAGATGAGTAGAAATTATGAAGAATTAAGGGAAAAGTTAGGAGGAGAGATGATATATAATAAAAATAAGAACTTACCTTGTAATGAAACGGAAGTAGTAGGAGATAAGGGAAATAATTATTTTATAAATTACCTAATTATGACTAATAATACAGAAGGTGACAGGACAATGACCAATCATGACAGATTAAATGAGTTTGAGGAAAATGATGAAAATTTGAATGGTATATGTATTTATGATGTTAGTATAAGAGAGTCAATAATAAGCAATGTATATAGATATGAGATAAGATTATTGTTTGACGATGGAGGTTAAATATTTTATTGTGTTTATGAACATTTAATTATGTGGACAGTGTTTTTCAAGATGGACTGCTTTCTGACTGATTTTTGATAAATGATAAAATGATAATTTGGATTGTATATTTTTTGTGTGTATTGGTGTCAGTGTATTTGGGTACTTTTGATGTTATATATTTTATGTATTTTTTGTGTAAACCATGTACGGTAGAATTTTAAATAATTTAAGGAAGTTTGATGATGAATTTGAATAATTATGAGATTTAGATTCAAAGGGATAATAAATGATTACGCATATGATATATTTGGATATTGAGTTGTTTTAGGATTGTAAGATAAGTGATGAATTTTCTAGTGGTATATTAAGGTGAAATGTTGTAAAGAGGTTTGGGGATAGCAATAAATAGAGGCATGGGAGTTAGTTAAATAGAGTTAATGGGAGTTAGTGAAAATAAGAATGTTGAGATACAGATAATATATAAAGAGGTGTTAGATATTTTAGGGAAACGGTAGTTAGTGATTATATGTAGAGAGGTGAGTAATGTGAATGGTATATATATTTAATGATGATGATATTTTGTAGTAAGGATCCGGTGTAAGGAGTGATCAGCGTGCGATGTGGCAAGAGACCAACATGCAGCGTTGTGGCAGGCTGAGCAATTTTGGGTTAGAGTGTTTGCCGATATTTGGTGGAGGGCAAGTGGTTAGGAATGGGTATGGCCAGGTAGGGAACACACATTCTAGTACAAAGAGGAGCAGTGCCAGAGGATTTAAATGGGATTAGTGAAGGGGGTTATTATAGAGATATTGGTGTCATAATATATAAATATGGGTGTTAGTAGTGGTTGTTAGTAGAAAAAAGGGGTAGTAAGGTTAGATAGACAATTGCCAAAATAAGATAGAGAATAATGAATAACAGAGAGTCACCCAAACTAGACAAGGATTGAGGAAAGGTTAGAAAAGGAAAATTCTTGGTAGGAAGGTAATGTAACTGAAAGGTGAATAATAAGTTTGACATTTTTTTATAGAATCTAAGGATATAACAAAGGTTAAATAATTAAAAGTTGAAAAGAGTTGATAGTAGTAATGTTATAAAGTTTTGGTACAAGTTATGTAAATATAAATTGTTTAATGTAAATGTAACAATGTTAATGTTTAATGTAAAATGTTTTACTATGTTTTTATTATGTTGATGGTACAATATTGTGTGTGGTTGGGAGTTTGCTACAGGGGTAGCAACGACGACAAATATTAAATGTCAAAGAAGTAATAATGATATTGGTGTTGGTTATCAAGTAGATAATTATGATTCTGTTGTAAAGAAAAATAAGTGTAAAGAAAATTGGGTAAAGAAAAATATAAAGAATTTTGAAGTATTTGCCATAATAGGTATATATTTTGATTTTAGGTGAAGTAAAATAGTGGAGATAGTAGTTGTTGTTTGGAGGATTAAAAGTTGTTTTGTGCTTAGTATAATAATATGTTTTCTTGTGATGAGAGAAGTAAGTTGACGTTGACTGGAGTCAGAGAATTTTAGTACCTGGAAGAATGTTTGAAAAATGGAGAGGATTTTCTGTCTTAAATCTTGTTTTGTTATTTGGAAAAATTATTAATTAAGAAAGCCAATGCCTAGTAACATAAACCAATGCATCTAAGGGGAAGCATATCAGTTGTAGATATGGAGATAGATAAAGCCACTATTTTAAATTTTGTATTGCATGTTTCAGAGTTTTGGTGGTGTTGTGACCACGGTCCTGAGCTGGCCGGAGCGTCAGAACAGAAGCGTTGAGTGCCTCATGGCCTTATGGTGTTGGGATCTCTCCTGAGAAGTCCAGTAAGGTCAGAAGGTACGATCAGCATCATGGGACCAAGGGTAAGTGATTGAATTTTTTTTTATAAACACTACAGGGGGTTGTGGCAACATATCTGAACTGACCCTTTTAGAAAAGTGTGAATGAGTCAATGAAAGTTTTTATGTTTCGACATAAAACCTTTCATTGAGGGGGTTTTGTAACGGGACAAACAAGGCCTGTTGTCATAATTATGGGGTTTGAGGATGTTACAGAATATTTTTATTGTATTCATGTTATATAAAGTATGGTTAGGTCCATTTTCCCTATGTCTGCACAAACAACGCAGTTTCATCGATACGATTTACTTCAAGGCCGAAGGCGTACGTGTGAAGGAGAATGTATACAATGGCGATTCTGATCGACACTAACAAAATGATATTACAAATATTGACACACGTCTCAACAATGACGAGGAACAATGTCGTCAGCTGATGCAGACGAATAGTGGATCACAATTGATCCCCTCCACCTGTCGACAGTTCGACACTATGTCTGCCCACTCTGAAGAACTTTGTCATGGCGACAACGTGTATATTTCTTTCTGGTAAAAAATAACCAGCTAAGTGTAAATCAAAATTCAAAAATGTAACCAGCAGTAAACAGTGAAAGTTACTAATCTTACTTATGTAAATTCAGTGCAACAACGGACTAAAACAGACAGTACAACCAACACCGACGTACGCCGACCAACGGCCAGAACATGGAAAACGTCTGAACTACACAACACCTACTAACTTCAGGAAAGTCATTATTACAACTATTCTTATTTTCAAAATTTAGAGCTCTAACAAAATATTCAATGCACAAACTTTATTATCTGTAATATTAGTATGTGAGGGAGAGAGTGCAAGCAAAACTAGGCATTGGTTTATGAATAAAAGTGATATTGTGACTCAATTACTCAATAAGAGATCGCAATTACTATAGCTATATGTATATGTGTAAAAGGTTTATTTTATGATATTGTTTTGAATCGTATGAGATCGAAAACAGTAATGTTAACTGAGGTGAAGAAGGAGCGGAATTGTGTGGCCGCCATTTGAATAATGACACCTGTGTAACTTAACCCTTTTCATGTAAATGAATAACCTGAAAAGCAATTAAATCTGTGTTATTTCTAAACAAATTTGTGTGAGATATTATTTCGATAACCCAGATTGCTTCCGTCTCTTGTTTAACGACACTTAGGCACCCTTAGGTATATTTAACACATTCAGTGTAAACGAATTGAGCACGTGGCATCCGGAGCATTATAATACATACAATAGATATGCAAGTGAAGTACCTTATTATGGTAAGTACACACAATTATAAAAAATGTGTTTATTGAGTGAGGTAACAAATGACGACCCGAACAGTGACTTTATTGTTAGTTAACAAATGTCGACCCGAACTAGGGACTTAATTATTCTATCAGTTAACAAATGGCGCCCGAACAGGGACTTTATATAACAAACTATCTTATATAAATGAACCAGAGTACGGAAGCAGACGGGTAGCGAAATATAAATAACACAAAACAACATAGAGTACCAGTGTAGGTTATGTTATGTAGAGTGTATGGTAGAGATACAGTCAAATTTTATATATTTAAAACTCCACAATGGCAAACCGTAGCAAAATAAGCATTACTGAATCGCAAATTATGAGCGAAGGCGATCAATCAAACCAATTGTAAATAAAAGAAACAGAGAGAATGAGATTGTAAAGATTATGCAAACACTTTTTGAAATACAAAATAATAAATTTGATGTGAAATTTAATGATTTGAAAAGTGGCATTAATGAAATTAAGAAACAAAATTGTCATATTGATAAAAGATTAAATGAGATACATGCACGGTTAGATGAGATAGAGTTAGAAAATAAGAAGGGAGTAGACAAATTAGAGATAAACAAAGACAAGGTAAGTAGGGGAGAAAATTATGACAAAATAAATAAAAGTATGATATTAGAAAATGATTATGTAAACAGGGGTAGTGATAATGAGATTTTATGGGGAATAGAATATGATAATGATGGAATGATAGTGTGAGTTGAAGGGTTAAAGAGAGTGTGTAAAGAAAGTATAATTGTAAGGGGATTGCAGGGGGTAAAATTTTCCCTTAATGATGGAGTAGGGGGTGAAGCCCATGTGTTTAGGAAGGACGAGAGTGCCTTCGATGTATATTTGGGAGACATATGGTCTACAAATAAAGTCCTTGGTTTTTTTAGTGCACTTCACAGGTGGTGCAATAGTGGTGAATTAGTGTCCCCTGCAAATGTAGAAAGAGAGAATGTAGCTTGGTGTGGTAGAGAGAGATATAATAAAAGAGAGAGATGTTTTGAAAGTGAGAGGTATTGTGAGAGAAAATGAGAAATAGAGGTTTTTAAGATGAGTAGAAATTATGAAGAATTAAGGGAAAAGTTAGGAGGAGAGATGATATATAATAAAAATAAGAACTTACCTTGTAATGAAACGGAAGTAGTAGGAGATAAGGGAAATAATGATTTTATAAATTACCTAATTATGACTAATAATACAGAAGGTGACAGGACAATGACCAATCATGACAGATTAAATGAGTTTGAGGAAAATGATGAAAATTTGAATGGTATATGTACAGTATTTATGATGTTAGTATAAGAGAGTCAATAATAAGCAATGTATATAGATATAAGATAAGATTATTGTTTGACGATGGAGGTTAAATATTTTATTGTGTTTATGAACAGTTAATTATGTGGACAGTGTTTTTCAAGATGGACTGCTTTCTGACTGATTTTTGATAAACGATAAAATGATAATTTGGATTGTATATTTTTTGTGTGTATTGGTGTCAGTGTATTTGGGTACTTTTGATGTTATGTATTTTATGTATTTTTTTGTGTAAACCATGTACGGTAGAATTTTAAATAATTTAAGGAAGTTTGATGATGAATTTGAATAATTATGAGATTTAGATTCAAAGGGATAATAAATGATTACGCATATGATATATTTGGATATTGAGTTGTTTTAGGATTGTAAGATAAGTGATGAATTTTCTAGTGGTATATTAAGGTGAAATGTTGTAAAGAGGTTTGGGGATAGCAATAAATAGAGGCATGGGAGTTAGTTAAATAGAGTTAATGGGAGTTAGTGAAAATAAGAATGTTGAGATACAGATAATATATAAAGAGGTGTTAGATATTTTAGGGAAACGGTAGTTAGTGATTATATGTAGAGAGGTGAGTAATGTGAATGGTATATATATTTAATGATGATGATATTTTGTAGTAAGGATCCGGTGTAAGGAGTGATCAGCGTGCGATGTGGCAAGAGACCAACATGCAGCGTTGTGGCAGGCTGAGCAATTTTGGGTTAGAGTGTTTGCCGATATTTGGTGGAGGGCAAGTGGTTAGGAATGGGTATGGCCAGGTAGGGAACACACATTCTAGTACAAAGAGGAGCAGTGCCAGAGGATTTAAATGGGATTAGTGAAGGGGGTTATTATAGAGATATTGGTGTCATAATATATAAATATGGGTGTTAGTAGTGGTTGTTAGTAGAAAAAAGGGGTAGTAAGGTTAGATAGACAATTGCCAAAATAAGATAGAGAATAATGAATAACAGAGAGTCACCCAAACTAGACAAGGATTGAGGAAAGGTTAGAAAAGGAAAATTCTTGGTAGGAAGGTAATGTAACTGAAAGGTGAATAATAAGTTTGACATTTTTTTATAGAATCTAAGGATATAACAAAGGTTAAATAATTAAAAGTTGAAAAGAGTTGATAGTAGTAATGTTATAAAGTTTTGGTACAAGTTATGTAAATATAAATTGTTTAATGTAAATGTAACAATGTTAATGTTTAATGTAAAATGTTTTACTATGTTTTTATTATGTTGATGGTACAATATTGTGTGTGGTTGGGAGTTTGCTACAGGGGTAGCAACGACGACAAATATTAAATGTCAAAGAAGTAATAATGATATTGGTGTTGGTTATCAAGTAGATAATTATGATTCTGTTGTAAAGAAAAATAAATGTAAAGAAAATTGGGTAAAGAAAAATATAAAGAATTTTGAAGTATTTGCCATAATAGGTATATATTTTGATTTTAGGTGAAGTAAAATAGTGGAGATAGTAGTTGTTGTTTGGAGGATTAAAAGTTGTTTTGTGCTTAGTATAATAATATGTTTTCTTGTGATGAGAGAAGTAAGTTGACGTTGACTGGAGTCAGAGAATTTTAGTACCTGGAAGAATGTTTGAAAAATGGAGAGGATTTTCTGTCTTAAATCTTGTTTTGTTATTTGGAAAAATTATTAATTAAGAAAGCCAATGCCTAGTAACATAAACCAATGCATCTAAGGGGAAGCATATCAGTTGTAGATATGGAGATAGATAAAGCCACTATTTTAAATTTTGTATTGCATGTTTCAGAGTTTTGGTGGTGTTGTGACCACGGTCCTGAGCTGGCCGGAGCGTCAGAACAGAAGCGTTGAGTGCCTCATGGCCTTATGGTGTTGGGATCTCTCCTGAGAAGTCCAGTAAGGTCAGAAGGTACGATCAGCATCATGGGACCAAGGGTAAGTGATTGAATTTTTTTTTATAAACACTACAGGGGGTTGTGGCAACATATCTGAACTGACCCTTTTAGAAAAGTGTGAATGAGTCAATGAAAGTTTTTATGTTTCGACATAAAACCTTTCATTGAGGGGGTTTTGTAACGGGACAAACAAGGCCTGTTGTCATAATTATGGGGTTTGAGGATGTTACAGAATATTTTTATTGTATTCATGTTATATAAAGTATGGTTAGGTCCATTTTCCCTATGTCTGCACAAACAACGCAGTTTCATCGATACGATTTACTTCAAGGCCGAAGGCGTACGTGTGAAGGAGAATGTATACAATGGCGATTCTGATCGACACTAACAAAATGATATTACAAATATTGACACACGTCTCAACAATGACGAGGAACAATGTCGTCAGCTGATGCAGACGAATAGTGGATCACAATTGATCCCCTCCACCTGTCGACAGTTCGACACTATGTCTGCCCACTCTGAAGAACTTTGTCATGGCGACAACGTGTATATTTCTTTCTGGTAAAAAATAACCAGCTAAGTGTAAATCAAAATTCAAAAATGTAACCAGCAGTAAACAGTGAAAGTTACTAATCTTACTTATGTAAATTCAGTGCAACAACGGACTAAAACAGACAGTACAACCAACACCGACGTACGCCGACCAACGGCCAGAACATGGAAAACGTCTGAACTACACAACACCTACTAACTTCAGGAAAGTCATTATTACAACTATTCTTATTTTCAAAATTTAGAGCTCTAACAAAATATTCAATGCACAAACTTTATTATCTGTAATATTAGTATGTGAGGGAGAGAGTGCAAGCAAAACTAGGCATTGGTTTATGAATAAAAGTGATATTGTGACTCAATTACTCAATAAGAGATCGCAATTACTATAGCTATATGTATATGTGTAAAAGGTTTATTTTATGATATTGTTTTGAATCGTATGAGATCGAAAACAGTAATGTTAACTGAGGTGAAGAAGGAGCGGAATTGTGTGGCCGCCATTTGAATAATGACACCTGTGTAACTTAACCCTTTTCATGTAAATGAATAACCTGAAAAGCAATTAAATCTGTGTTATTTCTAAACAAATTTGTGTGAGATATTATTTCGATAACGCAGATTGCTTCCGTCTCTTGTTTAACGACACTTAGGCACCCTTAGGTATATTTAACACATTCAGTGTAAACGAATTGAGCACGTGGCATCCGGAGCATTATAATACATACAATAGATATGCAAGTGAAGTACCTTATTATGGTAAGTACACACAATTATAAAAAATGTGTTTATTGAGTGAGGTAACAAATGACGACCCGAACAGTGACTTTATTGTTAGTTAACAAATGTCGACCCGAACTAGGGACTTAATTATTCTATCAGTTAACAAATGGCGCCCGAACAGGGACTTTATATAACAAACTATCTTATATAAATGAACCAGAGTACGGAAGCAGACGGGTAGCGAAATATAAATAACACAAAACAACATAGAGTACCAGTGTAGGTTATGTTATGTAGAGTGTATGGTAGAGATACAGTCAAATTTTATATATTTAAAACTCCACAATGGCAAACCGTAGCAAAATAAGCATTACTGAATCGCAAATTATGAGCGAAGGCGATCAATCAAACCAATTGTAAATAAAAGAAACAGAGAGAATGAGATTGTAAAGATTATGCAAACACTTTTTGAAATACAAAATAATAAATTTGATGTGAAATTTAATGATTTGAAAAGTGGCATTAATGAAATTAAGAAACAAAATTGTCATATTGATAAAAGATTAAATGAGATACATGCACGGTTAGATGAGATAGAGTTAGAAAATAAGAAGGGAGTAGACAAATTAGAGATAAACAAAGACAAGGTAAGTAGGGGAGAAAATTATGACAAAATAAATAAAAGTATGATATTAGAAAATGATTATGTAAACAGGGGTAGTGATAATGAGATTTTATGGGGAATAGAATATGATAATGATGGAATGATAGTGTGAGTTGAAGGGTTAAAGAGAGTGTGTAAAGAAAGTATAATTGTAAGGGGATTGCAGGGGGTAAAATTTTCCCTTAATGATGGAGTAGGGGGTGAAGCCCATGTGTTTAGGAAGGACGAGAGTGCCTTCGATGTATATTTGGGAGACATATGGTCTACAAATAAAGTCCTTGGTTTTTTTAGTGCACTTCACAGGTGGTGCAATAGTGGTGAATTAGTGTCCCCTGCAAATGTAGAAAGAGAGAATGTAGCTTGGTGTGGTAGAGAGAGATATATTAAAAGAGAGAGATGTTTTGAAAGTGAGAGGTATTGTGAGAGAAAATGAGAAATAGAGGTTTTTAAGATGAGTAGAAATTATGAAGAATTAAGGGAAAAGTTAGGAGGAGAGATGATATATAATAAAAATAAGAACTTACCTTGTAATGAAACGGAAGTAGTAGGAGATAAGGGAAATAATGATTTTATAAATTACCTAATTATGACTAATAATACAGAAGGTGACAGGACAATGACCAATCATGACAGATTAAATGAGTTTGAGGAAAATGATGAAAATTTGAATGGTATATGTACAGTATTTATGATGTTAGTATAAGAGAGTCAATAATAAGCAATGTATATAGATATAAGATAAGATTATTGTTTGACGATGGAGGTTAAATATTTTATTGTGTTTATGAACAGTTAATTATGTGGACAGTGTTTTTCAAGATGGACTGCTTTCTGACTGATTTTTGATAAACGATAAAATGATAATTTGGATTGTATATTTTTTGTGTGTATTGGTGTCAGTGTATTTGGGTACTTTTGATGTTATGTATTTTATGTATTTTTTTGTGTAAACCATGTACGGTAGAATTTTAAATAATTTAAGGAAGTTTGATGATGAATTTGAATAATTATGAGATTTAGATTCAAAGGGATAATAAATGATTACGCATATGATATATTTGGATATTGAGTTGTTTTAGGATTGTAAGATAAGTGATGAATTTTCTAGTGGTATATTAAGGTGAAATGTTGTAAAGAGGTTTGGGGATAGCGATAAATAGAGGCATGGGAGTTAGTTAAATAGAGTTAATGGGAGTTAGTGAAAATAAGAATGTTGAGATACAGATAATATATAAAGAGGTGTTAGATATTTTAGGGAAACGGTAGTTAGTGATTATATGTAGAGAGGTGAGTAATGTGAATGGTATATATATTTAATGATGATGATATTTTGTAGTAAGGATCCGGTGTAAGGAGTGATCAGCGTGCGATGTGGCAAGAGACCAACATGCAGCGTTGTGGCAGGCTGAGCAATTTTGGGTTAGAGTGTTTGCCGATATTTGGTGGAGGGCAAGTGGTTAGGAATGGGTATGGCCAGGTAGGGAACACACATTCTAGTACAAAGAGGAGCGGTGCCAGAGGATTTAAATGGGATTAGTGAAGGGGGTTATTATAGAGATATTGGTGTCATAATATATAAATATGGGTGTTAGTAGTGGTTGTTAGTAGAAAAAAGGGGTAGTAAGGTTAGATAGACAATTGCCAAAATAAGATAGAGAATAATGAATAACAGAGAGTCACCCAAACTGGACAAGGATTGAGGAAAGGTTAGAAAAGGAAAATTCTTGGTAGGAAGGTAATGTAACTGAAAGGTGAATAATAAGTTTGAAATTTTTTTATAGAATCTAAGGATATAACAAAGGTTAAATAATTAAAAGTTGAAAAGAGTTGATAGTAGTAATGTTATAAAGTTTTGGTACAAGTTGTGTAAATATAAATTGTTTAATGTAAATGTAACAATGTTAATGTTTAATGTACAATGTTTTACTATGTTTTTATTATGTTGATGGTACAATAGTGTGTGTGGGTTGGGAGGTTGCTACAGGGGTAGCAACGACGACAAATATTAAATGTCAAAGAAGTAATAATGATATTGGTGTTGGTTATCAAGTAGATAATTATGATTCTGTTGTAAAGAAAAATAAGTGTAAAGAAAATTGGGTAAAGAAAAATATAAAGAATTTTGAAGTATTTGCCATAATAGGTATATATTTTGATTTTAGGTGAAGTAAAATAGTGGAGATAGTAGTTGTTGTTTGGAGGATTAAAAGTTGTTTTGTGCTTAGTATAATAATATGTTTTCTTGTGATGAGAGAAGTAAGTTGACGTTGACTGGAGTCAGAGAATTTTAGTACCTGGAAGAATGTTTGAAAAATGGAGAGGATTTTCTGTCTTAAATCTTGTTTTGTTATTTGGAAAAATTATTAATTAAGAAAGCCAATGCCTAGTAACATAAACCAATCCATCTAAGGGGAAGCATATCAGTTGTAGATATGGAGATAGATAAAGCCACTATTTTAAATTTTGTATTGCATGTTTCAGAGTTTTGGTGGTGTTGTGACCGCGGTCCTGAGCTGGCCGGAGCGTCAGAACAGAAGCGTTGAGTGCCTCATGGCCTTATGGTGTTGGGATCTCTCCTGAGAAGTCCAGTAAGGTCAGAAGGTACGATCAGCATCATGGGACCAATGGTAAGTGATTGAATTTTTTTTTATAAACACTACAGGGGGTTGTGGGAACATATCTGAACTGACCCTTTTAGAAAAGTGTGAATGAGTCGATGAAAGTTTTTATGTTTCGACATAAAACCTTTCATTGAGGGGGTTTTGTAACGGGACAAACAAGGCCTGTTGTCATAATTATGGGGTTTGAGGATGTTACAGAATATTTTTATTGTATTCATGTTATATAAAGTATGGTTAGGTCCATTTTCCCTATGTCTGCACAAACAACGCAGTTTCATCGATACGATTTACTTCAAGGCCGAAGGCGTACGTGTGAAGGAGAATGTATACAATGGCGATTCTGATCGACACTAACAAAATGATATTACAAATATTGACACACGTCTCAACAATGACGAGGAACAATGTCGTCAGCTGATGCAGACGAATAGTGGATCACAATTGATCCCCTCCACCTGTCGACAGTTCGACACTATGTCTGCCCACTCTGAAGAACTTTGTCATGGCGACAACATGTATATTTCTTTCTGGTAAAAAATAACCAGCTAAGTGTAAATCAAAATTCAAAAATGTAACCAGCAGTAAACATTGAAAGTTACTAATCTTACTTATGTAAATTCAGTGCAACAACGGACTAAAACAGACAGTACAACCAACACCGACGTACGCCGACCAACGGCCAGAACATGGAAAACGTCTGAACTACACAACACCTACTAACTTCAGGAAAGTCATTATTACAACTATTCTTATTTTCAAAATTTAGAGCTCTAACAAAATATTCAATGCACAAACTTTATTATCTGTAATATTAGTATGTGAGGGAGAGAGTGCAAGCAAAACTAGGCATTGGTTTATGAATAAAAGTGATATTGTGACTCAATTACTCAATAAGAGATCGCAATTACTATAGCTATATGTATATGTGTAAACGTTTATTTTATGATATTGTTTTGAATCGTATGAGATCGAAAACAGTAATGTTAACTGAGGTGAAGAAGGAGCGGAATTGTGTGGCCGCCATTTGAATAATGACACCTGTGTAACTTAACCCTTTTCATGTAAATGAATAACCTGAAAAGCAATTAAATCTGTGTTATTTCTAAACAAATTTGTGTGAGATATTATTTTGATAACCCAGATTGCTTCCGTCTCTTGTTTAACGACACTTTGGCACCCTTAGGTATATTTAACACATTCAGTGTAAACGAATTGAGCACGTGGCATCCGGAGCATTATAATACATACAATAGATATGCAAGTGAAGTACCTTATTATGGTAAGTACACACAATTATAAAAAATGTGTTTATTGAGTGAGGTAACAAATGACGACCCGAACAGTGACTTTATTGTTAGTTAACAAATGTCGACCCGAACTAGGGACTTAATTATTCTATCAGTTAACAAATGGCGCCCGAACAGGGACTTTATATAACAAACTATCTTATATAAATGAACCAGAGTACGGAAGCAGACGGGTAGCGAAATATAAATAACACAAAACAACATAGAGTACCAGTGTAGGTTATGTTATGTAGAGTGTATGGTAGAGATACAGTCAAATTTTATATATTTAAAACTCCACAATGGCAAACCGTAGCAAAATAAGCATTACTGAATCGCAAATTATGAGCTAGGGCGATCAATCAAACCAATTGTAAATAAAAGAAACAAAGAGAATGAGATTGTAAAGATTATGCAAACACTTTTTGAAATACAAAATAATAAATTTGATGTGAAATTTAATGATTTGAAAAGTGGCATTAATGAAATTAAGAAACAAAATTGTCATATTGATAAAAGATTAAATGAGATACATGCACGGTTAGATGAGATAGAGTTAGAAAATAAGAAGGGAGTAGACAAATTAGAGATAAACAAAGACAAGGTAAGTAGGGGAGAAAATTATGACAAAATAAATAAAAGTATGATATTAGAAAATGATTATGTAAACAGGGGTAGTGATAATGAGATTTTATGGGGAATAGAATATGATAATGATGGAATGATAGTGTGAGTTGAAGGGTTAAAGAGAGTGTGTAAAGAAAGTATAATTGTAAGGGGATTGCAGGGGGTAAAATTTTCCCTTAATGATGGAGTAGGGGGTGAAGCCCATGTGTTTAGGAAGGACGAGAGTGCCTTCGATGTATATTTGGGAGACATATGGTCTACAAATAAAGTCCTTGGTTTTTTTAGTGCACTTCACAGGTGGTGCAATAGTGGTGAATTAGTGTCCCCTGCAAATGTAGAAAGAGAGAATGTAGCTTGGTGTGGTAGAGAGAGATATATTAAAAGAGAGAGATGTTTTGAAAGTGAGAGGTATTGTGAGAGAAAATGAGAAATAGAGGTTTTTAAGATGAGTAGAAATTATGAAGAATTAAGGGAAAAGTTAGGAGGAGAGATGATATATAATAAAAATAAGAACTTACCTTGTAATGAACGGAAAGAGTAGGAGATAAGGGAAATAATGATTTTATAAATTACCTAATTATGACTAATAATACAGAAGGTGACAGGACAATGACCAATCATGACAGATTAAATGAGTTTGAGGAAAATGATGAAAATTTGAATGGTATATGTACAGTATTTATGATGTTAGTATAAGAGAGTCAATAATAAGCAATGTATATAGATATAAGATAAGATTATTGTTTGACGATGGAGGTTAAATATTTTATTGTGTTTATGAACATTTAATTATGTGGACAGTGTTTTTCAAGATGGACTGCTTTCTGACTGATTTTTGATAAACGATAAAATGATAATTTGGATTGTATATTTTTTGTGTGTATTGGTGTCAGTGTATTTGGGTACTTTTGATGTTATGTATTTTATGTATTTTTTTGTGTAAACCATGTACGGTAGAATTTTAAATAATTTAAGGAAGTTTGATGATGAATTTGAATAATTATGAGATTTAGATTCAAAGGGATAATAAATGATTACGCATATGATATATTTGGATATTGAGTTGTTTTAGGATTGTAAGATAAGTGATGAATTTTCTAGTGGTATATTAAGGTGAAATGTTGTAAAGAGGTTTGGGGATAGCGATAAATAGAGGCATGGGAGTTAGTTAAATAGAGTTAATGGGAGTTAGTGAAAATAAGAATGTTGAGATACAGATAATATATAAAGAGGTGTTAGATATTTTAGGGAAACGGTAGTTAGTGATTATATGTAGAGAGGTGAGTAATGTGAATGGTATATATATTTAATGATGATGATATTTTGTAGTAAGGATCCGGTGTAAGGAGTGATCAGCGTGCGATGTGGCAAGAGACCAACATGCAGCGTTGTGGCAGGCTGAGCAATTTTGGGTTAGAGTGTTTGCCGATATTTGGTGGAGGGCAAGTGGTTAGGAATGGGTATGGCCAGGTAGGGAACACACATTCTAGTACAAAGAGGAGCGGTGCCAGAGGATTTAAATGGGATTAGTGAAGGGGGTTATTATAGAGATATTGGTGTCATAATATATAAATATGGGTGTTAGTAGTGGTTGTTAGTAGAAAAAAGGGGTAGTAAGGTTAGATAGACAATTGCCAAAATAAGATAGAGAATAATGAATAACAGAGAGTCACCCAAACTGGACAAGGATTGAGGAAAGGTTAGAAAAGGAAAATTCTTGGTAGGAAGGTAATGTAACTGAAAGGTGAATAATAAGTTTGAAATTTTTTTATAGAATCTAAGGATATAACAAAGGTTAAATAATTAAAAGTTGAAAAGAGTTGATAGTAGTAATGTTATAAAGTTTTGGTACAAGTTGTGTAAATATAAATTGTTTAATGTAAATGTAACAATGTTAATGTTTAATGTACAATGTTTTACTATGTTTTTATTATGTTGATGGTACAATAGTGTGTGTGGGTTGGGAGGTTGCTACAGGGGTAGCAACGACGACAAATATTAAATGTCAAAGAAGTAATAATGATATTGGTGTTGGTTATCAAGTAGATAATTATGATTCTGTTGTAAAGAAAAATAAGTGTAAAGAAAATTGGGTAAAGAAAAATATAAAGAATTTTGAAGTATTTGCCATAATAGGTATATATTTTGATTTTAGGTGAAGTAAAATAGTGGAGATAGTAGTTGTTGTTTGGAGGATTAAAAGTTGTTTTGTGCTTAGTATAATAATATGTTTTCTTGTGATGAGAGAAGTAAGTTGACGTTGACTGGAGTCAGAGAATTTTAGTACCTGGAAGAATGTTTGAAAAATGGAGAGGATTTTCTGTCTTAAATCTTGTTTTGTTATTTGGAAAAATTATTAATTAAGAAAGCCAATGCCTAGTAACATAAACCAATGCATCTAAGGGGAAGCATATCAGTTGTAGATATGGAGATAGATAAAGCCACTATTTTAAATTTTGTATTGCATGTTTCAGAGTTTTGGTGGTGTTGTGACCGCGGTCCTGAGCTGGCCGGAGCGTCAGAACAGAAGCGTTGAGTGCCTCATGGCCTTATGGTGTTGGGATCTCTCCTGAGAAGTCCAGTAAGGTCAGAAGGTACGATCAGCATCATGGGACCAAGGGTAAGTGATTGAATTTTTTTTTATAAACACTACAGGGGGTTGTGGCAACATATCTGAACTGACCCTTTTAGAAAAGTGTGAATGAGTCAATGAAAGTTTTTATGTTTCGACATAAAACCTTTCATTGAGGGGGTTTTGTAACGGGACAAACAAGGCCTGTTGTCATAATTATGGGGTTTGAGGATGTTACAGAATATTTTTATTGTATTCATGTTATATAAAGTATGGTTAGGTCCATTTTCCCTATGTCTGCACAAACAACGCAGTTTCATCGATACGATTTACTTCAAGGCCGAAGGCGTACGTGTGAAGGAGAATGTATACAATGGCGATTCTGATCGACACTAACAAAATGATATTACAAATATTGACACACGTCTCAACAATGACGAGGAACAATGTCGTCAGCTGATGCAGACGAATAGTGGATCACAATTGATCCCCTCCACCTGTCGACAGTTCGACACTATGTCTGCCCACTCTGAAGAACTTTGTCATGGCGACAACGTGTATATTTCTTTCTGGTAAAAAATAACCAGCTAAGTGTAAATCAAAATTCAAAAATGTAACCAGCAGTAAACAGTGAAAGTTACTAATCTTACTTATGTAAATTCAGTGCAACAACGGACTAAAACAGACAGTACAACCAACACGACGTACGCCGACCAACGGGCAGAACATGGAAAACGTCTGAACTACACAACACCTACTAACTTCAGGAAAGTCATTATTACAACTATTCTTATTTTCAAAATTTAGAGCTCTAACAAAATATTCAATGCACAAACTTTATTATCTGTAATATTAGTATGTGAGGGAGAGAGTGCAAGCAAAACTAGGCATTGGTTTATGAATAAAAGTGATATTGTGACTCAATTACTCAATAAGAGATCGCAATTACTATAGCTATATGCATATGTGTAAAAGGTTTATTTTATGATATTGTTTTGAATCGTATGAGATCGAAAACAGTAATGTTAACTGAGGTGAAGAAGGAGCAGAATTGTGTGGCCGCCATTTGAATAATGACACCTGTGTAACTTAACCCTTTTCATGTAAATGAATAACCTGAAAAGCAATTAAATCTGTGTTATTTCTAAACAAATTTGTGTGAGATATTATTTCGATAACCCAGATTGCTTCCGTCTCTTGTTTAACGACACTTTGGCACCCTTAGGTATATTTAACACATTCAGTGTAAGCGAATTGAGCACGTGGCATCCGGAGCATTATAATACATACAATAGATATGCAAGTGAAGTACCTTATTATGGTAAGTACACACAATTATAAAAAATGTGTTTATTGAGTGAGGTAACAAATGACGACCCGAACAGTGACTTTATTGTTAGTTAACAAATGTCGACCCGAACTAGGGACTTAATTATTCTATCAGTTAACAAATGGCGCCCGAACAGGGACTTTATATAACAAACTATCTTATATAAATGAACCAGAGTACGGAAGCAGACGGGTAGCGAAATATAAATAACACAAAACAACATAGAGTACCAGTGTAGGTTATGTTATGTAGAGTGTATGGTAGAGATACAGTCAAATTTTATATATTTAAAACTCCACAATGGCAAACCGTAGCAAAATAAGCATTACTGAATCGCAAATTATGAGCGAAGGCGATCAATCAAACCAATTGTAAATAAAAGAAACAAAGAGAATGAGATTGTAAAGATTATGCAAACACTTTTTGAAATACAAAATAAAAAATTTGATGTGAAATTTAATGATTTGAAAAGTGGCATTAATGAAATTAAGAAACAAAATTGTCATATTGATAAAAGATTAAATGAGATACATGCACGGTTAGATGAGATAGAGTTAGAAAATAAGAAGGGAGTAGACAAATTAGAGATAAACAAAGACAAGGTAAGTAGGGGAGAAAATTATGACAAAATAAATAAAAGTATGATATTAGAAAATGATTATGTAAACAGGGGTAGTGATAATGAGATTTTATGGGGAATAGAATATGATAATGATGGAATGATAGTGTGAGTTGAAGGGTTAAAGAGAGTGTGTAAAGAAAGTATAATTGTAAGGGGATTGCAGGGGGTAAAATTTTCCCTTAATGATGGAGTAGGGGGTGAAGCCCATGTGTTTAGGAAGGACGAGAGTGCCTTCGATGTATATTTTGGAGACATATGGTCTACAAATAAAGTCCTTGGTTTTTTTGTGCACTTCACAGGTGGTGCAATAGTGGTGAATTAGTGTCCCCTGCAAATATAGAAAGAGAGAATGTAGCTTGGTGTGGTAGAGAGAGATATATTAAAAGAGAGAGATGTTTTGAAAGTGAGAGGTATTGTGAGAGAAAATGAGAAATAGAGGTTTTTAAGATGAGTAGAAATTATGAAGAATTAAGGGAAAAGTAAGGAGGAGAGATGATATATAATAAAAATAAGAACTTACCTTGTAATGAAACGGAAGTAGTAGGAGATAAGGGAAATAATGATTTTATAAATTACCTAATTATGACTAATAATACAAAAGGTGACAGGACAATGACCAATCATGACAGATTAAATGAGTTTGAGGAAAATGATGAAAATTTGAATGGTATATGTATTTATGATGTTAGTATAAGAGAGTCAGTAATAAGCAATGTATATAGATATAAGATAAGATTATTGTTTGACGATGGAGGTTAAATATTTTATTGTGTTTATGAACATTTAATTATGTGGACAGTGTTTTTCAAGATGGACTGCTTTCTGACTGATTTTTGATAAACGATAAAATGATAATTTGGATTGTATATTTTTTGTGTGTATTGGTGTCAGTGTATTTGGGTACTTTTGATGTTATGTATTTTATGTATTTTTTTGTGTAAACCATGTACGGTAGAATTTTAAATAATTTAAGGAAGTTTGATGATGAATTTGAATAATTATGAGATTTAGATTCAAAGGGATAATAAATGATTACGCATATGATATATTTGGATATTGAGTTGTTTTAGGATTGTAAGATAAGTGATGAATTTTCTAGTGGTATATTAAGGTGAAATGTTGTAAAGAGGTTTGGGGATAGCGATAAATAGAGGCATGGGAGTTAGTTAAATAGAGTTAATGGGAGTTAGTGAAAATAAGAATGTTGAGATACAGATAATATATAAAGAGGTGTTAGATATTTTAGGGAAACGGTAGTTAGTGATTATATGTAGAGAGGTGAGTAATGTGAATGGTATATATATTTAATGATGATGATATTTTGTAGTAAGGATCCGGTGTAAGGAGTGATCAGCGTGCGATGTGGCAAGAGACCAACATGCAGCGTTGTGGCAGGCTGAGCAATTTTGGGTTAGAGTGTTTGCCGATATTTGGTGGAGGGCAAGTGGTTAGGAATGGGTATGGCCAGGTAGGGAACACACATTCTAGTACAAAGAGGAGCGGTGCCAGAGGATTTAAATGGGATTAGCGAAGGGGGTTATTATAGAGATATTGGTGTCATAATATATAAATATGGGTGTTAGTAGTGGTTGTTAGTAGAAAAAAGGGGTAGTAAGGTTAGATAGACAATTGCCAAAATAAGATAGAGAATAATGAATAACAGAGAGTCACCCAAACTGGACAAGGATTGAGGAAAGGTTAGAAAAGGAAAATTCTTGGTAGGAAGGTAATGTAACTGAAAGGTGAATAATAAGTTTGAAATTTTTTTATAGAATCTAAGGATATAACAAAGGTTAAATAATTAAAAGTTGAAAAGAGTTGATAGTAGTAATGTTATAAAGTTTTGGTACAAGTTGTGTAAATATAAATTGTTTAATGTAAATGTAACAATGTTAATGTTTAATGTACAATGTTTTACTATGTTTTTATTATGTTGATGGTACAATAGTGTGTGTGGGTTGGGAGGTTGCTACAGGGGTAGCAACGACGACAAATATTAAATGTCAAAGAAGTAATAATGATATTGGTGTTGGTTATCAAGTAGATAATTATGATTCTGTTGTAAAGAAAAATAAGTGTAAAGAAAATTGGGTAAAGAAAAATATAAAGAATTTTGAAGTATTTGCCATAATAGGTATATATTTTGATTTTAGGTGAAGTAAAATAGTGGAGATAGTAGTTGTTGTTTGGAGGATTAAAAGTTGTTTTGTGCTTAGTATAATAATATGTTTTCTTGTGATGAGAGAAGTAAGTTGACGTTGACTGGAGTCAGAGAATTTTAGTACCTGGAAGAATGTTTGAAAAATGGAGAGGATTTTCTGTCTTAAATCTTGTTTTGTTATTTGGAAAAATTATTAATTAAGAAAGCCAATGCCTAGTAACATAAACCAATGCATCTAAGGGGAAGCATATCAGTTGTAGATATGGAGATAGATAAAGCCACTATTTTAAATTTTGTATTGCATGTTTCAGAGTTTTGGTGGTGTTGTGACCGCGGTCCTGAGCTGGCCGGAGCGTCAGAACAGAAGCGTTGAGTGCCTCATGGCCTTATGGTGTTGGGATCTCTCCTGAGAAGTCCAGTAAGGTCAGAAGGTACGATCAGCATCATGGGACCAAGGGTAAGTGATTGAATTTTTTTTTATAAACACTACAGGGGGTTGTGGCAACATATCTGAACTGACCCTTTTAGAAAAGTGTGAATGAGTCAATGAAAGTTTTTATGTTTCGACATAAAACCTTTCATTGAGGGGGTTTTGTAACGGGACAAACAAGGCCTGTTGTCATAATTATGGGGTTTGAGGATGTTACAGAATATTTTTATTGTATTCATGTTATATAAAGTATGGTTAGGTCCATTTTCCCTATGTCTGCACAAACAACGCAGTTTCATCGATACGATTTACTTCAAGGCCGAAGGCGTACGTGTGAAGGAGAATGTATACAATGGCGATTCTGATCGACACTAACAAAATGATATTACAAATATTGACACACGTCTCAACAATGACGAGGAACAATGTCGTCAGCTGATGCAGACGAATAGTGGATCACAATTGATCCCCTCCACCTGTCGACAGTTCGACACTATGTCTGTCCACTCTGAAGAACTTTGTCATGGCGACAACATGTATATTTCTTTCTGGTAAAAAATAACCAGCTAAGTGTAAATCAAAATTCAAAAATGTAACCAGCAGTAAACAGTGAAAGTTACTAATCTTACTTATGTAAATTCAGTGCAACAACGGACTAAAACAGACAGTACAACCAACACCGACGTACGCCGACCAACGGCCAGAACATGGAAAACGTCTGAACTACACAACACCTACTAACTTCAGGAAAGTCATTATTACAACTATTCTTATTTTCAAAATTTAGAGCTCTAACAAAATATTCAATGCACAAACTTTATTATCTGTAATATTAGTATGTGAGGGAGAGAGTGCAAGCAAAACTAGGCATTGGTTTATGAATAAAAGTGATATTGTGACTCAATTACTCAATAAGAGATCGCAATTACTATAGCTATATGTATATGTGTAAACGTTTATTTTATGATATTGTTTTGAATCGTATGAGATCGAAAACAGTAATGTTAACTGAGGTGAAGAAGGAGCGGAATTGTGTGGCCGCCATTTGAATAATGACACCTGTGTAACTTAACCCTTTTCATGTAAATGAATAACCTGAAAAGCAATTAAATCTGTGTTATTTCTAAACAAATTTGTGTGAGATATTATTTTGATAACCCAGATTGCTTCCGTCTCTTGTTTAACGACACTTTGGCACCCTTAGGTATATTTAACACATTCAGTGTAAACGAATTGAGCACGTGGCATCCGGAGCATTATAATACATACAATAGATATGCAAGTGAAGTACCTTATTATGGTAAGTACACACAATTATAAAAAATGTGTTTATTGAGTGAGGTAACAAATGACGACCCGAACAGTGACTTTATTGTTAGTTAACAAATGTCGACCCGAACTAGGGACTTAATTATTCTATCAGTTAACAAATGGTGCCCGAACAGGGACTTTATATAACAAACTATCTTATATAAATGAACCAGAGTACGGAGCAGACGGGTAGCGAAATATAAATAACACAAAACAACATAGAGTACCAGTGTAGGTTATGTTATGTAGAGTGTATGGTAGAGATACAGTCAAATTTTATATATTTAAAACTCCACAATGGCAAACCGTAGCAAAATAAGCATTACTGAATCGCAAATTATGAGCTAGGGCGATCAATCAAACCAATTGTAAATAAAAGAAACAAAGAGAATGAGATTGTAAAGATTATGCAAACACTTTTTGAAATACAAAATAATAAATTTGATGTGAAATTTAATGATTTGAAAAGTGGCATTAATGAAATTAAGAAACAAAATTGTCATATTGATAAAAGATTAAATGAGATACATGCACGGTTAGATGAGATAGAGTTAGAAAATAAGAAGGGAGTAGACAAATTAGAGATAAACAAAGACAAGGTAAGTAGGGGAGAAAATTATGACAAAATAAATAAAAGTATGATATTAGAAAATGATTATGTAAACAGGGGTAGTGATAATGAGATTTTATGGGGAATAGAATATGATAATGATGGAATGATAGTGTGAGTTGAAGGGTTAAAGAGAGTGTGTAAAGAAAGTATAATTGTAAGGGGATTGCAGGGGGTAAAATTTTCCCTTAATGATGGAGTAGGGGGTGAAGCCCATGTGTTTAGGAAGGACGAGAGTGCCTTCGATGTATATTTGGGAGACGTATGGTCTACAAATAAAGTCCTTGGTTTTTTTAGTGCACTTCACAGGTGGTGCAATAGTGGTGAATTAGTGTCCCCTGCAAATGTAGAAAGAGAGAATGTAGCTTGGTGTGGTAGAGAGAGATATATTAAAAGAGAGAGATGTTTTGAAAGTGAGAGGTATTGTGAGAGAAAATGAGAAATAGAGGTTTTTAAGATGAGTAGAAATTATGAAGAATTAAGGGAAAAGTTAGGAGGAGAGATGATATATAATAAAAATAAGAACTTACCTTGTAATGAACGGAAAGAGTAGGAGATAAGGGAAATAATGATTTTATAAATTACCTAATTATGACTAATAATACAGAAGGTGACAGGACAATGACCAATCATGACAGATTAAATGAGTTTGAGGAAAATGATGAAAATTTGAATGGTATATGTACAGTATTTATGATGTTAGTATAAGAGAGTCAATAATAAGCAATGTATATAGATATAAGATAAGATTATTGTTTGACGATGGAGGTTAAATATTTTATTGTGTTTATGAACATTTAATTATGTGGACAGTGTTTTTCAAGATGGACTGCTTTCTGACTGATTTTTGATAAACGATAAAATGATAATTTGGATTGTATATTTTTTGTGTGTATTGGTGTCAGTGTATTTGGGTACTTTTGATGTTATGTATTTTATGTATTTTTTTGTGTAAACCATGTACGGTAGAATTTTAAATAATTTAAGGAAGTTTGATGATGAATTTGAATAATTATGAGATTTAGATTCAAAGGGATAATAAATGATTACGCATATGATATATTTGGATATTGAGTTGTTTTAGGATTGTAAGATAAGTGATGAATTTTCTAGTGGTATATTAAGGTGAAATGTTGTAAAGAGGTTTGGGGATAGCGATAAATAGAGGCATGGGAGTTAGTTAAATAGAGTTAATGGGAGTTAGTGAAAATAAGAATGTTGAGATACAGATAATATATAAAGAGGTGTTAGATATTTTAGGGAAACGGTAGTTAGTGATTATATGTAGAGAGGTGAGTAATGTGAATGGTATATGTATTTAATGATGATGATATTTTGTAGTAAGGATCCGGTGTAAGGAGTGATCAGCGTGCGATGTGGCAAGAGACCAACATGCAGCGTTGTGGCAGGCTGAGCAATTTTGGGTTAGAGTGTTTGCCGATATTTGGTGGAGGGCAAGTGGTTAGGAATGGGTATGGCCAGGTAGGGAACACACATTCTAGTACAAAGAGGAGCGGTGCCAGAGGATTTAAATGGGATTAGTGAAGGGGGTTATTATAGAGATATTGGTGTCATAATATATAAATATGGGTGTTAGTAGTGGTTGTTAGTAGAAAAAAGGGGTTGTAAGGTTAGATAGACAATTGCCAAAATAAGATAGAGAATAATGAATAACAGAGAGTCACCCAAACTGGACAAGGATTGAGGGAAGGTTAGAAAAGGAAAATTCTTGGTAGGAAGGTAATGTAACTGAAAGGTGAATAATAAGTTTGAAATTTTTTTATAGAATCTAAGGATATAACAAAGGTTAAATAATTAAAAGTTGAAAAGAGTTGATAGTAGTAATGTTATAAAGTTTTGGTACAAGTTGTGTAAATATAAATTGTTTAATGTAAATGTAACAATGTTAATGTTTAATGTACAATGTTTTACTATGTTTTTATTATGTTGATGGTACAATAGTGTGTGTGGGTTGGGAGGTTGCTACAGGGGTAGCAACGACGACAAATATTAAATGTCAAAGAAGTAATAATGATATTGGTGTTGGTTATCAAGTAGATAATTATGATTCTGTTGTAAAGAAAAATAAGTGTAAAGAAAATTGGGTAAAGAAAAATATAAAGAATTTTGAAGTATTTGCCATAATAGGTATATATTTTGATTTTAGGTGAAGTAAAATAGTGGAGATAGTAGTTGTTGTTTGGAGGATTAAAAGTTGTTTTGTGCTTAGTATAATAATATGTTTTCTTGTGATGAGAGAAGTAAGTTGACGTTGACTGGAGTCAGAGAATTTTAGTACCTGGAAGAATGTTTGAAAAATGGAGAGGATTTTCTGTCTTAAATCTTGTTTTGTTATTTGGAAAAATTATTAATTAAGAAAGCCAATGCCTAGTAACATAAACCAATGCATCTAAGGGGAAGCATATCAGTTGTAGATATGGAGATAGATAAAGCCACTATTTTAAATTTTGTATTGCATGTTTCAGAGTTTTGGTGGTGTTGTGACCGCGGTCCTGAGCTGGCCGGAGCGTCAGAACAGAAGCGTTGAGTGCCTCATGGCCTTATGGTGTTGGGATCTCTCCTGAGAAGTCCAGTAAGGTCAGAAGGTACGATCAGCATCATGGGACCAAGGGTAAGTGATTGAATTTTTTTTTATAAACACTACAGGGGGTTGTGGCAACATATCTGAACTGACCCTTTTAGAAAAGTGTGAATGAGTCAATGAAAGTTTTTTTGTTTCGACATAAAACCTTTCATTGAGGGGGTTTTGTAACGGGACAAACAAGGCCTGTTGTCATAATTATGGGGTTTGAGGATGTTACAGAATATTTTTATTGTATTCATGTTATATAAAGTATGGTTAGGTCCATTTTCCCTATGTCTGCACAAACAACGCAGTTTCATCGATACGATTTACTTCAAGGCCGAAGGCGTACGTGTGAAGGAGAATGTATACAATGGCGATTCTGATCGACACTAACAAAATGATATTAAAAATATTGACACACATCTCAACAATGACGAGGAACAATGTCGTCAGCTGATGCAGACGAATAGTGGATCACAATTGATCCCCTCCACCTGTCGACAGTTCGACACTATGTCTGTCCACTCTGAAGAACTTTGTCATGGCGACAACATGTATATTTCTTTCTGGTAAAAAATAACCAGCTAAGTGTAAATCAAAATTCAAAAATGTAACCAGCAGTAAACAGTGAAAGTTACTAATCTTACTTATGTAAATTCAGTGCAACAACGGACTATAACAGACAGTACAACCAACACCGACGTACGCCGACCAACGGCCAGAACATGGAAAACGTCTTAACTACACAACACCTACTAACTTCAGGAAAGTCATTATTACAACTATTCTTATTTTCAAAATTTAGAGCTCTAACAAAATATTCAATGCACAAACTTTATTATCTGTAATATTAGTATGTGAGGGAGAGAGTGCAAGCAAAACTAGGCATTGGTTTATGAATAAAAGTGATATTGTGACTCAATTACTCAATAAGAGATCGCAATTACTATAGCTATATGTATATGTGTAAAAGGTTTATTTTATGATATTGTTTTGAATCGTATGAGATCGAAAACAGTAATGTTAACTGAGGTGAAGAAGGAGCGGAATTGTGTGGCCGCCATTTGAATAATGACACCTGTGTAACTTAACCCTTTTCATGTAAATGAATAACCTGAAAAGCAATTAAATCTGTGTTATTTCTAAACAAATTTGTGTGAGATATTATTTCGATAACCCAGATTGCTTCCGTCTCTTGTTTAACGACACTTTGGCACCCTTAGGTATATTTAACACATTCAGTGTAAACGAATTGAGCACGTGGCATCCGGAGCATTATAATACATACAATAGATATGCAAGTGAAGTACCTTATTATGGTAAGTACACACAATTATAAAAACTGTGTTTATTGAGTGAGGTAACAAATGACGACCCGAACAGTGACTTTATTGTTAGTTAACAAATGTCGACCCGAACTAGGGACTTAATTATTCTATCAGTTAACAAATGGCGCCCGAACAGGAACTTTATATAACAAACTATCTTATATAAATGAACCAGAGTACGGAAGCAGACGGGTAGCGAAATATAAATAACACAAAACAACATAGAGTACCAGTGTAGGTTATGTTATGTAGAGTGTATGGTAGAGATACAGTCAAATTTTATATATTTAAAACTCCACAATGGCAAACCGTAGCAAAATAAGCATTACTGAATCGCAAATTATGAGCGAAGGCGATCAATCAAACCAATTGTAAATAAAAGAAACAAAGAGAATGAGATTGTAAAGATTATGCAAACACTTTTTGAAATACAAAATAAAAAATTTGATGTGAAATATAATGATTTGAAAAGTGGCATTAATGAAATTAAGAAACAAAATTGTCATATTGATAAAAGATTAAATGAGATACATGCACGGTTAGATGAGATAGAGTTAGAAAATAAGAAGGGAGTAGACAAATTAGAGATAAACAAAGACAAGGTAAGTAGGGGAGAAAATTATGACAAAATAAATAAAAGTATGATATTAGAAAATGATTATGTAAACAGGGGTAGTGATAATGAGATTTTATGGGGAATAGAATATGATAATGATGGAATGATAGTGTGAGTTGAAGGGTTAAAGAGAGTGTGTAAAGAAAGTATAATTGTAAGGGGATTGCAGGGGGTAAAATTTTCCCTTAATGATGGAGTAGGGGGTGAAGCCCATGTGTTTAGGAAGGACGAGAGTGCCTTCGATGTATATTTGGGAGACATATGGTCTACAAATAAAGTCCTTGGTTTTTTTAGTGCACTTCACAGGTGGTGCAATAGTGGTGAATTAGTGTCCCCTGCAAATGTAGAAAGAGAGAATGTAGCTTGGTGTGGTAGAGAGAGATATAATAAAAGAGAGAGATGTTTTGAAAGTGAGAGGTATTGTGAGAGAAAATGAGAAATAGAGGTTTTTAAGATGAGTAGAAATTATGAAGAATTAAGGGAAAAGTTAGGAGGAGAGATGATATATAATAAAAATAAGAACTTACCTTGTAATGAAACGGAAGTAGTAGGAGATAAGGGAAATAATGATTTTATAAATTACCTAATTATGACTAATAATACAGAAGGTGACAGGACAATGACCAATCATGACAGATTAAATGAGTTTGAGGAAAATGATGAAAATTTGAATGGTATATGTATTTATGATGTTAGTATAAGAGAGTCAATAATAAGCAATGTATATAGATATAAGATAAGATTATTGTTTGACGATGGAGGTTAAATATTTTATTGTGTTTATGAACATTTAATTATGTGGACAGTGTTTTTCAAGATGGACTGCTTTCTGACTGATTTTTGATAAACGATAAAATGATAATTTGGATTGTATATTTTTTGTGTGTATTGGTGTCAGTGTATTTGGATACTTTTGATGTTATGTATTTTATGTATTTTTTTGTGTAAACCATGTACGGTAGAATTTTAAATAATTTAAGGAAGTTTGATGATGAATTTGAATAATTATGAGATTTAGATTCAAAGGGATAATAAATGATTACGCATATGATATATTTGGATATTGAGTTGTTTTAGGATTGTAAGATAAGTGATGAATTTTCTAGTGGTATATTAAGGTGAAATGTTGTAAAGAGGTTTGGGGATAGCGATAAATAGAGGCATGGGAGTTAGTTAAATAGAGTTAATGGGAGTTAGTGAAAATAAGAATGTTGAGATACAGATAATATATAAAGAGGTGTTAGATATTTTAGGGAAACGGTAGTTAGTGATTATATGTAGAGAGGTGAGTAATGTGAATGGTATATATATTTAATGATGATGATATTTTGTAGTAAGGATCCGGTGTAAGGAGTGATCAGCGTGCGATGTGGCAAGAGACCAACGTGCAGCGTTGTGGCAGGCTGAGCAATTTTGGGTTAGAGTGTTTGCCGATATTTGGTGGAGGGCAAGTGGTTAGGAATGGGTATGGCCAGGTAGGGAACACACATTATAGTACAAAGAGGAGCGGTGCCAGAGGATTTAAATGGGATTAGTGAAGGGGGTTATTATAGAGATATTGGTGTCATAATATATAAATATGGGTGTTAGTAGTGGTTGTTAGTAGAAAAAAGGGGTAGTAAGGTTAGATAGACAATTGCCAAAATAAGATAGAGAATAATGAATAACAGAGAGTCACCCAAACTGGACAAGGATTGAGGAAAGGTTAGAAAAGGAAAATTCTTGGTAGGAAGGTAATGTAACTGAAAGGTGAATAATAAGTTTGAAATTTTTTTATAGAATCTAAGGATATAACAAAGGTTAAATAATTAAAAGTTGAAAAGAGTTGATAGTAGTAATGTTATAAAGTTTTGGTACAAGTTGTGTAAATATAAATTGTTTAATGTAAATGTAACAATGTTAATGTTTAATGTACAATGTTTTACTATGTTTTTATTATGTTGATGGTACAATAGTGTGTGTGGGTTGGGAGGTTGCTACAGGGGTAGCAACGACGACAAATATTAAATGTCAAAGAAGTAATAATGATATTGGTGTTGGTTATCAAGTAGATAATTATGATTCTGTTGTAAAGAAAAATAAGTGTAAAGAAAATTGGGTAAAGAAAAATATAAAGAATTTTGAAGTATTTGCCATAATAGGTATATATTTTGATTTTAGGTGAAGTAAAATAGTGGAGATAGTAGTTGTTGTTTGGAGGATTAAAAGTTGTTTTGTGCTTAGTATAATAATATGTTTTCTTGTGATGAGAGAAGTAAGTTGACGTTGACTGGAGTCAGAGAATTTTAGTACCTGGAAGAATGTTTGAAAAATGGAGAGGATTTTCTGTCTTAAATCTTGTTTTGTTATTTGGAAAAATTATTAATTAAGAAAGCCAATGCCTAGTAACATAAACCAATGCATCTAAGGGGAAGCATATCAGTTGTAGATATGGAGATAGATAAAGCCACTATTTTAAATTTTGTATTGCATGTTTCAGAGTTTTGGTGGTGTTGTGACCGCGGTCCTGAGCTGGCCGGAGCGTCAGAACAGAAGCGTTGAGTGCCTCATGGCCTTATGGTGTTGGGATCTCTCCTGAGAAGTCCAGTAAGGTCAGAAGGTACGATCAGCATCATGGGACCAAGGGTAAGTGATTGAATTTTTTTTTATAAACACTACAGGGGGTTGTGACAACATATCTGAACTGACCCTTTTAGAAAAGTGTGAATGAGTCAATGAAAGTTTTTATGTTTCGACATAAAACCTTTCATTGAGGGGGTTTTGTAACGGGACAAACAAGGCCTGTTGTCATAATTATGGGGTTTGAGGATGTTACAGAATATTTTTATTGTATTCATGTTATATAAAGTATGGTTAGGTCCATTTTCCCTATGTCTGCACAAACAACGCAGTTTCATCAATACGATTTACTTCAAGGCCGAAGGCGTACGTGTGAAGGAGAATGTATACAATGGCGATTCTGATCGACACTAACAAAATGATATTACAAATATTGACACACGTCTCAACAATGACGAGGAACAATGTCGTCAGCTGATGCAGACGAATAGTGGATCACAATTGATCCCCTCCACCTGTCGACAGTTCGACACTATGTCTGCCCACTCTGAAGAACTTTGTCATGGCGACAACATGTATATTTCTTTCTGGTAAAAAATAACCAGCTAAGTGTAAATCAAAATTCAAAAATGTAACCAGCAGTAAACAGTGAAAGTTACTAATCTTACTTATGTAAATTCAGTGCAACAACGGACTAAAACAGACAGTACAACCAACACCGACGTACGCCAACCAACGGCCAGAACATGGAAAACGTCTGAACTACACAACACCTACTAACTTCAGGAAAGTCATTATTACAACTATTCTTATTTTCAAAATTTAGAGCTCTAACAAAATATTCAATGCACAAACTTTATTATCTGTAATATTAGTATGTGAGGGAGAGAGTGCAAGCAAAACTAGGCATTGGTTTATGAATAAAAGTGATATTGTGACTCAATTACTCAATAAGAGATCGCAATTACTATAGCTATATGTATATGTGTAAAAGACTTATTTTATGATATTGTTTTGAATCGTATGAGATCGAAAACAGTAATGTTAACTGAGGTGAAGAAGGAGCGGAATTGTGTGGCCGCCATTTGAATAATGACACCTGTGTAACTTAACCCTTTTCATGTAAATGAATAACCTGAAAAGCAATTAAATCTGTGTTATTTCTAAACAAATTTGTGTGAGATATTATTTTGATAACCCAGATTGCTTCCGTCTCTTGTTTAACGACACTTTGGCACCCTTAGGTATATTTAACACATTCAGTGTAAACGAATTGAGCACGTGGCATCTGGAGCATTATAATACATACAATAGATATGCAAGTGAAGTACCTTATTATGGTAAGTACACACAATTATAAAAAATGTGTTTATTGAGTGAGGTAACAAATGACGACCCGAACAGTGACTTTATTGTTAGTTAACAAATGTCGACCCGAACTAGGGACTTAATTATTCTATCAGTTAACAAATGGTGCCCGAACAGGGACTTTATATAACAAACTATCTTATATAAATGAACCAGAGTACGGAAGCAGACGGGTAGCGAAATATAAATAACACAAAACAACATAGAGTACCAGTGTAGGTTATGTTATGTAGAGTGTATGGTAGAGATACAGTCAAATTTTATATATTTAAAACTCCACAATGGCAAACCGTAGCAAAATAAGCATTACTGAATCGCAAATTATGAGCTAGGGCGATCAATCAAACCAATTGTAAATAAAAGAAACAAAGAGAATGAGATTGTAAAGATTATGCAAACACTTTTTGAAATACAAAATAAAAAATTTGATGTGAAATTTAATGATTTGAAAAGTGGCATTAATGAAATTAAGAAACAAAATTGTCATATTGATAAAAGATTAAATGAGATACATGCACGGTTAGATGAGATAGAGTTAGAAAATAAGAAGGGAGTAGACAAATTAGAGATAAACAAAGACAAGGTAAGTAGGGGAGAAAATTATGACAAAATAAATAAAAGTATGATATTAGAAAATGATTATGTAAACAGGGGTAGTGATAATGAGATTTTATGGGGAATAGAATATGATAATGATGGAATGATAGTGTGAGTTGAAGGGTTAAAGAGAGTGTGTAAAGAAAGTATAATTGTAAGGGGATTGCAGGGGGTAAAATTTTCCCTTAATGATGGAGTAGGGGGTGAAGCCCATGTGTTTAGGAAGGACGAGAGTGCCTTCGATGTATATTTTGTAGACATATGGTCTACAAATAAAGTCCTTGGTTTTTTTAGTGCACTTCACAGGTGGTGCAATAGTGGTGAATTAGTGTCCCCTGCAAATGTAGAAAGAGAGAATGTAGCTTGGTGTGGTAGAGAGAGATATATTAAAAGAGAGAGATGTTTTGAAAGTGAGAGGTATTGTGAGAGAAAATGAGAAATAGAGGTTTTTAAGATGAGTAGAAATTATGAAGAATTAAGGGAAAAGTTAGGAGGAGAGATGATATATAATAAAAATAAGAACTTACCTTGTAATGAAACGGAAGTAGTAGGAGATAAGGGAAATAATGATTTTATAAATTACCTAATTATGACTAATAATACAGAAGGTGACAGGACAATGACCAATCATGACAGATTAAATGAGTTTGAGGAAAATGATGAAAATTTGAATGGTATATGTATTTATGATGTTAGTATAAGAGAGTCAATAATAAGCAATGTATATAGATATAAGATAAGATTATTGTTTGACGATGGAGGTTAAATATTTTATTGTGTTTATGAACATTTAATTATGTGGACAGTGTTTTTCAAGATGGACTGCTTTCTGACTGATTTTTGATAAACGATAAAATGATAATTTGGATTGTATATTTTTTGTGTGTATTGGTGTCAGTGTATTTGGGTACTTTTGATGTTATGTATTTTATGTATTTTTTTGTGTAAACCATGTACGGTAGAATCTTAAATAATTTAAGGAAGTTTGATGATGAATTTGAATAATTATGAGATTTAGATTCAAAGGGATAATAAATGATTACGCATATGATATATTTGGATATTGAGTTGTTTTAGGATTGTAAGATAAGTGATGAATTTTCTAGTGGTATATTAAGGTGAAATGTTGTAAAGAGGTTTGGGGATAGCGATAAATAGAGGCATGGGAGTTAGTTAAATAGAGTTAATGGGAGTTAGTGAAAATAAGAATGTTGAGATACAGATAATATATAAAGAGGTGTTAGATATTTTAGGGAAACGGTAGTTAGTGATTATATGTAGAGAGGTGAGTAATGTGAATGGTATATATATTTAATGATGATGATATTTTGTAGTAAGGATCCGGTGTAAGGAGTGATCAGCGTGCGATGTGGCAAGAGACCAACATGCAGCGTTGTGGCAGGCTGAGCAATTTTGGGTTAGAGTGTTTGCCGATATTTGGTGGAGGGCAAGTGGTTAGGAATGGGTATGGCCAGGTAGGGAACACACATTCTAGTACAAAGAGGAGCGGTGCCAGAGGATTTAAATGGGATTAGTGAAGGGGGTTATTATAGAGATATTGGTGTCATAATATATAAATATGGGTGTTAGTAGTGGTTGTTAGTAGAAAAAAGGGGTAGTAAGGTTAGATAGACAATTGCCAAAATAAGATAGAGAATAATGAATAACAGAGAGTCACCCAAACTGGACAAGGATTGAGGGAAGGTTAGAAAAGGAAAATTCTTGGTAGGAAGGTAATGTAACTGAAAGGTGAATAATAAGTTTGAAATTTTTTTATAGAATCTAAGGATATAACAAAGGTTAAATAATTAAAAGTTGAAAAGAGTTGATAGTAGTAATGTTATAAAGTTTTGGTACAAGTTGTGTAAATATAAATTGTTTAATGTAAATGTAACAATGTTAATGTTTAATGTACAATGTTTTACTATGTTTTTATTATGTTGATGGTACAATAGTGTGTGTGGGTTGGGAGGTTGCTACAGGGGTAGCAACGACGACAAATATTAAATGTCAAAGAAGTAATAATGATATTGGTGTTGGTTATCAAGTAGATAATTATGATTCTATTGTAAAGAAAAATAAGTGTAAAGAAAATTGGGTAAAGAAAAATATAAAGAATTTTGAAGTATTTGCCATAATAGGTATATATTTTGATTTTAGGTGAAGTAAAATAGTGGAGATAGTAGTTGTTGTTTGGAGGATTAAAAGTTGTTTTGTGCTTAGTATAATAATATGTTTTCTTGTGATGAGAGAAGTAAGTTGACGTTGACTGGAGTCAGAGAATTTTAGTACCTGGAAGAATGTTTGAAAAATGGAGAGGATTTTCTGTCTTAAATCTTGTTTTGTTATTTGGAAAAATTATTAATTAAGAAAGCCAATGCCTAGTAACATAAACCAATGTATCTAAGGGGAAGCATATCAGTTGTAGATATGGAGATAGATAAAGCCACTATTTTAAATTTTGTATTGCATGTTTCAGAGTTTTGGTGGTGTTGTGACCGCGGTCCTGAGCTGGCCGGAGCGTCAGAACAGAAGCGTTGAGTGCCTCATGGCCTTATGGTGTTGGGATCTCTCCTGAGAAGTCCAGTAAGGTCAGAAGGTACGATCAGCATCATGGGACCAAGGGTAAGTGATTGAATTTTTTTTTATAAACACTACAGGGGGTTGTGGCAACATATCTGAACTGACCCTTTTAGAAAAGTGTGAATGAGTCAATGAAAGTTTTTTTGTTTCGACATAAAACCTTTCATTGAGGGGGTTTTGTAATGGGACAAACAAGGCCTGTTGTCATAATTATGGGGTTTGAGGATGTTACAGAATATTTTTATTGTATTCATGTTATATAAAGTATGGTTAGGTCCATTTTCCCTATGTCTGCACAAACAACGCAGTTTCATCGATACGATTTACTTCAAGGCCGAAGGCGTACGTGTGAAGGAGAATGTATACAATGGCGATTCTGATCGACACTAACAAAATGATATTACAAATATTGACACACGTCTCAACAATGACGAGGAACAATGTCGTCAGCTGATGCAGACGAATAGTGGATCACAATTGATCCCCTCCACCTGTCGACAGTTCGACACTATGTCTGCCCACTCTGAAGAACTTTGTCATGGCGACAACATGTATATTTCTTTCTGGTAAAAAATAACCAGCTAAGTGTAAATCAAAATTCAAAAATGTAACCAGCAGTAAACAGTGAAAGTTACTAATCTTACTTATGTAAATTCAGTGCAACAACGGACTAAAACAGACAGTACAACCAACACCGACGTACGCCAACCAACGGCCAGAACATGGAAAACGTCTGAACTACACAACACCTACTAACTTCAGGAAAGTCATTATTACAACTATTCTTATTTTCAAAATTTAGAGCTCTAACAAAATATTCAATGCACAAACTTTATTATCTGTAATATTAGTATGTGAGGGAGAGAGTGCAAGCAAAACTAGGCATTGGTTTATGAATAAAAGTGATATTGTGACTCAATTACTCAATAAGAGATCGCAATTACTATAGCTATATGTATATGTGTAAAAGACTTATTTTATGATATTGTTTTGAATCGTATGAGATCGAAAACAGTAATGTTAACTGAGGTGAAGAAGGAGCGGAATTGTGTGGCCGCCATTTGAATAATGACACCTGTGTAACTTAACCCTTTTCATGTAAATGAATAACCTGAAAAGCAATTAAATCTGTGTTATTTCTAAACAAATTTGTGTGAGATATTATTTTGATAACCCAGATTGCTTCCGTCTCTTGTTTAACGACACTTTGGCACCCTTAGGTATATTTAACACATTCAGTGTAAACGAATTGAGCACGTGGCATCTGGAGCATTATAATACATACAATAGATATGCAAGTGAAGTACCTTATTATGGTAAGTACACACAATTATAAAAAATGTGTTTATTGAGTGAGGTAACAAATGACGACCCGAACAGTGACTTTATTGTTAGTTAACAAATGTCGACCCGAACTAGGGACTTAATTATTCTATCAGTTAACAAATGGTGCCCGAACAGGGACTTTATATAACAAACTATCTTATATAAATGAACCAGAGTACGGAAGCAGACGGGTAGCGAAATATAAATAACACAAAACAACATAGAGTACCAGTGTAGGTTATGTTATGTAGAGTGTATGGTAGAGATACAGTCAAATTTTATATATTTAAAACTCCACAATGGCAAACCGTAGCAAAATAAGCATTACTGAATCGCAAATTATGAGCTAGGGCGATCAATCAAACCAATTGTAAATAAAAGAAACAAAGAGAATGAGATTGTAAAGATTATGCAAACACTTTTTGAAATACAAAATAAAAAATTTGATGTGAAATTTAATGATTTGAAAAGTGGCATTAATGAAATTAAGAAACAAAATTGTCATATTGATAAAAGATTAAATGAGATACATGCACGGTTAGATGAGATAGAGTTAGAAAATAAGAAGGGAGTAGACAAATTAGAGATAAACAAAGACAAGGTAAGTAGGGGAGAAAATTATGACAAAATAAATAAAAGTATGATATTAGAAAATGATTATGTAAACAGGGGTAGTGATAATGAGATTTTATGGGGAATAGAATATGATAATGATGGAATGATAGTGTGAGTTGAAGGGTTAAAGAGAGTGTGTAAAGAAAGTATAATTGTAAGGGGATTGCAGGGGGTAAAATTTTCCCTTAATGATGGAGTAGGGGGTGAAGCCCATGTGTTTAGGAAGGACGAGAGTGCCTTCGATGTATATTTTGTAGACATATGGTCTACAAATAAAGTCCTTGGTTTTTTTAGTGCACTTCACAGGTGGTGCAATAGTGGTGAATTAGTGTCCCCTGCAAATGTAGAAAGAGAGAATGTAGCTTGGTGTGGTAGAGAGAGATATATTAAAAGAGAGAGATGTTTTGAAAGTGAGAGGTATTGTGAGAGAAAATGAGAAATAGAGGTTTTTAAGATGAGTAGAAATTATGAAGAATTAAGGGAAAAGTTAGGAGGAGAGATGATATATAATAAAAATAAGAACTTACCTTGTAATGAAACGGAAGTAGTAGGAGATAAGGGAAATAATGATTTTATAAATTACCTAATTATGACTAATAATACAGAAGGTGACAGGACAATGACCAATCATGACAGATTAAATGAGTTTGAGGAAAATGATGAAAATTTGAATGGTATATGTATTTATGATGTTAGTATAAGAGAGTCAATAATAAGCAATGTATATAGATATAAGATAAGATTATTGTTTGACGATGGAGGTTAAATATTTTATTGTGTTTATGAACATTTAATTATGTGGACAGTGTTTTTCAAGATGGACTGCTTTCTGACTGATTTTTGATAAACGATAAAATGATAATTTGGATTGTATATTTTTTGTGTGTATTGGTGTCAGTGTATTTGGGTACTTTTGATGTTATGTATTTTATGTATTTTTTTGTGTAAACCATGTACGGTAGAATCTTAAATAATTTAAGGAAGTTTGATGATGAATTTGAATAATTATGAGATTTAGATTCAAAGGGATAATAAATGATTACGCATATGATATATTTGGATATTGAGTTGTTTTAGGATTGTAAGATAAGTGATGAATTTTCTAGTGGTATATTAAGGTGAAATGTTGTAAAGAGGTTTGGGGATAGCGATAAATAGAGGCATGGGAGTTAGTTAAATAGAGTTAATGGGAGTTAGTGAAAATAAGAATGTTGAGATACAGATAATATATAAAGAGGTGTTAGATATTTTAGGGAAACGGTAGTTAGTGATTATATGTAGAGAGGTGAGTAATGTGAATGGTATATATATTTAATGATGATGATATTTTGTAGTAAGGATCCGGTGTAAGGAGTGATCAGCGTGCGATGTGGCAAGAGACCAACATGCAGCGTTGTGGCAGGCTGAGCAATTTTGGGTTAGAGTGTTTGCCGATATTTGGTGGAGGGCAAGTGGTTAGGAATGGGTATGGCCAGGTAGGGAACACACATTCTAGTACAAAGAGGAGCGGTGCCAGAGGATTTAAATGGGATTAGTGAAGGGGGTTATTATAGAGATATTGGTGTCATAATATATAAATATGGGTGTTAGTAGTGGTTGTTAGTAGAAAAAAGGGGTAGTAAGGTTAGATAGACAATTGCCAAAATAAGATAGAGAATAATGAATAACAGAGAGTCACCCAAACTGGACAAGGATTGAGGGAAGGTTAGAAAAGGAAAATTCTTGGTAGGAAGGTAATGTAACTGAAAGGTGAATAATAAGTTTGAAATTTTTTTATAGAATCTAAGGATATAACAAAGGTTAAATAATTAAAAGTTGAAAAGAGTTGATAGTAGTAATGTTATAAAGTTTTGGTACAAGTTGTGTAAATATAAATTGTTTAATGTAAATGTAACAATGTTAATGTTTAATGTACAATGTTTTACTATGTTTTTATTATGTTGATGGTACAATAGTGTGTGTGGGTTGGGAGGTTGCTACAGGGGTAGCAACGACGACAAATATTAAATGTCAAAGAAGTAATAATGATATTGGTGTTGGTTATCAAGTAGATAATTATGATTCTATTGTAAAGAAAAATAAGTGTAAAGAAAATTGGGTAAAGAAAAATATAAAGAATTTTGAAGTATTTGCCATAATAGGTATATATTTTGATTTTAGGTGAAGTAAAATAGTGGAGATAGTAGTTGTTGTTTGGAGGATTAAAAGTTGTTTTGTGCTTAGTATAATAATATGTTTTCTTGTGATGAGAGAAGTAAGTTGACGTTGACTGGAGTCAGAGAATTTTAGTACCTGGAAGAATGTTTGAAAAATGGAGAGGATTTTCTGTCTTAAATCTTGTTTTGTTATTTGGAAAAATTATTAATTAAGAAAGCCAATGCCTAGTAACATAAACCAATGTATCTAAGGGGAAGCATATCAGTTGTAGATATGGAGATAGATAAAGCCACTATTTTAAATTTTGTATTGCATGTTTCAGAGTTTTGGTGGTGTTGTGACCGCGGTCCTGAGCTGGCCGGAGCGTCAGAACAGAAGCGTTGAGTGCCTCATGGCCTTATGGTGTTGGGATCTCTCCTGAGAAGTCCAGTAAGGTCAGAAGGTACGATCAGCATCATGGGACCAAGGGTAAGTGATTGAATTTTTTTTTATAAACACTACAGGGGGTTGTGGCAACATATCTGAACTGACCCTTTTAGAAAAGTGTGAATGAGTCAATGAAAGTTTTTTTGTTTCGACATAAAACCTTTCATTGAGGGGGTTTTGTAATGGGACAAACAAGGCCTGTTGTCATAATTATGGGGTTTGAGGATGTTACAGAATATTTTTATTGTATTCATGTTATATAAAGTATGGTTAGGTCCATTTTCCCTATGTCTGCACAAACAACGCAGTTTCATCGATACGATTTACTTCAAGGCCGAAGGCGTACGTGTGAAGGAGAATGTATACAATGGCGATTCTGATCGACACTAACAAAATGATATTACAAATATTGACACACGTCTCAACAATGACGAGGAACAATGTCGTCAGCTGATGCAGACGAATAGTGGATCACAATTGATCCCCTCCACCTGTCGACAGTTCGACACTATGTCTGCCCACTCTGAAGAACTTTGTCATGGCGACAACATGTATATTTCTTTCTGGTAAAAAATAACCAGCTAAGTGTAAATCAAAATTCAAAAATGTAACCAGCAGTAAACAGTGAAAGTTACTAATCTTACTTATGTAAATTCAGTGCAACAACGGACTAAAACAGACAGTACAACCAACACCGACGTACGCCAACCAACGGCCAGAACATGGAAAACGTCTGAACTACACAACACCTACTAACTTCAGGAAAGTCATTATTACAACTATTCTTATTTTCAAAATTTAGAGCTCTAACAAAATATTCAATGCACAAACTTTATTATCTGTAATATTAGTATGTGAGGGAGAGAGTGCAAGCAAAACTAGGCATTGGTTTATGAATAAAAGTGATATTGTGACTCAATTACTCAATAAGAGATCGCAATTACTATAGCTATATGTATATGTGTAAAAGACTTATTTTATGATATTGTTTTGAATCGTATGAGATCGAAAACAGTAATGTTAACTGAGGTGAAGAAGGAGCGGAATTGTGTGGCCGCCATTTGAATAATGACACCTGTGTAACTTAACCCTTTTCATGTAAATGAATAACCTGAAAAGCAATTAAATCTGTGTTATTTCTAAACAAATTTGTGTGAGATATTATTTTGATAACCCAGATTGCTTCCGTCTCTTGTTTAACGACACTTTGGCACCCTTAGGTATATTTAACACATTCAGTGTAAACGAATTGAGCACGTGGCATCTGGAGCATTATAATACATACAATAGATATGCAAGTGAAGTACCTTATTATGGTAAGTACACACAATTATAAAAAATGTGTTTATTGAGTGAGGTAACAAATGACGACCCGAACAGTGACTTTATTGTTAGTTAACAAATGTCGACCCGAACTAGGGACTTAATTATTCTATCAGTTAACAAATGGTGCCCGAACAGGGACTTTATATAACAAACTATCTTATATAAATGAACCAGAGTACGGAAGCAGACGGGTAGCGAAATATAAATAACACAAAACAACATAGAGTACCAGTGTAGGTTATGTTATGTAGAGTGTATGGTAGAGATACAGTCAAATTTTATATATTTAAAACTCCACAATGGCAAACCGTAGCAAAATAAGCATTACTGAATCGCAAATTATGAGCTAGGGCGATCAATCAAACCAATTGTAAATAAAAGAAACAAAGAGAATGAGATTGTAAAGATTATGCAAACACTTTTTGAAATACAAAATAAAAAATTTGATGTGAAATTTAATGATTTGAAAAGTGGCATTAATGAAATTAAGAAACAAAATTGTCATATTGATAAAAGATTAAATGAGATACATGCACGGTTAGATGAGATAGAGTTAGAAAATAAGAAGGGAGTAGACAAATTAGAGATAAACAAAGACAAGGTAAGTAGGGGAGAAAATTATGACAAAATAAATAAAAGTATGATATTAGAAAATGATTATGTAAACAGGGGTAGTGATAATGAGATTTTATGGGGAATAGAATATGATAATGATGGAATGATAGTGTGAGTTGAAGGGTTAAAGAGAGTGTGTAAAGAAAGTATAATTGTAAGGGGATTGCAGGGGGTAAAATTTTCCCTTAATGATGGAGTAGGGGGTGAAGCCCATGTGTTTAGGAAGGACGAGAGTGCCTTCGATGTATATTTTGGAGACATATGGTCTACAAATAAAGTCCTTGGTTTTTTTAGTGCACTTCACAGGTGGTGCAATAGTGGTGAATTAGTGTCCCCTGCAAATGTAGAAAGAGAGAATGTAGCTTGGTGTGGTAGAGAGAGATATATTAAAAGAGAGAGATGTTTTGAAAGTGAGAGGTATTGTGAGAGAAAATGAGAAATAGAGGTTTTTAAGATGAGTAGAAATTATGAAGAATTAAGGGAAAAGTTAGGAGGAGAGATGATATATAATAAAAATAAGAACTTACCTTGTAATGAAACGGAAGTAGTAGGAGATAAGGGAAATAATGATTTTATAAATTACCTAATTATGACTAATAATACAGAAGGTGACAGGACAATGACCAATCATGACAGATTAAATGAGTTTGAGGAAAATGATGAAAATTTGAATGGTATATGTATTTATGATGTTAGTATAAGAGAGTCAATAATAAGCAATGTATATAGATATAAGATAAGATTATTGTTTGACGATGGAGGTTAAATATTTTATTGTGTTTATGAACATTTAATTATGTGGACAGTGTTTTTCAAGATGGACTGCTTTCTGACTGATTTTTGATAAACGATAAAATGATAATTTGGATTGTATATTTTTTGTGTGTATTGGTGTCAGTGTATTTGGGTACTTTTGATGTTATGTATTTTATGTATTTTTTTGTGTAAACCATGTACGGTAGAATTTTAAATAATTTAAGGAAGTTTGATGATGAATTTGAATAATTATGAGATTTAGATTCAAAGGGATAATAAATGATTACGCATATGATATATTTGGATATTGAGTTGTTTTAGGATTGTAAGATAAGTGATGAATTTTCTAGTGGTATATTAAGGTGAAATGTTGTAAAGAGGTTTGGGGATAGCGATAAATAGAGGCATGGGAGTTAGTTAAATAGAGTTAATGGGAGTTAGTGAAAATAAGAATGTTGAGATACAGATAATATATAAAGAGGTGTTAGATATTTTAGGGAAACGGTAGTTAGTGATTATATGTAGAGAGGTGAGTAATGTGAATGGTATATATATTTAATGATGATGATATTTTGTAGTAAGGATCCGGTGTAAGGAGTGATCAGCGTGCGATGTGGCAAGAGACCAACGTGCAGCGTTGTGGCAGGCTGAGCAATTTTGGGTTAGAGTGTTTGCCGATATTTGGTGGAGGGCAAGTGGTTAGGAATGGGTATGGCCAGGTAGGGAACACACATTCTAGTACAAAGAGGAGCGGTGCCAGAGGATTTAAATGGGATTAGTGAAGGGGGTTATTATAGAGATATTGGTGTCATAATATATAAATATGGGTGTTAGTAGTGGTTGTTAGTAGAAAAAAGGGGTAGTAAGGTTAGATAGACAATTGCCAAAATAAGATAGAGAATAATGAATAACAGAGAGTCACCCAAACTGGACAAGGATTGAGGAAAGGTTAGAAAAGGAAAATTCTTGGTAGGAAGGTAATGTAACTGAAAGGTGAATAATAAGTTTGAAATTTTTTTATAGAATCTAAGGATATAACAAAGGTTAAATAATTAAAAGTTGAAAAGAGTTGATAGTAGTAATGTTATAAAGTTTTGGTACAAGTTGTGTAAATATAAATTGTTTAATGTAAATGTAACAATGTTAATGTTTAATGTACAATGTTTTACTATGTTTTTATTATGTTGATGGTACAATAGTGTGTGTGGGTTGGGAGGTTGCTACAGGGGTAGCAACGACGACAAATATTAAATGTCAAAGAAGTAATAATGATATTGGTGTTGGTTATCAAGTAGATAATTATGATTCTGTTGTAAAGAAAAATAAGTGTAAAGAAAATTGGGTAAAGAAAAATATAAAGAATTTTGAAGTATTTGCCATAATAGGTATATATTTTGATTTTAGGTGAAGTAAAATAGTGGAGATAGTAGTTGTTGTTTGGAGGATTAAAAGTTGTTTTGTGCTTAGTATAATAATATGTTTTCTTGTGATGAGAGAAGTAAGTTGACGTTGACTGGAGTCAGAGAATTTTAGTACCTGGAAGAATGTTTGAAAAATGGAGAGGATTTTCTGTCTTAAATCTTGTTTTGTTATTTGGAAAAATTATTAATTAAGAAAGCCAATGCCTAGTAACATAAACCAATGCATCTAAGGGGAAGCATATCAGTTGTAGATATGGAGATAGATAAAGCCACTATTTTAAATTTTGTATTGCATGTTTCAGAGTTTTGGTGGTGTTGTGACCGCGGTCCTGAGCTGGCCGGAGCGTCAGAACAGAAGCGTTGAGTGCCTCATGGCCTTATGGTGTTGGGATCTCTCCTGAGAAGTCCAGTAAGGTCAGAAGGTACGATCAGCATCATGGGACCAAGGGTAAGTGATTGAATTTTTTTTTATAAACACTACAGGGGGTTGTGGCAACATATCTGAACTGACCCTTTTAGAAAAGTGTGAATGAGTCAATGAAAGTTTTTATGTTTCGACATAAAACCTTTCATTGAGGGGGTTTTGTAACGGGACAAACAAGGCCTGTTGTCATAATTATGGGGTTTGAGGATGTTACAGAATATTTTTATTGTATTCATGTTATATAAAGTATGGTTAGGTCCATTTTCCCTATGTCTGCACAAACAACGCAGTTTCATCGATACGATTTACTTCAAGGCCGAAGGCGTACGTGTGAAGGAGAATGTATACAATGGCGATTCTGATCGACACTAACAAAATGATATTACAAATATTGACACACGTCTCAACAATGACGAGGAACAATGTCGTCAGCTGATGCAGACGAATAGTGGATCACAATTGATCCCCTCCACCTGTCGACAGTTCGACACTATGTCTGCCCACTCTGAAGAACTTTGTCATGGCGACAACATGTATATTTCTTTCTGGTAAAAAATAACCAGCTAAGTGTAAATCAAAATTCAAAAATGTAACCAGCAGTAAACAGTGAAAGTTACTAATCTTACTTATGTAAATTCAGTGCAACAACGGACTAAAACAGACAGTACAACCAACACCGACGTACGCCAACCAACGGCCAGAACATGGAAAACGTCTGAACTACACAACACCTACTAACTTCAGGAAAGTCATTATTACAACTATTCTTATTTTCAAAATTTAGAGCTCTAACAAAATATTCAATGCACAAACTTTATTATCTGTAATATTAGTATGTGAGGGAGAGAGTGCAAGCAAAACTAGGCATTGGTTTATGAATAAAAGTGATATTGTGACTCAATTACTCAATAAGAGATCGCAATTACTATAGCTATATGTATATGTGTAAAAGACTTATTTTATGATATTGTTTTGAATCGTATGAGATCGAAAACAGTAATGTTAACTGAGGTGAAGAAGGAGCGGAATTGTGTGGCCGCCATTTGAATAATGACACCTGTGTAACTTAACCCTTTTCATGTAAATGAATAACCTGAAAAGCAATTAAATCTGTGTTATTTCTAAACAAATTTGTGTGAGATATTATTTCGATAACCCAGATTGCTTCCGTCTCTTGTTTAACGACACTTTGGCACCCTTAGGTATATTTAACACATTCAGTGTAAACGAATTGAGCACGTGGCATCCGGAGCATTATAATACATACAATAGATATGCAAGTGAAGTACCTTATTATGGTAAGTACACACAATTATAAAAAATGTGTTTATTGAGTGAGGTAACAAATGACGACCCGAACAGTGACTTTATTGTTAGTTAACAAATGTCGACCCGAACTAGGGACTTAATTATTCTATCAGTTAACAAATGGCGCCCGAACAGGAACTTTATGTAACAGACTATCTTATATAAATGAACCAGAGTACGGAAGCAGACGGGTAGCGAAATATAAATAACACAAAACAATATAGAGTACCAGTGTAGGTTATGTTATGTAGAGTGTATGGTAGAGATACAGTCAAATTTTATATATTTAAAACTCCACAATGGCAAACCGTAGCAAAATAAGCATTACTGAATCGCAAATTATGAGCGAAGGCGATCAATCAAACCAATTGTAAATAAAAGAAACAAAGAGAATGAGATTGTAAAGATTATGCAAACACTTTTTGAAATACAAAATAAAAAATTTGATGTGAAATTTAATGATTTGAAAAGTGGCATTAATGAAATTAAGAAACAAAATTGTCATATTGATAAAAGATTAAATGAGATACATGCACGGTTAGATGAGATAGAGTTAGAAAATAAGAAGGGAGTAGACAAATTAGAGATAAACAAAGACAAGGTAAGTAGGGGAGAAAATTATGACAAAATAAATAAAAGTATGATATTAGAAAATGATTATGTAAACAGGGGTAGTGATAATGAGATTTTATGGGGAATAGAATATGATAATGATGGAATGATAGTGTGAGTTGAAGGGTTAAAGAGAGTGTGTAAAGAAAGTATAATTGTAAGGGGATTGCAGGGGGTAAAATTTTCCCTTAATGATGGAGTAGGGGGTGAAGCCCATGTGTTTAGGAAGGACGAGAGTGCCTTCGATGTATATTTGGGAGACATATGGTCTACAAATAAAGTCCTTGGTTTTTTTAGTGCACTTCACAGGTGGTGCAATAGTGGTGAATTAGTGTCCCCTGCAAATGTAGAAAGAGAGAATGTAGCTTGGTGTGGTAGAGAGAGATATATTAAAAGAGAGAGATGTTTTGAAAGTGAGAGGTATTGTGAGAGAAAATGAGAAATAGAGGTTTTTAAGATGAGTAGAAATTATGAAGAATTAAGGGAAAAGTTAGGAGGAGAGATGATATATAATAAAAATAAGAACTTACCTTGTAATGAAACGGAAGTAGTAGGAGATAAGGGAAATAATGATTTTATAAATTACCTAATTATGACTAATAATACAGAAGGTGACAGGACAATGACCAATCATGACAGATTAAATGAGTTTGAGGAAAATGATGAAAATTTGAATGGTATATGTATTTATGATGTTAGTATAAGAGAGTCAATAATAAGCAATGTATATAGATATAAGATAAGATTATTGTTTGACGATGGAGGTTAAATATTTTATTGTGTTTATGAACATTTAATTATGTGGACAGTGTTTTTCAAGATGGACTGCTTTCTGACTGATTTTTGATAAACGATAAAATGATAATTTGGATTGTATATTTTTTGTGTGTATTGGTGTCAGTGTATTTGGATACTTTTGATGTTATGTATTTTATGTATTTTTTTGTGTAAACCATGTACGGTAGAATTTTAAATAATTTAAGGAAGTTTGATGATGAATTTGAATAATTATGAGATTTAGATTCAAAGGGATAATAAATGATTACGCATATGATATATTTGGATATTGAGTTGTTTTAGGATTGTAAGATAAGTGATGAATTTTCTAGTGGTATATTAAGGTGAAATGTTGTAAAGAGGTTTGGGGATAGCGATAAATAGAGGCATGGGAGTTAGTTAAATAGAGTTAATGGGAGTTAGTGAAAATAAGAATGTTGAGATACAGATAATATATAAAGAGGTGTTAGATATTTTAGGGAAACGGTAGTTAGTGATTATATGTAGAGAGGTGAGTAATGTGAATGGTATATATATTTAATGATGATGATATTTTGTAGTAAGGATCCGGTGTAAGGAGTGATCAGCGTGCGATGTGGCAAGAGACCAACATGCAGCGTTGTGGCAGGCTGAGCAATTTTGGGTTAGAGTGTTTGCCGATATTTGGTGGAGGGCAAGTGGTTAGGAATGGGTATGGCCAGGTAGGGAACACACATTCTAGTACAAAGAGGAGCGGTGCCAGAGGATTTAAATGGGATTAGTGAAGGGGGTTATTATAGAGATATTGGTGTCATAATATATAAATATGGGTGTTAGTAGTGGTTGTTAGTAGAAAAAAGGGGTAGTAAGGTTAGATAGACAATTGCCAAAATAAGATAGAGAATAATGAATAACAGAGAGTCACCCAATCTAGACAAGGATTGAGGAAAGGTTAGAAAAGGAAAATTCTTGGTAGGAAGGTAATGTAACTGAAAGGTGAATAATAAGTTTGAAATTTTTTTATAGAATCTAAGGATATAACAAAGGTTAAATAATTAAAAGTTGAAAAGAGTTGATAGTAGTAATGTTATAAAGTTTTGGTACAAGTTGTGTAAATATAAATTGTTTAATGTAAATGTAACAATGTTAATGTTTAATGTACAATGTTTTACTATGTTTTTATTATGTTGATGGTACAATAGTGTGTGTGGTTGGGAGGTTGCTACAGGGGTAGCACCGACGACAAATATTAAATGTCAAAGAAGTAATAATGATATTGGTGTTGGTTATCAAGTAGATAATTATGATTCTGTTGTAAAGAAAAATAAGTGTAAAGAAAATTGGGTAAAGAAAAATATAAAGAATTTTGAAGTGTTTGCCGTAATAGGTATATATTTTGATTTTAGGTGAAGTAAAATAGTGGAGATAGTAGTTGTTGTTTGGAGGATTAAAAGTTGTTTTGTGCTTAGTATAATAATATGTTTTCTTGTGATGAGAGAAGTAAGTTGACGTTGACTGGAGTCAGAGAATTTTAGTACCTGGAAGAATGTTTGAAAAATGGAGAGGATTTTCTGTCTTAAATCTTGTTTTGTTATTTGGAAAAATTATTAATTAAGAAAGCCAATGCCTAGTAACATAAACCAATGCATCTAAGGGGAAGCATATCAGTTGTAGATATGGAGATAGATAAAGCCACTATTTTAAATTTTGTATTGCATGTTTCAGAGTTTTGGTGGTGTTGTGACCGCGGTCCTGAGCTGGCCGGAGCGTCAGAACAGAAGCGTTGAGTGCCTCATGGCCTTATGGTGTTGGGATCTCTCCTGAGAAGTCCAGTAAGGTCAGAAGGTACGATCAGCATCATGGGACCAAGAGTAAGGGATTGAATTTTTTTTTATAAACACTACAGGGGGTTGTGGCAACATTCTGAACTGACCCTTTTAGAAAAGTGTGAATGAGTCAATGAAAGTTTTTATGTTTCGACATAAAACCTTTCATTGAGGGGGTTTTGTAACGGGACAAACAAGGCCTGTTGTCATAATTATGGTGTTTGAGTATGTTACAGAATATTTTTATTGTATTCATGTTATATAAAGTATGGTTAGGTCCATTTTCCCTATGTCTGCACAAACAACGCAGTTTCATCGATATGATTTACTTCAAGGCCGAAGGCGTACGTGTGAAGGAGAATGTATACAATGGCGATTCTGATCGACACTAACAAAATGATATTACAAATATTGACACACGTCTCAACAATGACGAGGAACAATGTCGTCAGCTGATGCAGACGAATAGTGGATCACAATTGATCCCCTCCACCTGTTGACAGTTCGACACTATGTCTGCCCACTCTGAAGAACTTTGTCATGGCGACAACATGTATATTCCTTTCTGGTAAAAAATAACCAGCTAAGTGTAAATCAAAATTCAAAAATGTAACCAGCAGTAAACAGTGAAAGTTACTAATCTTACTTATGTAAATTCAGTGCAACAACGGACTAAAACAGACAGTACAACCAACACCGACGTACGCCGACCAACGGCCAGAACATGGAAAACGTCTGAACTACACAACACCTACTAACTTCAGGAAAGTCATTATTACAACTATTCTTATTTTCAAAATTTAGAGCTCTAACAAAATATTCAATGCACAAACTTTATTATCTGTAATATTAGTATGTGAGGGAGAGAGTGCAAGCAAAACTAGGCATTGGTTTATGAATAAAAGTGATATTGTGACTCAATTACTCAATAAGAGATCGCAATTACTATAGCTATATGTATATGTGTAAAAGGTTTATTTTATGATATTGTTTTGAATCGTATGAGATCGAAAACAGTAATGTTAACTGAGGTGAAGAAGGAGCGGAATTGTGTGGCCGCCATTTGAATAATGACACCTGTGTAACTTAACCCTTTTCATGTAAATGAATAACCTGAAAAGCAATTAAATCTGTGTTATTTCTAAACAAATTTGTGTGAGATATTATTTCAATAACCCAGATTGCTTCCGTCTCTTGTTTAACGACACTTTGGCACCCTTAGGTATATTTAACACATTCAGTGTAAACGAATTGAGCACGTGGCATCCGGAGCATTATAATACATACAATAGATATGCAAGTGAAGTACCTTATTATGGTAAGTACACACAATTATAAAAAATGTGTTTATTGAGTGAGGTAACAAATGACGACCCGAACAGTGACTTTATTGTTAGTTAACAAATGTCGACCCGAACTAGGGACTTAATTATTCTATCAGTTAACAAATGGCGCCCGAACAGGAACTTTATATAACAAACTATCTTATATAAATGAACCAGAGTACGGAAGCAGATGGGTAGCGAAATATAAATAACAGAAAACAACATAGAGTACCAGTGTAGGTTATGTTATGTAGAGTGTATGGTAGAGATACAGTCAAATTTTATATATTTAAAACTCCACAATGGCAAACCATAGCAAAATAAGCATTACTGAATCGCAAATTATGAGCGAAGGCGATCAATCAAACCAATTGTAAATAAAAGAAACAAAGAGAATGAGATTGTAAAGATTATGCAAACACTTTTTGAAATACAAAATAAAAAATTTGATGTGAAATTTAATGATTTGAAAAGTGGCATTAATGAAATTAAGAAACAAAATTGTCATATTGATAAAAGATTAAATGAGATACATGCACGGTTAGATGAGATAGAGTTAGAAAATAAGAAGGGAGTAGACAAATTAGAGATAAACAAAGACAAGGTAAGTAGGGGAGAAAATTATGACAAAATAAATAAAAGTATGATATTAGAAAATGATTATGTAAACAGGGGTAGTGATAATGAGATTTTATGGGGAATAGAATATGATAATGATGGAATGATAGTGTGAGTTGAAGGGTTAAAGAGAGTGTGTAAAGAAAGTATAATTGTAAGAGGATTGCAGGGGGTAAAATTTTCCCTTAATGATGGAGTAGGGGGTGAAGCCCATGTGTTTAGGAAGGACGAGAGTGCCTTCGATGTATATTTGGGAGACATATGGTCTACAAATAAAGTCCTTGGTTTTTTTAGTGCACTTCACAGGTGGTGCAATAGTGGTGAATTAGTGTCCCCTGCAAATGTAGAAAGAGAGAATGTAGCTTGGTGTGGTAGAGAGAGATATATTAAAAGAGAGAGATGTTTTGAAAGTGAGAGGTATTGTGAGAGAAAATGAGAAATAGAGGTTTTTAAGATGAGTAGAAATTATGAAGAATTAAGGGAAAAGTTAGGAGGAGAGATGATATATAATAAAAATAAGAACTTACCTTGTAATGAAACGGAAGTAGTAGGAGATAAGGGAAATAATGATTTTATAAATTACCTAATTATGACTAATAATACAGAAGGTGACAGGACAATGACCAATCATGACAGATTAAATGAGTTTGAGGAAAATGATGAAAATTTGAATGGTATATGTATTTATGATGTTAGTATAAGAGAGTCAATAATAAGCAATGTATATAGATATAAGATAAGATTATTGTTTGACGATGGAGGTTAAATATTTTATTGTGTTTATGAACATTTAATTATGTGGACAGTGTTTTTCAAGATGGACTGCTTTCTGACTGATTTTTGATAAACGATAAAATGATAATTTGGATTGTATATTTTTTGTGTGTATTGGTGTCAGTGTATTTGGATACTTTTGATGTTATGTATTTTATGTATTTTTTTGTGTAAACCATGTACGGTAGAATTTTAAATAATTTAAGGAAGTTTGATGATGAATTTGAATAATTATGAGATTTAGATTCAAAGGGATAATAAATGATTACGCATATGATATATTTGGATATTGAGTTGTTTTAGGATTGTAAGATAAGTGATGAATTTTCTAGTGGTATATTAAGGTGAAATGTTGTAAAGAGGTTTGGGGATAGCGATAAATAGAGGCATGGGAGTTAGTTAAATAGAGTTAATGGGAGTTAGTGAAAATAAGAATGTTGAGATACAGATAATATATAAAGAGGTGTTAGATATTTTAGGGAAACGGTAGTTAGTGATTATATGTAGAGAGGTGAGTAATGTGAATGGTATATATATTTAATGATGATGATATTTTGTAGTAAGGATCCGGTGTAAGGAGTGATCAGCGTGCGATGTGGCAAGAGACCAACATGCAGCGTTGTGGCAGGCTGAGCAATTTTGGGTTAGAGTGTTTGCCGATATTTGGTGGAGGGCAAGTGGTTAGGAATGGGTATGGCCAGGTAGGGAACACACATTCTAGTACAAAGAGGAGCGGTGCCAGAGGATTTAAATGGGATTAGTGAAGGGGGTTATTATAGAGATATTGGTGTCATAATATATAAATATGGGTGTTAGTAGTGGTTGTTAGTAGAAAAAAGGGGTAGTAAGGTTAGATAGACAATTGCCAAAATAAGATAGAGAATAATGAATAACAGAGAGTCACCCAAACTGGACAAGGATTGAGGAAAGGTTAGAAAAGGAAAATTCTTGGTAGGAAGGTAATGTAACTGAAAGGTGAATAATAAGTTTGAAATTTTTTTATAGAATCTAAGGATATAACAAAGGTTAAATAATTAAAAGTTGAAAAGAGTTGATAGTAGTAATGTTATAAAGTTTTGGTACAAGTTGTGTAAATATAAATTGTTTAATGTAAATGTAACAATGTTAATGTTTAATGTACAATGTTTTACTATGTTTTTATTATGTTGATGGTACAATAGTGTGTGTGGTTGGGAGGTTGCTACAGGGGTAGCACCGACGACAAATATTAAATGTCAAAGAAGTAATAATGATATTGGTGTTGGTTATCAAGTAGATAATTATGATTCTGTTGTAAAGAAAAATAAGTGTAAAGAAAATTGGGTAAAGAAAAATATAAAGAATTTTGAAGTGTTTGCCGTAATAGGTATATATTTTGATTTTAGGTGAAGTAAAATAGTGGAGATAGTAGTTGTTGTTTGGAGGATTAAAAGTTGTTTTGTGCTTAGTATAATAATATGTTTTCTTGTGATGAGAGAAGTAAGTTGACGTTGACTGGAGTCAGAGAATTTTAGTACCTGGAAGAATGTTTGAAAAATGGAGAGGATTTTCTGTCTTAAATCTTGTTTTGTTATTTGGAAAAATTATTAATTAAGAAAGCCAATGCCTAGTAACATAAACCAATGCATCTAAGGGGAAGCATATCAGTTGTAGATATGGAGATAGATAAAGCCACTATTTTAAATTTTGTATTGCATGTTTCAGAGTTTTGGTGGTGTTGTGACCGCGGTCCTGAGCTGGCCGGAGCGTCAGAACAGAAGCGTTGAGTGCCTCATGGCCTTATGGTGTTGGGATCTCTCCTGAGAAGTCCAGTAAGGTCAGAAGGTACGATCAGCATCATGGGACCAAGGGTAAGGGATTGAATTTTTTTTTATAAACACTACAGGGGGTTGTGGCAACATTCTGAACTGACCCTTTTAGAAAAGTGTGAATGAGTCAATGAAAGTTTTTATGTTTCGACATAAAACCTTTCATTGAGGGGGTTTTGTAACGGGACAAACAAGGCCTGTTGTCATAATTATGGTGTTTGAGTATGTTACAGAATATTTTTATTGTATTCATGTTATATAAAGTATGGTTAGGTCCATTTTCCCTATGTCTGCACAAACAACGCAGTTTCATCGATACGATTTACTTCAAGGCCGAAGGCGTACGTGTGAAGGAGAATGTATACAATGGCGATTCTGATCGACACTAACAAAATGATATTACAAATATTGACACACGTCTCAACAATGACGAGGAACAATGTCGTCAGCTGATGCAGACGAATAGTGGATCACAATTGATCCCCTCCACCTGTTGACAGTTCGACACTATGTCTGCCCACTCTGAAGAACTTTGTCATGGCGACAACATGTATATTCCTTTCTGGTAAAAAATAACCAGCTAAGTGTAAATCAAAATTCAAAAATGTAACCAGCAGTAAACAGTGAAAGTTACTAATCTTACTTATGTAAATTCAGTGCAACAACGGACTAAAACAGACAGTACAACCAACACCGACGTACGCCGACCAACGGCCAGAACATGGAAAACGTCTGAACTACACAACACCTACTAACTTCAGGAAAGTCATTATTACAACTATTCTTATTTTCAAAATTTAGAGCTCTAACAAAATATTCAATGCACAAACTTTATTATCTGTAATATTAGTATGTGAGGGAGAGAGTGCAAGCAAAACTAGGCATTGGTTTATGAATAAAAGTGATATTGTGACTCAATTACTCAATAAGAGATCGCAATTACTATAGCTATATGTATATGTGTAAAAGGTTTATTTTATGATATTGTTTTGAATCGTATGAGATCGAAAACAGTAATGTTAACTGAGGTGAAGAAGGAGCGGAATTGTGTGGCCGCCATTTGAATAATGACACCTGTGTAACTTAACCCTTTTCATGTAAATGAATAACCTGAAAAGCAATTAAATCTGTGTTATTTCTAAACAAATTTGTGTGAGATATTATTTCGATAACCCAGATTGCTTCCGTCTCTTGTTTAACGACACTTTGGCACCCTTAGGTATATTTAACACATTCAGTGTAAACGAATTGAGCACGTGGCATCCGGAGCATTATAATACATACAATAGATATGCAAGTGAAGTACCTTATTATGGTAAGTACACACAATTATAAAAAATGTGTTTATTGAGTGAGGTAACAAATGACGACCCGAACAGTGACTTTATTGTTAGTTAACAAATGTCGACCCGAACTAGGGACTTAATTATTCTATCAGTTAACAAATGGCGCCCGAACAGGAACTTTATATAACAAACTATCTTATATAAATGAACCAGAGTACGGAAGCAGATGGGTAGCGAAATATAAATAACACAAAACAACATAGAGTACCAGTGTAGGTTATGTTATGTAGAGTGTATGGTAGAGATACAGTCAAATTTTATATATTTAAAACTCCACAATGGCAAACCATAGCAAAATAAGCATTACTGAATCGCAAATTATGAGCGAAGGCGATCAATCAAACCAATTGTAAATAAAAGAAACAAAGAGAATGAGATTGTAAAGATTATGCAAACACTTTTTGAAATACAAAATAAAAAATTTGATGTGAAATTTAATGATTTGAAAAGTGGCATTAATGAAATTAAGAAACAAAATTGTCATATTGATAAAAGATTAAATGAGATACATGCACGGTTAGATGAGATAGAGTTAGAAAATAAGAAGGGAGTAGACAAATTAGAGATAAACAAAGACAAGGTAAGTAGGGGAGAAAATTATGACAAAATAAATAAAAGTATGATATTAGAAAATGATTATGTAAACAGGGGTAGTGATAATGAGATTTTATGGGGAATAGAATATGATAATGATGGAATGATAGTGTGAGTTGAAGGGTTAAAGAGAGTGTGTAAAGAAAGTATAATTGTAAGAGGATTGCAGGGGGTAAAATTTTCCCTTAATGATGGAGTAGGGGGTGAAGCCCATGTGTTTAGGAAGGACGAGAGTGCCTTCGATGTATATTTGGGAGACATATGGTCTACAAATAAAGTCCTTGGTTTTTTTAGTGCACTTCACAGGTGGTGCAATAGTGGTGAATTAGTGTCCCCTGCAAATGTAGAAAGAGAGAATGTAGCTTGGTGTGGTAGAGAGAGATATATTAAAAGAGAGAGATGTTTTGAAAGTGAGAGGTATTGTGAGAGAAAATGAGAAATAGAGGTTTTTAAGATGAGTAGAAATTATGAAGAATTAAGGGAAAAGTTAGGAGGAGAGATGATATATAATAAAAATAAGAACTTACCTTGTAATGAAACGGAAGTAGTAGGAGATAAGGGAAATAATGATTTTATAAATTACCTAATTATGACTAATAATACAGAAGGTGACAGGACAATGACCAATCATGACAGATTAAATGAGTTTGAGGAAAATGATGAAAATTTGAATGGTATATGTATTTATGATGTTAGTATAAGAGAGTCAATAATAAGCAATGTATATAGATATAAGATAAGATTATTGTTTGACGATGGAGGTTAAATATTTTATTGTGTTTATGAACATTTAATTATGTGGACAGTGTTTTTCAAGATGGACTGCTTTCTGACTGATTTTTGATAAACGATAAAATGATAATTTGGATTGTATATTTTTTGTGTGTATTGGTGTCAGTGTATTTGGATACTTTTGATGTTATGTATTTTATGTATTTTTTTGTGTAAACCATGTACGGTAGAATTTTAAATAATTTAAGGAAGTTTGATGATGAATTTGAATAATTATGAGATTTAGATTCAAAGGGATAATAAATGATTACGCATATGATATATTTGGATATTGAGTTGTTTTAGGATTGTAAGATAAGTGATGAATTTTCTAGTGGTATATTAAGGTGAAATGTTGTAAAGAGGTTTGGGGATAGCGATAAATAGAGGCATGGGAGTTAGTTAAATAGAGTTAATGGGAGTTAGTGAAAATAAGAATGTTGAGATACAGATAATATATAAAGAGGTGTTAGATATTTTAGGGAAACGGTAGTTAGTGATTATATGTAGAGAGGTGAGTAATGTGAATGGTATATATATTTAATGATGATGATATTTTGTAGTAAGGATCCGGTGTAAGGAGTGATCAGCGTGCGATGTGGCAAGAGACCAACATGCAGCGTTGTGGCAGGCTGAGCAATTTTGGGTTAGAGTGTTTGCCGATATTTGGTGGAGGGCAAGTGGTTAGGAATGGGTATGGCCAGGTAGGGAACACACATTCTAGTACAAAGAGGAGCGGTGCCAGAGGATTTAAATGGGATTAGTGAAGGGGGTTATTATAGAGATATTGGTGTCATAATATATAAATATGGGTGTTAGTAGTGGTTGTTAGTAGAAAAAAGGGGTAGTAAGGTTAGATAGACAATTGCCAAAATAAGATAGAGAATAATGAATAACAGAGAGTCACCCAAACTGGACAAGGATTGAGGAAAGGTTAGAAAAGGAAAATTCTTGGTAGGAAGGTAATGTAACTGAAAGGTGAATAATAAGTTTGAAATTTTTTTATAGAATCTAAGGATATAACAAAGGTTAAATAATTAAAAGTTGAAAAGAGTTGATAGTAGTAATGTTATAAAGTTTTGGTACAAGTTGTGTAAATATAAATTGTTTAATGTAAATGTAACAATGTTAATGTTTAATGTACAATGTTTTACTATGTTTTTATTATGTTGATGGTACAATAGTGTGTGTGGTTGGGAGGTTGCTACAGGGGTAGCACCGACGACAAATATTAAATGTCAAAGAAGTAATAATGATATTGGTGTTGGTTATCAAGTAGATAATTATGATTCTGTTGTAAAGAAAAATAAGTGTAAAGAAAATTGGGTAAAGAAAAATATAAAGAATTTTGAAGTGTTTGCCGTAATAGGTATATATTTTGATTTTAGGTGAAGTAAAATAGTGGAGATAGTAGTTGTTGTTTGGAGGATTAAAAGTTGTTTTGTGCTTAGTATAATAATATGTTTTCTTGTGATGAGAGAAGTAAGTTGACGTTGACTGGAGTCAGAGAATTTTAGTACCTGGAAGAATGTTTGAAAAATGGAGAGGATTTTCTGTCTTAAATCTTGTTTTGTTATTTGGAAAAATTATTAATTAAGAAAGCCAATGCCTAGTAACATAAACCAATGCATCTAAGGGGAAGCATATCAGTTGTAGATATGGAGATAGATAAAGCCACTATTTTAAATTTTGTATTGCATGTTTCAGAGTTTTGGTGGTGTTGTGACCGCGGTCCTGAGCTGGCCGGAGCGTCAGAACAGAAGCGTTGAGTGCCTCATGGCCTTATGGTGTTGGGATCTCTCCTGAGAAGTCCAGTAAGGTCAGAAGGTACGATCAGCATCATGGGACCAAGGGTAAGGGATTGAATTTTTTTTTATAAACACTACAGGGGGTTGTGGCAACATTCTGAACTGACCCTTTTAGAAAAGTGTGAATGAGTCAATGAAAGTTTTTATGTTTCGACATAAAACCTTTCATTGAGGGGGTTTTGTAACGGGACAAACAAGGCCTGTTGTCATAATTATGGTGTTTGAGTATGTTACAGAATATTTTTATTGTATTCATGTTATATAAAGTATGGTTAGGTCCATTTTCCCTATGTCTGCACAAACAACGCAGTTTCATCGATACGATTTACTTCAAGGCCGAAGGCGTACGTGTGAAGGAGAATGTATACAATGGCGATTCTGATCGACACTAACAAAATGATATTACAAATATTGACACACGTCTCAACAATGACGAGGAACAATGTCGTCAGCTGATGCAGACGAATAGTGGATCACAATTGATCCCCTCCACCTGTTGACAGTTCGACACTATGTCTGCCCACTCTGAAGAACTTTGTCATGGCGACAACATGTATATTCCTTTCTGGTAAAAAATAACCAGCTAAGTGTAAATCAAAATTCAAAAATGTAACCAGCAGTAAACAGTGAAAGTTACTAATCTTACTTATGTAAATTCAGTGCAACAACGGACTAAAACAGACAGTACAACCAACACCGACGTACGCCGACCAACGGCCAGAACATGGAAAACGTCTGAACTACACAACACCTACTAACTTCAGGAAAGTCATTATTACAACTATTCTTATTTTCAAAATTTAGAGCTCTAACAAAATATTCAATGCACAAACTTTATTATCTGTAATATTAGTATGTGAGGGAGAGAGTGCAAGCAAAACTAGGCATTGGTTTATGAATAAAAGTGATATTGTGACTCAATTACTCAATAAGAGATCGCAATTACTATAGCTATATGTATATGTGTAAAAGGTTTATTTTATGATATTGTTTTGAATCGTATGAGATCGAAAACAGTAATGTTAACTGAGGTGAAGAAGGAGCGGAATTGTGTGGCCGCCATTTGAATAATGACACCTGTGTAACTTAACCCTTTTCATGTAAATGAATAACCTGAAAAGCAATTAAATCTGTGTTATTTCTAAACAAATTTGTGTGAGATATTATTTCGATAACCCAGATTGCTTCCGTCTCTTGTTTAACGACACTTTGGCACCCTTAGGTATATTTAACACATTCAGTGTAAACGAATTGAGCACGTGGCATCCGGAGCATTATAATACATACAATAGATATGCAAGTGAAGTACCTTATTATGGTAAGTACACACAATTATAAAAAATGTGTTTATTGAGTGAGGTAACAAATGACGACCCGAACAGTGACTTTATTGTTAGTTAACAAATGTCGACCCGAACTAGGGACTTAATTATTCTATCAGTTAACAAATGGCGCCCGAACAGGAACTTTATATAACAAACTATCTTATATAAATGAACCAGAGTACGGAAGCAGATGGGTAGCGAAATATAAATAACACAAAACAACATAGAGTACCAGTGTAGGTTATGTTATGTAGAGTGTATGGTAGAGATACAGTCAAATTTTATATATTTAAAACTCCACAATGGCAAACCATAGCAAAATAAGCATTACTGAATCGCAAATTATGAGCGAAGGCGATCAATCAAACCAATTGTAAATAAAAGAAACAAAGAGAATGAGATTGTAAAGATTATGCAAACACTTTTTGAAATACAAAATAAAAAATTTGATGTGAAATTTAATGATTTGAAAAGTGGCATTAATGAAATTAAGAAACAAAATTGTCATATTGATAAAAGATTAAATGAGATACATGCACGGTTAGATGAGATAGAGTTAGAAAATAAGAAGGGAGTAGACAAATTAGAGATAAACAAAGACAAGGTAAGTAGGGGAGAAAATTATGACAAAATAAATAAAAGTATGATATTAGAAAATGATTATGTAAACAGGGGTAGTGATAATGAGATTTTATGGGGAATAGAATATGATAATGATGGAATGATAGTGTGAGTTGAAGGGTTAAAGAGAGTGTGTAAAGAAAGTATAATTGTAAGAGGATTGCAGGGGGTAAAATTTTCCCTTAATGATGGAGTAGGGGGTGAAGCCCATGTGTTTAGGAAGGACGAGAGTGCCTTCGATGTATATTTGGGAGACATATGGTCTACAAATAAAGTCCTTGGTTTTTTTAGTGCACTTCACAGGTGGTGCAATAGTGGTGAATTAGTGTCCCCTGCAAATGTAGAAAGAGAGAATGTAGCTTGGTGTGGTAGAGAGAGATATATTAAAAGAGAGAGATGTTTTGAAAGTGAGAGGTATTGTGAGAGAAAATGAGAAATAGAGGTTTTTAAGATGAGTAGAAATTATGAAGAATTAAGGGAAAAGTTAGGAGGAGAGATGATATATAATAAAAATAAGAACTTACCTTGTAATGAAACGGAAGTAGTAGGAGATAAGGGAAATAATGATTTTATAAATTACCTAATTATGACTAATAATACAGAAGGTGACAGGACAATGACCAATCATGACAGATTAAATGAGTTTGAGGAAAATGATGAAAATTTGAATGGTATATGTATTTATGATGTTAGTATAAGAGAGTCAATAATAAGCAATGTATATAGATATAAGATAAGATTATTGTTTGACGATGGAGGTTAAATATTTTATTGTGTTTATGAACATTTAATTATGTGGACAGTGTTTTTCAAGATGGACTGCTTTCTGACTGATTTTTGATAAACGATAAAATGATAATTTGGATTGTATATTTTTTGTGTGTATTGGTGTCAGTGTATTTGGATACTTTTGATGTTATGTATTTTATGTATTTTTTTGTGTAAACCATGTACGGTAGAATTTTAAATAATTTAAGGAAGTTTGATGATGAATTTGAATAATTATGAGATTTAGATTCAAAGGGATAATAAATGATTACGCATATGATATATTTGGATATTGAGTTGTTTTAGGATTGTTAGATAAGTGATGAATTTTCTAGTGGTATATTAAGGTGAAATGTTGTAAAGAGGTTTGGGGATAGCGATAAATAGAGGCATGGGAGTTAGTTAAATAGAGTTAATGGGAGTTAGTGAAAATAAGAATGTTGAGATACAGATAATATATAAAGAGGTGTTAGATATTTTAGGGAAACGGTAGTTAGTGATTATATGTAGAGAGGTGAGTAATGTGAATGGTATATATATTTAATGATGATGATATTTTGTAGTAAGGATCCGGTGTAAGGAGTGATCAGCGTGCGATGTGGCAAGAGACCAACATGCAGCGTTGTGGCAGGCTGAGCAATTTTGGGTTAGAGTGTTTGCCGATATTTGGTGGAGGGCAAGTGGTTAGGAATGGGTATGGCCAGGTAGGGAACACACATTCTAGTACAAAGAGGAGCGGTGCCAGAGGATTTAAATGGGATTAGTGAAGGGGGTTATTATAGAGATATTGGTGTCATAATATATAAATATGGGTGTTAGTAGTGGTTGTTAGTAGAAAAAAGGGGTAGTAAGGTTAGATAGACAATTGCCAAAATAAGATAGAGAATAATGAATAACAGAGAGTCACCCAAACTGGACAAGGATTGAGGAAAGGTTAGAAAAGGAAAATTCTTGGTAGGAAGGTAATGTAACTGAAAGGTGAATAATAAGTTTGAAATTTTTTTATAGAATCTAAGGATATAACAAAGGTTAAATAATTAAAAGTTGAAAAGAGTTGATAGTAGTAATGTTATAAAGTTTTGGTACAAGTTGTGTAAATATAAATTGTTTAATGTAAATGTAACAATGTTAATGTTTAATGTACAATGTTTTACTATGTTTTTATTATGTTGATGGTACAATAGTGTGTGTGGTTGGGAGGTTGCTACAGGGGTAGCACCGACGACAAATATTAAATGTCAAAGAAGTAATAATGATATTGGTGTTGGTTATCAAGTAGATAATTATGATTCTGTTGTAAAGAAAAATAAGTGTAAAGAAAATTGGGTAAAGAAAAATATAAAGAATTTTGAAGTGTTTGCCGTAATAGGTATATATTTTGATTTTAGGTGAAGTAAAATAGTGGAGATAGTAGTTGTTGTTTGGAGGATTAAAAGTTGTTTTGTGCTTAGTATAATAATATGTTTTCTTGTGATGAGAGAAGTAAGTTGACGTTGACTGGAGTCAGAGAATTTTAGTACCTGGAAGAATGTTTGAAAAATGGAGAGGATTTTCTGTCTTAAATCTTGTTTTGTTATTTGGAAAAATTATTAATTAAGAAAGCCAATGCCTAGTAACATAAACCAATGCATCTAAGGGGAAGCATATCAGTTGTAGATATGGAGATAGATAAAGCCACTATTTTAAATTTTGTATTGCATGTTTCAGAGTTTTGGTGGTGTTGTGACCGCGGTCCTGAGCTGGCCGGAGCGTCAGAACAGAAGCGTTGAGTGCCTCATGGCCTTATGGTGTTGGGATCTCTCCTGAGAAGTCCAGTAAGGTCAGAAGGTACGATCAGCATCATGGGACCAAGGGTAAGGGATTGAATTTTTTTTTATAAACACTACAGGGGGTTGTGGCAACATTCTGAACTGACCCTTTTAGAAAAGTGTGAATGAGTCAATGAAAGTTTTTATGTTTCGACATAAAACCTTTCATTGAGGGGGTTTTGTAACGGGACAAACAAGGCCTGTTGTCATAATTATGGTGTTTGAGTATGTTACAGAATATTTTTATTGTATTCATGTTATATAAAGTATGGTTAGGTCCATTTTCCCTATGTCTGCACAAACAACGCAGTTTCATCGATACGATTTACTTCAAGGCCGAAGGCGTACGTGTGAAGGAGAATGTATACAATGGCGATTCTGATCGACACTAACAAAATGATATTACAAATATTGACACACGTCTCAACAATGACGAGGAACAATGTCGTCAGCTGATGCAGACGAATAGTGGATCACAATTGATCCCCTCCACCTGTTGACAGTTCGACACTATGTCTGCCCACTCTGAAGAACTTTGTCATGGCGACAACATGTATATTCCTTTCTGGTAAAAAATAACCAGCTAAGTGTAAATCAAAATTCAAAAATGTAACCAGCAGTAAACAGTGAAAGTTACTAATCTTACTTATGTAAATTCAGTGCAACAACGGACTAAAACAGACAGTACAACCAACACCGACGTACGCCGACCAACGGCCAGAACATGGAAAACGTCTGAACTACACAACACCTACTAACTTCAGGAAAGTCATTATTACAACTATTCTTATTTTCAAAATTTAGAGCTCTAACAAAATATTCAATGCACAAACTTTATTATCTGTAATATTAGTATGTGAGGGAGAGAGTGCAAGCAAAACTAGGCATTGGTTTATGAATAAAAGTGATATTGTGACTCAATTACTCAATAAGAGATCGCAATTACTATAGCTATATGTATATGTGTAAAAGGTTTATTTTATGATATTGTTTTGAATCGTATGAGATCGAAAACAGTAATGTTAACTGAGGTGAAGAAGGAGCGGAATTGTGTGGCCGCCATTTGAATAATGACACCTGTGTAACTTAACCCTTTTCATGTAAATGAATAACCTGAAAAGCAATTAAATCTGTGTTATTTCTAAACAAATTTGTGTGAGATATTATTTCGATAACCCAGATTGCTTCCGTCTCTTGTTTAACGACACTTTGGCACCCTTAGGTATATTTAACACATTCAGTGTAAACGAATTGAGCACTTGGCATCCGGAGCATTATAATACATACAATAGATATGCAAGTGAAGTACCTTATTATGGTAAGTACACACAATTATAAAAAATGTGTTTATTGAGTGAGGTAACAAATGACGACCCGAACAGTGACTTTATTGTTAGTTAACAAATGTCGACCCGAACTAGGGACTTAATTATTCTATCAGTTAACAAATGGCGCCCGAACAGGAACTTTATATAATAAACTATCTTATATAAATGAACCAGAGTACGGAAGCAGACGGGTAGCGAAATATAAATAACACAAAACAACATAGAGTACCAGTGTAGGTTATGTTATGTAGAGTGTATGGTAGAGATACAGTCAAATTTTATATATTTAAAACTCCACAATGGCAAACCGTAGCAAAATAAGCATTACTGAATCGCAAATTATGAGCGAAGGCGATCAATCAAACCAATTGTAAATAAAAGAAACAAAGAGAATGAGATTGTAAAGATTATGCAAACACTTTTTGAAATACAAAATAAAAAATTTGATGTGAAATTTAATGATTTGAAAAGTGGCATTAATGAAATTAAGAAACAAAATTGTCATATTGATAAAAGATTAAATGAGATACATGCACGGTTAGATGAGATAGAGTTAGAAAATAAGAAGGGAGTAGACAAATTAGAGATAAACAAAGACAAGGTAAGTAGGGGAGAAAATTATGACAAAATAAATAAAAGTATGATATTAGAAAATGATTATGTAAACAGGGGTAGTGATAATGAGATTTTATGGGGAATAGAATATGATAATGATGGAATGATAGTGTGAGTTGAAGGGTTAAAGAGAGTGTGTAAAGAAAGTATAATTGTAAGAGGATTGCAGGGGGTAAAATTTTCCCTTAATGATGGAGTAGGGGGTGAAGCCCATGTGTTTAGGAAGGACGAGAGTGCCTTCGATGTATATTTTGGAGACATATGGTCTACAAATAAAGTCCTTGGTTTTTTTAGTGCACTTCACAGGTGGTGCAATAGTGGTGAATTAGTGTCCCCTGCAAATGTAGAAAGAGAGAATGTAGCTTGGTGTGGTAGAGAGAGATATATTAAAAGAGAGAGATGTTTTGAAAGTGAGAGATATTGTGAGAGAAAATGAGAAATAGAGGTTTTTAAGATGAGTAGAAATTATGAAGAATTAAGGGAAAAGTTAGGAGGAGAGATGATATATAATAAAAATAAGAACTTACCTTGTAATGAAACGGAAGTAGTAGGAGATAAGGGAAATAATGATTTTATAAATTACCTAATTATGACTAATAATACAGAAGGTGACAGGACAATGACCAATCATGACAGATTAAATGAGTTTGAGGAAAATGATGAAAATTTGAATGGTATATGTACAGTATTTATGATGTTAGTATAAGAGAGTCAATAATAAGCAATGTATATAGATATAAGATAAGATTATTGTTTGACGATGGAGGTTAAATATTTTATTGTGTTTATGAACATTTAATTATGTGGACAGTGTTTTTCAAGATGGACTGCTTTCTGACTGATTTTTGATAAACGATAAAATGATAATTTGGATTGTATATTTTTTGTGTGTATTGGTGTCAGTGTATTTGGATACTTTTGATGTTATGTATTTTATGTATTTTTTTGTGTAAACCATGTACGGTAGAATTTTAAATAATTTAAGGAAGTTTGATGATGAATTTGAATAATTATGAGATTTAGATTCAAAGGGATAATAAATGATTACGCATATGATATATTTGGATATTGAGTTGTTTTAGGATTGTAAGATAAGTGATGAATTTTCTAGTGGTATATTAAGGTGAAATGTTGTAAAGAGGTTTGGGGATAGCGATAAATAGAGGCATGGGAGTTAGTTAAATAGAGTTAATGGGAGTTAGTGAAAATAAGAATGTTGAGATACAGATAATATATAAAGAGGTGTTAGATATTTTAGGGAAACGGTAGTTAGTGATTATATGTAGAGAGGTGAGTAATGTGAATGGTATATATATTTAATGATGATGATATTTTGTAGTAAGGATCCGGTGTAAGGAGTGATCAGCGTGCGATGTGGCAAGAGACCAACATGCAGCGTTGTGGCAGGCTGAGCAATTTTGGGTTAGAGTGTTTGCCGATATTTGGTGGAGGGCAAGTGGTTAGGAATGGGTATGGCCAGGTAGGGAACACACATTCTAGTACAAAGAGGAGCGGTGCCAGAGGATTTAAATGGGATTAGTGAAGGGGGTTATTATAGAGATATTGGTGTCATAATATATAAATATGGGTGTTAGTAGTGGTTGTTAGTAGAAAAAAGGGGTAGTAAGGTTAGATAGACAATTGCCAAAATAAGATAGAGAATAATGAATAACAGAGAGTCACCCAATCTAGACAAGGATTGAGGAAAGGTTAGAAAAGGAAAATTCTTGGTAGGAAGGTAATGTAACTGAAAGGTGAATAATAAGTTTGAAATTTTTTTATAGAATCTAAGGATATAACAAAGGTTAAATAATTAAAAGTTGAAAAGAGTTGATAGTAGTAATGTTATAAAGTTTTGGTACAAGTTGTGTAAATATAAATTGTTTAATGTAAATGTAACAATGTTAATGTTTAATGTACAATGTTTTACTATGTTTTTATTATGTTGATGGTACAATAGTGTGTGTGGTTGGGAGGTTGCTACAGGGGTAGCACCGACGACAAATATTAAATGTCAAAGAAGTAATAATGATATTGGTGTTGGTTATCAAGTAGATAATTATGATTCTGTTGTAAAGAAAAATAAGTGTAAAGAAAATTGGGTAAAGAAAAATATAAAGAATTTTGAAGTGTTTGCCGTAATAGGTATATATTTTGATTTTAGGTGAAGTAAAATAGTGGAGATAGTAGTTGTTGTTTGGAGGATTAAAAGTTGTTTTGTGCTTAGTATAATAATATGTTTTCTTGTGATGAGAGAAGTAAGTTGACGTTGACTGGACTCAGAGAATTTTAGTACCTGGAAGAATGTTTGAAAAATGGAGAGGATTTTCTGTCTTAAATCTTGTTTTGTTATTTGGAAAAATTATTAATTAAGAAAGCCAATGCCTAGTAACATAAACCAATGCATCTAAGGGGAAGCATATCAGTTGTAGATATGGAGATAGATAAAGCCACTATTTTAAATTTTGTATTGCATGTTTCAGAGTTTTGGTGGTGTTGTGACCGCGGTCCTGAGCTGGCCGGAGCATCAGAACAGAAGCGTTGAGTGCCTCATGGCCTTATGGTGTTGGGATCTCTCCTGAGAAGTCCAGTAAGGTCAGAAGGTACGATCAGCATCATGGGACCAAGGGTAAGGGATTGAATTTTTTTTTATAAACACTACAGGGGGTTGTGGCAACATTCTGAACTGACCCTTTTAGAAAAGTGTGAATGAGTCAATGAAAGTTTTTATGTTTCGACATAAAACCTTTCATTGAGGGGGTTTTGTAACAGGACAAACAAGGCCTGTTGTCATAATTATGGTGTTTGAGTATGTTACAGAATATTTTTATTGTATTCATGTTATATAAAGTATGGTTAGGTCCATTTTCCCTATGTCTGCACAAACAACGCAGTTTCATCGATACGATTTACTTCAAGGCCGAAGGCGTACGTGTGAAGGAGAATGTATACAATGGCGATTCTGATCGACACTAACAAAATGATATTACAAATATTGACACACGTCTCAACAATGACGAGGAACAATGTCGTCAGCTGATGCAGACGAATAGTGGATCACAATTGATCCCCTCCACCTGTTGACAGTTCGACACTATGTCTGCCCACTCTGAAGAACTTTGTCATGGCGACAACATGTATATTCCTTTCTGGTAAAAAATAACCAGCTAAGTGTAAATCAAAATTCAAAAATGTAACCAGCAGTAAACAGTGAAAGTTACTAATCTTACTTATGTAAATTCAGTGCAACAACGGACTAAAACAGACAGTACAACCAACACCGACGTACGCCGACCAACGGCCAGAACATGGAAAACGTCTGAACTACACAACATCTACTAACTTCAGGAAAGTCATTATTACAACTATTCTTATTTTCAAAATTTAGAGCTCTAACAAAATATTCAATGCACAAACTTTATTATCTGTAATATTAGTATGTGAGGGAGAGAGTGCAAGCAAAACTAGGCATTGGTTTATGAATAAAAGTGATATTGTGACTCAATTACTCAATAAGAGATCGCAATTACTATAGCTATATGTATATGTGTAAAAGGTTTATTTTATGATATTGTTTTGAATCGTATGAGATCGAAAACAGTAATGTTAACTGAGGTGAAGAAGGAGCGGAATTGTGTGGCCGCCATTTGAATAATGACACCTGTGTAACTTAACCCTTTTCATGTAAATGAATAACCTGAAAAGCAATTAAATCTGTGTTATTTCTAAACAAATTTGTGTGAGATATTATTTCGATAACCCAGATTGCTTCCGTCTCTTGTTTAACGACACTTTGGCACCCTTAGGTATATTTAACACATTCAGTGTAAACGAATTGAGCACGTGGCATCCGGAGCATTATAATACATACAATAGATATGCAAGTGAAGTACCTTATTATGGTAAGTACACACAATTATAAAAAATGTGTTTATTGAGTGAGGTAACAAATGACGACCCGAACAGTGACTTTATTGTTAGTTAACAAATGTCGACCCGAACTAGGGACTTAATTATTCTATCAGTTAACAAATGGCGCCCGAACAGGAACTTTATATAATAAACTATCTTATATAAATGAACCAGAGTACGGAAGCAGACGGGTAGCGAAATATAAATAACACAAAACAACATAGAGTACCAGTGTAGGTTATGTTATGTAGAGTGTATGGTAGAGATACAGTCAAATTTTATATATTTAAAACTCCACAATGGCAAACCGTAGCAAAATAAGCATTACTGAATCGCAAATTATGAGCGAAGGCGATCAATCAAACCAATTGTAAATAAAAGAAACAAAGAGAATGAGATTGTAAAGATTATGCAAACACTTTTTGAAATACAAAATAAAAAATTTGATGTGAAATTTAATGATTTGAAAAGTGGCATTAATGAAATTAAGAAACAAAATTGTCATATTGATAAAAGATTAAATGAGATACATGCACGGTTAGATGAGATAGAGTTAGAAAATAAGAAGGGAGTAGACAAATTAGAGATAAACAAAGACAAGGTAAGTAGGGGAGAAAATTATGACAAAATAAATAAAAGTATGATATTAGAAAATGATTATGTAAACAGGGGTAGTGATAATGAGATTTTATGGGGAATAGAATATGATAATGATGGAATGATAGTGTGAGTTGAAGGGTTAAAGAGAGTGTGTAAAGAAAGTATAATTGTAAGAGGATTGCAGGGGGTAAAATTTTCCCTTAATGATGGAGTAGGGGGTGAAGCCCATGTGTTTAGGAAGGACGAGAGTGCCTTCGATGTATATTTTGGAGACATATGGTCTACAAATAAAGTCCTTGGTTTTTTTAGTGCACTTCACAGGTGGTGCAATAGTGGTGAATTAGTGTCCCCTGCAAATGTAGAAAGAGAGAATGTAGCTTGGTGTGGTAGAGAGAGATATATTAAAAGAGAGAGATGTTTTGAAAGTGAGAGATATTGTGAGAGAAAATGAGAAATAGAGGTTTTTAAGATGAGTAGAAATTATGAAGAATTAAGGGAAAAGTTAGGAGGAGAGATGATATATAATAAAAATAAGAACTTACCTTGTAATGAAACGGAAGTAGTAGGAGATAAGGGAAATAATGATTTTATAAATTACCTAATTATGACTAATAATACAGAAGGTGACAGGACAATGACCAATCATGACAGATTAAATGAGTTTGAGGAAAATGATGAAAATTTGAATGGTATATGTACAGTATTTATGATGTTAGTATAAGAGAGTCAATAATAAGCAATGTATATAGATATAAGATAAGATTATTGTTTGACGATGGAGGTTAAATATTTTATTGTGTTTATGAACATTTAATTATGTGGACAGTGTTTTTCAAGATGGACTGCTTTCTGACTGATTTTTGATAAACGATAAAATGATAATTTGGATTGTATATTTTTTGTGTGTATTGGTGTCAGTGTATTTGGATACTTTTGATGTTATGTATTTTATGTATTTTTTTGTGTAAACCATGTACGGTAGAATTTTAAATAATTTAAGGAAGTTTGATGATGAATTTGAATAATTATGAGATTTAGATTCAAAGGGATAATAAATGATTACGCATATGATATATTTGGATATTGAGTTGTTTTAGGATTGTAAGATAAGTGATGAATTTTCTAGTGGTATATTAAGGTGAAATGTTGTAAAGAGGTTTGGGGATAGCGATAAATAGAGGCATGGGAGTTAGTTAAATAGAGTTAATGGGAGTTAGTGAAAATAAGAATGTTGAGATACAGATAATATATAAAGAGGTGTTAGATATTTTAGGGAAACGGTAGTTAGTGATTATATGTAGAGAGGTGAGTAATGTGAATGGTATATATATTTAATGATGATGATATTTTGTAGTAAGGATCCGGTGTAAGGAGTGATCAGCGTGCGATGTGGCAAGAGACCAACATGCAGCGTTGTGGCAGGCTGAGCAATTTTGGGTTAGAGTGTTTGCCGAGGGCAAGTGGTTAGGAATGGGTATGGCCAGGTAGGGAACACACATTCTAGTACAAAGAGGAGCGGTGCCAGAGGATTTAAATGGGATTAGTGAAGGGGGTTATTATAGAGATATTGGTGTCATAATATATAAATATGGGTGTTAGTAGTGGTTGTTAGTAGAAAAAAGGGGTAGTAAGGTTAGATAGACAATTGCCAAAATAAGATAGAGAATAATGAATAACAGAGAGTCACCCAATCTAGACAAGGATTGAGGAAAGGTTAGAAAAGGAAAATTCTTGGTAGGAAGGTAATGTAACTGAAAGGTGAATAATAAGTTTGAAATTTTTTTATAGAATCTAAGGATATAACAAAGGTTAAATAATTAAAAGTTGAAAAGAGTTGATAGTAGTAATGTTATAAAGTTTTGGTACAAGTTGTGTAAATATAAATTGTTTAATGTAAATGTAACAATGTTAATGTTTAATGTACAATGTTTTACTATGTTTTTATTATGTTGATGGTACAATAGTGTGTGTGGTTGGGAGGTTGCTACAGGGGTAGCACCGACGACAAATATTAAATGTCAAAGAAGTAATAATGATATTGGTGTTGGTTATCAAGTAGATAATTATGATTCTGTTGTAAAGAAAAATAAGTGTAAAGAAAATTGGGTAAAGAAAAATATAAAGAATTTTGAAGTGTTTGCCGTAATAGGTATATATTTTGATTTTAGGTGAAGTAAAATAGTGGAGATAGTAGTTGTTGTTTGGAGGATTAAAAGTTGTTTTGTGCTTAGTATAATAATATGTTTTCTTGTGATGAGAGAAGTAAGTTGACGTTGACTGGACTCAGAGAATTTTAGTACCTGGAAGAATGTTTGAAAAATGGAGAGGATTTTCTGTCTTAAATCTTGTTTTGTTATTTGGAAAAATTATTAATTAAGAAAGCCAATGCCTAGTAACATAAACCAATGCATCTAAGGGGAAGCATATCAGTTGTAGATATGGAGATAGATAAAGCCACTATTTTAAATTTTGTATTGCATGTTTCAGAGTTTTGGTGGTGTTGTGACCGCGGTCATGAGCTGGCCGGAGCGTCAGAACAGAAGCGTTGAGTGCCTCATGGCCTTATGGTGTTGGGATCTCTCCTGAGAAGTCCAGTAAGGTCAGAAGGTACGATCAGCATCATGGGACCAAGGGTAAGGGATTGAATTTTTTTTTATAAACACTACAGGGGGTTGTGGCAACATTCTGAACTGACCCTTTTAGAAAAGTGTGAATGAGTCAATGAAAGTTTTTATGTTTCGACATAAAACCTTTCATTGAGGGGGTTTTGTAACAGGACAAACAAGGCCTGTTGTCATAATTATGGTGTTTGAGTATGTTACAGAATATTTTTATTGTATTCATGTTATATAAAGTATGGTTAGGTCCATTTTCCCTATGTCTGCACAAACAACGCAGTTTCATCGATACGATTTACTTCAAGGCCGAAGGCGTACGTGTGAAGGAGAATGTATACAATGGCGATTCTGATCGACACTAACAAAATGATATTACAAATATTGACACACGTCTCAACAATGACGAGGAACAATGTCGTCAGCTGATGCAGACGAATAGTGGATCACAATTGATCCCCTCCACCTGTTGACAGTTCGACACTATGTCTGCCCACTCTGAAGAACTTTGTCATGGCGACAACATGTATATTCCTTTCTGGTAAAAAATAACCAGCTAAGTGTAAATCAAAATTCAAAAATGTAACCAGCAGTAAACAGTGAAAGTTACTAATCTTACTTATGTAAATTCAGTGCAACAACGGACTAAAACAGACAGTACAACCAACACCGACGTACGCCGACCAACGGCCAGAACATGGAAAACGTCTGAACTACACAACATCTACTAACTTCAGGAAAGTCATTATTACAACTATTCTTATTTTCAAAATTTAGAGCTCTAACAAAATATTCAATGCACAAACTTTATTATCTGTAATATTAGTATGTGAGGGAGAGAGTGCAAGCAAAACTAGGCATTGGTTTATGAATAAAAGTGATATTGTGACTCAATTACTCAATAAGAGATCGCAATTACTATAGCTATATGTATATGTGTAAAAGGTTTATTTTATGATATTGTTTTGAATCGTATGAGATCGAAAACAGTAATGTTAACTGAGGTGAAGAAGGAGCGGAATTGTGTGGCCGCCATTTGAATAATGACACCTGTGTAACTTAACCCTTTTCATGTAAATGAATAACCTGAAAAGCAATTAAATCTGTGTTATTTCTAAACAAATTTGTGTGAGATATTATTTCGATAACCCAGATTGCTTCCGTCTCTTGTTTAACGACACTTTGGCACCCTTAGGTATATTTAACACATTCAGTGTAAACGAACTGAGCACGTGGCATCCGGAGCATTATAATACATACAATAGATATGCAAGTGAAGTACCTTATTATGGTAAGTACACACAATTATAAAAAATGTGTTTATTGAGTGAGGTAACAAATGACGACCCGAACAGTGACTTTATTGTTAGTTAACAAATGTCGACCCGAACTAGGGACTTAATTATTCTATCAGTTAACAAATGGCGCCCGAACAGGAACTTTATATAACAAACTATCTTATATAAATGAACCAGAGTACGGAAGCAGACGGGTAGCGAAATATAAATAACACAAAACAACATAGAGTACCAGTGTAGGTTATGTTATGTAGAGTGTATGGTAGAGATACAGTCAAATTTTATATATTTAAAACTCCACAATGGCAAACCGTAGCAAAACAAGCATTACTGAATCGCAAATTATGAGCGAAGGCGATCAATCAAACCAATTGTAAATAAAAGAAACAAAGAGAATGAGATTGTAAAGATTATGCAAACACTTTTTGAAATACAAAATAAAAAATTTGATGTGAAATTTAATGATTTGAAAAGTGGCATTAATGAAATTAAGAAACAAAATTGTCATATTGATAAAAGATTAAATGAGATACATGCACGGTTAGATGAGATAGAGTTAGAAAATAAGAAGGGAGTAGACAAATTAGAGATAAACAAAGACAAGGTAAGTAGGGGAGAAAATTATGACAAAATAAATAAAAGTATGATATTAGAAAATGATTATGTAAACAGGGGTAGTGATAATGAGATTTTATGGGGAATAGAATATGATAATGATGGAATGATAGTGTGAGTTGAAGGGTTAAAGAGAGTGTGTAAAGAAAGTATAATTGTAAGAGGATTGCAGGGGGTAAAATTTTCCCTTAATGATGGAGTAGGGGGTGAAGCCCATGTGTTTAGGAAGGACGAGAGTGCCTTCGATGTATATTTTGGAGACATATGGTCTACAAATAAAGTCCTTGGTTTTTTTAGTGCACTTCACAGGTGGTGCAATAGTGGTGAATTAGTGTCCCCTGCAAATGTAGAAAGAGAGAATGTAGCTTGGTGTGGTAGAGAGAGATATATTAAAAGAGAGAGATGTTTTGAAAGTGAGAGGTATTGTGAGAGAAAATGAGAAATAGAGGTTTTTAAGATGAGTAGAAATTATGAAGAATTAAGGGAAAAGTTAGGAGGAGAGATGATATATAATAAAAATAAGAACTTACCTTGTAATGAAACGGAAGTAGTAGGAGATAAGGGAAATAATGATTTTATAAATTACCTAATTATGACTAATAATACAGAAGGTGACAGGACAATGACCAATCATGACAGATTAAATGAGTTTGAGGAAAATGATGAAAATTTGAATGGTATATGTATTTATGATGTTAGTATAAGAGAGTCAATAATAAGCAATGTATATAGATATAAGATAAGATTATTGTTTGACGATGGAGGTTAAATATTTTATTGTGTTTATGAACATTTAATTATGTGGACAGTGTTTTTCAAGATGGACTGCTTTCTGACTGATTTTTGATAAACGATAAAATGATAATTTGGATTGTATATTTTTTGTGTGTATTGGTGTCAGTGTATTTGGATACTTTTGATGTTATGTATTTTATGTATTTTTTTGTGTAAACCATGTACGGTAGAATTTTAAATAATTTAAGGAAGTTTGATGATGAATTTGAATAATTATGAGATTTAGATTCAAAGGGATAATAAATGATTACGCATATGATATATTTGGATATTGAGTTGTTTTAGGATTGTAAGATAAGTGATGAATTTTCTAGTGGTATATTAAGGTGAAATGTTGTAAAGAGGTTTGGGGATAGCGATAAATAGAGGCATGGGAGTTAGTTAAATAGAGTTAATGGGAGTTAGTGAAAATAAGAATGTTGAGATACAGATAATATATAAAGAGGTGTTAGATATTTTAGGGAAACGGTAGTTAGTGATTATATGTAGAGAGGTGAGTAATGTGAATGGTATATATATTTAATGATGATGATATTTTGTAGTAAGGATCCGGTGTAAGGAGTGATCAGCGTGCGATGTGGCAAGAGACCAACATGCAGCGTTGTGGCAGGCTGAGCAATTTTGGGTTAGAATGTTTGCCGATATTTGGTGGAGGGCAAGTGGTTAGGAATGGGTATGGCCAGGTAGGGAACACACATTCTAGTGCAAAGAGGAGCGGTGCCAGAGGATTTAAATGGGATTAGTGAAGGGGGTTATTATAGAGATATTGGTGTCATAATATATAAATATGGGTGTTAGTAGTGGTTGTTAGTAGAAAAAAGGGGTAGTAAGGTTAGATAGACAATTGCCAAAATAAGATAGAGAATAATGAATAACAGAGAGTCACCCAATCTAGACAAGGATTGAGGAAAGGTTAGAAAAGGAAAATTCTTGGTAGGAAGGTAATGTAACTGAAAGGTGAATAATAAGTTTGAAATTTTTTTATAGAATCTAAGGATATAACAAAGGTTAAATAATTAAAAGTTGAAAAGAGTTGATAGTAGTAATGTTATAAAGTTTTGGTACAAGTTGTGTAAATATAAATTGTTTAATGTAAATGTAACAATGTTAATGTTTAATGTACAATGTTTTACTATGTTTTTATTATGTTGATGGTACAATAGTGTGTGTGGTTGGGAGGTTGCTACAGGGGTAGCAACGACGACAAATATTAAATGTCAAAGAAGTAATAATGATATTGGTGTTGGTTATCAAGTAGATAATTATGATTCTGTTGTAAAGAAAAATAAGTGTAAAGAAAATTGGGTAAAGAAAAATATAAAGAATTTTGAAGTGTTTGCCGTAATAGGTATATATTTTGATTTTAGGTGAAGTAAAATAGTGGAGATAGTAGTTGTTGTTTGGAGGATTAAAAGTTGTTTTGTGCTTAGTATAATAATATGTTTTCTTGTGATGAGAGAAGTAAGTTGACGTTGACTGGAGTCAGAGAATTTTAGTACCTGGAAGAATGTTTGAAAAATGGAGAGGATTTTCTGTCTTAAATCTTGTTTTGTTATTTGGAAAAATTATTAATTAAGAAAGCCAATGCCTAGTAACATAAACCAATGCATCTAAGGGGAAGCATATCAGTTGTAGATATGGAGATAGATAAAGCCACTATTTTAAATTTTGTATTGCATGTTTCAGAGTTTTGGTGGTGTTGTGACCGCGGTCCTGAGCTGGCCGGAGCGTCAGAACAGAAGCGTTGAGTGCCTCATGGCCTTATGGTGTTGGGATCTCTCCTGAGAAGTCCAGTAAGGTCAGAAGGTACGATCAGCATCATGGGACCAAGGGTAAGGGATTGAATTTTTTTTTATAAACACTACAGGGGGTTGTGGCAACATATCTGAACTGACCCTTTTAGAAAAGGGTGAATGAGTCAATGAAGGTTTTTATGTTTCGACATAAAACCTTTCATTGAGGGGTTTTTGTAACGGGACAAACAAGGCCTGTTGTCATAATTATGGGGTTTGAGTATGTTACAGAATATTTTTATTGTATTCATGTTATATAAAGTATGGTTAGGTCCATTTTCCCTATGTCTGCACAAACAACGCAGTTTCATCGATACGATTTACTTCAAGGCCGAAGGCGTACGTGTGAAGGAGAATGTATACAATGGCGATTCTGATCGACACTAACAAAATGATATTACAAATATTGACACACGTCTCAACAATGACGAGGAACAATGTCGTCAGCTGATGCAGACGAATAGTGGATCACAATTGATCCCCTCCACCTGTTGACAGTTCGACACTATGTCTGCCCACTCTGAAGAACTTTGTCATGGCGACAACATGTATATTCCTTTCTGGTAAAAAATAACCAGCTAAGTGTAAATCAAAATTCAAAAATGTAACCAGCAGTAAACAGTGAAAGTTACTAATCTTACTTATGTAAATTCAGTGCAACAACGGACTAAAACAGACAGTACAACCAACACCGACGTACGCCGACCAACGGCCAGAACATGGAAAACGTCTGAACTACACAACACCTACTAACTTCAGGAAAGTCATTATTACAACTATTCTTATTTTCAAAATTTAGAGCTCTAACAAAATATTCAATGCACAAACTTTATTATCTGTAATATTAGTATGTGAGGGAGAGAGTGCAAGCAAAACTAGGCATTGGTTTATGAATAAAAGTGATATTGTGACTCAATTACTCAATAAGAGATCGCAATTACTATAGCTATATGTATATGTGTAAAAGGTTTATTTTATGATATTGTTTTGAATCGTATGAGATCGAAAACAGTAATGTTAACTGAGGTGAAGAAGGAGCGGAATTGTGTGGCCGCCATTTGAATAATGACACCTGTGTAACTTAACCCTTTTCATGTAAATGAATAACCTGAAAAGCAATTAAATCTGTGTTATTTCTAAACAAATTTGTGTGAGATATTATTTCGATAACCCAGATTGCTTCCGTCTCTTGTTTAACGACACTTTGGCACCCTTAGGTATATTTAACACATTCAGTGTAAACGAATTGAGCACGTGGCATCCGGAGCATTATAATATATACAATAGATATGCAAGTGAAGTACCTTATTATGGTAAGTACACACAATTATAAAAAATGTGTTTATTGAGTGAGGTAACAAATGACGACCCGAACAGTGACTTTATTGTTAGTTAACAAATGTCGACCCGAACTAGGGACTTAATTATTCTATCAGTTAACAAATGGCGCCCGAACAGGAACTTTATATAACAAACTATCTTATATAAATGAACCAGAGTACGGAAGCAGACGGGTAGCGAAATATAAATAACACAAAACAACATAGAGTACCAGTGTAGGTTATGTTATGTAGAGTGTATGGTAGAGATACAGTCAAATTTTATATATTTAAAACTCCACAATGGCAAACCGTAGCAAAATAAGCATTACTGAATCGCAAATTATGAGCGAAGGCGATCAATCAAACCAATTGTAAATAAAAGAAACAAAGAGAATGAGATTGTAAAGATTATGCAAACACTTTTTGAAATACAAAATAAAAAATTTGATGTGAAATTTAATGATTTGAAAAGTGGCATTAATGAAATTAAGAAACAAAATTGTCATATTGATAAAAGATTAAATGAGATACATGCACGGTTAGATGAGATAGAGTTAGAAAATAAGAAGGGAGTAGACAAATTAGAGATAAACAAAGACAAGGTAAGTAGGGGAGAAAATTATGACAAAATAAATAAAAGTATGATATTAGAAAATGATTATGTAAACAGGGGTAGTGATAATGAGATTTTATGGGGAATAGAATATGATAATGATGGAATGATAGTGTGAGTTGAAGGGTTAAAGAGAGTGTGTAAAGAAAGTATAATTGTAAGGGGATTGCAGGGGGTAAAATTTTCCCTTAATGATGGAGTAGGGGGTGAAGCCCATGTGTTTAGGAAGGACGAGAGTGCCTTCGATGTATATTTGGGAGACATATGGTCTACAAATAAAGTCCTTGGTTTTTTTAGTGCACTTCACAGGTGGTGTAATAGTGGTGAATTAGTGTCCCCTGCAAATGTAGAAAGAGAGAATGTAGCTTGGTGTGGTAGAGAGAGATATATTAAAAGAGAGAGATGTTTTGAAAGTGAGAGGTATTGTGAGAGAAAATGAGAAATAGAGGTTTTTAAGATGAGTAGAAATTATGAAGAATTAAGGGAAAAGTTAGGAGGAGAGATGATATATAATAAAAATAAGAACTTACCTTGTAATGAAACGGAAGTAGTAGGAGATAAGGGAAATAATGATTTTATAAATTACCTAATTATGACTAATAATACAGAAGGTGACAGGACAATGACCAATCATGACAGATTAAATGAGTTTGAGGAAAATGATGAAAATTTGAATGGTATATGTATTTATGATGTTAGTATAAGAGAGTCAATAATAAGCAATGTATATAGATATAAGATAAGATTATTGTTTGACGATGGAGGTTAAATATTTTATTGTGTTTATGAACATTTAATTATGTGGACAGTGTTTTTCAAGATGGACTGCTTTCTGACTGATTTTTGATAAACGATAAAATGATAATTTGGATTGTATATTTTTTGTGTGTATTGGTGTCAGTGTATTTGGATACTTTTGATGTTATGTATTTTATGTATTTTTTTGTGTAAACCATGTACGGTAGAATTTTAAATAATTTAAGGAAGTTTGATGATGAATTTGAATAATTATGAGATTTAGATTCAAAGGGATAATAAATGATTACGCATATGATATATTTGGATATTGAGTTGTTTTAGGATTGTAAGATAAGTGATGAATTTTCTAGTGGTATATTAAGGTGAAATGTTGTAAAGAGGTTTGGGGATAGCGATAAATAGAGGCATGGGAGTTAGTTAAATAGAGTTAATGGGAGTTAGTGAAAATAAGAATGTTGAGATACAGATAATATATAAAGAGGTGTTAGATATTTTAGGGAAACGGTAGTTAGTGATTATATGTAGAGAGGTGAGTAATGTGAATGGTATATATATTTAATGATGATGATATTTTGTAGTAAGGATCCGGTGTAAGGAGTGATCAGCGTGCGATGTGGCAAGAGACCAACATGCAGCGTTGTGGCAGGCTGAGCAATTTTGGGTTAGAGTGTTTGCCGATATTTGGTGGAGGGCAAGTGGTTAGGAATGGGTATGGCCAGGTAGGGAACACACATTCTAGTACAAAGAGGAGCGGTGCCAGAGGATTTAAATGGGATTAGTGAAGGGGGTTATTATAGAGATATTGGTGTCATAATATATAAATATGGGTGTTAGTAGTGGTTGTTAGTAGAAAAAAGGGGTAGTAAGGTTAGATAGACAATTGCCAAAATAAGATAGAGAATAATGAATAACAGAGAGTCACCCAATCTAGACAAGGATTGAGGAAAGGTTAGAAAAGGAAAATTCTTGGTAGGAAGGTAATGTAACTGAAAGGTGAATAATAAGTTTGAAATTTTTTTATAGAATCTAAGGATATAACAAAGGTTAAATAATTAAAAGTTGAAAAGAGTTGATAGTAGTAATGTTATAAAGTTTTGGTACAAGTTGTGTAAATATAAATTGTTTAATGTAAATGTAACAATGTTAATGTTTAATGTACAATGTTTTACTATGTTTTTATTATGTTGATGGTACAATAGTGTGTGTGGTTGGGAGGTTGCTACAGGGGTAGCACCGACGACAAATATTAAATGTCAAAGAAGTAATAATGATATTGGTGTTGGTTATCAAGTAGATAATTATGATTCTGTTGTAAAGAAAAATAAGTGTAAAGAAAATTGGGTAAAGAAAAATATAAAGAATTTTGAAGTGTTTGCCGTAATAGGTATATATTTTGATTTTAGGTGAAGTAAAATAGTGGAGATAGTAGTTGTTGTTTGGAGGATTAAAAGTTGTTTTGTGCTTAGTATAATAATATGTTTTCTTGTGATGAGAGAAGTAAGTTGACGTTGACTGGAGTCAGAGAATTTTAGTACCTGGAAGAATGTTTGAAAAATGGAGAGGATTTTCTGTCTTAAATCTTGTTTTGTTATTTGGAAAAATTATTAATTAAGAAAGCCAATGCCTAGTAACATAAACCAATGCATCTAAGGGGAAGCATATCAGTTGTAGATATGGAGATAGATAAAGCCACTATTTTAAATTTTGTATTGCATGTTTCAGAGTTTTGGTGGTGTTGTGACCGCGGTCCTGAGCTGGCCGGAGCGTCAGAACAGAAGCGTTGAGTGCCTCATGGCCTTATGGTGTTGGGATCTCTCCTGAGAAGTCCAGTAAGGTCAGAAGGTACGATCAGCATCATGGGACCAAGGGTAAGGGATTGAATTTTTTTTTATAAACACTACAGGGGGTTGTGGCAACATTCTGAACTGACCCTTTTAGAAAAGTGTGAATGAGTCAATGAAAGTTTTTATGTTTCGACATAAAACCTTTCATTGAGGGGGTTTTGTAACAGGACAAACAAGGCCTGTTGTCATAATTATGGTGTTTGAGTATGTTACAGAATATTTTTATTGTATTCATGTTATATAAAGTATGGTTAGGTCCATTTTCCCTATGTCAGCACAAACAACGCAGTTTCATCGATACGATTTACTTCAAGGCCGAAGGCGTACGTGTGAAGGAGAATGTATACAATGGCGATTCTGATCGACACTAACAAAATGATATTACAAATATTGACACACGTCTCAACAATGACGAGGAACAATGTCGTCAGCTGATGCAGACGAATAGTGGATCACAATTGATCCCCTCCACCTGTTGACAGTTCGACACTATGTCTGCCCACTCTGAAGAACTTTGTCATGGCGACAACATGTATATTCCTTTCTGGTAAAAAATAACCAGCTAAGTGTAAATCAAAATTCAAAAATGTAACCAGCAGTAAACAGTGAAAGTTACTAATCTTACTTATGTAAATTCAGTGCAACAACGGACTAAAACAGACAGTACAACCAACACCGACGTACGCCGACCAACGGCCAGAACATGGAAAACGTCTGAACTACACAACACCTACTAACTTCAGGAAAGTCATTATTACAACTATACTTATTTTCAAAATTTAGAGCTCTAACAAAATATTCAATGCACAAACTTTATTATCTGTAATATTAGTATGTGAGGGAGAGAGTGCAAGCAAAACTAGGCATTGGTTTATGAATAAAAGTGATATTGTGACTCAATTACTCAATAAGAGATCGCAATTACTATAGCTATATGTATATGTGTAAAAGGTTTATTTTATGATATTGTTTTGAATCGTATGAGATCGAAAACAGTAATGTTAACTGAGGTGAAGAAGGAGCGGAATTGTGTGGCCGCCATTTGAATAATGACACCTGTGTAACTTAACCCTTTTCATGTAAATGAATAACCTGAAAAGCAATTAAATCTGTGTTATTTCTAAACAAATTTGTGTGAGATATTATTTCGATAACCCAGATTGCTTCCGTCTCTTGTTTAACGACACTTTGGCACCCTTAGGTATATTTAACACATTCAGTGTAAACGAATTGAGCACGTGGCATCCGGAGCATTATAATACATACAATAGATATGCAAGTGAAGTACCTTATTATGGTAAGTACACACAATTATAAAAAATGTGTTTATTGAGTGAGGTAACAAATGATGACCCGAACAGTGACTTTATTGTTAGTTAACAAATGTCGACCCGAACTAGGGACTTAATTATTCTATCAGTTAACAAATGGCGCCCGAACAGGAACTTTATATAACAAACTATCTTATATAAATGAACCAGAGTACGGAAGCAGACGGGTAGCGAAATATAAATAACACAAAACAACATAGAGTACCAGTGTAGGTTATGTTATGTAGAGTGTATGGTAGAGATACAGTCAAATTTTATATATTTAAAACTCCACAATGGCAAACCGTAGCAAAATAAGCATTACTGAATCGCAAATTATGAGCGAAGGCGATCAATCAAACCAATTGTAAATAAAAGAAACAAAGAGAATGAGATTGTAAAGATTATGCAAACACTTTTTGAAATACAAAATAATAAATTTGATGTGAAATTTAATGATTTGAAAAGTGGCATTAATGAAATTAAGAAACAAAATTGTCATATTGATAAAAGATTAAATGAGATACATGCACGGTTAGATGAGATAGAGTTAGAAAATAAGAAGGGAGTAGACAAATTAGAGATAAACAAAGACAAGGTAAGTAGGGGAGAAAATTATGACAAAATAAATAAAAGTATGATATTAGAAAATGATTATGTAAACAGGGGTAGTGATAATGAGATTTTATGGGGAATAGAATATGATAATGATGGAATGATAGTGTGAGTTGAAGGGTTAAAGAGAGTGTGTAAAGAAAGTATAATTGTAAGAGGATTGCAGGGGGTAAAATTTTCCCTTAATGATGGAGTAGGGGGTGAAGCCCATGTGTTTAGGAAGGACGAGAGTGCCTTCGATGTATATTTGGGAGACATATGGTCTACAAATAAAGTCCTTGGTTTTTTTAGTGCACTTCACAGGTGGTGCAATAGTGGTGAATTAGTGTCCCCTGCGAATGTAGAAAGAGAGAATGTAGCTTGGTGTGGTAGAGAGAGATATATTAAAAGAGAGAGATGTTTTGAAAGTGAGAGGTATTGTGAGAGAAAATGAGAAATAGAGGTTTTTAAGATGAGTAGAAATTATGAAGAATTAAGGGAAAAGTTAGGAGGAGAGATGATATATAATAAAAATAAGAACTTACCTTGTAATGAAACGGAAGTAGTAGGAGATAAGGGAAATAATGATTTTATAAATTACCTAATTATGACTAATAATACAGAAGGTGACAGGACAATGACCAATCATGACAGATTAAATGAGTTTGAGGAAAATGATGAAAATTTGAATGGTATATGTATTTATGATGTTAGTATAAGAGAGTCAATAATAAGCAATGTATATAGATATAAGATAAGATTATTGTTTGACGATGGAGGTTAAATATTTTATTGTGTTTATGAACATTTAATTATGTGGACAGTGTTTTTCAAGATGGACTGCTTTCTGACTGATTTTTGATAAACGATAAAATGATAATTTGGATTGTATATTTTTTGTGTGTATTGGTGTCAGTGTATTTGGATACTTTTGATGTTATGTATTTTATGTATTTTTTTGTGTAAACCATGTACGGTAGAATTTTAAATAATTTAAGGAAGTTTGATGATGAATTTGAATAATTATGAGATTTAGATTCAAAGGGATAATAAATGATTACGCATATGATATATTTGGATATTGAGTTGTTTTAGGATTGTAAGATAAGTGATGAATTTTCTAGTGGTATATTAAGGTGAAATGTTGTAAAGAGGTTTGGGGATAGCGATAAATAGAGGCATGGGAGTTAGTTAAATAGAGTTAATGGGAGTTAGTGAAAATAAGAATGTTGAGATACAGATAATATATAAAGAGGTGTTAGATATTTTAGGGAAACGGTAGTTAGTGATTATATGTAGAGAGGTGAGTAATGTGAATGGTATATATATTTAATGATGATGATATTTTGTAGTAAGGATCCGGTGTAAGGAGTGATCAGCGTGCGATGTGGCAAGAGACCAACATGCAGCGTTGTGGCAGGCTGAGCAATTTTGGGTTAGAATGTTTGCCGATATTTGGTGGAGGGCAAGTGGTTAGGAATGGGTATGGCCAGGTAGGGAACACACATTCTAGTACAAAGAGGAGCGGTGCCAGAGGATTTAAATGGGATTAGTGAAGGGGGTTATTATAGAGATATTGGTGTCATAATATATAAATATGGGTGTTAGTAGTGGTTGTTAGTAGAAAAAAGGGGTAGTAAGGTTAGATAGACAATTGCCAAAATAAGATAGAGAATAATGAATAACAGAGAGTCACCCAATCTAGACAAGGATTGAGGAAAGGTTAGAAAAGGAAAATTCTTGGTAGGAAGGTAATGTAACTGAAAGGTGAATAATAAGTTTGAAATTTTTTTATAGAATCTAAGGATATAACAAAGGTTAAATAATTAAAAGTTGAAAAGAGTTGATAGTAGTAATGTTATAAAGTTTTGGTACAAGTTGTGTAAATATAAATTGTTTAATGTAAATGTAACAATGTTAATGTTTAATGTACAATGTTTTACTATGTTTTTATTATGTTGATGGTACAATAGTGTGTGTGGTTGGGAGGTTGCTACAGGGGTAGCAACGACGACAAATATTAAATGTCAAAGAAGTAATAATGATATTGGTGTTGGTTATCAAGTAGATAATTATGATTCTGTTGTAAAGAAAAATAAGTGTAAAGAAAATTGGGTAAAGAAAAATATAAAGAATTTTGAAGTGTTTGCCGTAATAGGTATATATTTTGATTTTAGGTGAAGTAAAATAGTGGAGATAGTAGTTGTTGTTTGGAGGATTAAAAGTTGTTTTGTGCTTAGTATAATAATATGTTTTCTTGTGATGAGAGAAGTAAGTTGACGTTGACTGGAGTCAGAGAATTTTAGTACCTGGAAGAATGTTTGAAAAATGGAGAGGATTTTCTGTCTTAAATCTTGTTTTGTTATTTGGAAAAATTATTAATTAAGAAAGCCAATGCCTAGTAACATAAACCAGTGCATCTAAGGGGAAGCATATCAGTTGTAGATATGGAGATAGATAAAGCCACTATTTTAAATTTTGTATTGCATGTTTCAGAGTTTTGGTGGTGTTGTGACCGCGGTCCTGAGCTGGCCGGAGCGTCAGAACAGAAGCGTTGAGTGCCTCATGGCCTTATGGTGTTGGGATCTCTCCTGAGAAGTCCAGTAAGGTCAGAAGGTACGATCAGCATCATGGGACCAAGGGTAAGTGATTGAATTTTTTTTTATAAACACTACAGGGGGTTGTGGCAACATATCTGAACTGACCCTTTTAGAAAAGGGTGAATGAGTCAATGAAGGTTTTTATGTTTCGACATAAAACCTTTCATTGAGGGGGTTTTGTAACGGGACAAACAAGGCCTGTTGTCATAATTATGGGGTTTGAGTATGTTACAGAATATTTTTATTGTATTCATGTTATATAAAGTATGGTTAGGTCCATTTTCCCTATGTCTGCACAAACAACGCAGTTTCATCGATACGATTTACTTCAAGGCCGAAGGCGTACGTGTGAAGGAGAATGTATACAATGGCGATTCTGATCGACACTAACAAAATGATATTACAAATATTGACACACGTCTCAACAATGACGAGGAACAATGTCGTCAGCTGATGCAGACGAATAGTGGATCACAATTGATCCCCTCCACCTGTTGACAGTTCGACACTATGTCTGCCCACTCTGAAGAACTTTGTCATGGCGACAACATGTATATTCCTTTCTGGTAAAAAATAACCAGCTAAGTGTAAATCAAAATTCAAAAATGTAACCAGCAGTAAACAGTGAAAGTTACTAATCTTACTTATGTAAATTCAGTGCAACAACGGACTAAAACAGACAGTACAACCAACACCGACGTACGCCGACCAACGGCCAGAACATGGAAAACGTCTGAACTACACAACACCTACTAACTTCAGGAAAGTCATTATTACAACTATTCTTATTTTCAAAATTTAGAGCTCTAACAAAATATTCAATGCACAAACTTTATTATCTGTAATATTAGTATGTGAGGGAGAGAGTGCAAGCAAAACTAGGCATTGGTTTATGAATAAAAGTGATATTGTGACTCAATTACTCAATAAGAGATCGCAATTACTATAGCTATATGTATATGTGTAAAAGGTTTATTTTATGATATTGTTTTGAATCGTATGAGATCGAAAACAGTAATGTTAACTGAGGTGAAGAAGGAGCGGAATTGTGTGGCCGCCATTTGAATAATGACACCTGTGTAACTTAACCCTTTTCATGTAAATGAATAACCTGAAAAGCAATTAAATCTGTGTTATTTCTAAACAAATTTGTGTGAGATATTATTTCGATAACCCAGATTGCTTCCGTCTCTTGTTTAACGACACTTTGGCACCCTTAGGTATATTTAACACATTCAGTGTAAACGAATTGAGCACTTGGCATCCGGAGCATTATAATACATACAATAGATATACAAGTGAAGTACCTTATTATGGTAAGTACACACATTTATAAAAAATGTGTTTATTGAGTGAGGTAACAAATGACGACCCGAACAGTGACTTTATTGTTAGTTAACAAATGTCGACCCGAACTAGGGACTTAATTATTCTATCAGTTAACAAATGGCGCCCGAACAGGAACTTTATATAACAAACTATCTTATATAAATGAACCAGAGTACGGAAGCAGACAGGTAGCGAAATATAAATAACACAAAACAACATAGAGTACCAGTGTAGGTTATGTTATGTAGAGTGTATGGTAGAGATACAGTCAAATTTTATATATTTAAAACTCCACAATGGCAAACCGTAGCAAAATAAGCATTACTGAATCGCAAATTATGAGCGAAGGCGATCAATCAAACCAATTGTAAATAAAAGAAACAAAGAGAATGAGATTGTAAAGATTATGCAAACACTTTTTGAAATACAAAATAAAAAATTTGATGTGAAATTTAATGATTTGAAAAGTGGCATTAATGAAATTAAGAAACAAAATTGTCATATTGATAAAAGATTAAATGAGATACATGCACGGTTAGATGAGATAGAGTTAGAAAATAAGAAGGGAGTAGACAAATTAGAGATAAACAAAGACAAGGTAAGTAGGGGAGAAAATTATGACAAAATAAATAAAAGTATGATATTAGAAAATGATTATGTAAACAGGGGTAGTGATAATGAGATTTTATGGGGAATAGAATATGATAATGATGGAATGATAGTGTGAGTTGAAGGGTTAAAGAGAGTGTGTAAAGAAAGTATAATTGTAAGGGGATTGCAGGGGGTAAAATTTTCCCTTAATGATGGAGTAGGGGGTGAAGCCCATGTGTTTAGGAAGGACGAGAGTGCCTTCGATGTATATTTGGGAGACATATGGTCTACAAATAAAGTCCTTGGTTTTTTTAGTGCACTTCACAGGTGGTGCAATAGTGGTGAATTAGTGTCCCCTGCGAATGTAGAAAGAGAGAATGTAGCTTGGTGTGGTAGAGAGAGATATATTAAAAGAGAGAGATGTTTTGAAAGTGAGAGGTATTGTGAGAGAAAATGAGAAATAGAGGTTTTTAAGATGAGTAGAAATTATGAAGAATTAAGGGAAAAGTTAGGAGGAGAGATGATATATAATAAAAATAAGAACTTACCTTGTAATGAAACGGAAGTAGTAGGAGATAAGGGAAATAATGATTTTATAAATTACCTAATTATGACTAATAATACAGAAGGTGACAGGACAATGACCAATCATGACAGATTAAATGAGTTTGAGGAAAATGATGAAAATTTGAATGGTATATGTATTTATGATGTTAGTATAAGAGAGTCAATAATAAGCAATGTATATAGATATAAGATAAGATTATTGTTTGACGATGGAGGTTAAATATTTTATTGTGTTTATGAACATTTAATTATGTGGACAGTGTTTTTCAAGATGGACTGCTTTCTGACTGATTTTTGATAAACGATAAAATGATAATTTGGATTGTATATTTTTTGTGTGTATTGGTGTCAGTGTATTTGGATACTTTTGATGTTATATATTTTATGTATTTTTTTGTGTAAACCATGTACGGTAGAATTTTAAATAATTTAAGGAAGTTTGATGATGAATTTGAATAATTATGAGATTTAGATTCAAAGGGATAACAAATGATTACGCATATGATATATTTGGATATTGAGTTGTTTTAGGATTGTAAGATAAGTGATGAATTTTCTAGTGGTATATTAAGGTGAAATGTTGTAAAGAGGTTTGGTGATAGCGATAAATAGAGGCATGGGAGTTAGTTAAATAGAGTTAATGGGAGTTAGTGAAAATAAGAATGTTGAGATACAGATAATATATAAAGAGGTGTTAGATATTTTAGGGAAACGGTAGTTAGTGATTATATGTAGAGAGGTGAGTAATGTGAATGGTATATATATTTAATGATGATGATATTTTGTAGTAAGGATCCGGTGTAAGGAGTGATCAGCGTGCGATGTGGCAAGAGACCAACATGCAGCGTTGTGGCAGGCTGAGCAATTTTGGGTTAGAGTGTTTGCCGATATTTGGTGGAGGGCAAGTGGTTAGGAATGGGTATGGCCAGGTAGGGAACACACATTCTAGTACAAAGAGGAGCGGTGCCAGAGGATTTAAATGGGATTAGTGAAGGGGGTTATTATAGAGATATTGGTGTCATAATATATAAATATGGGTGTTAGTAGTGGTTGTTAGTAGAAAAAAGGGGTAGTAAGGTTAGATAGACAATTGCCAAAATAAGATAGAGAATAATGAATAACAGAGAGTCACCCAATCTAGACAAGGATTGAGGAAAGGTTAGAAAAGGAAAATTCTTGGTAGGAAGGTAATGTAACTGAAAGGTGAATAATAAGTTTGAAATTTTTTTATAGAATCTAAGGATATAACAAAGGTTAAATAATTAAAAGTTGAAAAGAGTTGATAGTAGTAATGTTATAAAGTTTTGGTACAAGTTGTGTAAATATAAATTGTTTAATGTAAATGTAACAATGTTAATGTTTAATGTACAATGTTTTACTATGTTTTTATTATGTTGATGGTACAATAGTGTGTGTGGTTGGGAGGTTGCTACAGGGGTAGCAACGACGACAAATATTAAATGTCAAAGAAGTAATAATGATATTGGTGTTGGTTATCAAGTAGATAATTATGATTCTGTTGTAAAGAAAAATAAGTGTAAAGAAAATTGGGTAAAGAAAAATATAAAGAATTTTGAAGTGTTTGCCGTAATAGGTATATATTTTGATTTTAGGTGAAGTAAAATAGTGGAGATAGTAGTTGTTGTTTGGAGGATTAAAAGTTGTTTTGTGCTTAGTATAATAATATGTTTTCTTGTGATGAGAGAAGTAAGTTGACGTTGACTGGAGTCAGAGAATTTTAGTACCTGGAAGAATGTTTGAAAAATGGAGAGGATTTTCTGTCTTAAATCTTGTTTTGTTATTTGGAAAAATTATTAATTAAGAAAGCCAATGCCTAGTAACATAAACCAATGCATCTAAGGGGAAGCATATCAGTTGTAGATATGGAGATAGATAAAGCCACTATTTTAAAATTTGTATTGCATGTTTCAGAGTTTTGGTGGTGTTATGACCGCGGTCCTGAGCTGGCCGGAGCGTCAGAACAGAAGCGTTGAGTGCCTCATGGCCTTATGGTGTTGGGATCTCTCCTGAGAAGTCCAGTAAGGTCAGAAGGTACGATCAGCATCATGGGACCAAGGGTAAGTGATTGAATTTTTTTTTATAAACACTACAGGGGGTTGTGGCAACATATCTGAACTGAACCTTTTAGAAAAGTGTGAATGAGTCAATGAAAGTTTTTATGTTTCGACATAAAACCTTTCATTGAGGGGGTTTTGTAACGGGACAAACAAGGCCTGTTGTCATAATTATGGGGTTTGAGTATGTTACAGAATATTTTTATTGTATTCATGTTATATAAAGTATGGTTAGGTCCATTTTCCCTATGTCTGCACAAACAACGCAGTTTCATCGATACGATTTACTTCAAGGCCGAAGGCGTACGTGTGAAGGAGAATGTATACAATGGCGATTCTGATCGACACTAACAAAATGATATTACAAATATTGACACACGTCTCAACAATGACGAGGAACAATGTCGTCAGCTGATGCAGACGAATAGTGGATCACAATTGATCCCCTCCACCTGTTGACAGTTCGACACTATGTCTGCCCACTCTGAAGAACTTTGTCATGGCGACAACATGTATATTCCTTTCTGGTAAAAAATAACCAGCTAAGTGTAAATCAAAATTCAAAAATGTAACCAGCAGTAAACAGTGAAAGTTACTAATCTTACTTATGTAAATTCAGTGCAACAACGGACTAAAACAGACAGTACAACCAACACCGACGTACGCCGACCAACGGCCAGAACATGGAAAACGTCTGAACTACACAACACCTACTAACTTCAGGAAAGTCATTACTACAACTATTCTTATTTTCAAAATTTAGAGCTCTAACAAAATATTCAATGCACAAACTTTATTATCTGTAATATTAGTATGTGAGGGAGAGAGTGCAAGCAAAACTAGGCATTGGTTTATGAATAAAAGTGATATTGTGACTCAATTACTCAATAAGAGATCGCAATTACTATAGCTATATGTATATGTGTAAAAGGTTTATTTTATGATATTGTTTTGAATCGTATGAGATCGAAAACAGTAATGTTAACTGAGGTGAAGAAGGAGCGGAATTGTGTGGCCGCCATTTGAATAATGACACCTGTGTAACTTAACCCTCATCATCTAAATGAATAACCTGAAAAGCAATTAAATCTGTGTTATTTCTAAACAAATTTGTGTGAGATATTATTTCGATAACCCAGATTGCTTCCGTCTCTTGTTTAACGACACTTTGGCACCCTTAGGTATATTTAACACATTCAGTGTAAACGAATTGAGCACGTGGCATCCGGAGCATTATAATACATACAATAGATATGCAAGTGAAGTACCTTATTATGGTAAGTACACACAATTATAAAAAATGTGTTTATTGAGTGAGGTAACAAATGACGACCCGAACAGTGACTTTATTGTTAGTTAACAAATGTCGACCCGAACTAGGGAATTAATTATTCTATCAGTTAACAAATGGCGGCCGAACAGGGACTTTATATAACAAACTATCTTATATAAATGAACCAGAGTACGGAAGCAGACGGGTAGCGAAATATAAATAACACAAAACAACATAGAGTACCAGTGTAGGTTATGTTATGTAGAGTGTATGGTAGAGATACAGTCAAATTTTATATATTTAAAACTCCACAATGGCAAACCGTAGCAAAATAAGCATTACTGAATCGCAAATTATGAGCTAGGGCGATCAATCAAACCAATTGTAAATAAAAGAAACAAAGAGAATGAGATTGTAAAGATTATGCAAACACTTTTTGAAATACAAAATAATAAATTTGATGTGAAATTTAATGATTTGAAAAGTGGCATTAATGAAATTAAGAAACAAAATTGTCATATTGATAAAAGATTAAATGAGATACATGCACGGTTAGATGAGATAGAGTTAGAAAATAAGAAGGGAGTAGACAAATTAGAGATAAACAAAGACAAGGTAAGTAGGGGAGAAAATTATGACAAAATAAATAAAAGTATGATATTAGAAAATGATTATGTAAACAGGGGTAGTGATAATGATATTTTATGGGGAATAGAATATGATAATGATGGAATGATAGTGTGAGTTGAAGGGTTAAAGAGAGTGTGTAAAGAAAGTATAATTGTAAGGGGATTGCAGGGGGTAAAATTTTCCCTTAATGATGGAGTAGGGGTGAAGCCCATGTGTTTAGGAAGGACGAGAGTGCCTTCGATGTATATTTGGGAGACATATGGTCTACAAATAAAGTCCTTGGTTTTTTTAGTGCACTTCACAGGTGGTGCAATAGTGGTGAATTAGTGTCCCCTGCAAATGTAGAAAGAGAGAATGTAGCTTGGTGTGGTAGAGAGAGATATATTAAAAGAGAGAGATGTTTTGAAAGTGAGAGGTATTGTGAGAGAAAATGAGAAATAGAGGTTTTTAAGATGAGTAGAAATTATGAAGAATTAAGGGAAAAGTTAGGAGGAGAGATGATATATAATAAAAATAAGAACTTACCTTGTAATGAACGGAAAGTGTAGGAGATAAGGGAAATAATGATTTTATAAATTACCTAATTATGACTAATAATACAGAAGGTGACAGGACAATGACCAATCATGACAGATTAAATGAGTTTGAGGAAAATGATGAAAATTTGAATGGTATATGTACAGTATTTATGATGTTAGTATAAGAGAGTCAATAATAAGCAATGTATATAGATATAAGATAAGATTATTGTTTGAGGATGGAGGTTAAATATTTTATTGTGTTTATGAACATTTAATTATGTGGACAGTGTTTTTCAAGATGGACTGCTTTCTGACTGATTTTTGATAAACGATAAAATGATAATTTGGATTGCATATTTTTTGTGTGTATTGGTGTCAGTGTATTTGGGTACTTTTGATGTTATGTATTTTATGTATTTTTTGTGTAAACCATGTACGGTAGAATATTAATAATTTAAGGAAGTTTGATAATGAATTTGAATAATTGTGAGATTTAGATTCAAAGGGATAATAAATGATTACGCATATGATATATTTGGATATTGAGTTGTTTTAGGATTGTAAGATAAGTGATGAATTTTCTAGTGGTATATTAAGGTGAAATGTTGTAAAGAGGTTTGGGGATAGCGATAAATAGAGGCATGGGAGTTAGTTAAATAGAGTTAATGGGAGTTAGTGAAAATAAGAATGTTGAGATACAGATAATATATAAAGAGGTGTTAGATATTTTAGGGAAACGGTAGTTAGTGATTATATGTAGAGAGGTGAGTAATGTGAATGGTATATATATTTAATGATGATGATATTTTGTAGTAAGGATCCGGTGTAAGGAGTGATCAGCGTGCGATGTGGCAAGAGACCAACATGCAGCGTTGTGGCAGGCTGAGCAATTTTGGGTTAGAGTGTTTGCCGATATTTGGTGGAGGGCAAGTGGTTAGGAATGGGTATGGCCAGGTAGGGAACACACATTCTAGTACAAAGAGGAGCAGTGCCAGAGGATTTAAATGGGATTAGTGAAGGGGGTTATTATAGAGATATTGGTGTCATAATATATAAATATGGGTGTTAGTAGTGGTTGTTAGTAGAAAAAAGGGGTAGTAAGGTTAGATAGACAATTGCCAAAATAAGATAGAGAATAATGAATAACAGAGAGTCACCCAAACTAGACAAGGATTGAGGAAAGGTTAGAAAAGGAAAATTCTTGGTAGGAAGGTAATGTAACTGAAAGGTGAATAAGTTTGAAATTTTTTAATAGAATCTAAGGATATAACAAAGGTTAAATAATTAAAAGTTGAAAAGAGTTGATAGTAGTAATGTTATAAAGTTTTGGTACAAGTTGTGTAAATATAAATTGTTTAATGTAAATGTAACAATGTTAATGTTTACGTAAAATGTTTTACTATGTTTTTATTATGTTGATGGTACAATAGTGTGTGTGGTTGGGAGGTTGCTACAGGGGTAGCAATGACGACAAATATTAAATGTCAAAGAAGTAATAATGATATTGGTGTTGGTTATCAAGTAGATAATTATGATTCTGTTGTAAAGAAAAATAAGTGTAAAGAAAATTGGGTAAAGAAAAATATAAAGAATTTTGAAGTGTTTACCATAATAGGTATATATTTTGATTTTAGGTGAAGTAAAATAGTGGAGATAGTAGTTGTTGTTTGGAGGATTAAAAGTTGTTTTGTGCTTAGTATAATAATATGTTTTCTTGTGATGAGAGAAGTAAGTTGACGTTGACTGGAGTCAGAGAATTTTAGTACCTGGAAGAATGTTTGAAAAATGGAGAGGATTTTCTGTCTTAAATCTTGTTTTGTTATTTGGAAAAATTATTAATTAAGAAAGCCAATGCCTAGTAACATAAACCAATGCATCTAAGGGGAAGCATATCAGTTGTAGATATGGAGATTGATAAAGCCACTATTTATATTTTGTATTGCATGTTTCAGAGTTTTGGTGGTGTTGTGACCGCGGTCCTGAGCTGGCCGGAGCGTCAGAACAGAAGCGTTGAGTGCCTCATGGCCTTATGGTGTTGGGATCTCTCCTGAGAAGTCCAGTAAGGTCAGAAGGTACGATCAGCATCATGGGACCAAGGGTAAGTGATTGAATTTTTTTTTATAAACACTACAGGGGGTTGTGGCAACATATCTGAACTGACCCTTTTAGAAAAGTGTGAATGAGTCAATGAAAGTTTTTATGTTTCGACATAAAACCTTTCATTGAGGGGGTTTTGTAACGGGACAAACAAGGCCTGTTGTCATAATTATGTGGTTTGAGGATGTTACAGAATATTTTTATTGTATTCATGTTATATAAAGTATGGTTAGGTCCATTTTCCCTATGTCTGCACAAACAACGCAGTTTCATCGATACGATTTACTTCAAGGCCGAAGGCGTACGTGTGAAGGAGAATGTATACAATGGCGATTCTGATCGACACTAACAAAATGATATTACAAATATTGACACACGTCTCAACAATGACGAGGAACAATGTCGTCAGCTGATGCAGACGAATAGTGGATCACAATTGATCCCCTCCACCTGTCGACAGTTCGACACTATGTCTGCCCCCTCTGAAGAACTTACTCAATAAGAGATCGCAATTACTATAGCTATATGTATATGTGTAAAAGGTTTATTTTATGATATTGTTTTGAATCGTATGAGATCGAAAACAGTAATGTTAACTGAGGTGAAGAAGGAGCGGAATTGTGTGGCCGCCATTTGAATAATGACACCTGTGTAACTTAACCCTTTTCATGTAAATGAATAACCTGAAAAGCAATTAAATCTGTGTTATTTCTAAACAAATTTGTGTGAGATATTATTTCGATAACCCAGATTGCTTCCGTCTCTTGTTTAATGACACTTTGGCACCCTTAGGTATATTTAACACATTCAGTGTAAACGAATTGAGCACGTGGCATCCGGAGCATTATAATACATACAATAGATATGCAAGTGAAGTACGTTATTATGGTAAGTACACACAATTATAAAAAATGTGTTTATTGAGTGAGGTAACAAATGACGACCCGAACAGTGACTTTATTGTTAGTTAACAAATGTCGACCCGAACTAGGGACTTAATTATTCTATCAGTTAACAAATGGCGCCCGAACAGGAACTTTATATAACAAACTATCTTATATAAATGAACCAGAGTACGGAAGCAGACGGGTAGCGAAATATAAATAACACAAAACAACATAGAGTACCAGTGTAGGTTATGTTATGTAGAGTGTATGGTAGAGATACAGTCAAATTTTATATATTTAAAACTCCACAATGGCAAACCATAGCAAAATAAGCATTACTGAATCGCAAATTATGAGCGAAGGCGATCAATCAAACCAATTGTAAATAAAAGAAACAAAGACAATGAGATTGTAAAGATTATGCAAACACTTTTTGAAATACAAAATAATAAATTTGATGTGAAATTTAATGATTTGAAAAGTGGCATTAATGAAATTAAGAAACAAAATTGTCATATTGATAAAAGATTAAATGAGATACATGCACGGTTAGATGAGATAGAGTTAGAAAATAAGAAGGGAGTAGACAAATTAGAGATAAACAAAGACAAGGTAAGTAGGGGAGAAAATTATGACAAAATAAATAAAATTATGATATTAGAAAATGATTATGTAAACAGGGGTAGTGATAATGAGATTTTATGGGGAATAGAATATGATAATGATGGAATGATAGTGTGAGTTGAAGGGTTAAAGAGAGTGTGTAAAGAAAGTATAATTGTAAGGGGATTGCAGGGGGTAAAATTTTCCCTTAATGATGGAGTAGGGGGTGAAGCCCATGTGTTTAGGAAGGACGAGAGTGCCTTCGATGTATATTTGGGAGACATATGGTCTACAAATAAAGTCCTTGGTTTTTTTAGTGCACTTCACAGGTGGTGCAATAGTGGTGAATTAGTGTCCCCTGCAAATGTAGAAAGAGAGAATGTAGCTTGGTGTGGTAGAGAGAGATATATTAAAAGAGAGAGATGTTTTGAAAGTGAGAGGTATTGTGAGAGAAAATGAGAAATAGAGGTTTTTAAGATGAGTAGAAATTATGAAGAATTAAGGGAAAAGTTAGGAGGAGAGATGATATATAATAAAAATAAGAACTTACCTTGTAATGAAACGGAAAGAGTAGGAGATAAGGGAAATAATGATTTTATAAATTACCTAATTATGACTAATAATACAGAAGGTGACAGGACAATGACCAATCATGACAGATTAAATGAGTTTGAGGAAAATGATGAAAATTTGAATGGTATATGTACAGTATTTATGATGTTAGTATAAGAGAGTCAATAATAAGCAATGTATATAGATATAAGATAAGATTATTGTTTGACGATGGAGGTTAAATATTTTATTGTGTTTATGAACATTTAATTATGTGGACAGTGTTTTTCAAGATGGACTGCTTTCTGACTGATTTTTGATAAACGATAAAATGATAATTTGGATTGTATATTTTTTGTGTGTATTGGTGTCAGTGTATTTGGGTACTTTTGATGTTATGTATTTTATGTATTTTTTTGTGTAAACCATGTACAGTAGAATTTTAAATAATTTAAGGAAGTTTGATGATGAATTTGAATAATTATGAGATTTAGATTCAAAGGGATAATAAATGTTTACGCATATGATATATTTGGATATTGAGTTGTTTTAGGATTGTAAGATAAGTGATGAATTTTCTAGTGGTATATTAAGGTGAAATGTTGTAAAGAGGTTTGGGGATAGCGATAAATAGAGGCATGGGAGTTAGTTAAATAGAGTTAATGGGAGTTAGTGAAAATAAGAATGTTGAGATACAGATAATATATAAAGAGGTGTTAGATATTTTAGGGAAACGGTAGTTAGTGATTATATGTAGAGAGGTGAGAAATGTGAATGGTATATATATTTAATGATGATGATATTTTGTAGTAAGGATCCGGTGTAAGGAGTGATCAGCGTGCGATGTGGCAAGAGACCAACATGCAGCGTTGTGGCAGGCTGAGCAATTTTGGGTTAGAGTGTTTGCCGATATTTGGTGGAGGGCAAGTGGTTAGGAATGGGTATGGCCAGGTAGGGAACACACATTCTAGTACAAAGAGGAGCGGTGCCAGAGGATTTAAATGGGATTAGTGAAGGGGGTTATTATAGAGATATTGGTGTCATAATATATAAATATGGGTGTTAGTAGTGGTTGTTAGTAGAAAAAAGGGGTAGTAAGGTTAGATAGACAATTGCCAAAATAAGATAGAGAATAATGAATAACAGAGAGTCACCCAATCTAGACAAGGATTGAGGAAAGGTTAGAAAAGGAAAATTCTTGGTAGGAAGGTAATGTAACTGAAAGGTGAATAATAAGTTTGAAATTTTTTTATAGAATCTAAGGATATAACAAAGGTTAAATAATTAAAAGTTGAAAAGAGTTGATAGTAGTAATGTTATAAAGTTTTGGTACAAGTTGTGTAAATATAAATTGTTTAATGTAAATGTAACAATGTTAATGTTTAATGTAAAATGTTTTACTATGTTTTTATTATGTTGATGGTACAATATTGTGTGTTGTTGGGAGGTTGCTACAGGTGTAGCAACGACGACAAATATTAAATATCAAAGAAGTAATAATGATATTGGTGTTGGTTATCAAGTAGATAATTATGATTCTGTTGTAAAGAAAAATAAGTGTAAAGAAAATTGGGTAAAGAAAAATATAAAGAATTTTGAAGTATTTGCCATAATAGGTATATATTTTGATTTTAGGTGAAGTAAAATAGTGGAGATAGTAGTTGTTGTTTGGAGGATTAAAAGTTAGGAGGAGAGATGATATATAATAAAAATAAGAACTTACCTTGTAATGAAACGGAAAGAGTAGGAGATAAGGGAAATAATGATTTTATAAATTACCTAATTATGACTAATAATACAGAAGGTGACAGGACAATGACCAATCATGGCAGATTAAATGAGTTTGAGGAAAATGATGAAAATTTGAATGGTATATGTATTTATGATGTTAGTATAAGAGAGTTGTAACAATAAAAAAGAGGCCGAAATATATAAAATAAATATAACCACTACCAGGACTTACCTGTACGCAATCCTATCCACTTACCTGTTATTCGAGTTTTACCAGAAGACCAAGGTCGCCACGATTATTTTTTATAGGTAAAATATCGAAAACCTTTACACTTTACCTTAATAAAACGGACAATTTAGCAATCTGACCCACCCAATTAATAATTCAGAAGATTCCGGAACGTCTAGACGAATTTTTAACACAGAAATGAGAACATGGTAATGACGAAATAACTTAGACTAACACATGGTTATTAAATGAATACTTTACTTACTCTCATAAAGACGTAAATTCCTTATACACAACACAAAAGAATACGGTAACACATTAATTACTGGTTACATCGACCTTACCTTACATACTATGTATTACAAAAGATAGTAGCCCAGCTTTGCACACACACACTATCACACCAATTAAACCCCTTTTAAATATTATAGTCAATATAGAAAATAGTTAGCCTTTATACATTCCTGTTTCGTTACATTCACTAACTGTCCTGATGCCGGCCGAACACGTGTTTAATGTCCGATTTCACTCTTGGCGTTTCGCACTTTCGCTACACTAGTTTATTACGTCGTTGATTTCACGAGTCCCGGTCGGTATTAACTATATTGTTGTTTCACATCACATCGTATAAAACAACACCGACCGGGACGCCGACAGAGTTGTAAGCGTCTCTAACTGGGTGCGGCTCTAGCTGACTATATGGCGTCTCTACTTAAAGTCGACTGTTCCGTCACGGTCAACGTAACAGGTACATGTACCTGTTCCTGGAGGGAATCTGGTTCTCTACTGCCACGATGTTTTCGTCGTCGCTCAGGCCTCATTTGTTGGGAAGTAACCACTTTATATATGGATTAAAGCTGGTATGTGTGTGTGTCCAGAGGTTAATATTGGACTGGGCTCTGATGATGTCACCAACAGTGGGCGGAGTTTAATGCGACTTCCGGGAGGTCTTAGAGAAGACGACGAATATTTTTTACGCTCTGGCCATCTTGAGTTTTTTGTTAGAGCGTCCTTTGAGCGCGTGCGGGTGTAGTTGCGCTTGAGCGTTGACACACATGTACGAAGTTCTTAGAATTTTTAAGGTGGTAAATTCCTTTGCCGCGTTACACCACTGAAATTGCGCAGCGCCTTGTTTCCAACTGTTTCTCAACTCTGGTCTATTATACGGACAAATACGTTGCACAATAATCCATTTATTTTGCAATATTTTCCAAACCCGCCCGAAAATGAACTGAATAAAATTATATAATTGCCCCAAACGATTAAAATAAAAACACCCAAAATTGACCCGCTACAGAGTCAATAATAAGCAATGTATATAGATATAAGATAAGATTATTGTTTGACGATGGAGGTTAAATATTTTATTGTGTTTATGAACATTTAATTATGTGGACAGTGTTTTTCAAGATGGACTGCTTTCTGACTGATTTTTGATAAACGATAAAATGATAATTTGGATTGTATATTTTTTGTGTGTATTGGTGTCAGTGTATTTGGGTACTTTTGATGTTATGTATTTTATGTATTTTTTTGTGTAAACCATGTACGGTAGAATTTTAAATAATTTAAGGAAGTTTGATGATGAATTTGAATAATTATGAGATTTAGATTCAAAGGGATAATAAATGATTACGCATATGATATATTTGGATATTGAGTTGTTTTAGGATTGTAAGATAAGTGATGAATTTTCTAGTGGTATATTAAGGTGAAATGTTGTAAAGAGGTTTGGGGATAGCGATAAATAGAGGCATGGGAGTTAGTTAAATAGAGTTAATGGGAGTTAGTGAAAATAAGAATGTTGAGATACAGATAATATATAAAGAGGTGTTAGATATTTTAGGGAAACGGTAGTTAGTGATTATATGTAGAGAGGTGAGAAATGTGAATGGTATATATATTTAATGATGATGATATTTTGTAGTAAGGATCCGGTGTAAGGAGTGATCAGCGTGCGATGTGGCAAGAGACCAAGATGCAGCGTTGTGGCAGGCTGAGCAATTTTGGGTTAGAGTGTTTGCCGATATTTGGTGGAGGGCAAGTGGTTAGGAATGGGTATGGCCAGGTAGGGAACACACATTCTAGTACAAAGAGGAGCGGTGCCAGAGGATTTAAATGGGATTAGTGAAGGGGGTTATTATAGAGATATTGGTGTCATAATATATAAATATGGGTGTTAGTAGTGGTTGTTAGTAGAAAAAAGGGGTAGTAAGGTTAGATAGACAATTGCCAAAATAAGATAGAGAATAATGAATAACAGAGAGTCACCCAAACTAGACAAGGATTGAGGAAAGGTTAGAAAAGGAAAATTCTTGGTAGGAAGGTAATGTAACTGAAAGGTGAATAATAAGTTTGAAATTTTTTTATAGAATGTAAGGATATAACAAAGGTTAAATAATTAAAAGTTGAAAAGAGTTGATAGTAGTAATGTTATAAAGTTTTGGTACAAGTTGTGTAAATATAAATTGTTTAATGTAAATGTAACAATGTTAATGTTTAATGTACAATGTTTTACTATGTTTTTATTATGTTGATGGTACAATAGTGTGTGTGGCTGGGAGGTTGCTACAGGGGTAGCAACGACGACAAATATTAAATGTCAAAGAAGTAATAATGATATTGGTGTTGGTTATCAAGTAGATAATTATGATTCTGTTGTAAAGAAAAATAAGTGTAAAGAAAATTGGGTAAAGAAAAATATAAAGAATTTTGAAGTATTTGCCATAATAGGTATATATTTTGATTTTAGGTGAAGTAAAATAGTGGAGATAGTAGTTGTTGTTTGGAGGATTAAAAGTTGTTTTGTGCTTAGTATAATAATATGTTTTCTTGTGATGAGAGAAGTAAGTTGACGTTGACTGGAGTCAGAGAATTTTAGTACCTGGAAGAATGTTTGAAAAATGGAGAGGATTTTCTGTCTTAAATCTTGTTTTGTTATTTGGAAAAATTATTAATTAAGAAAGCCAATGCCTAGTAACATAAACCAATGCATCTAAGGGGAAGCATATCAGTTGTAGATATGTAGATAGATAAAGCCACTATTTTAAATTTTGTATTGCATGTTTCAGAGTTTTGGTGATGTTGTGACCGCGGTCCTGAGCTGGCCGGAGCGTCAGAACAGAAGCGTTGAGTGCCTCATGGCCTTATGGTGTTGGGATCTCTCCTGAGAAGTCCAGTAAGGTCAGAAGGTATGATCAGCATCATGGGACCAAGGGTAAGTGATTGAATTTTTTTTTATAAACACTACAGGGGGTTGTGGCAACATATCTGAACTGACCCTTTTAGAAAAGTGTGAATGAGTCAATGAAAGTTTTTATGTTTCGACATAAAACCTTTCATTGAGGGGGTTTTGTAACGGGACAAACAAGGCCTGTTGTCATAATTATGGGGTTTGAGGATGTTACAGAATATTTTTATTGTATTCATGTTATATAAAGTATGGTTAGGTCCATTTTCCCTATGTCTGCACAAACAACGCAGTTTCATCGATACGATTTACTTCAAGGCCGAAGGCGTACGTGTGAAGGAGAATGTATACAATGGCGATTCTGATCGACACTAACAAAATGATATTACAAATATTGACACACGTCTCAACAATGACGAGGAACAATGTCGTCAGCTGATGCAGACGAATAGTGGATCACAATTGATCCCCTCCACCTGTTGACAGTTCGACACTATGTCTGCCCACTCTGAAGAACTTTGTCATGGCGACAACATGTATATTTCTTTCTGGTAAAAAATAACCAGCTAAGTGTAAATCAAAATTCAAAAATGTAACCAGCAGTAAACAGTGAAAGTTACTAATCTTACTTATGTAAATTCAGTGCAACAACGGACTAAAACAGACAGTACGACCAACACCGACGTACGCCGACCAACGGCCAGAACATGGAAAACGTATGAACTACACAACACCTACTAACTTCAGGAAAGTCATTATTACAACTATTCTTATTTTCAAAATTTCGAGCTCTAACAAAATATTCAATGCACAAACTTTATTATCTGTAATATTAGTATGTGAGGGAGAGAGTGCAAGCAAAACTAGGCATTGGTTTATGAATAAAAGTGATATTGTGACTCAATTACTCAATAAGAGATCACAATTACTATAGCTATATGTATATGTGTAAAAGGTTTATTTTATGATATTGTTTTGAATCGTATGAGATCGAAAACAGTAATGTTAACTGAGGTGAAGAAGGAGCGGAATTGTGTGGCCGCCATTTGAATAATGACACCTGTGTAACTTAACCCTTTTCATGTAAATGAATAACCTGAAAAGCAATTAAATCTGTGTTATTTCTAAACAAATTTGTGTGAGATATTATTTCGATAACCCAGATTGCTTCCGTCTCTTGTTTAATGACACTTTGGCACCCTTAGGTATATTTAACACATTCAGTGTAAACGAATTGAGCACGTGGCATCCGGAGCATTATAATACATACAATAGATATGCAAGTGAAGTACCTTATTATGGTAAGTACACACAATTATAAAAAATGTGTTTATTGAGTGAGGTAACAAATGACGACCCGAACAGTGACTTTATTGTTAGTTAACAAATGTCGACCCGAACTAGGGACTTAATTATTCTATCAGTTAACAAATGGCGCCCGAACAGGAACTTTATATAACAAACTATCTTATATAAATGAACCAGAGTACGGAAGCAGACGGGTAGCGAAATATAAATAACACAAAACAACATAGAGTACCAGTGTAGGTTATGTTATGTAGAGTGTATGGTAGAGATACAGTCAAATTTTATATATTTAAAACTCCACAATGGCAAACCGTAGCAAAATAAGCATTACTGAATCGCAAATTATGAGCGAAGGCGATCAATCAAACCAATTGTAAATAAAAGAAACAAAGAGAATGAGATTGTAAAGATTATGCAAACACTTTTTGAAATACAAAATAATAAATTTGATGTGAAATTTAATGATTTGAAAAGTGGCATTAATGAAATTAAGAAACAAAATTGTCATATTGATAAAAGATTAAATGAGATACATGCACGGTTAGATGAGATAGAGTTAGAAAATAAGAAGGGAGTAGACAAATTAGAGATAAACAAAGACAAGGTAAGTAGGGGAGAAAATTATGACAAAATAAATAAAATTATGATATTAGAAAATGATTATGTAAACAGGGGTAGTGATAATGAGATTTTATGGGGAATAGAATATGATAATGATGGAATGATAGTGTGAGTTGAAGGGTTAAAGAGAGTGTGTAAAGAAAGTATAATTGTAAGGGGATTGCAGGGGGTAAAATTTTCCCTTAATGATGGAGTAGGGGGTGAAGCCCATGTGTTTAGGAAGGACGAGAGTGCCTTCGATGTATATTTGGGAGACATATGGTCTACAAATAAAGTCCTTGGTTTTTTTAGTGCACTTCACAGGTGGTGCAATAGTGGTGAATTAGTGTCCCCTGCAAATGTAGAAAGAGAGAATGTAGCTTGGTGTGGTAGAGAGAGATATATTAAAAGAGAGAGATGTTTTGAAAGTGAGAGGTATTGTGAGAGAAAATGAGAAATAGAGGTTTTTAAGATGAGTAGAAATTATGAAGAATTAAGGGAAAAGTTAGGAGGAGAGATGATATATAATAAAAATAAGAACTTACCTTGTAATGAAACGGAAAGAGTAGGAGATAAGGGAAATAATGATTTTATAAATTACCTAATTATGACTAATAATACAGAAGGTGACAGGACAATGACCAATCATGACAGATTAAATGAGTTTGAGGAAAATGATGAAAATTTGAATGGTATATGTACAGTATTTATGATGTTAGTATAAGAGAGTCAATAATAAGCAATGTATATAGATATAAGATAAGATTATTGTTTGACGATGGAGGTTAAATATTTTATTGTGTTTATGAACATTTAATTATGTGGACAGTGTTTTTCAAGATGGACTGCTTTCTGACTGATTTTTGATAAACGATAAAATGATAATTTGGATTGTATATTTTTTGTGTGTATTGGTGTCAGTGTATTTGGGTACTTTTGATGTTATGTATTTTATGTATTTTTTTGTGTAAACCATGTACAGTAGAATTTTAAATAATTTAAGGAAGTTTGATGATGAATTTGAATAATTATGAGATTTAGATTCAAAGGGATAATAAATGTTTACGCATATGATATATTTGGATATTGAGTTGTTTTAGGATTGTAAGATAAGTGATGAATTTTCTAGTGGTATATTAAGGTGAAATGTTGTAAAGAGGTTTGGGGATAGCGATAAATAGAGGCATGGGAGTTAGTTAAATAGAGTTAATGGGAGTTAGTGAAAATAAGAATGTTGAGATACAGATAATATATAAAGAGGTGTTAGATATTTTAGGGAAACGGTAGTTAGTGATTATATGTAGAGAGGTGAGAAATGTGAATGGTATATATATTTAATGATGATGATATTTTGTAGTAAGGATCCGGTGTAAGGAGTGATCAGCGTGCGATGTGGCAAGAGACCAACATGCAGCGTTGTGGCAGGCTGAGCAATTTTGGGTTAGAGTGTTTGCCGATATTTGGTGGAGGGCAAGTGGTTAGGAATGGGTATGGCCAGGTAGGGAACACACATTCTAGTACAAAGAGGAGCGGTGCCAGAGGATTTAAATGGGATTAGTGAAGGGGGTTATTATAGAGATATTGGTGTCATAATATATAAATATGGGTGTTAGTAGTGGTTGTTAGTAGAAAAAAGGGGTAGTAAGGTTAGATAGACAATTGCCAAAATAAGATAGAGAATAATGAATAACAGAGAGTCACCCAATCTAGACAAGGATTGAGGAAAGGTTAGAAAAGGAAAATTCTTGGTAGGAAGGTAATGTAACTGAAAGGTGAATAATAAGTTTGAAATTTTTTTATAGAATCTAAGGATATAACAAAGGTTAAATAATTAAAAGTTGAAAAGAGTTGATAGTAGTAATGTTATAAAGTTTTGGTACAAGTTGTGTAAATATAAATTGTTTAATGTAAATGTAACAATGTTAATGTTTAATGTAAAATGTTTTACTATGTTTTTATTATGTTGATGGTACAATATTGTGTGTTGTTGGGAGGTTGCTACAGGTGTAGCAACGACGACAAATATTAAATATCAAAGAAGTAATAATGATATTGGTGTTGGTTATCAAGTAGATAATTATGATTCTGTTGTAAAGAAAAATAAGTGTAAAGAAAATTGGGTAAAGAAAAATATAAAGAATTTTGAAGTATTTGCCATAATAGGTATATATTTTGATTTTAGGTGAAGTAAAATAGTGGAGATAGTAGTTGTTGTTTGGAGGATTAAAAGTTAGGAGGAGAGATGATATATAATAAAAATAAGAACTTACCTTGTAATGAAACGGAAAGAGTAGGAGATAAGGGAAATAATGATTTTATAAATTACCTAATTATGACTAATAATACAGAAGGTGACAGGACAATGACCAATCATGGCAGATTAAATGAGTTTGAGGAAAATGATGAAAATTTGAATGGTATATGTATTTATGATGTTAGTATAAGAGAGTTGTAACAATAAAAAAGAGGCCGAAATATATAAAATAAATATAACCACTACCAGGACTTACCTGTACGCAATCCTATCCACTTACCTGTTATTCGAGTTTTACCAGAAGACCAAGGTCGCCACGATTATTTTTTATAGGTAAAATATCGAAAACCTTTACACTTTACCTTAATAAAACGGACAATTTAGCAATCTGACCCACCCAATTAATAATTCAGAAGATTCCGGAACGTCTAGACGAATTTTTAACACAGAAATGAGAACATGGTAATGACGAAATAACTTAGACTAACACATGGTTATTAAATGAATACTTTACTTACTCTCATAAAGACGTAAATTCCTTATACACAACACAAAAGAATACGGTAACACATTAATTACTGGTTACATCGACCTTACCTTACATACTATGTATTACAAAAGATAGTAGCCCAGCTTTGCACACACACACTATCACACCAATTAAACCCCTTTTAAATATTATAGTCAATATAGAAAATAGTTAGCCTTTATACATTCCTGTTTCGTTACATTCACTAACTGTCCTGATGCCGGCCGAACACGTGTTTAATGTCCGATTTCACTCTTGGCGTTTCGCACTTTCGCTACACTAGTTTATTACGTCGTTGATTTCACGAGTCCCGGTCGGTATTAACTATATTGTTGTTTCACATCACATCGTATAAAACAACACCGACCGGGACGCCGACAGAGTTGTAAGCGTCTCTAACTGGGTGCGGCTCTAGCTGACTATATGGCGTCTCTACTTAAAGTCGACTGTTCCGTCACGGTCAACGTAACAGGTACATGTACCTGTTCCTGGAGGGAATCTGGTTCTCTACTGCCACGATGTTTTCGTCGTCGCTCAGGCCTCATTTGTTGGGAAGTAACCACTTTATATATGGATTAAAGCTGGTATGTGTGTGTGTCCAGAGGTTAATATTGGACTGGGCTCTGATGATGTCACCAACAGTGGGCGGAGTTTAATGCGACTTCCGGGAGGTCTTAGAGAAGACGACGAATATTTTTTACGCTCTGGCCATCTTGAGTTTTTTGTTAGAGCGTCCTTTGAGCGCGTGCGGGTGTAGTTGCGCTTGAGCGTTGACACACATGTACGAAGTTCTTAGAATTTTTAAGGTGGTAAATTCCTTTGCCGCGTTACACCACTGAAATTGCGCAGCGCCTTGTTTCCAACTGTTTCTCAACTCTGGTCTATTATACGGACAAATACGTTGCACAATAATCCATTTATTTTGCAATATTTTCCAAACCCGCCCGAAAATGAACTGAATAAAATTATATAATTGCCCCAAACGATTAAAATAAAAACACCCAAAATTGACCCGCTACAATACCCCCTCGATGAGAATTCTGCTGTCCACGACAGAAGAAATCTCATCGATAACCCCGAAGAGGACCGGTGAGGAACTGGTGCCAACAACCCCCTGGTTCTTACTCTCATGGGTACATGACCCCCTTGGCTCAGCGACCATGGACTTATCTGAACGAGATCACTGGACTTCTCCGTTAGAGATCCCAACACCGAGAAATCGATCAGACTCGCACCACGGCGCACCTCGCCTTATAACATGCTACCCCCAAAAATCCTCAATCCCTGGCTAGAATTATTCCAGCTCCTCCGCCGATATGGATCCCCTTTTTGCAAGCTGGGCTGCCTTTAGCAGATACTGGGCTCACACACACTAACATTAATGTTACCATAACACATTAAAAGTAAAAAATTGCTTTTAAGATTTATTCAAAATTTAACAAAAAATTTAAAATTCAAAAAATAATCTTTTATCAAAAATTCTCTTCCTGGTTTTTCTAATTTTTGTTTCAAATGACTTAACCTAGACATTTCTACTAAGCTAAACACATCCTTACTCTAACAGGAGAACCACTTATAGTCTACCAATATAATACAATACAATAAAATAAACATGGTTAATGCACACATAATAAAATAATCATTACTCAAAATATTCACTCGCTGGCAGGCGAAAAATCCTTTTTTTTTTTTTTTTTCAAAAAAAAAATTAAAATTTTCAAAATTTTAAATTTCAAAAAAAAATTATTCATTAAATATTTATTAAATTCATTTATTAAATAACATTTATTAAAATTATTCAAATATTGGTTTGAATTAATCAAACAAACAAATTAAAATTGGATTCCTACTATGCTAGCTTAGTAGGTGTATGACCTCATCAGCTGATCGGAAGTAGGTCAAGTCCAGAACCCTTGACCTACATATGTTATATATGAGTTCTGAAAACACATTGAACATCTGTAATATTCTACCTTGACATACAAAACATAATAAAATTCAACATTTAAGATAAACAAAATATTAATATAATAATCAAGTGGACATTTAAATTATTTAAAATAAACAATTCTTGACTTTACATCATTTTCAAATTTTATCAAAATTCTGTCACTGGTTGAAAAAAATAAACACTGTATATTCTTTATCATGAATCTCTCTTTATTCTTAACAGTTTAATTCAACATTACTGTGGGTGTTGTAACTCATTTATTCTCATTTACTGTATTAGATCTCTATACATATATAAACTTTACCTCTCCCTATGGCTCTAATATTAATCAACTTCACTTATCATGACACCCATCTCTACCAAAATCTCTACTAATCAGGACACTCTAAACCCCAACTTATCATTTAACACAATTCGCCACCTTCTCTACATATAAAATACTCTCTAACCCCTTGTACATAGGATACGTGTTTCCCCGCCCCCAAAAACTCAATTCCCTTATTTGGCCCCTGGATTTTACCTAAGGCGGCCCCTCCTCACTAAAATCTATTCCTACCCCGTCCCAACCCTTGTTGCGGACTCCTACATTACACTACCCTCTAATACAACGTTGCCATCCCCAAAAATCTCAATCTCATTGCCTCACTACAAATACAACAAAATAATATTATTAATCATAAACATAAATATATATCACTCAAAATCTACAATTATTCTCCACAACTGCGGTGTCAACATTAATACTTCTCCAACTTCTATTACATTACATCATACTCATCTCTATCATTTCACATTCAACTTTTAATTCAATTCGGACAGGTCTACCTGTCCCACAAAACATTTATCACCCATCAATTATCTTTTATTAATTGGCATAAATTATTGTTATTTTATTTCTCATATTCTTTTTATCTTTACTTCAAAATATCTGTAGTACATTAAACATTAATTACTTGTAACATTTATAAACCAATATACCAGTGACATGGTATTGCTGATCAGCTGATCCTCCTAACACAATGAAAATACATCTTAAAATTGAACAAATTACATGGAATATACATATTTATTTTTATTTATTCTCCCTTCTCACCTCATTGTTTCCCATTTCTCTGATTCTGGTTATTTATGTTAGCCTGCCAGACGATTTACTTATTGGCTTAAAAGCAAAATACACACATAACAAAATTACATATTCTTATCAACGCTTATCTAACCTACAACAAGTAAACACTACATTTAAAAATGCATAAGGAACACCTTATTTTTAAATATCTAAGCAGCTAGTTATCTGAACAGAGCACAAGCAGTTTTATTTGAATTAAACTTTGAATAAGCAAAAACTTTTATGTCCTACACTTTAAATTCGTGACTCCTTTGCGTCACCTCCCAGCCACACACACTATTTCAGATTATGGAGGACTGTCTCGCCCTTTCGCTTCCACAGAGACTGTATATTTTGGAGTAGGTTTTTTACCTCTCCGTGTCTCTGCTTCCGCTGTTAAGTTTTAAAGTTAATGAACATCATCATGTTCTTGTTTTATAATCATGCACCCTTAAAACGGATCTGCCACCGGTCTTGCTGTTCCTCCTCGAACAGAGTGGCAGCCGCTGTTCCCTAGTTCCGGAGATTTCCTCTAATTGTCCCCCCATTGAATTTCAAATTTATACCAATTTCAAGTCAGCTATGGTCAAGGGACTTGATATGACCATAGCTAACCGCTAGCCAAAACCACGGTTAGTGCTGGTAAGACAGTAACCGCCCAAAAAGTCGAGGAAATCTAACTTTAATTTCACTGCCTGTTTCACATCAATACTATTATGTGCGACACTGTCATTTAGTAATGTGTGTAAATTTTAATTTACACGGATAAGGTGTGCCGCACATTTATCGCCACTTTGGCCTCCGATGGAGGTAACACTCACTGTTACCCCCAACCCATTTCGCTATTTAAGAGAGCACAGGCCACCCCCTTAATAGCCACATAATAACTAATTACGATTGACAACTAATTAAAATTTGTATATACATTATCATATAATACTTGCATCAACACTCATTTAACCCATTCATAACCTTTTACCGTTTAACTTTCTTGAAATTTTCAAAATTTATTATTGATAATCATTATTTATCATTTTTCATTTATTATTAAAATTTTTTAATTATTATTTTTATTAAACACAATGATTGCATTAAAATCTCACTATTGCATTAACACCTCAATCACACCTGTAAACAGCTTTTATTATACATGATTATAAAATTTTTCTACTTACAATTCCTTTAACATGCTATACACACAAAACATATTCACCATCATCTCTGAAACATTTTACACAAAATTAGTTTAAATCCAACAACCCATCATTCATTACCAAATTTCCAAATCTCGTAACATAAACTGAATTTACAAAAAAAATTAATTATACAACATTTACCTAATCAATTAGAATGTTTAAAATATATCAAATTGTTTTAATTAAATTAATTATTAACAATATAGAATTCATTACCATCCAAACAATTATAATTCTCTGATTACTTGTTTTCAAAATTAATTTGGTTTATTTATTTAAATTGCAAATATTTTAATATTATTCTTACAACAATTAATTACCTACATACACTGTTCACTTAACCACAACACATACCATTGGCTTTACTACATATTTATTTACAAATTTACTTCAGTATTTATTCAGTCATCATATCTCAATATTCAAATCAGCAAAGTCAAATAGCTTAAAACAAAATATTTAACTGTCTTTTACTGTTTTCTATTTTAGCCACCATCGTCAAAAAGATATCTTACATATTTATAGATTAAATGATTTTTATTTATCTTGAATCTATGATTATTATCTTCATGGACCATTATTTCTAAATCCTTCATAATACCATTTATTATTTCATACTTGTCGCTATCAGTTAATTTTGTCCAGTCTCCGTCAGTAAATTGTCTCAACACCCAGTCAACTATTTTCTCATTATTTATAACAGTGTTATTCAGATATTCCTCTCTCTCTCTTTCATCATCTCTCTCCATGTCTAACACCTGCACCAACATTTCATACTCTCTATTAACTTCAAAAATTTTTATTTCTCTCTCTCTTTCTTTACAACAACTCTCATAACCACACTGAACTCTCCCATTCCGTGCAGAGGGCAATACTACAAAATCATTTAAATACCATCTGGCCCTACCAGATAAACACAAAAAACTTCTATAACCTCCTGAAGAACTCTCGTCTTCTACAAAAATTATCGAGGAACTCTTGTCCTCCATCAACACTTGTGAATTCTCTGCTTCACATTTAACCCCATAAAAATTTGCCCCCTGTTCACCTTCTACATTTAAACTACCCCTATACTCCCTTTCTAACTCATAAACACTAACTAACACTCCATGATCAACCTCAACTCTCACTCTATTCTCATTTTCACGATTTTCTACTGTATCACGTTTTGATACCCCCTTTTCAGCTACATCATCATTATTCTTGTTTAATGTTATTTCATCATTATAATTAATTGTATTACTACCACTTACCTCAGGATTGTACTCACCATCTCCCACTATTTGGTCATTGTTATTTATTAATTCATTATCGTTATCACTCACCTGGTTAATTATTTCTTCACTACCATCAACAACATTGTTACCACTTTCTATTGCTACATTTTCAATTGCGTCACCGTTATCATTTTTTATCTCGTGACTACCATTTTCTACTATTTTACTCTCCCTAACCCCTTCACTTACCTCGTTACTTTGTTTACTAGTATCATCACTATTTTTATTCAGGAAAGCGTATAGTCCCGTTTTTTGTTCTTCCATTTGTCTAAGCTTATTATTTAATTTACGCCAATCGCCCTCCGTCATTCCTTTCAAAACCCTTGCAAACTCGCGCATGAATTCCGTACTATTCCCGAATTCTCCCCATCCACTCACTTTATTTTCTTGAAATTGGTTTGTCTTTTTACCTTTATTTACCACCACCACACTCTCATCATCATCACTAGGCCTATTTTCTGTCTTATTTTCTGCTACTATTACTTCGACTATCTTACCTTTATCGTTGGTCCTCTCACTATGTTTATTGATTTCTGCAAATATTCCTTCTTCTTGTTCTTCCATTCGGGTTAACCTATCGTCTAAATTACCCCATTCCTCGTTTGTCATCTCACCCACAACACCTCGAAATTCACTCTCCCACTCGTCCCATGCAAAATCACTATCGTTACATTGTATTATAGACATTTTTAAAGTTCGTTTGTATAACACTTTTATATATAAAGCCACTATTTTTCTATGCTTAAACACCTACCACATTGTGAATCACAATAACATAAACCTAACCTCCTTAATTCTGTACGATAAAATTTTTATACATTCGTCATTACCACATCCTATTTCCCGTGTATTAAAATAGGTCTATCTCGTATAAAATTATAATTAAACGAAAATCCTGGCAGCGCGTCGACATTTGTAACAATAAAAAAGAGGCCGAAATATATAAAATAAATATAACCACTACCAGGACTTACCTGTACGCAATCCTATCCACTTACCTGTTATTCGAGTTTTACCAGAAGACCAAGGTCGCCACGATTATTTTTTATAGGTAAAATATCGAAAACCTTTACACTTTACCTTAATAAAACGGACAATTTAGCAATCTGACCCACCCAATTAATAATTCAGAAGATTCCGGAACGTCTAGACGAATTTTTAACACAGAAATGAGAACATGGTAATGACGAAATAACTTAGACTAACACATGGTTATTAAATGAATACTTTACTTACTCTCATAAAGACGTAAATTCCTTATACACAACACAAAAGAATACGGTAACACATTAATTACTGGTTACATCGACCTTACCTTACATACTATGTATTACAAAAGATAGTAGCCCAGCTTTGCACACACACACTATCACACCAATTAAACCCCTTTTAAATATTATAGTCAATATAGAAAATAGTTAGCCTTTATACATTCCTGTTTCGTTACATTCACTAACTGTCCTGATGCCGACCGAACACGTGTTTAATGTCCGATTTCACTCTTGGCGTTTCGCACTTTCGCTACACTAGTTTATTACGTCGTTGATTTCACGAGTCCCGGTCGGTATTAACGATATTGTTGGTTCACATCACATCGTATAAAACAACACCGACCGGGACGCCGACAGAGTTGTAAGCGTCTCTAACTGGGTGCGGCTCTAGCTGACTATATGGCGTCTCTACTTAAAGTCGACTGTTCCGTCACGGTCAACGTAACAGGTACATGTACCTGTTCCTGGAGGGAATCTGGTTCTCTACTGCCACGATGTTTTCGTCGTCGCTCAGGCCTCATTTGTTGGGAAGTAACCACTTTATATATGGATTAAAGCTGGTATGTGTGTGTGTCCAGAGGTTAATATTGGACTGGGCTCTGATGATGTCACCAACAGTGGGCGGAGTTTAATGCGACTTCCGGGAGGTCTTAGAGAAGACGACGAATATTTTTTACGCTCTGGCCATCTTGAGTTTTTTGTTAGAGCGTCCTTTGAGCGCGTGCGGGTGTAGTTGCGCTTGAGCGTTGACACACATGTACGAAGTTCTTAGAATTTTTAAGGTGGTAAATTCCTTTGCCGCGTTACACCACTGAAATTGCGCAGCGCCTTGTTTCCAACTGTTTCTCAACTCTGGTCTATTATACGGACAAATACGTTGCACAATAATCCATTTATTTTGCAATATTTTCCAAACCCGCCCGAAAATGAACTGAATAAAATTATATAATTTCCCCAAACGATTAAAATAAAAACACCCAAAATTGACCCGCTACAGAGTCAATAATAAGCAATGTATATAGATATAAGATAAGATTATTGTTTGACGATGGAGGTTAAATATTTTATTGTGTTTATGAACATTTAATTATGTGGACAGTGTTTTTCAAGATGGACTGCTTTCTGACTGATTTTTGATAAACGATAAAATGATAATTTGGATTGTATATTTTTTGTGTGTATTGGTGTCAGTGTATTTGGGTACTTTTGATGTTATGTATTTTATGTATTTTTTTGTGTAAACCATGTACGGTAGAATTTTAAATAATTTAAGGAAGTTTGATGATGAATTTGAATAATTATGAGATTTAGATTCAAAGGGATAATAAATGATTACGCATATGATATATTTGGATACTGAGTTGTTTTAGGATTGTAAGATAAGTGATGAATTTTCTAGTGGTATATTAAGGTGAAATGTTGTAAAGAGGTTTGGGGATAGCGATAAATAGAGGCATGGGAGTTAGTTAAATAGAGTTAATGGGAGTTAGTGAAAATAAGAATGTTGAGATACAGATAATATATAAAGAGGTGTTAGATATTTTAGGGAAACGGTAGTTAGTGATTATATGTAGAGAGGTGAGTAATGTGAATGGTATATATATTTAATGATGATGATATTTTGTAGTAAGGATCAGGTGTAAGGAGTGATCAGCGTGCGATGTGGCAAGAGACCAAGATGCAGCGTTGTGGCAGGCTGAGCAATTTTGGGTTAGAGTGTTTGCCGATATTTGGTGGAGGGCAAGTGGTTAGGAATGGGTATGGCCAGGTAGGGAACACACATTCTAGTACAAAGAGGAGCGGTGCCAGAGGATTTAAATGGGATTAGTGAAGGGGGTTATTATAGAGATATTGGTGTCATAATATATAAATATGGGTGTTAGTAGTGGTTGTTAGTAGAAAAAAGGGGTAGTAAGGTTAGATAGACAATTGCCAAAATAAGATAGAGAATAATGAATAACAGAGAGTCACCCAATCTAGACAAGGATTGAGGAAAGGTTAGAAAAGGAAAATTCTTGGTAGGAAGGTAATGTAACTGAAAGGTGAATAATAAGTTTGAAATTTTTTTATAGAATCTAAGGATATAACAAAGGTTAAATAATTAAAAGTTGAAAAGAGTTGATAGTAGTAATGTTATAAAGTTTTGGTACAAGTTGTGTAAATATAAATTGTTTAATGTAAATGTAACAATGTTAATGTTTAATGTACAATGTTTTACTATGTTTTTATTATGTTGATGGTACAATAGTGTGTGTGGCTGGGAGGTTGCTACAGGGGTAGCAACGACGACAAATATTAAATGTCAAAGAAGTAATAATGATATTGGTGTTGGTTATCAAGTAGATAATTATGATTCTGTTGTAAAGAAAAATAAGTGTAAAGAAAATTGGGTAAAGAAAAATATAAAGAATTTTGAAGTATTTGCCATAATAGGTATATATTTTGATTTTAGGTGAAGTAAAATAGTGGAGATAGTAGTTGTTGTTTGGAGGATTTAAAGTTGTTTTGTGCTTAGTATAATAATATGTTTTCTTGTGATGAGAGAAGTAAGTTGACGTTGACTGGAGTCAGAGAATTTTAGTACCTGGAAGAATGTTTGAAAAATGGAGAGGATTTTCTGTCTTAAATCTTGTTTTGTTATTTGGAAAAATTATTAATTAAGAAAGCCAATGCCTAGTAACATAAACCAATGCATCTAAGGGGAAGCATATCAGTTGTAGATATGGAGATAGATAAAGCCACTATTTTAAATTTTGTATTGCATGTTTCAGAGTTTTGGTGGTGTTGTGACCGCGGTCCTGAGCTGGCCGGAGCATCAGAACAGAAGCGTTGAGTGCCTCATGGCCTTATGGTGTTGGGATCTCTCCTGAGAAGTCCAGTAAGGTCAGAAGGTACGATCAGCATCATGGGACCAAGGGTAAGTGATTGAATTTTTTTTTATAAACACTACAGGGGGTTGTGGCAACATATCTGAACTGACCCTTTTAGAAAAGTGTGAATGAGCCAATGAAAGTTTTTATGTTTCGACATAAAACCTTTCATTGAGGGGGTTTTGTAACGGGACAAACAAGGCCTGTTGTCATAATTATGGGGTTTGAGGATGTTACAGAATATTTTTATTGTATTCATGTTATATAAAGTATGGTTAGGTCCATTTTCCCTATGTCTGCACAAACAACGCAGTTTCATCGATACGATTTACTTCAAGGCCGAAGGCGTACGTGTGAAGGAGAATGTATACAATGGCGATTCTGATCGACACTAACAAAATGATATTACAAATATTGACACACGTCTCAACAATGACGAGGAACAATGTCGTCAGCTGATGCAGACGAATAGTGGATCACAATTGATCCCCTCCACCTGTTGACAGTTCAACACTATGTCTGCCCACTCTGAAGAACTTTGTCATGGCGACAACATGTATATATCTTTCTGGTAAAAAATAACCAGCTAAGTGTAAATCAAAATTCAAAAATGTAACCAGCAGTAAACAGTGAAAGTTACTAATCTTACTTATGTAAATTCAGTGCAACAACGGACTAAAACAGACAGTACAACCAACACCGACGTACGCCGACCAACGGCCAGAACATGGAAAACGTATGAACTACACAACACCTACTAACTTCAGGAAAGTCATTATTACAACTATTCTTATTTTCAAAATTTAGAGCTCTAACAAAATATTCAATGCACAAACTTTATTATCTGTAATATTAGTATGTGAGGGAGAGAGTGCAAGCAAAACTAGGCATTGGTTTATGAATAAAAGTGATATTGTGACTCAATTACTCAATAAGAGATCACAATTACTATAGCTATATGTATATGTGTAAAAGGTTTATTTTATGATATTGTTTTGAATCGTATGAGATCGAAAACAGTAATGTTAACTGAGGTGAAGAAGGAGCGGAATTGTGTGGCCGCCATTTGAATAATGACACCTGTGTAACTTAACCCTTTTCATGTAAATGAATAACCTGAAAAGCAATTAAATCTGTGTTATTTCTAAACAAATTTGTGTGAGATATTATTTCGATAACCCAGATTGCTTCCGTCTCTTGTTTAACGACACTTTGGCACCCTTAGGTATATTTAACACATTCAGTGTAAACGAATTGAGCACGTGGCATCCGGAGCATTACAATACATACAATAGATATGCAAGTGAAGTACCTTATTATGGTAAGTACACACAATTATAAAAAATGTGTTTATTGAGTGAGGTAACAAATGACGACCCGAACAGTGACTTTATTGTTAGTTAACAAATGTCGACCCGAACTAGGGACTTAATTATTCTATCAGTTAACAAATGGCGCCCGAACAGGGACTTTATATAACAAACTATCTTATATAAATGAACCAGAGTACGGAAGCAGACGGGTAGCGAAATATAAATAACACAAAACAACATAGAGTACCAGTGTAGGTTATGTTATGTAGAGTGTATGGTAGAGATACAGTCAAATTTTATATATTTAAAACTCCACAATGGCAAACCGTAGCAAAATAAGCATTACTGAATCGCAAATTATGAGCGAAGGCGATCAATCAAACCAATTGTAAATAAAAGAAACAAAGAGAATGAGATTGTAAAGATTATGCAAACACTTTTTGAAATACAAAATAATAAATTTGATGTGAAATTTAATGATTTGAAAAGTGGCATTAATGAAATTAAGAAACAAAATTGTCATATTGATAAAAGATTAAATGAGATACATGCACGGTTAGATGAGATAGAGTTAGAAAATAAGAAGGGAGTAGACAAATTAGAGATAAACAAAGACAAGGTAAGTAGGGGAGAAAATTATGACAAAATAAATAAAAGTATGATATTAGAAAATGATTATGTAAACAGGGGTAGTGATAATGAGATTTTATGGGGAATAGAATATGATAATGATGGAATGATAGTGTGAGTTGAAGGGTGAAAGAGAGTGTGTAAAGAAAGTATAATTGTAAGGGGATTGCAGGGGGTAAAATTTTCCCTTAATGATGGAGTAGGGGGTGAAGCCCATGTGTTTAGGAAGGACGAGAGTGCCTTCGATGTATATTTGGGAGACATATGGTCTACAAATAAAGTCCTTGGTTTTTTTAGTGCAGGTGCAATAGTGGTGAATTAGTGTCCCCTGCAAATGTAGAAAGAGAGAATGTAGCTTGGTGTGGTAGAGAGAGATATATTAAAAGAGAGAGATGTTTTGAAAGTGAGAGGTATTGTGAGAGAAAATGAGAAATAGAGGTTTTTAAGATGAGTAGAAATTATGAAGAATTAAGGGAAAAGTTAGGAGGAGAGATGATATATAATAAAAATAAGAACTTACCTTGTAATGATTCGGAAGTAGTAGGAGATAAGGGAAATAATGATTTTATAAATTACCTAATTATGACTAATAATACAGAAGGTGACAGGACAATGACCAATCATGACAGATTAAATGAGTTTGAGGAAAATGATGAAAATTTGAATGGTATATGTACAGTATTTATGATGTTAGTATAAGAGAGTCAATAATAAGCAATGTATATAGATATAAGATAAGATTATTGTTTGACGATGGAGGTTAAATATTTTATTGTGTTTATGAACATTTAATTATGTGGACAGTGTTTTTCAAGATGGACTGCTTTCTGACTGATTTTTGATAAACGATAAAATGATAATTTGGATTGTATATTTTTTGTGTGTATTGGTGTCAGTGTATTTGGGTACTTTTGATGTTATGTATTTTATGTATTTTTTTGTGTAAACCATGTACGGTAGAATTTTAAATAATTTAAGGAAGTTTGATGATGAATTTGAATAATTATGAGATTTAGATTCAAAGGGATAATAAATGATTACGCATATGATATATTTGGATATTGAGTTGTTTTAGGATTGTAAGATAAGTGATGAATTTTCTAGTGGTATATTAAGGTGAAATGTTGTAAAGAGGTTTGGGGATAGCGATAAATAGAGGCATGGGAGTTAGTTAAATAGAGTTAATGGGAGTTAGTGAAAATAAGAATGTTGAGATACAGATAATATATAAAGAGGTGTTAGATATTTTAGGGAAACGGTAGTTAGTGATTATATGTAGAGAGGTGAGAAATGTGAATGGTATATATATTTAATGATGATGATATTTTGTAGTAAGGATCCGGTGTAAGGAGTGATCAGCGTGCGATGTGGCAAGAGACCAAGATGCAGCGTTGTGGTAGGCTGAGCAATTTTGGGTTAGAGTGTTTGCCGATATTTGGTGGAGGGCAAGTGGTTAGGAATGGGTATGGCCAAGTAGGGAACACACATTCTAGTACAAAGAGGAGCGGTGCCAGAGGATTTAAATGGGATTAGTGAAGGGGGTTATTATAGAGATATTGGTGTCATAATATATAAATATGGGTGTTAGTAGTGGTTGTTAGTAGAAAAAAGGGGTAGTAAGGTTAGATAGACAATTGCCAAAATAAGATAGAGAATAATGAATAACAGAGAGTCACCCAAACTAGACAAGGATTGATGAAAGGTTAGAAAAGGAAAATTCTTGGTAGGAAGGTAATGTAACTGAAAGGTGAATAATAAGTTTGAAATTTTTTTATAGAATCTAGGGATATAACAAAGGTTAAATAATTAAAAGTTGAAAAGAGTTGATAGTAGTAATGTTATAAAGTTTTGGTACAAGTTGTGTAAATATAAATTGTTTAATGTAAATGTAACAATGTTAATGTTTAATGTATAATGTTTTACTATGTTTTTATTATGTTGATGGTACAATAGTGTGTGTGGCTGGGAGGTTGCTACAGGGGTAGCAACGACGACAAATATTAAATGTCAAAGAAGTAATAATGATATTGGTGTTGGTTAGCAAGTAGATAATTATGATTCTGTTGTAAAGAAAAATAAGTGTAAAGAAAATTGGGTAAAGAAAAATATAAAGAATTTTGAAGTATTTGCCATAATAGGTATATATTTTGATTTTAGGTGAAGTAAAATAGTGGAGATAGTAGTTGTTGTTTGGAGGATTAAAAGTTGTTTTGTGCTTAGTATAATAATATGTTTTCTTGTGATGAGAGAAGTAAGTTGACGTTGACTGGAGTCAGAGAATTTTAGTACCTGGAAGAATGTTTGAAAAATGGAGAGGATTTTCTGTCTTAAATCTTGTTTTGTTATTTGGAAAAATTATTAATTAAGAAAGCCAATGCCTAGTAACATAAACCAATGCATCTAAGGTGAAGCATATCAGTTGTAGATATGGAGATAGATAAAGCCACTATTTTAAATTTTGTATTGCATGTTTCAGAGTTTTGGTGGTGTTGTGACCGCAGTCCTGAGCTGGCCGGAGCGTCAGAACAGAAGCGTTGAGTGCCTCATGGCCTTATGGTGTTGGGATCTCTCCTGAGAAGTCCAGTAAGGTCAGAAGGTACGATCAGCATCATGGGACCAAGGGTAAGTGATTGAATTTTTTTTTATAAACACTACAGGGGGTTGTGGCAACATATCTGAACTGACCCTTTTAGAAAAGTGTGAATGAGTCAATGAAAGTTTTTATGTTTCGACATAAACCTTTCATTGAGGGGGTTTTGTAACGGGACAAACAAGGCCTGTTGTCATAATTATGGGGTTTGAGGATGTTACAGAATATTTTTATTGTATTCATGTTATATAAAGTATGGTTAGGTCCATTTTCCCTATGTCTGCACAAACAACGCAGTTTCATCGATACGATTTACTTCAAGGCCGAAGGCGTACGTGTGAAGGAGAATGTATACAATGGCGATTCTGATCGACACTAACAAAATGATATTACAAATATTGACACACGTCTCAACAATGACGAGGAACAATGTCGTCAGCTGATGCAGACGAATAGTGGATCACAATTGATCCCCTCCACCTGTTGACAGTTCGACACTATGTCTGCCCACTCTGAAGAACTTTGTCATGGCGACAACATGTATATTTCTTTCTGGTAAAAAATAACCAGCTAAGTGTAAATCAAAATTCAAAAATGTAACCAGCAGTAAACAGTGAAAGTTACTAATCTTACTTATGTAAATTCAGTGCAACAACGGACTAAAACAGACAGTACAACCAACACCGACGTACGCCGACCAACGGCCAGAACATGGAAAACGTATGAACTACACAACACCTACTAACTTCAGGAAAGTCATTATTACAACTATTCTTATTTTCAAAATTTAGAGCTCTAACAAAATATTCAATGCACAAACTTTATTATCTGTAATATTAGTATGTGAGGGAGAGAGTGCAAGCAAAACTAGGCATTGGTTTATGAATAAAAGTGATATTGTGACTCAATTACTCAATAAGAGATCACAATTACTATAGCTATATGTATATGTGTAAAAGGTTTATTTTATGATATTGTTTTGAATCGTATGAGATCGAAAACAGTAATGTTAACTGAGGTGAAGAAGGAGCGGAATTGTGTGGCCGCCATTTGAATAATGACACCTGTGTAACTTAACCCTTTTCATGTAAATGAATAACCTGAAAAGCAATTAAATCTGTGTTATTTCTAAACAAATTTGTGTGAGATATTATTTCGATAACCCAGATTGCTTCCGTCTCTTGTTTAACGACACTTTGGCACCCTTAGGTATATTTAACACATTCAGTGTAAACGAATTGAGCACGTGGCATCCGGAGCATTACAATACATACAATAGATATGCAAGTGAAGTACCTTATTATGGTAAGTACACACAATTATAAAAAATGTGTTTATTGAGTGAGGTAACAAATGACGACCCGAACAGTGACTTTATTGTTAGTTAACAAATGTCGACCCGAACTAGGGACTTAATTATTCTATCAGTTAACAAATGGCGCCCGAACAGGAATTTTATATAACAAACTATCTTATATAAATGAACCAGAGTACGGAAGCAGACGGGTAGCGAAATATAAATAACACAAAACAACATAGAGTACCAGTGTAGGTTATGTTATGTAGAGTGTATGGTAGAGATACAGTCAAATTTTATATATTTAAAACTCCACAATGGCAAACCGTAGCAAAATAAGCATTACTGAATCGCAAATTATGAGCGAAGGCGATCAATCAAACCAATTGTAAATAAAAGAAACAAAGAGAATGAGATTGTAAAGATTATGCAAACACTTTTTGAAATACAAAATAATAAATTTGATGTGAAATTTAATGATTTGAAAAGTGGCATTAATGAAATTAAGAAACAAAATTGTCATATTGATAAAAGATTAAATGAGATACATGCACGGTTAGATGAGATAGAGTTAGAAAATAAGAAGGGAGTAGACAAATTAGAGATAAACAAAGACAAGGTAAGTAGGGGAGAAAATTATGACAAAATAAATAAAAGTATGATATTAGAAAATGATTATGTAAACAGGGGTAGTGAAATGAGATTTTATGGGGAATAGAATATGATAATGATGGAATGATAGTGTGAGTTGAAGGGTTAAAGAGAGTGTGTAAAGAAAGTATAATTGTAAGGGGATTGCAGGGGGTAAAATTTTCCCTTAATGATGGAGTAGGGGGTGAAGCCCATGTGTTTAGGAAGGACGAGAGTGCCTTCGATGTATATTTGGGAGACATATGGTCTACAAATAAAGTCCTTGGTTTTTTTAGTGCAGGTGCAATAGTGGTGAATTAGTGTCCCCTGCAAATGTAGAAAGAGAGAATGTAGCTTGGTGTGGTAGAGAGAGATATATTAAAAGAGAGAGATGTTTTGAAAGTGAGAGGTATTGTGAGAGAAAATGAGAAATAGAGGTTTTTAAGATGAGTAGAAATTATGAAGAATTAAGGGAAAAGTTAGGAGGAGAGATGATATATAATAAAAATAAGAACTTACCTTGTAATGATTCGGAAGTAGTAGGAGATAAGGGAAATAATGATTTTATAAATTACCTAATTATGACTAATAATACAGAAGGTGACAGGACAATGACCAATCATGACAGATTAAATGAGTTTGAGGAAAATGATGAAAATTTGAATGGTATATGTACAGTATTTATGATGTTAGTATAAGAGAGTCAATAATAAGCAATGTATATAGATATAAGATAAGATTATTGTTTGACGATGGAGGTTAAATATTTTATTGTGTTTATGAACATTTAATTATGTGGACAGTGTTTTTCAAGATGGACTGCTTTCTGACTGATTTTTGATAAACGATAAAATGATAATTTGGATTGTATATTTTTTGTGTGTATTGGTGTCAGTGTATTTGGGTACTTTTGATGTTATGTATTTTATGTATTTTTTTGTGTAAACCATGTACGGTAGAATTTTAAATAATTTAAGGAAGTTTGATGATGAATTTGAATAATTATGAGATTTAGATTCAAAGGGATAATAAATGATTACGCATATGATATATTTGGATATTGAGTTGTTTTAGGATTGTAAGATAAGTGATGAATTTTCTAGTGGTATATTAAGGTGAAATGTTGTAAAGAGGTTTGGGGATAGCGATAAATAGAGGCATGGGAGTTAGTTAAATAGAGTTAATGGGAGTTAGTGAAAATAAGAATGTTGAGATACAGATAATATATAAAGAGGTGTTAGATATTTTAGGGAAACGGTAGTTAGTGATTATATGTAGAGAGGTGAGAAATGTGAATGGTATATATATTTAATGATGATGATATTTTGTAGTAAGGATCCGGTGTAAGGAGTGATCAGCGTGCGATGTGGCAAGAGACCAAGATGCAGCGTTGTGGTAGGCTGAGCAATTTTGGGTTAGAGTGTTTGCCGATATTTGGTGGAGGGCAAGTGGTTAGGAATGGGTATGGCCAAGTAGGGAACACACATTCTAGTACAAAGAGGAGCGGTGCCAGAGGATTTAAATGGGATTAGTGAAGGGGGTTATTATAGAGATATTGGTGTCATAATATATAAATATGGGTGTTAGTAGTGGTTGTTAGTAGAAAAAAGGGGTAGTAAGGTTAGATAGACAATTGCCAAAATAAGATAGAGAATAATGAATAACAGAGAGTCACCCAAACTAGACAAGGATTGATGAAAGGTTAGAAAAGGAAAATTCTTGGTAGGAAGGTAATGTAACTGAAAGGTGAATAATAAGTTTGAAATTTTTTTATAGAATCTAAGGATATAACAAAGGTTAAATAATTAAAAGTTGAAAAGAGTTGATAGTAGTAATGTTATAAAGTTTTGGTACAAGTTGTGTAAATATAAATTGTTTAATGTAAATGTAACAATGTTAATGTTTAATGTACAATGTTTTACTATGTTTTTATTATGTTGATGGTACAATAGTGTGTGTGGCTGGGAGGTTGCTACAGGGGTAGCAACGACGACAAATATTAAATGTCAAAGAAGTAATAATGATATTGGTGTTGGTTAGCAAGTAGATAATTATGATTCTGTTGTAAAGAAAAATAAGTGTAAAGAAAATTGGGTAAAGAAAAATATAAAGAATTTTGAAGTATTTGCCATAATAGGTATATATTTTGATTTTAGGTGAAGTAAAATAGTGGAGATAGTAGTTGTTGTTTGGAGGATTAAAAGTTGTTTTGTGCTTAGTATAATAATATGTTTTCTTGTGATGAGAGAAGTAAGTTGACGTTGACTGGAGTCAGAGAATTTTAGTACCTGGTAGAATGTTTGAAAAATGGAGAGGATTTTCTGTCTTAAATCTTGTTTTGTTATTTGGAAAAATTATTAATTAAGAAAGCCAATGCCTAGTAACATAAACCAATGCATCTAAGGGGAAGCATATCAGTTGTAGATATGGAGATAGATAAAGCCACTATTTTAAATTTTGTATTGCATGTTTCAGAGTTGTGGTGGTGTTGTGACCGCGGTCCTGAGCTGGCCGGAGCGTCAGAACAGAAGCGTTGAGTGCCTCATGGCCTTATGGTGTTGGGATCTCTCCTGAGAAGTCCAGTAAGGTCAGAAGGTACGATCAGCATCATGGGACCAAGGGTAAGTGATTGAATTTTTTTTTATAAACACTACAGGGGGTTGTGGCAACATATCTGAACTGACCCTTTTAGAAAAGTGTGAATGAGTCAATGAAAGTTTTTATGTTTCGACATAAAACCTTTCATTGAGGGGGTTTTGTAACGGGACAAACAAGGCCTGTTGTCATAATTATGGGGTTTGAGGATGTTACAGAATATTTTTATTGTATTCATGTTATATAAAGTATGGTTAGGTCCATTTTCCCTATGTCTGCACAAACAACGCAGTTTCATCGATACGATTTACTTCAAGGCCGAAGGCGTACGTGTGAAGGAGAATGTATACAATGGCGATTCTGATCGACACTAACAAAATGATATTACAAATATTGACACACGTCTCAACAATGACGAGGAACAATGTCGTCAGCTGATGCAGACGAATAGTGGATCACAATTGATCCCCTCCACCTGTTGACAGTTCGACACTATGTCTGCCCACTCTGAAGAACTTTGTCATGGCGACAACATGTATATTTCTTTCTGGTAAAAAATAACCAGCTAAGTGTAAATCAAAATTCAAAAATGTAACCAGCAGTAAACAGTGAAAGTTACTAATCTTACTTATGTAAATTCAGTGCAACAACGGACTAAAACAGACAGTACAACCAACACCGACGTACGCCGACCAACGGCCAGAACATGGAAAACGTATGAACTACACAACACCTACTAACTTCAGGAAAGTCATTATTACAACTATTCTTATTTTCAAAATTTAGAGCTCTAACAAAATATTCAATGCACAAACTTTATTATCTGTAATATTAGTATGTGAGGGAGAGAGTGCAAGCAAAACTAGGCATTGGTTTATGAATAAAAGTGATATTGTGACTCAATTACTCAATAAGAGATCACAATTACTATAGCTATATGTATATGTGTAAAAGGTTTATTTTATGATATTGTTTTGAATCGTATGAGATCGAAAACAGTAATGTTAACTGAGGTGAAGAAGGAGCGGAATTGTGTGGCCGCCATTTGAATAATGACACCTGTGTAACTTAACCCTTTTCATGTAAATGAATAACCTGAAAAGCAATTAAATCTGTGTTATTTCTAAACAAATTTGTGTGAGATATTATTTCGATAACCCAGATTGCTTCCGTCTCTTGTTTAACGACACTTTGGCACCCTTAGGTATATTTAACACATTCAGTGTAAACGAATTGAGCACGTGGCATCCGGAGCATTACAATACATACAATAGATATGCAAGTGAAGTACCTTATTATGGTAAGTACACACAATTATAAAAAATGTGTTTATTGAGTGAGGTAACAAATGACGACCCGAACAGTGACTTTATTGTTAGTTAACAAATGTCGACCCGAACTAGGGACTTAATTATTCTATCAGTTAACAAATGGCGCCCGAACAGGAATTTTATATAACAAACTATCTTATATAAATGAACCAGAGTACGGAAGCAGACGGGTAGCGAAATATAAATAACACAAAACAACATAGAGTACCAGTGTAGGTTATGTTATGTAGAGTGTATGGTAGAGATACAGTCAAATTTTATATATTTAAAACTCCACAATGGCAAACCGTAGCAAAATAAGCATTACTGAATCGCAAATTATGAGCGAAGGCGATCAATCAAACCAATTGTAAATAAAAGAAACAAAGAGAATGAGATTGTAAAGATTATGCAAACACTTTTTGAAATACAAAATAATAAATTTGATGTGAAATTTAATGATTTGAAAAGTGGCATTAATGAAATTAAGAAACAAAATTGTCATATTGATAAAAGATTAAATGAGATACATGCACGGTTAGATGAGATAGAGTTAGAAAATAAGAAGGGAGTAGACAAATTAGAGATAAACAAAGACAAGGTAAGTAGGGGAGAAAATTATGACAAAATAAATAAAAGTATGATATTAGAAAATGATTATGTAAACAGGGGTAGTGATAATGAGATTTTATGGGGAATAGAATATGATAATGATGGAATGATAGTGTGAGTTGAAGGGTTAAAGAGAGTGTGTAAAGAAAGTATAATTGTAAGGGGATTGCAGGGGGTAAAATTTTCCCTTAATGATGGAGTAGGGGGTGAAGCCCATGTGTTTAGGAAGGACGAGAGTGCCTTCGATGTATATTTGGGAGACATATGGTCTACAAATAAAGTCCTTGGTTTTTTTAGTGCACTTCACAGGTGGTGCAATAGTGGTGAATTAGTGTCCCCTGCAAATGTAGAAAGAGAGAATGTAGCTTGGTGTGGTAGAGAGAGATATATTAAAAGAGAGAGATGTTTTGAAAGTGAGAGGTATTGTGAGAGAAAATGAGAAATAGAGGTTTTTAAGATGAGTAGAAATTATGAAGAATTAAGGGAAAAGTTAGGAGGAGAGATGATATATAATAAAAATAAGAACTTACCTTGTAATGATTCGGAAGTAGTAGGAGATAAGGGAAATAATGATTTTATAAATTACCTAATTATGACTAATAATACAGAAGGTGACAGGACAATGACCAATCATGACAGATTAAATGAGTTTGAGGAAAATGATGAAAATTTGAATGGTATATGTACAGTATTTATGATGTTAGTATAAGAGAGTCAATAATAAGCAATGTATATAGATATAAGATAAGATTATTGTTTGACGATGGAGGTTAAATATTTTATTGTGTTTATGAACATTTAATTATGTGGACAGTGTTTTTCAAGATGGACTGCTTTCTGACTGATTTTTGATAAACGATAAAATGATAATTTGGATTGTATATTTTTTGTGTGTATTGGTGTCAGTGTATTTGGGTACTTTTGATGTTATGTATTTTATGTATTTTTTTGTGTAAACCATGTACGGTAGAATTTTAAATAATTTAAGGAAGTTTGATGATGAATTTGAATAATTATGAGATTTAGATTCAAAGGGATAATAAATGATTACGCATATGATATATTTGGATATTGAGTTGTTTTAGGATTGTAAGATAAGTGATGAATTTTCTAGTGGTATATTAAGGTGAAATGTTGTAAAGAGGTTTGGGGATAGCGATAAATAGAGGCATGGGAGTTAGTTAAATAGAGTTAATGGGAGTTAGTGAAAATAAGAATGTTGAGATACAGATAATATATAAAGAGGTGTTAGATATTTTAGGGAAACGGTAGTTAGTGATTATATGTAGAGAGGTGAGAAATGTGAATGGTATATATATTTAATGATGATGATATTTTGTAGTAAGGATCCGGTGTAAGGAGTGATCAGCGTGCGATGTGGCAAGAGACCAAGATGCAGCGTTGTGGCAGGCTGAGCAATTTTGGGTTAGAGTGTTTGCCGATATTTGGTGGAGGGCAAGTGGTTAGGAATGGGTATGGCCAGGTAGGGAACACACATTCTAGTACAAAGAGGAGCGGTGCCAGAGGATTTAAATGGGATTAGTGAAGGGGGTTATTATAGAGATATTGGTGTCATAATATATAAATATGGGTGTTAGTAGTGGTTGTTAGTAGAAAAAAGGGGTAGTAAGGTTAGATAGACAATTGCCAAAATAAGATAGAGAATAATGAATAACAGAGAGTCACCCAAACTAGACAAGGATTGATGAAAGGTTAGAAAAGGAAAATTCTTGGTAGGAAGGTAATGTAACTGAAAGGTGAATAATAAGTTTGAAATTTTTTTATAGAATCTAGGGATATAACAAAGGTTAAATAATTAAAAGTTGAAAAGAGTTGATAGTAGTAATGTTATAAAGTTTTGGTACAAGTTGTGTAAATATAAATTGTTTAATGTAAATGTAACAATGTTAATGTTTAATGTATAATGTTTTACTATGTTTTTATTATGTTGATGGTACAATAGTGTGTGTGGCTGGGAGGTTGCTACAGGGGTAGCAACGACGACAAATATTAAATGTCAAAGAAGTAATAATGATATTGGTGTTGGTTAGCAAGTAGATAATTATGATTCTGTTGTAAAGAAAAATAAGTGTAAAGAAAATTGGGTAAAGAAAAATATAAAGAATTTTGAAGTATTTGCCATAATAGGTATATATTTTGATTTTAGGTGAAGTAAAATAGTGGAGATAGTAGTTGTTGTTTGGAGGATTAAAAGTTGTTTTGTGCTTAGTATAATAATATGTTTTCTTGTGATGAGAGAAGTAAGTTGACGTTGACTGGAGTCAGAGAATTTTAGTACCTGGAAGAATGTTTGAAAAATGGAGAGGATTTTCTGTCTTAAATCTTGTTTTGTTATTTGGAAAAATTATTAATTAAGAAAGCCAATGCCTAGTAACATAAACCAATGCATCTAAGGTGAAGCATATCAGTTGTAGATATGGAGATAGATAAAGCCACTATTTTAAATTTTGTATTGCATGTTTCAGAGTTTTGGTGGTGTTGTGACCGCAGTCCTGAGCTGGCCGGAGCGTCAGAACAGAAGCGTTGAGTGCCTCATGGCCTTATGGTGTTGGGATCTCTCCTGAGAAGTCCAGTAAGGTCAGAAGGTACGATCAGCATCATGGGACCAAGGGTAAGTGATTGAATTTTTTTTTATAAACACTACAGGGGGTTGTGGCAACATATCTGAACTGACCCTTTTAGAAAAGTGTGAATGAGTCAATGAAAGTTTTTATGTTTCGACATAAACCTTTCATTGAGGGGGTTTTGTAACGGGACAAACAAGGCCTGTTGTCATAATTATGGGGTTTGAGGATGTTACAGAATATTTTTATTGTATTCATGTTATATAAAGTATGGTTAGGTCCATTTTCCCTATGTCTGCACAAACAACGCAGTTTCATCGATACGATTTACTTCAAGGCCGAAGGCGTACGTGTGAAGGAGAATGTATACAATGGCGATTCTGATCGACACTAACAAAATGATATTACAAATATTGACACACGTCTCAACAATGACGAGGAACAATGTCGTCAGCTGATGCAGACGAATAGTGGATCACAATTGATCCCCTCCACCTGTTGACAGTTCGACACTATGTCTGCCCACTCTGAAGAACTTTGTCATGGCGACAACATGTATATTTCTTTCTGGTAAAAAATAACCAGCTAAGTGTAAATCAAAATTCAAAAATGTAACCAGCAGTAAACAGTGAAAGTTACTAATCTTACTTATGTAAATTCAGTGCAACAACGGACTAAAACAGACAGTACAACCAACACCGACGTACGCCGACCAACGGCCAGAACATGGAAAACGTATGAACTACACAACACCTACTAACTTCAGGAAAGTCATTATTACAACTATTCTTATTTTCAAAATTTAGAGCTCTAACAAAATATTCAATGCACAAACTTTATTATCTGTAATATTAGTATGTGAGGGAGAGAGTGCAAGCAAAACTAGGCATTGGTTTATGAATAAAAGTGATATTGTGACTCAATTACTCAATAAGAGATCACAATTACTATAGCTATATGTATATGTGTAAAAGGTTTATTTTATGATATTGTTTTGAATCGTATGAGATCGAAAACAGTAATGTTAACTGAGGTGAAGAAGGAGCGGAATTGTGTGGCCGCCATTTGAATAATGACACCTGTGTAACTTAACCCTTTTCATGTAAATGAATAACCTGAAAAGCAATTAAATCTGTGTTATTTCTAAACAAATTTGTGTGAGATATTATTTCGATAACCCAGATTGCTTCCGTCTCTTGTTTAACGACACTTTGGCACCCTTAGGTATATTTAACACATTCAGTGTAAACGAATTGAGCACGTGGCATCCGGAGCATTACAATACATACAATAGATATGCAAGTGAAGTACCTTATTATGGTAAGTACACACAATTATAAAAAATGTGTTTATTGAGTGAGGTAACAAATGACGACCCGAACAGTGACTTTATTGTTAGTTAACAAATGTCGACCCGAACTAGGGACTTAATTATTCTATCAGTTAACAAATGGCGCCCGAACAGGAATTTTATATAACAAACTATCTTATATAAATGAACCAGAGTACGGAAGCAGACGGGTAGCGAAATATAAATAACACAAAACAACATAGAGTACCAGTGTAGGTTATGTTATGTAGAGTGTATGGTAGAGATACAGTCAAATTTTATATATTTAAAACTCCACAATGGCAAACCGTAGCAAAATAAGCATTACTGAATCGCAAATTATGAGCGAAGGCGATCAATCAAACCAATTGTAAATAAAAGAAACAAAGAGAATGAGATTGTAAAGATTATGCAAACACTTTTTGAAATACAAAATAATAAATTTGATGTGAAATTTAATGATTTGAAAAGTGGCATTAATGAAATTAAGAAACAAAATTGTCATATTGATAAAAGATTAAATGAGATACATGCACGGTTAGATGAGATAGAGTTAGAAAATAAGAAGGGAGTAGACAAATTAGAGATAAACAAAGACAAGGTAAGTAGGGGAGAAAATTATGACAAAATAAATAAAAGTATGATATTAGAAAATGATTATGTAAACAGGGGTAGTGATAATGAGATTTTATGGGGAATAGAATATGATAATGATGGAATGATAGTGTGAGTTGAAGGGTTAAAGAGAGTGTGTAAAGAAAGTATAATTGTAAGGGGATTGCAGGGGGTAAAATTTTCCCTTAATGATGGAGTAGGGGGTGAAGCCCATGTGTTTAGGAAGGACGAGAGTGCCTTCGATGTATATTTGGGAGACATATGGTCTACAAATAAAGTCCTTGGTTTTTTTAGTGCAGGTGCAATAGTGGTGAATTAGTGTCCCCTGCAAATGTAGAAAGAGAGAATGTAGCTTGGTGTGGTAGAGAGAGATATATTAAAAGAGAGAGATGTTTTGAAAGTGAGAGGTATTGTGAGAGAAAATGAGAAATAGAGGTTTTTAAGATGAGTAGAAATTATGAAGAATTAAGGGAAAAGTTAGGAGGAGAGATGATATATAATAAAAATAAGAACTTACCTTGTAATGATTCGGAAGTAGTAGGAGATAAGGGAAATAATGATTTTATAAATTACCTAATTATGACTAATAATACAGAAGGTGACAGGACAATGACCAATCATGACAGATTAAATGAGTTTGAGGAAAATGATGAAAATTTGAATGGTATATGTACAGTATTTATGATGTTAGTATAAGAGAGTCAATAATAAGCAATGTATATAGATATAAGATAAGATTGTTGTTTGACGATGGAGGTTAAATATTTTATTGTGTTTATGAACATTTAATTATGTGGACAGTGTTTTTCAAGATGGACTGCTTTCTGACTGATTTTTGATAAACGATAAAATGATAATTTGGATTGTATATTTTTTGTGTGTATTGGTGTCAGTGTATTTGGGTACTTTTGATGTTATGTATTTTATGTATTTTTTTGTGTAAACCATGTACGGTAGAATTTTAAATAATTTAAGGAAGTTTGATGATGAATTTGAATAATTATGAGATTTAGATTCAAAGGGATAATAAATGATTACGCATATGATATATTTGGATATTGAGTTGTTTTAGGATTGTAAGATAAGTGATGAATTTTCTAGTGGTATATTAAGGTGAAATGTTGTAAAGAGGTTTGGGGATAGCGATAAATAGAGGCATGGGAGTTAGTTAAATAGAGTTAATGGGAGTTAGTGAAAATAAGAATGTTGAGATACAGATAATATATAAAGAGGTGTTAGATATTTTAGGGAAACGGTAGTTAGTGATTATATGTAGAGAGGTGAGAAATGTGAATGGTATATATATTTAATGATGATGATATTTTGTAGTAAGGATCCGGTGTAAGGAGTGATCAGCGTGCGATGTGGCAAGAGACCAAGATGCAGCGTTGTGGTAGGCTGAGCAATTTTGGGTTAGAGTGTTTGCCGATATTTGGTGGAGGGCAAGTGGTTAGGAATGGGTATGGCCAAGTAGGGAACACACATTCTAGTACAAAGAGGAGCGGTGCCAGAGGATTTAAATGGGATTAGTGAAGGGGGTTATTATAGAGATATTGGTGTCATAATATATAAATATGGGTGTTAGTAGTGGTTGTTAGTAGAAAAAAGGGGTAGTAAGGTTAGATAGACAATTGCCAAAATAAGATAGAGAATAATGAATAACAGAGAGTCACCCAAACTAGACAAGGATTGATGAAAGGTTAGAAAAGGAAAATTCTTGGTAGGAAGGTAATGTAACTGAAAGGTGAATAATAAGTTTGAAATTTTTTTATAGAATCTAAGGATATAACAAAGGTTAAATAATTAAAAGTTGAAAAGAGTTGATAGTAGTAATGTTATAAAGTTTTGGTACAAGTTGTGTAAATATAAATTGTTTAATGTAAATGTAACAATGTTAATGTTTAATGTACAATGTTTTACTATGTTTTTATTATGTTGATGGTACAATAGTGTGTGTGGCTGGGAGGTTGCTACAGGGGTAGCAACGACGACAAATATTAAATGTCAAAGAAGTAATAATGATATTGGTGTTGGTTAGCAAGTAGATAATTATGATTCTGTTGTAAAGAAAAATAAGTGTAAAGAAAATTGGGTAAAGAAAAATATAAAGAATTTTGAAGTATTTGCCATAATAGGTATATATTTTGATTTTAGGTGAAGTAAAATAGTGGAGATAGTAGTTGTTGTTTGGAGGATTAAAAGTTGTTTTGTGCTTAGTATAATAATATGTTTTCTTGTGATGAGAGAAGTAAGTTGACGTTGACTGGAGTCAGAGAATTTTAGTACCTGGAAGAATGTTTGAAAAATGGAGAGGATTTTCTGTCTTAAATCTTGTTTTGTTATTTGGAAAAATTATTAATTAAGAAAGCCAATGCCTAGTAACATAAACCAATGCATCTAAGGGGAAGCATATCAGTTGTAGATATGGAGATAGATAAAGCCACTATTTTAAATTTTGTATTGCATGTTTCAGAGTTTTGGTGGTGTTGTGACCGCGGTCCTGAGCTGGCCGGAGCGTCAGAACAGAAGCGTTGAGTGCCTCATGGCCTTATGGTGTTGGGATCTCTCCTGAGAAGTCCAGTAAGGTCAGAAGGTACGATCAGCATCATGGGACCAAGGGTAAGTGATTGAATTTTTTTTTATAAACACTACAGGGGGTTGTGGCAACATATCTGAACTGACCCTTTTAGAAAAGTGTGAATGAGTCAATGAAAGTTTTTATGTTTCGACATAAAACCTTTCATTGAGGGGGTTTTGTAACGGGACAAACAAGGCCTGTTGTCATAATTATGGGGTTTGAGGATGTTACAGAATATTTTTATTGTATTCATGTTATATAAAGTATGGTTAGGTCCATTTTCCCTATGTCTGCACAAACAACGCAGTTTCATCGATACGATTTACTTCAAGGCCGAAGGCGTACGTGTGAAGGAGAATGTATACAATGGCGATTCTGATCGACACTAACAAAATGATATTACAAATATTGACACACGTCTCAACAATGACGAGGAACAATGTCGTCAGGTGATGCAGACGAATAGTGGATCACAATTGATCCCCTCCACCTGTTGACAGTTCGACACTATGTCTGCCCACTCTGAAGAACTTTGTCATGGCGACAACATGTATATTTCTTTCTGGTAAAAAATAACCAGCTAAGTGTAAATCAAAATTCAAAAATGTAACCAGCAGTAAACAGTGAAAGTTACTAATCTTACTTATGTAAATTCAGTGCAACAACGGACTAAAACAGACAGTACAACCAACACCGACGTACGCCGACCAACGGCCAGAACATGGAAAACGTATGAACTACACAACACCTACTAACTTCAGGAAAGTCATTATTACAACTATTCTTATTTTCAAAATTTAGAGCTCTAACAAAATATTCAATGCACAAACTTTATTATCTGTAATATTAGTATGTGAGGGAGAGAGTGCAAGCAAAACTAGGCATTGGTTTATGAATAAAAGTGATATTGTGACTCAATTACTCAATAAGAGATCACAATTACTATAGCTATATGTATATGTGTAAAAGGTTTATTTTATGATATTGTTTTGAATCGTATGAGATCGAAAACAGTAATGTTAACTGAGGTGAAGAAGGAGCGGAATTGTGTGGCCGCCATTTGAATAATAACACCTGTGTAACTTAACCCTTTTCATGTAAATGAATAACCTGAAAAGCAATTAAATCTGTGTTATTTCTAAACAAATTTGTGTGAGATATTATTTCGATAACCCAGATTGCTTCCGTCTCTTGTTTAACGACACTTTGGCACCCTTAGGTATATTTAACACATTCAGTGTAAACGAATTGAGCACGTGGCATCCGGAGCATTACAATACATACAATAGATGTGCAAGTGAAGTACCTTATTATGGTAAGTACACACAATTATAAAAAATGTGTTTATTGAGTGAGGTAACAAATGACGACCCGAACAGTGACTTTATTGTTAGTTAACAAATGTCGACCCGAACTAGGGACTTAATTATTCTATCAGTTAACAAATGGCGCCCGAACAGGGATTTTATATAACAAACTATCTTATATAAATGAACCAGAGTACGGAAGCAGACGGGTAGCGAAATATAAATAACACAAAACAACATAGAGTACCAGTGTAGGTTATGTTATGTAGAGTGTATGGTAGAGATACAGTCAAATTTTATATATTTAAAACTCCACAATGGCAAACCGTAGCAAAATAAGCATTACTGAATCGCAAATTATGAGCGAAGGCGATCAATCAAACCAATTGTAAATAAAAGAAACAAAGAGAATGAGATTGTAAAGATTATGCAAACACTTTTTGAAATACAAAATAATAAATTTGATGTGAAATTTAATGATTTGAAAAGTGGCATTAATGAAATTAAGAAACAAAATTGTCATATTGATAAAAGATTAAATGAGATACATGCACGGTTAGATGAGATAGAGTTAGAAAATAAGAAGGGAGTAGACAAATTAGAGATAAACAAAGACAAGGTAAGTAGGGGAGAAAATTATGACAAAATAAATAAAAGTATGATATTAGAAAATGATTATGTAAACAGGGGTAGTGATAATGAGATTTTATGGGGAATAGAATATGATAATGATGGAATGATAGTGTGAGTTGAAGGGTTAAAGAGAGTGTGTAAAGAAAGTATAATTGTAATGGGATTGCAGGGGGTAAAATTTTCCCTTAATGATGGAGTAGGGGGTGAAGCCCATGTGTTTAGGAAGGACGAGAGTGCCTTCGATGTATATTTGGGAGACATATGGTCTACAAATAAAGTCCTTGGTTTTTTTAGTGCACTTCACAGGTGGTGCAATAGTGGTGAATTAGTGTCCCCTGCAAATGTAGAAAGAGAGAATGTAGCTTGGTGTGGTAGAGAGAGATATATTAAAAGAGAGAGATGTTTTGAAAGTGAGAGGTATTGTGAGAGAAAATGAGAAATAGAGGTTTTTAAGATGAGTAGAAATTATGAAGAATTAAGGGAAAAGTTAGGAGGAGAGATGATATATAATAAAAATAAGAACTTACCTTGTAATGATTCGGAAGTAGTAGGAGATAAGGGAAATAATGATTTTATAAATTACCTAATTATGACTAATAATACAGAAGGTGACAGGACAATGACCAATCATGACAGATTAAATGAGTTTGAGGAAAATGATGAAAATTTGAATGGTATATGTACAGTATTTATGATGTTAGTATAAGAGAGTCAATAATAAGCAATGTATATAGATATAAGATAAGATTATTGTTTGACGATGGAGGTTAAATATTTTATTGTGTTTATGAACATTTAATTATGTGGACAGTGTTTTTCAAGATGGACTGCTTTCTGACTGATTTTTGATAAACGATAAAATGATAATTTGGATTGTATATTTTTTGTGTGTATTGGTGTCAGTGTATTTGGGTACTTTTGATGTTATGTATTTTATGTATTTTTTTGTGTAAACCATGTACGGTAGAATTTTAAATAATTTAAGGAAGTTTGATGATGAATTTGAATAATTATGAGATTTAGATTCAAAGGGATAATAAATGATTACGCATATGATATATTTGGATATTGAGTTGTTTTAGGATTGTAAGATAAGTGATGAATTTTCTAGTGGTATATTAAGGTGAAATGTTGTAAAGAGGTTTGGGGATAGCGATAAATAGAGGCATGGGAGTTAGTTAAATAGAGTTAATGGGAGTTAGTGAAAATAAGAATGTTGAGATACAGATAATATATAAAGAGGTGTTAGATATTTTAGGGAAACGGTAGTTAGTGATTATATGTAGAGAGGTGAGAAATGTGAATGGTATATATATTTAATGATGATGATATTTTGTAGTAAGGATCCGGTGTAAGGAGTGATCAGCGTGCGATGTGGCAAGAGACCAAGATGCAGCGTTGTGGCAGGCTGAGCAATTTTGGGTTAGAGTGTTTGCCGATATTTGGTGGAGGGCAAGTGGTTAGGAATGGGTATGGCCAGGTAGGGAACACACATTCTAGTACAAAGAGGAGCGGTGCCAGAGGATTTAAATGGGATTAGTGAAGGGGGTTATTATAGAGATATTGGTGTCATAATATATAAATATGGGTGTTAGTAGTGGTTGTTAGTAGAAAAAAGGGGTAGTAAGGTTAGATAGACAATTGCCAAAATAAGATAGAGAATAATGAATAACAGAGAGTCACCCAAACTAGACAAGGATTGATGAAAGGTTAGAAAAGGAAAATTCTTGGTAGGAAGGTAATGTAACTGAAAGGTGAATAATAAGTTTGAAATTTTTTAATAGAATCTAAGGATATAACAAAGGTTAAATAATTAAAAGTTGAAAAGAGTTGATAATAGTAATGTTATAAAGTTTTGGTACAAGTTGTGTAAATATAAATTGTTTAATGTAAATGTAACAATGTTAATGTTTAATGTACAAAGTTTTACTATGTTTTTATTATGTTGATGGTACAATAGTGTGTGTGGCTGGGAGGTTGCTACAGGGGTAGCAACGACGACAAATATTAAATGTCAAAGAAGTAATAATGATATTGGTGTTGGTTATCAAGTAGATAATTATGATTCTGTTGTAAAGAAAAATAAGTGTAAAGAAAATTGGGTAAAGAAAAATATAAAGAATTTTGAAGTATTTGCCATAATAGGTATATATTTTGATTTTAGGTGAAGTAAAATAGTGGAGATAGTAGTTGTTGTTTGGAGGATTAAAAGTTGTTTTGTGCTTAGTATAATAATATATTTTCTTGTGATGAGAGAAGTAAGTTGACGTTGACTGGAGTCAGAGAATTTTAGTACCTGGAAGAATGTTTGAAAAATGGAGAGGATTTTCTGTCTTAAATCTTGTTTTGTTATTTGGAAAAATTATTAATTAAGAAAGCCAATGCCTAGTAACATAAACCAATGCATCTAAGGGGAAGCATATCAGTTGTAGATATGGAGATAGATAAAGCCACTATTTTAAATTTTGTATTGCATGTTTCAGAGTTGTGGTGGTGTTGTGACCGCGGTCCTGAGCTGGCCGGAGCGTCAGAACAGAAGCGTTGAGTGCCTCATGGCCTTATGGTGTTGGGATCTCTCCTGAGAAGTCCAGTAAGGTCAGAAGGTACGATCAGCATCATGGGACCAAGGGTAAGTGATTGAATTTTTTTTTATAAACACTACAGGGGGTTGTGGCAACATATCTGAACTGACCCTTTTAGAAAAGTGTGAATGAGTCAATGAAAGTTTTTATGTTTCGACATAAAACCTTTCATTGAGGGGGTTTTGTAACGGGACAAACAAGGCCTGTTGTCATAATTATGGGGTTTAAGGATGTTACAGAATATTTTTATTGTATTCATGTTATATAAAGTATGGTTAGGTCCATTTTCCCTATGTCTGCACAAACAACGCAGTTTCATCGATACGATTTACTTCAAGGCCGAAGGCGTACGTGTGAAGGAGAATGTATACAATGGCGATTCTGATCGACACTAACAAAATGATATTACAAATATTGACACACGTCTTAACAATGACGAGGAACAATGTCGTCAGCTGATGCAGACGAATAGTGGATCACAATTGATCCCCTCCACCTGTTGACAGTTCGACACTATGTCTGCCCACTCTGAAGAACTTTGTCATGGCGACAACATGTATATTTCTTTCTGGTAAAAAATAACCAGCTAAGTGTAAATCAAAATTCAAAAATGTAACCAGCAGTAAACAGTGAAAGTTACTAATCTTACTTATGTAAATTCAGTGCAACAACGGACTAAAACAGACAGTACAACCAACACCGATGTACGCCGACCAACGGCCAGAACATGGAAAACGTATGAACTACACAACACCTACTAACTTCAGGAAAGTCATTATTACAACTATTCTTATTTTCAAAATTTAGAGCTCTAACAAAATATTCAATGCACAAACTTTATTATCTGTAATATTAGTATGTGAGGGAGAGAGTGCAAGCAAAACTAGGCATTGGTTTATGAATAAAAGTGATATTGTGACTCAATTACTCAATAAGAGATCACAATTACTATAGCTATATGTATATGTGTAAAAGGTTTATTTTATGATATTGTTTTGAATCGTATGAGATCGAAAACAGTAATGTTAACTGAGGTGAAGAAGGAGCGGAATTGTGTGGCCGCCATTTGAATAATGACACCTGTGTAACTTAACCCTTTTCATGTAAATGAATAACCTGAAAAGCAATTAAATCTGTGTTATTTCTAAACAAATTTGTGTGAGATATTATTTCGATAACCCAGATTGCTTCCGTCTCTTGTTTAACGACACTTTGGCACCCTTAGGTATATTTAACACATTCAGTGTAAACGAATTGAGCACGTGGCATCCGGAGCATTACAATACATACAATAGATATGCAAGTGAAGTACCTTATTATGGTAAGTACACACAATTATAAAAAATGTGTTTATTGAGTGAGGTAACAAATGACGACCCGAACAGTGACTTTATTGTTAGTTAACAAATGTCGACCCGAACTAGGGACTTAATTATTCTATCAGTTAACAAATGGCGCCCGAACAGGAATTTTATATAACAAACTATCTTATATAAATGAACCAGAGTACGGAAGCAGACGGGTAGCGAAATATAAATAACACAAAACAACATAGAGTACCAGTGTAGGTTATGTTATGTAGAGTGTATGGTAGAGATACAGTCAAATTTTATATATTTAAAACTCCACAATGGCAAACCGTAGCAAAATAAGCATTACTGAATCGCAAATTATGAGCGAAGGCGATCAATCAAACCAATTGTAAATAAAAGAAACAAAGAGAATGAGATTGTAAAGATTATGCAAACACTTTTTGAAATACAAAATAATAAATTTGATGTGAAATTTAATGATTTGAAAAGTGGCATTAATGAAATTAAGAAACAAAATTGTCATATTGATAAAAGATTAAATGAGATACATGCACGGTTAGATGAGATAGAGTTAGAAAATAAGAAGGGAGTAGACAAATTAGAGATAAACAAAGACAAGGTAAGTAGGGGAGAAAATTATGACAAAATAAATAAAAGTATGATATTAGAAAATGATTATGTAAACAGGGGTAGTGATAATGAGATTTTATGGGGAATAGAATATGATAATGATGGAATGATAGTGTGAGTTGAAGGGTTAAAGAGAGTGTGTAAAGAAAGTATAATTGTAAGGGGATTGCAGGGGGTAAAATTTTCCCTTAATGATGGAGTAGGGGGTGAAGCCCATGTGTTTAGGAAGGACGAGAGTGCCTTCGATGTATATTTGGGAGACATATGGTCTACAAATAAAGTCCTTGGTTTTTTTAGTGCACTTCACAGGTGGTGCAATAGTGGTGAATTAGTGTCCCCTGCAAATGTAGAAAGAGAGAATGTAGCTTGGTGTGGTAGAGAGAGATATATTAAAAGAGAGAGATGTTTTGAAAGTGAGAGGTATTGTGAGAGAAAATGAGAAATAGAGGTTTTTAAGATGAGTAGAAATTATGAAGAATTAAGGGAAAAGTTAGGAGGAGAGATGATATATAATAAAAATAAGAACTTACCTTGTAATGATTCGGAAGTAGTAGGAGATAAGGGAAATAATGATTTTATAAATTACCTAATTATGACTAATAATACAGAAGGTGACAGGACAATGACCAATCATGACAGATTAAATGAGTTTGAGGAAAATGATGAAAATTTGAATGGTATATGTACAGTATTTATGATGTTAGTATAAGAGAGTCAATAATAAGCAATGTATATAGATATAAGATAAGATTATTGTTTGACGATGTAGGTTAAATATTTTATTGTGTTTATGAACATTTAATTATGTGGACAGTGTTTTTCAAGATGGACTGCTTTCTGACTGATTTTTGATAAACGATAAAATGATAATTTGGATTGTATATTTTTTGTGTGTATTGGTGTCAGTGTATTTGGGTACTTTTGATGTTATGTATTTTATGTATTTTTTTGTGTAAACCATGTACGGTAGAATTTTAAATAATTTAAGGAAGTTTGATGATGAATTTGAATAATTATGAGATTTAGATTCAAAGGGATAATAAATGATTACGCATATGATATATTTGGATATTGAGTTGTTTTAGGATTGTAAGATAAGTGATGAATTTTCTAGTGGTATATTAAGGTGAAATGTTGTAAAGAGGTTTGGGGATAGCGATAAATAGAGGCATGGGAGTTAGTTAAATAGAGTTAATGGGAGTTAGTGAAAATAAGAATGTTGAGATACAGATAATATATAAAGAGGTGTTAGATATTTTAGGGAAACGGTAGTTAGTGATTATATGTAGAGAGGTGAGAAATGTGAATGGTATATATATTTAATGATGATGATATTTTGTAGTAAGGATCCGGTGTAAGGAGTGATCAGCGTGCGATGTGGCAAGAGACCAAGATGCAGCGTTGTGGCAGGCTGAGCAATTTTGGGTTAGAGTGTTTGCCGATATTTGGTGGAGGGCAAGTGGTTAGGAATGGGTATGGCCAGGTAGGGAACACACATTCTAGTACAAAGAGGAGCGGTGCCAGAGGATTTAAATGGGATTAGTGAAGGGGGTTATTATAGAGATATTGGTGTCATAATATATAAATATGGGTGTTAGTAGTGGTTGTTAGTAGAAAAAAGGGGTAGTAAGGTTAGATAGACAATTGCCAAAATAAGATAGAGAATAATGAATAACAGAGAGTCACCCAAACTAGACAAGGATTGATGAAAGGTTAGAAAAGGAAAATTCTTGGTAGGAAGGTAATGTAACTGAAAGGTGAATAATAAGTTTGAAATTTTTTAATAGAATCTAAGGATATAACAAAGGTTAAATAATTAAAAGTTGAAAAGAGTTGATAGTAGTAATGTTATAAAGTTTTGGTACAAGTTGTGTAAATATAAATTGTTTAATGTAAATTTAACAATGTTAATTTTTAATGTACAATGTTTTACTATGTTTTTATTATGTTGATGGTACAATAGTGTGTGTGGCTGGGAGGTTGCTACAGGGGTAGCAACGACGACAAATATTAAATGTCAAAGAAGTAATAATGATATTGGTGTTGGTTATCAAGTAGATAATTATGATTCTGTTGTAAAGAAAAATAAGTGTAAAGAAAATTGGGTAAAGAAAAATATAAAGAATTTTGAAGTATTTGCCATAATAGGTATATATTTTGATTTTAGGTGAAGTAAAATAGTGGAGATAGTAGTTGTTGTTTGGAGGATTAAAAGTTGTTTTGTGCTTAGTATAATAATATGTTTTCTTGTGATGAGAGAAGTAAGTTGACGTTGACTGGAGTCAGAGAATTTTAGTACCTGGAAGAATGTTTGAAAAATGGAGAGGATTTTCTGTCTTAAATCTTGTTTTGTTATTTGGAAAAATTATTAATTAAGAAAGCCAATGCCTAGTAACATAAACCAATGCATCTAAGGGGAAGCATATCAGTTGTAGATATGGAGATAGATAAAGCCACTATTTTAAATTTTGTATTGCATGTTTCAGAGTTTTGGTGGTGTTGTGACCGCGGTCCTGAGCTGGCCGGAGCGTCAGAACAGAAGCGTTGAGTGCCTCATGGCCTTATGGTGTTGGGATCTCTCCTGAGAAGTCCAGTAAGGTCAGAAGGTACGATCAGCATCATGGGACCAAGGGTAAGTGATTGAATTTTTTTTTATAAACACTACAGGGGGTTGTGGCAACATATCTGAACTGACCCTTTTAGAAAAGTGTGAATGAGTCAATGAAAGTTTTTATGTTTCGACATAAAACCTTTCATTGAGGGGGTTTTGTAACGGGACAAACAAGGCCTGTTGTCATAATTATGGGGTTTGAGGATGTTACAGAATATTTTTATTGTATTCATGTTATATAAAGTATGGTTAGGTCCATTTTACCTATGTCTGCACAAACAACGCAGTTTCATCGATACGATTTACTTCAAGGCCGAAGGCGTACGTGTGAAGGAGAATGTATACAATGGCGATTCTGATCGACACTAACAAAATGATATTACAAATATTGACACACGTCTCAACAATGACGAGGAACAATGTCGTCAGGTGATGCAGACGAATAGTGGATCACAATTGATCCCCTCCACCTGTTGACAGTTCGACACTATGTCTGCCCACTCTGAAGAACTTTGTCATGGCGACAACATGTATATTTCTTTCTGGTAAAAAATAACCAGCTAAGTGTAAATCAAAATTCAAAAATGTAACCAGCAGTAAACAGTGAAAGTTACTAATCTTACTTATGTAAATTCAGTGCAACAACGGACTAAAACAGACAGTACAACCAACACCGACGTACGCCGACCAACGGCCAGAACATGGAAAACGTATGAACTACACAACACCTACTAACTTCAGGAAAGTCATTATTACAACTATTCTTATTTTCAAAATTTAGAGCTCTAACAAAATATTCAATGCACAAACTTTATTATCTGTAATATTAGTATGTGAGGGAGAGAGTGCAAGCAAAACTAGGCATTGGTTTATGAATAAAAGTGATATTGTGACTCAATTACTCAATAAGAGATCACAATTACTATAGCTATATGTATATGTGTAAAAGGTTTATTTTATGATATTGTTTTGAATCGTATGAGATCGAAAACAGTAATGTTAACTGAGGTGAAGAAGGAGCGGAATTGTGTGGCCGCCATTTGAATAATAACACCTGTGTAACTTAACCCTTTTCATGTAAATGAATAACCTGAAAAGCAATTAAATCTGTGTTATTTCTAAACAAATTTGTGTGAGATATTATTTCGATAACCCAGATTGCTTCCGTCTCTTGTTTAACGACACTTTGGCACCCTTAGGTATATTTAACACATTCAGTGTAAACGAATTGAGCACGTGGCATCCGGAGCATTACAATACATACAATAGATGTGCAAGTGAAGTACCTTATTATGGTAAGTACACACAATTATAAAAAATGTGTTTATTGAGTGAGGTAACAAATGACGACCCGAACAGTGACTTTATTGTTAGTTAACAAATGTCGACCCGAACTAGGGACTTAATTATTCTATCAGTTAACAAATGGCGCCCGAACAGGGATTTTATATAACAAACTATCTTATATAAATGAACCAGAGTACGGAAGCAGACGGGTAGCGAAATATAAATAACACAAAACAACATAGAGTACCAGTGTAGGTTATGTTATGTAGAGTGTATGGTAGAGATACAGTCAAATTTTATATATTTAAAACTCCACAATGGCAAACCGTAGCAAAATAAGCATTACTGAATCGCAAATTATGAGCGAAGGCGATCAATCAAACCAATTGTAAATAAAAGAAACAAAGAGAATGAGATTGTAAAGATTATGCAAACACTTTTTGAAATACAAAATAATAAATTTGATGTGAAATTTAATGATTTGAAAAGTGGCATTAATGAAATTAAGAAACAAAATTGTCATATTGATAAAAGATTAAATGAGATACATGCACGGTTAGATGAGATAGAGTTAGAAAATAAGAAGGGAGTAGACAAATTAGAGATAAACAAAGACAAGGTAAGTAGGGGAGAAAATTATGACAAAATAAATAAAAGTATGATATTAGAAAATGATTATGTAAACAGGGGTAGTGATAATGAGATTTTATGGGGAATAGAATATGATAATGATGGAATGATAGTGTGAGTTGAAGGGTTAAAGAGAGTGTGTAAAGAAAGTATAATTGTAATGGGATTGCAGGGGGTAAAATTTTCCCTTAATGATGGAGTAGGGGGTGAAGCCCATGTGTTTAGGAAGGACGAGAGTGCCTTCGATGTATATTTGGGAGACATATGGTCTACAAATAAAGTCCTTGGTTTTTTTAGTGCACTTCACAGGTGGTGCAATAGTGGTGAATTAGTGTCCCCTGCAAATGTAGAAAGAGAGAATGTAGCTTGGTGTGGTAGAGAGAGATATATTAAAAGAGAGAGATGTTTTGAAAGTGAGAGGTATTGTGAGAGAAAATGAGAAATAGAGGTTTTTAAGATGAGTAGAAATTATGAAGAATTAAGGGAAAAATTAGGAGGAGAGATGATATATAATAAAAATAAGAACTTACCTTGTAATGAAACGGAAGTGGTAGGAGATAAGGGAAATAATGATTTTATAAATTACCTAATTATGACTAATAATACAGAAGGTGACAGGACAATGACCAATCATGACAGATTAAATGAGTTTGAGGAAAATGATGAAAATTTGAATGGTATATGTATTTATGATGTTAGTATAAGAGAGTCAATAATAAGCAATGTATATAGATATAAGATAAGATTATTGTTTGACGATGGAGGTTAAATATTTTATTGTGTTTATGAACATTTAATTATGTGGACAGTGTTTTTCAAGATGGACTGCTTTCTGACTGATTTTTGATAAACGATAAAATGATAATTGGATTGTATATTTTTTGTGTGTATTGGTGTCAGTGTATTTGGGTACTTTTGATGTTATGTATTTTATGTATTTTTTTGTGTAAACCATGTACGGTAGAATTTTAAATAATTTAAGGAAGTTTGATGATGAATTTGAATAATTATGAGATTTAGATTCAAAGGGATAATAAATGATTACGCATATGATATATTTGGATATTGAGTTGTTTTAGGATTGTAAGATAAGTGATGAATTTTCTAGTGGTATATTAAGGTGAAATGTTGTAAAGAGGTTTGGGGATAGCGATAAATAGAGGCATGGGAGTTAGTTAAATAGAGTTAATGGGAGTTAGTGAAAATAAGAATGTTGAGATACAGATAATATATAAAGAGGTGTTAGATATTTTAGGGAAACGGTAGTTAGTGATTATATGTAGAGAGGTGAGAAATGTGAATGGTATATATATTTAATGATGATGATATTTTGTAGTAAGGATCCGGTGTAAGGAGTGATCAGCGTGCGATGTGGCAAGAGACCAAGATGCAGCGTTGTGGCAGGCTGAGCAATTTTGGGTTAGAGTGTTTGCAGATATTTGGTGGAGGGCAAGTGGTTAGGAATGGGTATGGCCAGGTAGAGAACACACATTCTAGTACAAAGAGGAGCGGTGCCAGAGGATTTAAATGGGATTAGTGAAGGGGGTTATTATAGAGATATTGGTGTCATAATATATAAATATGGGTGTTAGTAGTGGTTGTTAGTAGAAAAAAGGGGTAGTAAGGTTAGATAGACAATTGCCAAAATAAGATAGAGAATAATGAATAACAGAGAGTCACCCAAACTAGACAAGGATTGAGGAAAGGTTAGAAAAGGAAAATTCTTGGTAGGAAGGTAATGTAACTGAAAGGTGAATAATAAGTTTGAAATTTTTTTATAGAATCTAAGGATATAACAAAGGTTAAATAATTAAAAGTTGAAAAGAGTTGATAGTAGTAATGTTATAAAGTTTTGGTACAAGTTGTGTAAATATAAATTGTTTAATGTAAATGTAACAATGTTAATGTTTAATGTACAATGTTTTACTATGTTTTTATTATGTTGATGGTACAATAGTGTGTGTGGCTGGGAGGTTGCTACAGGGGTAGCAACGACGACAAATATTAAATGTCAAAGAAGTAATAATGATATTGGTGTTGGTTATCAAGTAGATAATTATGATTCTGTTGTAAAGAAAAATAAGTGTAAAGAAAATTGGGTAAAGAAAAATATAAAGAATTTTGAAGTATTTGCCATAATAGGTATATATTTTGATTTTAGGTGAAGTAAAATAGTGGAGATAGTAGTTGTTGTTTGGAGGATTAAAAGTTGTTTTGTGCTTAGTATAATAATATGTTTTCTTGTGATGAGAGAAGTAAGTTGACGTTGACTGGAGTCAGAGAATTTTAGTACCTGGAAGAATGTTTGAAAAATGGAGAGGATTTTCTGTCTTAAATCTTGTTTTGTTATTTGGAAAAATTATTAATTAAGAAAGCCAATGCCTAGTAACATAAACCAATGCATCTAAGGGGAAGCATATCAGTTGTAGATATGGAGATAGATAAAGCCACTATTTTAAATTTTGTATTGCATGTTTCAGAGTTTTGGTGGTGTTGTGACCGCGGTCCTGAGCTGGCCGGAGCGTCAGAACAGAAGCGTTGAGTGCCTCATGGCCTTATGGTGTTGGGATCTCTCCTGAGAAGTCCAGTAAGGTCAGAAGGTACGATCAGCATCATGGGACCAAGGGTAAGTGATTGAATTTTTTTTTATAAACACTACAGGGGGTTGTGGCAACATATCTGAACTGACCCTTTTAGAAAAGTGTGAATGAGTCAATGAAAGTTTTTATGTTTTGACATAAAACCTTTCATTGAGGGGGTTTTGTAACGGGACAAACAAGGCCTGTTGTCATAATTATGGGGTTTGAGGATGTTACAGAATATATTTATTGTATTCATGTTATATAAAGTATGGTTAGGTCCATTTTCCCTATGTCTGCACAAACAACGCAGTTTCATCGATACGATTTACTTCAAGGCCGAAGGCGTACGTGTGAAGGAGAATGTATACAATGGCGATTCTGATCGACACTAACAAAACGATATTACAAATATTGACACACGTCTCAACAATTACGAGGAACAATGTCGTCAGCTGATGCAGACGAATAGTGGATCACAATTGATCCCCTCCACCTGTTGACAGTTCGACACTATGTCTGCCCACTCTGAAGAACTTTGTCATGGCGACAACATGTATATTTCTTTCTGGTAAAAAATAACCAGCTAAGTGTAAATCAAAATTCAAAAATGTAACCAGCAGTAAACAGTGAAAGTTACTAATCTTACTTATGTAAATTCAGTGCAACAACGGACTAAAACAGACAGTACAACCAACACCGACGTACGCCGACCAACGGCCAGAACATGGAAAACGTATGAACTACACAACACCTACTAACTTCAGGAAAGTCATTATTACAACTATTCTTATTTTCAAAATTTAGAGCTCTAACAAAATATTCAATGCACAAACTTTATTATCTGTAATATTAGTATGTGAGGGAGAGAGTGCAAGCAAAACTAGGCATTGGTTTATGAATAAAAGTGATATTGTGACTCAATTACTCAATAAGAGATCACAATTACTATAGCTATATGTATATGTGTAAAAGGTTTATTTTATGATATTGTTTTGAATCGTATGAGATCGAAAACAGTAATGTTAACTGAGGTGAAGAAGGAGCGGAATTGTGTGGCCGCCATTTGAATAATGACACCTGTGTAACTTAACCCTTTTCATGTAAATGAATAACCTGAAAAGCAATTAAATCTGTGTTATTTCTAAACAAATTTGTGTGAGATATTATTTCGATAACCCAGATTGCTTCCGTCTCTTGTTTAACGACACTTTGGCACCCTTAGGTATATTTAACACATTCAGTGTAAACGAATTGAGCACGTGGCATCCGGAGCATTACAATACATACAATAGATATGCAAGTGAAGTACCTTATTATGGTAAGTACACACAATTATAAAAAATGTGTTTATTGAGTGAGGTAACAAATGACGACCCGAACAGTGACTTTATTGTTAGTTAACAAATGTCGACCCGAACTAGGGACTTAATTATTCTATCAGTTAACAAATGGCGCCCGAACAGGAATTTTATATAACAAACTATCTTATATAAATGAACCAGAGTACGGAAGCAGACGGGTAGCGAAATATAAATAACACAAAACAACATAGAGTACCAGTGTAGGTTATGTTATGTAGAGTGTATGGTAGAGATACAGTCAAATTTTATATATTTAAAACTCCACAATGGCAAACCGTAGCAAAATAAGCATTACTGAATCGCAAATTATGAGCGAAGGCGATCAATCAAACCAATTGTAAATAAAAGAAACAAAGAGAATGAGATTGTAAAGATTATGCAAACACTTTTTGAAATACAAAATAATAAATTTGATGTGAAATTTAATGATTTGAAAAGTGGCATTAATGAAATTAAGAAACAAAATTGTCATATTGATAAAAGATTAAATGAGATACATGCACGGTTAGATGAGATAGAGTTAGAAAATAAGAAGGGAGTAGACAAATTAGAGATAAACAAAGACAAGGTAAGTAGGGGAGAAAATTATGACAAAATAAATAAAAGTATGATATTAGAAAATGATTATGTAAACAGGGGTAGTGATAATGAGATTTTATGGGGAATAGAATATGATAATGATGGAATGATAGTGTGAGTTGAAGGGTTAAAGAGAGTGTGTAAAGAAAGTATAATTGTAAGGGGATTGCAGGGGGTAAAATTTTCCCTTAATGATGGAGTAGGGGGTGAAGCCCATGTGTTTAGGAAGGACGAGAGTGCCTTCGATGTATATTTGGGAGACATATGGTCTACAAATAAAGTCCTTGGTTTTTTTAGTGCACTTCACAGGTGGTGCAATAGTGGTGAATTAGTGTCCCCTGCAAATGTAGAAAGAGAGAATGTAGCTTGGTGTGGTAGAGAGAGATATATTAAAAGAGAGAGATGTTTTGAAAGTGAGAGGTATTGTGAGAGAAAATGAGAAATAGAGGTTTTTAAGATGAGTAGAAATTATGAAGAATTAAGGGAAAAGTTAGGAGGAGAGATGATATATAATAAAAATAAGAACTTACCTTGTAATGATTCGGAAGTAGTAGGAGATAAGGGAAATAATGATTTTATAAATTACCTAATTATGACTAATAATACAGAAGGTGACAGGACAATGACCAATCATGACAGATTAAATGAGTTTGAGGAAAATGATGAAAATTTGAATGGTATATGTATTTATGATGTTAGTATAAGAGAGTCAATAATAAGCAATGTATATAGATATAAGATAAGATTATTGTTTGACGATGGAGGTTAAATATTTTATTGTGTTTATGAACATTTAATTATGTGGACAGTGTTTTTCAAGATGGACTGCTTTCTGACTGATTTTTGATAAACGATAAAATGATAATTGGATTGTATATTTTTTGTGTGTATTGGTGTCAGTGTATTTGGGTACTTTTGATGTTATGTATTTTATGTATTTTTTTGTGTAAACCATGTACGGTAGAATTTTAAATAATTTAAGGAAGTTTGATGATGAATTTGAATAATTATGAGATTTAGATTCAAAGGGATAATAAATGATTACGCATATGATATATTTGGATATTGAGTTGTTTTAGGATTGTAAGATAAGTGATGAATTTTCTAGTGGTATATTAAGGTGAAATGTTGTAAAGAGGTTTGGGGATAGCGATAAATAGAGGCATGGGAGTTAGTTAAATAGAGTTAATGGGAGTTAGTGAAAATAAGAATGTTGAGATACAGATAATATATAAAGAGGTGTTAGATATTTTAGGGAAACGGTAGTTAGTGATTATATGTAGAGAGGTGAGAAATGTGAATGGTATATATATTTAATGATGATGATATTTTGTAGTAAGGATCCGGTGTAAGGAGTGATCAGCGTGCGATGTGGCAAGAGACCAAGATGCAGCGTTGTGGCAGGCTGAGCAATTTTGGGTTAGAGTGTTTGCAGATATTTGGTGGAGGGCAAGTGGTTAGGAATGGGTATGGCCAGGTAGGGAACACACATTCTAGTACAAAGAGGAGCGGTGCCAGAGGATTTAAATGGGATTAGTGAAGGGGGTTATTATAGAGATATTGGTGTCATAATATATAAATATGGGTGTTAGTAGTGGTTGTTAGTAGAAAAAAGGGGTAGTAAGGTTAGATAGACAATTGCCAAAATAAGATAGAGAATAATGAATAACAGAGAGTCACCCAAACTAGACAAGGATTGAGGAAAGGTTAGAAAAGGAAAATTCTTGGTAGGAAGGTAATGTAACTGAAAGGTGAATAATAAGTTTGAAATTTTTTTATAGAATCTAAGGATATAACAAAGGTTAAATAATTAAAAGTTGAAAAGAGTTGATAGTAGTAATGTTATAAAGTTTTGGTACAAGTTGTGTAAATATAAATTGTTTAATGTAAATGTAACAATGTTAATGTTTAATGTACAATGTTTTACTATGTTTTTATTATGTTGATGGTACAATAGTGTGTGTGGCTGGGAGGTTGCTACAGGGGTAGCAACGACGACAAATATTAAATGTCAAAGAAGTAATAATGATATTGGTGTTGGTTATCAAGTAGATAATTATGATTCTGTTGTAAAGAAAAATAAGTGTAAAGAAAATTGGGTAAAGAAAAATGTAAAGAATTTTGAAGTATTTGCCATAATAGGTATATATTTTGATTTTAGGTGAAGTAAAATAGTGGAGATAGTAGTTGTTGTTTGGAGGACTAAAAGTTGTTTTGTGCTTAGTATAATAATATGTTTTCTTGTGATGAGAGAAGTAAGTTGACGTTGACTGGAGTCAGAGAATTTTAGTACCTGGAAGAATGTTTGAAAAATGGAGAGGATTTTCTGTCTTAAATCTTGTTTTGTTATTTGGAAAAATTATTAATTAAGAAAGCCAATGCCTAGTAACATAAACCAATGCATCTAAGGGGAAGCATATCAGTTGTAGATATGGAGATAGATAAAGCCACTATTTTAAATTTTGTATTGCATGTTTCAGAGTTTTGGTGGTGTTGTGACCGCGGTCCTGAGCTGGCCGGAGCGTCAGAACAGAAGCGTTGAGTGCCTCATGGCCTTATGGTGTTGGGATCTCTCCTGAGAAGTCCAGTAAGGTCAGAAGGTACGATCAGCATCATGGGACCAAGGGTAAGTGATTGAATTTTTTTTTATAAACACTACAGGGGGTTGTGGCAACATATCTGAACTGACCCTTTTAGAAAAGTGTGAATGAGTCAATGAAAGTTTTTATGTTTCGACATAAAACCTTTCATTGAGGGGGTTTTGTAACGGGACAAACAAGGCCTGTTGTCATAATTATGGGGTTTGAGGATGTTACAGAATATTTTTATTGTATTCATGTTATATAAAGTATGGTTAGGTCCATTTTCCCTATGTCTGCACAAACAACGCAGTTTCATCGATACGATTTACTTCAAGGCCGAAGGCGTACGTGTGAAGGAGAATGTATACAATGGCGATTCTGATCGACACTAACAAAACGATATTACAAATATTGACACACGTCTCAACAATTACGAGGAACAATGTCGTCAGCTGATGCAGACGAATAGTGGATCACAATTGATCCCCTCCACCTGTTGACAGTTCGACACTATGTCTGCCCACTCTGAAGAACTTTGTCATGGCGACAACATGTATATTTCTTTCTGGTAAAAAATAACCAGCTAAGTGTAAATCAAAATTCAAAAATGTAACCAGCAGTAAACAGTGAAAGTTACTAATCTTACTTATGTAAATTCAGTGCAACAACGGACTAAAACAGACAGTACAACCAACACCGACGTACGCCGACCAACGGCCAGAACATGGAAAACGTATGAACTACACAACACCTACTAACTTCAGGAAAGTCATTATTACAACTATTCTTATTTTCAAAATTTAGAGCTCTAACAAAATATTCAATGCACAAACTTTATTATCTGTAATATTAGTATGTGAGGGAGAGAGTGCAAGCAAAACTAGGCATTGGTTTATGAATAAAAGTGATATTGTGACTCAATTACTCAATAAGAGATCACAATTACTATAGCTATATGTATATGTGTAAAAGGTTTATTTTATGATATTGTTTTGAATCGTATGAGATCGAAAACAGTAATGTTAACTGAGGTGAAGAAGGAGCGGAATTGTGTGGCCGCCATTTGAATAATGACACCTGTGTAACTTAACCCTTTTCATGTAAATGAATAACCTGAAAAGCAATTAAATCTGTGTTATTTCTAAACAAATTTGTGTGAGATATTATTTCGATAACCCAGATTGCTTCCGTCTCTTGTTTAACGACACTTTGGCACCCTTAGGTATATTTAACACATTCAGTGTAAACGAATTGAGCACGTGGCATCCGGAGCATTACAATACATACAATAGATATGCAAGTGAAGTACCTTATTATGGTAAGTACACACAATTATAAAAAATGTGTTTATTGAGTGAGGTAACAAATGACGACCCGAACAGTGACTTTATTGTTAGTTAACAAATGTCGACCCGAACTAGGGACTTAATTATTCTATCAGTTAACAAATGGCGCCCGAACAGGAATTTTATATAACAAACTATCTTATATAAATGAACCAGAGTACGGAAGCAGACGGGTAGCGAAATATAAATAACACAAAACAACATAGAGTACCAGTGTAGGTTATGTTATGTAGAGTGTATGGTAGAGATACAGTCAAATTTTATATATTTAAAACTCCACAATGGCAAACCATAGCAAAATAAGCATTACTGAATCGCAAATTATGAGCGAAGGCGATCAATCAAACCAATTGTAAATAAAAGAAACAAAGAGAATGAGATTGTAAAGATTATGCAAACACTTTTTGAAATACAAAATAATAAATTTGATGTGAAATTTAATGATTTGAAAAGTGGCATTAATGAAATTAAGAAACAAAATTGTCATATTGATAAAAGATTAAATGAGATACATGCACGGTTAGATGAGATAGAGTTAGAAAATAAGAAGGGAGTAGACAAATTAGAGATAAACAAAGACAAGGTAAGTAGGGGAGAAAATTATGATAAAATAAATAAAAGTATGATATTAGAAAATGATTATGTAAACAGGGGTAGTGATAATGAGATTTTATGGGGAATAGAATATGATAATGATGGAATGATAGTGTGAGTTGAAGGGTTAAAGAGAGTGTGTAAAGAAAGTATAATTGTAAGGGGATTGCAGGGGGGTAAAATTTTCCCTTAATGATGGAGTAGGGGATGAAGCCCATGTGTTTAGGAAGGACGAGAGTGCCTTCGATGTATATTTGGGAGACATATGGTCTACAAATAAAGTCCTTGGTTTTTTTAGTGCACTTCACAGGTGGTGCAATAGTGGTGAATTAGTGTCCCCTGCAAATGTAGAAAGAGAGAATGTAGCTTGGTGTGGTAGAGAGAGATATATTAAAAGAGAGAGATGTTTTGAAAGTGAGAGGTATTGTGAGAGAAAATGAGAAATAGAGGTTTTTAAGATGAGTAGAAATTATGAAGAATTAAGGGAAAAGTTAGGAGGAGAGATGATATATAATAAAAATAAGAACTTACCTTGTAATGATTCGGAAGTAGTAGGAGATAAGGGAAATAATGATTTTATAAATTAACTAATTATGACTAATAATACAGAAGGTGACAGGACAATGACCAATCATGACAGATAAATGAGTTTGAGGAAAATGATGAAAATTTGAATGGTATATGTACAGTATTTATGATGTTAGTATAAGAGAGTCAATAATAAGCAATGTATATAGATATAAGATAAGATTATTGTTTGACGATGGAGGTTAAATATTTTATTGTGTTTATGAACATTTAATTATGTGGACAGTGTTTTTCAAGATGGACTGCTTTCTGACTGATTTTTGATAAACGATAAAATGATAATTTGGATTGTATATTTTTTGTGTGTATTGGTGTCAGTGTATTTGGGTACTTTTGATGTGATGTATTTTATGTATTTTTTTGTGTAAACCATGTACGGTAGAATTTTAAATAATTTAAGGAAGTTTGATGATGAATTTGAATAATTATGAGATTTAGATTCAAAGGGATAATAAATGATTACGCATATGATATATTTGGATATTGAGTTGTTTAAGAATTGTAAGATAAGTGATGAATTTTCTAGTGGTATATTAAGGTGAAATGTTGTAAAGAGGTTTGGGGATAGCGATAAATAGAGGCATGGGAGTTAGTTAAATAGAGTTAATGGGAGTTAGTGGAAATAAGAATGTTGAGATACAGATAATATATAAAGAGGTGTTAGATATTTTAGGGAAACGGTAGTTAGTGATTATATATGTAGAGAGGTGTGAAATGTGAATGGTATATATATTTAATGATGATGATATTTTGTAGTAAGGATCCGGTGTAAGGAGTGATCAGCGTGCGATGTGGCAAGAGACCAAGATGCAGCGTTGTGGCAGGCTGAGCAATTTTGGGTTAGAGTGTTTGCCGATATTTGGTGGAGGGCAAGTGGTTAGGAATGGGTATGGCCAGGTAGGGAACACACATTCTAGTACAAAGAGGAGCGGTGCCAGAGGATTTAAATGGGATTAGTGAAGGGGGTTATTATAGAGATATTGGTGTCATAATATATAAATATGGGTGTTAGTAGTGGTTGTTAGTAGAAAAAAGGGGTAGTAAGGTTAGATAGACAATTGCCAAAATAAGATAGAGAATAATGAATAACAGAGAGTCACCCAAACTAGACAAGGATTGAGGAAAGGTTAGAAAAGGAAAATTCTTGGTAGGAAGGTAATGTAACTGAAAGATGAATAATAAGTTTGAAATTTTTTTATAGAATCTAAGGATATAACAAAGGTTAAATAATTAAAAGTTGAAAAGAGTTGATAGTAGTAATGTTATAAAGTTTTGGTACAAGTTGTGTAAATATAAATTGTTTAATGTAAATGTAACAATGTTAATGTTTAATGTACAATGTTTTACTATGTTTTTATTATGTTGATGGTACAATAGTGTGTGTGGCTGGGAGGTTGCTACAGGGGTAGCAACGACGACAAATATTAAATGTCAAAGAAGTAATAATGATATTGGTGTTGGTTAGCAAGTAGATAATTATGATTCTGTTGTAAAGAAAAATAAGTGTAAAGAAAATTGGGTAAAGAAAAATATAAAGAATTTTGAAGTATTTGCCATAATAGGTATATATTTTGATTTTAGGTGAAGTAAAATAGTGGAGATAGTAGTTGTTGTTTGGAGGATTAAAAGTTGTTTTGTGCTTAGTATAATAATATGTTTTCTTGTGATGAGAGAAGTAAGTTGACGTTGACTGGAGTCAGAGAATTTTAGTACCTGGAAGAATGTTTGAAAAATGGAGAGGATTTTCTGTCTTAAATCTTGTTTTGTTATTTGGAAAAATTATTAATTAAGAAAGCCAATGCCTAGTAACATAAACCAATGCATCTAAGGGGAAGCATATCAGTTGTAGATATGGAGATAGATAAAGCCACTATTTTAAAATTTGTATTGCATGTTTCAGAGTTTTGGTGGTGTTGTGACCGCGGTCCTGAGCTGGCCGGAGCGTCAGAACAGAAGCGTTGAGTGCCTCATGGCCTTATGGTGTTGGGATCTCTCCTGAGAAGTCCAGTAAGGTCAGAAGGTACGATCAGCATCATGGGACCAAGGGTAAGTGATTGAATTTTTTTTTATAAACACTACAGGGGGTTGTGGCAACATATCTGAACTGACCCTTTTAGAAAAGTGTGAACGAGTCAATGAAAGTTTTTATGTTTCGACATAAAACCTTTCATTGAGGGGGTTTTGTAACGGGACAAACAAGGCCTGTTGTCATAATTATGGGGTTTGAGGATGTTACAGAATATTTTTATTGTATTCATGTTATATAAAGTATGGTTAGGTTCATTTTCCCTATGTCTGCACAAACAACGCAGTTTCATCGATACGATTTACTTCAAGGCCGAAGGCGTACGTGTGAAGGAGAATGTATACAATGGCGATTCTGATCGACACTAACAAAATGATATTACAAATATTGACACACGTCTCAACAATGACGAGGAACAATGTCGTCAGCTGATGCAGACGAATAGTGGATCACAATTGATCCCCTCCACCTGTTGACAGTTCGACACTATGTCTGCCCACTCTGAAGAACTTTGTCATGGCGACAACATGTATATTTCTTTCTGGTAAAAAATAACCAGCTAAGTGTAAATCAAAATTCAAAAATGTAACCAGCAGTAAACAGTGAAAGTTACTAATCTTACTTATGTAAATTCAGTGCAACAACGGACTAAAACAGACAGTACAACCAACACCGACGTACGCCGACCAACGGCCAGAACATGGAAAACGTCTGAACTACACAACACCTACTAACTTCAGGAAAGTCATTATTACAACTATTCTTATTTTCAAAATTTAGAGCTCTAACAAAATATTCAATGCACAAACTTTATTATCTGTAATATTAGTATGTGAGGGAGAGAGTGCAAGCAAAACTAGGCATTGGTTTATGAATAAAAGTGATATTGTGACTCAATTACTCAATAAGAGATCACAATTACTATAGCTATATGTATATGTGTAAAAGGTTTATTTTATGATATTGTTTTGAATCGTATGAGATCGAAAACAGTAATGTTAACTGAGGTGAAGAAGGAGCGGAATTGTGTGGCCGCCATTTGAATAATGACACCTGTGTAACTTAACCCTTTTCATGTAAATGAATAACCTGAAAAGCAATTAAATCTGTGTTATTTCTAAACAAATTTGTGTGAGATATTATTTCGATAACCCAGATTGCTTCCGTCTCTTGTTTAACGACACTTTGGCACCCTTAGGTATATTTAACACATTCAGTGTAAACGAATTGAGCACGTGGCATCCGGAGCATTACAATACATACAATAGATATGCAAGTGAAGTACCTTATTATGGTAAGTACACACAATTATAAAAAATGTGTTTATTGAGTGAGGTAACAAATGACGACCCGAACAGTGACTTTATTGTTAGTTAACAAATGTCGACCCGAACTAGGGACTTAATTATTCTATCAGTTAACAAATGGCGCCCGAACAGGAATTTTATATAACAAACTATCTTATATAAATGAACCAGAGTACGGAAGCAGACGGGTAGCGAAATATAAATAACACAAAACAACATAGAGTACCAGTGTAGGTTATGTTATGTAGAGTGTATGGTAGAGATACAGTCAAATTTTATATATTTAAAACTCCACAATGGCAAACCACAGCAAAATAAGCATTACTGAATCGCAAATTATGAGCGAAGGCGATCAATCAAACCAATTGTAAATAAAAGAAACAAAGAGAATGAGATTGTAAAGATTATGCAAACACTTTTTGAAATACAAAATAATAAATTTGATGTTAAATTTAATGATTTGAAAAGTGGCATTAATGAAATTAAGAAACAAAATTGTCATATTGATAAAAGATTAAATGAGATACATGCACGGTTAGATGAGATAGAGTTAGAAAATAAGAAGGGAGTAGACAAATTAGAGATAAACAAAGACAAGGTAAGTAGGGGAGAAAATTATGACAAAATAAATAAAAGTATGATATTAGAAAATGATTATGTAAACAGGGGTAGTGATAATGAGATTTTATGGGGAATAGAATATGATAATGATGGAATGATAGTGTGAGTTGAAGGGTTAAAGAGAGTGTGTAAAGAAAGTATAATTGTAAGGGGATTGCAGGGGGTAAAATTTTCCCTTAATGATGGAGTAGGGGATGAAGCCCATGTGTTTAGGAAGGACGAGAGTGCCTTCGATGTATATTTGGGAGACATATGGTCTACAAATAAAGTCCTTGGTTTTTTTAGTGCACTTCACAGGTGGTGCAATAGTGGTGAATTAGTGTCCCCTGCAAATGTAGAAAGAGAGAATGTAGCTTGGTGTGGTAGAGAGAGATATATTAAAAGAGAGAGATGTTTTGAAAGTGAGAGGTATTGTGAGAGAAAATGAGAAATAGAGGTTTTTAAGATGAGTAGAAATTATGAAGAATTAAGGGAAAAGTTAGGAGGAGAGATGATATATAATAAAAATAAGAACTTACCTTGTAATGATTCGGAAGTAGTAGGAGATAAGGGAAATAATGATTTTATAAATTACCTAATTATGACTAATAATACAGAAGGTGACAGGACAATGACCAATCATGACAGATTAAATGAGTTTGAGGAAAATGATGAAAATTTGAATGGTATATGTACAGTATTTATGATGTTAGTATAAGAGAGTCAATAATAAGCAATGTATATAGATATAAGATAAGATTATTGTTTGACGATGGAGGTTAAATATTTTATTGTGTTTATGAACATTTAATTATGTGGACAGTGTTTTTCAAGATGGACTGCTTTCTGACTGATTTTTGATAAACGATAAAATGATAATTGGATTGTATATTTTTTGTGTGTATTGGTGTCAGTGTATTTGGGTACTTTTGATGTTATGTATTTTATGTATTTTTTTGTGTAAACCATGTACGGTAGAATTTTAAATAATTTAAGGAAGTTTGATGATGAATTTGAATAATTATGAGATTTAGATTCAAAGGGATAATAAATGATTACGCATATGATATATTTGGATATTGAGTTGTTTTAGGATTGTAAGATAAGTGATGAATTTTCTAGTGGTATATTAAGGTGAAATGTTGTAAAGAGGTTTGGGGATAGCGATAAATAGAGGCATGGGAGTTAGTTAAATAGAGTTAATGGGAGTTAGTGAAAATAAGAATGTTGAGATACAGATAATATATAAAGAGGTGTTAGATATTTTAGGGAAACGGTAGTTAGTGATTATATGTAGAGAGGTGAGAAATGTGAATGGTATATATATTTAATGATGATGATATTTTGTAGTAAGGATCCGGTGTAAGGAGTGATCAGCGTGCGATGTGGCAAGAGACCAAGATGCAGCGTTGTGGCAGGCTGAGCAATTTAGGTTAGAGTGTTTGCCGATATTTGGTGGAGGGCAAGTGGTTAGGAATGGGTATGGCCAGGTAGGGAACACACATTCTAGTACAAAGAGGAGCGGTGCCAGAGGATTTAAATGGGATTAGTGAAGGGGGTTATTATAGAGATATTGGTGTCATAATATATAAATATGGGTGTTAGTAGTGGTTGTTAGTAGAAAAAAGGGGTAGTAAGGTTAGATAGACAATTGCCAAAATAAGATAGAGAATAATGAATAACAGAGAGTCACCCAAACTAGACAAGGATTGATGAAAGGTTAGAAAAGGAAAATTCTTGGTAGGAAGGTAATGTAACTGAAAGGTGAATAATAAGTTTGAAATTTTTTTATAGAATCTAAGGATATAACAAAGGTTAAATAATTAAAAGTTGAAAAGAGTTGATAGTAGTAATGTTATAAAGTTTTGGTACAAGTTGTGTAAATATAAATTGTTTAATGTAAATGTAACAATGTTAATGTTTAATGTACAATGTTTTACTATGTTTTTATTATGTTGATGGTACAATAGCGTGTGTGGCTGGGAGGTTGCTACAGGGGTAGCAACGACGACAAATATTAAATGTCAAAGAAGTAATAATGATATTGGTGTTGGTTAGCAAGTAGATAATTATGATTCTGTTGTAAAGAAAAATAAGTGTAAAGAAAATTGGGTAAAGAAAAACATAAAGAATTTTGAAGTATTTGCCATAATAGGTATATATTTTGATTTTAGGTGAAGTAAAATAGTGGAGATAGTAGTTGTTGTTTGGAGGATTAAAAGTTGTTTTGTGCATAGTATAATAATATGTTTTCTTGTGATGAGAGAAGTAAGTTGACGTTGACTGGAGTCAGAGAATTTTAGTACCTGGAAGAATGTTTGAAAAATGGAGAGGATTTTCTGTCTTAAATCTTGTTTTGTTATTTGGAAAAATTATTAATTAAGAAAGCCAATGCCTAGTAACATAAACCAATGCATCTAAGGGGAAGCATATCAGTTGTAGATATGGAGATAGATAAAGCCACTATTTTAAATTTTGTATTGCATGTTTCAGAGTTTTGGTGGTGTTGTGACCGCGGTTCTGAGCTGGCCGGAGCGTCAGAACAGAAGCGTTGAGTGCCTCATGGCCTTATGGTGTTGGGATCTCTCCTGAGAAGTCCAGTAAGGTCAGAAGGTACGATCAGCATCATGGGACCAAGGGTAAGTGATTGAATTTTTTTTTATAAACACTACAGGGGGTTGTGGCAACATATCTGAACTGAACCTTTTAGAAAAGTGTGAATGAGTCAATGAAAGTTTTTATGTTTCGACATAAAACCTTTCATTGAGGGGGTTTTGTAACGGGACAAACAAGGCCTGTTGTCATAATTATGGGGTTTGAGGATGTTACAGAATATTTTTATTGTATTCATGTTATATAAAGTATGGTTAGGTCCATTTTCCCTATGTCTGCACAAACAACGCAGTTTCATCGATACGATTTACTTCAAGGCCGAAGGCGTACGTGTGAAGGAGAATGTATACAATGGCGATTCTGATCGACACTAACAAAATGATATTACAAATATTGACACACGTCTCAACAATGACGAGGAACAATGTCGTCAGCTGATGCAGACGAATAGTGGATCACAATTGATCCCCTCCACCTGTTGACAGTTCGACACTATGTCTGCCCACTCTGAAGAACTTTGTCATGGCGACAACATGTATATTTCTTTCTGGTAAAAAATAACCAGCTAAGTGTAAATCAAAATTCAAAAATGTAACCAGCAGTAAACAGTGAAAGTTACTAATCTTACTTATGTAAATTCAGTGCAACAACGGACTAAAACAGACAGTACAACCAACACCGACGTACGCCGACCAACGGCCAGAACATGGAAAACGAATGAACTACACAACACCTACTAACTTCAGGAAAGTCATTATTACAACTATTCTTATTTTCAAAATTTAGAGCTCTAACAAAATATTCAATGCACAAACTTTATTATCTGTAATATTAGTATGTGAGGGAGAGAGTGCAAGCAAAACTAGGCATTGGTTTATGAATAAAAGTGATATTGTGACTCAATTACTCAATAAGAGATCACAATTACTATAGCTATATGTATATGTGTAAAAGGTTTATTTTATGATATTGTTTTGAATCGTATGAGATCGAAAACAGTAATGTTAACTGAGGTGAAGAAGGAGCGGAATTGTGTGGCCGCCATTTGAATAATGACACCTGTGTAACTTAACCCTTTTCATGTAAATGAATAATCTGAAAAGCAATTAAATCTGTGTTATTTCTAAACAAATTTGTGTGAGATATTATTTCGATAACCCAGATTGCTTCCGTCTCTTGTTTAACGACACTTTGGCACCCTTAGGTATATTTAACACATTCAGTGTAAACGAATTGAGCACGTGGCATCCGGAGCATTACAATACATACAATAGATATGCAAGTGAAATACCTTATTATGGTAAGTACACACAATTATAAAAAATGTGTTTATTGAGTGAGGTAACAAATGACGACCCGAACAGTGACTTTATTGTTAGTTAACAAATGTCGACCCGAACTAGGGACTTAATTATTCTATCAGTTAACAAATGGCGCCCGAACAGGAATTTTATATAACAAACTATCTTATATAAATGAACCAGAGTACGGAAGCAGACGGGTAGCGAAATATAAATAACACAAAACAACATAGAGTACCAGTGTATGTTATGTTATGTAGAGTGTATGGTAGAGATACAGTCAAATTTTATATATTTAAAACTCCACAATGGCAAACTGTAGCAAAATAAGCATTACTGAATCGCAAATTATGAGCGAAGGCGATCAATCAAACCAATTGTAAATAAAAGAAACAAAGAGAATGAGATTGTAAAGATTATGCAAACACTTTTTGAAATACAAAATAATAAATTTGATGTGAAATTTAATGATTTGAAAAGTGGCATTCATGAAATTAAGAAACAAAATTGTCATATTGATAAAAGATTAAATGAGATACATGCACGGTTAGATGAGATAGAGTTAGAAAATAAGAAGGGAGTAGACAAATTAGAGATAAACAAAGACAAGGTAAGTAGGGGAGAAAATTATGACAAAATAAATAAAAGTATGATATTAGAAAATGATTATGTAAACAGGGGTAGTGATAATGAGATTTTATGGGGAATAGAATATGATAATGATGGAATGATAGTGTGAGTTGAAGGGTTAAAGAGAGTGTGTAAAGAAAGTATAATTGTAAGGGGATTGCAGGGGGTAAAATTTTCCCTTAATGATGGAGTAGGGGATGAAGCCCATGTGTTTAGGAAGGACGAGAGTGCCTTCGATGTATATTTGGGAGACATATGGTCTACAAATAAAGTCCTTGGTTTTTTTAGTGCACTTCACAGGTGGTGCAATAGTGGTGAATTAGTGTCCCCTGCAAATGTAGAAAGCGAGAATGTAGCTTGGTGTGGTAGAGAGAGATATATTAAAAATGAGAGATGTTTTGAAAGTGAGAGGTATTGTGAGAGAAAATGAGAAATAGAGGTTTTTAAGATGAGTAGAAATTATGAAGAATTAAGGGAAAAGTTAGGAGGAGAGGTGATATATAATAAAAATAAGAACTTACCTTGTAATGATTCGGAAGTAGTAAGAGATAAGGGAAATAATGATTTTATAAATTACCTAATTATGACTAATAATACAGAAGGTGACAGGACAATGACCAATCATGACAGATTAAATGAGTTTGAGGAAAATGATGAAAATTTGAATGGTATATGTATTTATGATGTTAGTATAAGAGAGTCAATAATAAGCAATGTATATAGATATAAGATAAGATTATTGTTTGACGATGGAGGTTAAATATTTTATTGTGTTTATGAACATTTAATTATGTGGACAGTGTTTTTCAAGATGGACTGCTTTCTGACTGATTTTTGATAAACGATAAAATGATAATTTGGATTGTATATTTTTTGTGTGTATTGGTGTCAGTGTATTTGGGTACTTTTGATGTTATGTATTTTTTTGTGTAAACCATGTACGGTAGAATTTTAAATAATTTAAGGAAGTTTGATGATGAATTTGAATAATTATGAGATTTAGATTCAAAGGGATAATAAATGATTACGCATATGATATATTTGGGTATTGAGTTGTTTTAGGATTGTAAGATAAGTGATGAATGTTCTAGTGGTATATTAAGGTGAAATGTTGTAAAGAGGTTTGGGGATAGCGATAAATAGAGGCATGGGAGTTAGTTAAATAGAGTTACTGGGAGTTAGTGAAAATAAGAATGTTGAGATACAGATAATATATAAAGAGGTGTTAGATATTTTAGGGAAACGGTAGTTAGTGATTATATGTAGAGAGGTGAGAAATGTGAATGGTATATATATTTAATGATGATGATATTTTGTAGTAAGGATCCGGTGTAAGGAGTGATCAGCGTGCGATGTGGCAAGAGACCAAGATGCAGCGTTGTGGCAGGCTGAGCAATTTTGGGTTAGAGTGTTTGCCGATATTTGGTGGAGGGCAAGTGGTTAGGAATGGGTATGGCCAGGTAGGGAACACACATTCTAGTACAAAGAGGAGCGGTGCCAGAGGATTTAAATGGGATTAGTGAAGGGGGTTATTATAGAGATATTGGTGTCATAATATATAAATATGGGTGTTAGTAGTGGTTGTTAGTAGAAAAAAGGGGTAGTAAGGTTAGATAGACAATTGCCAAAATAAGATAGAGAATAATGAATAACAGAGAGTCACCCAAACTAGACAAGGATTGAGGAAAGGTTAGAAAAGGAAAATTCTTGGTAGGAAGGTAATGTAACTGAAAGGTGAATAATAAGTTTGAAATTTTTTTATAGAATCTAAGGATATAACAAAGGTTAAATAATTAAAAGTTGAAAAGAGTTGATAGTAGTAATGTTATAAAGTTTTGGTACAAGTTGTGTAAATATAAATTGTTTAATGTAAATGTAACAATGTTAATGTTTAATGTACAATGTTTTACTATGTTTTTATTATGTTGATGGTACAATAGTGTGTGTGGCTGGGAGGTTGCTACAGGGGTAGCAACGACGACAAATATTAAATGTCAAAGAAGTAATAATTATATTGGTGTTGGTTAGCAAGTAGATAATTATGATTCTGTTGTAAAGAAAAATAAGTGTAAAGAAAATTGGGTAAAGAAAAATATAAAGAATTTTAAAGTATTTGCCATAATAGGTATATATTTTGATTTTAGGTGAAGTAAAATAGTGGAGATAGTAGTTGTTGTTTGGAGGATTAAAAGTTGTTTTGTGCTTAGTATAATAATATGTTTTCTTGTGATGAGAGAAGTAAGTTGACGTTGACTGGAGTCAGAGAATTTTAGTACCTGGAAGAATGTTTGAAAAATGGAGAGGATTTTCTTTCTTAAATCTTGTTTTGTTATTTGGAAAAATTATTAATTAAGAAAGCCAATGCCTAGTAACATAAACCAATGCATCTAAGGGGAAGCATATCAGTTGTAGATATGGAGATAGATAAAGCCACTATTTTAAATTTTGTATTGCATGTTTCAGAGTTTTGGTGGTGTTGTGACCGCGGTCCTGAGCTGGCCGGAGCGTCAGAACAGGAGCGTTGAGTGCCTCATGGCCTTATGGTGTTGGGATCTCTCCTGAGAAGTCCAGTAAGGTCAGAAGGTACGATCAGCATCATGGGACCAAGGGTAAGTGATTGAATTTTTTTTATAAACACTACAGGGGGTTGTGGCAACATATCTGAACTGACCCTTTTAGAAAAGTGTGAATGAGTCAATGAAAGTTTTTATGTTTCGACATAAAACCTTTCATTGAGGGGGTTTTGTAACGGGACAAACAAGGCCTGTTGTCATAATTATGGGGTTTGAGGATGTTACAGAATATTTTTATTGTATTCATGTTATATAAAGTATGGTTAGGTCCATTTTCCCTATGTCTGCACAAACAACGCAGTTTCATCGATACGATTTACTTCAAGGCCGAAGGCGTACGTGTGAAGGAGAATGTATACAATGGCGATTCTGATCGACACTAACAAAATGATATTACAAATATTGACACACATCTCAACAATGACGAGGAACAATGTCGTCAGCTGATGCAGACGAATAGTGGATCACAATTGATCCCCTCCACCTGTTGACAGTTCGACACTATGTCTGCCCACTCTGAAGAACTTTGTCATGGCGACAACATGTATATTTCTTTCTGGTAAAAAATAACCAGCTAAGTGTAAATCAAAATTCAAAAATGTAACCAGCAGTAAACAGTGAAAGTTACTAATCTTACTTATGTAAATTCAGTGCAACAACGGACTAAAACAGACAGTACAACCAACACCGACGTACGCCGACCAACGGCCAGAACATGGAAAACGTCTGAACTACACAACACCTACTAACTTCAGGAAAGTCATTATTACAACTATTCTTATTTTCAAAATTTAGAGCTCTAACAAAATATTCAATGCACAAACTTTATTATCTGTAATATTAGTATGTGAGGGAGAGAGTGCAAGCAAAACTAGGCATTGGTTTATGAATAAAAGTGATATTGTGACTCAATTACTCAATAAGAGATCACAATTACTATAGCTATATGTATATGTGTAAAAGGTTTATTTTATGATATTGTTTTGAATCGTATGAGATCGAAAACAGTAATGTTAACTGAGGTGAAGAAGGAGCGGAATTGTGTGGCCGCCATTTGAATAATGACACCTGTGTAACTTAACCCTTTTCATGTAAATGAATAACCTGAAAAGCAATTAAATCTGTGTTATTTCTAAACAAATTTGTGTGAGATATTATTTCGATAACCCAGATTGCTTCCGTCTCTTGTTTAACGACACTTTGACACCCTTAGGTATATTTAACACATTCAGTGTAAACGAATTGAGCACGTGGGATCCGGAACATTACAATACATACAATAGATATGCAAGTGAAGTACCTTATTATGGTAAGTACACACAATTATAAAAAATGTGTTTATTGATTGAGGTAACAAATGACGACCCGAACAGTGACTTTATTGTTAGTTAACAAATGTCGACCCGAACTAGGGACTTAATTATTCTATCAGTTAACAAATGGAGCCAGAACAGGGAGTTTATATAACAAACTATCTTATATAAATGAACCAGAGTACGGAAGCAGACGGGTAGCGAAATATAAATAACACAAAACAACATAGAGTACCAGTGTAGGTTATGTTATGTAGAGTGTATGGTAGAGATACAGTCAAATTTTATATATTTAAAACTCCACAATGGCAAACCGGAGCAAAATAAGCATTACTGAATCGCAAATTATGAGCGAAGGCGATCAATCAAACCAATTGTAAATAAAAGAAACAAAGAGAATGAGATTGTAAAGATTATGCAAACACTTTTTGAAATACAAAATAATAAATTTGATGTTAAATTTAATGATTTGAAAAGTGGCATTAATGAAATTAAGAAACAAAATTGTCATATTTATAAAAGATTAAATGAGATACTTGCACGGTTAGATGAGATAGAGTTAGAAAATAAGAAGGGAGTAGACAAATTAGAGATAAACAAAGACAAGGTAAGTAGGGGAGAAAATTATGACAAAATAAATAAAAGTATGATATTAGAAAATGATTATGTAAACAGGGGTAGTGATAATGAGATTTTATGGGGAATAGAATATGATAATGATGGAATGATAGAGTGAGTTGAAGGGTTAAAGAGAGTGTGTAAAGAAAGTATAATTGTAAGGGGATTGCAGGGGGTAAAATTTTCCCTTAATGATGGAGTAGGGGGTTAAGCCCATGTGTTTAGGAAGGACGAGAGTTCGATGTATATTTGGGAGACATATGGTCTACAAATAAAGTCCTTGGTTTTTTTAGTGCACTTCACAGGTGGTGCAATAGTGGTGAATTAGTGTCCCCTGCAAATGTAGAAAGAGAGAATGTAGCTTGGTGTGGTAGAGAGAGATATATTAAAAATGAGAGATGTTTTGAAAGTGAGAGGTATTGTGAGAGATAATGAGAAATAGAGGTTTTTAAGATGAGTAGAAATTATGAAGAATTAAGGGAAAAGTTAGGAGGAGAGATGATATATAATAAAAATAAGAACTTACCTTGTAATGAAACGGAAAGAGTAGGAGATAAGGGAAATAATGATTTTATAAATTACCTAATTATGACTAATAATACAGAAGGTGACAGGACAATGACCAATCATGACAGATTAAATGAGTTTGAGGAAAATGATGAAAATTTGAATGGTATATGTACAGTATTTATGATGTTAGTATAAGAGAGTCAATAATAAGCAATGCATATAGATATAAGATAAGATTATTGTTTGACGATGGAGGTTAAATATTTTATTGTGTTTATGAACATTTAATTATGTGGACAGTGTTTTTCAAGATGGACTGCTTTCTGACTGATTTTTGATAAACGATAAAATGATAATTTGGATTGTATATTTTTTGTGTGTATTGGTGTCAGTGTATTTGGGTACTTTTGATGTTATGTATTTTATGTATTTTTTTATGTAAACCATGTACGGTAGAATTTTAAATAATTTAAGGAAGTTTGATGATGAATTTGAATAATTATGAGATTTAGATTCAAAGGGATAATAAATGATTACGCATATGATATATTTGGATATTGAGTTGTTTTAGGATTGTAAGATAAGTGATGAATGTTCTAGTGGTATATTAAGGTGAAATGTTGTAAAGAGGTTTGGGGATAGCGATAAATAGAGGCATGGGAGTTAGTTAAATAGAGTTACTGGGAGTTAGTGAAAATAAGAATGTTGAGATACAGATAATATATAAAGAGGTGTTAGATATTTTAGGGAAACGGTAGTTAGTGATTATATGTAGAGAGGTGAGTAATGTGAATGGTATATATATTTAATGATGATGATATTTTGTAGTAAGGATCCGGTGTAAGGAGTGATCAGCGTGCGATGTGGCAAGAGACCAACATGCAGCGTTGTGGCAGGCTGAGCTATTTTGGGTTAGAGTGTTTGCAGATATTTGGTGGAGGGCAAGTGGTTAGGAATGGGTGTGGCCAGGTAGGGAACACACATTATGGTACAAAGAGGAGCGGTGCCAGAGGATTTAAATGGGATTAGTGAAGGGGGTTATTATAGAGATATTGGTGTCATAATATATAAATATGGGTGTTAGTAGTGGTTGTTAGTAGAAAAAAGGGGTAGTAAGGTTAGATAGACAATTGCCAAAATAAGATAGAGAATAATGAATAACAGAGAGTCACCCAAACTAGACAAGGATTGAGGAAAGGTTAGAAAAGGAAAATTCTTGGTAGGAAGGTAATGTAACTGAAAGGTGAATAATAAGTTTGAAATTTTTTTATAGAATCTAAGGATATAACAAAGGTTAAATAATTAAAAGTTGAAAAGAGTTGATAGTAGTAATGTTATAAAGTTTTGGTACAAGTTGTGTAAATATAAATTGTTTAATGTAAATGTAACAATGTTAATGTTTAATGTACAATGTTTTACTATGTTTTTATTATGTTGATGGTACAATAGTGTGTGTGGGTTGGGAGGTTGCTACAGGGGTAGCAACGACGACAAATATTAAATGTCAAAGAAGTAATAATGATATTGGTGTTGGTTATCAAGTAGATAATTATGATTCTGTGGTAAGAAAAATAAGTGTAAAGAAAATTGGGTAAAGAAAAATATAAAGAATTTTGAAGTATTTGCCATAATATGTATATATTTTGATTTTAGGTGAAGTAAAATAGTGGAGATAGTAGTTGTTGTTTGGAGGATTAAAAGTTGTTTTGTGCTTAGTATAATAATATGTTTTCTTGTGATGAGAGAAGTAAGTTGACGTTGACTGGAGTCAGAGAATTTTAGTACCTGGAAGAATGTTTGAAAAATGGAGAGGATTTTCTGTCTTAAATCTTGTTTTGTTATTTGGAAAAATTATTAATTAAGAAAGCCAATGCCTAGTAACATAAACCAATGCATCTAAGGGGAAGCATATCAGTTGTAGATATGGAGATAGATAAAGCCACTATTTTAAATTTTGTATTGCATGTTTCAGAGTTTTGGTGGTGTTGTGACCGCGGTCCTGAGCTGGCCGGAGCGTCAGAACAGGAGCGTTGAGTGCCTCATGGCCTTATGGTGTTGGGATCTCTCCTGAGAAGTCCAGTAAGGTCAGAAGGTACGATCAGCATCATGGGACCAAGGGTAAGTGATTGAATTTTTTTTTATAAACACTACAGGGGGTTGTGGCAACATATCTGAACTGACCCTTTTAGAAAAGTGTGAATGAGTCAATGAAAGGTTTTATGTTGAAACATAAAACCTTTCATTGAGGGGGTTTTGTAACGGGACAAACAAGGCCTGTTGTCATAATTATGGGGTTTGAGGATGTTACAGAATATTTTTATTGTATTCATGTTATATAAAGTATGGTTACGTCCATTTTCCCTATGTCTGCACAAACAACGCAGTTTCATCGATACGATTTACTTCAAGGCCGAAGGCGTACGTGTGAAGGAGAATGTATACAATGGCGATTCTGATCGACACTAACAAAATGATATTACAAATATTGACACACGTCTCAACAATGACGAGGAACAATGTCGTCAGCTGATGCAGACGAATAGTGGATCACAATTGATCCCCTCCACCTGTTGACAGCTCGACACTATGTCTGCCCACTCTGAAGAACTTTGTCATGGCGACAACATGTATATTTCTTTCTGGTAAAAAATAACCAGCTAAGTGTAAATCAAAATTCAAAAATGTAACCAGCAGTAAACAGTGAAAGTTACTAATCTTACTTACGTAAATTCAGTGCAACAACGGACTAAAACAGACAGTACAACCAACACCGAAGTACGCCGACCAACGGCCAGAACATGGAAAACGTCTGAACTACACAACACCTACTAAGTTCAGGAAAGTCATTATTACAACTATTCTTATTTTCAAAATTTAGAGCTCTAACAAAATATTCAATGCACAAACTTTATTATCTGTAATATTAGTATGTGAGGGAGAGAGTGCAAGCAAAACTAGGCATTGGTTTATGAATAAAAGTGATATTGTGACTCAATTACTCAATAAGAGATCGCAATTACTATAGCTATATGTATATATATAAAAGGTTTATTTTATGATATTGTTTTGAATCGTATGAGATCGAAAACAGTAATGTTAACTGAGGTGAAGAAGGAGCGGAATTGTGTGGCCACCATTTGAATAATGACACCTGTGTAACTTAACCCTTTTCATGTAAATGAATAACCTGAAAAGCAATTAAATCTGTGTTATTTCTAAACAAATTTGTGTGAGATATTATTTCGATAACCCAGATTGCTTCCGTCTCTTGTTTAACGACACTTTGACACCCTTAGGTATATTTAACACATTCAGTGTAAACGAATTGAGCACGTGGCATCCGGAGCATTACGATACATACAATAGATATGCAAGTGAAGTACCTTATTATGGTAAGTACACACAATTATAAAAAATGTGTTTATTGAGTGAGGTAACAAATGACGACCCGAACAGTGACTTTATTGTTAGTTAACAAATGTCGACCCGAACTAGGGACTTAATTATTCTATCAGTTAACAAATGGCGCCCGAACAGGGACTTTATATAACAAACTATCTTATATAAATGAACCAGAGTACGGAAGCAGACGGGTAGCGAAATATAAATAACACAAAACAACATAGAGTACCAGTGTAGGTTATGTTATGTAGAGTGTATGGTAGAGATACAGTCAAATTTTATATATTTAAAACTCCACAATGGCAAACCGTAGCAAAATAAGCATTACTGAATCGCAAATTATGAGCGAAGGCGATCAATCAAACCAATTGTAAATAAAAGAAACAAAGAGAATGAGATTGTAAAGATTATGCAAACACTTTTTGAAATACAAAATAATAAATTTGATGTTAAATTTAATGATTTGAAAAGTGGCATTAATGAAATTAAGAAACAAAATTGTCATATTGATAAAAGATTAAATGAGATACATGCACGGTTAGATGAGATAGAGTTAGAAAATAAGAAGGGAGTAGACAAATTAGAGATAAACAAAGACAAGGTAAGTAGGGGAGAAAATTATGACAAAATAAATAAAAGTATGATATTAGAAAATGATTATGTAAACAGGGGTAGTGATAATGAGATTTTATGGGGAATAGAATATGATAATGATGGAATGATAGTGTGAGTTGAAGGGTTAAAGAGAGTGTGTAAAGAAAGTATAATTGTAAGGGGATTGCAGGGGGTAAAATTTTCCCTTAATGATGGAGTAGGGGGTTAAGCCCATGTGTTTAGGAAGGACGAGAGTGCCTTCGATGTATATTTGGGAGACATATGGTCTACAAATAAAGTCCTTGGTTTTTTTAGTGCACTTCACAGGTGGTGCAATAGTGGTGAATTAGTGTCCCCTGCAAATGTAGAAAGAGAGAATGTAGCTTGGTGTGGTAGAGAGAGATATATTAAAAGAGAGAGATGTTTTGAAAGTGAGAGGTATTGTGAGAGAAAATGAGAAATAGAGGTTTTTAAGATGAGTAGAAATTATGAAGTATTAAGGGAAAAGTTAGGAGGAGAGATGATATATAATAAAAACAAGAACTTACCTTGTAATGAAACGGAAAGAGTAGGAGATAAGGGAAATAATGATTTTATAAATTACCTAATTATGACTAATAATACAGAAGGTGACAGGACAATGACCAATCATGACAGATTAAATGAGTTTGAGGAAAATGATGAAAATTTGAATGGTATATGTACAGTATTTATGATGTTAGTATAAGAGAATCAATAATAAGCAATGCATATAGATATAAGATAAGATTATTGTTTGACGATGGAGGTTAAATATTTTATTGTGTTTATGAACATTTAATTATGTGGACAGTGTTTTTCAAGATGGACTGCTTTCTGACTGATTTTTGATAAACGATAAAATGATAATTTGGATTGTATATTTTTTGTGTGTATTGGTGTCAGTGTATTTGGGTACTTTTGATGTTATGTATTTTATGTATTTTTTTGTGTAAACCATGTACGGTAGAATTTTAAATAATTTAAGGAAGTTTGATGATGAATTTGAATAATTATGAGATTTAGATTCAAAGGGATAATAAATGATTACGCATATGATATATTTGGATATTGAGTTGTTTTAGGATTGTAAGATAAGTGATGAATTTTCTAGTGGTATATTAAGGTGAAATGTTGTAAAGAGGTTTGGGGATAGCGATAAATAGAGGCATGGGAGTTAGTTAAATAGAGTTAATGGGAGTTAGTGAAAATAAGAATGTTGAGATACAGATAATATATAAAGAGGTGTTAGATATTTTAGGGAAACGGTAGTTAGTGATTATATGTAGAGAGGTGAGTAATGTGAATGGTATATATATTTAATGATGATGATATTTTGTAGTAAGGATCCGGTGTAAGGAGTGATCAGCGTGCGATGTGGCAAGAGACCAACATGCAGCGTTGTGGCAGGCTGAGCAATTTTGGGTTAGAGTGTTTGCCGATATTTGGTGGAGGGCAAGTGGTTAGGAATGGGTATGGCCAGGTAGGGAACACACATTCTAGTACAAAGAGGAGCAGTGCCAGAGGATTTAAATGGGATTAGTGAAGGGGGTTATTATAGAGATATTGGTGTCATAATATATAAATATGGGTGTTAGTAGTGGTTGTTAGTAGAAAAAAGGGGTAGTAAGGTTAGATAGACAATTGCCAAAATAAGATAGAGAATAATGAATAACAGAGAGTCACCCAAACTAGACAAGGATTGAGGAAAGGTTAGAAAAGGAAAATTCTTGGTAGGAAGGTAATGTAACTGAAAGGTGAATAATAAGTTTGAAATTTTTTTATAGAATCTAAGGATATAACAAAGGTTAAATAATTAAAAGTTGAAAAGAGTTGATAGTAGTAATGTTATAAAGTTTTGGTACAAGTTGTGTAAATATAAATTGTTTAATGTAAATGTAACAATGTTAATGTTTAATGTAAAATGTTTTACTATGTTTTTATTATGTTGATGGTACAATATTGTGTGTGGTTGGGAGGTTGCTACAGGGGTAGCAACGACGACAAATATTAAATGTCAAAGAAGTAATAATGTTATTGGTGTTGGTTATCAAGTAGATAATTATGATTCTGTTGTAAAGAAAAATAAGTGTAAAGAAAATTGGGTAAAGAAAAATATAAAGAATTTTGAAGTATTTGCCATAATAGGTATATATTTTGATTTTAGGTGAAGTAAAATAGTGGAGATAGTAGTTGTTGTTTGGAGGATTAAAAGTTGTTTTGTGCTTAGTATAATAATATGTTTTCTTGTGATGAGAGAAGTAAGTTGACGTTGACTGGAGTCAGAGAATTTTAGTACCTGGAAGAATGTTTGAAAAATGGAGAGGATTTTCTGTCTTAAATCTTGTTTTGTTATTTGGATAAATTATTAATTAAGAAAGCCAATGCCTAGTAACATAAACCAATGCATCTAAGGGGAAGCATATCAGTTGTAGATATGGAGATAGATAAAGCCACTATTTTAAATTTTGTATTGCATGTTTCAGAGTTTTGGTGGTGTTGTGACCGCGGTCCTGAGCTGGCCGGAGCGTCAGAACAGGAGCGTTGAGTGCCTCATGGCCTTATGGTGTTGGGATCTCTCCTGAGAAGTCCAGTAAGGTCAGAAGGTACGATCAGCATCATGGGACCAAGGGTAAGTGATTGAATTTTTTTTTATAAACACTACAGGGGGTTGTGGCAACATATCTGAACTGACCCTTTTAGAAAAGTGTGAATGAGTCAATGAAAGGTTTTATGTTGAAACATAAAACCTTTCATTGAGGGGGTTTTGTAACGGGACAAACAAGGCCTGTTGTCATAATTATGGGGTTTGAGGATGTTACAGAATATTTTTATTGTATTCATGTTATATAAAGTATGGTTACGTCCATTTTCCCTATGTCTGCACAAACAACGCAGTTTCATCGATACGATTTACTTCAAGGCCGAAGGCGTACGTGTGAAGGAGAATGTATACAATGGCGATTCTGATCGACACTAACAAAATGATATTACAAATATTGACACACGTCTCAACAATGACGAGGAACAATGTCGTCAGCTGATGCAGACGAATAGTGGATCACAATTGATCCCCTCCACCTGTTGACAGCTCGACACTATGTCTGCCCACTCTGAAGAACTTTGTCATGGCGACAACATGTATATTTCTTTCTGGTAAAAAATAACCAGCTAAGTGTAAATCAAAATTCAAAAATGTAACCAGCAGTAAACAGTGAAAGTTACTAATCTTACTTACGTAAATTCAGTGCAACAACGGACTAAAACAGACAGTACAACCAACACCGAAGTACGCCGACCAACGGCCAGAACATGGAAAACGTCTGAACTACACAACACCTACTAAGTTCAGGAAAGTCATTATTACAACTATTCTTATTTTCAAAATTTAGAGCTCTAACAAAATATTCAATGCACAAACTTTATTATCTGTAATATTAGTATGTGAGGGAGAGAGTGCAAGCAAAACTAGGCATTGGTTTATGAATAAAAGTGATATTGTGACTCAATTACTCAATAAGAGATCGCAATTACTATAGCTATATGTATATATATAAAAGGTTTATTTTATGATATTGTTTTGAATCGTATGAGATCGAAAACAGTAATGTTAACTGAGGTGAAGAAGGAGCGGAATTGTGTGGCCACCATTTGAATAATGACACCTGTGTAACTTAACCCTTTTCATGTAAATGAATAACCTGAAAAGCAATTAAATCTGTGTTATTTCTAAACAAATTTGTGTGAGATATTATTTCGATAACCCAGATTGCTTCCGTCTCTTGTTTAACGACACTTTGACACCCTTAGGTATATTTAACACATTCAGTGTAAACGAATTGAGCACGTGGCATCCGGAGCATTACGATACATACAATAGATATGCAAGTGAAGTACCTTATTATGGTAAGTACACACAATTATAAAAAATGTGTTTATTGAGTGAGGTAACAAATGACGACCCGAACAGTGACTTTATTGTTAGTTAACAAATGTCGACCCGAACTAGGGACTTAATTATTCTATCAGTTAACAAATGGCGCCCGAACAGGGACTTTATATAACAAACTATCTTATATAAATGAACCAGAGTACGGAAGCAGACGGGTAGCGAAATATAAATAACACAAAACAACATAGAGTACCAGTGTAGGTTATGTTATGTAGAGTGTATGGTAGAGATACAGTCAAATTTTATATATTTAAAACTCCACAATGGCAAACCGTAGCAAAATAAGCATTACTGAATCGCAAATTATGAGCGAAGGCGATCAATCAAACCAATTGTAAATAAAAGAAACAAAGAGAATGAGATTGTAAAGATTATGCAAACACTTTTTGAAATACAAAATAATAAATTTGATGTTAAATTTAATGATTTGAAAAGTGGCATTAATGAAATTAAGAAACAAAATTGTCATATTGATAAAAGATTAAATGAGATACATGCACGGTTAGATGAGATAGAGTTAGAAAATAAGAAGGGAGTAGACAAATTAGAGATAAACAAAGACAAGGTAAGTAGGGGAGAAAATTATGACAAAATAAATAAAAGTATGATATTAGAAAATGATTATGTAAACAGGGGTAGTGATAATGAGATTTTATGGGGAATAGAATATGATAATGATGGAATGATAGTGTGAGTTGAAGGGTTAAAGAGAGTGTGTAAAGAAAGTATAATTGTAAGGGGATTGCAGGGGGTAAAATTTTCCCTTAATGATGGAGTAGGGGGTTAAGCCCATGTGTTTAGGAAGGACGAGAGTGCCTTCGATGTATATTTGGGAGACATATGGTCTACAAATAAAGTCCTTGGTTTTTTTAGTGCACTTCACAGGTGGTGCAATAGTGGTGAATTAGTGTCCCCTGCAAATGTAGAAAGAGAGAATGTAGCTTGGTGTGGTAGAGAGAGATATATTAAAAGAGAGAGATGTTTTGAAAGTGAGAGGTATTGTGAGAGAAAATGAGAAATAGAGGTTTTTAAGATGAGTAGAAATTATGAAGTATTAAGGGAAAAGTTAGGAGGAGAGATGATATATAATAAAAACAAGAACTTACCTTGTAATGAAACGGAAAGAGTAGGAGATAAGGGAAATAATGATTTTATAAATTACCTAATTATGACTAATAATACAGAAGGTGACAGGACAATGACCAATCATGACAGATTAAATGAGTTTGAGGAAAATGATGAAAATTTGAATGGTATATGTACAGTATTTATGATGTTAGTATAAGAGAATCAATAATAAGCAATGCATATAGATATAAGATAAGATTATTGTTTGACGATGGAGGTTAAATATTTTATTGTGTTTATGAACATTTAATTATGTGGACAGTGTTTTTCAAGATGGACTGCTTTCTGACTGATTTTTGATAAACGATAAAATGATAATTTGGATTGTATATTTTTTGTGTGTATTGGTGTCAGTGTATTTGGGTACTTTTGATGTTATGTATTTTATGTATTTTTTTGTGTAAACCATGTACGGTAGAATTTTAAATAATTTAAGGAAGTTTGATGATGAATTTGAATAATTATGAGATTTAGATTCAAAGGGATAATAAATGATTACGCATATGATATATTTGGATATTGAGTTGTTTTAGGATTGTAAGATAAGTGATGAATTTTCTAGTGGTATATTAAGGTGAAATGTTGTAAAGAGGTTTGGGGATAGCGATAAATAGAGGCATGGGAGTTAGTTAAATAGAGTTAATGGGAGTTAGTGAAAATAAGAATGTTGAGATACAGATAATATATAAAGAGGTGTTAGATATTTTAGGGAAACGGTAGTTAGTGATTATATGTAGAGAGGTGAGTAATGTGAATGGTATATATATTTAATGATGATGATATTTTGTAGTAAGGATCCGGTGTAAGGAGTGATCAGCGTGCGATGTGGCAAGAGACCAACATGCAGCGTTGTGGCAGGCTGAGCAATTTTGGGTTAGAGTGTTTGCCGATATTTGGTGGAGGGCAAGTGGTTAGGAATGGGTATGGCCAGGTAGGGAACACACATTCTAGTACAAAGAGGAGCAGTGCCAGAGGATTTAAATGGGATTAGTGAAGGGGGTTATTATAGAGATATTGGTGTCATAATATATAAATATGGGTGTTAGTAGTGGTTGTTAGTAGAAAAAAGGGGTAGTAAGGTTAGATAGACAATTGCCAAAATAAGATAGAGAATAATGAATAACAGAGAGTCACCCAAACTAGACAAGGATTGAGGAAAGGTTAGAAAAGGAAAATTCTTGGTAGGAAGGTAATGTAACTGAAAGGTGAATAATAAGTTTGAAATTTTTTTATAGAATCTAAGGATATAACAAAGGTTAAATAATTAAAAGTTGAAAAGAGTTGATAGTAGTAATGTTATAAAGTTTTGGTACAAGTTGTGTAAATATAAATTGTTTAATGTAAATGTAACAATGTTAATGTTTAATGTAAAATGTTTTACTATGTTTTTATTATGTTGATGGTACAATATTGTGTGTGGTTGGGAGGTTGCTACAGGGGTAGCAACGACGACAAATATTAAATGTCAAAGAAGTAATAATGTTATTGGTGTTGGTTATCAAGTAGATAATTATGATTCTGTTGTAAAGAAAAATAAGTGTAAAGAAAATTGGGTAAAGAAAAATATAAAGAATTTTGAAGTATTTGCCATAATAGGTATATATTTTGATTTTAGGTGAAGTAAAATAGTGGAGATAGTAGTTGTTGTTTGGAGGATTAAAAGTTGTTTTGTGCTTAGTATAATAATATGTTTTCTTGTGATGAGAGAAGTAAGTTGACGTTGACTGGAGTCAGAGAATTTTAGTACCTGGAAGAATGTTTGAAAAATGGAGAGGATTTTCTGTCTTAAATCTTGTTTTGTTATTTGGATAAATTATTAATTAAGAAAGCCAATGCCTAGTAACATAAACCAATGCATCTAAGGGGAAGCATATCAGTTGTAGATATGGAGATAGATAAAGCCACTATTTTAAATTTTGTATTGCATGTTTCAGAGTTTTGGTGGTGTTGTGACCGCGGTCCTGAGCTGGCCGGAGCGTCAGAACAGAAGCGTTGAGTGCCTCATGGCCTTATGGTGTTGGGATCTCTCCTGAGAAGTCCAGTAAGGTCAGAAGGTACGATCAGCATCATGGGACTAAGGGTAAGTGATTGAATTTTTTTTTATAAACACTACAGGGGGTTGTGGCAACATATCTGAACTGACCCTTTTAGAAAGGTGTGAATGAGTCAATGAAAGTTTTTATGTTTTGACATAAAACCTTTCATTGAGGGGGTTTTGTAACGGGACAAACAAGGCCTGTTGTCATAATTATGGGGTTTGAGGATGTTACAGAATATTTTTATTGTATTCATGTTATATAAAGTATGGTTAGGTCCATTTTCCCTATGTCTGCACAAACAACGCAGTTTCATCAATATGATTTACTTCAAGGCCGAAGGCGTACGTGTGAAGGAGAATGTATACAATGGCGATTCTGATCGACACTAACAAAATGATATTACAAATATTGACACACGTCTCAACAATGACGAGGAACAATGTCGTCAGCTGATGCAGACGAATAGTGGATCACAATTGATCCCCTCCACCTGTTGACAGTTCGACACTATGTCTGCCCACTCTGAAGAACTTTGTCATGGCGACAACATGTATATTTCTTTCTGGTAAAAAATAACCAGCTAAGTGTAAATCAAAATTCAAAAATGTAACCAGCAGTAAACAGTGAAAGTTACTAATCTTACTTATGTAAATTCAGTGCAACAACGGACTAAAACAGACAGTACAACCAACACCGACGTACGCCGACCAACGGCCAGAACATGGAAAACGTCTGAACTACACAACACCTACTAACTTCAGGAAAGTCATTATTACAACTATTCTTATTTTCAAAATTTCGAGCTCTAACAAAATATTCAATGCACAAACTTTATTATCTGTAATATTAGTATGTGAGGGAGAGAGTGCAAGCAAAACTAGGCATTGGTTTATGAATAAAAGTGATATTGTGACTCAATTACTCAATAAGAGATCGCAATTACTATAGCTATATGTATATGTGTAAAAGGTTTATTTTATGATATTGTTTTGAATCGTATGAGATCGAAAACAGTAATGTTAACTGAGGTGAAGAAGGAGCGGAATTGTGTGGCCGCCATTTGAATAATGACACCTGTGTAACTTAACCCTTTTCATGTAAATGAATAACCTGAAAAGCAATTAAATCTGTGTTATTTCTAAACAAATTTGTGTGAGATATTATTTCGATAACCCAGATTGCTTACGTCTCTTGTTTAACGACACTTTGGCACCCTTAGGTATATTTAACACATTCAGTGTAAACGAATTGAGCACGTGGCATCCGGAGCATTATAATACATACAATAGATATGCAAGTGAAGTACCTTATTATGGTAAGTACACACAATTATAAAAAATGTGTTTATTGAGTGAGGTAACAAATGACGACCCGAACAGTGACTTTATTGTTAGTTAACAAATGTCGACCCGAACTAGGGACTTAATTATTCTATCAGTTAACAAATGGCGCCCGAACAGGGACTTTATATAACAAACTATCTTATATAAATGAACAGAGTACGGAAGCAGACGGGTAGCGAAATATAAATAACACAAAACAACATAGAGTACCAGTGTAGGTTATGTTATGTAGAGTGTATGGTAGAGATACAGTCAAATTTTATATATTTAAAACTCCACAATGGCAAACCGTAGCAAAATAAGCATTACTGAATCGCAAATTATGAACGAAGGCGATCAATCAAACCAATTGTAAATAAAAGAAACAAAGAGAATGAGATTGTAAAGATTATACAAACACTTTTTGAAATACAAAATAATAAATTTGATGTTAAATTTAATGATTTGAAAAGTGGCATTAATGAAATTAAGAAACAAAATTGTCATATTGATAAAAGATTAAATGAGATACATGCACGGTTAGATGAGATAGAGTTAGAAAATAAGAAGGGAGTAGAGAAATTAGAGATAAACAAAGACAAGGTAAGTAGGGGAGAAAATTATGACAAAATAAATAAAAGTATGATATTAGAAAATGATTATGTAAACTGGGGTAGTGATAATGAGATTTTATGGGGAATAGAATATGATAATGATGGAATGATAGTGTGAGTTGAAGGGTTAAAGAGAGTGTGTAAAGAAAGTATAATTGTAAGGGGATTGCAGGGGGTAAAATTTTCCCTTAATGATGGAGTAGGGGGTGAAGCCCATGTGTTTAGGAAGGACGAGAGTGCCTTCGATGTATATTTGGGAGACATATGGTCTACAAATAAAGTCCTTGGTTTTTTTAGTGCACTTCACAGGTGCTGCAATAGTGGTGAATTAGTGTCCCCTGCAAATGTAGAAAGAGAGAATGTAGCTTGGTGTGGTAGAGAGAGATATATTAAAAGAGAGAGATGTTTTGAAAGTGAGAGGTATTGTGAGAGAAAATGAGAAATAGAGGTTTTTAAGATGAGTAGAAATTATGAAGAATTAAGGGAAAAGTTAGGAGGAGAGATGATATATAATAAAAATAAGAACTTACCTTGTAATGAAACGGAAGTGGTAGGAGATAAGGGAAAAAATGATTTTATAAATTACCTAATTATGACTAATAATACAGAAGGTGACAGGACAATGACCAATCATGACAGATTAAATGAGTTTGAGGAAAATGATGAAAATTTGAATGGTATATGTACAGTATTTATGATGTTAGTATAAGAGAGTCAATAATAAGCAATGTATATAGATATAAGATAAGATTATTGTTTGACGATGGAGGTTAAATATTTTATTGTGTTTATGAACATTTAATTATGTGGACAGTGTTTTTCAAGATGGACTGCTTTCTGACTGATTTTTGATAAACGATAAAATGATAATTTGGATTGTATATTTTTTGTGTGTATTGGTGTCAGTGTATTTGGGTACTTTTGATGTTATGTATTTTATGTATTTTTTTGTGTAAACCATGTACGGTAGAATTTTAAATAATTTAAGGAAGTTTGATGATGAATTTGAATAATTATGAGATTTAGATTCAAAGGGATAATAAATGATTACGCATATGATATATTTGGATATTGAGTTGTTTTAGGATTGTAAGATAAGTGATGAATTTTCTAGTGGTATATTAAGGTGAAATGTTGTAAAGAGGTTTGGGGATAGCGATAAATAGAGGCATGGGAGTTAGTTAAATAGAGTTAATGGGAGTTAGTGAAAATAAGAATGTTGAGATACAGATAATATATAAAGAGGTGTTAGATATTTTAGGGAAACAGTAGTTAGTGATTATATGTAGAGAGGTGAGTAATGTGAATGGTATATATATTTAATGATGATGATATTTTGTAGTAAGGATCCGGTGTAAGGAGTGATCAGCATGCGATGTGGCAAGAGACCAAGATGCAGCGTTGTGGCAGGCTGAGCAATTTTGGGTTAGAGTGTTTGCCGATATTTGGTGGAGGGCAAGTGGTTAGGAATGGGTATGGCCAGGTAGGGAACACACATTCTAGTACAAAGAGGAGCGGTGCCAGAGGATTTAAATGGGATTAGTGAAGGGGGTTATTATAGAGATATTGGTGTCATAATATATAAATATTGGTGTTAGTAGTGGTTGTTAGTAGAAAAAAGGGGTAGTAAGGTTAGATAGACAATTGCCAAAATAAGATAGAGAATAATGAATAACAGAGAGTCACCCAAACTAGACAAGGATTGAGGAAAGGTTAGAAAAGGAAAATTCTTGGTAGGAAGGTAATGTAACTGAAAGGTGAATAATAAGTTTAAAATTTTTTTATAGAATCTAAAGATATAACAAAGGTTAAATAATTAAAAGTTGAAAAGAGTTGATAGTAGTAATGTTATAAAGTTTTGGTACAAGTTGTGTAAATATAAATTGTTTAATGTAAATGTAACAATGTTAATGTTTAATGTAAAATGTTTTACTATGTTTTTATTATGTTGATGGTACAATATTGTGTGTGGTTGGGAGGTTGCTACAGGGGTAGCAACGACGACAAATATTAAATGTCAAAGAATTAATAATGTTATTGGTGTTGGTTATCAAGTAGATAATTATGATTCTGTTGTAAAGAAAAATAAGTGTAAAGAAAATTGGGTAAAGAAATATATAAAGAATTTTGAAGTATTTGCCATAATAGGTATATATTTTGATTTTAGGTGAAGTAAAATAGTGGAGATAGTAGTTGTTGTTTGGAGGATTAAAAGTTGTTTTGTGCTTAGTATAATAATATGTTTTCTTGTGATGAGAGAAGTAAGTTGACGTTGACTGGAGTCAGAGAATTTTAGTACCTGGAAGAATGTTTGAAAAATGGAGAGGATTTTCTGTCTTAAATCTTGTTTTGTTATTTGGATAAATTATTAATTAAGAAAGCCAATGCCTAGTAACATAAACCAATGCATCTAAGGGGAAGCATATCAGTTGTAGATATGGAGATAGATAAAGCCACTATTTTAAATTTTGTATTGCATGTTTCAGAGTTTTGGTGGTGTTGTGACCGCGGTCCTGAGCTGGCCGGAGCGTCAGAACAGAAGCGTTGAGTGCCTCATGGCCTTATGGTGTTGGGATCTCTCCTGAGAAGTCCAGTAAGGTCAGAAGGTATGATCAGCATCATGGGACTAAGGGTAAGTGATTGAATTTTTTTTTATAAACACTACAGGGGGTTGTGGCAACATATCTGAACTGACCCTTTTAGAAAGGTGTGAATGAGTCAATGAAAGTTTTTATGTTTTGACATAAAACCTTTCATTGAGGGGGTTTTGTAACGGGACAAACAAGGCCTGTTGTCATAATTATGGGGTTTGAGGATGTTACAGAATATTTTTATTGTATTCATGTTATATAAAGTATGGTTAGGTCCATTTTCCCTATGTCTGCACAAACAACGCAGTTTCATCAATACGATTTACTTCAAGGCCGAAGGCGTACGTGTGAAGGAGAATGTATACAATGGCGATTCTGATCGACACTAACAAAATGATATTACAAATATTGACACACGTCTCAACAATGACGAGGAACAATGTCGTCAGCTGATGCAGACGAATAGTGGATCACAATTGATCCCCTCCACCTGTTGACAGTTCGACACTATGTCTGCCCACTCTGAAGAACTTTGTCATGGCGACAACATGTATATTTCTTTCTGGTAAAAAATAACCAGCTAAGTGTAAATCAAAATTCAAAAATGTAACCAGCAGTAAACAGTGAAAGTTACTAATCTTACTTATGTAAATTCAGTGCAACAACGGACTAAAACAGACAGTACAACCAACACCGACGTACGCCGACCAACGGCCAGAACATGGAAAACGTATGAACTACACAACACCTACTAACTTCAGGAAAGTCATTATTACAACTATTCTTATTTTCAAAATTTAGAGCTCTAACAAAATATTCAATGCACAAACTTTATTATCTGTAATATTAGTATGTGAGGGAGAGAGTGCAAGCAAAACTAGGCATTGGTTTATGAATAAAAGTGATATTGTGACTCAATTACTCAATAAGAGATCGCAATTACTATAGCTATATGTATATGTGTAAAAGGTTTATTTTATGATATTGTTTTGAATCGTATGAGATCGAAAACAGTAATGTTAACTGAGGTGAAGAAGGAGCGGAATTGTGTGGCCGCCATTTGAATAATGACACCTGTGTAACTTAACCCTTTTCATGTAAATGAATAACCTGAAAAGCAATTAAATCTGTGTTATTTCTAAACAAATTTGTGTGAGATATTATTTCGATAACCCAGATTGCTTCCGTCTCTTGTTTAACGACACTTTGGCACCCTTAGGTATATTTAACACATTCAGTGTAAACGAATTGAGCACGTGGCATCCGGAGCATTATAATACATACAATAGATATGCAAGTGAAGTACCTTATTATGGTAAGTACACACAATTATAAAAAATGTGTTTATTGAGTGAGGTAACAAATGACGACCCGAACAGTGACTTTATTGTTAGTTAACAAATGTCGACCCGAACTAGGGACTTAATTATTCTATCAGTTAACAAATGGCGCCCGAACAGGGACTTTATATAACAAACTATCTTATATAAATGAACAGAGTACGGAAGCAGACGGGTAGCGAAATATAAATAACACAAAACAACATAGAGTACCAGTGTAGGTTATGTTATGTAGAGTGTATGGTAGAGATACAGTCAAATTTTATATATTTAAAACTCCACAATGGCAAACCGTAGCAAAATAAGCATTACTGAATCGCAAATTATGAGCGAAGGCGATCAATCAAACCAATTGTAAATAAAAGAAACAAAGAGAATGAGATTGTAAAGATTATACAAACACTTTTTGAAATACAAAATAATAAATTTGATGTTAAATTTAATGATTTGAAAAGTGGCATTAATGAAATTAAGAAACAAAATTGTCATATTGATAAAAGATTAAATGAGATACATGCACGGTTAGATGAGATAGAGTTAGAAAATAAGAAGGGAGTAGACAAATTAGAGATAAACAAAGACAAGGTAAGTAGGGGAGAAAATTATGACAAAATAAATAAAAGTATGATATTAGAAAATGATTATGTAAACAGGGGTAGTGATAATGAGATTTTATGGGGAATAGAATATGATAATGATGGAATGATAGTGTGAGTTGAAGGGTTAAAGAGAGTGTGTAAAGAAAGTATAATTGTAAGGGGATTGCAGGGGGTAAAATTTTCCCTTAATGATGGAGTAGGGGGTGAAGCCCATGTGTTTAGGAAGGATGAGAGTGCCTTCGATGTATATTTGGGAGACATATGGTCTACAAATAAAGTCCTTGGTTTTTTTAGTGCACTTCACAGGTGGTGCAATAGTGGTGAATTAGTGTCCCCTGCAAATGTAGAAAGAGAGAATGTAGCTTGGTGTGGTAGAGAGAGATATATTAAAAGAGAGAGATGTTTTGAAAGTGAGAGGTATTGTGAGAGAAAATGAGAAATAGAGGTTTTTAAGATGAGTAGAAATTATGAAGAATTAAGGGAAAAGTTAGGAGGAGAGATGATATATAATAAAAATAAGAACTTACCTTGTAATGAAACGGAAGTGGTAGGAGATAAGGGAAAAAATGATTTTATAAATTACCTAATTATGACTAATAATACAGAAGGTGACAGGACAATGACCAATCATGACAGATTAAATGAGTTTGAGGAAAATGATGAAAATTTGAATGGTATATGTACAGTATTTATGATGTTAGTATAAGAGAGTCAATAATAAGCAATGTATATAGATATAAGATAAGATTATTGTTTGACGATGGAGGTTAAATATTTTATTGTGTTTATGAACATTTAATTATGTGGACAGTGTTTTTCAAGATGGACTGCTTTCTGACTGATTTTTGATAAACGATAAAATGATAATTTGGATTGTATATTTTTTGTGTGTATTGGTGTCAGTGTATTTGGGTACTTTTGATGTTATGTATTTTATGTATTTTTTTGTGTAAACCATGTACGGTAGAATTTTAAATAATTTAAGGAAGTTTGATGATGAATTTGAATAATTATGAGATTTAGATTCAAAGGGATAATAAATGATTACGCATATGATATATTTGGATATTGAGTTGTTTTAGGATTGTAAGATAAGTGATGAATTTTCTAGTGGTATATTAAGGTGAAATGTTGTAAAGAGGTTTGGGGATAGCGATAAATAGAGGCATGGGAGTTAGTTAAATAGAGTTAATGGGAGTTAGTGAAAATAAGAATGTTGAGATACAGATAATATATAAAGAGGTGTTAGATATTTTAGGGAAACAGTAGTTAGTGATTATATGTAGAGAGGTGAGTAATGTGAATGGTATATATATTTAATGATGATGATATTTTGTAGTAAGGATCCGGTGTAAGGAGTGATCAGCATGCGATGTGGCAAGAGACCAAGATGCAGCGTTGTGGCAGGCTGAGCAATTTTGGGTTAGAGTGTTTGCCGATATTTGGTGGAGGGCAAGTGGTTAGGAATGGGTATGGCCAGGTAGGGAACACACATTCTAGTACAAAGAGGAGCGGTGCCAGAGGATTTAAATGGGATTAGTGAAGGGGGTTATTATAGAGATATTGGTGTCATAATATATAAATATTGGTGTTAGTAGTGGTTGTTAGTAGAAAAAAGGGGTAGTAAGGTTAGATAGACAATTGCCAAAATAAGATAGAGAATAATGAATAACAGAGAGTCACCCAAACTAGACAAGGATTGAGGAAAGGTTAGAAAAGGAAAATTCTTGGTAGGAAGGTAATGTAACTGAAAGGTGAATAATAAGTTTAAAATTTTTTTATAGAATCTAAGGATATAACAAAGGTTAAATAATTAAAAGTTGAAAAGAGTTGATAGTAGTAATGTTATAAAGTTTTGGTACAAGTTGTGTAAATATCAATTGTTTAATATAAATGTAACAATGTTAATGTTTAATGTACAATGTTTTACTATGTTTTTATTATGTTGATGGTACAATAGTGTGTGTGGTTGGGAGGTTGCTACAGGGGTAGCAACGACGACAAATATTAAATGTCAAAGAAGTAATAATGATATTGGTGTTGGTTATCAAGTAGATAATTATGATTCTGTTGTAAAGAAAAATAAGTGTAAAGAAAATTGGGTAAAGAAAAATATATAGAATTTTGAAGTATTTGCCATAATAGGTATATATTTTGATTTTAGGTGAAGTAAAATAGTGGAGATAGTAGTTGTTGTTTGGAGGATTAAAAGTTGTTTTGTGCTTAGTATAATAATATGTTTTCTTGTGATGAGAGAAGTAAGTTGACGTTGACTGGAGTCAGAGAATTTTATTACCTGGAGAATGTTTGAAAAATGGAGAGGATTTTCTGTCTTAAATCTTGTTTTGTTATTTGGAAAAATTATTAATTAAGAAAGCCAATGCCTAGTAACATAAACCAATGCATCTAAGGGGAAGCATATCAGTTGTAGATATGGAGATAGATAAAGCCACTATTTTAAATTTTGTATTGCATGTTTCAGAGTTTTGGTGGTGTTGTGACCGCGGTCCTGAGCTGGCCGGAGCGTCAGAACAGGAGCGTTGAGGGCCTCATGGCCTTATGGTGTTGGGATCTCTCCTGAGAAGTCCAGTAAGGTCAGAAGGTATGATCAGCATCATGGGACCAAGGGTAAGTGATTGAATTTTTTTTTATAAACACTACAGGGGGTTGTGGCAACATATCTGAACTGACCCTTTTAGAAAAGTGTGAATGAGTCAATGAAAGTTTTTATGTTTTGACATAAAACCTTTCATTGAGGGGGTTTTGTAACGGGACAAACAAGGCCTGTTGTCATAATTATGGGGTTTGAGGATGTTACAGAATATTTTTATTGTATTCATGTTATATAAAGTATGGTTAGGTCCATTTTCCCTATGTCTGCACAAACAACGCAGTTTCATCGATACGATTTACTTCAAGGCCGAAGGCGTACGTGTGAAGGAGAATGTATACAATGGCGATTCTGATCGACACTAACAAAATGATATTACAAATATTGACACACGTCTCAACAATGACGAGGAACAATGTCGTCAGCTGATGCAGACGAATATGGATCACAATTGATCCCCTCCACCTGTTGACAGTTCGACACTATGTCTGCCCACTCTGAAGAACTTTGTCATGGCGACAACATGTATATTTCTTTCTGGTAAAAAATAACCAGCTAAGTGTAAATCAAAATTCAAAAATGTAACCAGCAGTAAACAGTGAAAGTTACTAATCTTACTTATGTAAATTCAGTGCAACAACGGACTAAAACAGACAGTACAACCAACACCGACGTACGCTGACCAACGGCCAGAACATGGAAAACGTCTGAACTACACAACACCTACTAACTTCAGGAAAGTCATTATTACAACTATTCTTATTTTCAAAATTTAGAGCTCTAACAAAATATTCAATGCACAAACTTTATTATCTGTAATATTAGTATGTGAGGGAGAGAGTGCAAGCAAAACTAGGCATTGGTTTATGAATAAAAGTGATATTGTGACTCAATTACTCAATAAGAGATCGCAATTACTATAGCTATATGTATATGTGTAAAAGGTTTATTTTATGATATTGTTTTGAATCGTATGAGATCGAAAACAGTAATGTTAACTGAGGTGAAGAAGGAGCGGAATTTTGTGGCCGTCATTTGAATAATGACACCTGTGTAACTTAACCCTTTTCATGTAAATGAATAACCTGAAAAGCAATTAAATCTGTGTTATTTCTAAACAAATTTGTGTGAGATATTATTTCGATAACCCAGATTGCTTCCGTCTCTTGTTTAACGACACTTTGACACCCTTAGGTATATTTAACACATTCAGTGTAAACGAATTGAGCACGTGGGATCCGGAGCATTACAATACATACAATAGATATGCAAGTGAAGTACCTTATTATGGTAAGTACACACAATTATAAAAAATGTGTTTATTGATTGAGGTAACAAATGACGACCCGAACAGTGACTTTATTGTTAGTTAACAAATGTCGACCCGAACTAGGGACTTAATTATTCTATCAGTTAACAAATGGCGCCCGAACAGGGACTTTATATAACAAACTATCTTATATAAATGAACAGAGTACGGAAGCAGACGGGTAGCGAAATATAAATAACACAAAACAACATAGAGTACCAGTGTAGGTTATGTTATGTAGAGTGTATGGTAGAGATACAGTCAAATTTTATATATTTAAAACTCCACAATGGCAAACCGTAGCAAAATAAGCATTACTGAATCGCAAATTATGAACGAAGGCGATCAATCAAACCAATTGTAAATAAAAGAAACAAAGAGAATGAGATTGTAAAGATTATGCAAACACTTTTTGAAATACAAAATAATAAAGTTGATGTTAAATTTAATGATTTGAAAAGTGGCATTAATGAAATTAAGAAACAAAATTGTCATATTGATAAAAGATTAAATGAGATACATGCACGGTTAGATGAGATAGAGTTAGAAAATAAGAAGGGAGTAGACAAATTAGAGATAAACAAAGACAAGGTAAGTAGGGGAGAAAATTATGACAAAATAAATAAAAGTATGATATTAGAAAATGATTATGTAAACAGGGGTAGTGATAATGAGATTTTATGGGGAATAGAATATGATAATGATGGAATGATAGTGTGAGTTGAAGGGTTAAAGAGAGTGTGTAAAGAAAGTATAATTGTAAGGGGATTGCAGGGGGTAAAATTTTCCCTTAATGATGGAGTAGGGGGTGAAGCCCATGTGTTTAGGAAAGACGAGAGTGCCTTCGATGTATATTTGGGAGACATATGGTCTACAAATAAAGTCCTTGGTTTTTTTAGTGCACTTCACAGGTGGTGCAATAGTGGTGAATTAGTGTCCCCTGCAAATGTAGAAAGAGAGAATGTAGCTTGGTGTGGTAGAGAGAGATATATTAAAAGAGAGAGATGTTTTGAAAGTGAGAGGTATTGTGAGAGAAAATGAGAAATAGAGGTTTTTAAGATGAGTAGAAATTATGAAGTATTAAGGGAAAAGTTAGGAGGAGAGATGATATATAATAAAAATAAGAACTTACCTTGTAATGAAACGGAAGTAGTAGGAGATAAGGGAAATAATGATTTTATAAATTACCTAATTATGACTAATAATACAGAAGGTGACAGGACAATGACCAATCATGACAGATTAAATGAGTTTGAGGAAAATGATGAAAATTTGAATGGTATATGTACAGTATTTATGATGTTAGTATAAGAGAGTCAATAATAAGCAATGTATATAGATATAAGATAAGATTATTGTTTGACGATGGAGGTTAAATATTTTATTGTGTTTATGAACATTTAATTATGTGGACAGTGTTTTTCAAGATGGACTGCTTTCTGACTGATTTTTTATAAACGATAAAATGATAATTTGGATTGTATATTTTTTGTGTGTATTGGTGTCAGTGTATTTGGGTACTTTTGATGTTATGTATTTTATGTATTTTTTTGTGTAAACCATGTACGGTAGAATTTTAAATAATTTAAGGAAGTTTGATGATGAATTTGAATAATTATGAGATTTAGATTCAAAGGGATAATAAATGATTATGCATATGATATATTTGGATATTGAGTTGTTTTAGGATTGTAAGATAAGTGATGAATTTTCTAGTGGTATATTAAGGTGAAATGTTGTAAAGAGGTTTGGGGATAGCGATAAATAGAGGCATGGGAGTTAGTTAAATAGAGTTAATGGGAGTTAGTGAAAATAAGAATGTTGAGATACAGATAATATATAAAGAGGTGTTAGATATTTTAGGGAAACAGTAGTTAGTGATTATATGTAGAGAGGTGAGTAATGTGAATGGTATATATATTTAATGATGATGATATTTTGTAGTAAGGATCCGGTGTAAGGAGTGATCAGCGTGCGATGTGGCAAGAGACCAAGATGCAGCATTGTGGCAGGCTGAGCAATTTTGGGTTAGAGTGTTTGCCGATATTTGGTGGAGGGCAAGTGGTTAGGAATGGGTATGGCCAGGTAGGGAACACACATTCTAGTACAAAGAGGAGCGGTGCCAGAGGATTTAAATGGGATTAGTGAAGGGGGTTATTATAGAGATATTGGTGTCATAATATATAAATATTGGTGTTAGTAGTGGTTGTTAGTAGAAAAAAGGGGTAGTAAGGTTAGATAGACAATTGCCAAAATAAGATAGAGAATAATGAATAACAGAGAGTCACCCAAACTAGACAAGGATTGAGGAAAGGTTAGAAAAGGAAAATTCTTGGTAGGAAGGTAATGTAACTGAAAGGTGAATAATAAGTTTGAAATTTTTTGATAGAATCTAAGGATATAACAAAGGTTAAATAATTAAAAGTTGAAAAGAGTTGATAGTAGTAATGTTATAAAGTTTTGGTACAAGTTGTGTAAATATAAATTGTTTAATATAAATGTAACAATGTTAATGTTTAATGTACAATGTTTTAATATGTTTTTATTATGTTGAGGGTACAATAGTGTGTGTGGTTGGGAGGTTGCTACAGGGGTAGCAACGACGACAAATATTAAATGTCAAAGAAGTAATAATGATATTGGTGTTGGTGTTGGTTATCAAATAGATAATTATGATTCTGTTGTAAAGAAAAATAAGTGTAAAGAAAATTGGGTAAAGAAAAATATAAAGAATTTTGAAGTATTTGCCATAATAGGTATATATTTTGATTTTAGGTGAAGTAAAATAGTGGAGATAGTAGTTGTTGTTTGGAGGATTAAAAGTTGTTTTGTGCTTAGTATAATAATATGTTTTCTTGTGATGAGAGAAGTAAGTTGACGTTGACTGGAGTCAGAGAATTTTATTACCTGGAGAATGTTTGAAAAATGGAGAGGATTTTCTGTCTTAAATCTTGTTTTGTTATTTGGAAAAATTATTAATTAAGAAAGCCAATGCCTAGTAACATAAACCAATGCATCTAAGGGGAAGCATATCAGTTGTAGATATGGAGATAGATAAAGCCACTATTTTAAATTTTGTATTGCATGTTTCAGAGTTTTGGTGGTGTTGTGACCGCGGTCCTGAGCTGGCCGGAGCGTCAGAACAGGAGCGTTGAGTGCCTCATGGCCTTATGGTGTTGGGATCTCTCCTGAGAAGTCCAGTAAGGTCAGAAGGTACGATCAGCATCATGGGACCAAGGGTAAGTGATTGAATTTTTTTTTATAAACACTACAGGGGGTTGTGGCAACATATCTGAACTGACCCTTTTAGAAAAGTGTGAATGAGTCAATGAAAGTTTTTATGTTTCGACATAAAACCTTTCATTGAGGGGGTTTTTGTAACGGGACAAATGATGAATTTTTATGTATGACTTGAAGGGTTATTACGGTTATAATAAAACGCCATTTTACTAACTTCGTCTCTTGTTTCTTTATTAATAGCAGAGTAGCCAACATAACCATAATACAAAATCATTTTGATATTATAATTAAATATTGTAAATTACATAGGCTATATAAAAAGTACAAATATTTAACACTCTCCCTTAATATCAAAATGTTTTAAAATAAAGTACAAAAGAAATTGACTGCATAATTTGTTAGTTTTTAATGATATTGCATATTGACTTAATAAAACAAAATAGCCTACTTTAATTTAACTCACAATAAGGCTACCATATATTTGTTGCTTCTTTTTAAACAAATTCATAATAATCTGTCATAGCCTATCTAATGACAATTTTTTTTAGTTTTTAATCTTAGAAAAATACTATTTACAAAGTTTAATTTTTTTTTTTTTTTTTTTCAAGAATGTTTACTAGCTTACATAATTTTAAGCAAAATGTTTTTAAATCTTTCAAACTTGGTGTTTGATAATGGTTTGGTAAACACATCGGCTAACTGATTCTCTGAACAACAGTATTTGATATCAAATAGTCCATCATGAAATTGTTCACTCACATAGTGAAATCTGACATCTATGTGTTTGCTCTTTCTACTCAATTGTCCAGATTTTATTAGTTTTATTGCACTTTGATTAGCAACATTCAATGTAGTATTTACAGTTTTGTTTGTCAACTCCTGGATGAATGTTTTGATGTATTTGATTTCTTTGCAGCATTCAGCAGCAGATATATATTCTGCTTCTGTTGTTGATAAGGCAGTTATGGGTTGTTTTCTAGAACTCCATACTATTGGTACGCCTCCTAACATTAGGACGTATCCACTAGTACTTTTTCTATCTTTCACATCTCCTGCGTAATCTGAGTCACAAAATGTTTCAATTTCTATATTGTTTGATTTTATTGCAGGAAAAAATATTCCCAGATTTTGCGTTCCTTTTAGGTACCTTAAAGTTCTTTTCACATTTTGTACATCTTTCTTTTCTGGTTTTTCCAAAAAACGACTTTCGTAATTGACAGCAAATGCCATATCAGGTCTGGTTTTATTTGTCATGTAGAGGAGACTTCCAATGGCTTCTCTGTAAGGAAACTGTATTCCTTCGTTGTCAATTACAGTAGTCTTCTCTTCTTGTACAATTGGGGTTGTTACTGACTTACAGTTTGTCATATTAAAATTAGTGAGTACTTGATTTGCATAATTTGTTTGTGTAATGTAAATTCCTTCTTTCTTTCTAGTTATCTCCATTCCAAGATAAGTGGATGGCTTTTCACTACTTGTCATTTCAAAGTTTTCTTTAAGTTTTTCTAGTAGATTCTTCATTTTTTCAGGATATTTTCCCATCATGATTCCATCGTCAACATGGATAGCTAAATATAAGTCATTCTTGGTGTCTTTAAATATACATTGATCTGTTTTGAGTTGTGTAAGTCCTTCATTTTTAAGAAATGATGTGAGTCTTTTATTCCATTGATTTGGTGCTTGTTTTAGTCCATATAAGGCTTTGTTTAGCCTACAAATTTTTCCTTCTTCATCAAATCCTTCTGGTATTCTCATATAGATTTCATATTCCAGTTCTCCATACAGGAATGCAGTTTTGACATCAAAAGTCTGATAAACAAGATTTTCTTGAGCAGCTAAGGAAAATAAAACTCTTAACGAAGCACTTTCAACAACTGGACTAAACGTATCTTTAAAATCCAAATTTCCTTTTGTTTGTTCGCAGCCTCTTACTACTAGTCGAGCTTTATATGTGCCGTCATCTTTTATTTTGAATATCCATCTGCTAGTTAGTATTTCTTTTTCTGCAACTTGTTTTTCATCGACTATCTCCCAGGTGTTATTCTTGTTCAAAGATTCTTTTTCATTTTTAATGGCTAACTTCCATTTTTCTTTATCATTTCCTGTCATACATTCACTGAAAGTAAGCATCACTTGTCCATCTTGAAGATTTTCTTCATATCTAGTAGGACGTTTAATATTTACCCGTGGTCTTAAATTGTAACGTTGTTCTTGTTCATGTTGTTCGTTTGTATTAGGCCTATCAGTTTCTAGTCCAATTTCTTCTACGCCTATTTGATTTTCTTCGACTGGGTTATTTCCTTTTTCTTCATTTACGTTTTCTTCTTCAATGATTTCTTCCATATATTCTTCTTGATTACATGGTACTATTTCTGGTATTTCTTCTGCTTTTGATTTTACAGACTCCCTTTTGAAGACAACATCTCTTGAAACAAAAATATTTCTTTTCACTGGATCCCACAATCTGTATCCATTCAGTGTGTATCCCACAAAAATACTTTTCTTACTCCTGCTGTCGAGTTTCTTAAGCCGCCCTAAAACTTTAGCATAAGCTACTGAACCAAATGTCTGAAGTCTTGATAGGTCAGGTGTCTTACTATACCATTTCTCTGCAGGTGTTGTATCTAATGTGACAGTTGGACTTCTACTGAGTAAATACGCAGATGTTAGGATAGCTTCCCCCCACATTTCTTTGGGTAATTCAGAGTCGAAAAGCATTGCTCTAGCTTTTTCCATGAGTGTTCGATTCATTCTTTCCGCTGTGCCATTTAACTGCGGCGAATAGGGTACTGTATAATCAATAACAATTCCTCTTAATTTACACCATTGTCTAAGACCAGAGGCAATGTATTCACCCCCATTATCACACCTTATTTTAGAAGTTTTAAGATTGAAATGAGCTTCAGCTTCATTAACATACTCTTTTAAAAATGTGAAAACCTCATTTTTAGATTTTAAAAGATACACTTTACAAAAGTGAGTATTATCATCAACACATGTCAAGAAATATTTTTTACCATCATGCGTCTGAGGTTCTATTGGACCACACAGATCAGAATGTATTATTTGTAAAGGTTTAGAAGCCCTGTCTCTTACTGAATTGAAAGAAGATCTCACTTGTTTAGCTTTGAGACAAATATCACAAAAAATATCTTCACATACATTTAAATTAGCTGAAATACCTCGAGACATTTTAGACAAGTTTTTTAAATTACGAAAACTTATGTGACCTAATTTCCTATGCCATTCCATAGGTTCACTACTTTTAGTTTTACCCCTATATTGATCAACACTTACGGGTACATCTGTTTGTTTGACATTTATATTAGCCTTAGGTCTACATTTATTTTGTTCAGTGTTACTTACAGCAGCTACTTTTGGAACACTTTCATTCTCAGTTAGGTTAACTACATACAAACAATTTTTGTTTTTACTACCTTCTAAAATTACATTATCATCTTTCAATATTTGAACTTTGTTTCTAGTAAATAATACCTTACCACCATTTTCAGTAATTGCATTGACAGACATCAAATTATTACTTAATTCAGGAACATATGAGACATTTTTTAAAATACACTGTTCTGAGTCGACATAGCCTACAGCTAGTGATTGCATACTCTGATTTTTCTTTGCAACAGATATGTCTTTATTACATGATTTTACATTTTCAAGGATGGATAAGTCGTTTGTCATGTGGTTTGGAGTACAACCGCTATCTACGATAAAAGTTTTACTTGGAATAATGCTATTTTGATTTACACTGCTATAGCCTACTGTAACTGGTGAATGAGTTTTAACGGTTTTAGTTAAAAAGGCAGTTTTACTATCATTAGGCCTATTGGGCTTTGCTTTAGATTTGTTACGGAAATAGCAATCTTTATCAGTGTGATTAGTTTTCTTACAAATACTACATGATACTTTAGATTTAAAGGATTTATTTTTTAAGAAACAGTCCTTTTCATAATGATTTGACTTTTTACAGTAATTACAAAACTTGGATTTGTTGTTTGGACAGTTCTGACGGATATGACCGGTATCTTTACATGAATAACATCTTACTTCTCTAAGCATACCTTGAGATTTGATTTTAAAAGCTACACTCTCACTATCACTCGATGACTTCGCTTCTTCTTGTATCAGCCTAGCCTTCAAGTTCTCCAAGGTTCTGTCCGTTGAGTTCGTCGAGTCCCACGCACTTGAAAAATGTTTGTAATATTCTGGAAGAATGCTCAGAATTTTGGTGATTATCATTGTGTCGTCTACTTTCTGGTCGAGTCGATTGAGCTTGTATGCGACGTTCTGAATATAGGCTAAGTTAGACATCATGTCCTTTTGGTTGTCAAACTTGTAGTGGTAGAATTCTTGTAAAAGAGAGCATTTTTGTTGTGATGTGTCTCTTTTATAAATGTTAGATAATGTTTCAAACATTTCCTTTGATGTTTCACATGTGACTAAGTGCAATTTTACTGGATGTTCAATGGTCATAAGTATAATGTGTTGGGCTTTAGCGTCCTTTAATTTCCACGTCTTTACCTTGTCTGTATCTTCACCTTGTTGCTCCAAAGTTTCTGTACCATTTACAATATCCATAAGTCCTTTGGCTTTGAATAACACTTTGACCTCGAAATCCCACATTGTATAAGCGTCGGCATCTTTAAGTTTTTGTATATTGTTTATTTCACTTTCGCCACTAGACATTTTTACGCGACCTCAATTAACACGATTTAATTTACGATTTTTACTGGTTAAGGCTTTAACTGGGCACATAACCTGATGAATTTTTTATGTGTTACTTGAAGGGTTATTACGGTTATAATAAAACGCCATTTTACTAACTTCGTCTCTTGTTTCTTTATTAATAGCAGAGTAGCCAACATAACCATAATACAAAATCATTTTGATATTATAATTAAATATTGTAAATTACATAGGCTATATAAAAAGTACAAATATTTAACAACAAACAAGTTGTTTGTTGCCTTCGATGTATATTTGGGAGACATATGGTCTACAAATAAAGTCCTTGGTTTTTTTAGTGCACTTCACAGGTGGTGCAATAGTGGTGAATTAGTGTCCCCTGCAAATGTAGAAAGAGAGAATGTAGCTTGGTGTGGTAGAGAGAGATATATTAAAAGAGAGAGATGTTTTGAAAGTGAGAGGTATTGTGAGAGAAAATGAGAAATAGAGGTTTTTAAGATGAGTAGAAATTATGAAGAATTAAGGGAAAAGTTAGGAGGAGAGATGATATATAATAAAAATAAGAACTTACCTTGTAATGAAACGGAAGTAGTAGGAGATAAGGGAAATAATGATTTTATAAATTACCTAATTATGACTAATAATACAGAAGGTGACAGGACAATGACCAATCATGACAGATTAAATGAGTTTGAGGAAAATGATGAAAATTTGAATGGTATATGTACAGTATTTATGATGTTAGTATAAGAGAGTCAATAATAAGCAATGTATATAGATATAAGATAAGATTATTGTTTGACGATGGAGGTTAAATATTTTATTGTGTTTATGAACATTTAATTATGTGGACAGTGTTTTTCAAGATGGACTGCTTTCTGACTGATTTTTGATAAACGATAAAATGATAATTTGGATTGTATATTTTTTGTGTGTATTGGTGTCAGTGTATTTGGGTACTTTTGATGTTATGTATTTTATGTATTTTTTTGTGTAAACCATGTACGGTAGAATTTTAAATAATTTAAGGAAGTTTGATGATGAATTTGAATAATTATGAGATTTAGATTCAAAGGGATAATAAATGATTACGCATATGATATATTTGGATATTGAGTTGTTTTAGGATTGTAAGATAAGTGATGAATTTTCTAGTGGTATATTAAGGTGAAATGTTGTAAAGAGGTTTGGGGATAGCGATAAATAGAGGCATGGGAGTTAGTTAAATAGAGTTAATGGGAGTTAGTGAAAATAAGAATGTTGAGATACAGATAATATATAAAGAGGTGTTAGATATTTTAGGGAAACAGTAGTTAGTGATTATATGTAGAGAGGTGAGTAATGTGAATGGTATATATATTTAATGATGATGATATTTTGAAGTAAGGATCCGGTGTAAGGAGTGATCAGCGTGCGATGTGGCAAGAGACCAACATGCAGCGTTGTGGCAGGCTGAGCAATTTTGGGTTAGAGTGTTTGCCGATATTTGGTGGAGGGCAAGTGGTTAGGAATGGGTATGGCCAGGTAGGGAACACACATTCTAGTACAAAGAGGAGCGGTGCCAGAGGATTTAAATGGGATTAGTGAAGGGGGTTATTATAGAGATATTGGTGTCATAATATATAAATATGGGTGTTAGTAGTGGTTGTTAGTAGAAAAAAGGGGTAGTAAGGTTAGATAGACAATTGCCAAAATAAGATAGAGAATAATGAATAACAGAGAGTCACCCAAACTAGACAAGGATTGAGGAAAGGTTAGAAAAGGATAATTCTTGGTAGGAAGGTAATGTAACTGAAAGGTGAATAATAAGTTTGAAATTTTTTTATAGAATCTAAGGATATAACAAAGGTTAAATAATTAAAAGTTGAAAAGAGTTGATAGTAGTAATGTTATAAAGTTTTGGTACAAGTTGTGTAAATATAAATTGTTTAATGTAAATGTAACAATGTTAATGTTTAATGTACAATGTTTTACTATGTTTTTATTATGTTGATGGTACAATAGTGTGTGTGGTTGGGAGGTTGCTACAGGGGTAGCAACGACGACAAATATTAAATGTCAAAGAAGTAATAATGATATTGGTGTTGGTGTTGGTTATCAAGTAGATAATTATGATTCTGTTGTAAAGAAAAATAAGTGTAAAGAAAATTGGGTAAAGAAAAATATAAAGAATTTTGAAGTATTTGCCATAATAGGTATATATTTTGATTTTAGGTGAAGTAAAATAGTGGAGATAGTAGTTGTTGTTTGGAGGATTAAAAGTTGTTTTGTGCTTAGTATAATAATATGTTTTCTTGTGATGAGAGAAGTAAGTTGACGTTGACTGGAGTCAGAGAATTTTAGTACCTGGAAGAATGTTTGAAAAATGGAGAGGATTTTCTGTCTTAAATCTTGTTTTGTTATTTGGAAAAATTATTAATTAAGAAAGCCAATGCCTAGTAACATAAACCAATGCATCTAAGGGGAAGCATATCAGTTGTAGATATGGAGATAGATAAAGCCACTATTTTAAATTTTGTGTTGCATGTTTCAGAGTTTTGGTGGTGTTGTGACCACGGTCCTGAGCTGGCCGGAGTGTCAGAACAGGAGCGTTGAGTGCCTCATGGCCTTATGGTGTTGGGATGTCTCCTGAGAAGTGCAGTAAGGCCAGAAGGTACGATCAGCATCATGGGACCAAGGGTAAGTGATTGAATTTTTTTTTATAAACACTACAGGGGGTTGTGGCAACATATCTGAACTGACCCTTTTAGAAAAGTGTGAATGAGTCAATGAAAGTTTTTATGTTTCGACATAAAACCTTTCATTGAGGGGGTTTTGTAACGGGACAAACAAGGCCTGTTGTCATAATTATGGGGTTTGAGGATGTTACAGAATATTTTTATTGTATTCATGTTATATAAAGTATGGTTAGGTCCATTTTCCCTATGTCTGCACAAACAACGCAGTTTCATCGATACGATTTACTTCAAGGCCGAAGGCGTACGTGTGAAGGAGAATGTATACAATGGCGATTCTGATCGACACTAACAAAATGATATTACAAATATTGACACACGTCTCAACAATGACGAGGAACAATGTCGTCAGCTGATGCAGACGAATAGTGGATCACAATTGATCCCCTCCACCTGTTGACAGTTCGACAGTATGTCTGCCCACTCTGAAGAACTTTGTCATGGCGACAACATGTATATTTCTTTCTGGTAAAAAATAACCAGCTAAGTGTAAATCAAAATTCAAAAATGTAACCAGCAGTAAACAGTGAAAGTTACTAATCTTACTTATGTAAATTCAGTGCAACAACGGACTAAAACAGACAGTACAACCAACACCGACGTACGCCGACGAACGGCCAGAACATGGAAAACGTCTGAACTACACAACACCTAGTAACTTCAGGAAAGTCATTATTACAACTATTCTTATTTTCAAAATTTAGAGCTCTAACAAAATATTCAATGCACAAACTTTATTATCTGTAATATTAGTATGTGAGGGAGAGAGTGCAAGCAAAACTAGGCATTGGTTTATGAATAAAAGTGATATTGTGACTCAATTACTCAATAAGAGATCGCAATTACTATAGCTATATGTATATGTGTAAAAGGTTTATTTTATGATATTGTTTTGAATCGTATGAGATCGAAAACAGTAATGTTAACTGAGGTGAAGAAGGAGCGGAATTGTGTGGCCGCCATTTGAATAATGACACCTGTGTAACTTAACCCTTTTCATGTAAATGAATAACCTGAAAAGCAATTACATCTGTGTTATTTCTAAACAAATTTGTGTGAGATATTATTTCAATAACCCAGATTGCTTCCGTCTCTTGTTTAACGACACTTTGGCACCCTTAGGTATATTTAACACATTCAGTGTAAACGAATTGAGCACGTGGCATCCGGAGCATTATAATACATACAATAGATATGCAAGTGCAGTACCTTATTATGGTAAGTACACACAATTATAAAAAATGTATTTATTGAGTGAGGTAACAAATGACGACCCGAACAGTGACTTTATTGTTAGTTAACAAATGTCGACCCGAACTAGGGACTTAATTATTCTATCAGTTAACAAATGGCGCCCGAACAGGGACTTTATATAACAAACTATCTTATATAAATGAACAGAGTACGGAAGCAGACGGGTAGCGAAATATAAATAACACAAAACAACATAGAGTACCAGTGTAGGTTATGTTATGTAGAGTGTATGGTAGAGATACAGTCAAATTTTATATATTTATAACTCCACAATGGCAAACCATAGCAAAATAAGCATTACTGAATCGCAAATTATGAGCGAAGGCGATCAATCAAACCAATTGTAAATAAAAGAAACAAAGAGAATGAGATTGTAAAGATTATGCAAACACTTTTTGAAATACAAAATAATAAATTTGATGTGAAATTTAATGATTTGAAAAGTGGCATTAATGAAATTAAGAAACAAAAGTGTCATATTGATAAAAGATTAAATGAGATACATGCACGGTTAGATGAGATAGAGTTAGAAAATAAGAAGGGAGTAGAGAAATTAGAGATAAACAAAGACAAGGTAAGTAGGGGAGAAAATTATGACAAAATAAATAAAAGTATGATATTATAAAATGATTATGTAAACAGGGGTAGTGATAATGAGATTTTATGGGGAATAGAATATGATAATGATGGAATGATAGTGTGAGTTGAAGGGTTAAAGAGAGTGTGTAAAGAAAGTATAATTGTAAGGGGATTGCAGGGGGTAAAATTTTCCCTTAATGATGGAGTAGGGGGTGAAGCCCATGTGTTTAGGAAGGACGAGAGTGCCTTCGATGTATATTTGGGAGACATATGGTCTACAAATAAAGTCCTTGGTTTTTTTAGTGCACTTCACAGGTGCTGCAATAGTGGTGAATTAGTGTCCCCTGCAAATGTAGAAAGAGAGAATGTAGCTTGGTGTGGTAGAGAGAGATATATTAAAAGAGAGAGATGTTTTGAAAGTGAGAGGTATTGTGAGAGAAAATGAGAAATAGAGGTTTTTAAGATGAGTAGAAATTATGAAGAATTAAGGGAAAAATTAGGAGGAGAGATGATATATAATAAAAATAAGAACTTACCTTGTAATGAAACGGAAGTAGTAGGAGATAAGGGAAATAATGATTTTATAAATTACCTAATTATGACTAATAATACAGAAGGTGACAGGACAATGACCAATCATGACAGATTAAATGAGTTTGAGGAAAATGATGAAAATTTGAATGGTATATGTACAGTATTTATGATGTTAGTATAAGAGAGTCAATAATAAGCAATGTATATAGATATAAGATAAGATTATTGTTTGACGATGGAGGTTAAATATTTTATTGTGTTTATGAACATTTAATTATGTGGACAGTGTTTTTCAAGATGGACTGCTTTCTGACTGATTTTTGATAAACGATAAAATGATAATTTGGATTGTATATTTTTTTTGTGTATTGGTGTCAGTGTATTTGGGTACTTTTGATGTTATGTATTTTATGTATTTTTTTGTGTAAACCATGTACGGTAGAATTTTAAATAATTTAAGGAAGTTTGATGATGAATTTGTATAATTATGAGATTTAGATTCAAAGGGATAATAAATGATTACGCATATGATATATTTGGATATTGAGTTGTTTTAGGATTGTAAGATAAGTGATGAATTTTCTAGTGGTATATTAAGGTGAAATGTTGTGAAGAGGTTTGGGGATAGCGATAAATAGAGGCATGGGAGTTAGTTAAATAGAGTTAATGGGAGTTAGTGAAAATAAGAATGTTGAGATACAGATAATATATAAAGAGGTGTTAGATATTTTAGGGAAACAGTAGTTAGTGATTATATGTAGAGAGGTGAGTAATGTGAATGGTATATATATTTAATGATGATGATATTTTGTAGTAAGGATCCGGTGTAAGGAGTGATCAGCGTGTGATGTGGCAAGAGACCAACATGCAGCGTTGTGGCAGGCTGAGCAATTTTGGGTTAGAGTGTTTGCCGATATTTGGTGGAGGGCAAGTGGTTAGGAATGGGTATGGCCAGGTAGGGAACACACATTCTAGTACAAAGAGGAGCGGTGCCAGAGGATTTAAATGGGATTAGTGAAGGGGGTTATTATAGAGATATTGGTGTCATAATATATAAATATGGGTGTTAGTAGTGGTTGTTAGTAGAAAAAAGGGGTAGTAAGGTTAGATAGACAATTGCCAAAATAAGATAGAGAATAATGAATAACAGAGAGTCACCCAAACTAGACAAGGATTGAGGAAAGGTTAGAAAAGGAAAATTCTTGGTAGGAAGGTAATGTAACTGAAAGGTGAATAATAAGTTTGAAATTTTTTGATAGAATCTAAGGATATAACAAAGGTTAAATAATTAAAAGTTGAAAAGAGTTGATAGTAGTAATGTTATAAAGTTTTGGTACAAGTTGTGTAAATATAAATTGTTTAATGTAAATGTAACAATGTTAATGTTTAATGTACAATGTTTTACTATGTTTTTATTATGTTGATGGTACAATAGTGTGTGTGGTTGGGAGGTTGCTACAGGGGTAGCAACGACGACAAATATTAAATGTCAAAGAATTAATAATGATATTGGTGTTGGTTATCAAGTAGATAATTATGATTCTGTTGAAAAGAAAAATAAGTGTAAAGAAAATTGGGTAAAGAAAAATATAAAGAATTTTGAAGTATTTGCCATAATAGGTATATATTTTGATTTTAGGTGAAGTAAAATAGTGGAGATAGTAGTTGTTGTTTGGAGGATTAAACGTTGTTTTGTTCTTAGTATAATAATATGTTTTCTTGTGATGAGAGAAGTAAGTTGACGTTGACTGGAGTCAGAGAATTTTAGTACCTGGAAGAATGTTTGAAAAATGGAGAGGATTTTCTGTCTTAAATCTTGTTTTGTTATTTGGAAAAATTATTAATTAAGAAAGCCAATGCCTAGTAACATAAACCAATGCATCTAAGGGGAAGCATATCAGTTGTAGATATGGAGATAGATAAAGCCACTATTTTAAATTTTGTATTGCATGTTTCAGAGTTTTGGTGGTGTTGTGACCGCGGTCCTGAGCTGGCCGGAGCGTCAGAACAGGAGCGTTGAGGGCCTCATGGCCTTATGGTGTTGGGATCTCTCCTGAGAAGTGCAGTAAGGTCAGAAGGTACGATCAGCATCATGGGACCAAGGGTAAGTGATTGAATTTTTTTTTATAAAAACTACAGGGGGTTGTGGCAACATATCTGAACTGACCCTTTTAGAAAAGTGTGAATGAGTCAATGAAAGTTTTTATGTTTCGACATAAAACCTTTCATTGAGGGGGTTTTGTAACGGGACAAACAAGGCCTGTTGTCATAATTATGGGGTTTGAGGATGTTACAGAATATTTTTATTGTATTCATGTTATATAAAGTATGGTTAGGTCCATTTTCCCTATGTCTGCACAAACAACGCAGTTTCATCGATACGATTTACTTCAAGGCCGAAGGCGTACGTGTGAAGGAGAATGTATACAATGGCGATTCTGATCGACACTAACAAAATGATATTACAAATATTGACACACGTCTCAACAATGACGAGGAACAATGTCGTCAGCTGATGCAGACGAATAGTGGATCACAATTGATCCCCTCCACCTGTTGACAGTTCGACACTATGTCTGCCCACTCTGAAGAACTTTGTCATGGCGACAACATGTATATTTCTTTCTGGTAAAAAATAACCAGCTAAGTGTAAATCAAAATTCAAAAATGTAACCAGCAGTAAACAGTGAAAGTTACTAATCTTACTTATGTAAATTCAGTGCAACAACGGACTAAAACAGACAGTACAACCAACACCGACGTACGCCGACCAACGGCCAGAACATGGAAAACGTCTGAACTACACAACACCTACTAACTTCAAGAAAGTCATTATTACAACTATTCTTATTTTCAAAATTTAGAGCTCTAACAAAATATTCAATGCACAAACTTTATTATCTGTAATATTAGTATGTGAGGGAGAGAGTGCAAGCAAAACTAGGCATTGGTTTATGAATAAAAGTGATATTGTGACTCAATTACTCAATAAGAGATCGCAATTACTATAGCTATATGTATATGTGTAAAAGGTTTATTTTATGATATTGTTTTGAATCGTATGAGATCGAAAACAGTAATGTTAACTGAGGTGAAGAAGGAGCGGAATTGTGTGGCCGCCATTTGAATAATGACACCTGTGTAACTTAACCCTTTTCATGTAAATGAATAACCTGAAAAGCAATTAAATCTGTGTTATTTCTAAACAAATTTGTGTGAGATATTATTTCAATAACCCAGATTGCTTCCGTCTCTTGTTTAACGACACTTTGGCACCCTTAGGTATATTTAACACATTCAGTGTAAACGAATTGAGCACGTGGCATCCGGAGCATTATAATACATACAATAGATATGCAAGTGAAGTACCTTATTATGGTAAGTACACACAATTATAAAAAATGTGTTTATTGAGTGAGGTAACAAATGACGACCCGAACAGTGACTTTATTGTTAGTTAACAAATGTCGACCCGAACTAGGGACTTAATTATTCTATCAGTTAACAAATGGCGCCCGAACAGGGACTTTATATAATAAACTATCTTATATAAATGAACAGAGTACGGAAGCAGACGGGTAGCGAAATATAAATAACACAAAACAACATAGAGTACCAGTGTAGGTTATGTTATGTAGAGTGTATGGTAGAGATACAGTCAAATTTTATATATTTAAAACTCCACAATGGCAAACCGTAGCAAAATAAGCATTACTGAATCGCAAATTATGAGCGAAGGCGATCAATCAAACCAATTGTAAATAAAAGAAACAAAGAGAATGAGATTGTAAAGATTATGCAAACACTTTTTGAAATACAAAATAATAAATTTGATGTTAAATTTAATGATTTGAAAAGTGGCATTAATGAAATTAAGAAACAAAATTGTCATATTGATAAAAGATTAAATGAGATACATGCACGGTTAGATGAGATAGAGTTAGAAAATAAGAAGGGAGTAGAGAAATTAGAGATAAACAAAGACAAGGTAAGTAGGGGAGAAAATTATGACAAAATAAATAAAAGTATGATATTAGAAAATGATTATGTAAACAGGGGTAGTGATAATGAGATTTTATGGGGAATAGAATATGATAATGATGGAATGATAGTGTGAGTTGAAGGGTTAAAGAGAGTGTGTAAAGAAAGTATAATTGTAAGGGGATTGCAGGGGGTAAAATTTTCCCTTAATGATGGAGTAGGGGGTGAAGCCCATGTGTTTAGGAAGGACGAGAGTGCCTTCGATGTATATTTGGGAGACATATGGTCTATAAATAAAGTCCTTGGTTTTTTTAGTGCACTTCACAGGTGCTGCAATGGTGGTGAATTAGTGTCCCCTGCAAATGTAGAAAGAGAGAATGTAGCTTGGTGTGGTAGAGAGAGATATATTAAAAGAGAGAGATGTTTTGAAAGTGAGAGGTATTGTGAGAGAAAATGAGAAATAGAGGTTTTTAAGATGAGTAGAAATTATGAAGAATTAAGGGAAAAGTTAGGAGGAGAGATGATATATAATAAAAATAAGAACTTACCTTGTAATGAAACGGAAGTAGTAGGAGATAAGGGAAATAATGATTTTATAAATTACCTAATTATGACTAATAATACAGAAGGTGACAGGACAATGACCAATCATGACAGATTAAATGAGTTTGAGGAAAATGATGAAAATTTGAATGGTATATGTATTTATGATGTTAGTATAAGAGAGTCAATAATAAGCAATGTATATAGATATAAGATAAGATTATTGTTTGACGATGGAGGTTAAATATTTTATTGTGTTTATGAACATTTAATTATGTGGACAGTGTTTTTCAAGATGCACTGCTTTCTGACTGATTTTTGATAAACGATAAAATGATAATTTGGATTGTATATTTTTTGTGTGTATTGGTGTCAGTGTATTTGGGTACTTTTGATGTTATGTATTTTATGTATTTTTTTGGGTAAACCATGTACGGTAGAATTTTAAATAATTTAAGGAAGTTTGATGATGAATTTGTATAATTATGAGATTCAGATTCAAAGGGATAATAAATGATTACGCATATGATATATTTGGATATTGAGTTGTTTTAGGATTGTAAGATAAGTGATGAATTTTCTAGTGGTATATTAAGGTGAAATGTTGTAAAGAGGTTTGGGGATAGCGATAAATAGAGGCATGGGAGTTAGTTAAATAGAGTTAATGGGAGTTAGTGAAAATAAGAATGTTGAGATACAGATAATATATAAAGAGGTGTTAGATATTTTAGGGAAACAGTAGTTAGTGATTATATGTAGAGAGGTGAGTAATGTGAATGGTATATATATTTAATGATGATGATATTTTGTAGTAAGGATCCGGTGTAAGGAGTGATCAGCGTGTGATGTGGCAAGAGACCAACATGCAGCGTTGTGGCAGGCTGAGCAATTTTGGGTTAGAGTGTTTGCCGATATTTGGTGGAGGGCAAGTGGTTAGGAATGGGTATGGCCAGGTAGGGAACACACATTCTAGTACAAAGAGGAGCGGTGCCAGAGGATTTAAATGGGATTAGTGAAGGGGGTTATTATAGAGATATTGGTGTCATAATATATAAATATGGGTGTTAGTAGTGGTTGTTAGTAGAAAAAAGGGGTAGTAAGGTTAGATAGACAATTGCCAAAATAAGATAGAGAATAATGAATAACAGAGAGTCACCCAAACTAGACAAGGATTGAGGAAAGGTTAGAAAAGGAAAATTCTTGGTAGGAAGGTAATGTAACTGAAAGGTGAATAATAAGTTTGAAATTTTTTGATAGAATCTAAGGATATAACAAAGGTTAAATAATTAAAAGTTGAAAAGAGTTGATAGTAGTAATGTTATAAAGTTTTGGTACAAGTTGTGTAAATATAAATTGTTTAATGTAAATGTAACAATGTTAATGTTTAATGTACAATGTTTTACTATGTTTTTATTATGTTGATGGTACAATAGTGTGTGTAGTTGGGAGGTTGCTACAGGGGTAGCAACGACGACAAATATTAAATGTCAAAGAAGTAATAATGATATTGGTGTTGGTTATCAAGTAGATAATTATGATTCTGTTGTAAAGAAAAATAAGTGTAAAGAAAATTGGGTAAAGAAAAATATAAAGAATTTTGAAGTATTTGCCATAATAGGTATATATTTTGATTTTAGGTGAAGTAAAATAGTGGAGATAGTAGTTGTTGTTTGGAGGATTAAAAGTTGTTTTGTTCTTAGTATAATAATATGTTTTCTTGTGATGAGAGAAGTAAGTTGACGTTGACTGGAGTCAGAGAATTTTAGTACCTGGAAGAATGTTTGAAAAATGGAGAGGATTTTCTGTCTTAAATCTTGTTTTGTTATTTGGAAAAATTATTAATTAAGAAAGCCAATGCCTAGTAACATAAACCAATGCATCTAAGGGGAAGCATATCAGTTGTAGATATGGAGATAGATAAAGCCACTATTTTAAATTTTGTATTGCATGTTTCAGAGTTTTGGTGGTGTTGTGACCGCGGTCCTGAGCTGGCCGGAGAGTCAGAACAGGAGCGTTGAGGGCCTCATGGCCTTATGGTGTTGGGATCTCTCCTGAGAAGTCCAGTAAGGTCAGAAGGTACGATCAGCATCATGGGACCAAGGGTAAGTGATTGAATTTTTTTTATAAACACTACAGGGGGTTGTGGCAACATATCTGAACTGACCCTTTTAGAAAAGTGTGAATGAGTCAATGAAAGTTTTTATGTTTCGACATAAAACCTTTCATTGAGGGGGTTTTGTAACGGGACAAACAAGGCCTGTTGTCATAATTATGGGGTTTGAGGATGTTACAGAATATTTTTATTGTATTCATGTTATATAAAGTATGGTTAGGTCCATTTTCCCTATGTCTGCACAAACAACGCAGTTTCATCGATACGATTTACTTCAAGGCCGAAGGCGTACGTGTGAAGGAGAATGTATACAATGGCGATTCTGATCGACACTAACAAAATGATATTACAAATATTGACACACGTCTCAACAATGACGAGGAACAATGTCGTCAGCTGATGCAGACGAATAGTGGATCACAATTGATCCCCTCCACCTGTTGACAGTTCGACACTATGTCTGCCCACTCTGAAGAACTTTGTCATGGCGACAACATGTATATTTCTTTCTGGTAAAAAATAACCAGCTAAGTGTAAATCAAAATTCAAAAATGTAACCAGCAGTAAACAGTGAAAGTTACTAATCTTACTTATGTAAATTCAGTGCAACAACGGACTAAAACAGACAGTACAACCAACACCGACGTACGCCGACCAACGGCCAGAACATGGAAAACGTCTGAACTACACAACACCTACTAACTTCAGGAAAGTCATTATTACCACTATTCTTATTTTCAAAATTTAGAGCTCTAACAAAATATTCAATGCACAAACTTTATTATCTGCAATATTAGTATGTGAGGGAGAGAGTGCAAGCAAAACTAGGCATTGGTTTATGAATAAAAGTGATATTGTGACTCAATTACTCAATAAGATATCGCAATTACTATAGCTATATGTATATGTGTAAAAGGTTTATTTTATGATATTGTTTTGAATCGTATGAGATCGAAAACAGTAATGTTAACTGAGGTGAAGAAGGAGCGGAATTGTGTGGCCGCCATTTGAATAATGACACCTGTGTAACTTAACCCTTTTCATGTAAATGAATAACCTGAAAAGCAATTAAATCTGTGTTATTTCTAAACAAATTTGTGTGAGATATTATTTCAATAACCCAGATTGCTTCCGTCTCTTGTTTAACGACACTTTGGCACCCTCAGGTATATTTAACACATTCAGTGTAAACGAATTGAGCACGTGGCATCCGGAGCATTATAATACATACAATAGATATGCAAGTGAAGTACCTTATTATGGTAAGTACACACAATTATAAAAAATGTATTTATTGAGTGAGGTAACAAATGACGACCCGAACAGTGACTTTATTGTTAGTTAACAAATGTCGACCCGAACTAGGGACTTAATTATTCTATCAGTTAACAAATGGCGCCCGAACAGGGACTTTATATAACAAACTATCTTATATAAATGAACAGAGTACGGAAGCAGACGGGTAGCAAAATATAAATAACACAAAACAACATAGAGTACCAGTGTAGGTTATGTTATGTAGAGTGTATGGTAGAGATACAGTCAAATTTTATATATTTAAAACTCCACAATGGCAAACCATAGCAAAATAAGCATTACTGAATCGCAAATTATGAGCGAAGGCGATCAATCAAACCAATTGTAAATAAAAGAAACAAAGAGAATGAGATTGTAAAGATTATGCAAACACTTTTTGAAATAAAAAATAATAAATTTGATGTTAAATTTAATGATTTGGAAAGTGGCATTAATGAAATTAAGAAACAAAATTGTCATATTGATAAAAGATTAAATGAGATACATGCACGGTTAGATGAGATAGAGTTAGAAAATAAGAAGGGAGTAGAGAAATTAGAGATAAACAAAGACAAGGTAAGTAGGGGAGAAAATTACGACAAAATAAATAAAAGTATGATATTAGAAAATGATTATGTAAACAGGGGTAGTGATAATGAGATTTTATGGGGAATAGAATATGATAATGATGGAATGATAGTGTGAGTTGAAGGGTTAAAGAGAGTGTGTAAAGAAAGTATAATTGTAAGGGGATTGCAGGGGGTAAAATTTTCCCTTAACGATGGAGTAGGGGGTGAAGCCCATGTGTTTAGGAAGGACGAGAGTGCCTTCGATGTATATTTGGGAGACATATGGTCTACAAATAAAGTCCTTGGTTTTTTTAATGCACTTCACAGGTGGTGCAATAGTGGTGAATTAGTGTCCCCTGCAAATGTAGAAAGAGAGAATGTAGCTTGGTGTGGTAGAGAGAGATATATTAAAAGAGAGACATGTTTTGAAAGTGAGAGGTATTGTGAGAGAAAATGAGAAATAGAGGTTTTTAAGATGAGTAGAAATTATGAAGAATTAAGGGAAAAGTTAGGAGGAGAGATGATATATAATAAAAATAAGAACTTACCTTGTAATGAAACGGAAGTAGTAGGAGATAAGGGAAATAATGATTTTATAAATTACCTAATTATGACTAATAATACAGAAGGTGACAGGACAATGACCAATCATGACAGATTAAATGAGTTTGAGGAAAATGATGAAAATTTGAATGGTATATGTATTTATGATGTTAGTATAAGAGAGTCAATAATAAGCAATGTATATAGATATAAGATAAGATTATTGTTTGACGATGGAGGTTAAATATTTTATTGTGTTTATGAACATTTAATTATGTGGACAGTGTTTTTCAAGATGGACTGCTTTCTGACTGATTTTTGATAAACGATAAAATGATAATTTGGATTGTATATTTTTTGTGTGTATTGGTGTCAGTGTATTTGGGTACTTTTGATGTTATGTATTTTATGTATTTTTTTGTGTAAACCATGTACGGTAGAATTTTAAATAATTTAAGGAAGTTTGATGATGAATTTGAATAATTATGAGATTTAGATTCAAAGGGATAATAAATGATTACGCATATGATATATTTGGATATTGAGTTGTTTTTGGATTGTAAGATAAGTGATGAATTTTCTAGTGGTATATTAAGGTGAAATGTTGTAAAGAGGTTTGGGGATAGCGATAAATAGAGGCATGGGAGTTAGTTAAATAGAGTTAATGGGAGTTAGTGAAAATAAGAATGTTGAGATACAGATAATATATAAAGAGGTGTTAGATATTTTAGGGAAACAGTAGTTAGTGATTATATGTAGAGAGGTGAGTAATGTGAATGGTATATATATTTAATGATGATGATATTTTGAAGTAAGGATCCGGTGTAAGGAGTGATCAGCGTGCGATGTGGCAAGAGACCAACATGCAGCGTTGTGGCAGGCTGAGCAATTTTGGGTTAGAGTGTTTGCCGATATTTGGTGGAGGGCAAGTGGTTAGGAATGGGTATGGCCAGGTAGGGAACACACATTCTAGTACAAAGAGGAGCGGTGCCAGAGGATTTAAATGGGATTAGTGAAGGGGGTTATTATAGAGATATTGGTGTCATAATATATAAATATGGGTGTTAGTAGTGGTTGTTAGTAGAAAAAAGGGGTAGTAAGGTTAGATAGACAATTGCCAAAATAAGATAGAGAATAATGAATAACAGAGAGTCACCCAAACTAGACAAGGATTGAGGAAAGGTTAGAAAAGGAAAATTCTTGGTAGGAAGGTAATGTAACTGAAAGGTGAATAATAAGTTTGAAATTTTTTTATAGAATCTAAGGATATAACAAAGGTTAAATAATTAAAAGTTGAAAAGAGTTGATAGTAGTAATGTTATAAAGTTTTGGTACAAGTTGTGTAAATATAAATTGTTTAATGTAAATGTAACAATGTTAATGTTTAATGTACAATGTTTTACTATGTTTTTATTATGTTGATGGTACAATAGTGTGTGTGGTTGGGAGGTTGCTACAGGGGTAGCAACGACGACAAATATTAAATGTCAAAGAAGTAATAATGATATTGGTGTTGGTGTTGGTTATCAAGTAGATAATTATGATTCTGTTGTAAAGAAAAATAAGTGTAAAGAAAATTGGGTAAAGAAAAATATAAAGAATTTTGAAGTATTTGCCATAATAGGTATATATTTTGATTTTAGGTGAAGTAAAATAGTGGAGATAGTAGTTGTTGTTTGGAGGATTAAAAGTTGTTTTGTGCTTAGTATAATAATATGTTTTCTTGTGATGAGAGAAGTAAGTTGACGTTGGCTGGAGTCAGAGAATTTTAGTACCTGGAAGAATGTTTGAAAAATGGAGAGGATTTTCTGTCTTAAATCTTGTTTTGTTATTTGGAAAAATTATTAATTAAGAAAGCCAATGCCTAGTAACATAAACCAATGCATCTAAGGGGAAGCATATCAGTTGTAGATATGGAGATAGATAAAGCCACTATTTTAAATTTTGTGTTGCATGTTTCAGAGTTTTGGTGGTGTTGTGACCACGGTCCTGAGCTGACCGGAGTGTCAGAACAGGAGCGTTGAGTGCCTCATGGCCTTATGGTGTTGGGATGTCTCCTGAGAAGTGCAGTAAGGTCAGAAGGTACGATCAGCATCATGGGACCAAGGGTAAGTGATTGAATTTTTTTTTATAAACACTACAGGGGTTTGTGGCAACATATCTGAACTGACCCTTTTAGAAAAGTGTGAATGAGTCAATGAAAGTTTTTATGTTTCGACATAAAACCTTTCATTGAGGGGGTTTTGTAACGGGACAAACAAGGCCTGTTGTCATAATTATGGGGTTTGAGGATGTTACAGAATATTTTTATTGTATTCATGTTATATAAAGTATGGTTAGGTCCATTTTCCCTATGTCTGCACAAACAACGCAGTTTCATCGATACGATTTACTTCAAGGCCGAAGGCGTACGTGTGAAGGAGAATGTATACAATGGCGATTCTGATCGACACTAACAAAATGATATTACAAATATTGACACACGTCTCAACAATGACGAGGAACAATGTCGTCAGCTGATGCAGACGAATAGTGGATCACAATTGATCCCCTCCACCTGTTGACAGTTCGACAGTATGTCTGCCCACTCTGAAGAACTTTGTCATGGCGACAACATGTATATTTCTTTCTGGTAAAAAATAACCAGCTAAGTGTAAATCAAAATTCAAAAATGTAACCAGCAGTAAACAGTGAAAGTTACTAATCTTACTTATGTAAATTCAGTGCAACAACGGACTAAAACAGACAGTACAACCAACACCGACGTACGCCGACGAACGGCCAGAACATGGAAAACGTCTGAACTACACAACACCTAGTAACTTCAGGAAAGTCATTATTACAACTATTCTTATTTTCAAAATTTAGAGCTCTAACAAAATATTCAATGCACAAACTTTATTATCTGTAATATTAGTATGTGAGGGAGAGAGTGCAAGCAAAACTAGGCATTGGTTTATGAATAAAAGTGATATTGTGACTCAATTACTCAATAAGAGATCGCAATTACTATAGCTATATGTATATGTGTAAAAGGTTTATTTTATGATATTGTTTTGAATCGTATGAGATCGAAAACAGTAATGTTAACTGAGGTGAAGAAGGAGCGGAATTGTGTGGCCGCCATTTGAATAATGACACCTGTGTAACTTAACCCTTTTCATGTAAATGAATAACCTGAAAAGCAATTACATCTGTGTTATTTCTAAACAAATTTGTGTGAGAAATTATTTCAATAACCCAGATTGCTTCCGTCTCTTATTTAACGACACTTTGGCACCCTTAGGTATATTTAACACATTCAGTGTAAACGAATTGAGCACGTGGCATCCGGAGCATTATAATACATACAATAGATATGCAAGTGAAGTACCTTATTATGGTAAGTACACACAATTATAAAAAATGTATTTATTGAGTGAGGTAACAAATGACGACCCGAACAGTGACTTTATTGTTAGTTAACAAATGTCGACCCGAACTAGGGACTTAATTATTCTATCAGTTAACAAATGGCGCCCGAACAGGGACTTTATATAACAAACTATCTTATATAAATGAACAGAGTACGGAAGCAGACGGGTAGCGAAATATAAATAACACAAAACAACATAGAGTACCAGTGTAGGTTATGTTATGTAGAGTGTATGGTAGAGATACAGTCAAATTTTATATATTTATAACTCCACAATGGCAAACCATAGCAAAATAAGCATTACTGAATCGCAAATTATGAGCGAAGGCGATCAATCAAACCAATTGTAAATAAAAGAAACAAAGAGAATGAGATTGTAAAGATTATGCAAACACTTTTTGAAATACAAAATAATAAATTTGATGTGAAATTTAATGATTTGAAAAGTGGCATTAATGAAATTAAGAAACAAAAGTGTCATATTGATAAAAGATTAAATGAGATACATGCACGGTTAGATGAGATAGAGTTAGAAAATAAGAAGGGAGTAGAGAAATTAGAGATAAACAAAGACAAGGTAAGTAGGGGAGAAAATTATGACAAAATAAATAAAAGTATGATATTAGAAAATGATTATGTAAACAGGGGTAGTGATAATGAGATTTTATGGGGAATAGAATATGATAATGATGGAATGATAGTGTGAGTTGAAGGGTTAAAGAGAGTGTGTAAAGAAAGTATAATTGTAAGGGGATTGCAGGGGGTAAAATTTTCCCTTAATGATGGAGTAGGGGGTGAAGCCCATGTGTTTAGGAAGGACGAGAGTGCCTTCGATGTATATTTGGGAGACATATGGTCTACAAATAAAGTCCTTGGTTTTTTTAGTGCACTTCACAGGTGCTGCAATAGTGGTGAATTAGTGTCCCCTGCAAATGTAGAAAGAGAGAATGTAGCTTGGTGTGGTAGAGAGAGATATATTAAAAGAGAGAGATGTTTTGAAAGTGAGAGGTATTGTGAGAGAAAATGAGAAATAGAGGTTTTTAAGATGAGTAGAAATTATGAAGAATTAAGGGAAAAGTTAGGAGGAGAGATGATATATAATAAAAATAAGAACTTACCTTGTAATGAAACGGAAGTAGTAGGAGATAAGGGAAATAATGATTTTATAAATTACCTAATTATGACTAATAATACAGAAGGTGACAGGACAATGACCAATCATGACAGATTAAATGAGTTTGAGGAAAATGATGAAAATTTGAATGGTATATGTACAGTATTTATGATGTTAGTATAAGAGAGTCAATAATAAGCAATGTATATAGATATAAGATAAGATTATTGTTTGACGATGGAGGTTAAATATTTTATTGTGTTTATGAACATTTAATTATGTGGACAGTGTTTTTCAAGATGGACTGCTTTCTGACTGATTTTTGATAAACGATAAAATGATAATTTGGATTGTATATTTTTTTTGTGTATTGGTGTCAGTGTATTTGGGTACTTTTGATGTTATGTATTTTATGTATTTTTTTGTGTAAACCATGTACGGTAGAATTTTAAATAATTTAAGGAAGTTTTATGACGAATTTGTATAATTATGAGATTTAGATTCAAAGGGATAATAAATGATTACGCATATGATATATTTGGATATTGAGTTGTTTTAGGATTGTAAGATAAGTGATGAATTTTCTAGTGGTATATTAAGGTGAAATGTTGTGAAGAGGTTTGGGGATAGCGATAAATAGAGGCATGGGAGTTAGTTAAATAGAGTTAATGGGAGTTAGTGAAAATAAGAATGTTGAGATACAGATAATATATAAAGAGGTGTTAGATATTTTAGTGAAACAGTAGTTAGTGATTATATGTAGAGAGGTGAGTAATGTGAATGGTATATATATTTAATGATGATGATATTTTGTAGTAAGGATCCGGTGTAAGGAGTGATCAGCGTGTGATGTGGCAAGAGACCAACATGCAGCGTTGTGGCAGGCTGAGCAATTTTGGGTTAGAGTGTTTGCCGATATTTGGTGGAGGGCAAGTGGTTAGGAATGGGTATGGCCAGGTAGGGAACACACATTCTAGTACAAAGAGGAGCGGTGCCAGAGGATTTAAATGGGATTAGTGAAGGGGGTTATTATAGAGATATTGGTGTCATAATATATAAATATGGGTGTTAGTAGTGGTTGTTAGTAGAAAAAAGGGGTAGTAAAGTTAGATAGACAATTGCCAAAATAAGATAGAGAATAATGAATAACAGAGAGTCACCCAAACTAGACAAGGATTGAGGAAAGGTTAGAAAAGGAAAATTCTTGGTAGGAAGGTAATGTAACTGAAAGGTGAATAATAAGTTTGAAATTTTTTGATAGAATCTAAGGATATAACAAAGGTTAAATAATTAAAAGTTGAAAAGAGTTGATAGTAGTAATGTTATAAAGTTTTGGTACAAGTTGTGTAAATATAAATTGTTTAATGTAAATGTAACAATGTTAATGTTTAATGTACAATGTTTTACTATGTTTTTATTATGTTGATGGTACAATAGTGTGTGTGGTTGGGAGGTTGCTACAGGGGTAGCAACGACGACAAATATTAAATGTCAAAGAAGTAATAATGATATTGGTGTTGGTTATCAAGTAGATAATTATGATTCTGTTGAAAAGAAAAATAAGTGTAAAGAAAATTGGGTAAAGAAAAATATAAAGAATTTTGAAGTATTTGCCATAATAGGTATATATTTTGATTTTAGGTGAAGTAAAATAGTGGAGATAGTAGTTGTTGTTTGGAGGATTAAACGTTGTTTTGTTCTTAGTATAATAATATGTTTTCTTGTGATGAGAGAAGTAAGTTGACGTTGACTGGAGTCAGAGAATTTTAGTACCTGGAAGAATGTTTGAAAAATGGAGAGGATTTTCTGTCTTAAATCTTGTTTTGTTATTTGGAAAAATTATTAATTAAGAAAGCCAATGCCTAGTAACATAAACCAATGCATCTAAGGGGAAGCATATCAGTTGTAGATATGGAGATAGATAAAGCCACTATTTTAAATTTTGTATTGCATGTTTCAGAGTTTTGGTGGTGTTGTGACCGCGGTCCTGAGCTGGCCGGAGAGTCAGAACAGGAGCGTTGAGGGCCTCATGGCCTTATGGTGTTGGGATCTCTCCTGAGAAGTGCAGTAAGGTCAGAAGGTACGATCAGCATCATGGGACCAAGGGTAAGTGATTGAATTTTTTTTTATAAAAACTACAGGGGGTTGTGGCAACATATCTGAACTGACCCTTTTAGAAAAGTGTGAATGAGTCAATGAAAGTTTTTATGTTTCGACATAAAACCTTTCATTGAGGGGGTTTTGTAACGGGACAAACAAGGCCTGTTGTCATAATTATGGGGTTTGAGGATGTTACAGAATATTTTTATTGTATTCATGTTATATAAAGTATGGTTAGGTCCATTTTCCCTATGTCTGCACAAACAACGCAGTTTCATCGATACGATTTACTTCAAGGCCGAAGGCGTACGTGTGAAGGAGAATGTATACAATGGCGATTCTGATCGACACTAACAAAATGATATTACAAATATTGACACACGTCTCAACAATGACGAGGAACAATGTCGTCAGCTGATGCAGACGAATAGTGGATCACAATTGATCCCCTCCACCTGTTGACAGTTCGACACTATGTCTGCCCACTCTGAAGAACTTTGTCATGGCGACAACATGTATATTTCTTTCTGGTAAAAAATAACCAGCTAAGTGTAAATCAAAATTCAAAAATGTAACCAGCAGTAAACAGTGAAAGTTACTAATCTTACTTATGTAAATTCAGTGCAACAACGGACTAAAACAGACAGTACAACCAACACCGACGTACGCCGACCAACGGCCAGAACATGGAAAACGTCTGAACTACACAACACCTACTAACTTCAAGAAAGTCATTATTACAACTATTCTTATTTTCAAAATTTAGAGCTCTAACAAAATATTCAATGCACAAACTTTATTATCTGTAATATTAGTATGTGAGGGAGAGAGTGCAAGCAAAACTAGGCATTGGTTTATGAATAAAAGTGATATTGTGACTCAATTACTCAATAAGAGATCGCAATTACTATAGCTATATGTATATGTGTAAAAGGTTTATTTTATGATATTGTTTTGAATCGTATGAGATCGAAAACAGTAATGTTAACTGAGGTGAAGAAGGAGCGGAATTGTGTGGCCGCCATTTGAATAATGACACCTGTGTAACTTAACCCTTTTCATGTAAATGAATAACCTGAAAAGCAATTAAATCTGTGTTATTTCTAAACAAATTTGTGTGAGATATTATTTCAATAACCCAGATTGCTTCCGTCTCTTGTTTAACGACACTTTGGCACCCTTAGGTATATTTAACACATTCAGTGTAAACGAATTGAGCACGTGGCATCCGGAGCATTATAATACATACAATAGATATGCAAGTGAAGTACCTTATTATGGTAAGTACACACAATTATAAAAAATGTGTTTATTGAGTGAGGTAACAAATGACGACCCGAACAGTGACTTTATTGTTAGTTAACAAATGTCGACCCGAACTAGGGATTTAATTATTCTATCAGTTAACAAATGGCGCCCGAACAGGGACTTTATATAACAAACTATCTTATATAAATGAACCAGAGTACGGAAGCAGACGGGTAGCGAAATATAAATAACACAAAACAACATAGAGTACCAGTGTAGGTTATGTTATGTAGAGTGTATGGTAGAGATACAGTCAAATTTTATATATTTAAAACTCCACAATGGCAAACCGTAGCAAAATAAGCATTACTGAATCGCAAATTATGAGCGAAGGCGATCAATCAAACCAATTGTAAATAAAAGAAACAAAGAGAATGAGATTGTAAAGATTATGCAAACACTTTTTGAAATACAAAATAATAAATTTGATGTTAAATTTAATGATTTGAAAAGTGGCATTAATGAAATTAAGAAACAAAATTGTCATATTGATAAAAGATTAAATGAGATACATGCACGGTTAGATGAGATAGAGTTAGAAAATAAGAAGGGAGTAGAGAAATTAGAGATAAACAAAGACAAGGTAAGTAGGGGAGAAAATTATGACAAAATAAATAAAAGTATGATATTAGAAAATGATTATGTAAACAGGGGTAGTGATAATGAGATTTTATGGGGAATAGAATATGATAATGATGGAATGATAGTGTGAGTTGAAGGGTTAAAGAGAGTGTGTAAAGAAAGTATAATTGTAAGGGGATTGCAGGGGGTAAAATTTTCCCTTAATGATGGAGTAGGGGGTGAAGCCCATGTGTTTAGGAAGGACGAGAGTGCCTTCGATGTATATTTGAGAGACATATGGTCTACAAATAAAGTCCTTGGTTTTTTTAGTGCACTTCACAGGTGGTGCAATAGTGGTGAATTAGTGCCCCCTGCAAATGTAGAAAGAGAGAATGTAGCTTGGTGTGGTAGAGAGAGATATATTAAAAGAGAGAGATGTTTTGAAAGTGAGAGGTATTGTGAGAGAAAATGAGAAATAGAGGTTTTTAAGATGAGTAGATATTATGAAGAATTAAGGGAAAAGTTAGGAGGAGAGATGATATATAATAAAAATAAGAACTTACCTTGTAATGAAACGGAAGTAGTAGGAGATAAGGGAAATAATGATTTTATAAATTACCTAATTATGACTAATAATACAGAAGGTGACAGGACAATGACCAATCATGACAGATTAAATGAGTTTGAGGAAAATGATGAAAATTTGAATGGTATATGTATTTATGATGTTAGTATAAGAGAGTCAATAATAAGCAATGTATATAGATATAAGATAAGATTATTGTTTGACGATGGAGGTTAAATATTTTATTGTGTTTATGAACATTTAATTATGTGGACAGTGTTTTTCAAGATGCACTGCTTTCTGACTGATTTTTGATAAACGATAAAATGATAATTTGGATTGTATATTTTTTGTGTGTATTGGTGTCAGTGTATTTGGGTACTTTTGATGTTATGTATTTTATGTATTTTTTTGGGTAAACCATGTACGGTAGAATTTTAAATAATTTAAGGAAGTTTGATGATGAATTTGTATAATTATGAGATTCAGATTCAAAGGGATAATAAATGATTACGCATATGATATATTTGGATATTGAGTTGTTTTAGGATTGTAAGATAAGTGATGAATTTTCTAGTGGTATATTAAGGTGAAATGTTGTAAAGAGGTTTGGGGATAGCGATAAATAGAGGCATGGGAGTTAGTTAAATAGAGTTAATGGGAGTTAGTGAAAATAAGAATGTTGAGATACAGATAATATATAAAGAGGTGTTAGATATTTTAGGGAAACAGTAGTTAGTGATTATATGTAGAGAGGTGAGTAATGTGAATGGTATATATATTTAATGATGATGATATTTTGTAGTAAGGATCCGGTGTAAGGAGTGATCAGCGTGTGATGTGGCAAGAGACCAACATGCAGCGTTGTGGCAGGCTGAGCAATTTTGGGTTAGAGTGTTTGCCGATATTTGGTGGAGGGCAAGTGGTTAGGAATGGGTATGGCCAGGTAGGGAACACACATTCTAGTACAAAGAGGAGCGGTGCCAGAGGATTTAAATGGGATTAGTGAAGGGGGTTATTATAGAGATATTGGTGTCATAATATATAAATATGGGTGTTAGTAGTGGTTGTTAGTAGAAAAAAGGGGTAGTAAGGTTAGATAGACAATTGCCAAAATAAGATAGAGAATAATGAATAACAGAGAGTCACCCAAACTAGACAAGGATTGAGGAAAGGTTAGAAAAGGAAAATTCTTGGTAGGAAGGTAATGTAACTGAAAGGTGAATAATAAGTTTGAAATTTTTTGATAGAATCTAAGGATATAACAAAGGTTAAATAATTAAAAGTTGAAAAGAGTTGATAGTAGTAATGTTATAAAGTTTTGGTACAAGTTGTGTAAATATAAATTGTTTAATGTAAATGTAACAATGTTAATGTTTAATGTACAATGTTTTACTATGTTTTTATTATGTTGATGGTACAATAGTGTGTGTAGTTGGGAGGTTGCTACAGGGGTAGCAACGACGACAAATATTAAATGTCAAAGAAGTAATAATGATATTGGTGTTGGTTATCAAGTAGATAATTATGATTCTGTTGTAAAGAAAAATAAGTGTAAAGAAAATTGGGTAAAGAAAAATATAAAGAATTTTGAAGTATTTGCCATAATAGGTATATATTTTGATTTTAGGTGAAGTAAAATAGTGGAGATAGTAGTTGTTGTTTGGAGGATTAAAAGTTGTTTTGTTCTTAGTATAATAATATGTTTTCTTGTGATGAGAGAAGTAAGTTGACGTTGACTGGAGTCAGAGAATTTTAGTACCTGGAAGAATGTTTGAAAAATGGAGAGGATTTTCTGTCTTAAATCTTGTTTTGTTATTTGGAAAAATTATTAATTAAGAAAGCCAATGCCTAGTAACATAAACCAATGCATCTAAGGGGAAGCATATCAGTTGTAGATATGGAGATAGATAAAGCCACTATTTTAAATTTTGTATTGCATGTTTCAGAGTTTTGGTGGTGTTGTGACCGCGGTCCTGAGCTGGCCGGAGAGTCAGAACAGGAGCGTTGAGGGCCTCATGGCCTTATGGTGTTGGGATCTCTCCTGAGAAGTCCAGTAAGGTCAGAAGGTACGATCAGCATCATGGGACCAAGGGTAAGTGATTGAATTTTTTTTATAAACACTACAGGGGGTTGTGGCAACATATCTGAATTGACCCTTTTAGAAAAGTGTGAATGAGTCAATGAAAGTTTTTATGTTTCGACATAAAACCTTTCATTGAGGGGGTTTTGTAACGGGACAAACAAGGCCTGTTGTCATAATTATGGGGTTTGAGGATGTTACAGAATATTTTTATTGTATTCATGTTATATAAAGTATGGTTAGGTCCATTTTCCCTATGTCTGCACAAACAACGCAGTTTCATCGATACGATTTACTTCAAGGCCGAAGGCGTACGTGTGAAGGAGAATGTATACAATGGCGATTCTGATCGACACTAACAAAATGATATTACAAATATTGACACACGTCTCAACAATGACGAGGAACAATGTCGTCAGCTGATGCAGACGAATAGTGGATCACAATTGATCCCCTCCACCTGTTGACAGTTCGACACTATGTCTGCCCACTCTGAAGAACTTTGTCATGGTGACAACATGTATATTTCTTTCTGGTAAAAAATAACCAGCTAAGTGTAAATCAAAATTCAAAAATGTAACCAGCAGTAAACAGTGAAAGTTACTAATCTTACTTATGTAAATTCAGTGCAACAACGGACTAAAACAGACAGTACAACCAACACCGAAGTATGCCGACCAACGGCCAGAACATGGAAAACGTCTGAACTACACAACACCTACTAACTTCAGGAAAGTCATTATTACAACTATTCTTATTTTCAAAATTTAGAGCTCTAACAAAATATTCAATGCACAAACTTTATTATCTGTAATATTAGTATGTGAGGGAGAGAGTGCAAGCAAAACTAGGCATTGGTTTATGAATAAAAGTGATATTGTGACTCAATTACTCAATAAGAGATCGCAATTACTATAGCTATATGTATATGTGTAAAAGATTTATTTTATGATATTGTTTTGAATCGTATGAGATCGAAAACAGTAATGTTAACTGAGGTGAAGAAGGAGCGGAATTGTGTGGCCGCCATTTGAATAATGACACCTGTGTAACTTAACCCTTTTCATGTAAATGAATAACCTGAAAAGCAATTAAATCTGTGTTATTTCTAAACAAATTTGTGTGAGATATTATTTCGATAACCCAGATTGCTTCCGTCTCTTGTTTAACGACACTTTGGCACCCTTAGGTATATTTTACACATTCAGTGTAAACGAATTGAGCACGTGGCATCCGGAGCATTACAATACATACAATATATATGCAAGTGAAGTACCTTATTATGGTAAGTACACACAATTATAAAAAATGTTTTTTTTGAGTGAGGTAACAAATGACGACCCGAACAGTGACTTTATTGTTAGTTAACAAATGTCGACCCGAACTAGGGACTTAATTATTCTATCAGTTAACAAATGGCGCCCGAACAGGGACTTTATATAACAAACTATCTTATATAAATGAACCAGAGTACGGAAGCAGACGGGTAGCGAAATATAAATAACACAAAACAACATAGAGTACCAGTGTAGGTTATGTTATGTAGAGTGTATGGTAGAGATACAGTCAAATTTTATATATTTAAAACTCCACAATGGCAAACCGTAGCAAAATAAGCATTACTGAATCGCAAATTATGAGCGAAGGCGATCAATCAAACCAATTGTAAATAAAAGAAACAAAGAGAATGAGATTGTAAAGATTATGCAAACACTTTTTGAAATACAAAATAATAAATTTGATGTTAAATTTAATGATTTGAAAAGTGGCATTAATGAAATTAAGAAACAAAATTGTCATATTGATAAAAGATTAAATGAGATACATGCACGGTTAGATGAGATAGAGTTAGAAAATAAGAAGGGAGTAGAGAAATTAGAGATAAACAAAGACAAGGTAAGTAGGGGAGAAAATTATGACAAAATAAATAAAAGTATGATATTAGAAAATGATTATGTAAACAGGGGTAGTGATAATGAGATTTTATGGGGAATAGAATATGATAATGATGGAATGATAGTGTGAGTTGAAGGGTTAAAGAGAGTGTGTAAAGAAAGTATAATTGTAAGGGGATTGCAGGGGGTAAAATTTTCCCTTAATGATGGAGTAGGGGGTGAAGCCCATGTGTTTAGGAAGGACGAGAGTGCCTTCGATGTATATTTGAGAGACATATGGTCTACAAATAAAGTCCTTGGTTTTTTTAGTGCACTTCACAGGTGGTGCAATAGTGGTGAATTAGTGCCCCCTGCAAATGTAGAAAGAGAGAATGTAGCTTGGTGTGGTAGAGAGAGATATATTAAAAGAGAGAGATGTTTTGAAAGTGAGAGGTATTGTGAGAGAAAATGAGAAATAGAGGTTTTTAAGATGAGTAGATATTATGAAGAATTAAGGGAAAAGTTAGGAGGAGAGATGATATATAATAAAAATAAGAACTTACCTTGTAATGAAACGGAAGTAGTAGGAGATAAGGGAAATAATGATTTTATAAATTACCTAATTATGACTAATAATATAGAAGGTGACAGGACAATGACCAATCATGACAGATTAAATGAGTTTGAGGAAAATGATGAAAATTTGAATGGTATATGTTTTTATGATGTTAGTATAAGAGAGTCAATAATAAGCAATGTATATAGATATAAGATAAAATTATTGTTTGATGATGGAGGTTAAATATTTTATTGTGTTTATGAACATTTAATTATGTGGACAGTGTTTTTCAAGATGGACTGCTTTCTGACTGATTTTTGATAAACGATAAAATGATAATTTGGATTGTATATTTTTTGTGTGTATTGGTGTCAGTGTATTTGGGTACTTTTGATGTTATGTATTTTATGTATTTTTTTGTGTAAACCATGTACGGTAGAATTTTAAATAATTTAAGGAAGTTTGATGATCAATTTGAATAATTATGAGATTTAGATTCAAAGGGATAATAAATGATTACGCATATGATATATTTGGATATTGAGTTGTTTTAGGATTGTAAGATAAGTGATGAATTTTCTAGTGGTATATTAAGGTGAAATGTTGTAAAGAGGTTTGGGGATAGCGATAAATAGAGGCATGGGAGTTAGTTAAATAGAGTTAATGGGAGTTAGTGAAAATAAGAATGTTGAGATACAGATAATATATAAAGAGGTGTTAGATATTTTAAGGAAACGGTAGTTAGTGATTATATGTAGAGAGGTGAGTAATGTGAATGGTATATATATTTAATGATGATGATATTTTGTAGTAAGGATCCGGTGTAAGGAGTGATCAGCGTGCGATGTGGCAAGAGACCAACATGCAGCGTTGTGGCAGGCTGAGCAATTTTGGGTTAGAGTGTTTGCCGATATTTGGTGGAGGGCAAGTGGTTAGGAATGGGTATGGCCAGGTAGGGAACACACATTCTAGTACAAAGAGGAGCGGTGCCAGAGAATTTAAATGGGATTAGTGAAGGGGGTTATTATAGAGATATTGGTGTCATAATATATAAATATGGGTGTTAGTAGTGGTTGTTAGTAGAAAAAAGGGGTAGTAAGGTTAGATAGACAATTGCCAAAATAAGATAGAGAATAATGAATAACAGAGAGTCACCCAAACTAGACAAGGATTGAGGAAAGTTTAGAAAAGGAAAATTCTTGGTAGGAAGGTAATGTAACTGAAAGGTGAATAATAAGTTTGAAATTTTTTTATAGAATCTAAGGATATAACAAAGGTTAAATAATTAAAAGTTGAAAAGAGTTGATAGTAGTAATGTTATAAAGTTTTGGTACAAGTTGTGTAAATATAAATTGTTTAATGTAAATGTAACAATGTTAATGTTTAATGTACAATGTTTTACTATGTTTTTATTATGTTGATGGTACAATATTGTGTGTGGTTGGGAGGTTGCTACAGGGGTAGCAACGACGACAAATATTAAATGTCAAAGAAGTAATAATGATATTGGTGTTGGTTATCAAGTAGATAATTATGATTCTGTTGTAAAGAAAAATAAGTGTAAAGAAAATTGGGTAAAGAAAAATATAAAGAATTTTGAAGTATTTGCCATAATAGGTATATATTTTGATTTTAGGTGAAGTAAAATAGTGGAGATAGTAGTTGTTGTTTGGAGGATTGAAAGTTGTTTTGTGCTTAGTATAATAATATGTTTTCTTGTGATGAGAGAAGTAAGTTGACGTTGACTGGAGTCAGAGAATTTTAGTACCTGGAAGAATGTTTGAAAAATGGAGAGGATTTTCTGTCTTAAATCTTGTTTTGTTATTTGGAAAAATTATTAATTAAGAAAGCCAATGCCTAGTAACATAAACCAATGCATCTAAGGGGAAGCATATCAGTTGTAGATATGGAGATAGATAAAGCCACTATTTTAAATTTTGTATTGCATGTTTCAGAGTTTTGGTGGTGTTGTGACCGCGGTCCTGAGCTGGCCGGAGCGTCAGAACAGGACCGTTGAGTGCCTCATGGCCTTATGGTGTTGGGATCTCTCCTGAGAAGTCCAGTAAGGTCAGAAGGTACGATCAGCATCATGGGACCAAGGGTAAGTGATTGAATTTTTTTTTATAAACACTACAGGGGGTTGTGGCAACATATCTGAACTGACCCTTTTAGAAAAGTGTGAATGAGTCAATGAAAGTTTTTATGTTTCGACATAAAACCTTTCATTGAGGGGGTTTTGTAACGGGACAAACAAGGCCTGTTGTCATAATTATGGGGTTTGAGGATGTTACAGAATATTTTTATTGTATTCATGTTATATAAAGTATGGTTAGGTCCATTTTCCCTATGTCTGCACAAACAACGCAGTTTCATCGATACGATTTACTTCAAGGCCGAAGGCGTACGTGTGAAGGAGAATGTATACAATGGCGATTCTGATCGACACTAACAAAATGATATTACAAATATTGACACACGTCTCAACAATGACGAGGAACAATGTCGTCAGCTGATGCAGACGAATAGTGGATCACAATTGATCCCCTCCACCTGTTGACAGTTCGACACTATGTCTCCCCACTCTGAAGAACTTTGTCATGGCGACAACATGTATATTTCTTTCTGGTAAAAAATAACCAGCTAAGTGTAAATCAAAATTCAAAAATGTAACCAGCAGTAAACAGTGAAAGTTACTAATCTTACTTATGTAAATTCAGTGCAACAACGGACTAAAACAGACAGTACAACCAACACCGACGTACGCCGACCAACGGCCAGAACATGGAAAACGTCTGAACTACACAACACCTACTAACTTCAGGAAAGTCATTATTACAACTATTCTTATTTTCAAAATTTAGAGCTCTAACAATATATTCAATTCACAAACTTTATTATCTGTAATATTAGTATGTGAGGGAGAGAGTGCAAGCAAAACTAGGCATTGGTTTATGAATAAAAGTGATATTGTGACTCAATTACTCAATAAGAGATCGCAATTACTATAGCTATATGTATATGTGTAAAAGGTTTATTTTATGATATTGTTTTGATCGTATGAGATCGAAAACAGTAATGTTAACTGAGGTGAAGAAGGAGCGGAATTGTGTGGCCGCCATTTGAATAATGACACCTGTGTAACTTAACCCTTTTCATGTAAATGAATAACCTGAAAAGCAATTAAATCTGTGTTATTTCTAAACAAATTTGTGTGAGATATTATTTCGATAACCCAGATTGCTTCCGTCTCTTGTTTAACGACACTTTGGCACCCTTAGGTATATTTAACACATTCAGTGTAAACGAATTGAGCACGTGGCATCCGGAGCATTACAATACATACAATAGATATGCAAGTGAAGTACCTTATTATGGTAAGTACACACAATTATAAAAAATGTGTTTATTGAGTGAGGTAACAAATGACGACCTGAACAGTGACTTTATTGTTAGTTAACAAATGTCGACCCGAACTAGGGACTTAATTATTCTATCAGTTAACAAATGGCGCCCGAACAGGGACTTTATATAACAAACTATCTTATATAAATGAACCAGAGTACGGAAGCAGACGGGTAGCGAAATATAAATAACACAAAACAACATAGAGTACCAGTGTAGGTTATGTTATGTAGAGTGTATGGTAGAGATACAGTCAAATTTTATATATTTAAAACTCCACAATGGGAAACCGTAGCAAAATAAGCATTACTGAATCGCAAATTATGAGCGAAGGCGATCAATGAAACCAATTGTAAATAAAAGAAACAAAGAGAATGAGATTGTAAAGATTATGCAAACACTTTTTGAAATACAAAATAATAAATTTGATGTGAAATTTAATGATTTGAAAAGTGGCATTAATGAAATTAAGAAACAAAATTGTCATATTGATAAAAGATTAAATGAGATACATGCACGGTTAGATGAGATAGAGTTAGAAAATAAGAAGTGAGTAGAGAAATTAGAGATAAACAAAGACAAGGTAAGTAGGGGAGAAAATTATGACAAAATAAATAAAAGTATGATATTAGAAAATGATTATGTAAACAGGGGTAGTGATAATGAGATTTTATGGGGAATAGAATATGATAATGATGGAATGATAGTGTGAGTTGAAGGGTTAAAGAGAGTGTGTAAAGAAAGTATAATTGTAAGGGGATTGCAGGGGGTAAAATTTTCCCTTAATGATGGAGTAGGGGGTGAAGCCCATGTGTTTAGGAAGGACGAGAGTGCCTTCGATGTATATTTGGGAGACATATGGTCTACAAATAAAGTCCTTGGTTTTTTTAGTGCACTTCACAGGTGGTGCAATAGTGGTGAATTAGTGTCCCCTGCAAATGTAGAAAGAGAGAATGTAGCTTGGTGTGGTAGAGAGAGATATACTAAAAGAGAGAGATGTTTTGAAAGTGAGAGGTATTGTGAGAGAAAATGAGAAATATAGGTTTTTAAGATGAGTAGAAATTATGAAGAATTAAGGGAAAAGTTAGGAGGAGAGATGATATATAATAAAAATAAGAACTTACCTTGTAATGAAACGGAAGTAGTAGGAGATAAGGGAAATAATGATTTTATAATTACCTAATTATGACTAATAATACAGAAGGTGACAGGACAATGACCAATCATGACAGATTAAATGAGTTTGAGGAAAATGATGAAAATTTGAATGGTATATGTATTTATGATATTAGTATAAGAGAGTCAATAATAAGCAATGTATATAGATATAAGATAAGATTATTGTTTGACGATGGAGGTTAAATATTTTATTGTGTTTATGAACATTTAATTATGTGGACAGTGTTTTTCAAGATGGACTGCTTTCTGACTGATTTTTGATAAACGATAAAATGATAATTTGGATTGTATATTTTTTGTGGGTATTGGTGTCAGTGTATTTGGGTACTTTTGATGTTATGTATTTTATGTATTTTTTTGTGTAAACCATGTATGGTAGAATTTTAAATAATTTAAGGAAGTTTGATGATCAATTTGAATAATTATGAGATTTAGATTCAAAGGGATAAAATGATTAAGCATATGATATATTTGGATATTGAGTTGTTTTAGGATTGTAAGATAAGTGATGAATTTTCTAGTGGTATATTAAGGTGAAATGTTGTAAAGAGGTTTGGGGATAGCGATAAATAGAGGCATGGGAGTTAGTTAAATAGAGTTAATGGGAGTTAGTGAAAATAAGAATGTTGAGATACAGATAATATATAAAGAGGTGTTAGATATTTTAGGGAAACGGTAGTTAGTGATTATATATAGAGAGGTGAGAAATGTGAATGGTATATATATTTAATGATGATGATATTTTGTAGTAAGGATCCGGTGTAAGGAGTGATCAGCGTGCGATGTGGCAAGAGATCAACATGCAGCGTTGTGGCAGGCTGAGCAATTTTGGGTTAGAGTGTTTGCCGATATTTGGTGGAGGGCAAGTGGTTAGGAATGGGTATGGCCAGGTAGGGAACACACATTCTAGTACAAAGAGGAGCGGTGCCAGAGAATTTAAATGGGATTAGTGAAGGGGGTTATTATAGAGATATTGGTGTCATAATATATAAATATGGGTGTTAGTAGTGGTTGTTAGTAGAAAAAAGGGGTAGTAAGGTTAGATAGACAATTGCCAAAATAAGATAGAGAATAATGAATAACAGAGAGTCACCCAAACTAGACAAGGATTGAGGAAAGTTTAGAAAAGGAAAATTCTTGGTAGGAAGGTAATGTAACTGAAAGGTGAATAATAAGTTTGAAATTTTTTTATAGAATCTAAGGATATAACAAAGGTTAAATAATTAAAAGTTGAAAAGAGTTGATAGTAGTAATGTTATAAAGTTTTGGTACAAGTTGTGTAAATATAAATTGTTTAATGTAAATGTAACAATGTTAATGTTTAATGTACAATGTTTTACTATGTTTTTATTATGTTGATGGTACAATATTGTGTGTGGTTGGGAGGTTGCTACAGGGGTAGCAACGACGACAAATATTAAATGTCAAAGAAGTAATAATGATATTGGTGTTGGTTATCAAGTAGATAATTATGATTCTGTTGTAAAGAAAAATAAGTGTAAAGAAAATTGGGTAAAGAAAAATATAAAGAATTTTGAAGTATTTGCCATAATAGGTATATATTTTGATTTTAGGTGAAGTAAAATAGTGGAGATAGTAGTTGTTGTTTGGAGGATTGAAAGTTGTTTTGTGCTTAGTATAATAATATGTTTTCTTGTGATGAGAGAAGTAAGTTGACGTTGACTGGAGTCAGAGAATTTTAGTACCTGGAAGAATGTTTGAAAAATGGAGAGGATTTTCTGTCTTAAATCTTGTTTTGTTATTTGGAAAAATTATTAATTAAGAAAGCCAATGCCTAGTAACATAAACCAATGCATCTAAGGGGAAGCATATCAGTTGTAGATATGGAGATAGATAAAGCCACTATTTTAAATTTTGTATTGCATGTTTCAGAGTTTTGGTGGTGTTGTGACCGCGGTCCTGAGCTGGCCGGAGCGTCAGAACAGGACCGTTGAGTGCCTCATGGCCTTATGGTGTTGGGATCTCTCCTGAGAAGTCCAGTAAGGTCAGAAGGTACGATCAGCATCATGGGACCAAGGGTAAGTGATTGAATTTTTTTTTATAAACACTACAGGGGGTTGTGGCAACATATCTGAACTGACCCTTTTAGAAAAGTGTGAATGAGTCAATGAAAGTTTTTATGTTTCGACATAAAACCTTTCATTGAGGGGGTTTTGTAACGGGACAAACAAGGCCTGTTGTCATAATTATGGGGTTTGAGGATGTTACAGAATATTTTTATTGTATTCATGTTATATAAAGTATGGTTAGGTCCATTTTCCCTATGTCTGCACAAACAACGCAGTTTCATCGATACGATTTACTTCAAGGCCGAAGGCGTACGTGTGAAGGAGAATGTATACAATGGCGATTCTGATCGACACTAACAAAATGATATTACAAATATTGACACACGTCTCAACAATGACGAGGAACAATGTCGTCAGCTGATGCAGACGAATAGTGGATCACAATTGATCCCCTCCACCTGTTGACAGTTCGACACTATGTCTCCCCACTCTGAAGAACTTTGTCATGGCGACAACATGTATATTTCTTTCTGGTAAAAAATAACCAGCTAAGTGTAAATCAAAATTCAAAAATGTAACCAGCAGTAAACAGTGAAAGTTACTAATCTTACTTATGTAAATTCAGTGCAACAACGGACTAAAACAGACAGTACAACCAACACCGACGTACGCCGACCAACGGCCAGAACATGGAAAACGTCTGAACTACACAACACCTACTAACTTCAGGAAAGTCATTATTACAACTATTCTTATTTTCAAAATTTAGAGCTCTAACAAAATATTCAATGCACAAACTTTATTATCTGTAATATTAGTATGTGAGGGAGAGAGTGCAAGCAAAACTAGGCATTGGTTTATGAATAAAAGTGATATTGTGACTCAATTACTCAATAAGAGATCGCAATTACTATAGCTATATGTATATGTGTAAAAGGTTTATTTTATGATATTGTTTTGATCGTATGAGATCGAAAACAGTAATGTTAACTGAGGTGAAGAAGGAGCGGAATTGTGTGGCCGCCATTTGAATAATGACACCTGTGTAACTTAACCCTTTTCATGTAAATGAATAACCTGAAAAGCAATTAAATCTGTGTTATTTCTAAACAAATTTGTGTGAGATATTATTTCGATAACCCAGATTGCTTCCGTCTCTTGTTTAACGACACTTTGGCACCCTTAGGTATATTTAACACATTCAGTGTAAACGAATTGAGCACGTGGCATCCGGAGCATTACAATACATACAATAGATATGCAAGTGAAGTACCTTATTATGGTAAGTACACACAATTATAAAAAATGTGTTTATTGAGTGAGGTAACAAATGACGACCTGAACAGTGACTTTATTGTTAGTTAACAAATGTCGACCCGAACTAGGGACTTAATTATTCTATCAGTTAACAAATGGCGCCCGAACAGGGACTTTATATAACAAACTATCTTATATAAATGAACCAGAGTACGGAAGCAGACGGGTAGCGAAATATAAATAACACAAAACAACATAGAGTACCAGTGTAGGTTATGTTATGTAGAGTGTATGGTAGAGATACAGTCAAATTTTATATATTTAAAACTCCACAATGGGAAACCGTAGCAAAATAAGCATTACTGAATCGCAAATTATGAGCGAAGGCGATCAATCAAACCAATTGTAAATAAAAGAAACAAAGAGAATGAGATTGTAAAGATTATGCAAACACTTTTTGAAATACAAAATAATAAATTTGATGTGAAATTTAATGATTTGAAAAGTGGCATTAATGAAATTAAGAAACAAAATTGTCATATTGATAAAAGATTAAATGAGATACATGCACGGTTAGATGAGATAGAGTTAGAAAATAAGAAGTGAGTAGAGAAATTAGAGATAAACAAAGACAAGGTAAGTAGGGGAGAAAATTATGACAAAATAAATAAAAGTATGATATTAGAAAATGATTATGTAAACAGGGGTAGTGATAATGAGATTTTATGGGGAATAGAATATGATAATGATGGAATGATAGTGTGAGTTGAAGGGTTAAAGAGAGTGTGTAAAGAAAGTATAATTGTAAGGGGATTGCAGGGGGTAAAATTTTCCCTTAATGATGGAGTAGGGGGTGAAGCCCATGTGTTTAGGAAGGACGAGAGTGCCTTCGATGTATATTTGGGAGACATATGGTCTACAAATAAAGTCCTTGGTTTTTTTAGTGCACTTCACAGGTGGTGCAATAGTGGTGAATTAGTGTCCCCTGCAAATGTAGAAAGAGAGAATGTAGCTTGGTGTGGTAGAGAGAGATATATTAAAAGAGAGAGATGTTTTGAAAGTGAGAGGTATTGTGAGAGAAAATGAGAAATATAGGTTTTTAAGATGAGTAGAAATTATGAAGAATTAAGGGAAAAGTTAGGAGGAGAGATGATATATAATAAAAATAAGAACTTACCTTGTAATGAAACGGAAGTAGTAGGAGATAAGGGAAATAATGATTTTATAATTACCTAATTATGACTAATAATACAGAAGGTGACAGGACAATGACCAATCATGACAGATTAAATGAGTTTGAGGAAAATTATGAAAATTTGAATGGTATATGTATTTATGATATTAGTATAAGAGAGTCAATAATAAGCAATGTATATAGATATAAGATAAGATTATTGTTTGACGATGGAGGTTAAATATTTTATTGTGTTTATGAACATTTAATTATGTGGACAGTGTTTTTCAAGATGGACTGCTTTCTGACTGATTTTTGATAAACGATAAAATGATAATTTGGATTGTATATTTTTTGTGGGTATTGGTGTCAGTGTATTTGGGTACTTTTGATGTTATGTATTTTATGTATTTTTTTGTGTAAACCATGTACGGTAGAATTTTAAATAATTTAAGGAAGTTTGATGATCAATTTGAATAATTATGAGATTTAGATTCAAAGGGATAAAATGATTAAGCATATGATATATTTGGATATTGAGTTGTTTTAGGATTGTAAGATAAGTGATGAATTTTCTAGTGGTATATTAAGGTGAAATGTTGTAAAGAGGTTTGGGGATAGCGATAAATAGAGGCATGGGAGTTAGTTAAATAGAGTTAATGGGAGTTAGTGAAAATAAGAATGTTGAGATACAGATAATATATAAAGAGGTGTTAGATATTTTAGGGAAACGGTAGTTAGTGATTATATATAGAGAGGTGAGAAATGTGAATGGTATATATATTTAATGATGATGATATTTTGTAGTAAGGATCCGGTGTAAGGAGTGATCAGCGTGCGATGTGGCAAGAGATCAACATGCAGCGTTGTGGCAGGCTGAGCAATTTTGGGTTAGAGTGTTTGCCGATATTTGGTGGAGGGCAAGTGGTTAGGAATGGGTATGGCCAGGTAGGGAACACACATTCTAGTACAAAGAGGAGCGGTGCCAGAGAATTTAAATGGGATTAGTGAAGGGGGTTATTATAGAGATATTGGTGTCATAATATATAAATATGGGTGTTAGTAGTGGTTGTTAGTAGAAAAAAGGGGTAGTAAGGTTAGATAGACAATTGCCAAAATAAGATAGAGAATAATGAATAACAGAGAGTCACCCAAACTAGACAAGGATTGAGGAAAGTTTAGAAAAGGAAAATTCTTGGTAGGAAGGTAATGTAACTGAAAGGTGAATAATAAGTTTGAAATTTTTTTATAGAATCTAAGGATATAACAAAGGTTAAATAATTAAAAGTTGAAAAGAGTTGATAGTAGTAATGTTATAAAGTTTTGGTACAAGTTGTGTAAATGTAAATTGTTTAATGTAAATGTAACAATGTTAATGTTTAATGTACAATGTTTTACTATGTTTTTATTATGTTGATGGTACAATATTGTGTGTGGTTCGGAGGTTGCTACAGGGGTAGCAACGACGACAAATATTAAATGTCAAAGAAGTAATAATGATATTGGTGTTGGTTATCAAGTAGATAATTATGATTCTGTTGTAAAGAAAAATAAGTGTAAAGAAAATTGGGTAAAGAAAAATATAAAGAATTTTGAAGTATTTGCCATAATAGGTATATATTTTGATTTTAGGTGAAGTAAAATAGTGGAGATAGTAGTTGTTGTTTGGAGGATTGAAAGTTGTTTTGTGCTTAGTATAATAATATGTTTTCTTGTGATGAGAGAAGTAAGTTGACGTTGACTGGAGTCAGAGAATTTTAGTACCTGGAAGAATGTTTGAAAAATGGAGAGGATTTTCTGTCTTAAATCTTGTTTTGTTATTTGGAAAAATTATTAATTAAGAAAGCCAATGCCTAGTAACATAAACCAATGCATCTAAGGGGAAGCATATCAGTTGTAGATATGGAGATAGATAAAGCCACTATTTTAAATTTTGTATTGCATGTTTCAGAGTTTTGGTGGTGTTGTGACCGCGGTCCTGAGCTGGCCGGAGCGTCAGAACAGGACCGTTGAGTGCCTCATGGCCTTATGGTGTTGGGATCTCTCCTGAGAAGTCCAGTAAGGTCAGAAGGTACGATCAGCATCATGGGACCAAGGGTAAGTGATTGAATTTTTTTTTATAAACACTACAGGGGGTTGTGGCAACATATCTGAACTGACCCTTTTAGAAAAGTGTGAATGAGTCAATGAAAGTTTTTATGTTTCGACATAAAACCTTTCATTGAGGGGGTTTTGTAACGGGACAAACAAGGCCTGTTGTCATAATTATGGGGTTTGAGGATGTTACAGAATATTTTTATTGTATTCATGTTATATAAAGTATGGTTAGGTCCATTTTCCCTATGTCTGCACAAACAACGCAGTTTCATCGATACGATTTACTTCAAGGCCGAAGGCGTACGTGTGAAGGAGAATGTATACAATGGCGATTCTGATCGACACTAACAAAATGATATTACAAATATTGACACACGTCTCAACAATGACGAGGAACAATGTCGTCAGCTGATGCAGACGAATAGTGGATCACAATTGATCCCCTCCACCTGTTGACAGTTCGACACTATGTCTCCCCACTCTGAAGAACTTTGTCATGGCGACAACATGTATATTTCTTTCTGGTAAAAAATAACCAGCTAAGTGTAAATCAAAATTCAAAAATGTAACCAGCAGTAAACAGTGAAAGTTACTAATCTTACTTATGTAAATTCAGTGCAACAACGGACTAAAACAGACAGTACAACCAACACCGACGTACGCCGACCAACGGCCAGAACATGGAAAACGTCTGAACTACACAACACCTACTAACTTCAGGAAAGTCATTATTACAACTATTCTTATTTTCAAAATTTAGAGCTCTAACAAAATATTCAATGCACAAACTTTATTATCTGTAATATTAGTATGTGAGGGAGAGAGTGCAAGCAAAACTAGGCATTGGTTTATGAATAAAAGTGATATTGTGACTCAGTTACTCAATAAGAGATCGCAATTACTATAGCTATATGTATATGTGTAAAAGGTTTATTTTATGATATTGTTTTGATCGTATGAGATCGAAAACAGTAATGTTAACTGAGGTGAAGAAGGAGCGGAATTGTGTGGCCACCATTTGAATAATGACACCTGTGTAACTTAACCCTTTTCATGTAAATGAATAACCTGAAAAGCAATTAAATCTGTGTTATTTCTAAACAAATTTGTGTGAGATATTATTTCGATAACCCAGATTGCTTTCGTCTCTTGTTTAACGACACTTTGGCACCCTTAGGTATATTTAACACATTCAGTGTAAACGAATTGAGCACGTGGCATCCGGAGCATTACAATACATACAATAGATATGCAAGTGAAGTACCTTATTATGGTAAGTACACACAATTATAAAAAATGTGTTTATTGAGTGAGGTAACAAATGACGACCCGAACAGTGACTTTATTGTTAGTTAACAAATGTCGACCCGAACTAGGGACTTAATTATTCTATCAGTTAACAAATGGCGCCCGAACAGGGACTTTATATAACAAACTATCTTATATAAATGAACCAGAGTACGGAAGCAGACGGGTAGCGAAATATAAATAACACAAAACAACATAGAGTACCAGTGTAGGTTATGTTATGTAGAGTGTATGGTAGAGATACAGTCAAATTTTATATATTTAAAACTCCACAATGGGAAACCGTAGCAAAATAAGCATTACTGAATCGCAAATTATGAGCGAAGGCGATCAATCAAACCAATTGTAAATAAAAGAAACAAAGAGAATGAGATTGTAAAGATTATGCAAACACTTTTTGAAATACAAAATAATAAATTTGATGTGAAATTTAATGATTTGAAAAGTGGCATTAATGAAATTAAGAAACAAAATTGTCATATTGATAAAAGATTAAATGAGATACATGCACGGTTAGATGAGATAGAGTTAGAAAATACGAAGGTAGTAGAGAAATTAGAGATAAACAAAGACAAGGTAAGTAGGGGAGAAAATTATGACAAAATAAATAAAAGTATGATATTAGAAAATGAGTATGTAAACAGGGGTAGTGATAATGAGATTTTATGGGGAATAGAATATGATAATGATGGAATGATAGTGTGAGTTGAAGGGTTAAAGAGAGTGTGTAAAGAAAGAATAATTGTAAGGGGATTGCAGGGGGTAAAATTTTCCCTTAATGATGGAGTAGGGGGTGAAGCCCATGTGTTTAGGAAGGACGAGAGTGCCTTCGATGTATATTTGGGAGACATATGGTCTACAAATAAAGTCCTTGGTTTTTTTAGTGCACTTCACAGGTGGTGCAATAGTGGTGAATTAGTGTCCCCTGCAAATGTAGAAAGAGAGAATGTAGCTTGGTGTGGTAGAGAGAGATATATTAAAAGAGAGAGATGTTTTGAAAGTGAGAGGTATTGTGAGAGAAAATGAGAAATAGAGGTTTTTAAGATGAGTAGAAATTATGAAGAATTAAGGGAAAAGTTAGGAGGAGAGATGATATATAATAAAAATAAGAACTTACCTTGTAATGAAACGGAAGTAGTAGGAGATAAGGGAAATAATGATTTTATAAATTACCTAATTATGACTAATAATACAGAAGGTGACAGGACAATGACCAATCATGACAGATTAAATGAGTTTGAGGAAAATGATGAAAATTTGAATGGTATATGTATTTATGATGTTAGTATAAGAGAGTCAATAATAAGCAATGTATATAGATATAAGATAAGATTATTGTTTGATGATGGAAGTTAAATATTTTATTGTGTTTATGAACATTTAATTATGTTGACAGTGTTTTTCAAGATGGACTGCTTTCTGACTGATTTTTGATAAATGATAAAATGATAATTTGGATTGTATATTTTTTGTGTGTATTGGTCTCAGTGTATTTGGGTACTTTTGATGTTATGTATTTTATATATTTTTTTGTGTAAACCATGTACGGTAGAATTTTAAATAATTTAAGGAAGTTTGATGATGAATTTGAATAATTATGAGATTTAGATTCAAAGGGATAATAAATGATTAAGCATATGATATATTTGGATATTGAGTTGTTTTAGGATTGTAAGATAAGTGATGAATTTTCTAGTGGTATATTAAGGTGAAATGTTGTAAAGAGGTTTGGGGATAGCGATAAATAGAGGCATGGGAGTTAGTTAAATAGAGTTAATGGGAGTTAGTGAAAATAAGAATGTTGAGATACAGATAATATATAAAGAGGTGTTAGATATTTTAGGGAAACGGTAGTTAGTGATTATATGTAGAGAGGTGAGTAATGTGAATGGTATATATATTTAATGATGATGATATTTTGTAGTAAGGATCCGGTGTAAGGAGTGATCAGCGTGCGATGTGGCAAGAGACCAACATGCAGCGTTCTGGCAGGCTGAGCAATTTTGGGTTAGAGTGTTTGCCGATATTTGGTGGAGGGCAAGTGGTTAGGAATGGGTATGGCCAGGTAGGGAACACACATTCTAGTACAAAGAGGAGCGGTGCCAGAGGATTTAAATGGGATTAGTGAAGGGGGTTATTATAGAGATATTGGTGTCATAATATATAAATATGGGTGTTAGTAGTGGTTGTTAGTAGAAAAAGGGGTAGTAAGGTTAGATAGACAATTGCCAAAATAAGATAGAGAATAATGAATAACAGAGAGTCACCCAAACTAGACAAGGATTGAGGAAAGGTTAGAAAAGGAAAATTCTTGGTAGGAAGGTAATGTAACTGAAAGGTGAATAATAAGTTTGAAATTTTTTTATAGAATCTTAGGATATAACAAAGGTTAAATAATTAAAAGTTGAAAAGAGTTGATAGTAGTAATGTTATAAAGTTTTGGTACAAGTTGTGTAAATATAAATTGTTTAATATAAATGTAACAATGTTAATGTTTAATGTACAATGTTTTACTATGTTTTTATTATGTTGATGGTACAATAGTGTGTGTGGTTGGGAGGTTGCTACAGGGGTAGCAACGACGACAAATATTAAATGTCAAAGAAGTAATAATGATATTGGTGTTGGTTATCAAGTAGATAATTATGATTCTATTGTAAAGAAAAATAAGTGTAAAGAAAATTGGGTAAAGAAAAATATAAAGAATTTTGAAGTATTTGCCATAATAGGTATATATTTTGATTTTAGGTGAAGTAAAATAGTGGAGATAGTAGTTGTTGTTTGGAGGATTAAAAGTTGTTTTGTGCTTAGTATAATAATATGTTTTCTTGTGATGAGAGAAGTAAGTTGACGTTGACTGGAGTCAGAGAATTTTAGTACCTGGAAGAATGTTTGAAAAATGGAGAGGATTTTCTGTCTTAAATCTTGTTTTGTTATTTGGAAAAATTATTAATTAAGAAAGCCAATGCCTAGTAACATAAACCAATGCATCTAAGGGGAAGCATATCAGTTGTAGATATGGAGATAGATAAAGCCACTATTTTAAATTTTGTTTGCATGTTTCAGAGTTTTGGTGGTGTTGTGACCGCGGTCCTGAGCTGGCCGGAGCGTCAGAACAGGAGCGTTGAGTGCCTCATGGCCTTATGGTGTTGGGATCTCTCCTGAGAAGTCCAGTAAGGTCAGAAGGTACGATCAGCATCATGGGACCAAGGGTAAGTGATTGAATTTTTTTTTATAAACACTACAGGGGGTTGTGGCAACATATCTGAACTGACCCTTTTAGAAAAGTGTGAATGAGTCAATGAAAGTTTTTATGTTTCGACATAAAACCTTTCATTGAGGGGGTTTTGTAACGGGACAAACAAGGCCTGTTGTCATAATTATGGGGTTTGAGGATGTTACAGAATATTTTTATTGTATTCATGTTATATAAAGTATGGTTAGGTCCATTTTCCCTATGTCTGCACAAACAACGCAGTTTCATCGATACGATTTACTTCAAGGCCGAAGGCGTACGTGTGAAGGAGAATGTATACAATGGCGATTCTGATCGACACTAACAAAATGATATTACAAATATTGACACACGTCTCAACAATGACGAGGAACAATGTCGTCAGCTGATGCAGACGAATAGTGGATCACAATTGATCCCCTCCACCTGTTGACAGTTCGACACTATGTCTCCCCACTCTGAAGAACTTTGTCATGGCGACAACATGTATATTTCTTTCTGGTAAAAAATAACCAGCTAAGTGTAAATCAAAATTCAAAAATGTAACCAGCAGTAAACAGTGAAAGTTACTAATCTTACTTATGTAAATTCAGTGCAACAACGGACTAAAACAGACAGTACAACCAACACCTACGTACGCCGACCAACGGCCAGAACATGGAAAACGTCTGAACTACACAACACCTACTAACTTCAGGAAAGTCATTATTAAAACTATTCTTATTTTCAAAATTTAGAGCTCTAACAAAATATTCAATGCACAAACTTTATTATCTGTAATATTAGTATGTGAGGGAGAGAGTGCAAGCAAAACTAGGCATTGGTTTATGAATAAAAGTGATATTGTGACTCAGTTACTCAATAAGAGATCGCAATTACTATAGCTATATGTATATGTGTAAAAGGTTTATTTTATGATATTGTTTTGATCGTATGAGATCGAAAACAGTAATGTTAACTGAGGTGAAGAAGGAGCGGAATTGTGTGGCCACCATTTGAATAATGACACCTGTGTAACTTAACCCTTTTCATGTAAATGAATAACCTGAAAAGCAATTAAATCTGTGTTATTTCTAAACAAATTTGTGTGAGATATTATTTCGATAACCCAGATTGCTTTCGTCTCTTGTTTAACGACACTTTGGCACCCTTAGGTATATTTAACACATTCAGTGTAAACGAATTGAGCACGTGGCATCCGGAGCATTACAATACATACAATAGATATGCAAGTGAAGTACCTTATTATGGTAAGTACACACAATTATAAAAAATGTGTTTATTGAGTGAGGTAACAAATGACGACCCGAACAGTGACTTTATTGTTAGTTAACAAATGTCGACCCGAACTAGGGACTTAATTATTCTATCAGTTAACAAATGGCGCCCGAACAGGGACTTTATATAACAAACTATCTTATATAAATGAACCAGAGTACGGAAGCAGACGGGTAGCGAAATATAAATAACACAAAACAACATAGAGTACCAGTGTAGGTTATGTTATGTAGAGTGTATGGTAGAGATACAGTCAAATTTTATATATTTAAAACTCCACAATGGGAAACCGTAGCAAAATAAGCATTACTGAATCGCAAATTATGAGCGAAGGCGATCAATCAAACCAATTGTAAATAAAAGAAACAAAGAGAATGAGATTGTAAAGATTATGCAAACACTTTTTGAAATACAAAATAATAAATTTGATGTGAAATTTAATGATTTGAAAAGTGGCATTAATGAAATTAAGAAACAAAATTGTCATATTGATAAAAGATTAAATGAGATACATGCACGGTTAGATGAGATAGAGTTAGAAAATACGAAGGGAGTAGAGAAATTAGAGATAAACAAAGACAAGGTAAGTAGGGGAGAAAATTATGACAAAATAAATAAAAGTATGATATTAGAAAATGAGTATGTAAACAGGGGTAGTGATAATGAGATTTTATGGGGAATAGAATATGATAATGATGGAATGATAGTGTGAGTTGAAGGGTTAAAGAGAGTGTGTAAAGAAAGAATAATTGTAAGGGGATTGCAGGGGGTAAAATTTTCCCTTAATGATGGAGTAGGGGGTGAAGCCCATGTGTTTAGGAAGGACGAGAGTGCCTTCGATGTATATTTGGGAGACATATGGTCTACAAATAAAGTCCTTGGTTTTTTTAGTGCACTTCACAGGTGGTGCAATAGTGGTGAATTAGTGTCCCCTGCAAATGTAGAAAGAGAGAATGTAGCTTGGTGTGGTAGAGAGAGATATATTAAAAGAGAGAGATGTTTTGAAAGTGAGAGGTATTGTGAGAGAAAATGAGAAATAGAGGTTTTTAAGATGAGTAGAAATTATGAAGAATTAAGGGAAAAGTTAGGAGGAGAGATGATATATAATAAAAATAAGAACTTACCTTGTAATGAAACGGAAGTAGTAGGAGATAAGGGAAATAATGATTTTATAAATTACCTAATTATGACTAATAATACAGAAGGTGACAGGACAATGACCAATCATGACAGATTAAATGAGTTTGAGGAAAATGATGAAAATTTGAATGGTATATGTATTTATGATGTTAGTATAAGAGAGTCAATAATAAGCAATGTATATAGATATAAGATAAGATTATTGTTTGATGATGGAAGTTAAATATTTTATTGTGTTTATGAACATTTAATTATGTTGACAGTGTTTTTCAAGATGGACTGCTTTCTGACTGATTTTTGATAAATGATAAAATGATAATTTGGATTGTATATTTTTTGTGTGTATTGGTCTCAGTGTATTTGGGTACTTTTGATGTTATGTATTTTATATATTTTTTTGTGTAAACCATGTACGGTAGAATTTTAAATAATTTAAGGAAGTTTGATGATGAATTTGAATAATTATGAGATTTAGATTCAAAGGGATAATAAATGATTAAGCATATGATATATTTGGATATTGAGTTGTTTTAGGATTGTAAGATAAGTGATGAATTTTCTAGTGGTATATTAAGGTGAAATGTTGTAAAGAGGTTTGGGGATAGCGATAAATAGAGGCATGGGAGTTAGTTAAATAGAGTTAATGGGAGTTAGTGAAAATAAGAATGTTGAGATACAGATAATATATAAAGAGGTGTTAGATATTTTAGGGAAACGGTAGTTAGTGATTATATGTAGAGAGGTGAGTAATGTGAATGGTATATATATTTAATGATGATGATATTTTGTAGTAAGGATCCGGTGTAAGGAGTGATCAGCGTGCGATGTGGCAAGAGACCAACATGCAGCGTTCTGGCAGGCTGAGCAATTTTGGGTTAGAGTGTTTGCCGATATTTGGTGGAGGGCAAGTGGTTAGGAATGGGTATGGCCAGGTAGGGAACACACATTCTAGTACAAAGAGGAGCGGTGCCAGAGGATTTAAATGGGATTAGTGAAGGGGGTTATTATAGAGATATTGGTGTCATAATATATAAATATGGGTGTTAGTAGTGGTTGTTAGTAGAAAAAGGGGTAGTAAGGTTAGATAGACAATTGCCAAAATAAGATAGAGAATAATGAATAACAGAGAGTCACCCAAACTAGACAAGGATTGAGGAAAGGTTAGAAAAGGAAAATTCTTGGTAGGAAGGTAATGTAACTGAAAGGTGAATAATAAGTTTGAAATTTTTTTATAGAATCTTAGGATATAACAAAGGTTAAATAATTAAAAGTTGAAAAGAGTTGATAGTAGTAATGTTATAAAGTTTTGGTACAAGTTGTGTAAATATAAATTGTTTAATATAAATGTAACAATGTTAATGTTTAATGTACAATGTTTTACTATGTTTTTATTATGTTGATGGTACAATAGTGTGTGTGGTTGGGAGGTTGCTACAGGGGTAGCAACGACGACAAATATTAAATGTCAAAGAAGTAATAATGATATTGGTGTTGGTTATCAAGTAGATAATTATGATTCTATTGTAAAGAAAAATAAGTGTAAAGAAAATTGGGTAAAGAAAAATATAAAGAATTTTGAAGTATTTGCCATAATAGGTATATATTTTGATTTTAGGTGAAGTAAAATAGTGGAGATAGTAGTTGTTGTTTGGAGGATTAAAAGTTGTTTTGTGCTTAGTATAATAATATGTTTTCTTGTGATGAGAGAAGTAAGTTGACGTTGACTGGAGTCAGAGAATTTTAGTACCTGGAAGAATGTTTGAAAAATGGAGAGGATTTTCTGTCTTAAATCTTGTTTTGTTATTTGGAAAAATTATTAATTAAGAAAGCCAATGCCTAGTAACATAAACCAATGCATCTAAGGGGAAGCATATCAGTTGTAGATATGGAGATAGATAAAGCCACTATTTTAAATTTTGTTTGCATGTTTCAGAGTTTTGGTGGTGTTGTGACCGCGGTCCTGAGCTGGCCGGAGCGTCAGAACAGGAGCGTTGAGTGCCTCATGGCCTTATGGTGTTGGGATCTCTCCTGAGAAGTCCAGTAAGGTCAGAAGGTACGATCAGCATCATGGGACCAAGGGTAAGTGATTGAATTTTTTTTTATAAACACTACAGGGGGTTGTGGCAACATATCTGAACTGACCCTTTTAGAAAAGTGTGAATGAGTCAATGAAAGTTTTTATGTTTCGACATAAAACCTTTCATTGAGGGGGTTTTGTAACGGGACAAACAAGGCCTGTTGTCATAATTATGGGGTTTGAGGATGTTACAGAATATTTTTATTGTATTCATGTTATATAAAGTATGGTTAGGTCCATTTTCCCTATGTCTGCACAAACAACGCAGTTTCATCGATACGATTTACTTCAAGGCCGAAGGCATACGTGTGAAAGAGAATGTATAAAATGGCGATTCTGATCGACACTAACAAAATGATATTACAAATATTGACACACGTCTCAACAATGACGAGGAACAATGTCGTCAGCTGATGCAGACGAATAGTGGATCACAATTGATCCCCTCCACCTGTTGACAGTTCGACACTATGTCTGCCCACTCTGAAGAACTTTGTCATGGCGACAACATGTATATTTCTTTCTGGTAAAAAATAACCAGCTAAGTGTAAATCAAAATTCAAAAATGTAACCAGCAGTAAACAGTGAAAGTTACTAATCTTACTTATGTAAATTCAGTGCAACAACGGACTAAAACAGACAGTACAACCAACACCGACGTACGCCGACCAACGGCCAGAACATGGAAAACGTCTGAACTACACAACACCTACTAACTTCAGGAAAGTCATTATTACAACTATTCTTATTTTCAAAATTTAGAGCTCTAACAAAATATTCAATGCACAAACTTTATTATCTGTAATATTAGTATGTGAGGGAGAGAGTGCAAGCAAAACTAGGCATTGGTTTATGAATAAAAGTGATATTGTGACACAATTACTCAATAAGAGATCGCAATTACTATAGCTATATATATATGTGTAAAAGGTTTATTTTATGATATTGTTTTGAATCGTATGAGATCGAAAACAGTAATGTTAACTGAGGTGAAGAAGGAGCGGAATTGTGTGGCCACCATTTGAATAATGACACCTGTGTAACTTAACCCTTTTCATGTAAATGAATAACCTGAAAAGCAATTAAATCTGTGTTATTTCTAAACAAATTTGTGTGAGATATTATTTCGATAACCCAGATTGCTTTCGTCTCTTGTTTAACGACACTTTGGCACCCTTAGGTATATTTAACACATTCAGTGTAAACGAATTGAGCACGTGGCATCCGGAGCATTACAATACATACAATAGATATGCAAGTGAAGTACCTTATTATGGTAAGTACACACAATTATAAAAAATGTGTTTATTGAGTGAGGTAACAAATGACGACCCGAACAGTGACTTTATTGTTAGTTAACAAATGTCGACCCGAACTAGGGACTTAATTATTCTATCAGTTAACAAATGGCGCCCGAACAGGGACTTTATATAACAAACTATCTTATATAAATGAACCAGAGTACGGAAGCAGACGGGTAGCGAAATATAAATAACACAAAACAACATAGAGTACCAGTGTAGGTTATGTTATGTAGAGTGTATGGTAGAGATACAGTCAAATTTTATATATTTAAAACTCCACAATGGCAAACCGTAGCAAAATAAGCATTACTGAATCGCAAATTATGAGCGAAGGCGATCAATCAAACCAATTGTAAATAAAAGAAACAAAGAGAATGAGATTGTAAAGATTATGCAAACACTTTTTGAAATACAAAATAATAAATTTGATGTGAAATTTAATGATTTGAAAAGTGGCATTAATGAAATTAAGAAACAAAATTGTCATATTGATAAAAGATTAAATGAGATACATGCACGGTTAGATGAGATAGAGTTAGAAAATACGAAGGGAGTAGAGAAATTAGAGATAAACAAAGACAAGGTAAGTAGGGGAGAAAATTATGACAAAATAAATAAAAGTATGATATTAGAAAATGAGTATGTAAACAGGGGTAGTGATAATGAGATTTTATGGGGAATAGAATATGATAATGATGGAATGATAGTGTGAGTTGAAGGGTTAAAGAGAGTGTGTAAAGAAAGAATAATTGTAAGGGGATTGCAGGGGGTAAAATTTTCCCTTAATGATGGAGTAGGGGGTGAAGCCCATGTGTTTAGGAAGGACGAGAGTGCCTTCGATGTATATTTGGGAGACATATGGTCTACAAATAAAGTCCTTGGTTTTTTTAGTGCACTTCACAGGTGGTGCAATAGTGGTGAATTAGTGTCCCCTGCAAATGTAGAAAGAGAGAATGTAGCTTGGTGTGGTAGAGAGAGATATATTAAAAGAGAGAGATGTTTTGAAAGTGAGAGGTATTGTGAGAGAAAATGAGAAATAGAGGTTTTTAAGATGAGTAGAAATTATGAAGAATTAAGGGAAAAGTTAGGAGGAGAGATGATATATAATAAAAATAAGAACTTACCTTGTAATGAAACGGAAGTAGTAGGAGATAAGGGAAATAATGATTTTATAAATTACCTAATTATGACTAATAATACAGAAGGTGACAGGACAATGACCAATCATGACAGATTAAATGAGTTTGAGGAAAATGATGAAAATTTGAATGGTATATGTATTTATGATGTTAGTATAAGAGAGTCAATAATAAGCAATGTATATAGATATAAGATAAGATTATTGTTTGATGATGGAAGTTAAATATTTTATTGTGTTTATGAACATTTAATTATGTTGACAGTGTTTTTCAAGATGGACTGCTTTCTGACTGATTTTTGATAAATGATAAAATGATAATTTGGATTGTATATTTTTTGTGTGTATTGGTGTCAGTGTATTTGGGTACTTTTGATGTTATGTATTTTATATATTTTTTTGTGTAAACCATGTACGGTAGAATTTTAAATAATTTAAGGAAGTTTGATGATGAATTTGAATAATTATGAGATTTAGATTCAAAGGGATAATAAATGATTAAGCATATGATATATTTGGATATTGAGTTGTTTTAGGATTGTAAGATAAGTGATGAATTTTCTAGTGGTATATTAAGGTGAAATGTTGTAAAGAGGTTTGGGGATAGCGATAAATAGAGGCATGGGAGTTAGTTAAATAGAGTTAATGGGAGTTAGTGAAAATAAGAATGTTGAGATACAGATAATATATAAAGAGGTGTTAGATATTTTAGGGAAACGGTAGTTAGTGATTATATGTAGAGAGGTGAGTAATGTGAATGGTATATATATTTAATGATGATGATATTTTGTAGTAAGGATCCGGTGTAAGGAGTGATCAGCGTGCGATGTGGCAAGAGACCAACATGCAGCGTTCTGGCAGGCTGAGCAATTTTGGGTTAGAGTGTTTGCCGATATTTGGTGGAGGGCAAGTGGTTAGGAATGGGTATGGCCAGGTAGGGAACACACATTCTAGTACAAAGAGGAGCGGTGCCAGAGGATTTAAATGGGATTAGTGAAGGGGGTTATTATAGAGATATTGGTGTCATAATATATAAATATGGGTGTTAGTAGTGGTTGTTAGTAGAAAAAGGGGTAGTAAGGTTAGATAGACAATTGCCAAAATAAGATAGAGAATAATGAATAACAGAGAGTCACCCAAACTAGACAAGGATTGAGGAAAGGTTAGAAAAGGAAAATTCTTGGTAGGAAGGTAATGTAACTGAAAGGTGAATAATAAGTTTGAAATTTTTTTATAGAATCTTAGGATATAACAAAGGTTAAATAATTAAAAGTTGAAAAGAGTTGATAGTAGTAATGTTATAAAGTTTTGGTACAAGTTGTGTAAATATAAATTGTTTAATATAAATGTAACAATGTTAATGTTTAATGTACAATGTTTTACTATGTTTTTATTATGTTGATGGTACAATAGTGTGTGTGGTTGGGAGGTTGCTACAGGGGTAGCAACGACGACAAATATTAAATGTCAAAGAAGTAATAATGATATTGGTGTTGGTTATCAAGTAGATAATTATGATTCTGTTGTAAAGAAAAATAAGTGTAAAGAAAATTGGGTAAAGAAAAATATAAAGAATTTTGAAGTATTTGCCATAATAGGTATATATTTTGATTTTAGGTGAAGTAAAATAGTGGAGATAGTAGTTGTTGTTTGGAGGATTAAAAGTTGTTTTGTGCTTAGTATAATAATATGTTTTCTTGTGATGAGAGAAGTAAGTTGACGTTGACTGGAGTCAGAGAATTTTAGTACCTGGAAGAATGTTTGAAAAATGGAGAGGATTTTCTGTCTTAAATCTTGTTTTGTTATTTGGAAAAATTATTAATTAAGAAAGCCAATGCCTAGTAACATAAACCAATGCATCTAAGGGGAAGCATATCAGTTGTAGATATGGAGGTAGATAAAGCCACTATTTTAAATTTTGTTTGCATGTTTCAGAGTTTTGGTGGTGTTGTGACCGCGGTCCTGAGCTGGCCGGAGCGTCAGAACAGGAGCGTTGAGTGCCTCATGGCCTTATGGTGTTGGGATCTCTCCTGAGAAGTCCAGTAAGGTCAGAAGGTACGATCAGCATCATGGGACCAAGGGTAAGTGATTGAATTTTTTTTATAAACACTACAGGGGGTTGTGGCAACATATCTGAACTGACCCTTTTAGAAAAGTGTGAATGAGTCAATGAAAGTTTTTATGTTTCGACATAAAACCTTTCATTGAGGGGGTTTTGTAACGGGACAAACAAGGCCTGTTGTCATAATTATGGGGTTTGAGGATGTTACAGAATATTTTTATTGTATTCATGTTATATAAAGTATGGTTAGGTCCATTTTCCCTATGTCTGCACAAACAACGCAGTTTCATCGATACGATTTACTTCAAGGCCGAAGGCGTACGTGTGAAAGAGAATGTATAAAATGGCGATTCTGATCGACACTAACAAAATGATATTACAAATATTGACACACGTCTCAACAATGACGAGGAACAATGTCGTCAGCTGATGCAGACGAATAGTGGATCACAATTGATCCCCTCCACCTGTTGACAGTTCGACACTATGTCTGCCCACTCTGAAGAACTTTGTCATGGCGACAACATGTATATTTCTTTCTGGTAAAAAATAACCAGCTAAGTGTAAATCAAAATTCAAAAATGTAACCAGAAGTAAACAGTGAAAGTTACTAATCTTACTTATGTAAATTCAGTGCAACAACGGACTAAAACAGACAGTACAACCAACACCGACGTACGCCGACCAACGGCCAGAACATGGAAAACGTCTGAACTACACAACACCTACTAACTTCAGGAAAGTCATTATTACAACTATTCTTATTTTCAAAATTTAGAGCTCTAACAAAATATTCAATGCACAAACTTTATTATCTGTAATATTAGTATGTGAGGGAGAGAGTGCAAGCAAAACTAGGCATTGGTTTATGAATAAAAGTGATATTGTGACACAATTACTCAATAAGAGATCGCAATTACTATAGCTATATATATATGTGTAAAAGGTTTATTTTATGATATTGTTTTGAATCGTATGAGATCGAAAACAGTAATGTTAACTGAGGTGAAGAAGGAGCGGAATTGTGTGGCCACCATTTGAATAATGACACCTGTGTAACTTAACCCTTTTCATGTAAATGAATAACCTGAAAAGCAATTAAATCTGTGTTATTTCTAAACAAATTTGTGTGAGATATTATTTCGATAACCCAGATTGCTTCCGTCTCTTGTTTAACGACACTTTGGCACCCTTAGGTATATTTAACACATTCAGTGTAAACGAATTGAGCACGTGGCATCCGGAGCATTACAATACATACTATAGATATGCAAGTGAAGTACCTTATTATGGTAAGTACACACAATTATAAAAAATGTGTTTATTGAGTGAGGTAACAAATGACGACCCGAACAGTGACTTTATTGTTAGTTAACAAATGTCGACCCGAACTAGGGACTTAATTATTCTATCAGTTAACAAATGGCGCCCGAACAGGGACTTTATATAACAAACTATCTTATATAAATGAACCAGAGTACGGAAGCAGACGGGTAGCGAAATATAAATAACACAAAACAACATAGAGTACCAGTGTAGGTTATGTTATGTAGAGTGTATGGTAGAGATACAGTCAAATTTTATATATTTAAAACTCCACAATGGCAAACCGTAGCGAAATAAGCATTACTGAATCGCAAATTATGAGCGAAGGCGATCAATCAAACCAATTGTAAATAAAAGAAACAAAGAGAATGAGATTGTAAAGATTGTGCAAACACTTTTTGAAATACAAAATAATAAATTTGATGTGAAATTTAATGATTTGAAAAGTGGCATTAATGAAATTAAGAAACAAAATTGTCATATTGATAAAAGATTAAATGAGATACATGCACGGTTAGATGAGATAGAGTTAGAAAATACGAAGGGAGTAGAGAAATTAGAGATAAACAAAGACAAGGTAAGTAGGGGAGAAAATTATGACAAAATAAATAAAAGTATGATATTAGAAAATGAGTATGTAAACAGGGGTAGTGATAATGAGATTTTATGGGGAATAGAATATGATAATGATGGAATGATAGTGTGAGTTGAAGGGTTAAAGAGAGTGTGTAAAGAAAGTATAATTGTAAGGGGATTGCAGGGGGTAAAATTTTCCCTTAATGATGGAGTAGGGGGTGAAGCCCATGTGTTTAGGAAGGACGAGAGTGCCTTCGATGTATATTTGGGAGACATATGGTCTACAAATAAAGTCCTTGGTTTTTTTAGTGCACTTCACAGGTGGTGCAATAGTGGTGAATTAGTGTCCCCTGCAAATGTAGAAAGAGAGAATGTAGCTTGGTGTGGTAGAGAGAGATATATTAAAAGAGAGAGATGTTTTGAAAGTGAGAGGTATTGTGAGAGAAAATGAGAAATAGAGGTTTTTAAGATGAGTAGAAATTATGAAGAATTAAGGGAAAAGTTAGGAGGAGAGATGATATATAATAAAAATAAGAACTTACCTTGTAATGAAACGGAAGTAGTAGGAGATAAGGGAAATAATGATTTTATAAATTACCTAATTATGACTAATAATACAGAAGGTGACAGGACAATGACCAATCATGACAGATTAAATGAGTTTGAGGAAAATGATGAAAATTTGAATGGTATATGTACAGTATTTATGATGTTAGTATAAGAGAGTCAATAATAAGCAATGTATATAGATATAAGATAAGATTATTGTTTGACGATGGAGGTTAAATATTTTATTGTGTTTATGAACATTTAATTATGTTGACAGTGTTTTTCAAGATGGACTGCTTTCTGACTGATTTTTGATAAATGATAAAATGATAATTTGGATTGTATATTTTTTGTGTGTATTGGTATCAGTGTATTTGAGTACTTTTGATGTTATGTATTTTATATATTTTTTTGTTTAAACCATGTACGGTAGAATTTTAAATAATTTAAGGAAGTTTGATGATGAATTTGAATAATTATGAGATTTAGATTCAAAGGGATAATAAATGATTAAGCATATGATATATTTGGATATTGAGTTGTTTTAGGATTGTAAGATAAGTGATGAATTTTCTAGTGGTATATTAAGGTGAAATGTTGTAAAGAGGTTTGGGGATAGCGATAAATAGAGGCATGGGAGTTAGTTAAATAGAGTTAATGGGAGTTAGTGAAAATAAGAATGTTGAGATACAGATAATATATAAAGAGGTGTTAGATATTTTAGGGAAACGGTAGTTAGTGATTATATGTAGAGAGGTGAGTAATGTGAATGGTATATATATTTAATGATGATGATATTTTGTAGTAAGGATCCGGTGTAAGGAGTGATCAGCGTGCGATGTGGCAAGAGACCAACATGCAGCGTTCTGGCAGGCTGAGCAATTTTGGGTTAGAGTGTTTGCCGATATTTGGTGGAGGGCAAGTGGTTAGGAATGGGTATGGCCAGGTAGGGAACACACATTCTAGTACAAAGAGGAGCGGTGCCAGAGGATTTAAATGGGATTAGTGAAGGGGGTTATTATAGAGATATTGGTGTCATAATATATAAATATGGGTGTTAGTAGTGGTTGTTAGTAGAAAAAGGGGTAGTAAGGTTAGATAGACAATTGCCAAAATAAGATAGAGAATAATGAATAACAGAGAGTCACCCAAACTAGACAAGGATTGAGGAAAGGTTAGAAAAGGAAAATTCTTGGTAGGAAGGTAATGTAACTGAAAGGTGAATAATAAGTTTGAAATTTTTTTATAGAATCTTAGGATATAACAAAGGTTAAATAATTAAAAGTTGAAAAGAGTTGATAGTAGTAATGTTATAAAGTTTTGGTACAAGTTGTGTAAATATAAATTGTTTAATATAAATGTAACAATGTTAATGTTTAATGTACAATGTTTTACTATGTTTTTATTATGTTGATGGTACAATAGTGTGTGTGGTTGGGAGGTTGCTACAGGGGTAGCAACGACGACAAATATTAAATGTCAAAGAAGTAATAATGATATTGGTGTTGGTTATCAAGTAGATAATTATGATTCTGTTGTAAAGAAAAATAAGTGTAAAGAAAATTGGGTAAAGAAAAATATAAAGAATTTTGAAGTATTTGCCATAATAGGTATATATTTTGATTTTAGGTGAAGTAAAATAGTGGAGATAGTAGTTGTTGTTTGGAGGATTAAAAGTTGTTTTGTGCTTAGTATAATAATATGTTTTCTTGTGATGAGAGAAGTAAGTTGACGTTGACTGGAGTCAGAGAATTTTAGTACCTGGAAGAATGTTTGAAAAATGGAGAGGATTTTCTGTCTTAAATCTTGTTTTGTTATTTGGAAAAATTATTAATTAAGAAAGCCAATGCCTAGTAACATAAACCAATGCATCTAAGGGGAAGCATATCAGTTGTAGATATGGAGATAGATAAAGCCACTATTTTAAATTTTGTTTGCATGTTTCAGAGTTTTGGTGGTGTTGTGACCGCGGTCCTGAGCTGGCCGGAGCGTCAGAACAGGAGCGTTGAGTGCCTCATGGCCTTATGGTGTTGGGATCTCTCCTGAGAAGTCCAGTAAGGTCAGAAGGTACGATCAGCATCATGGGACCAAGGGTAAGTGATTGAATTTTTTTTATAAACACTACAGGGGGTTGTGGCAACATATCTGAACTGACCCTTTTAGAAAAGTGTGAATGAGTCAATGAAAGTTTTTATGTTTCGACATAAAACCTTTCATTGAGGGGGTTTTGTAACGGGACAAACAAGGCCTGTTGTCATAATTATGGGGTTTGAGGATGTTACAGAATATTTTTATTGTATTCATGTTATATAAAGTATGGTTAGGTCCATTTTCCCTATGTCTGCACAAACAACGCAGTTTCATCGATACGATTTACTTCAAGGCCGAAGGCGTACGTGTGAAAGAGAATGTATAAAATGGCGATTCTGATCGACACTAACAAAATGATATTACAAATATTGACACACGTCTCAACAATGACGAGGAACAATGTCGTCAGCTGATGCAGACGAATAGTGGATCACAATTGATCCCCTCCACCTGTTGACAGTTCGACACTATGTCTGCCCACTCTGAATAACTTTGTCATGGCGACAACATGTATATTTCTTTCTGGTAAAAAATAACCAGCTAAGTGTAAATCAAAATTCAAAAATGTAACCAGAAGTAAACAGTGAAAGTTACTAATCTTACTTATGTAAATTCAGTGCAACAACGGACTAAAACAGACAGTACAACCAACACCGACGTACGCCGACCAACGGCCAGAACATGGAAAACGTCTGAACTACACAACACCTACTAACTTCAGGAAAGTCATTATTACAACTATTCTTATTTTCAAAATTTAGAGCTCTAACAAAATATTCAATGCACAAACTTTATTATCTGTAATATTAGTATGTGAGGGAGAGAGTGCAAGCAAAACTAGGCATTGGTTTATGAATAAAAGTGATATTGTGACACAATTACTCAATAAGAGATCGCAATTACTATAGCTATATATATATGTGTAAAAGGTTTATTTTATGATATTGTTTTGAATCGTATGAGATCGAAAACAGTAATGTTAACTGAGGTGAAGAAGGAGCGGAATTGTGTGGCCACCATTTGAATAATGACACCTGTGTAACTTAACCCTTTTCATGTAAATGAATAACCTGAAAAGCAATTAAATCTGTGTTATTTCTAAACAAATTTGTGTGAGATATTATTTCGATAACCCAGATTGCTTCCGTCTCTTGTTTAACGACACTTTGGCACCCTTAGGTATATTTAACACATTCAGTGTAAACGAATTGAGCACGTGGCATCCGGAGCATTACAATACATACTATAGATATGCAAGTGAAGTACCTTATTATGGTAAGTACACACAATTATAAAAAATGTGTTTATTGAGTGAGGTAACAAATGACGACCCGAACAGTGACTTTATTGTTAGTTAACAAATGTCGACCCGAACTAGGGACTTAATTATTCTATCAGTTAACAAATGGCGCCCGAACAGGGACTTTATATAACAAACTATCTTATATAAATGAACCAGAGTACGGAAGCAGACGGGTAGCGAAATATAAATAACACAAAACAACATAGAGTACCAGTGTAGGTTATGTTATGTAGAGTGTATGGTAGAGATACAGTCAAATTTTATATATTTAAAACTCCACAATGGCAAACCGTAGCGAAATAAGCATTACTGAATCGCAAATTATGAGCGAAGGCGATCAATCAAACCAATTGTAAATAAAAGAAACAAAGAGAATGAGATTGTAAAGATTGTGCAAACACTTTTTGAAATACAAAATAATAAATTTGATGTGAAATTTAATGATTTGAAAAGTGGCATTAATGAAATTAAGAAACAAAATTGTCATATTGATAAAAGATTAAATGAGATACATGCACGGTTAGATGAGATAGAGTTAGAAAATACGAAGGGAGTAGAGAAATTAGAGATAAACAAAGACAAGGTAAGTAGGGGAGAAAATTATGACAAAATAAATAAAAGTATGATATTAGAAAATGAGTATGTAAACAGGGGTAGTGATAATGAGATTTTATGGGGAATAGAATATGATAATGATGGAATGATAGTGTGAGTTGAAGGGTTAAAGAGAGTGTGTAAAGAAAGTATAATTGTAAGGGGATTGCAGGGGGTAAAATTTTCCCTTAATGATGGAGTAGGGGGTGAAGCCCATGTGTTTAGGAAGGACGAGAGTGCCTTCGATGTATATTTGGGAGACATATGGTCTACAAATAAAGTCCTTGGTTTTTTTAGTGCACTTCACAGGTGGTGCAATAGTGGTGAATTAGTGTCCCCTGCAAATGTAGAAAGAGAGAATGTAGCTTGGTGTGGTAGAGAGAGATATATTAAAAGAGAGAGATGTTTTGAAAGTGAGAGGTATTGTGAGAGAAAATGAGAAATAGAGGTTTTTAAGATGAGTAGAAATTATGAAGAATTAAGGGAAAAGTTAGGAGGAGAGATGATATATAATAAAAATAAGAACTTACCTTGTAATGAAACGGAAGTAGTAGGAGATAAGGGAAATAATGATTTTATAAATTACCTAATTATGACTAATAATACAGAAGGTGACAGGACAATGACCAATCATGACAGATTAAATGAGTTTGAGGAAAATGATGAAAATTTGAATGGTATATGTACAGTATTTATGATGTTAGTATAAGAGAGTCAATAATAAGCAATGTATATAGATATAAGATAAGATTATTGTTTGATGATGGAAGTTAAATATTTTATTGTGTTTATGAACATTTAATTATGTTGACAGTGTTTTTCAAGATGGACTGCTTTCTGACTGATTTTTGATAAATGATAAAATGATAATTTGGATTGTATATTTTTTGTGTGTATTGGTGTCAGTGTATTTGGGTACTTTTGACGTTATGTATTTTATATTTTTTTTTGTGTAAACCATGTACGGTAGAATTTTAAATAATTTAAGGAAGTTTGATGATGAATTTGAATAATTATGAGATTCAGATTCAAAGGGATAATAAATGATTACGCATATGATATATTTGGATATTGAGTTGTTTTAGGATTGTAAGATAAGTGATGAATTTTCTAGTGGTATATTAAGGTGAAATGTTGTAAAGAGGTTTGGGGATAGCGATAAATAGAGGCATGGGAGTTAGTTAAATAGAGTTAATGGGAGTTAGTGAAAATAAGAATGTTGAGATACAGATAATATATAAAGAGGTGTTAGATATTTTAGGGAAACGGTAGTTAGTGATTATATGTAGAGAGGTGAGTAATGTGAATGGTATATATATTTAATGATGATGATATTTTGTAGTAAGGATCCGGTGTAAGGAGTGATCAGCGTGCGATGTGGCAAGAGACCAACATGCAGCGTTCTGGCAGGCTGAGCAATTTTGGGTTAGAGTGTTTGCCGATATTTGGTGGAGGGCAAGTGGTTAGGAATGGGTATGGCCAGGTAGGGAACACACATTCTAGTACAAAGAGGAGCGGTGCCAGAGGATTTAAATGGGATTAGTGAAGGGGGTTATTATAGAGATATTGGTGTCATAATATATAAATATGGGTGTTAGTAGTGGTTGTTAGTAGAAAAAGGGGTAGTAAGGTTAGATAGACAATTGCCAAAATAAGATAGAGAATAATGAATAACAGAGAGTCACCCAAACTAGACAAGGATTGAGGAAAGGTTAGAAAAGGAAAATTCTTGGTAGGAAGGTAATGTAACTGAAAGGTGAATAATAAGTTTGAAATTTTTTTATAGAATCTTAGGATATAACAAAGGTTAAATAATTAAAAGTTGAAAAGAGTTGATAGTAGTAATGTTATAAAGTTTTGGTACAAGTTGTGTAAATATAAATTGTTTAATATAAATGTAACAATGTTAATGTTTAATGTACAATGTTTTACTATGTTTTTATTATGTTGATGGTACAATAGTGTGTGTGGTTGGGAGGTTGCTACAGGGGTAGCAACGACGACAAATATTAAATGTCAAAGAAGTAATAATGATATTGGTGTTGGTTATCAAGTAGATAATTATGATTCTGTTGTAAAGAAAAATAAGTGTAAAGAAAATTGGGTAAAGAAAAATATAAAGAATTTTGAAGTATTTGCCATAATAGGTATATATTTTGATTTTAGGTGAAGTAAAATAGTGGAGATAGTAGTTGTTGTTTGGAGGATTAAAAGTTGTTTTGTGCTTAGTATAATAATATGTTTTCTTGTGATGAGAGAAGTAAGTTGACGTTGACTGGAGTCAGAGAATTTTAGTACCTGGAAGAATGTTTGAAAAATGGAGAGGATTTTCTGTCTTAAATCTTGTTTTGTTATTTGGAAAAATTATTAATTAAGAAAGCCAATGCCTAGTAACATAAACCAATGCATCTAAGGGGAAGCATATCAGTTGTAGATATGGAGGTAGATAAAGCCACTATTTTAAATTTTGTTTGCATGTTTCAGAGTTTTGGTGGTGTTGTGACCGCGGTCCTGAGCTGGCCGGAGCGTCAGAACAGGAGCGTTGAGTGCCTCATGGCCTTATGGTGTTGGGATCTCTCCTGAGAAGTCCAGTAAGGTCAGAAGGTACGATCAGCATCATGGGACCAAGGGTAAGTGATTGAATTTTTTTTATAAACACTACAGGGGGTTGTGGCAACATATCTGAACTGACCCTTTTAGAAAAGTGTGAATGAGTCAATGAAAGTTTTTATGTTTCGACATAAAACCTTTCATTGAGGGGGTTTTGTAACGGGACAAACAAGGCCTGTTGTCATAATTATGGGGTTTGAGGATGTTACAGAATATTTTTATTGTATTCATGTTATATAAAGTATGGTTAGGTCCATTTTCCCTATGTCTGCACAAACAACGCAGTTTCATCGATACGATTTACTTCAAGGCCGAAGGCGTACGTGTGAAAGAGAATGTATAAAATGGCGATTCTGATCGACACTAACAAAATGATATTACAAATATTGACACACGTCTCAACAATGACGAGGAACAATGTCGTCAGCTGATGCAGACGAATAGTGGATCACAATTGATCCCCTCCACCTGTTGACAGTTCGACACTATGTCTGCCCACTCTGAAGAACTTTGTCATGGCGACAACATGTATATTTCTTTCTGGTAAAAAATAACCAGCTAAGTGTAAATCAAAATTCAAAAATGTAACCAGAAGTAAACAGTGAAAGTTACTAATCTTACTTATGTAAATTCAGTGCAACAACGGACTAAAACAGACAGTACAACCAACACCGACGTACGCCGACCAACGGCCAGAACATGGAAAACGTCTGAACTACACAACACCTACTAACTTCAGGAAAGTCATTATTACAACTATTCTTATTTTCAAAATTTAGAGCTCTAACAAAATATTCAATGCACAAACTTTATTATCTGTAATATTAGTATGTGAGGGAGAGAGTGCAAGCAAAACTAGGCATTGGTTTATGAATAAAAGTGATATTGTGACACAATTACTCAATAAGAGATCGCAATTACTATAGCTATATATATATGTGTAAAAGGTTTATTTTATGATATTGTTTTGAATCGTATGAGATCGAAAACAGTAATGTTAACTGAGGTGAAGAAGGAGCGGAATTGTGTGGCCACCATTTGAATAATGACACCTGTGTAACTTAACCCTTTTCATGTAAATGAATAACCTGAAAAGCAATTAAATCTGTGTTATTTCTAAACAAATTTGTGTGAGATATTATTTCGATAACCCAGATTGCTTCCGTCTCTTGTTTAACGACACTTTGGCACCCTTAGGTATATTTAACACATTCAGTGTAAACGAATTGAGCACGTGGCATCCGGAGCATTACAATACATACTATAGATATGCAAGTGAAGTACCTTATTATGGTAAGTACACACAATTATAAAAAATGTGTTTATTGAGTGAGGTAACAAATGACGACCCGAACAGTGACTTTATTGTTAGTTAACAAATGTCGACCCGAACTAGGGACTTAATTATTCTATCAGTTAACAAATGGCGCCCGAACAGGGACTTTATATAACAAACTATCTTATATAAATGAACCAGAGTACGGAAGCAGACGGGTAGCGAAATATAAATAACACAAAACAACATAGAGTACCAGTGTAGGTTATGTTATGTAGAGTGTATGGTAGAGATACAGTCAAATTTTATATATTTAAAACTCCACAATGGCAAACCGTAGCGAAATAAGCATTACTGAATCGCAAATTATGAGCGAAGGCGATCAATCAAACCAATTGTAAATAAAAGAAACAAAGAGAATGAGATTGTAAAGATTGTGCAAACACTTTTTGAAATACAAAATAATAAATTTGATGTGAAATTTAATGATTTGAAAAGTGGCATTAATGAAATTAAGAAACAAAATTGTCATATTGATAAAAGATTAAATGAGATACATGCACGGTTAGATGAGATAGAGTTAGAAAATACGAAGGGAGTAGAGAAATTAGAGATAAACAAAGACAAGGTAAGTAGGGGAGAAAATTATGACAAAATAAATAAAAGTATGATATTAGAAAATGAGTATGTAAACAGGGGTAGTGATAATGAGATTTTATGGGGAATAGAATATGATAATGATGGAATGATAGTGTGAGTTGAAGGGTTAAAGAGAGTGTGTAAAGAAAGTATAATTGTAAGGGGATTGCAGGGGGTAAAATTTTCCCTTAATGATGGAGTAGGGGGTGAAGCCCATGTGTTTAGGAAGGACGAGAGTGCCTTCGATGTATATTTGGGAGACATATGGTCTACAAATAAAGTCCTTGGTTTTTTTAGTGCACTTCACAGGTGGTGCAATAGTGGTGAATTAGTGTCCCCTGCAAATGTAGAAAGAGAGAATGTAGCTTGGTGTGGTAGAGAGAGATATATTAAAAGAGAGAGATGTTTTGAAAGTGAGAGGTATTGTGAGAGAAAATGAGAAATAGAGGTTTTTAAGATGAGTAGAAATTATGAAGAATTAAGGGAAAAGTTAGGAGGAGAGATGATATATAATAAAAATAAGAACTTACCTTGTAATGAAACGGAAGTAGTAGGAGATAAGGGAAATAATGATTTTATAAATTACCTAATTATGACTAATAATACAGAAGGTGACAGGACAATGACCAATCATGACAGATTAAATGAGTTTGAGGAAAATGATGAAAATTTGAATGGTATATGTACAGTATTTATGATGTTAGTATAAGAGAGTCAATAATAAGCAATGTATATAGATATAAGATAAGATTATTGTTTGACGATGGAGGTTAAATATTTTATTGTGTTTATGAACATTTAATTATGTTGACAGTGTTTTTCAAGATGGACTGCTTTCTGACTGATTTTTGATAAATGATAAAATGATAATTTGGATTGTATATTTTTTGTGTGTATTGGTATCAGTGTATTTGAGTACTTTTGATGTTATGTATTTTATATATTTTTTTGTTTAAACCATGTACGGTAGAATTTTAAATAATTTAAGGAAGTTTGATGATGAATTTGAATAATTATGAGATTTAGATTCAAAGGGATAATAAATGATTAAGCATATGATATATTTGGATATTGAGTTGTTTTAGGATTGTAAGATAAGTGATGAATTTTCTAGTGGTATATTAAGGTGAAATGTTGTAAAGAGGTTTGGGGATAGCGATAAATAGAGGCATGGGAGTTAGTTAAATAGAGTTAATGGGAGTTAGTGAAAATAAGAATGTTGAGATACAGATAATATATAAAGAGGTGTTAGATATTTTAGGGAAACGGTAGTTAGTGATTATATGTAGAGAGGTGAGTAATGTGAATGGTATATATATTTAATGATGATGATATTTTGTAGTAAGGATCCGGTGTAAGGAGTGATCAGCGTGCGATGTGGCAAGAGACCAACATGCAGCGTTCTGGCAGGCTGAGCAATTTTGGGTTAGAGTGTTTGCCGATATTTGGTGGAGGGCAAGTGGTTAGGAATGGGTATGGCCAGGTAGGGAACACACATTCTAGTACAAAGAGGAGCGGTGCCAGAGGATTTAAATGGGATTAGTGAAGGGGGTTATTATAGAGATATTGGTGTCATAATATATAAATATGGGTGTTAGTAGTGGTTGTTAGTAGAAAAAGGGGTAGTAAGGTTAGATAGACAATTGCCAAAATAAGATAGAGAATAATGAATAACAGAGAGTCACCCAAACTAGACAAGGATTGAGGAAAGGTTAGAAAAGGAAAATTCTTGGTAGGAAGGTAATGTAACTGAAAGGTGAATAATAAGTTTGAAATTTTTTTATAGAATCTTAGGATATAACAAAGGTTAAATAATTAAAAGTTGAAAAGAGTTGATAGTAGTAATGTTATAAAGTTTTGGTACAAGTTGTGTAAATATAAATTGTTTAATATAAATGTAACAATGTTAATGTTTAATGTACAATGTTTTACTATGTTTTTATTATGTTGATGGTACAATAGTGTGTGTGGTTGGGAGGTTGCTACAGGGGTAGCAACGACGACAAATATTAAATGTCAAAGAAGTAATAATGATATTGGTGTTGGTTATCAAGTAGATAATTATGATTCTGTTGTAAAGAAAAATAAGTGTAAAGAAAATTGGGTAAAGAAAAATATAAAGAATTTTGAAGTATTTGCCATAATAGGTATATATTTTGATTTTAGGTGAAGTAAAATAGTGGAGATAGTAGTTGTTGTTTGGAGGATTAAAAGTTGTTTTGTGCTTAGTATAATAATATGTTTTCTTGTGATGAGAGAAGTAAGTTGACGTTGACTGGAGTCAGAGAATTTTAGTACCTGGAAGAATGTTTGAAAAATGGAGAGGATTTTCTGTCTTAAATCTTGTTTTGTTATTTGGAAAAATTATTAATTAAGAAAGCCAATGCCTAGTAACATAAACCAATGCATCTAAGGGGAAGCATATCAGTTGTAGATATGGAGATAGATAAAGCCACTATTTTAAATTTTGTTTGCATGTTTCAGAGTTTTGGTGGTGTTGTGACCGCGGTCCTGAGCTGGCCGGAGCGTCAGAACAGGAGCGTTGAGTGCCTCATGGCCTTATGGTGTTGGGATCTCTCCTGAGAAGTCCAGTAAGGTCAGAAGGTACGATCAGCATCATGGGACCAAGGGTAAGTGATTGAATTTTTTTTATAAACACTACAGGGGGTTGTGGCAACATATCTGAACTGACCCTTTTAGAAAAGTGTGAATGAGTCAATGAAAGTTTTTATGTTTCGACATAAAACCTTTCATTGAGGGGGTTTTGTAACGGGACAAACAAGGCCTGTTGTCATAATTATGGGGTTTGAGGATGTTACAGAATATTTTTATTGTATTCATGTTATATAAAGTATGGTTAGGTCCATTTTCCCTATGTCTGCACAAACAACGCAGTTTCATCGATACGATTTACTTCAAGGCCGAAGGCGTACGTGTGAAAGAGAATGTATAAAATGGCGATTCTGATCGACACTAACAAAATGATATTACAAATATTGACACACGTCTCAACAATGACGAGGAACAATGTCGTCAGCTGATGCAGACGAATAGTGGATCACAATTGATCCCCTCCACCTGTTGACAGTTCGACACTATGTCTGCCCACTCTGAATAACTTTGTCATGGCGACAACATGTATATTTCTTTCTGGTAAAAAATAACCAGCTAAGTGTAAATCAAAATTCAAAAATGTAACCAGAAGTAAACAGTGAAAGTTACTAATCTTACTTATGTAAATTCAGTGCAACAACGGACTAAAACAGACAGTACAACCAACACCGACGTACGCCGACCAACGGCCAGAACATGGAAAACGTCTGAACTACACAACACCTACTAACTTCAGGAAAGTCATTATTACAACTATTCTTATTTTCAAAATTTAGAGCTCTAACAAAATATTCAATGCACAAACTTTATTATCTGTAATATTAGTATGTGAGGGAGAGAGTGCAAGCAAAACTAGGCATTGGTTTATGAATAAAAGTGATATTGTGACACAATTACTCAATAAGAGATCGCAATTACTATAGCTATATATATATGTGTAAAAGGTTTATTTTATGATATTGTTTTGAATCGTATGAGATCGAAAACAGTAATGTTAACTGAGGTGAAGAAGGAGCGGAATTGTGTGGCCACCATTTGAATAATGACACCTGTGTAACTTAACCCTTTTCATGTAAATGAATAACCTGAAAAGCAATTAAATCTGTGTTATTTCTAAACAAATTTGTGTGAGATATTATTTCGATAACCCAGATTGCTTCCGTCTCTTGTTTAACGACACTTTGGCACCCTTAGGTATATTTAACACATTCAGTGTAAACGAATTGAGCACGTGGCATCCGGAGCATTACAATACATACTATAGATATGCAAGTGAAGTACCTTATTATGGTAAGTACACACAATTATAAAAAATGTGTTTATTGAGTGAGGTAACAAATGACGACCCGAACAGTGACTTTATTGTTAGTTAACAAATGTCGACCCGAACTAGGGACTTAATTATTCTATCAGTTAACAAATGGCGCCCGAACAGGGACTTTATATAACAAACTATCTTATATAAATGAACCAGAGTACGGAAGCAGACGGGTAGCGAAATATAAATAACACAAAACAACATAGAGTACCAGTGTAGGTTATGTTATGTAGAGTGTATGGTAGAGATACAGTCAAATTTTATATATTTAAAACTCCACAATGGCAAACCGTAGCGAAATAAGCATTACTGAATCGCAAATTATGAGCGAAGGCGATCAATCAAACCAATTGTAAATAAAAGAAACAAAGAGAATGAGATTGTAAAGATTGTGCAAACACTTTTTGAAATACAAAATAATAAATTTGATGTGAAATTTAATGATTTGAAAAGTGGCATTAATGAAATTAAGAAACAAAATTGTCATATTGATAAAAGATTAAATGAGATACATGCACGGTTAGATGAGATAGAGTTAGAAAATACGAAGGGAGTAGAGAAATTAGAGATAAACAAAGACAAGGTAAGTAGGGGAGAAAATTATGACAAAATAAATAAAAGTATGATATTAGAAAATGAGTATGTAAACAGGGGTAGTGATAATGAGATTTTATGGGGAATAGAATATGATAATGATGGAATGATAGTGTGAGTTGAAGGGTTAAAGAGAGTGTGTAAAGAAAGTATAATTGTAAGGGGATTGCAGGGGGTAAAATTTTCCCTTAATGATGGAGTAGGGGGTGAAGCCCATGTGTTTAGGAAGGACGAGAGTGCCTTCGATGTATATTTGGGAGACATATGGTCTACAAATAAAGTCCTTGGTTTTTTTAGTGCACTTCACAGGTGGTGCAATAGTGGTGAATTAGTGTCCCCTGCAAATGTAGAAAGAGAGAATGTAGCTTGGTGTGGTAGAGAGAGATATATTAAAAGAGAGAGATGTTTTGAAAGTGAGAGGTATTGTGAGAGAAAATGAGAAATAGAGGTTTTTAAGATGAGTAGAAATTATGAAGAATTAAGGGAAAAGTTAGGAGGAGAGATGATATATAATAAAAATAAGAACTTACCTTGTAATGAAACGGAAGTAGTAGGAGATAAGGGAAATAATGATTTTATAAATTACCTAATTATGACTAATAATACAGAAGGTGACAGGACAATGACCAATCATGACAGATTAAATGAGTTTGAGGAAAATGATGAAAATTTGAATGGTATATGTACAGTATTTATGATGTTAGTATAAGAGAGTCAATAATAAGCAATGTATATAGATATAAGATAAGATTATTGTTTGATGATGGAAGTTAAATATTTTATTGTGTTTATGAACATTTAATTATGTTGACAGTGTTTTTCAAGATGGACTGCTTTCTGACTGATTTTTGATAAATGATAAAATGATAATTTGGATTGTATATTTTTTGTGTGTATTGGTGTCAGTGTATTTGGGTACTTTTGACGTTATGTATTTTATATTTTTTTTTGTGTAAACCATGTACGGTAGAATTTTAAATAATTTAAGGAAGTTTGATGATGAATTTGAATAATTATGAGATTTAGATTCAAAGGGATAATAAATGATTAAGCATATGATATATTTGGATATTGAGTTGTTTTAGGATTGTAAGATAAGTGATGAATTTTCTAGTGGTATATTAAGGTGAAATGTTGTAAAGAGGTTTGGGGATAGCGATAAATAGAGGCATGGGAGTTAGTTAAATAGAGTTAATGGGAGTTAGTGAAAATAAGAATGTTGAGATACAGATAATATATAAAGAGGTGTTAGATATTTTAGGGAAACGGTAGTTAGTGATTATATGTAGAGAGGTGAGTAATGTGAATGGTATATATATTTAATGATGATGATATTTTGTAGTAAGGATCCGGTGTAAGGAGTGATCAGCGTGCGATGTGGCAAGAGACCAACATGCAGCGTTGTGGCAGGCTGAGCAATTTTGGGTTAGAGTGTTTGGTGGAGGGCAAGTGGTTAGGAATGGGTATGGCCAGGTAGGGAACACACATTCTAGTACAAAGAGGAGCGGTGCCAGTGGATTTAAATGGGATTAGTGAAGGGGGTTATTATAGAGATGTTGGTGCCATAATATATAAATATGGGTGTTGTAACTGGAAATTTTGGCCTATTTTTGGGGTAATGAATGAATTTGTATTTTTTTTAATAAAGCAAATAACATTTTTATGATAATTGGGACAAAACGTAAACAAAAAGATATATTTTGTTAGAAGCGGCAGTGGTAGCACTGATTGCGAAAATTATTCAGAAATTATTATTGTGAAACGACAAAATCTACAGACCGCAAAACTGTGCCAAGGTCAACAAATGACCTACAACAACTGTAAACAAATTATGTAACTGAGCATCGGACGATCTTACGTCAGAGACGGTCCCCGCTGTGGAATGCAGTTATGAAACAAAAATAGTACGCTGGCGTAGTAATACGAACTTGAAAGCAATAAGGATTGGTCATATAACCACGGCGACAACACAAAATAGTACCGTTTGTCTAATTCCAGTATAAAATTACTCAGTGAGCTGGCCGGTCACATATAAAGTTCCGGAACGTAAATCGCGGGCGCCCGCAACCTAGAAAATGTGAATAACATATATATAAAATGTAAATTAAACACTTAACGGTTAATACCGTTATTATAGTACATCAAAATGTGAAAGAAGTAATACAAACTCAATAGAATCAGTAAATTCAGTGAAAACAGCTAGCTATGTTGTGCGGATAACATCTTCAGGCCTCAATGAACAGATAAGTAACATATCGGGATAAAACAAAACTTTAAATGAAAATTCAAGTATTCAATATTTTAATAGACGGAAATAAAATTTTCAACATAAAATGAGATCTCTAAAAGCCTAAGTAACTGAGTGTGTGTGTGCGTGTGTATGTGAGAATGTATTTAAACAAAGAAGGCTGGTTTGTGTTCCCTTAGGAAATTTATTTTAAGAGCTTGTTATTGTATTGTGAGTAAGTAAATTCGTATATAAGAGTTTCAATGTAGAAACAATTATTATTCGCTAACAAGTTTTGTCTGTACGATTTTCTTTTGTAAAAAATCTTAAGAATTATTTGGGTTGCAAGGGGTTGAGTAAAAGAAATATGAAAAATAATAAAGCATTAATAAAATTTAATTATTAATGAACAAATAAATGATTGTTATTATTTAAGCAACCATATTCTGTTCTCCCGGTTCGCTGATTCGAACCTTGGTAAGTATATATAGTTTTTTTCTTGTAGTTGGTATTACAAGATGGTGCCCGAAGAAATTATTTAGAAATTAAACAATGAGTCAAAAGTAAAATCAATTATATTTTATTAATATCAATAAAGTAATAATATTACAATTGGCTTGTGAACAGGGACATTTATATAAATATATTTATATAAATATGGCCTACTGGGAGAGCAGAATGGTTGTTTGAAGTAACAAAGAATTTTTTTGAGGTACGTGAAAATAGACGTACAAGGATAAGGTTATGTTGTGATTATGTGTAGTATAGTATGTGTAAATAGAATATCTTTTTGATAATAAGTATATGTTATATATAGTAATATTTTGAAAAGAAATATATGTTGTAATATAATTAAAAATATTACAAATATAAAAGATAAAAATAAAAATAATTGAAATATATAGAGAGATATTGTGTGTGTATTACGTATTGATATTTTGTTTATCACTGGGTCAGTCTGACTCCTTAAAGTCCCACTGTTAGGCTAGTCAAATTGTGATATAATTTCAAATGTAATAATAAATAGAATATAGAAATATTGATGATAAGAATATGTTATAACTAGGTGTGTTTGATTGATAAATAATAAATACATCAAACTTTAAAAATTCTGCAAATATTTTTTCTCGTTCTTGTATAGAGTTTGTTGGAATGATTTAATTTAATTAATTAATAATTAATTAATTATTTGAGTTTGTAATTTCCTCCTATATCTATTCTCTCTATGTGAATTATGTTTTTGCTTAATAAAAAATAATAATAACATTAATGGTAGAAATAAAAACAATGCTGGTAACTGAATACTGATTTGCGTTTATTCATTCAAAATTGTGCGCCAGTCAGACTGCGCATGTCCCAGGCACTGGCAAATATTCGCCACAGTCGGCAGTGAGAAAGATTAACAAATATATTTTTTACAAGTTTAAATTTATGGTTCTTTTAACGAGTCGAAATGGTCATAGGGAAAGGAACAAGATACATTTAACAGGTATTCTTAAACTAAATGTTAATATCTGAAATAGAACAGAATTATTATTACAATTGTCAATTAGAAAGAAATTATTTAAATTTCGAACCAAGTCGAAGAAATGACGTCACTCTGCTCCAGGCAGCACTGGTCGATCGTCTGTATAGAAATTCAGCAATGGCCGCCGTCTGCTCGATTTTATTTGCTATGACGCCGTTGGAATTGAAGATCTTCTCCCACAGAAATAAAACGATGTTCCCTTTTTCTGCAAAGTGGTGTTGGTCCAAAATATTGTGTTGAATGTCTCCTCGTCGTCTGCGATGTCGAATTCTGGATGGATCTCTTGTGTAGTGTGATGTTCAAATATGTGTGTTGGTTCTTTGTGAATTCGTTCCAAAATTTGTTCAAATGGCTGTCGATTTCTGGCGTTAAGTTTTATGGTGTTATTCTGTGTTTTTGGAAACTTGTGAAGTGTTAGACATAGATAGATAATATTATTTCACTTGTTAGTTCATCTCCGTTACACGCCACATAACCACACTTGGTTTTAATATAAATTATTTGGTTTTCAAAACTCCACTAATACATTTTTCAACTGTTCAGCTTTGCGATTAACAATAGACTAAACGACGCAACGTCGTCGTTTTAGGGCAATTTGTGGTATGTCTTTTTCCTCTTCATATTGTTTAATTATAAAATATCTGTCTAAGACTTGTTTCACTATCTAACTATACATAACAAGTTTTCTTATTTTTTACTGTATTTCCAATATTTCTTAATTTTACATGAATCTAACTATTCAGTAATATTGATTATTTAATTTTACATCTTTTGATATATAGCTGGGTTTGTTTCAAACTCATTTAAGCCCAAAAATTACAATTTTATATAATAATTGTATGCCCCATATTTTGTACAAATTCAGTGTTTTAAAGGTTTTTATTTGTTTTTTCGGTATAATATTTCCATGGAATACACCTAATAACTCCGTAATTACTTTGTTGTTAATAATTTGGTTATTAAAACATTTCAATATTGATTAATTTGCTGTTTAGTCTGATTTGATTACTATCATAAGCCTATTTTTGACTGTTTCCAAAAGAAGTTAGTTTTCTTTCTTTTGTCATTCTATTTGCTATTAACTGTATCTGTATTAATTATATTTTCAATTTCTGTATTGTATGTATTGAATTCTATTCCTATTACATAGATTAATTCTTTGATAGATAGTTTTTTTGGTTTATAGGCCATTCTGTGTTTACAAACATAGTGTCTTGGTGGGTCTGTTTGTACATTATACATGGTTTACTGATTTGAATAAAACTATTACATTTTTATGCCCTACTTGCCTCTCTGACTTACACAATGGAAAATTAAATGACATGATTTTAAATACAATAGAATATCTTGTATCTACTAAACTTTCTTTATACTAATAACATCATTGAACCATAACATGAACATCTTATGCCTAATTTTAACAAAAACATCTTATTATCAACTATTTTCCATATATCACCTAATTTTAACAAAAACATCTTATTCCTATTATTTTTTCCTGTATCATCAAATGATAACAACATAGCTTATCCTAGACATAATTTAATTAGAAAACATAAAAAACTCCTATTACTAGTAATGTTGTCAGTCCTTAGACCGTCTTTCATTTCAATGGTTTTATTATTATTATTCTACACTCATGGTAGTCTTTTTATAATACTTAAACCTCATTGAAGATTTTTTCATAGATTTTTTAACTATGTTTCTCACTGTACACTCTGTAGTTCCTTAATTTTGTTATCTCACTTCACTTTATTGTATTCTACACTCTGGTAGTCTTTTTAGTGAGTTCTACTCTATGGTAGTCTCTTTTGACATTTTTTGACATGTTACACTTACAACTAATATACAATTTGTTTTTATAGTATTGTATCTTGTAACTTGTTTGGGGTTTACCTATATCGGTTTCAATTTTGTCTCATGGTATTTATTATATGATTAACATTTTGTTTTGGCATATCTCTTCCTGTTTCTGGTCTCTTTGTTGGAATCTTGATATGTTTCGTCCCTTCTTCAAATATCACATTAGTAGTTTCCTTATTAAAATGGTTTCATGACAGATTATTTCCTTTTTTTATGGTCCTTCCCTTTTTGTACTGCTTCCCCAATCTACTGGGTATACTGCTGGTTTAACTGGTTTTTTCATAGTAGGTTATTTTAATTAATGGTTTTCTTTATTATCTTCCATTTTTATTAACATTTTATAGACTTAATTATACAGTTTCTAGTGTAATCCTTAAACAATTTATTCTTCTCACTCACTATGGAACTTTCTCTTTTATTCATGTAACATTAATTCAAATGTTTAGTGTGATAATTTTGTTATGTTACATATGCTCTCCTGTAAAAGTGATTAGTTCAGATCATACTCTGTATGGATGAAATAATTACTACTAATTCTTTTGTATTTACATTTTCTCCGTGATTACATGTTTTCACTTTATATACCTTCTTTTTCCACCATTGCTTCCTCTCAGCTGATGTGTATCTCCTTCATTAGTTTCTTTTTTCATTGATAAGTGATCTTCAATCTTGTGTATAACATTATCATTTTATATTCCTTCTTATTTGGTGCTTCCTCACCAGTATGTTTACTCCCTAACATTCCCTAACAAATTAATTGGAACAGTTCAGAGTGGCACTTTTGGCTTCAATCCCTGCTGTCCAATACTTCAATTGAGTCCAGAGGTATTATCATCTCTGCTCAACACATAAGACTGATGGCATTTTCTACATCCAGTCATAAAAATAAATAAACAGTAAAAGTAGTCATTTTTGACTAAAATAAACATCTTTAGATTCTTCACTTCATAATACGTTATATTAATTAATACTTTTATACACTTGACTCTTCTTCTCTCTTAAAGCTTATTCCATATTAGGTGGTTTAGGTATGTGGTATCATATACATTTCATCATGTTTACATAGTAAGTAGTATTTATATTTACTCTTTCTACCATCTGGTATCCATTGAGTTACTTTTATTGCTCATGGTATAACATGAATTAATTCTTTATCATTTTCACTATAACAGTGGTTGTTGTAACAGCATTATCATTATTAGTATCAGGTTTTTGTTTTTTGGTTTCTGGTCTCACTATTTGGTCTTTAGTGAGCTGGTCCTTCTTCATTGTTCCATTTTTATTAAATTATTTTCTGTGTGAGTTTGGTTAATTTGTTCGATTGAGTCATATGACATTCTGGTTTCCTTTCTCCCTTAGAATTTTGTATCTCTTTCTTACAAAATCTTTTTTCATATTTCAGAGTTATTTCTCCTCATTTGTATGAGTAATGATGTGAGTTTAATGTTTCTTAATTTTAGACATTTTTATTCAACTACATTCTTTCTTATTCATAGTTGTCTTTCAAATATTTTGGTATAAGTTGTACTTATTATTGTTTTGAATTTTGAAGTTATTATTCCTCAAAATTCTTTTTTCATTCGTAATAGTCTTTGAATGTTTGTGTAAGTGGTACTTACTAATTATTTTGAATTTGGACAATTATTATCTCCCTCCAAATTCTTTTTACTTGCATAGTAGTCTTTGAATATTTGTGTAGCTTGTACCTACTATTGCTTTTGAATTTTGAAGCTTGTTATGTTCAAAATTCTTTTTATTTATTCACAATAATCCTTCAAATGTTTTGTTGTAAGTTGTGCTTACTGATTTTTGGAATTTTGTAGTTTTATTCTTATCAAAATTCTTATTTTGTTCACAATATTCTTTCTGATATTTGGTGTAAGTTGTGCTTACGGATTTTTGAATTTGGTACTTATCTATTTAGCAAAATTCTTTTTTCATTCACAATATTCTTTCAGATATTTGGTGTAAGTTGTACTTACTAGCTTTTTGAATTTTGTAATTTTATTCTTATCAAATTCACAATTTCTTCATAATGGTTTTAACTTATAATTATGAGTCCTCCAAATATTTTTTAATGGATAACTGATTATAAGTTCCTTTTACTTTATTCGAAATGATATCCTTTAGTACATATGTATTGTTATTATTGCTTTTAACAATCAGGTATGGGCCGGTATACAGCAGTAATAACTTTTTGGTAATGCCTTCCAAAGTACTGGGTAATTCCCTGTTTTTTAGCAGTACCTTTTCTCCAACTTCATAGTTTATTATTTTCTTAACAGCCTTTTGATATTTGTTCTTGCGCATTTCCTGGTCTTCAGCCAATTTATTGTAGAATCTAATTCGATTGAATTTGTATTCTTGACTCCTAGGGAACTCTATTATGTCTTGTATTTCTCTCGGAGGTGGTCTTTCATACATCGCCGTGTATGGCGTGGTACCAATAGCGGTGTGATATGACAAATTAAGGAATTCTTCAGTCGCTAATAAATATTCTTGCCACTTCTTTTGTTGGTTATAGCAATAAGTCCGTAATATTCTTCCGACCTCTCGCAGTACCCTCTCCGCTGGATTGCTGCTGGGGTGGTAGACAGACGTCTTGTATGTCTTAATGCCCAGTGTATTCAGAGTGTTTCTCCACCGCCAACCCTTAAATTGCGTTCCATGGTTGGTGATTATGGATGTCGGGCTTCCTACCTCTGGAATGTAATGATTTGTTATTATTTCTAGAGTCTTCAGAGTGGTGGCTCTGTTCACAGGGTATAGTTTTGTAAATTTTGTAAAATGATCCATCATAATAACAATATACTTGTATTGATGGCGTCCGCCACTGCGGGGAAATGGACCACATATGTCCAGAAAGACCTTTTCCAGTTTGGCTTGTGAGGTAATCGGTATCATCATACCTTCCTTTCTCTCATTGTTGGTTTTCACCAATTGACATATCATACAGGTTTTAAGGTAGTTTCTAGTTTTTCTATTGATACTTTTTATGTGACAATTCTCTTCTATTGCCTTGATCACCTTCATGGCTCCCATGTGACCGTATCGTAGGTGATAGTCCAGAATGATATCCCTTTCGATTGTAGGAGGGATCATGATCTTCCAAACGTCTTCGTCAAAGGATGTCTTGATGAATAAAATCCCATTATGTATACAATAAAATTTGTTTATTGTGTCATCTTGGTTGGAGAGACGAAGTTTAATAGAGTTTAACTTCGGATCGGACTGCTGGTGTTTGCTGATGTCCTGCATTATCTTCTCTAAATCAGATCTGTCCTTAATAATGTTATAGATTTTCAAAATGCTCTCCTTTTTGCCTTCGAATGTTTGTTCTTCCAGATTCACTCTTGACAATATGTCGGCTACTACATTTTTACTCCCAGGAACATACTCCCACTGTATATCGTATTCCTGTAGGGCGAGTACCCATCTGGTCAATCTACCATGGCTTAATTTGCACCTTCTTAGAAATGATATTGACTTGTGATCTGTTCGGACAGTCACTGGATATCCGAGGATATACGTCCGAAACTTCCCGCAGGCAAAGACTAGACTTAGCAGTTCTTTTTCCGTCACATTATAGTTCTTCTCACACTGGTTAAGGGTTCTGCTAGCAAAGCTCACTACTAGATGGTTTCCACTTTCATCTTCTTGGTACAGTGTTGAACCCAAGCTAATGTTACTAGCATCACAGTTTAGAAAGAAGGGTCGGTTAAAATCTGGATGGTTGAGCATTACTGCATCTAAGAATTTCTCTTTAATTGATTTGAAGGTCTCGTCTTGTTCTTGACCCCATCGCCATTTATTCTTGGACGATAACTGGTACTGAAACTGGGCTGTTAGTTCGGAATAATTATTCTGGAACTTCCTATAATAGTTACATAGGCCCAAAAATGATTGTAGTTGCCTTCTGTTTTTTGGTGTAGGGAATCGTTGTATGGCGTCTACCTTTTCTGTTGATGGTGTTATTCCTTGACTGTTTAGCTGGAAACCCAGGAATTGAACTTCTTTAGCTATAAGCTTGGACTTGTCCAGTTTAAGGGTGACATTATTCTCAGCAAGCTTCTTCAAAACATACTCCACCCAATAACAGTGTTCCTCCCAGCTGGTTGATGTTATTAGGAGATCATCAACATAGACAGTTGTGAATTGGAGCGCTTCTGGTCCTAGTATATGATCCATACAGGCGACAAAAACAGCTACTGAATTAACCAACCCGAAGGGCAATCTCTTAAACTGATAATTGCGCCCTTCGAAGATGAACGCCATGTATTGCCGGCTTGCTGGGTGCAACTCCACTTGCCAATAGCCGCATACCGTATCCCAAGTGGTAATGAATCGTGTTCCGTGGAACCTCTTCAAAATTTCATCAATTTCGCCAGGTGAGGTACGATCGTTTATTATCATCTTATTTATCTCCCGAGCGTCAAGGCAAAGTCTTACCTTCCCATTTTTCTTTTGTATGGCCACAATTGGGCTAGTGTATGGCGATTGACTGCTCTCGATGATATCTCTACGGATCATATTCTGGATCTCTGATCGTACGGCTTCTTTCAAAGATTGTGCTATTGGGTATGACTTTCGGTTGAATTCTACCGGTTCTCTGAATCGTATTGAGCATTGGTAGTTCCGGATCTTTCCAGGTTCGTCAGAAAATACAGCTCGATATTTCTCATATATTTCTACCAATTGATTCAGCTGGTTTTCCGTTAATTGCTCATTAGTATTGTGGCACTGGAAGTTACGTATCTCTTGGATCTTTTGTTTCCATAGGTCTTCCTCCGAGTCTTGATGTACTGGCTTGTTGTTTGTTGAGTGGTTGGATAAGTAATTCACCTTATTTTGGTGGTCGAGAAGTTGTCTGGAGTCTAAAGTCTTGTTATCAGTTAAATTGGCTATCCAGGTTGAACCTTCAGCAAAGAGTGATACCTTTCCTCGGCACAAGTCGATAATTGCTGAGTTTCGGCGCAATATGTCGCATCCTATCATGATGTTGAAAGGTAATCCGGCTGCAACAAGAAATATCATATCCACACTAATGCCTTGACTTTTGACATTGAGGGATACCTGCTTTCTTATGGTCTTGTTCTGTCGGCCGGTAGCTCCTACAAGTACAATGTTATTAATAGGTAGTACCGGTAAGTTTTTATGGCATTCCTGCTGTATCCGGTCCAATTCATTTCGATTTATTATGGAGACATTGGCTCCAGTGTCTATCATTATAGGAACAGAAACACCTTCAATTTCTGCGATTATGTATATTATTTCATTATCATTATTTTTAATATTAAGCTCACTTTCTTCTAATAGGTCCTTACGGATATCCTTTAAATAATTGCTGTATATTATGGTAAAATTTTTTCTGTTTTTCTTCACATTCATACCTACTTGATTAAACCCAGCAGATTGGAGCAGTAAAGGGTCGTTGGATTTTATTACTGCCTCCGTTCGTTTAAATGTTCCGCTTCATTACGGGTCAGGCCGTTGGAAGCGTCAGCTGGAAGTCCTGAGGCTGTTTCGTTTGGTTCTGCTCGATCGTCTGGTTGGGCTTCTGTTACAGGTAGTCTTCGCTGATTATCCAGGCTGGAACTACGTCTGGGCTCGTACTCTCTGTACCTATTACTTCCCTGGCTCCCTTGGAAGGTCTCGTACTCGTAGTATCGGCTCCTTCTTTGAGGCTGGTACCTCCTGTGTCCACTGCCTTCTGCTCGGATGTAGTTAACATTAGGTCGATATGCCCTGTAATTGTGGTTACCTCCATTTGGGTAATTTCGGTTATAATTACCATGATAATTATTATTATTAGAAAGGTTGGGGTTCCTCTGACCATTTTAAACATAGTTACTATTATTATTGTAATAACCGTTGTTATTTTGGGGACGGCTATTATTATTATTATTATTATTGTTGTGGTTGTTGTTATTATTATTATTCATACGAGGAATATTACTATTATTATTATTATGGTTAAGCCTCGGCAAATTATTGTTATTTCTAGGGTTATAATTGTACTCGGCATTATTCCGATTTGCGGAATTATAATTGTTATTATTACCCACATTCTGCCGATTATTATTATTATTCAAATTATTGTTGTTATTCCTTGGTTCCGGCTTTTCATACCTCCTGCGACTTTGACGGTAATAGTCTTCGTGCTCGTACATCTCTAAAAGCTCGGTCATGGCTTGCACCGTTTTTATTTGACTGTTTCGTCTGGCTCTGATAATATCCTCCTCGTAGTGGTATGAGAGTTTGCTGACCAGGCATTCTTCCGGTATTCGGGGCTCTAGATGTTTGGCCACGCACACCTTTCCCAAAAAGTACGCCGTTAAAGTTTGGTTTCCATAAGGGTTGTACTTCCCATGACATATCCCGTCTCTGGCGATATTTTGTGTTGATTCCGACCAATAATTGGCTTTGAATAGCCTTCTGAATTGTTGATAGTCGGTCACCTCGTCTCTTATTGCCATCCACCAATTGTCTGCTATTTCCTTGAACGATTCGTCCAGCACCTCTTTGTTCTCCCTCCAGCGATTACCTCTGTGTTTGGCAAAGTATTCCTCGATTCTTGCTAGGAATTCCATGGGTTTATTTTTATAAAACCTGAAGTTAATCCCTTCACGATTTTCACTGTTGGGACAACTGGTAATGGTTGTCGGTCGACTATGGAATAGGTCTATATCGGTCTGGTTCTGTCGTACCTGACTGTTGATACTGGTCACAGCAGCTTCAATGCCGTCGCATTTTTCTGTGAATCGGTCCTGCACTCGCTCCCAGTCTTCCCGTGTTTCCTTTAGTTTTTCCTCTAACGTCTTCCTAGTCGTTTCTTCAATGGTGTTAACCTTCGTATTTATTTCTGTCCTGATAATCTGTACTTCCCGTTCAGTTTGACTCCATTTTTCATCAGCTCTGGTAACCTTTTGTTCGATTACCGTTATTTCCTCTTCTATCTTCTTGCTGATGGTCTCGTTGTTTTCAGCTATTTTCTGGCTCAATTCATCCTTCAATATTTCCATTCTTCCGTCTAACCGGTTCATGTTTTCTTGGTTCGTCTCCTTCAATTCTTCTCTCAATTGCTGACTATTATTCTCCATCTTTTTATTGGTTTCTTCCAGTTTCTGGCTTATCTGGGTCAATTCCTCCTTCGATTGCTTATTGTCAGTTTTTATTTCCTCCATTTTCTCCTCCATCTTCTGGATATTTTCCTCCATCTTCTCCTCGATTTTCTGAATATTTTCTTCCATCTTCTCTTCTATCTTCTTACTGTTTGCTTCCATCTTCTCCTCCATCTTCTTGCTAGTATCTCCAATTTTATTGCCCAACTCTTCCTTCAATCGTCGATTATCATTCTTCATTTCCTCCTCCATCTTCTTACTGTTTTCTTCCATTTTCTCCTCCATCTTCTTACTATTCTCCTCCATCTTCTTACTATTCTCCTCCATCTTCTCCTCCATCTCCTTACTATTTTCTTCGATTTTCTTGTTGGTATCTCCGATTTTATTACCCAACTCTTCTTTCAATTGTTGGTTATCGTTTTCCAGCTTCTTACTATTTTCTTCCATTTTCTCCTTTAATTCTTCCTTCGTCGTTTTAAATTCTCTGAGTAACATCTCCATCATTTGATCAAATTTTGTATCTTCCTTTGCGGTGGATTTTTCCGGCTGTTCCTTCTGTGGTGCAGGCTTATTTGGTTCTGCTGGCGGTAACATTAACTCCACATCTTCCACTGGTGTCGCTTCTTTATCCTCCATGTTTATCTCCTGCTCGGCCTCCATAGCCCTTTTTCTTGATGTAGCTCTCCTGTGCATCTCGCTCCCTCTTCCGACCTGTTGACCGTTGCCAAGCTAAAAATAGGAAATTGGACAATCGTCCTTATTTTACAACACTATTACCTCCTATTTAAAGCCCCTTAAGTTGGACGCCAATTTGTAATATAATTAAAAATATTACAAAATAAAAGATAAAAATAAAAATAATTGAAATATATAGAGAGATATTGTGTGTGTATTACGTATTGATATTTTGTTTATCACTGGGTCAGTCTGACTCCTTAAAGTCCCACTGTTAGGCTAGTCAAATTGTGATATAATTTCAAATGTAATAATAAATAGAATATAGAAATATTGATGATAAGAATATGTTATAACTAGGTGTGTTTGATTGATAAATAATAAATACATCAAACTTTAAAAATTCTGCAAATATTTTTTCTCGTTCTTGTATAGAGTTTGTTGGAATGATTTAATTTAATTAATTAATAATTAATTAATTATTTGAGTTTGTAATTTCCTCCTATATCTATTCTCTCTATGTGAATTATGTTTTTGCTTAATAAAAAATAATAATAACATTAATGGTAGAAATAAAAACAATGCTGGTAACTGAATACTGATTTGCGTTTATTCATTCAAAATTGTGCGCCAGTCAGACTGCGCATGTCCCAGGCACTGGCAAATATTCGCCACAGTCGGCAGTGAGAAAGATTAACAAATATATTTTTTACAAGTTTAAATTTATGGTTCTTTTAACGAGTCGAAATGGTCAGAGGGGAAGGAACAAGATACATTTAACAGGTATTCTTAAACTAAATGTTAATATCTGAAATAGAACAGAATTATTATTACAATTGTCAATTAGAAAGAAATTATTTAAATTTCGAACCAAGTCGAAGAAATGACGTCACTCTGCTCCAGGCAGCACTGGTCGATCGTCTGTATAGAAATTCAGCAATGGCCGCCGTCTGCTCGATTTTATTTGCTATGACGCCGTTGGAATTGAAGATCTTCTCCCACAGAAATAAAACGATGTTCCCTTTTTCTGCAAAGTGGTGTTGGTCCAAAATATTGTGTTGAATGTCCCCTCGTCGTCTGCGATGTCGAATTCTGGATGGATCTCTTGTGTAGTGTGATGTTCAAATATGTGTGTTGGTTCTTTGTGAATTCGTTCCAAAATTTGTTCAAATGGCTGTCGATTTCTGGCGTTAAGTTTTATGGTGTTATTCTGTGTTTTTGGAAACTTGTGAAGTGTTAGACATAGATAGATAATATTATTTCACTTGTTAGTTCATCTCCGTTACACGCCACATAACCACACTTGGTTTTAATATAAATTATTTGGTTTTCAAAACTCCACTAATACATTTTTCAACTGTTCAGCTTTGCGATTAACAATAGACTAAACGACGCAACGTCGTCGTTTTAGGGCAATTTGTGGTATGTCTTTTTCCTCTTCATATTGTTTAATTATAAAATATCTGTCTAAGACTTGTTTCACTATCTAACTATACATAACAAGTTTTCTTATTTTTTACTGTATTTCCAATATTTCTTAATTTTACATGAATCTAACTATTCAGTAATATTGATTATTTAATTTTACATCTTTTGATATATAGCTGGGTTTGTTTCAAACTCATTTAAGCCCAAAAATTACAATTTTATATAATAATTGTATGCCCCATATTTTGTACAAATTCAGTGTTTTAAAGGTTTTTATTTGTTTTTTCGGTATAATATTTCCATGGAATACACCTAATAACTCCGTAATTACTTTGTTGTTAATAATTTGGTTATTAAAACATTTCAATATTGATTAATTTGCTGTTTAGTCTGATTTGATTACTATCATAAGCCTATTTTTGACTGTTTCCAAAAGAAGTTAGTTTTCTTTCTTTTGTCATTCTATTTGCTATTAACTGTATCTGTATTAATTATATTTTCAATTTCTGTATTGTATGTATTGAATTCTATTCCTATTACATAGATTAATTCTTTGATAGATAGTTTTTTTGGTTTATAGGCCATTCTGTGTTTACAAACATAGTGTCTTGGTGGGTCTGTTTGTACATTATACATGGTTTACTGATTTGAATAAAACTATTACATTTTTATGCCCTACTTGCCTCTCTGACTTACACAATGGAAAATTAAATGACATGATTTTAAATACAATAGAATATCTTGTATCTACTAAACTTTCTTTATACTAATAACATCATTGAACCATAACATGAACATCTTATGCCTAATTTTAACAAAAACATCTTATTATCAACTATTTTCCATATATCACCTAATTTTAACAAAAACATCTTATTCCTATTATTTTTTCCTGTATCATCAAATGATAACAACATAGCTTATCCTAGACATAATTTAATTAGAAAACATAAAAAACTCCTATTACTAGTAATGTTGTCAGTCCTTAGACCGTCTTTCATTTCAATGGTTTTATTATTATTATTCTACACTCATGGTAGTCTTTTTATAATACTTAAACCTCATTGAAGATTTTTTCATAGATTTTTTAACTATGTTTCTCACTGTACACTCTGTAGTTCCTTAATTTTGTTATCTCACTTCACTTTATTGTATTCTACACTCTGGTAGTCTTTTTAGTGAGTTCTACTCTATGGTAGTCTCTTTTGACATATTTTTTGACATGTTACACTTACAACTAATATACAATTTGTTTTTATAGTATTGTATCTTGTAACTTGTTTGGGGTTTACCTATATCGGTTTCAATTTTGTCTCATGGTATTTATTATATGATTAACATTTTGTTTTGGCATATCTCTTCCTGTTTCTGGTCTCTTTGTTGGAATCTTGATATGTTTCGTCCCTTCTTCAAATATCACATTAGTAGTTTCCTTATTAAAATGGTTTCATGACAGATTATTTCCTTTTTTTATGGTCCTTCCCTTTTTGTACTGCTTCCCCAATCTACTGGGTATACTGCTGGTTTAACTGGTTTTTTCATAGTAGGTTATTTTAATTAATGGTTTTCTTTATTATCTTCCATTTTTATTAACATTTTATAGACTTAATTATACAGTTTCTAGTGTAATCCTTAAACAATTTATTCTTCTCACTCACTATGGAACTTTCTCTTTTATTCATGTAACATTAATTCAAATGTTTAGTGTGATAATTTTGTTATGTTACAATGTAAAAGATTTTTTAAAATGGCGGATAATAACGAGAATGTCAGCCTAACTGACATTAAATCAGAGAGCCAAATAAATATAGAATTAACCGGAACTGAATCGAAAATTATGGATGAAGTAATTCATTCAACACCAGTCCCGATTAAAAAATCTGAGGATCAAGATGTGATGAAAATGATCCAATTTCTTTGTACCAGTTTCAATAAATTTGATGTAAAGTTAGATGAACAAATTAAATTAAGTAATGTTTTTGACACCAAATTAGAGAGAGGTACAGAATAATAATTTCAATGATAAATTTGACGAGTTGAAAAGCGAAATACATGAACAAAAAATAAAGTACGAAAGCAGTTTTAGGGAGTTAAAAAACCAAATTAACGAAATTAATGAGCATTTAAACCACACTAGTGAAATAATAGAAGTAAACTTTAACAGATTAGAACAGAGTGTTGAAAAGTTAGGTTAAAATGTTATGAATATTAATAATGACAAAATAGTGGGAGAGGTAGTGTTAGATAATAAAATATTGACTAGTGATGATAATGATGTTAATTACAATTCTGAGAGTATAGTGGGGGTAAAGAATACTGGAGAAACATATAATGAGGTAAGTAGGAGTGATGATTATGACGATATAAGTGAAAGTAAGATGTTAAAGAATAATGGGGTAAATATTGAGAATACTGATGAGGTGGTAGAATGTAATAATGGAATGTTAATGTGTGTTTATGAGTCGGAGAGAAGGTGGAGAGAGAGAGTAGATGAGTATGTGGGGCAGAAGGTAAATTTTCCCCTTATTTATGATGAACCAAGGTGTTCAAAAATGTTATTGTTGAAGGGCAAGAGTCCCTTGTTAATGGAAGATTTAAGTTGTTTCCCCTTTTTGTATGATTTAGTACCCTCTGCATGGAGTGAGAGAGAAAATGTGATATGGTGGTATGATGAGAGAGATTTAGAGAGAGAGTTGTGTATTGAGAGAGAGATAGAATTATATAAGTTAAAAAGAAATTATGATGAGTTGAGAGAAAGATTAGAAGGGGTGAAGATAAACCATATAAAATACTTACCTGTTGAAAGAGAGATAGAGAATTATTTTGATGATATCTTTATAAACAATAAACACTTACCTGATGTAATAGTAGAGGAATATAAAAATGATAAAATAGCTTACCTGACGTTGACCAATAATACTGATGGAGACTGGACAATAATAACTTATGTTGACAAGGCTTATGAAATATTAATAGGGAATAACCCTATAAATTATAATGGCATAATGAATGAAATAAAGTTAATGGATTATTATAATAATAATAATAATAATAATAATAACAAATTGTGTGTGGATAACAATGATGCATGTTATAAATATATTCGATATATATACGATGATGGAGGTTGAAATAAAAAATCAGTGAATGGACAATTTAAATATTGTAATTTATGGTAATGACCTGGCAGACCTGGACAATGAAGTGTGAAAAAATGGAACAGTTAATGACAAAAGTTTGTAAATATATTTGTTGTGAATTCAATTGTGTGTATTGTAAAATGTTAGGTAAACAATGTGTATATGTAGTAGAAAAATGTTGTGATAATAATTATAATATTATTAATATTTTGCAGTCTAAATAAATAATAAAAATAATTATGAAGACAATAATTAACGATTTGTAAATTTTGATAATAATTGAAATATGTTGTGTTTTAAAAAACAATTGAAGTAAATAATTTGAGTTGTTTAAATATTGTGATTGAAGGTTATATGTTTGAATTTTATAATGAATTTAAATTATTTGATGAGATTTTAATTTAATAACAATTAATGAATAAATAAATGTCAAATTGTTTAGTTTGTGAAATAACATAATTGTTAAAAGAAATAGGTTAATAATAAAATTTGAAAATCTAATTGCAGCACAGGATAAATAATGAAATGATGATATAAAAGAGTTAATAAATAAGAGTTAATAAGGCGATTACTGCCTTACCAGCACTAATCGTGGTTTTGGTTAGCGGTCAGCTATGGCCATAATCAAGTCCCTTGACCATAGCTGGCTTGAAATTGGTGTATATTAGAAATTAACAGGGGGGGTGAAATTAGGGGAAATCCCGGAACTATGGAACAGCGGCTACCACTCTGTCCGCATGGGGGCAGCAAAGCCAGGTGGTAGACCCGTGTAAGGGCGTTTAATTATAGACAAGAATATGTTGATATTCAGAACATTAAATGTAACGCTGAAGCAAGGACACGGAGATGTCAAATTCCTCCAAAATTTCAGTCCTTGTGGACGCAACTGGACGCCACAGTCCAAGGGGGGTCATAGTGTGTGTGGTAAAGGAGGTTACTCGGGGGAGTAACAAATTAAAAATTTGTTGTAACTTAATAATGATGTCTCGCTACTGAGCTGACTAAATAATTTTGTTTTGATTTGAGAAATGGGTGCATTAGATGTTTCCTATATTGTGTTTATTATGTCTTATTGTGTTAATTGCATGTAGTATGTTAGGAGTTAAGGATTATAAAAATATAATAATGTTTTATAGAATAAGTTTTCAGTGTGTTTAAAGATTTTAAATAAGAATGAAATAAATTTGTGATAGTTAAAATTTTCAATGGGTTGTAAAAGATAGAAGTTGGGTGATAGTAATTGTTTGAGTAAAACGTTTGAGTTAGTCCAAGTTGAAAAATATTGGGGTATTAAAGAGAATAAGAGATGAAGTACAAGTAATAGAGAATTTGAGTATAAGTGGAGACACAGTAGTAATGGAGAATTTATGTAGAATAAAGAGTGATATATTGATGTTTATAAATGATGATGTTATTTTGTAGTTGAAAGTGATGTAATGAGAATGGTAAGTAGAGTTAGCAGGAATTTTGTAAGAGGGGGTGGTGTGATAGGAGTCCACAACAAAAGTGGTTGGGACGGGAAGGGACCGTTTAGCGCCGGAAAGGGTTGCCTAGGGATAAAGTCCAGGAACCAACATAAGGGAATGAGCTCTGGGAGGGAATACACATCCTGAGTACAAAGGGGTAGAGAGTATTTTGTGATAAGGGTAGAATGATGCGAAATGAGTTAAAGTAGTAAGTAGTTAGAGGTAGAGAAGGGTTAGTAGATTTTTTGATAGAGGGGTGTCATATTAGATAAGTAGATTTTGTAAGGGAGCGTTAGAGTAATAAAAGGGGTAAGATTATGGGTAAATGCCAAGTTGATAAAGTGAATTATAATGAATAACTGAGAATCACCCAAGTTAATGAAATAGAATAATAAATGACATTATGTGTAAAACGAAGATGAAAAAAAAAAAAAAATTTTGGAAAGAGAATTAATAAAAGTCAATTGAGATTAAAAGGTTACTTTATGATTTATATGCAAATTTAATGATGTAAAGTGTGTAAATTTTTAAAATAAAATTGTTTATGTTAAGATAATAATAACAACATGAATTATGAATGTACTATGTTTTCTTATGTTATATTGTGTTGTTAGGTATTCTGATCTATGTTAGAAGTAAGTGAAAAAACAAAACCAGTGCTTCTTAACGCAAACCAGCACCGCTAGGGGGAAACAGATCAGTTGGGGATATGGTGTTGTATCAGGCCACTAGTTGATATTTGATTTGTTGTTTCAGTGTTTGGTGATGCTGTGGCGGCGGACCTGAGCTGGCCAGCGCGTCAGAGCAGGGGCGTTAAGTATCTGTCTGACTCTATGGTGTTGGGATCTCAAGAGAGAAGTCCAGTATTGTCATTCAGGTGCGGTCACAGTCACCAGACCAAGGGTGAGTTAATTATAATTTTTTTGTAAACCAGACAGGGGGTTGTGGCGACATATCCTGGCTGATCCCTTTAGCAAGTATGAATGTGTCAATGAGATTTTTTATGCTTCGGCATAAAATCTCTCATTGAGGGGGTATTGTAACGGGACATTTTGGCCTATTTTTGGGGTAATGAATAAATTTGTATTTTTTTTAATAAAGCAAATAACATTTTTATGATAATTGGGACAAAACGTAAACAAAAAGATATATTTTGTTAGAAGCGGCAGTGGTAGCACTGATTGCGAAAATTATTCAGAAATTATTATTGCGAAACGACAAAATCAACAGACCGCAAAACTGTGCCAAGGTCAACAAATGACCTACAACAACTTTAAACAAATTATGTAACTGAGCGTCGGACGATCTTACGTCAGAGACGATCCCCGCTGTGGAATGCAGTTATGAAACAAAAACAGTACGCTGGCGTAGTAATACGAACTTCAAAACAATAAGGATTGGTCATATAACCACGGCGACTACACAAAATAGTGCCGTTTGTCTAATTCCAGTATAAAATTACTCAGTGAGCCGGCCGGTCACATATAAAGTTCCGGAACGTAAATCGCGGGCGCCCGCAACCTAGAAAATGTGAATAACATATATATAAAATGTAAATTAAACACTTAACGGTTAATACCGTTATTATAGTACATCAAAATGTGAAAGAAGTAATACAAACTCAATAGAATCAGTAAATTCAGTGAAAACAGCTAGCTATGTTGTGCGGGTAACATCTTCAGGACTCAATGAACAGATAAGTAACATATCGGGATAAAACAAAACTTTAAATGAAAATTCAAATATTCAATATTTTAATAGACGGAAATAAAATTTTCAACATAAAATGAGATCTCTAAAAGCCTAAGTAACTGTGTGTGTGTGTGTGTGCGCGTGTGTATGTGAGAATGTATTTAAACAAAGAAGGCTGGTTTGTGTTCCCTTAGTAAATTTATTTTAAGAGCTTGTTATTGTATTGTGAGTAAGTAAATTCGTATATAAGAGATTCAAGGTAGAAACAATTATTATTCACTAACAAGTTTTGTCTGTACGATTTTCTTTTGTAAAAAATCTTAAGAATTATTTGGGTTGCAAGGGGTTGAGTAAAAGAAATATGAAAACTAATAAAGCATTAATAAAATTTAATTATTAATGAACAAATAAATGATTTTTATTATTTAAGCAACCATATTCTGTTCTCCCGGTTCGCTGATTCGAACCTTGGTAAGTATATATAGTTTTTCCTTGTAGTTGGCAATACAAGATGGCGCCCGAAGAAATTATTTAGAAAGTAAACAATGAGTCAAAAGTAAAATCAATTATATTTTATTAATATCAATAAAGTAATAATAACAGTGTTAGTAGTGGTTGTTAGTAGAAAAAAGGGGTAGTAAGGTTAGATAGACAAATGCCAAAATAAGATAGAGAATAATGAATAACAGAGAGTCACCCAAACTAGACAAGGATTGAGGAAAGGTTAGAAAAGGAAAATTCTTGGTAGGAAGGTAATGTAACTGAAAGGTGAATAATAAGTTTGAAATTTTTTTATAGAATCTAAGGATATAACAAAGGTTAAATAATTAAAAGTTGAAAAGAGTTGATAGTAGTAATGTTATAAAGTTTTGGTACAAGTTGTGTAAATATAAATTGTTTAATGTAAATGTAACAATGTTAATGTTTAATGTACAATGTTTTACTATGTTTTTATTATGTTGATGGTACAATAGTGTGTGTGGTTGGGAGGTTGCTACAGGGGTAGCAACGACGACAAATATTAAATGTCAAAGAAGTAATAATGATATTGGTGTTGGTTATCAAGTAGATAATTATGTAAATATCACTATAATATTGACGACTCGGAACACAAAGTTTTTTATAAGTAAAAACGTAAAGTTTTACCTTACAGCCTAAACCGGCTTTCACCTATAGAAGACTTCATCCAACGAAATCCAAGAATTTAACTCAGCAAGACGAGCCAGGACAACGAAATCCAAGAAGATAATTATGATTTTGTTGTAAAGAAAAATAAGTGTAAAGAAAATTGGGTAAAGAAAGATATAAAGAATTTTGAAGTATTTGCCATAATAGGTATATATTTTGATTTTAGGTGAAGTAAAATAGTGGAGATAGTAGTTGTTGTTTGGAGGATTAAAAGTTGTTTTGTGCTTAGTATAATAATATGTTTTCTTGTGATGAGAGAAGTAAGTTGACGTTGACTGGAGTCAGAGAATTTTAGTACCTGGAAGAATGTTTGAAAAATGGAGAGGATTTTCTGTCTTAAATCTTGTTTTGTTATTTGGAAAAATTATTAATTAAGAAAGCCAATGCCTAGTTACATAAACCAATGCATCTAAGGGGAAGCATATCAGTTGTAGATATGGAGATAGATAAAGCCACTATTTTAAATTTTGTATTGCATTTTTGAGAGTTTTGGTGGTGTTGTGCCCGCGGTCCTGAGCTGGCCGGAGCGTCAGAACAGGAGCGTTGAGTGCCTCATGGCCTTATGGTGTTGGGATCTCTCCTGAGAAGTCCAGTAAGGTCAGAAGGTACGATCAGCATCATGGGACCAAGGGTAAGTGATTGAATTTTTTTTTATAAACACTACAGGGGGTTGTGGCAACATATCTGAACTGATCCTTTTAGAAAAGTGTGAATGAGTCAATGAAAGTTTTTATGTTTCGACATAAAACCTTTCATTGAGGGGGTTTTGTAATGGGACAAACAAGGCCTGTTGTCATAATTATGGGGTTTGAAGATGTTACAGAATATTTTTATTGTATTCATGTTATATAAAGTATGGTTAGGTCCATTTTCCCTATGTCTGCACAAACAATGCAGTTTCATCGATACGATTTACTTCAAGGCCGAAGGCGTACGTGTGAAGGAGAATGTATACAATGGCGATTCTGATCGACACTAACAAAATGATATTACAAATATTGACACACGTCACAACAATGACGAGGAACAATGTCGTCAGCTGATGCGGACGAATAGTGGATCACAATTGATCCCCTCCACCTGTCGACAGTTTGACACTATGTCTGCCCACTCTGAAGAACTTTGTCATGGCGACAACATGTATATTTCTTTCTGGTAAAAAATAACCAGCTAAGTGTAAATCAAAATTCAAAAATGTAACCAGCAGTAAACAGTGAAAGTTACTAATCTTAATTATATAAATTCATTGCAACAACGGACTAAAACAGACAGTACAACCAACACCGACATACGCCGACCAACGACCAGAACATGGAAAACGTCTGAACTACACAACACCTACTAACTTCAGGAAAGTCATTATTACAACTATTCTTATTTTCAAAATTTATAGCTCTAACAAAATATTCAATGCGCAAACTTTATTATCTGTAATATTAGTATGTGAGGGAGAGAGTGCAAGCAAAACTAGGCATTGGTTTATGAATAAAAGTGATATTGCGACTCAATTACTCAATAAGAGATCGCAATTACTATAGCTATATGTATATGTGTAAAAGTTTTATTTTATGATACTGTTTTGAATCGTATGAGATCGAAAACAGTAATGTTAACTGAGGTGAAGAAGGAGCGGAATTGTATGGCCGCCATTTTGAATAATGACACCTGTGTAACTTAACCCTTTTCATGTAAATGAATAACCTGAAAAGCAATTAAATCAGTGTGTTATTTCTAAACAAATTTGTGTGAGATATTATTTCGATAACCCAGATTGCTTCCGTCTCTTGTTTAACGACACTTTGGCACCCTTAGGTATATTTAACACATTCAGTGTAAACGAATTGAGCACGTGGCATCCGGAGCATTATAATACATACAATAGATATGCAAGTGAAGTACCTTATTATGGTAAGTACACACAATTATAAAAAATGTGTTTATTGAGTGAGGTAACAAATGACGACCCGAACAGTGACTTTATTGTTAGTTAACAAATGTCGACCCGAACTAGGGACTTAATTATTCTATCAGTTAACAAATGGCGCCCGAACAGGGACTTTATATAACAAACTATCTTATATAAATGAACCAGAGTACGGAAGCAGACGGGTAGCGAAATATAAATAACACAAAACAACATAGAGTACCAGTGTAGGTTATGTTATGTAGAGTGTATGGTAGAGATACAGTCAAATTTTATATATTTAAAACTCCACAATGGCAAACCATAGTGAAATAAGCATTACTGAATCACAAATTATGAACAAAGGCGATCAATCAACACTAATTGTAAATAAAAGAAACGAAGAGAATGAGATTGTAAAGATTATGCAAACACTTTTTGAAATACAAAATAATAAATTTGATGTGAAATTTAATGATTTGAAAAGTGGCATTAATGAAATTAAGAAACAAAATTGTCATATTGATAAAAGATTAAATGAGATACATGCACGGTTAGATGAGATAGAGTTAGAAAATAAGAAGGGAGTAGAGAAATTAGAGATAAACAAAGACAAGGTAAGTAGGGGAGAAAATTATGACAAACTAAATAAAAGTATGATATTAGAAAATGATTATGTAAACAGGGGTAGTGATAATGAGATTTTATGGGGAATAGAATATGATAATGATGGAATGATAGTGTGAGTTGAAGGGTTAAAGAGAGTGTGTAAAGAAAGTATAATTTTAAGGGGATTGCAGGGGGTAAAATTTTCCCTTAATGATGGAGTAGGGGGTGAAGCCCATGTGTTTAGGAAGGACGAGAGTGCCTTCGATGTATATTTGGGAGACATATGGTCTACAAATAAAGTCCTTGGTTTTTTTAGTGCACTTCACAGGTGGTGCAATAGTGATGAATTAGTGTCCCCTGCAAATGTAGAAAGAGAGAATGTAGCTTGGTGTGGTAGAGAGAGATATATTAAAAGAGAGAGATGTTTTGAAAGTGAGAGGTATTGTGAGAGACAATGAGAAATAGAGGTTTTTAAGATGAGTAGAAATTATGAAGAATTAAGGGAAAAGTTAGGAGGAGAGATGATATATAATAAAAATAAGAACTTACCTTGTAATGAAACGGAAGTAGTAGGAGATAAGGGAAATAATGATTTTATAAATTACCTAATTATGACTAATAATACAGAAGGTGACAGGACAATGACCAATCATGACAGATTAAATGAGTTTGAGGAAAATGATGAAAATTTGAATGGTATATGTATTTATGATGTTAGTATAAGAGAGTCAATAATAAGCAATGTATATAGATATAAGATAAGATTATTGTTTGACGATGGAGGTTAAATATTTTATTGTGTTTATGAACATTTAATTATGTGGACAGTGTTTTTCAAGATGGACTGCTTTCTGACTGATTTTTGATAAACGATAAAATGATAATTTGGATTGTATATTTTTTGTGTGTATTGGTGTCAGTGTATTTGGGTACTTTTGATGTTATGTATTTTATGTATTTTTTTGTGTAAACCATGTACGGTAGAATTTTAAATAATTTAAGGAAGTTTGATGATGAATTTGAATAATTATGAGATTTAGATTCAAAGGGATAATAAATGATTACGCATATGATATATTTGGATATTGAGTTGTTTTAGGATTGTAAGATAAGTGATGAATTTTCTAGTGGTATATTAAGGTGAAATGTTGTAAAGAGGTTTGGGGATAGCGATAAATAGAGGCATGGGAGTTAGTTAAATAGAGTTAATGGGAGTTAGTGAAAATAAGAATGTTGAGATACAGATAATATATAAAGAGGTGTTAGATATTTTAGGGAAACGGTAGTTAGTGATTATATGTAGAGAGGTGAGTAATGTGAATGGTATATATATTTAATGATGATGATATTTTGTAGTAAGGATCCGGTGTAAGGAGTGATCAGCGTGCGATGTGGCAAGAGACCAACATGCAGTGTTGTGGCAGGCTGAGCAATTTTGGGTTAGAGTGTTTGCCGATATTTGGTGGAGGGCAAGTGGTTAGGAATGGGTATGGCCAGGTAGGGAACACACATTCTAGTACAAAGAGGAGCGATGCCAGAGGATTTAAATGGGATTAGTGAAGGGGGTTATTATAGAGATATTGGTGTCATAATATATAAATATGGGTGTTAGTAGTGGTTGTTAGTAGAAAAAAGGTGTAGTAAGGTTAGATAGACAAATGCCAAAATAAGATAGAGAATAATGAATAACAGAGAGTCACTTAAACTAGACAAGGATTGAGGAAAGGTTAGAAAAGGAAAATTCTTGGTAGGAAGGTAATGTAACTGAAAGGTGAATAATAAGTTTGAAATTTTTTTATAGAATCTAAGGATATAACAAAGGTTAAATAATTAAAAGTTGAAAAGAGTTGATAGTAGTAATGTTATAAAGTTTTGGTACAAGTTGTGTAAATATAAATTGTTGAATGTAAATGTAACAATGTTAATGTTTAATGTACAATGTTTTACTATGTTTTTATTATGTTGATGGTACAATAGTGTGTGTGGTTGGGAGGTTGCTACAGGGGTAGCAACGACGACAAATATTAAATGTCAAAGAAGTAATAATGATATTGGTGTTGGTTATCAAGTAGATAATTATGATTCTGTTGTAAAGAAAAATAAGTGTAAAGAAAACTGGGTAAAGAAAAATATAAAGAATTTTGAAGTATTTGCCATAATAGGTATATATTTTGATTTTAGGTGAAGTAAAATAGTGGAGATAGTAGATAGTAGTTGTTGTTTGGAGGATTAAAAGTTGTTTTGTGCTTAGTATAATAATATGTTTTCTTGTGATGAGAGATGTAAGTTGACGTTGACAGGAGTCAGAGAATTTTAGTACCTGGAAGAATGTTTGAAAAATGGAGAGGATTTTCTGTCTTAAATCTTGTTTTGTTATTTGGAAGAATTATTAATTAAGAAAGCCAATGCCTAGTAACATAAACCAATGCATCTAAGGGGAAGCATATCAGTTGTAGATATGGAGATACATAAAGCCACTATTTTAAATTTTGTATTGCATGTTTCAGAGTTTTGGTGGTGTTGTGACCGCGGTCCTGAGCTGGCCGGAGCGTCAGAACAGGAGCGTTGAGTGCCTCATGGCCTTATGGTGTTGGGATCTCTCCTGAGAAGTCCAGTAAGGTCAGAAGGTACGATCAGCATCATGGGACCAAGGGTAAGTGATTGAATTTTTTTTTATAAACACTACAGGGGGTTGTGGCAACATATCTGAGCTGATCCTTTTAGAAAAGTGTGAATGAGTCAATGAAAGTTTTTATGTTTCGACATAAAACCTTTCATTGAGGGGGTTTTGTAACGGGACAAACAAGGCCTGTTGTCATAATTATGGGGTTTGAGGATGTTACAGAATATTTTTATTGTATTCATGTTATATAAAGTATGATTAGGTCCATTTTCCCTATGTCTGCACAAACAACGCAGTTTCATCGATACGATTTACTTCAAGGCCGAAGGCGTACGTGTGAAGGAGAATGTATACAATGGCGATTCTGATCGACACTAACAAAATGATATTACAAATATTGACACACGTCACAACAATGACGAGGAACAATGTCGTCAGCTGATGCGGACGAATAGTGGATCACAATTGATCCCCTCCACCTGTCGACAGTTTGACACTATGTCTGCCCACTCTGAAGAACTTTGTCATGGCGACAACATGTATATTTCTTTCTGGTAAAAAATAACCAGCTAAGTGTAAATCAAAATTCAAAAATGTAACCAGCAGTAAACAGTGAAAGTTACTAATCTTAATTATATAAATTCATTGCAACAACGGACTAAAACAGACAGTACAACCAACACCGACATACGCCGACCAACGACCAGAACATGGAAAACGTCTGAACTACACAACACCTACTAACTTCAGGAAAGTCATTATTACAACTATTCTTATTTTCAAAATTTATAGCTCTAACAAAATATTCAATGCGCAAACTTTATTATCTGTAATATTAGTATGTGAGGGAGAGAGTGCAAGCAAAACTAGGCATTGGTTTATGAATAAAAGTGATATTGCGACTCAATTACTCAATAAGAGATCGCAATTACTATAGCTATATGTATATGTGTAAAAGTTTTATTTTATGATACTGTTTTGAATCGTATGAGATCGAAAACAGTAATGTTAACTGAGGTGAAGAAGGAGCGGAATTGTATGGCCGCCATTTTGAATAATGACACCTGTGTAACTTAACCCTTTTCATGTAAATGAATAACCTGAAAAGCAATTAAATCAGTGTGTTATTTCTAAACAAATTTGTGTGAGATATTATTTCGATAACCCAGATTGCTTCCGTCTCTTGTTTAACGACACTTTGGCACCCTTAGGTATATTTAACACATTCAGTGTAAACGAATTGAGCACGTGGCATCCGGAGCATTATAATACATACAATAGATATGCAAGTGAAGTACCTTATTATGGTAAGTACACACAATTATAAAAAATGTGTTTATTGAGTGAGGTAACAAATGACGACCCGAACAGTGACTTTATTGTTAGTTAACAAATGTCGACCCGAACTAGGGACTTAATTATTCTATCAGTTAACAAATGGCGCCCGAACAGGGACTTTATATAACAAACTATCTTATATAAATGAACCAGAGTACGGAAGCAGACGGGTAGCGAAATATAAATAACACAAAACAACATAGAGTACCAATGTAGGTTATGTTATGTAGAGTGTATGGTAGAGATACAGTCAAATTTTATATATTTAAAACTCCACAATGGCAAACCATAGTGAAATAAGCATTACTGAATCACAAATTATGAACAAAGGCGATCAATCAACACTAATTGTAAATAAAAGAAACGAAGGGAATGAGATTGTAAAGATTATGCAAACACTTTTTGAAATACAAAATAATAAATTTGATGTGAAATTTAATGATTTGAAAAGTGGCATTAATGAAATTAAGAAACAAAATTGTCATATTGATAAAAGATTAAATGAGATACATGCACGGTTAGATGAGATAGAGTTAGAAAATAAGAAGGGAGTAGAGAAATTAGAGATAAACAAAGACAAGGTAAGTAGGGGAGAAAATTATGACAAAATAAATAAAAGTATGATATTAGAAAATGATTATGTAAACAGGGGTAGTGATAATGAGATTTTATGGGGAATAGAATATGATAATGATGGAATGATAGTGTGAGTTGAAGGGTTAAAGAGAGTGTGTAAAGAAAGTATAATTGTAAGGGGATTGCAGGGGGTAAAATTTTCCCTTAATGATGGAGTAGGGGGTGAAGCCCATGTGTTTAGGAAGGACGAGAGTGCCTTCGATGTATATTTGGGAGACATATGGTCTACAAATAAAGTCCTTGGTTTTTTTAGTGCACTTCACAGGTGGTGCAATAGTGATGAATTAGTGTCCCCTGCAAATGTAGAAAGAGAGAATGTAGCTTGGTGTGGTAGAGAGAGATATATTAAAAGAGAGAGATGTTTTGAAAGTGAGAGGTATTGTGAGAGACAATGAGAAATAGAGGTTTTTAAGATGAGTAGAAATTATGAAGAATTAAGGGAAAAGTTAGGAGGAGAGATGATATATAATAAAAATAAGAACTTACCTTGTAATGAAACGGAAGTAGTAGGAGATAAGGGAAATAATGATTTTATAAATTACCTAATTATGACTAATAATACAGAAGGTGACAGGACAATGACCAATCATGACAGATTAAATGAGTTTGAGGAAAATGATGAAAATTTGAATGGTATATGTATTTATGATGTTAGTATAAGAGAGTCAATAATAAGCAATGTATATAGATATAAGATAAGATTATTGTTTGACGATGGAGGTTAAATATTTTATTGTGTTTATGAACATTTAATTATGTGGACAGTGTTTTTCAAGATGGACTGCTTTCTGACTGATTTTTGATAAACGATAAAATGATAATTTGGATTGTATATTTTTTGTGTGTATTGGTGTCAGTGTATTTGGGTACTTTTGATGTTATGTATTTTTTTGTGTAAACCATGTACGGTAGAATTTTAAATAATTTAAGGAAGTTTGATGATGAATTTGAATAATTATGAGATTCAGATTCAAAGGGATAATAAATGATTACGCATATGATATATTTGGATATTGAGTTGTTTTAGGATTGTAAGATAAGTGATGAATTTTCTAGTGGTATATTAAGGTGAAATGTTGTAAAGAGGTTTGGGGATAGCGATAAATAGAGGCATGGGAGTTAGTTAAATAGAGTTAATGGGAGTTAGTGAAAATAAGAATGTTGAGATACAGATAATATATAAAGAGGTGTTAGATATTTTAGGGAAACGGTAGTTAGTGATTATATGTAGAGAGGTGAGTAATGTGAATGGTATATATATTTAATGATGATGATATTTTGTAGTAAGGATCCGGTGTAAGGAGTGATCAGCGTGCGATGTGGCAAGAGACCAACATGCAGCGTTGTGGCAGGCTGAGCAATTTTGGGTTAGAGTGTTTGCTGATATTTGGTGGAGGGCAAGTGGTTAGGAATGGGTATGGCCAGGTAGGGAACACACATTCTAGTACAAAGAGGAGCGGTGCCAGAGGATTTAAATTGGATTAGTGAAAGGTTTTATTATAGAGATATTGGTGTCATAATATATAAATATGGGTGTTAGTAGTGGTTGTTAGTAGAAAAAAGGGGTAGTAAGGTTAGATAGACAAATGCCAAAATAAGATAGAGAATAATGAATAACAGAGAGTCACCCAAACTAGACAAGGATAGAGGAAAGGTTAGAAAAGGAAAATTCTTGGTAGGAAGGTAATGTAACTGAAAGGTGAATAATAAGTTTGAAATTTTTTTATAGAATCTAAGGATATAACAAAGGTTAAATAATTAAAAGTTGAAAAGAGTTGATAGTAGTAATGTTATAAAGTTTTGGTACAAGTTGTGTAAATATAAATTGTTTAATGTAAATGTAACAATGTTAATGTTTAATGTACAATGTTTTACTATGTTTTTATTATGTTGATGGTACAATAGTGTGTGTGGTTGGGAGGTTGCTACAGGGGTAGCAACGACGACAAATATTAAATGTCAAAGAAGTAATAATGATATTGGTGTTGGTTATCAAGTAGATAATTATGATTCTGTTGTAAAGAAAAATAAGTGTAAAGAAAATTGGGTAAAGAAAAATATAAAGAATTTTGAAGTATTTGCCATAATAGGTATATATTTTGATTTTAGGTGAAGTAAAATAGTGGAGATAGTAGTTGTTGTTTGGAGGATTAAAAGTTGTTTTGTGCTTAGTATAATAATATGTTTTCTTGTGATGAGAGATGTAAGTTGACGTTGACAGGAGTCAGAGAATTTTAGTACCTGGAAGAATGTTTGAAAAATGGAGAGGATTTTCTGTCTTAAATCTTGTTTTGTTATTTGGAAGAATTATTAATTAAGAAAGCCAATGCCTAGTAACATAAACCAATGCATCTAAGGGGAAGCATATCAGTTGTAGATATGGAGATAGATAAAGCCACTATTTTAAATTTTGTATTGCATGTTTCAGAGTTTTGGTGGTGTTGTGACCGCGGTCCTGAGCTGGCCGGAGCGTCAGAACAGGAGCGTTGAGTGCCTCATGGCCTTATGGTGTTGGGATCTCTCCTGAGAAGTCCAGTAAGGTCAGAAGGTACGATCAGCATCATGGGACCAAGGGTAAGTGATTAAATTTTTTTTATAAACACTACAGGGGGTTGTGGCAACATATCTGAGCTGATCCTTTTAGAAAAGTGTGAATGAGTCAATGAAAGTTTTTATGTTTCGACATAAAACCTTTCATTGAGGGGGTTTTGTAACGGGACAAACAAGGCCTGTTGTCATAATTATGGGGTTTGAGGATGTTACAGAATATTTTTATTGTATTCATGTTATATAAAGTATGATTAGGTCCATTTTCCCTATGTCTGCACAAACAACGCAGTTTCATCGATACGATTTACTTCAAGGCCGAAGGCGTACGTGTGAAGGAGAATGTATACAATGGCGATTCTGATCGACACTAACAAAATGATATTACAAATATTGACACACGTCACAACAATGACGAGGAACAATGTCGTCAGCTGATGCGGACGAATAGTGGATCACAATTGATCCCCTCCACCTGTCGACAGTTTGACACTATGTCTGCCCACTCTGAAGAACTTTGTCATGGCGACAACATGTATATTTCTTTCTGGTAAAAAATAACCAGCTAAGTGTAAATCAAAATTCAAAAATGTAACCAGCAGTAAACAGTGAAAGTTACTAATCTTAATTATATAAATTCATTGCAACAACGGACTAAAACAGACAGTACAACCAACACCGACATACGCCGACCAACGACCAGAACATGGAAAACGTCTGAACTACACAACACCTACTAACTTCAGGAAAGTCATTATTACAACTATTCTTATTTTCAAAATTTATAGCTCTAACAAAATATTCAATGCGCAAACTTTATTATCTGTAATATTAGTATGTGAGGGAGAGAGTGCAAGCAAAACTAGGCATTGGTTTATGAATAAAAGTGATATTGCGACTCAATTACTCAATAAGAGATCGCAATTACTATAGCTATATGTATATGTGTAAAAGTTTTATTTTATGATACTGTTTTGAATCGTATGAGATCGAAAACAGTAATGTTAACTGAGGTGAAGAAGGAGCGGAATTGTATGGCCGCCATTTTGAATAATGACACCTGTGTAACTTAACCCTTTTCATGTAAATGAATAACCTGAAAAGCAATTAAATCAGTGTGTTATTTCTAAACAAATTTGTGTGAGATATTATTTCGATAACCCAGATTGCTTCCGTCTCTTGTTTAACGACACTTTGGCACCCTTAGGTATATTTAACACATTCAGTGTAAACGAATTGAGCACGTGGCATCCGGAGCATTATAATACATACAATAGATATGCAAGTGAAGTACCTTATTATGGTAAGTACACACAATTATAAAAAATGTGTTTATTGAGTGAGGTAACAAATGACGACCCGAACAGTGACTTTATTGTTAGTTAACAAATGTCGACCCGAACTAGGGACTTAATTATTCTATCAGTTAACAAATGGCGCCCGAACAGGGACTTTATATAACAAACTATCTTATATAAATGAACCAGAGTACGGAAGCAGACGGGTAGCGAAATATAAATAACACAAAACAACATAGAGTACCAGTGTAGGTTATGTTATGTAGAGTGTATGGTAGAGATACAGTCAAATTTTATATATTTAAAACTCCACAATGGCAAACCATAGTGAAATAAGCATTACTGAATCACAAATTATGAACAAAGGCGATCAATCAACACTAATTGTAAATAAAAGAAACGAAGAGAATGAGATTGTAAAGATTATGCAAACACTTTTTGAAATACAAAATAATAAATTTGATGTGAAATTTAATGATTTGAAAAGTGGCATTAATGAAATTAAGAAACAAAATTGTCATATTGATAAAAGATTAAATGAGATACATGCACGGTTAGATGAGATAGAGTTAGAAAATAAGAAGGGAGTAGAGAAATTAGAGATAAACAAAGACAAGGTAAGTAGGGGAGAAAATTATGACAAAATAAATAAAAGTATGATATTAGAAAATGATTATGTAAACAGGGGTAGTGATAATGAGATTTTATGGGGAATAGAATATGATAATGATGGAATGATAGTGTGAGTTGAAGGGTTAAAGAGAGTGTGTAAAGAAAGTATAATTGTAAGGGGATTGCAGGGGGTAAAATTTTCCCTTAATGATGGAGTAGGGGGTGAAGCCCATGTGTTTAGGAAGGACGAGAGTGCCTTCGATGTATATTTGGGAGACATATGGTCTACAAATAAAGTCCTTGGTTTTTTTAGTGCACTTCACAGGTGGTACAATAGTGGTGAATTAGTGTCCTCTGCAAATGTAGAAAGAGAGAATGTAGCTTGGTGTGGTAGAGAGAGATATATTAAAAGAGAGAGATGTTTTGAAAGTGAGAGGTATTGTGAGAGAAAATGAGAAATAGAGGTTTTTAAGATGAGTAGAAATTATGAAGAATTAAGGGAAAAGTTAGGAGGAGAGATGATATATAATAAAAATAAGAACTTACCTTGTAATGATTCGGAAGTAGTAGGAGATAAGGGAAATAATGATTTTATAAATTACCTAATTATGACTAATAATACAGAAGGTGACAGGACAATGACCAATCATGACAGATTAAATGAGTTTGAGGAAAATGATGAAAATTTGAATGGTATATGTATTTATGATGTTAGTATAAGAGAGTCAATAATAAGCAATGTATATAGATATAAGATAAGATTATTGTTTGACGATGGAGGTTAAATATTTTATTGTGTTTATGAACATTTAATTATGTGGACAGTGTTTTTCAAGATGGACTGCTTTCTGACTGATTTTTGATAAACGATAAAATGATAATTTGGATTGTATATTTTTTGTGTGTATTGGTGTCAGTGTATTTGGGTACTTTTGATGTTATGTATTTTATGTATTTTTTTGTGTAAACCATGTACGGTAGAATTTTAAATAATTTAAGGAAGTTTGATGATGAATTTGAATAATTATGAGATTTAGATTCAAAGGGATAATAAATGATTACGCATATGATATATTTGGATATTGAGTTGTTTTAGGATTGTAAGATAAGTGATGAATTTTCTAGTGGTATATTAAGGTGAAATGTTGTAAAGAGGTTTGGGGATAGCGATAAATAGAGGCATGGGAGTTAGTTAAATAGAGTTAATGGGAGTTAGTGAAAATAAGAATGTTGAGATACAGATAATATATAAAGAGGTGTTAGATATTTTAGGGAAACGGTAGTTAGTGATTATATGTAGAGAGGTGAGTAATGTGAATGGTATATATATTTAATGATGATGATATTTTGTAGTAAGGATCCGGTGTAAGGAGTGATCAGCGTGCGATGTGGCAAGAGACCAACATGCAGTGTTGTGGCAGGCTGAGCAATTTTGGGTTAGAGTGTTTGCCGATATTTGGTGGAGGGCAAGTGGTTAGGAATGGGTATGGCCAGGTAGGGAACACACATTCTAGTACAAAGAGGAGCGGTGCCAGAGGATTTAAATGGGATTAGTGAAGGGGGTTATTATAGAGATATTGGTGTCATAATATATAAATATGGGTGTTAGTAGTGGTTGTTAGTAGAAAAAAGGTGTAGTAAGGTTAGATAGACAAATGCCAAAATAAGATAGAGAATAATGAATAACAGAGAGTCACTTAAACTAGACAAGGATTGAGGAAAGGTTAGAAAAGGAAAATTCTTGGTAGGAAGGTAATGTAACTGAAAGGTGAATAATAAGTTTGAAATTTTTTTATAGAATCTAAGGATATAACAAAGGTTAAATAATTAAAAGTTGAAAAGAGTTGATAGTAGTAATGTTATAAAGTTTTGGTACAAGTTGTGTAAATATAAATTGTTGAATGTAAATGTAACAATGTTAATGTTTAATGTACAATGTTTTACTATGTTTTTATTATGTTGATGGTACAATAGTGTGTGTGGTTGGGAGGTTGCTACAGGGGTAGCAACGACGACAAATATTAAATGTCAAAGAAGTAATAATGATATTGGTGTTGGTTATCAAGTAGATAATTATGATTCTGTTGTAAAGAAAAATAAGTGTAAAGAAAACTGGGTAAAGAAAAATATAAAGAATTTTGAAGTATTTGCCATAATAGGTATATATTTTGATTTTAGGTGAAGTAAAATAGTGGAGATAGTAGATAGTAGTTGTTGTTTGGAGGATTAAAAGTTGTTTTGTGCTTAGTATAATAATATGTTTTCTTGTGATGAGAGAAGTAAGTTGACGTTGGGGATAGCGATAAATAGAGGCATGGGAGTTAGTTAAATAGAGTTAATGGGAGTTAGTGAAAATAAGAATGTTGAGATACAGATAATATATAAAGAGGTGTTAGATATTTTAGGGAAACGGTAGTTAGTGATTATATGTAGAGAGGTGAGTAATGTGAATGGTATATATATTTAATGATGATGATATTTTGTAGTAAGGATCCGGTGTAAGGAGTGATTAGCGTGCGATGTGGCAAGAGACCAACATGCAGTGTTGTGGCAGGCTGAGCAATTTTGGGTTAGAGTGTTTGCCGATATTTGGTGGAGGGCAAATGGTTAGGAATGGGTATGGCCAGGTAGGGAACACACATTCTAGTACAAAGAGGAGCGGTGCCAGAGGATTTAAATGGGATTAGTGAAGGGGGTTATTATAGAGATATTGGTGTCATAATATATAAATATGGGTGTCAGTCGTGGTTGTTAGTAGAAAAAAGGTGTAGTAAGGTTAGATAGACAAATGCCAAAATAAGATAGAGAATAATGAATAACAGAGAGTCACCCAAACTAGACAAGGATTGAGGAAAGGTTAGAAAAGGAAAATTCTTGGTAGGAAGGTAATGTAACTGAAAGGTGAATAATAAGTTTGAAATTTTTTTATAGAATCTAAGGATATAACAAAGGTTAAATAATTAAAAGTTGAAAAGAGTTGATAGTAGTAATGTTATAAAGTTTTGGTACAAGTTGTGTAAATATAAATTGTTTAATGTAAATGTAACAATGTTAATGTTTAATGTACAATGTTTTACTATGTTTTTATTATGTTGATGGTACAATAGTGTGTGTGGTTGGGAGGTTGCTACAGGGGTAGCAACGACGACAAATATTAAATGTCAAAGAAGTAATAATGATATTGGTGTTGGTTATCAAGTAGATAATTATGATTCTGTTGTAAAGAAAAATAAGTGTAAAGAAAATTGGGTAAAGAAAAATATAAAGAATTTTGAAGTATTTGCCATAATAGGTATATATTTTGATTTTAGGTGAAGTAAAATAGTGGAGATAGTAGTTGTTGTTTGGAGGATTAAAAGTTGTTTTGTGCTTAGTATAATAATATGTTTTCTTGTGATGAGAGAAGTAAGTTGACGTTGACTGGAGTCAGAGAATTTTAGTACCTGGAAGAATGTTTGAAAAATGGGGAGGATTTTCTGTCTTAAATCTTGTTTTGTTATTTGGAAAAATTATTAATTAAGAAAGCCAATGCCTAGTAACATAAACCAATGCATCTAAGGGGAAGCATATCAGTTGTAGATATGGAGATAGATAAAGCCACTATTTTAAAATTTGTATTGCATGTTTCAGAGTTTTGGTGGTGTTGTGACCGCGGTCCTGAGCTGGCCGGAGCGTCAGAACAGGAGCGTTGAGTGCCTCATGGCCTTATGGTGTTGGGATCTCTCCTGAGAAGTCCAGTAAGGTCAGAAGGTACGATCAGCATCATGGGACCAAGGGTAAGTGATTGAATTTTTTTTTATAAACACTACAGGGGGTTGTGGCAACATATCTGAGCTGATCCTTTTAGAAAAGTGCGAATGAGTCAATGAAAGTTTTTATGTTTCGACATAAAACCTTTCATTGAGGGGGTTTTGTAACGGGACAAACAAGGCCTGTTGTCATAATTATGGGGTTTGAGGATGTTACAGAATATTTTTATTGTATTCATGTTATATAAAGTATGGTTAGGTCCATTTTTCCTATGTCTGCACAAACAACGCAGTTTCATCGATACGATTTACTTCAAGGCCGAAGGCGTACGTGTGAAGGAGAATGTATACAATGGCGATTCTGATCAACACTAACAAAATGATATTACAAATATTGACACACGTCACAACAATGACTAGGAACAATGTCGTCAGCTGATGCGGACGAATAGTGGATCACAATTGATCCCCTCCACCTGTCGACAGTTCGACACTATGTCTGCCCACTCTGAAGAACTTTGTCATGGCGACAACATGTATATTTCTTTCTGGTAAAAAATAACCAGCTAAGTGTAAATCAAAATTCAAAAATGTAACCAGCAGTAAACAGTGAAAGTTACTAATCTTAATTATGTAAATTCAGTGCAACAACGGACTAAAACAGACAGTACAACCAACACCGACGTACGCCGACCAACGACCAGAACATGGAAAACGTCTGAACTACACAACACCTACTAACTTCAGGAAAGTCATTATTACAACTATTCTTATTTTCAAAATTTATAGCTCTAACAAAATATTCAATGCGCAAACTTTATTATCTGTAATATTAGTATGTGAGGGAGAGAGTGCAAGCAAAACTAGGCATTAGTTTATGAATAAAAGTGATATTGCGACTCAATTACTCAATAAGAGATCGCAATTACTATAGCTATATGTATATGTGTAAAAGGTTTATTTTATGATATTGTTTTGAATGGCATGAGATCGAAAACAGTAATGTTAACTGAGGTGAAGAAGGAGCGGAATTGTATGGCCGCCATTTTGAATAATGACACCTGTGTAACTTAACCCTTTTCATGTAAATGAATAACCTGAAAAGCAATTAAATCAGTGTGTTATTTCTAAACAAATTTGTGTGAGATATTATTTCGATAACCCAGATTGCTTCCGTCTCTTGTTTAACGACACTTTGGAACCCTTAGGTATATTTAACACATTCAGTGTAAACGAATTGAGCACGTGGCATCCGGAGCATTATACTACATACAATAGATATGCAAGTGAAGTACCTTATTATGGTAAGTACACACAATTATAAAAAATGTGTTTATTGAGTGAGGTAACAAATGACGACCCGAACAGTGACTTTATATAACAAACTGTCTTATATAAATGAACCAGAGTACGGAAGCAGACGCGTAACAAAATATAAATAACACAAAACAACATAGAGTACCAGTGTAGGTTATGTTATGTAGAGTGTATGGTAGAGATACAGTCAAATTTTATATATTTAAAACTCCACAATGGCAAACCGTAGCGAAATAAGCATTACTGAATCGCAAATTATGAGCGAAGGCGATCAATCAACACCAATTGTAAATAAAAGAAATGAAGAGAATGAGATTGTAAAGATTATGCAAACACTTTTTGAAATACAAAATAATAAATTTGATGTGAAATTTAATGATTTGAAAAGTGGCATTAATGAAATTAAGAAACAAAATTGTCATATTGATAAAAGATTAAATGAGATACATGCACGGTTAGATGAGATAGAGTTAGAAAATAAGAAGGGAGTAGACAAATTAGAGATAAACAAAGACAAGGTAAGTAGGGGAGAAAATTATGACAAAATAAATAAAAGTATGATATTAGAAAATGATTATGTAAACAGGGGTAGTGATAATGAGATTTTATGGGGAATAGAATATGATAATGATGGAATGATAGTGTGAGTTGAAGGGTTAAAGAGAGTGTGTAAAGAAAGTATAATTGTAAGGGGATTGCAGGGGGTAAAATTTTCCCTTAATGATGGAGTAGGGGGTGAAGCCCATGTGTTTAGGAAGGACGAGAGTGCCTTCGATGTATATTTGGGAGACATATGGTCTACAAATAAAGTCCTTGGTTTTTTTAGTGCACTTCACAGGTGGTGCAATAGTGGTGAATTAGTGTCCTCTGCAAATGTAGAAAGAGAGAATGTAGCTTGGTGTGGTAGAGAGAGATATATTAAAAGAGAGAGATGTTTTGAAAGTGAGAGGTATTATGAGAGAAAATGAGAAATAGAGGTTTTTAAGATGAGTAGAAATTATGAAGAATTAAGGGAAAAGTTAGGAGGAGAGATGATATATAATAAAAATAAGAACTTACCTTGTAATGATTCGGAAGTAGTAGGAGATAAGGGAAATAATGATTTTATAAATTACCTAATTATGACTAATAATACAGAAGGTGACAGGACAATGACCAATCATGACAGATTAAATGAGTTTGAGGAAAATGATGAAAATTTGAATGGTATATGTACAGTATTTATGATGTTAGTATAAGAGAGTCAATAATAAGCAATGTATATAGATATAAGATAAGATTATTGTTTGACGATGGAGGTTAAATATTTTATTGTGTTTATGAACATTTAATTATGTGGACAGTGTTTTTCAAGATGGACTGCTTTCTGACTGATTTTTGATAAACGATAAAATGATAATTTGGATTGTATATTTTTTGTGTGTATTGGTGTCAGTGTATTTGGGTACTTTTGATGTTATGTATTTTATGTATTTTTTTGTGTAAACCATGTACGGTAGAATTTTAAATAATTTAAGGAAGTTTGATGATGAATTTGAATAATTATGAGATTTAGATTCAAAGGGATAATAAATGATTACGCATATGATATATTTGGATATTGAGTTGTTTTATGATTGTAAGATAAGTGATGAATTTTCTAGTGGTATATTAAGGTGAAATGTTGTAAAGAGGTTTGGGGATAGCGATAAATAGAGGCATGGGAGTTAGTTAAATAGAGGTAATGGGAGTTAGTGAAAACAAGAATGTTGAGATACAGATAATATATAAAGAGGTGTTAGATATTTTAGGGAAACGGTAGTTAGTGATTATATGTAGAGAGGTGAGTAATGTGAATGGTATATATATTTAATGATGATGATATTTTGTAGTAAGGATCCGGTGTAAGGAGTGATCAGCGTGCGATGTGGCAAGAGACCAACATGCAGCGTTGTGGCAGGCTGAGCAATTTTGGGTTAGAGTGTTTGCCAATATTTGGTGGAGGGCAAGTGGTTAGCAATGGGTATGGCCAGGTAGGGAACACACATTCTAATACAAAGAGGAGCGGTGCCAGAAGATTTAAATGGGATTAGTGAAGGGGGTTATTATAGAGATATTGGTGTCATAATATATAAATATGGGTGTTGTAACGGAACATTTTGGCCTATTTTTGGGGTAATGAATAAATTTGTATTTTTTTTAATAAAGCAAATAACATTTTTATGATAATTCTGACGAAACGTAAACAAAAAGATATATTTTGTTAGAAGCGGCAGTGGTAGCACTGATTGCGAAAATTATTCAGAAATTATTATTGCGAAACGACAAAATCAACAGACCGCAAAACTGTGCCAAGGTCAACAAATGACCTACAACAACTGTAAACAAATTATGTAACTGAGCATCGGACGATCTTACGTCAGAGACGATCCCCGCTGTGGAATGCAGTTATGAAACAAAAACAGTACGCTGGCGTAGTAATACGAACTTCAAAACAATAAGGATTGGTCATATAACCACGACGACTACACAAAATAGTGCCGTTTGTCTAATTCCAGTATAAAATTACTCAGTGAGCCGGCCGGTCACATATAAAGTTCCGGAACGTAAATCGCGGGCGCCCGCAACCTAGAAAATGGGAATAACATATATATAAAATGTAAATTAAACACTTAACGGTTAATACCGTTATTATAGTACATCAAAATGTGAAAGAAGTAATACAAACTCAATAGAATCAGTAAATTCAGTGAAAACAGCTAGCTATGTTGTGCGGGTAACATCTTCAGGACTCAATGAACAGATAAGTAACATATCGGGATAAAACAAAACTTTAAATGAAAATTCAAATATTCAATATTTTAATAGACGGAAATAAAATTTTCAACATAAAATGAGATCTCTAAAAGCCTAAGTAACTGTGTGTGTGTGTGTGCGTGTGTATGTGAGAATGTATTTAAACAAAGAAGGCTGGTTTGTGTTCCCTTAGTAAATTTATTTTAAGAGCTTGTTATTGTATTGTGAGTAAGTAAATTCGTATATAAGAGATTCAAGGTAGAAACAATTATTATTCACTAACAAGTTTTGTCTGTACGATTTTCTTTTGTAAAAAATCTTAAGAATTATTTGGGTTGCAAGGGGTTGAGTAAAAGAAATATGAAAAATAATAAAGCATTAATAAAATTTAATTATTAATGAACAAATAAATGATTGTTATTATTTAAGCAACCATATTCTGTTCTCCCGGTTCGCTGATTCGAACCTTGGTAAGTATATATAGTTTTTCTTGTAATTGGCAATACAAGATGGCGCCCGAAGAAATTATTTAGAAAGTAAACAATGAGTCAAAAGTAAAATCAATTGTATTTTATTAATATCAATAAAGTAATAATAACAGTGTTAGTAGTGGTTGTTAGTAGAAAAAAGGGGTATTAAGGTTAGATAGACAAATGCCAAAATAAGATAGAGAATAATGAATAACAGAGAGTCACCCAAACTAGACAAGGATTGAGGAAAGGTTAGAAAAGGAAAATTCTTGGTAGGAAGGTAATGTAACTGAAAGGTGAATAATAAGTTTGAAATTTTTTTATAGAATGTAAGGATATAACAAAGGTTAAATAATTAAAAGTTGAAAAGAGTTGATAGTAGTAATGTTATAAAGTTTTGGTACAAGTTGTGTAAATATAAATTGTTTAATGTAAATGTAACAATGTTAATGTTTAATGTACAATGTTTTACTATGTTTTTATTATGTTGATGGTACAATAGTGTGTGTGGTTGGGAGGTTGCTACAGGGGTAGCAACGACGACAAATATTAAATGTCAAAGAAGTAATAATGATATTGGTGTTGGTTATCAAGTAGATAATTATGATTCTGTTGTAAAGAAAAATAAGTGTAAAGAAAACTGGGTAAAGAAAAATATAAAGAATTTTGAAGTATTTGCCATAATAGGTATATATTTTGATTTTAGGTGAAGTAAAATAGTGGAGATAGTAGTTGTTGTTTGGAGGATTAAAAGTTGTTTTGTGCTTAGTATAATAATATGTTTTCTTGTGATGAGAGAAGTAAGTTGACGTTGACTGGAGTCAGAGAATTTTAGTACCTGGAAGAATGTTTGAAAAATGGAGAGGATTTTCTGTCTTAAATCTTGTTTTGTTATTTGGAAAAATTATTAATTAAGAAAGCCAATGCCTAGTAACATAAACCAATGCATCTAAGGGGAAGCATATCAGTTGTAGATATGGAGATAGATAAAGCCACTATTTTAAATTTTGTATTGCATGTTTCAGAGTTTTGGTGGCGTTGTGACCGTGGTCCTGAGCTGGCCGGAGCGTCAGAACAGGAGCGTTGAGTGCCTCATGGCCTTATGGTGTTGGGATCTCTCCTGAGAAGTCCAGTAAGGTCAGAAGGTACGATCAGCATCATGGGACCAAGGGTAAGTGATTGAATTTTTTTTATAAACACTACAGGGGGTTGTGGCAACATATCTGAGCTGATCCTTTTAGAAAAGTGTGAATGAGTCAATGAAAGTTTTTATGTTTCGACATAAAACCTTTCATTGAGGGGGTTTTGTAACGGGACAAACCAGGCCTTTTGTCATAATTATGGGGTTTGAGGATGTTACAGAATATTTTTATTGTATTCATGTTATATAAAGTATGGTTAGGTCCATTTTCCCTATGTCTGCACAAACAATGCAGTTTCATCGATACGATTTACTTCAAGGCCGAAGGCGTACGTGTGAAGGAGAATGTATACAATGGCGATTCTGATCGACACTAACAAAATGATATTACAAATATTGACACACGTCACAACAATGACGAGGAACAATGTCGTCAGCTGATGCGGACGAATAGTGGATCACAATTGATCCCCTCCACCTGTCGACAGTTCGACACTATGTCTGGCCACTCTGAAGAACTTTGTCATGGCGACAACATGTATATTTCTTTCTGGTAAAAAATAACCAGCTAAGTGTAAATCAAAATTCAAAAATGTAACCAGCAGTAAACAGTGAAAGTTACTAATCTTAATTATGTAAATTCAGTGCAACAATGGACTAAAACAGACAGTACAACCAACTCCGAAGTACGCCGACCAACGGCCAGAACATGGAAAACGTCTGAACTACACAACACCTACTAACTTCAGGAAAGTCATTATTACAACTATTCTTATTTTCAAAATTTAGAGCTCTAACAAAATATTCAATGCGCAAACTTTATTATCTGTAATATTAGTATGTAAGGGAGAGAGTGCAAGCAAAACTAGGCATTGGTTTATGAATAAAAGTGATATTGCGACTCAATTACTCAATAAGAGATCGCAATTACTATAGCTATATGTATATGTGTATAAGGTTTATTTTATGATATTGTTTTGAATCGTATGAGATCGAAAACAGTAATGTTAACTGAGGTGAAGAAGGAGTGGAATTGTATGGCCGCCATTTTGAATAATGACACCTGTGTAACTTAATCCTTTTCATGTAAATGAATAACCTGAAAAGCAATTAAATCAGTGCGTTATTTCTAAACAAATTTGTGTGAGATATTATTTCGATAACCCAGATTGCTTCCGTCTCTTGTTTAACGACACTTTGGCACCCTTAGGTATATTTAACACATTCAGTGTAAACGAATTGAGCACGTGGCATCCGGAGCATTATAATACATACAATAGATATGCAAGTGAAGTACCTTATTATGGTAAGTACACACAATTATAAAAAATGTGTTTATTGAGTGAGGTAACAAATGACGACCCGAACAGTGTCTTTATTGTTAGTTAACAAATGTCGACCCGAACTATGGACTTAATTATTCTATCAGTTAACAAATGGTGCCCGAACAGGGACTTTATATAACAAACTATCTTATATAAATGAACCAGAGTACGGAAGCAGACGGGTAGCGAAATATAAATAACACAAAACAACATAGAGTACCAGTGTAGGTTATGTTATGTAGAGTGTATGGTAGAGATACAGTCAAATTTTATATATTTAAAACTCCACAATGGCAAACTGTAGCGAAATAAGCATTACTGAATCGCAAATTATGAGCGAAGGCGATCAATCAACACCAATTGTAAATAAAAGAAATGAAGAGAATGAGATTGTAACGATTATGCAAACACTTTTTGAAATACAAAATAATAAATTTGATGTGAAATTTAATGATTTGAAAAGTGGCCTTAAAGAAATTAAAAAACAAAATTGTCATATTGATAAAAGATTAAATGAGATACATGCACGGTTAGATGAGATAGAGTTAGAAAATAAGAAGAAGTAGACAAATTAGAGATAAACAAAGACAAGGTAAGTAGGGGAGAAAATTATGACAAAATAAATAAAAGTATGATATTAGAAAATGATTATGTAAACAGGGGTAGTGATAATGAGATTTTATGGGGAATAGAATATGATAATGATGGAATGATAGTGTGAGTTGAAGGGTTAAAGAGAGTGTGTAAAGAAAGTATAATTGTAAGGGGATTGCAGGGGGTAAAATTTTCCCTTAATGATGGAGTAGGGGGTGAAGCCCATGTGTTTAGGAAGGACGAGAGTGCCTTCGATGTATATTTGGGAGACATATGGTCTACAAATAAAGTCCTTGGTTTTTTTAGTGCACTTCACAGGTGGTACAATAGTGGTGAATTAGTGTCCCCTGCAAATGTAGAAAGAGAGAATGTAGCTTGGTGTGGTAGAGAGAGATATATTAAAAGAGAGAGATGTTTTGAAAGTGAGAGGTATTGTGAGAGAAAATGAGAAATAGAGGTTTTTAAGATGAGTAGAAATTATGAAGAATTAAGGGAAAAGTTAGGAGGAGAGATGATATATAATAAAAATAAGAACTTACCTTGTAATGATTCGGAAGTAGTAGGAGGTAAGGGAAATAATGATTTTATAAATTACCTAATTATGACTAATAATACAGAAGGTGACAGGACAATGACCAATCATGACAGATTAAATGAGTTTGAGGAAAATAATTAAAATTTGAATGGTATATGTATTTATGATGTTAGTATAAGAGAGTCAATAATAAGCAATGTATATAGATATAAGATAAGATTATTGTTTGACGATGGAGGTTAAATATTTTATTGTGTTTATGAACATTTAATTATGTGGACAGTGTTTTTCAAGATGGACTGCTTTCTGACTGATTTTTGATAAACGATAAAATGATAATTTGGATTGTATATTTTTTGTGTGTATTGGTGTCAGTGTATTTGGGTACTTTTGATGTTATGTATTTTATGTATTTTTTTGTGTAAACCATGTACGGTAGAATTTTAAATAATTTAAGGAAGTTTGATGATGAATTTGAATAATTATGAGATTTAGATTCAAAGGGATAATAAATGATTACGCATATGATATATTTGGATATTGAGTTGTTTTAGGATTGTAAGATAAGTGATGAATTTTCTAGTGGTATATTAAGGTGAAATGTTGTAAAGAGGTTTGGGGATAGCGATAAATAGAGGCATGGGAGTTAGTTAAATAGAGTTAATGGGAGTTAGTGAAAATAAGAATGTTGAGATACAGATAATATATAAAGAGGTGTTAGATATTTTAGGGAAACGGTAGTTAGTGATTATATGTAGAGAGGTGAGTAATGTGAATGGTATATATATTTAATGATGATGATATTTTGTAGTAAGGATCCGGTGTAAGGAGTGATCAGCGTGTGATGTGGCAAGAGACCAACATGCAGCGTTGTGGCAGGCTGAGCAATTTTGGGTTAGAGTGTTTGCCGATATTTGGTGGAGGGCAAGTGGTTAGGAATGGGTATGGCCAGGTAGGGAACACACATTCTAGTACAAAGAGGAGCGGTGCCAGAGGATTTAAATGGGATTAGTGAAGGGGGTTATTATAGAGATATTGGTGTCATAATATATAAATATGGGTGTTAGTAGTGGTTGTTAGTAGAAAAAAGGGGTAGCAAGGTTAGATAGACAAATGCCAAAATAAGATAGAGAATAATGAATAACAGAGAGTCACCCAAACTAGACAAGGATTGAGGAAAGGTTAGAAAAGGAAAATTCTTGGTAAGAAGGTAATGTAACTGAAAGGTGAATAATAAGTTTGAAATTTTTTTATAGAATCTAAGGATATAACAAAGGTTAAATAATTAAAAGTTGAAAAGAGTTGATAGTAGTAATGTTATAAACTTTGGTACAAGTTGTGTAAATATAAATTGTTTAATATAAATGTAACAATGTTAATGTTTAATGTACAATGTTTTACTATGTTTTTATTATGTTGATGGTACAATAGTGTGTGTGGTTGGGAGGTTGCTACAGGGGTTGCAACGACGACAAATATTAAATGTCAAAGAAGTAATAATGATATTGGTGTTGGTTATCAAGTAGATAATTATGATTCTGTTGTAAAGAAAAATAAGTGTAAAGAAAATTGGGTAAAGAAAAATATAATGAATTTTGAAGTATTTGCCATAATAGGTATATATTTTGATTTTAGGTGAAGTAAAATAGTGGAGATAGTAGTTGTTGTTTGGAGGATAAAAAGTTGTTTTGTGCTTAGTATAATAATATGTTTTCTTGCGATGAGAGAAGTAAGTTGACGTTGACTGGATTCAGAGAATTTAGTACCTGGAAGAATGTTTGAAAAATGGAGAGGATTTTCTGTCTTAAATCTTGTTTTGTTATTTGGAAAAATTATTAATTAAGAAAGCCAATGCCTAGTAACATAAACCAATGCATCTAAGGGGAAGCATATCAGTTGTAGATATGGAGATAGATAAAGCCACTATTTTAAATTTTGTATTGCATGTTTCAGAGTTTTGGTGGTGTTGTGACCGCGGTCCTGAGCTGGCCGGAGCGTCAGAACAGGAGCGTTGAGTGCCTCATGGCCTTATGGTGTTGGGATCTCTCCTGAGAAGTCCAGTAAGGTCAGAAGGTACGATCAGCATCATGGGATCAAGGGTAAGTGATTGAATTTTTTTTTATAAACACTACAGGGGGTTGTGGCAACATATCTGAGCTGATCCTTTTAGAAAAGTGTGAATGAGTCAATGAAAGTTTTTATGTTTCGACATAAAACCTTTCATTGAGGGGGTTTTGTAACGGGACAAACAAGGCCTGTTGTCATAATTATGGGGTTTGAGGATGTTACAGAATATTTTTATTATATTAATGTTATATAAAGTATGGTTAGGTCCATTTTCCCTATGTCTGCACAAACAACCCAGTTTCATCGACACGATTTACTTCAAGGCCGAAGGCGTACGTGTGAAGGAGAATGTATACAATGGCGATTCTGATCGACACTAACAAAATGATATTACAAATATTGACACACGTCACAACAATGACGAGGAACAATGTCGTCAGCTGATGCGGACGAATAGTGGATCACAATTGATCCCCTCCACCTGTCGACAGTTCGACACTATGTCTGCCCACTCTGAAGAACTTTGTCATGGCGACAACATGTATATTTCTTTCTGGTAAAAAATAACCAGCTAAGTGTAAATCAAAATTCAAAAATGTAACCAGCAGTAAACAGTGAAAGTTACTAATCTTAATTATGTAAATTCAGTGCAACAACGGACTAAAACAGACAGTACAACCAACACCGACGCACGCCGACCAACGGCCAGAACATGGAAAACGTCTGAACTACACAACACCTACTAACTTCAGGAAAGTCATTATTACAACTATTCTTATTTTCAAAATTTAGAGCTCTAACAAAATATTCAATGGGCAAACTTTATTATCTGTAATATTAGTATGTGAGGGAGAGAGTGCAAGCAAAACTAGGCATTGGTTTATGAATAAAAGTGATATTGCAACTGAATTACTCAATAAGAGATCGCAATTACTATAGCTATATGTATATGTGTAAAAGGTTTATTTTATGATATTGTTTTGAATCGTATGAGATCGAAAACAGTAATGTTAACTGAGGTGAAGAAGGAGCGGAATTGTATAGCCTCCATTTTGAATAATGACACCTGTGTAACTTAACTCTTTTCATGTAAATGAATAACCTGAAAAGCAATTAAATCAGTGTGTTATTTCTAAACAAATGTGTGTGAGATATTATTTCGATAACCCCGATTGCTTCCGTCTCTCGTTTAACGACACTTTGGCACCCTTAGGTATATTTAACACATTCAGTGTAAACGAATTGAGGACGTGGCATCCGGAGCATTATAATACATACAATAGATATGCAAGTGAAGTACCTTATTATGGTAAGTACACACAATTATAAAAAATGTGTTTATTGAGTGAGGTAACAAATGACGACCCGAACAGTGACTTTATTGTTAGTTAACAAATGTCAACCCGAACTAGGGACTTAATTATTCGATCAGTTAACAATACATTGGCTCTTACTTTTAAATAGAAGAAGAATGTCTTTAATTGTCTTTGAGTTAATTGTTCGATTAAGAGATAAATAAGTTGTTTATCACCTTACTGTCATCAATCATACTCAACCATTGGATCCATCTGTAATCATCCTCGTCTCGAACTCAGCATCGATTCCTCTTGTACAGCGTCACTCCTCTTGTCCAGCGTAGTTTCCTCTAGACTTCCGTATTGTTCCTCTTGTCCATCGCCGTTTCCTCTAGAGTCCAGCATCGTCTCTCTCTTGTCCAGCGTCGTCTCGCTCTCTGGAACTAAGTCATCAGCTCTCTCTCTCTCTGGAACTTCTTCTCGTGCTGTTTCGGACGTCAATTGGTCTTCTTATGTGGAATTTGTTACTAATTAAAATTTGCTTGTTTTTATAATCCAGTTACATAGCTGTATGTAACTGGAAGAATAAACTATTTACAAAAGATTTAAATATTTTGTGCGGACGGACAGAAGCTCCCGCTGCACTGTGTGCGATCGAAAAAAGAGAACAACTGTAGCGTGTGTGTCTTATTTATACCCACGTCTTGGTCAACACCTGCAGTTGTACAAAATCGACATGTCTGAAATTGTCTCTGGGTCCAGTCCCCCCACTCCTTGTCAATTTCGCTATTTCTTATATTTCTGCGAATTGCAGAGTCCTATAAGTATACTGTTATATTCATCTTACAACTATTTTCACTACACATGTTCACTGTATTTTTGGACATTGCAACTTAACCCTTTCACTCTGTACACAGTTATTTCACCACTACACTCGTACAGTGTATCCTTTTCACGTGGTTTTTGTACACAGTATTTATTTAATTTTATTACATTTTATTGTGTTTTTGGATTTTACTCTGTATTTATAGTTTATGAATAATTATGGAAAAACAGTAATTATGCAATTATTCATCTTGGGGTGGTAAACTCGCCTGCATAGACTTGCGTTCACACACACTAGCAAAATTCTGGTGTACACACTTTCAGTTTCATTTGTGTGTGTGTGTGTGCACGTCGATTCAGGTTGAAACACCTGTTCATATTTTTGTCTGAGCCAAGCTTTCAATCCCTGACATGCTTATTTCTAATACATTATTAATTATTTACAGTTTATTAGGTATATTTAAATTTTTATACTCAATGCTCAGTACATCACTTATTTGTACTGTCGCATTATGCTTCTGCTTGGTAATAAAAAATTTAATAAATTTTTTTTATTATTACAATGGTTTAATAAAAAAACATAACAAATAATAAAGAATAGTATTCGTCATTTCACCCTTAATTGGAGTGTACATATACGTCTCACCTCCTCTCTTCACACGCTCACTGCTCGTTACCTTGCAGGGTAGCTTTAACAACAGCTGATCTGACTGGTTTCATTGACCTCGTTATTTTTATGTGTAGAACTTCCTAAATGACGTTGCATGGAATTTACCTGTGTCTCACCACATACGATGAAGTGTGTTGTCCTACTCGCTGTCTTAACGTTGTAACAATTCACAACGTTAAGATTGTTTTTATTTTTATTATTATAATAGATTATTAAAATTGTAAGTTACTGTTGTAGTTTAAAGTTTGTGGTTTAAAAGAGTATTAGACTTGCTATCACTTCACTGTGTTAACCTCTCCACTTACCATCCATGGATATCTTCACTATTCTCGATGGCGACTTCTCTTACTGTAAACACACTTGACATGCACAGATATTCCTTTTGAATATCGGAAAAATATACATAAACAATAAAATAAATCAAATGTTCAATTGTAAGTTGAATGATATCAGTAATTCAAATACTACCGCCACCTTATGGGATAACTGTTTATAAAAAATTAAACTACTGCTTCTATTTTACAGAAATTAAAACTCTGTTTCCACTGATAATAAACTGAGGATTTATTGACAATGATTAAATTCAGCAAACTCTTTTAAAACAATTAGCATGATATCTTTACAAACAACAACAAATTTAAACAAATATTGAGATCTCTGTATCTCAAGGCTGGTAACACTGTTGTAATGTACAATAGTATTGTGAACGAGGTTAGGTTCACTTTAGTTAATTATATTACCAATTTAGTGAGTTCTTTGAAGACACATGATACCAGATATAAAGATGTGAGTTTGAATAACAATATTTACGTATCTATGATTATAAAAAAGAACAAAAATTTAAAATTATTAAACTCGATACGATAGCCGATAATATCGTACTATCGTATGTTATGCAGAGGTTTAGAAAAACTAAGATCAACATGTGCTTTGAACGTTGCACTGTTAAAATATTATTATTATTAATTCATTAGTTATCAGAACCATGTATTAGAAAGAGAAAAAATCTAAAGAAAAAAAGCTCTTGTTATTGCTTTCATTTCATAAAAATCATTTAAGAACAGAATTGTTTCTCTGTGACAAAAATATATGCTTCGGTTCTAGGTTAGTTTGCCTAGGAACAAGTAAGTGATTATTTATAATAAGCAATGTTACTTATAAGATCTTAATAATATAGTTACAAACACTTTATTTATAATTCATTTGATGTGTAATTATCAGTCATGAAAATATTCGCACAAGAAAATTATTATTTATTAATTCAAAAGTTATAGTAAAGTAAGCGACTATATTCACTTAATGATGAGCGGTATCTAAATTTAATTCCGCCGTTCTCAATTATTCTTTAAATATAAAACAATTATTTTTGAATTAATTATTGTCATTGGATCGTGCTACAACTTGTTTATTAAATTCTGATAATGTCCATCATTGTTTATTAAAGCACTCAAGCGTTACTTGACTAGTGCAGTCAAAACGATAACCCTTGTTCATCAACGAGACTTATTCCTTTTATTATTTTCTTTAAAATAGTTAAAATATTGTACTCCCTGATTATATACACTGAACATGACCCTTATTATACACTGGTCATGTTAATTCACTGTTCACTTAATTCACTTGACACTCGGTAATGTGGTGCTGTGTACAGGTTAATGTCTGTCTGTGTATTACTGTAGGTGACGCGCACATTTCAAAAAATATCTTGCTGACTTTTGGCATAGACCTCCCGCCGTGAGTGTTGCAGAACGAATGTAACATTTCGCTAAAGCGTCTCTTTTCGTCTGGTTATTTTAAGCTATTTGATTGGTTCAAAAGGTCATACTCTCAACCCCAAAACACTCTGGTAAAATAAAACTTTTAATTTTTCGCATCTCTAAGCGTGGGTTCGAGATTATAAATGACGTATACATGGATACTCAAAATGATTGAAAAACTTATAATGGTCATAAGTTTCTTATTTTTTGTCGTAGCGTCATTTGGATAGTGGCATTAAATCGCGGACACTTGTGCCTTTATTTTAAGTCTAAACAAGCACTAATTCCGTTCATTATTAATTCACTTGGTCATCTTGAAAACTCATATGGTGATTCTTAATATAAATAAGTCTTTTTCACCATATTTCGTCGTAATTACACTTTAATACTTATTACTAAACATTTTGAGTCCATTTCTCCTTCATGTTAGTACATAAAATGGTTATATCTATAGTTTAAACAAAATCTGTTAATGGCGTCTATACCAACCATGTACGATTGTTTACATTTACTTGTAACGCCATTATTCCTTATTCTACTACATATTTCTGACATCATAACACTAATAAGTGTATTTACTTACATTTGTTCATACTTTATTTTGCTAAAAAATGTTATTTTGTATACACATATAGTATGATCAAAATACTTTCTGTTCTCATCTCTCCATTTTGTCACTTATTTAGTTATTTTAGTACACAAGGGATATATTGTTAGTAATTAAAATAGTGTACAATTGTTGTACATTGTTGGTTCAATGTATTCATTAACTTTTTGTTATCTGAAAGCTCTCTAAGTTATAGTATGGTGGCTATTTACACCTGGTTCTATGATTGCAGTTAAATATCACTATAATATTGACGACTCGGAACACAAAGTTTTTTATAAGTAAAAACGTAAAGTTTTACCTTACAGCCTAAACCGGCTTTCACCTATAGAAGGCTTCATCAGAGGCTGTCGTTAGTAGCGCTGCTCGTCTTGTTGTTGGCGACGAGAAAGTGTTTCGAAAGATTGAAGCTGTGTGTGTGGTGAGATGTGTTCGAATAATACGTGCGATTTGAATTGTGTCTGTTCGTTTAGGATGTCGTTTTTATTTGTTTTTGTGTGTTTGTATATTTCTAATTGTTCTAGAGTGTCTAGTTTTCGGCCTTTTGTGTGTACGTGTAGTATGTTCATGTTATTGTCGATGTTTTTATATGTGTGGTTTGCTTCAATGAGGTGGTTTGCGAAGGTAGATTCTGTAGTGGTGTGGAGTGCTTTTGTGTGTTCAATGTATCTCTGTTTGAAGCTACGTCCTGTCTGGCCTATGTAGAATTTACTGCAATTTGAACAATTTAGTTTATATACACCGGGTAGATCGAATTTGTTTTGTGCTTTGGGCATGCGTTTTGATAGTGTGTGTTCTGTTTTGTTAGTAGTTTTGTAAGCGATTCTGTATCCTGCTTTTTTGAATTTGTGGGCAATTTTTTCTGTTTGTTTGTTGATGTATGTTAGTGTTATGAATTTGTTGTTTTCTGTCTTTGTCTGTTGTTTGTTTTGTGTTTTGTGTAGGAGTTTACTGACTATTGTTCTGTCATAACCGTTAGATTCTGCTAGATATTTTATCGTGTTTAGTTCGTCTTTGTAGTGTATTTCATCTAAGGGGATGTTGTTAAGTCTATGTATCATGGTTCTAAAAGCAGCTAGTTTGTGTTGTATTGGGTGATTGGAGGTGTTGTGTATTAGTGTGTCAGTTGTAGTTGGTTTTCTGTATATACTGAATTTGTGCCTGTGTTCTAGTTTTGTGATGGAGAGGTCTAAGAAGTTTATGGTATTGTTGTGTTCGTATTCGGCAGTGAAGGTTATGTTTTTATGTATTTTGTTTATGTGCGTTAGTAACTGTTCACATTGTCTTTTGTTTCCCCTGTATAGTATTAGAATGTCATCAACGTATCTGTGCCAATATAGTATTTTATGTGAGTGTCTGTCATTGTTTGTGAGTATTTTTGTTTTTTCTAAGTGTTGGAGGAAGACTTCTGCTAGAATGCTGGATATGGGGGAGCCCATGGGTAGGCCATCGTTCTGTGTGTAGTATTTATTGTTATAAGTAAAGTAGTTTTGTTTTGTGATAATGTTCAGAGTTTCTGTTATTTCATTGATAAGTTCGTCTGGTGTGTTGTTCTGTTTGAGTTTGTTTTGTAGGATGGTGATTGTTTCAGAGATGGGGATGTTTGTGTACAGGTTTTTAATGTCAAAGGAGGCTAATGTGGCGTTATGGGGGATGTGTATGTCTTTTACTTTTGTTACTAGGTCAGTGTTGTTTTTTACTGCAATGTTGTTGTCTATTTGTGTGTGTTGTCTAATAATTTTGTCTAGATATTTTGCCAGTTTGTGTGCAGGGGCATTACGGTAGTTGATAATGGGGCGGATCGGAATGTCTTCTTTATGGATTTTGGGAAGCGCTTGGAGTGTAGGTGCTGATGGTCGGATTTGTTTCATGTAGGGCTTTTGTTTATGTGTCATAATGTGTTTGGCTTTGTTGACTATTTGTTTTACTGAGTTTTGGTATCTGTCGGTGGGGTCGTGTTTTAGTTCTGTGATGTTGTTCTGTTCTATGAAGTCTTGTACTTTTTTGTGTAGGTTGTCTGTGGGGATAATTACAGTCGTGTTGCCTTTGTCAGCTTTTACAAATGTGATGTTGTGTTTGTGTGCCTTTTCCCTCAGTTTGATGGCTGTGTGTATTTCTGAGTTGTGGTTGTTGTTGTCTGGTGTCTTATGTACTCCTATTGTGTTGTTTATATTATGTCTTAATGTGTCTTGATGTTCTGGTGCTGTGTTTTGTATATTTGTTTCTGTGTCAATTATGAGCTTTGTTAGTGTTTGGTTGTTATGTTTGTAATGTATGTTATGTTTTAGGCCTTTATCAAGGAGTGTTTGTTCGTTTTTTGTGAGTGTGACGTTCGTGAGGTTTACTGTACGTGGGTAGAATTTGTGCGAGGGAATTATATCTGTTTTGATTGGTGTCAGGTTTTTTATTTTTCTGTCGTGTTTTGTCTGTATGATATGTATTTGTTTTTTTGTCCATTCATTTGTGTGATGTATTAGTTCAGTCATGTAATTGTGTCCGTTTGTGTTGGCGATATGTAGGTGTAGTGTTAATGCTTTGCGGTTAAGAGCGTCTTTTTTCTTATATAGTTGTTTAATTGATTCTTTTATGTATGTTCTTTGTGCGATGTTTTGTGTTATTCGGGCGGCCTGGTTGTTATGTTTAATTTTGATTTGGGCATATTTAGGTGTTAGTGAATTGTTTATGCATGTTTTGTTGAAATTTATGTGAGCTACAATCTTTCTAACCTTCAAAGTTGTGAACTTGTACGCTTGGACGTTGGCTCGTCTTGCTGAGTTAAATTCTTGGATTTCGTTGTCCATGACGTGTCCGTTACTTAACTAAATATCACTATAATATTGACGACTCGGAACACAAAGTTTTTTATAAGTAAAAACGTAAAGTTTTACCTTACAGCCTAAACCGGCTTTCACCTATGAACACATCTCACCACACACACACAGCTTCAATCTTTCGAAACACTTTCTCGTCGCCAACAACAAGACGAGCAGCGCTACTAACGACAGCCTCTGATGAAGCCTTCTATAGGTGAAAGCCGGTTTAGGCTGTAAGGTAAAACTTTACGTTTTTACTTACAAAAAACTTTGTGTTCCGAGTCGTCAATATTATAGTGATATTTAGTTAAGTAACGGACACGTCATGGACAACGAAATCCAAGGATTGCAGTTAGTTAGTTTATAATATTTTAATTATTAAACCACTAGTATTACATTTGTGAGGTGTTCTCATAGCAGTATTAGACATTTCTCTAACTACTGGTAACATTTGTCACATTCTTTTGATAAGTTTTGATAATGTTTTTTGACTAACTCTCTTGTCACATTGGGGTTCTGTCTATTTAACTTTATGATATTGTATTCAATCTGATTCATTTGCTGTGTCCTTCAGTACATATGGTATTCATTGGTTTGCATTTTTATTCTTATTCAGTCTGTTTGAAACAATTGTGGATAATTGCTTGGTCTAACTAATATACATGATTTTATGTTATAGGTTCAACTCTTGTGAGGTTATGTGTCAGTTGTCTGACAACAATGTGCTACATACTTTTATGCAGTATTTAACTCAACTATTGCCATCTCATTATGGCATTCTACTACAATGGTTTATTATTAAGTTATACACATTTTTACACTATTTGTTGAAACAATAGTACTGGTATTCTTAGTCTAATTATGTTACATATTTTGGTGGGTTGTACCTAGTCTTTGGCACATTGATTGGTTTATACTCAACAAATTAGCTTATTTGCTACTATCTGTTCTGGTATTCATTTACATTTTGTCCTGTCTTGCTATGGGATTCAGGCACATTTCATATCAAGGCTTGCAAAGCTTTTATTATTAATCCCTATGAACAATTAATTTACTGTTCTGTCTCATATTTTTTGGTGGTCTTACTGATTATCTATGTGATTTTACAATCTTGATTAAACTTGTTACACTAATTGTCTGTGCGTTTCACTAGTTAATCGTGGATCCTTTCACTTATAATGGTTACTGACTTTTCTCCGTTATAAACATTTTCACTGGTATTGTTTGTGCTGTTTACTTGGGGTAAAATGGTTATCATATCACATGTTGTTACACTTATATTAAGTACTCACTGTCATTGTTCGTGATCACTTATTGATGCTCAACACTGATTTCTTTGTTATTGGTATTCGAATAATCATTATACTTCTTCTGGTCACTATATTGATCTTAATTCCTTGTATATCTTGTGAATGTTGATGTCTTGTACTGTTCATACATAATCTTCATTCTTCATGGTACATTTCTTTTCCTCTTCTTCTCCTTTTCTTCTTCTGGTTAGTTGTTTCTCACTGTCGGTGTTCTCCTTGGTTACATATTATTTGCAATAATCCATGTTCCCTTAATATTGTCATACACTTCCATATTTTTATTCATGGTTATGGTAGTCATTGTCCCATATTATTTCACACTAATAAACAAATTCGTTTGTTTTATCACCATTGTGATTGCACTTGATTCGTCTCCTTTTTATGTTAATAATTATTTTCGGCATATCCCCTCACTATTTTGGATCTATTGGGCCTGGATGCTAACGTATTATATTGGCTGGTTGGTATTTTCTCTCTCTTTGTTATACTCGATGATATCCTTATTACTCTTCTTCTTCTTCGTTGGGTTGTTTCAATAATATTCATTCGTAGATACACACTATATTTATATTCTCCTGTTCCTTCCTTTATGCTCGATGAAATAGTTTCATGATATCCTTTGATTTGACATATTAGATAGTTATTTTATGTAACTGCTAATTTGTTACGTTACATATGCCTTCCTATAAGAATTGATTAATTCTGAATTCGTATATTTATTTTTATTGAAGAATTCATCAATTGTTGTACATTTCCACGTTGACTCTTATGCTTTTTTATATCCCTTCACTTTCTTCTATTTGAATCATAATTATTTCCTTTCTATGTAATTATCTCCCTTGTTTATTTAATTCCCTAATTCCCTAACATAATTTTAGCTGGGGCAGTTCAAAGTGGCTCACTTTGGCATACATCTCCACTGGCCATACCAACATCAATAAATACAGAGGCACATCATCTCTGTCAATAATATAAATGATTGCTGGAACATTTCATCAGTCAATTCATCTCAAATTAATTCAAAATATAAAGTGGTCGTTCTTTCGACAAATAATAAATATCCTTGGGATCATCTCACGCATCTGCGGTTTATACATTATTATATTCTCTTCTTCTTGATTCAACTTAACTAAATTCTTCACATTTTATAGGGATAGTTTGTCTACATTTCATCACTGGTATACTCTCATGATCATCTTCGTTAATATATTATTTTTTCATTCTTCTTCGTCATCAATTAATCTTTTCTCTTGGTATTACATTAATCGTCATTTCATAATCTTCTTCATTTTCATGATTCACTTCTTTGTGTTATATTTCATTTGGTATATGCTCTCTTCTATTGTCTTGCCTTGTGTTTGTTGTTCATCTATTATCTATATCAATAATATTTGTTTGCTTTCATTCCTCTAACTTCTTATATTGCTCGTTCTGTATATCATCTGGTACATTATCTCCTCTTTATTAGTATGGGTAAGTTGGTATTTTACTGGTTGACTTGGCTCTTGGAAATTATTATTTTGCCATGGATGTTGTGTGTCAGTCTCATATTGTTATTACACTTGTAGTACGGGTAAGCTGGTATTTTACTGGTTGACTTGGCTCTTGGAAATTATTATTTTGCCATGGATGTTGTTTGTCTTTCTCGTATCGTTATTACACTTGTAGTACGGGTAAGTTGTTAATTAACTGGTTGACTTGGCTCTAGGAAACCTTTATACTATATATATATTTGCCATTGATGTTGTTTGTCTTTCTCGTATTGTTATTACACTTGTAGTACGGGTAAGTTGGTATTTTACTGGTTGACTTGGCTCTTGGAAATTATGATTATATCTCATATGTGCCATGGGTGGTGTGTGTCAGTCTTGTATGTACTTATATTTGTAGTACGGGTAAGTTGTTAATTAACTGGTTGACTTGGCTCTTGGAAATTATATTTTACATTATATATGCCATGGTTGGAAGGTGTCTGTCTCGTATTGTTATTACACTTGTAGTACGGGTATTTACAATTTTCTTCATCCTTTACATAATTTCTTTGGACCACACTTTTATATTACAAAATTAAAATATAGTCAACATTTATTCTCATAGTTATATTTTCACTTCTTACTTAGTATTAATAATAAATAATCTTCATCGCAATTTTCACTATTTTTCATTAGTTAATTTTCAATATACCGTTTCATGGAAGTCTGGTTGTAGTTGCCTTTTATTTTCTTTGTCACAGGATCTTGTATTTCGTAGGTGTTGTTCATGTTAGCATTATTCGTTATCAAAATAATCCGTCCCATTTCTCAATGTATTTTTATTCAATTTATCCATAGTCATTGCTCTCCTCTCTTCTCGTCGTTCTAACTTCTTCAGTGTTCATGCTCCTATCTGTTCTCGTCATATACCTTGCTATCATTTGGTTTTTCCATTTTGATGCTATCAGGGCTTCATCTGCCTTCCGTTCTTCCGTCTTCTTCTTCTCCCTATCTTTGGTATACACGTGTCCAGTGTTCTCCTGGTCGTTGTTATTATGGTTGGGTCTTTCCATTAATTGGCTCCTCTTCTTCCTCAATTCTCTTATTTCTCGGGCATACTCTTCGATGATCCGGTCCCATTGTTCTTGATAGCCTTCCTTTTTCTTGAAATGCCTTATTCTTCCTTTGGGAATCTTTGCTTGAAATACTTTATTGCTCATATTCTTCTTTGTTGTTACATAGTTTTCCTCTTCGTCCATATTCATGAAGCTCCTTCGATACTTCGTCCTATAGATTCCTTCTTCACGGTTGACGATTGGTAAGTTGATCATATTAACTAGACCACCTCAAGTCATTTCGATTAATTCTTTTGTAACCCTTGTCTTCTTTGGGCGTATTATTCTTCTTTTTTCCATCTTCTTAATTATTTGGTTTTCCTTTTCTCCACTCTCTTCAGGCTTTGGACTCACTTGTTCCATGTTTCCATATTCAGGCACTTCCTCAGCTTCTACTTGATCATAACACATTGGCAGGTTATTTTGTTCCAAGTTTTCCTTCTCGGGTACCTCTTCGGTCTCTGAATTATCATCTGTTCTTAATTCTCTTCTTATCTTCTTAACACTCTCCTTTGTCTCTTCACAACGTCTTTTTATTGTCTCCCCCGATCGTTTATAATCATCATCCACTGCCGTGTTTATCGACTCCATGCTCTCCTTGTAATCTTCCTTCATTTTCTTATTCATTTGGTCTAATTTCTCATTGATTCATTGATTTTGGCTCCTAATTCTGCAGATAAATTTTCTTTCATTATTTCCACATTTTTCTCCAATAATTCTTCCGTCTTCTATTTTCTTATTCAATGATTCTATGTTCTTCTGGCTGTCCTTCTGGCCATCCTCTATTTTCTTTGATAACGATCGGCTGTCTTCCTTCAATGATTCTATGTTCTGGTTCGTGGATAGACTATTTTCATCCACCTTCTTATTCATTGTTTCTATTTTCTGGTCTGTGGATTGCCTGTTTTCATCCATTTTCTCCATCATCTTCTTATTGGTCTCTTCCATCAATGCTCTCATCATTTCCCTGAAGTCCGTGCCTCCTGGTAACACCGGTTTCTCGGGTTGGGTTTCCTGCTGTGTGATTTCCGGTTCACCTTCCAGTTGTTGAACCTCCTCCACCAGTTCAGGTTGTCTATCTTCAATTTCCAGTAATATTTCTTCAACGTCCTCTGCCGACGTCGCTTCTTTCTCCTCCAATCTAGCCTCTCTTTCAGCCTCTGCTGCTCGTTTCTTCGATGTTGACCTTCTATACATCTTTCTATCTGTGTAATGTACTTGCTGTCCTGCTGTCGAATTAGGTTGAGAAATTATTTATTTAATTAATTAAATTGTTAGGTGTTTTCGTCCTAATTCGCGCTCAGACGTTGGGCCCCATGTTGTAACAATTCACAACGTTAAGATTGTTTTTATTTTTATTATTATAATAGATTATTAAAATTGTAAGTTACTGTTGTAGTTTAAAGTTTGTGGTTTAAAAGAGTATTAGACTTGCTATCACTTCACTGTGTTAACCTCTCCACTTACCATCCATGGATATCTTCACTATTCTCGATGGCGACTTCTCTTACTGTAAACACACTTGACATGCACAGATATTCCTTTTGAATATCGGAAAAATATACATAAACAATAAAATAAATCAAATGTTCAATTGTAAGTTGAATGATATCAGTAATTCAAATACTACCACCACCTTATGGGATAACTGTTTATAAAAAATTAAACTACTGCTTCTATTTTACAGAAATTAAAACTCTGTTTCCACTGATAATAAACTGAGGATTTATTGACAATGATTAAATTCAGCAAACTCTTTTAAAACAATTAGCATGATATCTTTACAAACAACAACAAATTTAAACAAATATTGAGATCTCTGTATCTCAAGGCTGGTAACACTGTTGTAATGTACAATAGTATTGTGAACGAGGTTAGGTTCACTTTAGTTAATTATATTACCAATTTAGTGAGTTCTTTGAAGACACATGATACCAGATATAAAGATGTGAGTTTGAATAACAATATTTACGTATCTATGATTATAAAAAAAGAACAAAAATTTAAAATTATTAAACTCGATACGATAGCCGATAATATCGTACTATCGTATGTTATGCAGAGGTTTAGAAAGACTAAGATCAACATGTGCTTTGAACGTTGCACTGTTAAAATATTATTATTATTAATTCATTAGTTATCAGAACCATGTATTGGAAAGAGAAAAAAATCTAAAGAAAAAAAAACTCTTGTTATTGCTTTCATTTCATAAAAATCATTTAAGAACAGAATTGTTTCTCTGTGACAAAAATATATGCTTCGGTTCTAGGTTAGTTTGCCTAGGAACAAGTAAGTGATTATTTATAATAAGCAATGTTACTTATAAGATCTTAATAATATAGTTACAAACATTTTATTTATAATTCATTTGATGTGTAATTATCAGTCATGAAAATATTCGCACAAGAAAATTATTATTTATTAATTCAAAAGTTATAGTCAAGTAAGCGACTATATTCACTTAATGATGAGCGGTATCTAAATTTAATTCCGCCGTTCTCAATTATTCTTTAAATATAAAACAATTATTTTTGAATTAATTATTGTCATTGGATCGTGCTACAACTTGTTTATTAAATTCTGATAATGTCCATCATTGTTTATTAAAGCACTCAAGCGTTACTTGACTAGTGCAGTCAAAACGATAACCCTTGTTCATCAACGAGACTTATTCCTTTTATTATTTTCTTTAAAATAGTTAAAATATTGTACTCCCTGATTATATACACTGAACATGACCCTTATTATACACTGGTCATGTTAATTCACTGTTCACTTAATTCACTTGACACTCGGTAATGTGGTGCTGTGTACAGGTTAATGTCTGTCTGTGTATTACTGTAGGTGACGCGCACATTTCAAAAAATATCTTGCTGACTTTTGGCATAGACCTCCCGCCGTGAGTGTTGCAGAACGAATGTAACATTTCGCTAAAGCGTCTCTTTTCGTCTGGTTATTTTAAGCTATTTGATTGGTTCAAAAGGTCATACTCTCAACCCCAAAACACTCTGGTAAAATAAAACTTTTAATTTTTCGCATCTCTAAGCGTGGGTTCGAGATTATAAATGACGTATACATGGATACTCAAAATGATTGAAAAACTTATAATGGTCATAAGTTTCTTATTTTTTGTCGTAGCGTCATTTGGATAGTGGCATTAAATCGCGGACACTTGTGCCTTTATTTTAAGTCTAAACAAGCACTAATTCCGTTCATTATTAATTCACTTGGTCATCTTGAAAACTCATATGGTGATTCTTAATATAAATAAGTCTTTTTCACCATATTTCGTCGTAATTACACTTTAATACTTATTACTAAACATTTTGAGTCCATTTCTCCTTCATGTTAGTACATAAAATGGTTATATCTATAGTTTAAACAAAATCTGTTAATGGCGTCTATACCAACCATGTACGATTGTTTACATTTACTTGTAACGCCATTATTCCTTATTCTACTACATATTTCTGACATCATAACACTAATAAGTGTATTTACTTACATTTGTTCATACTTTATTTTGCTAAAAAATGTTATTTTGTATACACATATAGTATGATCAAAATACTTTCTGTTCTCATCTCTCCATTTTGTCACTTATTTAGTTATTTTAGTACACAAGGGATATATTGTTAGTAATTAAAATAGTGTACAATTGTTGTACATTGTTGGTTCAATGTATTCATTAACTTTTTGTTATCTGAAAGCTCTCTAAGTTATAGTATGGTGGCTATTTACACCTGGTTCTATGATTGCAGTTAAATATCACTATAATATTGACGACTCGGAACACAAAGTTTTTTATAAGTAAAAACGTAAAGTTTTACCTTACAGCCTAAACCGGCTTTCACCTATAGAAGGCTTCATCAGAGGCTGTCGTTAGTAGCGCTGCTCGTCTTGTTGTTGGCGACGAGAAAGTGTTTCGAAAGATTGAAGCTGTGTGTGTGGTGAGATGTGTTCGAATAATACGTGCGATTTGAATTGTGTCTGTTCGTTTAGGATGTCGTTTTTATTTGTTTTTGTGTGTTTGTATATTTCTAATTGTTCTAGAGTGTCTAGTTTTCGGCCTTTTGTGTGTACGTGTAGTATGTTCATGTTATTGTCGATGTTTTTATATGTGTGGTTTGCTTCAATGAGGTGGTTTGCGAAGGTAGATTCTGTAGTGGTGTGGAGTGCTTTTGTGTGTTCAATGTATCTCTGTTTGAAGCTACGTCCTGTCTGGCCTATGTAGAATTTACTGCAATTTGAACAATTTAGTTTATATACACCGGGTAGATCGAATTTGTTTTGTGCTTTGGGCATGCGTTTTGATAGTGTGTGTTCTGTTTTGTTAGTAGTTTTGTAAGCGATTCTGTATCCTGCTTTTTTGAATTTGTGGGCAATTTTTTCTGTTTGTTTGTTGATGTATGTTAGTGTTATGAATTTGTTGTTTTCTGTCTTTGTCTGTTGTTTGTTTTGTGTTTTGTGTAGGAGTTTACTGACTATTGTTCTGTCATAACCGTTAGATTCTGCTAGATATTTTATCGTGTTTAGTTCGTCTTTGTAGTGTATTTCATCTAAGGGGATGTTGTTAAGTCTATGTATCATGGTTCTAAAAGCAGCTAGTTTGTGTTGTATTGGGTGATTGGAGGTGTTGTGTATTAGTGTGTCAGTTGTAGTTGGTTTTCTGTATATACTGAATTTGTGCCTGTGTTCTAGTTTTGTGATGGAGAGGTCTAAGAAGTTTATGGTATTGTTGTGTTCGTATTCGGCAGTGAAGGTTATGTTTTTATGTATTTTGTTTATGTGCGTTAGTAACTGTTCACATTGTCTTTTGTTTCCCCTGTATAGTATTAGAATGTCATCAACGTATCTGTGCCAATATAGTATTTTATGTGAGTGTCTGTCATTGTTTGTGAGTATTTTTGTTTTTTCTAAGTGTTGGAGGAAGACTTCTGCTAGAATGCTGGATATGGGGGAGCCCATGGGTAGGCCATCGTTCTGTGTGTAGTATTTATTGTTATAAGTAAAGTAGTTTTGTTTTGTGATAATGTTCAGAGTTTCTGTTATTTCATTGATAAGTTCGTCTGGTGTGTTGTTCTGTTTGAGTTTGTTTTGTAGGATGGTGATTGTTTCAGAGATGGGGATGTTTGTGTACAGGTTTTTAATGTCAAAGGAGGCTAATGTGGCGTTATGGGGGATGTGTATGTCTTTTACTTTTGTTACTAGGTCAGTGTTGTTTTTTACTGCAATGTTGTTGTCTATTTGTGTGTGTTGTCTAATAATTTTGTCTAGATATTTTGCCAGTTTGTGTGCAGGGGCATTACGGTAGTTGATAATGGGGCGGATCGGAATGTCTTCTTTATGGATTTTGGGAAGCGCTTGGAGTGTAGGTGCTGATGGTCGGATTTGTTTCATGTAGGGCTTTTGTTTATGTGTCATAATGTGTTTGGCTTTGTTGACTATTTGTTTTACTGAGTTTTGGTATCTGTCGGTGGGGTCGTGTTTTAGTTCTGTGATGTTGTTCTGTTCTATGAAGTCTTGTACTTTTTTGTGTAGGTTGTCTGTGGGGATAATTACAGTCGTGTTGCCTTTGTCAGCTTTTACAAATGTGATGTTGTGTTTGTGTGCCTTTTCCCTCAGTTTGATGGCTGTGTGTATTTCTGAGTTGTGGTTGTTGTTGTCTGGTGTCTTATGTACTCCTATTGTGTTGTTTATATTATGTCTTAATGTGTCTTGATGTTCTGGTGCTGTGTTTTGTATATTTGTTTCTGTGTCAATTATGAGCTTTGTTAGTGTTTGGTTGTTATGTTTGTAATGTATGTTATGTTTTAGGCCTTTATCAAGGAGTGTTTGTTCGTTTTTTGTGAGTGTGACGTTCGTGAGGTTTACTGTACGTGGGTAGAATTTGTGCGAGGGAATTATATCTGTTTTGATTGGTGTCAGGTTTTTTATTTTTCTGTCGTGTTTTGTCTGTATGATATGTATTTGTTTTTTTGTCCATTCATTTGTGTGATGTATTAGTTCAGTCATGTAATTGTGTCCGTTTGTGTTGGCGATATGTAGGTGTAGTGTTAATGCTTTGCGGTTAAGAGCGTCTTTTTTCTTATATAGTTGTTTAATTGATTCTTTTATGTATGTTCTTTGTGCGATGTTTTGTGTTATTCGGGCGGCCTGGTTGTTATGTTTAATTTTGATTTGGGCATATTTAGGTGTTAGTGAATTGTTTATGCATGTTTTGTTGAAATTTATGTGAGCTACAATCTTTCTAACCTTCAAAGTTGTGAACTTGTACGCTTGGACGTTGGCTCGTCTTGCTGAGTTAAATTCTTGGATTTCGTTGTCCATGACGTGTCCGTTACTTAACTAAATATCACTATAATATTGACGACTCGGAACACAAAGTTTTTTATAAGTAAAAACGTAAAGTTTTACCTTACAGCCTAAACCGGCTTTCACCTATGAACACATCTCACCACACACACACAGCTTCAATCTTTCGAAACACTTTCTCGTCGCCAACAACAAGACGAGCAGCGCTACTAACGACAGCCTCTGATGAAGCCTTCTATAGGTGAAAGCCGGTTTAGGCTGTAAGGTAAAACTTTACGTTTTTACTTACAAAAAACTTTGTGTTCCGAGTCGTCAATATTATAGTGATATTTAGTTAAGTAACGGACACGTCATGGACAACGAAATCCAAGGATTGCAGTTAGTTAGTTTATAATATTTTAATTATTAAACCACTAGTATTACATTTGTGAGGTGTTCTCATAGCAGTATTAGACATTTCTCTAACTACTGGTAACATTTGTCACATTCTTTTGATAAGTTTTGATAATGTTTTTTGACTAACTCTCTTGTCACATTGGGGTTCTGTCTATTTAACTTTATGATATTGTATTCAATCTGATTCATTTGCTGTGTCCTTCAGTACATATGGTATTCATTGGTTTGCATTTTTATTCTTATTCAGTCTGTTTGAAACAATTGTGGATAATTGCTTGGTCTAACTAATATACATGATTTTATGTTATAGGTTCAACTCTTGTGAGGTTATGTGTCAGTTGTCTGACAACAATGTGCTACATACTTTTATGCAGTATTTAACTCAACTATTGCCATCTCATTATGGCATTCTACTACAATGGTTTATTATTAAGTTATACACATTTTTACACTATTTGTTGAAACAATAGTACTGGTATTCTTAGTCTAATTATGTTACATATTTTGGTGGGTTGTACCTAGTCTTTGGCACATTGATTGGTTTATACTCAACAAATTAGCTTATTTGCTACTATCTGTTCTGGTATTCATTTACATTTTGTCCTGTCTTGCTATGGGATTCAGGCACATTTCATATCAAGGCTTGCAAAGCTTTTATTATTAATCCCTATGAACAATTAATTTACTGTTCTGTCTCATATTTTTTGGTGGTCTTACTGATTATCTATGTGATTTTACAATCTTGATTAAACTTGTTACACTAATTGTCTGTGCGTTTCACTAGTTAATCGTGGATCCTTTCACTTATAATGGTTACTGACTTTTCTCCGTTATAAACATTTTCACTGGTATTGTTTGTGCTGTTTACTTGGGGTAAAATGGTTATCATATCACATGTTGTTACACTTATATTAAGTACTCACTGTCATTGTTCGTGATCACTTATTGATGCTCAACACTGATTTCTTTGTTATTGGTATTCGAATAATCATTATACTTCTTCTGGTCACTATATTGATCTTAATTCCTTGTATATCTTGTGAATGTTGATGTCTTGTACTGTTCATACATAATCTTCATTCTTCATGGTACATTTCTTTTCCTCTTCTTCTCCTTTTCTTCTTCTGGTTAGTTGTTTCTCACTGTCGGTGTTCTCCTTGGTTACATATTATTTGCAATAATCCATGTTCCCTTAATATTGTCATACACTTCCATATTTTTATTCATGGTTATGGTAGTCATTGTCCCATATTATTTCACACTAATAAACAAATTCGTTTGTTTTATCACCATTGTGATTGCACTTGATTCGTCTCCTTTTTATGTTAATAATTATTTTCGGCATATCCCCTCACTATTTTGGATCTATTGGGCCTGGATGCTAACGTATTATATTGGCTGGTTGGTATTTTCTCTCTCTTTGTTATACTCGATGATATCCTTATTACTCTTCTTCTTCTTCGTTGGGTTGTTTCAATAATATTCATTCGTAGATACACACTATATTTATATTCTCCTGTTCCTTCCTTTATGCTCGATGAAATAGTTTCATGATATCCTTTGATTTGACATATTAGATAGTTATTTTATGTAACTGCTAATTTGTTACGTTACATATGCCTTCCTATAAGAATTGATTAATTCTGAATTCGTATATTTATTTTTATTGAAGAATTCATCAATTGTTGTACATTTCCACGTTGACTCTTATGCTTTTTTATATCCCTTCACTTTCTTCTATTTGAATCATAATTATTTCCTTTCTATGTAATTATCTCCCTTGTTTATTTAATTCCCTAATTCCCTAACATAATTTTAGCTGGGGCAGTTCAAAGTGGCTCACTTTGGCATACATCTCCACTGGCCATACCAACATCAATAAATACAGAGGCACATCATCTCTGTCAATAATATAAATGATTGCTGGAACATTTCATCAGTCAATTCATCTCAAATTAATTCAAAATATAAAGTGGTCGTTCTTTCGACAAATAATAAATATCCTTGGGATCATCTCACGCATCTGCGGTTTATACATTATTATATTCTCTTCTTCTTGATTCAACTTAACTAAATTCTTCACATTTTATAGGGATAGTTTGTCTACATTTCATCACTGGTATACTCTCATGATCATCTTCGTTAATATATTATTTTTTCATTCTTCTTCGTCATCAATTAATCTTTTCTCTTGGTATTACATTAATCGTCATTTCATAATCTTCTTCATTTTCATGATTCACTTCTTTGTGTTATATTTCATTTGGTATATGCTCTCTTCTATTGTCTTGCCTTGTGTTTGTTGTTCATCTATTATCTATATCAATAATATTTGTTTGCTTTCATTCCTCTAACTTCTTATATTGCTCGTTCTGTATATCATCTGGTACATTATCTCCTCTTTATTAGTATGGGTAAGTTGGTATTTTACTGGTTGACTTGGCTCTTGGAAATTATTATTTTGCCATGGATGTTGTGTGTCAGTCTCATATTGTTATTACACTTGTAGTACGGGTAAGCTGGTATTTTACTGGTTGACTTGGCTCTTGGAAATTATTATTTTGCCATGGATGTTGTTTGTCTTTCTCGTATCGTTATTACACTTGTAGTACGGGTAAGTTGTTAATTAACTGGTTGACTTGGCTCTAGGAAACCTTTATATTATATATATATTTGCCATTGATGTTGTTTGTCTTTCTCGTATTGTTATTACACTTGTAGTACGGGTAAGTTGGTATTTTACTGGTTGACTTGGCTCTTGGAAATTATGATTATATCTCATATGTGCCATGGGTGGTGTGTGTCAGTCTTGTATGTACTTATATTTGTAGTACGGGTAAGTTGTTAATTAACTGGTTGACTTGGCTCTTGGAAATTATATTTTACATTATATATGCCATGGTTGGAAGGTGTCTGTCTCGTATTGTTATTACACTTGTAGTACGGGTATTTACAATTTTCTTCATCCTTTACATAATTTCTTTGGACCACACTTTTATATTACAAAATTAAAATATAGTCAACATTTATTCTCATAGTTATATTTTCACTTCTTACTTAGTATTAATAATAAATAATCTTCATCGCAATTTTCACTATTTTTCATTAGTTAATTTTCAATATACCGTTTCATGGAAGTCTGGTTGTAGTTGCCTTTTATTTTCTTTGTCACAGGATCTTGTATTTCGTAGGTGTTGTTCATGTTAGCATTATTCGTTATCAAAATAATCCGTCCCATTTCTCAATGTATTTTTATTCAATTTATCCATAGTCATTGCTCTCCTCTCTTCTCGTCGTTCTAACTTCTTCAGTGTTCATGCTCCTATCTGTTCTCGTCATATACCTTGCTATCATTTGGTTTTTCCATTTTGATGCTATCAGGGCTTCATCTGCCTTCCGTTCTTCCGTCTTCTTCTTCTCCCTATCTTTGGTATACACGTGTCCAGTGTTCTCCTGGTCGTTGTTATTATGGTTGGGTCTTTCCATTAATTGGCTCCTCTTCTTCCTCAATTCTCTTATTTCTCGGGCATACTCTTCGATGATCCGGTCCCATTGTTCTTGATAGCCTTCCTTTTTCTTGAAATGCCTTATTCTTCCTTTGGGAATCTTTGCTTGAAATACTTTATTGCTCATATTCTTCTTTGTTGTTACATAGTTTTCCTCTTCGTCCATATTCATGAAGCTCCTTCGATACTTCGTCCTATAGATTCCTTCTTCACGGTTGACGATTGGTAAGTTGATCATATTAACTAGACCACCTCAAGTCATTTCGATTAATTCTTTTGTAACCCTTGTCTTCTTTGGGCGTATTATTCTTCTTTTTTCCATCTTCTTAATTATTTGGTTTTCCTTTTCTCCACTCTCTTCAGGCTTTGGACTCACTTGTTCCATGTTTCCATATTCAGGCACTTCCTCAGCTTCTACTTGATCATAACACATTGGCAGGTTATTTTGTTCCAAGTTTTCCTTCTCGGGTACCTCTTCGGTCTCTGAATTATCATCTGTTCTTAATTCTCTTCTTATCTTCTTAACACTCTCCTTTGTCTCTTCACAACGTCTTTTTATTGTCTCCCCCGATCGTTTATAATCATCATCCACTGCCGTGTTTATCGACTCCATGCTCTCCTTGTAATCTTCCTTCATTTTCTTATTCATTTGGTCTAATTTCTCATTGATTCATTGATTTTGGCTCCTAATTCTGCAGATAAATTTTCTTTCATTATTTCCACATTTTTCTCCAATAATTCTTCCGTCTTCTATTTTCTTATTCAATGATTCTATGTTCTTCTGGCTGTCCTTCTGGCCATCCTCTATTTTCTTTGATAACGATCGGCTGTCTTCCTTCAATGATTCTATGTTCTGGTTCGTGGATAGACTATTTTCATCCACCTTCTTATTCATTGTTTCTATTTTCTGGTCTGTGGATTGCCTGTTTTCATCCATTTTCTCCATCATCTTCTTATTGGTCTCTTCCATCAATGCTCTCATCATTTCCCTGAAGTCCGTGCCTCCTGGTAACACCGGTTTCTCGGGTTGGGTTTCCTGCTGTGTGATTTCCGGTTCACCTTCCAGTTGTTGAACCTCCTCCACCAGTTCAGGTTGTCTATCTTCAATTTCCAGTAATATTTCTTCAACGTCCTCTGCCGACGTCGCTTCTTTCTCCTCCAATCTAGCCTCTCTTTCAGCCTCTGCTGCTCGTTTCTTCGATGTTGACCTTCTATACATCTTTCTATCTGTGTAATGTACTTGCTGTCCTGCTGTCGAATTAGGTTGAGAAATTATTTATTTAATTAATTAAATTGTTAGGTGTTTTCGTCCTAATTCGCGCTCAGACGTTGGGCCCCATGTTGTAACAATTCACAACGTTAAGATTGTTTTTATTTTTATTATTATAATAGATTATTAAAATTGTAAGTTACTGTTGTAGTTTAAAGTTTGTGGTTTAAAAGAGTATTAGACTTGCTATCACTTCACTGTGTTAACCTCTCCACTTACCATCCATGGATATCTTCACTATTCTCGATGGCGACTTCTCTTACTGTAAACACACTTGACATGCACAGATATTCCTTTTGAATATCGGAAAAATATACATAAACAATAAAATAAATCAAATGTTCAATTGTAAGTTGAATGATATCAGTAATTCAAATACTACCACCACCTTATGGGATAACTGTTTATAAAAAATTAAACTACTGCTTCTATTTTACAGAAATTAAAACTCTGTTTCCACTGATAATAAACTGAGGATTTATTGACAATGATTAAATTCAGCAAACTCTTTTAAAACAATTAGCATGATATCTTTACAAACAACAACAAATTTAAACAAATATTGAGATCTCTGTATCTCAAGGCTGGTAACACTGTTGTAATGTACAATAGTATTGTGAACGAGGTTAGGTTCACTTTAGTTAATTATATTACCAATTTAGTGAGTTCTTTGAAGACACATGATACCAGATATAAAGATGTGAGTTTGAATAACAATATTTACGTATCTATGATTATAAAAAAAGAACAAAAATTTAAAATTATTAAACTCGATACGATAGCCGATAATATCGTACTATCGTATGTTATGCAGAGGTTTAGAAAGACTAAGATCAACATGTGCTTTGAACGTTGCACTGTTAAAATATTATTATTATTAATTCATTAGTTATCAGAACCATGTATTGGAAAGAGAAAAAAATCTAAAGAAAAAAAAACTCTTGTTATTGCTTTCATTTCATAAAAATCATTTAAGAACAGAATTGTTTCTCTGTGACAAAAATATATGCTTCGGTTCTAGGTTAGTTTGCCTAGGAACAAGTAAGTGATTATTTATAATAAGCAATGTTACTTATAAGATCTTAATAATATAGTTACAAACATTTTATTTATAATTCATTTGATGTGTAATTATCAGTCATGAAAATATTCGCACAAGAAAATTATTATTTATTAATTCAAAAGTTATAGTCAAGTAAGCGACTATATTCACTTAATGATGAGCGGTATCTAAATTTAATTCCGCCGTTCTCAATTATTCTTTAAATATAAAATAATTATTTTTGAATTAATTATTGTCATTGGATCGTGCTACAACTTGTTTATTAAATTCTGATAATTGTCCATCATTGTTTATTAAAGCACTCAAGCGTTACTTGACTAGTGCAGTCAAAACGATAACCCTTGTTCATCAACGAGACTTATTCCTTTTATTATTTTCTTTAAAATAGTTAAAATATTGTACTCCCTGATTATATACACTGAACATGACCCTTATTATACACTGGTCATGTTAATTCACTGTTCACTTAATTCACTTGACACTCGGTAATGTGGTGTTGTGTACAGGTTAATGTCTGTCTGTGTATTACTGTAGGTGACGCGCACATTTCAAAAAATATCTTGCTGACTTTTGGCATAGACCTCCCGCCGTGAGTGTTGCAGAATGAATGTAACATTTCGCTAAAGCGTCTCTTTTCGTCTGGTCATTTTAAGCTATTTGATTGGTTCAAAAGGTCATACTCTCAACCCCAAAACACTCTGGTAAAATAAAACTTTTAATTTTTCGCATCTCTAAGCGTGGGTTCGAGATTATAAATGACGTATACATGGATACTCAAAATGATTGAAAAACTTATAATGGTCATAAGTTTCTTATTTTTTGTCGTAGCGTCATTTGGATAGTGGCATTAAATCGCGGACACTTGTGGCTTTATTTTAAGTCTAAACAAGCACTAATTCCGTTCATTATTAATTCACTTGGTCATCTTGAAAACTCATATGGTGATTCTTAATATAAATAAGTCTTTTTCACCATATTTCGTCGTAATTACACTTTGATACTTATTACTAAACATTTTGAGTCCATTTCTCCTTCATGTTAGTACATAAAATGGTTATATTTATAGTTTAAACAAAATCTGTTAATGGCGTCTATACCAACCATGTACGATTGTTTACATTTACTTGTAACGCCATTATTCCTTATTCTACTACATATTTCTGACATCATAACACTAATAAGTGTATTTACTTACATTTGTTCATACTTTATTTTGCTAAAAAATGTTATTTTGTATACACATATAGTATGATCAAAATACTTTCTGTTCTCATCTCTCCATTTTGTCACTTATTTAGTTATTTTAGTATACAAGGGATATATTGTTAGTAATTAAAATAGTGTACAATTGTTGTACATTGTTGGTTCAATGTATTCATTAACTTTTTGTTATCTGAAAGCTCTCTAAGTTATAGTATGGTGGCTATTTACACCTGGTTCTATGATTGCAGTTAGTTAGTTTATAATATTTTAATTATTAAACCACTAGTATTACATTTGTGAGGTGTTCTCATAGCAGTATTAGACATTTCTCTAACTACTGGTAACATTTGTCACATTCTTTTGATAAGTTTTGATAATGTTTTTTGACTAACTCTCTTGTCACATTGGGGTTCTGTCTATTTAACTTTATGATATTGTATTCAATCTGATTCATTTGCTGTGTCCTTCAGTACATATGGTATTCATTGGTTTGCATTTTTATTCTTATTCAGTCTCTGTTTGAAACAATTGTGGATAATTGCTTGGTCTTACTAATATACATGATTTTATGTTATAGGTTCAACTCTTGTGAGGTTATGTGTCAGTTGTCTGACAACAATGTGCTACATACTTTTATGCAGTATTTAACTCAACTATTGCCATCTCATTATGGCATTCTACTACAATGGTTTATTATTAAGTTATACACATTTTTACACTATTTGTTGAAACAATAATACTGGTATTCTTAGTCTAATTATGTTACATATTTTGGTGGGTTGTACCTAGTCTTTGGCACATTGATTGGTTTATACTCAACAAATTAGCTTATTTGCTACTGTCTGTTCTGGTATTCATTTACATTTTGTCCTGTCTTGCTATGGGATTCAGGCACATTTCATATCAAGGCTTGCAAAGCTTTTATTATTAATCTCTATGAACAATTAATTTACTGTTCTGTCTCATATTTTTTGGTGGTCTTACTGATTATCTATGTGATTTTACAATCTTGATTAAACTTGTTACACTAATTGTCTGTGCATTTCACTAGTTAATCGTGGATCCTTTCACTTATAATGGTTACTGACTTTTCTCCGTTATAAACATTTTCACTGGTATTGTTTGTGCTGTTTACTTGGGGTAAAATGGTTATCATATCACATGTTGTTACACGTATATTAAGTACTCACTGTCATTGTTCGTGATCACTTATTGATGCTCAACACTGATTTCTTTGTTACTGGTATTCGAATAATCATTATACTTCTTCTGGTCACCATATTGATCTTAATTCCTTGTATATCTTGTGAATGTTGATGTCTTGTACTGTTCATACATAATCTTCATTCTTCATGTGAGCCGCTCATCACCAATGACGTCACAACAAAATTTTCAACTGTCCAAGTCTGACACATTTCCTAAGTTTGACATCCACAAAAAATTTTAAAAAAACTACAACTTACCTTGATGACCGGCTCACTTGTTCACTCGAACTAGGAGGAGACTCCTAGTGGAAGAATGTCCACATGCTGAGTAACCATTGGGGAATTGGACGAATGAGGTGACCTCATTTTTTTTTTCTTTAAATTCAACAATTACAAATTTATTGATTCTCTTAGAAATATATAAATCATATAAAATATTTTATGTGACAGTATTCCATTAGGAATATATAAAATATATAAAATATTTAAAACATATGACATGGTATTCAGTATTTAAATTTCAAAATATTCAAAATTTAATCTTTAAGAAATATTCCATTAAAATTATATAAAATACATAAAACATTTAAAATCTCTTATATGGCATACAAATCACCATTGACATGCAGCTTTCAATAATCTAAACAACTTTATAAACCATTTAACAAGCATTAACAAGCAATTCTATCCTACAACAATTCTTACAGCCACAACAATTTAAACAATCATATTACATAACAACATGCGCCCTCTGAAATCTAAATCAAAAATTAAAAAGGAGAATCATATAATTAGGAAAATATAATGGAAACATAAGATAGGTGATTATACACTCTGTGTGGAATTCACAAATGCATGTGCTCAATTTTCCTTAAACCTGCATAAACTTGAGTAGCACAAAGGCTTGCAGATTTCAGAGTGCACCCTTATTAAAAAGAACTAACAAATAGTCAGGTACATATATCTCTCAGCCATGTAATATGTTGTGTGCAAGGAATTATGAGCATATACATTTACAAAGGAATTTTTACAGTGACTGTAAATGGATAGAGAATGAAATTAAATATGAATATATAAATATACAAATCTTATAAATATATAAATAGTGAAAATTTCATCTTGTACAACAGTTCAGTCATTTTTATTAATATGCTGAATACTTCTGAATTACAGTTCTAGTACAGGGCAATGTATTATTACAATTGTAGGTGATCGGCAGCTCTTTTCATAATTGGATTTACAAGTTCCAATAAAAGGCAGCCACAATATAAGTTCCACACAGATTATAGTAAAAAAAATTGTACTGGACATTACATGCTTTGACAATTCAACACAAGACAATTATATGAACACACTGAATCACCCAACGAGATATTAATGAACTCAGCTGAATTTTGCCTCACTAGGCCCCATGAACCCACTGGCCAATTCCTAACACATTTTCTTAAGTTTTTTATATTTTTTTCCCCCTTTTTTTTATGGTAAAAAGAATTTTGCACAGGAGATATTACGGTTGAATAGGAAACTAGTCACATAAGAAACTAGTAAAGGTCACCAGACATTTCTGTTAAAAAAACTTGTGTTCAAGAGTTTGCAAAGACTGCAGCAACCTGCCTGTTATATTTCCAGTATATAGTGAGGTAACAAAAAAATCCAGAATTAAGCAACTATTGTTCCTTTTTTTTTGTGTTAACAATCAGCCAGGCCTCACTTGACTCCAAAAACAAGCAGTGCGAAAGCGCATCCCCGGTAAAAGTTAATAATTTTCACCTTTTCATACCTGTTCATAGTGCATGCACACGTGCTGTGGAAGTTCCTCAATACTCACACACATATAACATCTTGATCTCTTCCAGGGTTAGTTGCCAGGCCGAGAGACCCCGTCGGCACACTTTTTATTTAGCCGGCCATAGTTAATTTAACAAAACCCCGGCATACAAAAACTAAATCAAAGACCTTGTCAAACGCTGACCTCTACGATCGCACGTGGCGAGAACAGCTCTAGATGAGAACCGCTCTTGATGAGAACAGCTGACATCGACCCAGTACTCGAGTCAAGACACATCTCAACCCCCACAGCTGATCAAAACAGCTGGCCCAAACTCAACGAAAAAAAAACCAAAGCTCAACTTACCACTTTAGTCAAAACCAGCCACTATTCCACGACCAACACCGCTCCCAGCAGTGGGACCGAAAAGTACCGTTGACCGAAATCTCAGACAGATGGCGACAGCGTTCACAATCCACTGAGGGCATCTATGCCGCGATTCAATAATGACAATATCGTGATTTGCCGTAACGTCTCATAGATGGCAGGAGAGTCCACGGGCGCAAACTACACAGATTACGGAGTCTATCACCCAGATTCAATATAACAAAATTTCACAATTCGCCGTACCGCCTAGATACGGCACACATGGTACATTTCTTTTCCTCTTCTTCTCCTTTTCTTCTTCTGGTTAGTTGTTTCTCACTGTCGGTGTTCTCCTTGGTTACATATTATTTGCAATAATCCATGTTCCCTTAATATTGTCATACACTTCCATATTTTTATTCATGGTTATGGTAGTCATTGTCCCATATTATTTCTCACTAATAAACAAATTCGTTTGTTTTATCACCATTGTGATTGCACTTGATTCGTCTCCTTTTTATGTTAATAATTATTTTCGGCATATCCCCTCACTATTTTGGATCTATTGGGCCTGGATGCTAACGTATTATATTGGCTCGTTGGTATTTTCTCTCTCTTTGTTATACTCGATGATATCCTTATTACTCTTCCTTCTTCTTCATTGGGTTGTTTCAATAATATTCATTCGTAGATACACACTATATTTATATTCTCCTGTTCCTTCCTTTATGCTCGATGAAATATTTTCATGATATCCTTTGATCTGACGTATTAGATAGTTATTTTATGTAACTGCTAATTTGGTACATTACAACGTATACGGTCCATTATACAGTCTGAAAAATTTCTTTGCCGTATTCTCGCTTCTTTTTGCAACAGGATTTGCTTTGAGTAGTACATTCTCTCCTACATTAAATTGTTGAAATTTGTGAGTTAGATTAAATCTCTCTACTCTCTTGTTACCTCTTTCTATTATTCGTTGCTTTGCGTATTCAATTTTTACACTAATTGGTACAGGTACATTCTGGTTATTAGGTTTGTGTATATACTTGGTACAAAATCTGTTTGGCTTCTCATCTTCTTCCAATTCCATTGGAGTATATCCTGTTGCTTCACTATAATTTTCGTTGATGGCTTTTTCAAGAAATGGTAAATATTCTGCCCATCTATTGTGTTGATCATGGCAGTATATTCGTAAATATTTACCTAATTCTTTGTTGACTCTCTCAGCAAGGTTTCCTTGAGGATGTCTTATGGATGTGAGTACAGGTTGTATTCCATTTTCCCTTAACGTCCTCTCCCATTTTTCACTCTGGAATTGTACACCTTGATCACTGAGTACCTTCTTCATTTTTCCATATGTCGGAATATATTTCTGCAGTAGTATCTTTAGAACAACTTTGGTTGTGGGTCGCATAATTTGGTACAGTCGGACTTCCTTGGAAAACACATCGATACATACCAATATGTGCTTCACACCTCGACTTGAGCGTGGTAGTGGTCCCAGAAAATCCACTGCAATTAGCTCTCCCTTGTGTTCCTTCTGGATGCTCTGCATTTCCACGTATGTGTGTAAATTCGGTGCTTTCGCCGTTTGACACTCATAACACTTCTTCACTTCCTTCTTTATTTTTTGATACATATTATTAATTGTAAAATCCTCTTGTAGACTCAGGTAACATTTGAGATCGGCAGCATGTGCTAAACTCTCATGTGCTGGTTGAATTAATTTCTGTAACATGTCGTTCGTTAGTACTATCTTCCAGTCTTGTCTTACTAACCTGAAAAGAATTTCATTAAGTATCTTATAATGATTTGGTAGCTGTTCTTGGTCCTTCATCTCCCTTATTGTCACATCCAAATCTTGTTGTTGTGCTAAATTTTTCAGCATTTGATTTACTTCATCATTCTCTTTAAATTTGATAACAATCGTACTTCTTTCTTTTCGCTCTCATAGACTTCTTCACATTCTTCTTTGATGTATCAGCTTAGTGTATCAGCTATAATGTTGTCTTTACCTTTACAGTATTTAATGGTGAATGAGTACTCGCTAATGGCTAAAATCCATCTTAATAATCGGGCATTTGTTACTTTGCATTTCAATAGAAATGATAATGCTTGGTGGTCAGTATGTATCTCAAAATGAGTACCATAAACATAATATCTGAATTGCTTAAGAGCGTACACTATAGCAAGTATTAATTACTTGAAAGTAAGTAAAACCACGTGAAAAGGATACACCGTATGAGTGTAGTGGTGAAATAACTGTGTACAGAGTGAAAGGGTTAAGTTGCAATGTCCAAAAATACAGTGAACATGTGTAGTGAAAATAGTTGTAAGATGAGTATAAGAGTATAAGAGTATACTTATAGGACTCTGCAATTCGCAGAAATATAAGAAATAGCGAAATTGACAAGGAGTGGGGGGACTGAACCCAGAGACAATTTCAGACATGTCGATTTCGTACAACTGCAGGTGTTGACCAAGACGTGGGTATAAATAGGACACACACGCTACAGTTGTTCTCTTTTTTCGATCGCACACAGTGCAGCGGGAGCTTCTCCCTGTCCGCACAAAATATTTAAATCTTTTATAAATAGTTTCATTCTTCCAGTTACATACAGTTATGTAACTGGATTATAAAAACAAGCAAATTTTAATTAGTAACAAAATCCACATAAGAAGATCAACTGACGTCCGAAACAGCACGAGAAGAAGTTCCAGAGAGAGAGAGAGAGAGAGAGCTGACGACTTAGTTCCAGAGAGCGAGATGACGCTGGACAAGAGAGAGATGACGCTGGACTCTAGAGGAAACGGCGCAGGACAAGAGGAACAATACGGAAGTCTAGAGGAAACGACGCTGGACAAGAGGAGCGACGCGATGCTGGACAAGAGGAATCGATGCTGAGTTCGAGACGAGGACGATTACAGATGGATCCAATGATTGAGTATGATTGACGACAATAAGGTGATAAACAACTTATTTATCTCTTAATCGAACAATTAACTCAAAGACAATTAAAGACATTCTTCTTCTATTTAAAAGTAAGAGCCAATGTATTATAAATATAGAGAATTAGAATAATAAATGCTATTGAAGTAAGATTAAAGTAAATAAGAGCTCAAATTAATATTGAAATGAAAATAATGCAAAGCATTTAAATAGAAAGTAGCGTTTTATTAATCAGTACTGATAAAAGAAAGATAAATTCAGTAACTATAAATATTTTTGAGTTTCAATTACAATATCTAAAAAGATATTTAAACAATGATATTTCGAAGCACACTAATTGACTGAGTAGTCTGGAAATGATATTTTTTAATAAAATAATTAGTAGAGTAGAATATTTAGTCAGTAAGGATGTATATAGCATAAACCTTACAGCACAGTAACAAAGTAATAACAAGACGAGGATGATGTTTTAAGTCGAATCAAGTGCCATGCGCACAATTTTATTAGTACCAAATAAATTTGAAATACCGTTACATGTTACATCGAGTTCTTATTACAGATACACCTGAAACCCAAATTAAATTGTAGTTATGCAAGTATGTATTGTTACATAAGTTGTCGCTTCCAACGTGGGGCATCACAAATTTAAATTATATTAAATTTACAAAGTTGTATTGTTGCATATTTGTTGCTCCAAGATTGTGGGGTTATTCAAATTAAATTACATGTAAATTTATACACATACAACATAAATTATACAACTTACGTACAGAGTTATATTGTTATATAATTTGTCGCCCTGGACGTGGGGCTCCACAAATTTAAATTATATAATAAATCTGTTGCATAAATTGGCGTCCAAGATCGTGGGGCTCCGCAAAGACAAATAAAATTATATTTGCAGTTGTAGTGTTGCATAAAAATGTCGCCCTTGAACGTGAGGCCCGACATGCCTACATTTATGTATATGTATCGTTGTAATATATATATTGTAACGTATCGAAGGTAAAGATCGGATAAGAGTCTAAATAATAATACTTTACTTAATTAAATCGATGTTTTATTTGCCCCACGTTGTTAGCATCATCTTGTAATGTATCGCGGGTAAAGATCGGATAAGAGTCTAAATAATAATACTTTACTTAATTAAATCGATGTTTTATTTGCCCCACGTTGTTAGCGTCATCTTGTAACGTAATCCTCTGATCCGTTACTTATTGATTATATTTTCGAATGTTCAAAAGCCCCAATGTTGGGTTCGCCTTCTTGTAACGTCTCGCGGGTAAAGATCGGATAGTATCGTTTGATCTTATCGTCACTCTTGCGATCGTCACAGAATTTGTTATAATTTATGTTTAAATTTTCAAAAAAAAAAAGGAAATCGAGTGTGTGTGATTATGCTGATTTTTTCCTTAGATTTGTTTTGGGTGAATTCAATGAAGTAGTTGGACCGTAGTTGGGAGAGAGAGTGCAAAAAGAATTATCCTCTTCTTGACGTTTACAAACACATTGGAGGTTAAATTGACACAAATGGTATGTAATATTTTCTGGTTGTCCGTTCTCTTCTCTGTCTCCTGACAATCTGTAAACAACTACCCTCTACTGAAAATAATACACATTTTTAGTCAAATAACAAAGTATTCATTGTATTTATTTAATAAATACAATGTTTTTATCTTCTCCCAAATGTTTTATCTTCTCCCAAAACAGAAAGGTATAATCGATTCTCACTATCAACACAACATTAGTTCGATCTTATTTTGTAAACACAGGATGTATAACAAATATTTTTATCTTTTATAAAATATAAAACAATAAAGAAATAATTTATTAATTTCCCAGGGTTATTTTTGTAAGTTCTTTGTACTATGAGACTGCTGTCAGAAATGAATAATTTAATACCAAGCTTTACAATAATTAATAGATTATATTTAAATATCACTATAATATTGACGACTCGGAACACTAAGTTTTTTATATAGAGGCCTCTGATGAAGCCTTCTATAGGTGAAAGCCGGTTTAGGCTGTAAGGTAAAACTTTACGTTTTTACTTATAAAAAACTTAGTGTTCCGAGTCGTCAATATTATAGTGATATTTAGTTAAGTAACGGACACGTCATGGACAACGAAATCCAAGATTATATTTTTTAGTATGTAGTTCCGAGATTATCCGCCAGATCGCAGGTTACGTTCCTTCACTATACACAAAAATTATTTAATGTCGGCCTGCAATTCACAGATATCTGTTATGCAGATTTTTTGGTTAACAAAAAATAATAATGTTTGTTTCACCTCTTAAATTTATTTGGATACGATCTCACCAAAATATCGATGTGCAGCAAGACTAGGCCTGGAACTGGTAGTTGGATTTTTTCAAAGTTTCATCAAATTAAGGACGTGAATGTTGATACTTGGAGTTCTAACATAAGGTGCACATCACTCGTCAATTTTATTGAATTTCGCACTAGTTATTCCAAAAGTATTCATTAATTTTCTCGAATTTAAATAGGCATTAAATTTTTTTCAAACGTTCTCTTCCCAATCGTTTTAACAATTAATTAAAATCTTGTTAGTTGGTTACTCGTAGTAACCAAGATTTTTTATGGGTTTTTATTGGTGAATCTATATACTTTTTAGTATATAGGCTATTATTAATTATTATAAATTTATTTCTTCTTTTTAGAAAAATAATCCTTTTTAAATTTTGTTCATAATCCAATTTAATTTATTAAAGGTTTTTCTTTTTATTTTTCCTTAAGCTTGTACATTGGTCTTTTATATTTTAATTCCCTTTAATTGGATTTATTTATTATTTACTTAAAGTATCCTTACTCTAAACTATTTTCCTATGCCATCTTGCTCACATAGTATTTTTATATTATTATTATTTTATATCTAACCCTGGGTTATCTTATTTTTAAACACAATTATTATATTAAACATAAAATTATACCTAGGTACAAGACCTTTGTGGCCTACACAATAAAAATTACACAAAATACAAACAAATACAAAATTGGTCAGCAGCAATGTAGTCCACTGCTATAATTGATTGTTTTTTCCATCTACATTACCAATCTGTGAGATGATCTTTTTTTAAAAGTTCACACTCTCACTATGTACACTATATCTCACTTTGTACACTACATTTCACTTTGTTACCGTTTACAGTGCTTTGTAGTACAAAGTTTTCTACAGCCTGGTACATAATACCCATTTCTGACTTTTAGAGTGGGGTGATTGTGTTATCATATTTGGGCATGGGTTATGTAACGTTACAATATATATATATATATATTTATATTCTGTAATCTAACTTTTATTGATACCGAAAGAGATGAGAATAGGCCTATTTATTGTCTGGAATTTATTTCTATCTTCCTTTTGGGTAGCGGATTTTTTTAAAATAATGCCCCGCGTCTGGACGCCATCTGTAATCTAACTTTTATAGATACCAAAATATTAGTGTTGATTTAACTTTGGTTATTTAAAAAGAATTGTGAAAAAAAAAGTTTATTCTGAAAGGGTAAAAACCGCCTTGTTGCGGTAATCGATTGCAGCTTCGACCGGCTAGACGTCTTGTTCGCTGGTTACACAGTCTAGCTCGTTCGTTTGTCCACACTCCTTGCTGCTGCCTGTACTTTTTCTGAAACTGATCTAATATTCCTACAAATAACAACTCTTTTTAATCAGATTGATGAAATTTATTCTTATTTCATTTATTCAAAACAAAATAGTCGACCTTTTGTCGAACAAAGTCATAGTTGGGTCGACTCGGGTGCTCAATTCGATTGTGCATGTATACAAATTTTATTAAACATTAACTTGAAAATAATAATAAAAATCTCAGGGTTCTGGGTTCTTTAAGACTACTATGGAAGTCAGAAATGTAAATAACAAGTACAATACATCACAAATGTCGGTAAAATTAAAATTTTATTAACTAGTATTACTATAGAGCCCTAGTATTACGATAAATAAAGTTTGGTTGCTAGGTAACAGCAAATGTTTTGGTTCACTAGGGTTAGCGGTGAGACGGACAAAATGGCCACTGATGTAGTCAGCTGAGAACGCTATCCGAAAATGTCCTCGCTCCGTCTCTTTGGAAATAAATGATTTTTAGTGTGTTCTCAGTTTTAATTTAAGTTTATTTCTTTTGTTGTCACTTGTGTTTAGTTTGTTGGTGTTTGTTGAGTTAACCTTTAGTGTTGTGTAGTCGTAGTTGTGGATTAGTTATAAACTCTAGTGTTCTGACCCACACAGAAGTGTTCGAATTTTGCTTTCACTTTTGGTGATCGATGTTTTTTCTATTTCTTGGTGTTTTCATTTGTTAATGGCAGTTATTTTATTATCTTATTTTTATGATGATTAATACTTTGATTTGCAGTTGTTTATAATGTTCTACTCGTTCAAAAACTGATTCCTTGTTTTACATTAAATTTTTTATTATACAGAGCTCATCTGCCCTCTCTTGAAGTTAACAATGGAATAATTATTTTCCGTTTCTTCGTCAACAGTCTTGCCCAAGAAACTCTGGCCTGCTATTGGTTAATACCTGTGAACTCTGGTGTCACATGACCAGTTTACAAAAATCAAATATCCTTACTCCTATGCTAAAAAATACTTCTTTTCTAGCTTTAGATCATACTAAATTTAAGTTACTTAGTGGTTTTCCTTGTAAAATTAGAGGTATTTTGCTACCTCATTTTACATGAGTTGGTCATTATAAAGGATGATTTCTCACCTTGCAAAAGTTCTAATTTTGGGCCTATACTTTACTTTTACATTTGTTATATCACTTTACAATTCTTTAAATTAATCTAATATGTAATATTACCATTAACACAATTAAGTTCATCACATAAAGTTTGTCCCTTTCCTGTTTTATTACATTGGGTTTACTAATCTACTCATTTCTGACATTATTTCCTTTGTATTGAATTTGTGGCCTAGGCCATCATAGCATTTCATTAATATATTCTAAATTATATTTATTATTACCTAGGTTTTTGGTTTTGAATCCTTTTTCCTGAGTTACATCTTATTACATGAGTCTTGACTCTTAACATGTTTTAAAAATAGTTACTATAAAATCTTTTGACATATTACTTAAAGTAGTGTTTACATGGGCAAGTTTGCAATCATAAATTAACAAATAATATAATTAGAACAAAATCTTTTAACATGTTACCTTTAAAGTATTGCCTTCATGGCCAAATTCTACATTTATAAATTGACAAACACTCACAAACTACTTGGTGTACCATACTTCCATCCCATCAATCTTATCAAGCATTACTTGCTAATGAATAGAATTATTGTTCATAGGTCCTGGTTTCTAGTACACAACTTTCTTACTTTTCCAGTAGGCTCAAACTAACTTACAATGTAGTTTATAAATGTTAATAACTATAGGTTTTGGTATAGAACACAAATACAACTACTTACACCTAAGCCTTCACTAACATCTCAATCTGAGATGAAACCCTTCACCACAATTCACTATTGGTGTTATTTTATGGGGTTTCCTTTTTTTTTTTTTAAAGTAATTAACCCGCACTTATGCTGTCACCACTCGACTGATACTTATTGTATTTATAACATATGTGGTGTTTCACAGGCATCCTATTTGCCTAGTGTTTGTTTGTTTTTACATCGAGTAATAATAGGGACCATTAATTTTTTCAGTTCTTTTCTGTTTAACTAGTGATTACCCTTGTTCCCAGCTCTCTTACATCATTCTTTAACAGGTTTGTATTTTATGATTTATTATACATTTTATTTGCTTACTGCACTCTTGAATTTTACTTTTATTTTTATTACATTTTATGACCTAGTTTTTAAAAGTTTATTATTCGTTTAAATTGGTAGAATAATTGATCCTACCCATTCTGACTTCTACTGAATTGAGCAATTCTTTATTTAAAACAGGACTATCATTATGGTGCGTTACAATATATATATTGGAATAAAGATACCAGGAGAGACAATAAACATGACACAGTATGCATATTACATTGCCATAAAGACAGAAAGCGAAGGAAGTCTTAAGACCATAATTGAAAGGATGAAGTATATGAAGGGAAATGAATGAAATGGGAGGACTAATAAAAGGAAAACTAAGGTAATGGTTTGTGACAAAGAAGGGGTTTGTGGAGATATGTGAGTACAGAATGGTGACACTTTGGAGGATGTAAAAGAATTCAAGTACCTAGAAAACAGACTCACAAAAGATGTGAGAAGCAAGAAGGAAATAAAGTGCAGTATTGCTTAAGCAAAAATAAGATTCAACAATAGGAAACATTTGTGTATGACTAACATCAGCTGGATAACAAGGAAGATATTACCCTTGCCAAGAAATAAGGTTTGTTTGTTTTGTGTGGACATGAAACCTGGATGATAAGGAAAGTAAAAAAGGATATCAATGCCATATGAACAACAACAGTGCTACATGAGAAATGAATGAGGATTAGCTGGAGAGAGAGAGAGAGAGACAAATAAGTTTTTTGAAAAACAGGGGAGCATAATCCCTTGTAGAAGGATATACCATTGAGGAGGAATGGATTAATAGGATATATTCTAAGACATGAAAGTTTACTCAAAACTGTACTGGAGGGAATGATAGGATGGAAACCATATTTACAATATGTCCAAGAAAATCATGGAAGATGTTGGTTGCAGGAACTATGTTGATATGAAGAGGATGGCAGAGAATTGAGCGACTGAAGAAGACTACTGCAGACCAATGTATGGATTGACTACACAAGAAGATAAGACTCTGTTTGTTAAACAATAAGGTTTTCATGCCTTTAATCATCATAATTTTCACATCACGGCATAGGCAACTTGCTACTTGTTCCGCCTTTACATATCCTCTAGCTATGTCTTCCTGGGTTTACCCACCACCTGTGTCCTAACGGGTTATATTTCCAGACCTGGCTGGCCAGTCTTGAATCTGACATTCTTTCTAATTGTTCTTTCCATTGTTGTTCATAATCTTTTAGTCTTTCATGCAAGTTAAAGCTTGTAATTCTTCTCTTATGTCCTCATTTTTTATGATCAAGTTTAGAACACCTTTTAACTCCTCTTATAAACACCATTTCCGAGGCCTGTATTTTACATTCTTGTTTCTTGATTGTTGACCATAATTAACACCCATAGGAACACTCATAATTCATACTTATAGGAACCTTGGGTATGAGATCCCAATTTCCTCTAATTGATCACTAATTGATGCTCACAGTTGAGATGGTATTGGTTATGCTGTACTGAATGAAGACTGAAGATATCTTAGAAACATGTGGGAAACAAAACCAAAAGGTAGAGGGAGGAGAGTAAGACCCAGATTGAAGTGGGAAGACATTATTCAAGAAAGTGTAGAAAAGAGAGGAGTAGCATGGGCTTGGGCTAGAGAAACGGGGTATGGGATAAGTCAAGATTGTATGCTCTCTGCAAAACCTCGACATCTAATGGCTAGAAGAGGAGTATTAAGTAAGTAAGTAAAATTACATTATTATGGCTTTTCTGTGAATATGACTTTCTTATAGCTGTTACCGAGAGGTGTAATTATGGTGGGGGTGGGGTTGACAAACAGAACTGCTCCCCCCATAGGGCCAAAAAAGTTGCCAAATATTGTTAACCTCTTAATTTGTTGGCTATTGTGTTTCTTAAACTGTGTACACTAATATAGTAGTAGCTCTTTTTCAAATATACAAACAAGTTTATTATATAGCATTCATTAAGGTAACGTTTGAAATATGAAATATAGGAAAATCAATTCAGTCAATAAGTATCTTTTAACAATGTTTCAGTAACTATTTATTTTAATGGGACTGATTTCAGGATGTTATCACGCATTTTTCAGCCACTTTAAAGATAGTAATGTTGATTAGTCTTAACTTGGCCTTTCTTCTGTATGAAGACAACCCGACCCCGGACCCCCTCTCCCAAAGCCAAATTGTAGATACACCACTGATTGTTACAAACTACTTAGGTGTATAAAGAACCTTGTTTGTGAATAATCTCTCTGGTTATAGTTGGTCTCACAGTATATGTCAAAGAACACACAATTGTTGGTGTGAAAGAACACAAAAAAATTAATTATATTAATTATATAATTATACAGATAATCTAAAAAAAAATAATAAAACTGGAAAATTATGAGATGACAAATCTTGTATTAGTTCAAACAGGAAAATAATATGTAAAATAGGGTCTAAGTACCTACAGAGAAGATGATTCAAGGTATTTACAAATTTAACAAGAGCATAGATTCTATAACGTTGAATATTAAGATATTCTAATACCTTCTAATATTATGTATAGAGCATATACTGGTATTTGATCACCTTATAAATGATACTTGTTCTAGAGGTTAGTTTGAAAATAGTTGTAAGTATACTCACTATAAAAATCTAAAAGTGGGTTTGACAAAGCAGACTTCAAATATTAATGCGACTTTCTTACCATAAGTTAGGTACATACTGAAGACAGTCCTGTTGTTTTCACAGATGACAGTCTGCATAAATTAAGATTACATCATCTCGAATGTGTGTTATCAGAACACATTGCATATAACATAACTGTTGGTCATTATACTTTTTCAACAAATAAAAACCCATGATAAATGGAAAAGGTCCAAATCAAGCTAAAACACGTGAACAGTATTTAAAGATCTTTGTCAATGACAAGGTAATTGGCTTACGTAGAGGAAAGTGTGAATTCTTAATCTTCAAACAATGCGGAGTACATGCTTTAAGTGGGTGAATCCAATTGATTTATTCCCTTGAAATATCTGTGAAATCGGTAAGGATATTTTAGGCACATACTTTTTAGTACAAGTTTATGTGAAATGAACAGATTTTTTTGAACAGCTGGTTAATAAAAAAATGTCAGCGTTACTGGTATTTAATAATAAAAAAAATTAACTTGCATGCCAAAATGTTTAATTAGGCTCAATGCTTAGTTGTGTGTGAAGCAAACAATTACAAAAAATATTTGTATGACAAGACTACCAATAATATTTCTTTTGAAAAGTTTTAGTGAAAAAATTTGGTTCTATTGTAATGCCGAGTGAAGTAAAATAATTTCTGATGAGCTTGCTATTTTTACAATATTGAGGAAATGTGATACAATGGCAACAAGACATTCCTTCCTTTTTTGTATGTTAAGGAAAGGTATCAAGATATTAAAGAACAAATAACAATAATTTCTTACATCCTGATGATATTTTGTTTCCATAAAAATCTGTAAAAGCAGTGTACAGTAAATGCAAACTTTACTGGTATAGAAAGCAATGAGTTAATCATATTTTGAATTCATTATATTAACAGTTGCTTTGTTAATCTGTTTTATTTTGATTCAGCTTTTTTTTACTGTTGGTCCATTACATTATAAAATAATGATCTGTTTACTTCTGTATAGTTTATAGTTATTGTTGTATAAATATACTTATGTGGGTCATGAAAAAAATTGAAAATCATTGGTGGGTCTTTGTGCCATGTCATTGACAATATGACTAAGCGTAGATTGTTTTGCCAAATAGTAGAGAGTTGAAATGACTCGTGCATAATTTTCTTACGTGTTCCTCACTTCTCATTAAAGTGAAACAGCTCTTCATAGCAAGTCTGTTTACATTTTGCTTCGTTGCTGTGAGTTACTGTTTCACTGCTTCTTACTTTATGTGTATCAACAACATAATAAATGAAGTATGAGAATGTGATTATGGTTGTGAGGGAAAAGTCTAAGCTAATCTAATCTAAATTTAATGTACAGTAAAACATGTTAAAACTGACTTGTTTATTTTGCTATCCCATGTACTACTTGTTTTTTGTCCAGTCACTGCATTATCTCATGTGTAGAACCTTTATTAGGCAATTTATGGTGTTCTAATCAATTATAATAGGCTTTTGGCATTAGAATTTTGTATTCGTTTTTAACAGTATTTGAAACAATGTTCAAATCAATGTTTTGATCTGCTAGGGTCATCATTTACCTTAAGAGCATAATTTTTAAGCTAATGCCAGACAAATCATACGTTTTTAAAAGAGGAAAGGACCTTGCCAATAAATTAAGTTATAAAAAAGTGTAACCATGTTTATTGGTGCAAATTATGATAGTTGTAAAATACTATCATGATGGGAAAATTAGCTGCACTGCAGTACTTTAAAGTAAATAAAAGCCTGTCATGACTTTATAAGAACCAAGCATGTACATACATACGCATGGACGACTGTCAGCTTGTTTGTCATGCGGTTAAAAGACTTGTATAGCAAATGATGAACACTGGACGTAAGGTTCTTTTGTTTGTAGACAACTGTCCCCTCCTAGCATAGAAAAAGCGGACTTCAAGCTATAGACCAAAGAGTAAGAATATAGCTGAGAAGGAAGTGAATTTGGTACTACTCACTATTATACTAACATGCATGCAATGTTGTGTTTAAATATATTAGAAATACTACTGAGTAAATATAAAATATAACATTTACTTGGTAAATACTTGGTTATGAAAAATATAACCATACATTAATGGTGTATGTATCTTTGCAAGATGTGGTTCCTTGAAGAGCATTTTAATGGGTTTTGCTGTCATTACAAAAAGCAGTGTATTCTTGTAGTGGAACAGTGTTTCCATAAAATACAATTACTTGATTATTCACTCTTTTAAAAGAAAAAAATAATAGAATGTTAATTCTTAAAAGTAAAAAATGTGAGGTAATAATGAAGAATATACCGATCAGTATTGAGTTTGAAAATATGTGATGTGTACTTCACTGGGAGAGAAAAATATTGTAATTGGATATAGATATTGTAAGCTGGATGTTTATCTATGTCTGTGGTAGTGTGTAATCAGTGTGTCTTGATTCTTGAAAATGGTGACGTTTGGACAGTGGTGACGTTTCTTGAAAAGCAATGAAGAAGGCTAATGAAACGTCTGGCTGAAAAAACAGAGTTCCCTACAGTCAAACACCCAAAAATTCAAACAGGCAATAAATATGTGGTGTCTAGGGGGCAGGCAATTCTGTGGACGTGATGGGCAAAACAACATTGAAAGTACTTATGTCAAATAATTATATCAACATAATGAGAGATTGTATAGCCCATGCAGTTTGCTCAGCATATAAAATACTTTTGGTTAAACATTGTTGTGTAAAGACACTATTTGAAGGTATGAAGACATTTTTGAGTTTTCAGAGTTTGAGGAGTTAAATTATTTCGACTTTTCCATTGAACATTTTTAAACAGACATGTGTCACGAATACTGAACATGTATTTCACTTAAAGCAGACTCCTGTCATCCATGTATATCCTTGAAAGTGTGCTTCGTTGATAAAGATAGTCACCACTCCAGACACAGGGACACAGTGGTATATGACCCTGCTAGGCTGCTTTGGGCATAGCTTTCATACTAGCCTGGAATTGTAATGTGTATAAATGTTTCCTATAGAAATCTGTCAGCTTTGGATATAAGAGTGTCCTAGAAGCAGCAATGTCTAACAAGTGATCACATGCCAATATTATTTTGTGCTCCCTGAATACACACTTTGTCAGTGCATTGAAAGTGTGGGGCATCTGAAGAAGTGTTGGAGTGACTAGCTCTAGTCTATCTGCTTGGAACTGGAACAAATCATTTTTGGTTTAATCCTTGTTGAAGATGACTCGGAGCAGACAACTTACATGTGTAGTATGCAAAAAGTGTAAAATCTATTGATTTTCCTGTACACCATCAACTGCATATAGCAACAACCTGGCAGTTAACATAGCATATGCTGAAAATGTGTAAATGTTCATCAGAATAAGATGTAGACAATGAAATAGAATTTGGATATCAAGACACTGTTTATACCAACTGTATATCTATAGTATTTCAACTGGCTTGTGTACTCCTTATACATCTGAAAGCCATTAGCTCACTGTACCCACTCTCCTGTTATGACAAACAATGACGATATACTATAAAAGAATATAATGGGTGTCCCATAATGTACGCAATGTTTGAATTACGCGCCACTGTCGTCTTGTTAGGTTGGTAGCACTGCAACTGTTGTTGCCGTTTACTCGCCATTAGTCGTCATGGAGCGTTACACGAAAGAACAGCGCGTTGTTATTGTGAAAACACATTGTAAGAATGGTGAATGTTATGCGGAAACCGTTCGTAAATTGCGTGGAATTTTTGGACGACGAAAAGCACCTAATCTGTCAACTGTGCAGCGATTGATTAAGAAATTCGAAGAAACAGCTTCGTTATTAGACGTTAAATCGTCTGGACGTCCTCGCGCTACCCGTTCTATTGAAAACGTCGCGGTAGTGAGAGATAGTGTCGATGTGAGTCCAGGGAAATCAATTCGCCGTCGATCACAACAACTGGCCATTCCAAGAAGCACAATGCAGCGAATTATAAAAAACGATCTTCATCTGAATGCCTACAAAATCCAACTAACACAAGAACTCAAACCGTGTGACCATTTGAAGCGCCGAGAATTCGTCAGTTGGATATTGGGTAAACGTGAAACGGACGGTGATTTTTCCCACAAAATCATCTTTAGCGATGAGGCACACTTCCACCTCAACGGGTACGTAAATAAACAAAATAGTCGGCTTTGGGGTACAGAGAACCCTCGTATCATTCACGAGAAGCCTTTGCATACACAAAGAGCAACTGTTTGGTGCGGGTTTTGGGCTGGTGGCGTGATTGAGCCGTATTTCTTTAAGAATGAGGCTGGAGATGCAGTAACAGTGACTGGCGAACGTTACCGGAACATGATAATGGAGTTTTTGTGGCCTCAACTGGAAGGTATGGAATTCGAAGATATGTGGTTTCAGCAGGACGGCGCAACCAGTCATACTGCCCGCGAAACAATTGCTTTGTTATCTGAAAAGTTTCCTGCACGTCTTATTTCACGCAACGGCGATCAGAACTGACCACCGAGGTCTTGTGATTTAACACCATACGACTCCTTCCTTTGGGGATATGTGAAATCACGCGCTTATGTCCGCAATCCACGAACAATTTTTCAACTCAAGGAAGAGATTCAACGAGTTATTGGTGAGATTGAGCCGGAATTGTGCAAGAAGGTCATCGAAAATTTCGATCGACGGACAACAGTGTGCCAGCAGAGTCACGTTGGACATTTGTCTGATATTGTGTTCCACATTTAACCGCTAAGTGTACTTTGTATTAACATTAAAACATCTGATATTTTTCAATAAATAAAAGTTTTTACAACATTATTAAATCTTGCGTACTTTATGGGACACCCTATATAAGGATATCGATATCATTAGTTTGGCTTGCTAAGGGATATAATGCAGAGAGCAACCTGGACCACATTTATTTCACGGGGATTACCATTCATTTATAAAATTTCATTGGTACCTTTCTTTGCATTTTAACTGACATCTTCATTGCGTGGATGCTTAACCAACATGCAGCACACAATAATTTATGCATTTCCATCAGTAAGATGAAAGTGATGGCATTTAGAAATATAAACCCTGTATAGTTGAGGACAATAATAATTGACAACAAGGTGTTGACATATTTCCAGTACCTGGGCTGTGATGATAGTGCTGAACTAAAGCTCAGCAGTTTGTGGGACTATCAGATGAATAGCAATATCCTACCCTGCCTAACTCCTAGACTGCTTGACAGTAAAAAAAAAAGTGAGCTATGAGCATGGACAAAATATGAACCTGGATACTTGCACAGGCATTGAGTAAAGTGAATGAAGCACAGTGTGGGCTTGACACCGGCTATTGGTGGGGACGTCTGAAGTTGGTCCTTCTCCCACACTCATGGTGTGTTGCTCACATCTTGTCAGTAGAATAGTGACCGAGCAAGGGTTTTTTTGTCCATTGTGCAACAAATCATAATCAAATTTCTCACCACAGAAGATGTTAGACCTGCTAAAATATTGATAAAACTCCGAGCACAAAATGATGAACAAACTCTTTCAATGACTCAAGTGTTTCATTGGCACAAAACATTTTTTACTGGACAGGAAACTGTGGAAAAATCAACCCCCATCAATGACAACTATGATCAAGTGTCACTGAAGAAAACATCCATGCTGTTCAAAAATTTATGGTTCAGATCAGTACATAAAGATTCCAGAAATCGCTTCAGCAGTGGGAATAAGCTATGAAAGTGTTCAATCAATAATCAAGAATAACTTGAATGATCAGAAAGTGTTTGCTAGGTGGGTTTCTCAATTCCTTATCCAGGAACAAAAACATGTTCTCCTGGATGTTTGTGAAAACCTCCTGACTCACTATGAGGAGGAAGGGGAAGATTTTTTACACTGTATTCTCAGTTATGATGAAATGTTGACCTATCAGTACACTCCTGAATTTAAACAAGCGAAAGAAAGGGGTAATATCAAAAGAAAGGTAAATAGAGTAGCAGAAGAAAGGGGAAGCTGTGCCAGTCAAGGACAAAACACACTTGTCAGTTGGAAAGGTGCTTGCGTCCTCCGCAGGAGTTCTGTTGTAGATGTTCTTCATGAGTGAAGAACAGTGGATGCTGCCTATTCTTCTAAGCTTGTGGAATATGCAAAAGCTGGCAATCGCAACAAACGACGTTGGTAACAAATGCATGATGCCATTCTCCTTCACGACAACACAAGGTCCCATGCCGCTGCACTAATATGTGAGAAGCTGAAAAAAATTACCTTACAACACCCTCCTTATAGTCCAGATTTTTTGCCATGTGACTACCATTTCTTTGGACCACTTAATGTAGCATTGGGAAGACAGCAATTTGACGATGTTACAGGGGTAGTGGAGTTTTTGAGAAACTGTCTGCAAACGTGCACCTCTTATTTCTTCAAGAAAGACCTAAAATATTGGTATGGAGAACCATACATGACTTCCATGTTCTAAGATTTATATTTAAAATCATTTACGAAATGAAATGTTTCCATAGAAACTACTTCTTTCCACTTATTGCTTCAGCCTTAACCTCAGTACTGTGGTCACTAATGTATACCACCACACGTTATCGCACTCGATTTTCACTGATGATGGCAGTCGACGGCACTGCCGAAGTGCCCGGTTTTGCAGAAAACATTGGACTACAGCCAAACACCCCAGGAAGGAATTTTAACAACAAACTACTACTTTGTTGCCGATAACATAGTACACATAAAAATTATCCCCTCCCCCTTCAACTATAATTTTCATTTATAGAAAATTACCCCCACCACGTTCAACTAGCCTCTTCATTTATAGATATTTCATCTACGTTTCTACAGTGGATTATTAAGATCTTCTTATCAGGATACTTTATTCATCAAAATTAAGTACTTTACTCTTGTTAAAACAAAAAATGTTTCAAGTAAACTGCCCTTTCCCCCGCAACCGATCTTCACCAAAATCAACAGGCCTTGAGTTCTCTACAATTTAGGAATGTATGCAAAAACTTATTTGATTCTGTTTGAATTTACGGCAGTTATCGTTCGTCATAGAAAAAATTAAACTTGTTATCACATAAAACGTTGCAGGTAAACTACCCCTTTCTCTGAACTGATCTTCACCAAAATCAATAGGCCTTGAGTACTCTACAATTCAGGGATGCATGCAAAACATTATTTGATTCTGTTTGAATGTGCGGCAGTTATCGTTCGTCATACAAACAATTACCATTGTTAAAACATAAAATGTTGCAAGTAAACTACCCCTTCCCCTTAACCGATCTTCACCATAAACAACAGACCTTGAGTACTTAACTATTCAGGGCTGTATGCAAAAATTATTTGATTCTCTTTGAATGTGTGGCAGGTATCATTTGCCATAAGAAAAATTACCATTAAAATATAAAATGTTGCAGGTAAACTACCCCTTTCCCTTAACCGATCTTCACCAAAAACAATAGGTCTTGGGAACTCTACAATTCAGGGCTGTATGCAAAACATTATTTGATTCTGTTTGAATTTGCGGCTGTTATCGTTTGCCATAGAAAAAAATTACCCTTGATAAAAAAAAAGTTGCAGGTAAACTACCCCTTTACCTTAACCGATCTTCACCAAAAACAATAGGTCTTGAGTACTCTACAATTCAGGACTGTATGCAAAAAATTATTTGATTCTGTTTGAATTTGCGGCTGTTATTGTTTGCCATAGAAAAAAATCTACAGATAGATAGACAGCAGACACATAGACAGACAGACACACACAGACATTTTTCGAAAAATGACTTTTCTTCATGTTTTGAGGGTAGTACAATCAGAATCAGCACTTGTCTCGAACACGATTTTTTTCGCCATCACCATACTTCCATTTCCTTATGGAACATGGAAGTAAAATATCGGTATGGAGAACCACATTCCATGTTCTAAGATTTATATTTAAAACCATTTTCAAAATGAAATATTTTGATAGAAACTACTTCTTTCTTCAGTCTTAAGCACAGTACTGTGGTCACTAACGTATACCACCTCACATTAGCGCACTCGATTTTCACTGATAATGGCAGTTGATAGCACTGCCGAAACGTCTGGTTTTGTACAAAACATTGAACCATGACCAAACAGCCTGGGAAGGAATTTTAACAACAAACTACTTCTTTGTTGTGGATAACGTATAGGATTATCAACTATGGAGTGCGGCTGGGCGAGGGTCAGGCCCACTCACAAACACGCAACCCGCACACACACAAGCGCAGGTGATTACGACCGGCCGGATTCGCGCCGCATTAGTCACCTAGTGGACTTCAGTTGATCAAACTTTGATTTATTTATAGTTGACATTTTATCTTAAAATGTTTAATATATATCAATTCTACATACCATTAAAAAAAAATGATACCAAACAATCTATAATTTACTGAAATGGAGCCCAAAATGTCAGCTATGTTTGGTACAAAATTATTGACTGTAAGATGATTCATAGGTGTGAATCATAAAGACAGTGACCTTATCCATTTTGTACAAACTATGAGTTATTCAGTAACATTTTAGACTCCGGACTAGCCAGTAGTGTTTCCTGTTCATTCGCGTTTGGACAGTTTGCCAGTTTGTTTAGTGTTTGTGTATAGGCCAAGTCATCATGACTTCTTCAGTGAAGAAGCGCCAAGTAATACACTCACAAGCTAGGACAATGATAGAGAGTGTTACTAATTATTTTGAAAGTGAGAAAAAGAACAAAGGACCTTTACTTGATGTAAAAAAGTATTACAACGAACTGCTGACACCTGGGGCATTTGTTTAAGAACTGTTAAAAAGCACAAGTTCGTGAAGTGACGAAGACTACTGGTGCTGACAGTCAAGACAACGTCATGGAAGAAGCCATGGAAGGTGTGGAAGAAAACAGACCAGATCAAGTACCAGTTCATCCCAACATAGTTCTACACACGCCAAGAAAAAGCACCACAAGGGAAAGAAAAGTTATGGGTCTGGACAAGTTTGGTAAGGGAGCAGTTCGGCGGCACATTATGGCGTATTATGAGAGAAAAGAGGTACCGACTATGTATAAATTAATTCATTCTTTAAAAGAAGCCGGTTTATTTAGTGGAAGTTATGGCTCATTAAGAACAGTAATAAATGACCTAGGATTTAGATACAAGAAATTTCAAAAAAGGAAGATCTTGATTGAGAAACCATCAGTCGCTTTGTTAAGGTGTAATTTTCTTCGTAAAATGCGCGATGTGGATTTGTCTAAAACATATTTTCTGGATGAAACTTGGATCAATCAGAATGAAAGTAAAGAAAAGGGTTGGACAGATGACTCGGTAAAATGCAGGAATATTTTTATGAATATCTTGCTATAAAATGATTTTTAGGCTGCAAACCTTTCACTTTTATACTGTCTTATCTCTACTCTACGCTATCACTATAAACATAAATATCACCGTATTTTCTAATTTTTTTATTACAATTTATTACAGGTTATATTAAATGTAAAAACTTGTAAACGCAAATATTCTACTTAATATTAGCAAATATTTTACTAAAGTTACATTGTTGTGTATATTATTATTTTTTTTAATTTTTTAAATATGAATTATAAATTTTGAGTTGCTTTTTACCCAACATTGGCAATTTAAGTAAATTATAGATTGAATTATAAATTAAAGTATATTATGAATACAGTACATGAATTTTGAGTTGCTTTTTACCCGACATTGGCAATTTCTGTAAATTATAGATTGTTTGGGATCATTTTTCTTGTAAGGGTGTGTAGAATTGATATATATTAAACATTTTAAGATAAAATGTCAAATAAAATAAATCAAAGTTTGATCAACTGAAGTCCACTAGGTTACTAATGGGGCGAGAATCTGGCTGGTCCTAATCCCCTGCGCTTGTGTGTGTGCGGGCTGCGTGTTTGTGAGTGAGCCTGACCCTCGCCAGGCACACTCCCTATTTGATAATAGTATAGTTGATGAATTTAGCACAAAGGTTAAGTACACAAAAAGTCAGTGTTGAGTATTTTTCAGAGTTAAATGTTTAGATGTTATTAAAATAATTGTAACAGAATTATTCTTATCTGTTTAATCTCTGATTAAATAAATCTAAGGATACTTAGTGACAAAAGAACTTATTTTACATGTTTTACCTATGTCTAATAACCAGAAATATAAAAATCAGTCTTTAGTACTGATGCTACTGGTAATTACTCATGGAGTTGAATTTAGACTACTTCAGATAGTGATGTTTAAGGTGTTTTTAAGGGATGACTGAAAAATTTTAGGAGCTGTTTAAAATACGGATGTGTAGAAGCCAAGATAGAACAATGTGAGTTAAAAAAGAACATATAAAGAGGTATCAAGTCTCTGAAAATAAGCTGACTGGGGCATGTAGGAGAGTAGAATTCGGTGGTATGTTTTATGGTCTATAAAGAAGAAATGGACTTAGAGCATAAGCGACCAGTGGGTACTCTAGAGATTCCAGGTTTGATTTGCAGGCACACCATAAAATAAAGGCGCTTTTTCTTTCTACGGATTGAGTCAGCCAATGGAAAAGAGTACCTGAGATAACATCCTGGGGTAATAATGGGTGGCTGGAGCATAATGCTGGCCACACTATCTTCCTTGTTTGCCAAATGGCTCACAAATGTAAGCCTTCTCTGCCTAACTCCTAAAATGACTTGATGATATGAAAGCTATCATTGTTTTAAAGAAGAGAATGTTGAGGAATCAATAACAGCATTACATGAAAACCAAGACTCATTACGTAACATCAGAGAATATGTAGATAGGTAGCTGTGACCAGAGGCGTTGGGTTTTGAAAATCAGTGTGGGTGCTCTAACTCACAGTCCACAACCGGGGAGGGGGGTGTAATGACCAAAAATTTTAATTTTTTAAATTTTGATCAAGAAGTGCGTTACACAGATCGAGTCACCCCAACCCAAGCCAGACGTAATAAATAAGGAGACAACTTAACAACGTGTCAACTGGATGCTTGCTAGGAAACAATGAGAAAATGCCTAACACAACACTACAATAGAAAGTAGGTTCGACCGTGACAGACTCGGTCCAACTCAGATTTACAGCCCCACAACAAACTAAACAAAGGAGACAGCATGGTGGTGCAGATACGGAGAAATTGTAGCGAACACACGCTATAAGGTTAATTTGAAGCGTGCCAGCAATAAGAAAAGGGATACTCACACAAAGGGTTTAGGAGAGTCTTACCCGTATGAAAACAAAGCAGTTTACAGCGAGTGAATGCAGCTAGGAAATGTGCACAGCGTGAAAACATCGTACGGATGACAACTAGTATTTATGACGGGAGACCGGAGTGGCATCTTGGGGATGACGACACGCAAAGAGCTGCTAATTGACGAAAAGGGGTCGTGGGAAGTCAAACAATAACAAAATGCGACGTATTGTTCGCGTGAGAAGACAGCAGACCTTCGGAGCATACTTGGACAAAAGCTTGATAGACAGGTGCGGAATTGCTCTACATTCTAAGAAATGGTACAGAGCCCTTTCGTCGTGTACTTGAGGGGATTCCCGATAACCAACCAGAGTCCAGCATCTTCCCAGGACGCGAGTGGAGAGGACTGTTGTCGTGATAGCAACACGAACAGCGAATCAGGAGTCGAGAACCATAGTTCTTCGTAGTGTTAGGAATTTATCTGACCTATTGTGGTTGACCAAGGGCGTATTTGCCAGGACATTGCATTATGGTAAATGAAGCTTAATAAAAACTGTTTACAGGGCACGCAGAGTCTCAGTCTTAATACATTTTTCAGTCTTAATATAACTCTCAGTCTTACTCTAATTTTCAGTCTTACTAAAACTCAATTACGCTGTACGTTAGTCAGTTGACATAGTACTTTCAATTATTCACAAGTTAATCAGTCTTAGTGTATTAGCAGTTACTCAGTCATGCAGTATACTTCAAGTGTTAAAAACCTTCAGTTACTAAGTTTTACTCAGCTATCGCTTGTTAAGAACTAAATTATTTATTCACAAGTTATTCAGTCTTCATTAATAACAGGCTCACAAAACTTTATGTCAATATTTTACCGAGTTACGGAAGTGTACCGCGGTAACGCAGTGCGAAGTGTTATAAATACCACTAAGATTCAAGCACGATATTATAATGAGACAATACGTCATGTAAACTAAACACAATACATTTACGTATATAGACGCACGAAGAAGTTTGACGGTAGACAGTTATCTATACACGATCATTAACAATGAATGCACTTATGCAACACAAAACTTTATAAACTTTCATATTAACGGCCGACACCAACGGAGGATATACACACACCACGAGTGAATCTTATCCGCGAGTGCTAAGTGATGACAAGCATCGGATCTACACAACCCTTACTCATTTGGATCATCAATGGAAAAGAGTTTTCGCCGATGGAGTTTTGGATAATCCACTTTCACAAGTAAACCTTCATGTTATTACCATTATAATAACTCTACTGTCCTGACTCTTTTCAAAGGAGTCACACTTTGAGAATTTAGATTGATTACTATGGTAATATAAAATATAAAGCTACTCATCTGAGGCAAAATGAACGCATTAGTGTAAGATTAATATATTGATTGTCCATGTTTATGTATATTCATTGTGTTATATATATATATATATATATGTTTGTTTTCAGCGAACGACGTAATGAGTTCATATTGTAATTTGTATTCTTATGTATATGTTTTCTTTTATGAATGTACTTACAGGGCATAAGTTATATCCACATATCAGAAATTTTCTTTATCTGAATAATGTTAAATAAATAAATCAATAAGTTTTTACTTGCTAAGTATTTATGCGTTCATTATTGTCATTTTACCTTGTAACAGACTCTAACGTCAATTGAATTATTTGTAGTAAATTTTCCTATATCGTTTTATACAACTTTAAGAGTCTCAGTGCAGTAATTATGCTAATCGTTAATGAACACAGTCAATCACCAAAGTAATTAATATATCACGTAATTTAAATCAATTTGACATAAATTGACCTAATTGGATAATTACATAATTAAATTCCATAATTAGCATAATCGCACAACAAATTTAAATTAGAGTCAAATTTGTTAATTGCACATTATATAAATTGGCGTCCATCGCACGGCAAAAGAGCAGGCAGTAGATAGAATAAGTATATATTTACATGTTAGTTATTAGAACAAAAATTATAAGTGTAAGGCTAGTTAGACTGGATGTTAACGCGAAGTAAGGCCGCAAAAATGACTAGTAGTTCTGATTCTATGAGCTTCGAAATCAACAACCAGCAGGGTGTGCCTGATAACGAAAGTGAAGAATCGCCAATTGAGTCATCACAAATGACTGAGAAGACGTCAGACGTCAGAGCACGGGGACAGGGGTCCCAACAACCACAAGAAGAGGTGACATTGCATACATTAATGGTCTTCTTGAATGAGATCAGAAGAGAACAGAGCAAAACCAGAAGAGAACAGAATGAGAAGTTCGAGAAGCAGAAGGAAGAAGCCAGTGAAAGCCTTAAAGTAATTAATGAGAACAATCTCAAAGTAATTAATGAGAAGTTTGACAAACAGAATGAAAAGTTTGACAAACTAGAAGAAAAGCTTGACAAGCATAAGGAGGAAGTTAAGCAACAGATGGCCGAACAGGTCATGCAAATACGTGCGGAAATGCGCGAATACATGAATACTTATGACCAAAAAATAAATGAAGTCCAGAAGCAGCAGGACGAGACCATAAAAGAATTGAAAGACGACACTGACAAGAAGTTCGAAGAGATGCGAGAAACCAGAGAAGTAGACCGTCAGGAATTAAAAAATATCGCCCAAAACACACAAACGAGTATCAAGAAAATCAATAATAAGGTAGAGACGCACATTAAAGAAAACCACAAGAAACAGGAGGAGCTATTCCAGACAGTAAGACAGCTACAACAAGAACAGGGAGACACGAACAACACAATACAACAGAAGATTGACAAGGTAGACAGAAGACAAAAGACGACGGAGCTAAGACTGGATGAAAACGCCAGGGAGAAGACAACTCGCATCAACGAACTGAAGTGTCAAATAGAACGGCTGCAACGACAACTAATCGAAGGTGAGTCCGGAATAATCAATAGGGTCAACGGACATGCACATGTCGAACTAAAATACAACAGGACTGATAGGTTCCCGATGGAATTTCTTAAAGAATTATCGGAGATTCAGGAACTATACTACAGCGACAACGACATTAAGTGGATAGGAAAGCACTTGGAGATGGATGCTGGGATATGGTGGTGAGTGATAAGAAACCAGATATCTACGTTCGAGGAATTCAAGGAAGCATTCACCTTGAAGTACTGGGGTCAAGAACGCCAAGACAATATCCGCGATAACCTTGAGTATGGCAGGTATGAATGGAATGGTCCGATCACAGCCATACAATACGTTGAAAGAATTTTATTAGAAAGCCGGCAGTTATCACCCACATTGACTGACTGACAGCTTATCAGGAAGATATCCCGCCATTTTGGGAGAGATTTACAGCTCGCCGTAATCACGCACGGAATCACAAACATACCAAATTTCGAGACGTTGATTACCGAATACACGGGTATCCAGTCAAGTAATGAAAACAACTGTAGGCCACATTATTGCCCTACCAGTGAGGGGATAGTGAACACAAGAGAGAGAGAGAGGAAGTCTACAATTAAAGTGAAAACGGCCAGAAACGGGCTTGGCACGACCGTCAGCCGAAGGGTCACTTTGAAAACAAACAATATGTTAACACTGTACAGTTTACATCCGGGGAGGCGAGCACGAGCAGAAAGGTTAATGACACCACCCCAAGGACGAGTGGTAACGGCGACAAAAAAAAAAAAATACCTCGACTTAGTAAATAAGATAGAAATTTTGAGTGACCTAGTCCCAACCGAGAATGTAAACATACTATTACCAGACATAAGGAGTGATTTACTACAAGAAGACGATGAAACTATTACTAAACAAATATTAAAATGTCCGGAGATTATCATCAAGTTTAATAATGGCGTAACTGTACCAGCTTTGCTCGACACAGGAAGCCTAATTAATGGCCTATCAGAGACGTGGTTCAACAACCATAAGGAAAGCATCGGACCGTATGAAACACTACCCATGACGAATACCCTTATCATAAGTGCCGTAGGAAATAAATTTAAATTAGTTAGGAAGCAAATATTGTGTGACATGAGATTGATGGTGTTCGGAATGAATGTGTGTTCTTAATAATACCAGAGTTAGTTAAACCATGTTGTTGCGGTTTGGAAGCTCTTGAAGAATCGCGAGTTATTCCAAAGACGCTAATAAGGAAGGCTGGATTGTTTGTTAGAAAGAAGTGGACTGTATTTGAGATATTGAACATGCGTTTATTGAATAATTTGGTTTGTTAGTTACGATCGGCACGTGCGGAAGCATTTGAGGCGATAATGCCCGAGATTAAATTTGAATGAAATCGTGGTCCATTGCAGATGGACGCAGGTAGACGATTAAAGTGAAATGTTATAAATGCATGCTGTATAATAGCCAAAAGCCGCGGCTGTAAGAGAAGTGTTTAACGAGAGTTGCGCTCGGAGTCGTGTATAAAACTAAACTAATACTGGCTTGCAGTCGGCTAGGCTGGCCGATTGCAAGGTTTGATAAAGGCGTGACGTCATCCGCGCGTGCCGTGCAATGTTAGTAGGCTGCTTACAACTGACAAAACAGTACAAAGTTTAAACATACTGCCCGCCAAAATCGGGACGATTTTGTACATTAACGGTTAAATTGAACAATATAATAATTAGACTTACATGTCGTAAGCGATACAATAATTGGCGCACTGGCCAGAGAGCAATGACATAATGGACATAATATAAATTCAATTAACAATCAACAAGCATACAATAAATTGACCCTTACGCCTATAGCAAGGGCTTACTGACGTCAAGATTACTCAACACATAACAGTAATACAATACGCACAATAATACAATAATTAAGTAGGTATTGATCTTTCCCAAATGATACCCCTTGATATTTGTCAAGCATTACAATAAATTGATAACACCATAAAAATACAATAATTTCCCCATGATATTGACATAACAACCCCAATGAATTTCATAATGTTTTGACCCTTAGAAAATACAATACATATATAGAATAATTGCCACTATAACTGACACTTGTGGTTCTCAGAATTTGAATCACACAAACATATTAACGATACACAACATTCATAATAATTGATAGTACATATGAGACACAGTCACTATTTCTGTAATAGCTAGCGACACTTAACAATGTTACAATGCTTATGATACAATTGACTTGTATGCTCGCCCCGGGGAATGTCCCGGGCGTGTTCCAAGTAATGTGACACGCACACACTCACACACGCACACACACACACACCGTAAGGCACGCAAACGACTAGCTCGTTGCCACCGGAAGGGGGCATAATTTGTGGATGGGTCGGCGTAAGATACCTAGCGCGGTGCGTACTTCTGCGACGCGTACTAAGGAATCTTGACCCGGAAAAACATTGGTAATTACCCCACGCTTCCATTCTAGAGGGGGGGAATTGTCATCCAAAATGAGGACAAGTTGTCCGATCTTCAAATTTTTAAATGGGGTGCGCCATTTGTTACGCTGCTGCAGCTGGTGCAGATAATCCCTAGACACACACACGGACACACACACACCCACACACACACACATGCATGTGAATAGAGCGATATATGCCTTGGTCGTGGACTTAGAGCGCTGCCCGCCATGGCGCAAAAACACCGGACCTGCGTAATCCACGGCCGACTGTGAGAATGGCCTTGACGGCGTGACCCTAGAAGAGGGTAATTGACCGAGTAATTGATTCGCGCCTTTAGCCCGGAAACGAAAACAAGTGACACACTTATGTATCACTGAGCGGATATAGGACTTATCGTGTATGATCCAATACTTACGCCTAAGCGAAGCTTGAGTTGATTGCACTCCAGCGTGCAACAAACGGATGTGTTCGTATTCAATTATTAATCTCGTGAGATGAGAGTGCGGGTGTAAAATTATTTGGTGTTTAGTCTCGTAGCTAAGTGGGGAGAATTGCAAGCGTCCACCCACTCTTAAAATGCCTGATTTATCCAGGAATGGGTTGAGAGCAAGAATTTTACTACTGCGTGGAAGGCACCGGTGTGCCTCAAGTTCCCTAACCTCTACGTCGAAATGCAACTTCTCAGATTGCCGGACAAAAACCAAGAGCGTGTCAGACAATTCCTGAGCCGACAAAAAGGACGTGTCTCTTTCAACCACCGCGAGCCTAGAATTGCGAAGAAATCGACGGCAGTATGCGAAGACGCGAATAAGCCTCGTAAGAGATGAATAGTTTTCAATGTAACTATGTGTTGAGTACGCGACAATTAGTGAGGTTTGAGCCTGCTTGCGACGTTCCTCTTCAATGTCGGGAAAGGTACAGGGAGCATTAATGTCGAACGCGCTGACCGGCCATGAGGCCGCATCACGAGCCAACCAGGAGGGACCATGCCACCATTGAGCATGACAGTGCAGACTACGAGGGAGGCAACCGCGCGATAGAACGTCGGCAGGGTTGTCATTCGATACTACATGACGCCAAATTCCCCTGCTGCTAACAAGACGCTGTATTTCTGCGACACGGTTAGCCACAAATACCTTCCAGCGGGAAGATTGCTGATGTATCCAGTACAACGCTATCATCGAATCCGAATAAAGATATAATCCGTCAAAATTGTAATCGACGGCATTTAAAACCTTGGACGTTAATTGAGCCAACAATAAACAAGCACAAAGTTCAAGTCTAGGAAGCGTTATCGGTTTCAGCGGAGCGACCCTAGATTTAGCACACAACAAGTTTGATGATATGGCGCCGTTCGAATAGACCGCCCGCACATAAATGCAACACGCGTAACCTTTAACCGAAGCGTCGGCGAATCCGTGCAGCTGCAATGAACTAACTGGGCAACTGTTCGAACTCTTAACCGACCTCGTAATCTCAAAATGAGTGTCGGAGACTAATTGGGTGTATAATTCCGACCATTGATTGGCTAGTGACCCGGACAAGGGTTCGTCCCAATCAGTGCCCGCCAACCACAACTGCTGCACGAAATGCTTGCAGCAAAATGTGATGGGAGCAATTAGACCTAGTGGATCATAGATCCCGGCAATGATTGACAACACGCTTCTCTTGTTGAGAACGGTTAGATTGTCATCACCCCTAACGGTGTACAAAAAGTTATCCCCCTCAACATTCCACTGTATGCCCAAGGTACGCACGTTTTGACCCTTGCTGAAGTCACGGGTTACTTGGGCGCGAAGAGTCATAATCTTATGGTGGTTAGAGAACCATTTGTGTAACGAAAAACCATACCTCCTCAACAACTTCTCGATCTCGCCTTTCATTTCAGCTAAGCTGTTCGGATCATCCGAACCCGTTATGAGATCGTCTACGTAAAAGTCATTTGCTATGGCCTTAGCAGCGGTAGGGTAGTCGGCTTTATTTTCATATGCTATTTGAGCCAGACAACGCGTAGCAAGGAAGGAGGCACTAGCAGTGCCATATGTAACCGTCCTTAACGCGTAATGTCGCAATTCCTTATGCGGTGCATCACGCCAAACAATGCGTTGCAAGTTTGAATCCTTAGGATTAACAATGATCTGGCGATACATCTTTTCAATGTCCGCAATAAGTACGTATCGGTGGGTGCGGAACCGAACCATTATCGAAAACAGATCCTGCTGGATCGTAGGACCGACCATTAAAGTGTCGTTAAGGGACAAATTATTGGTGGTTTTAGCGGATGCGTCAAATACCACGCGCAATTTAGTGGTTAAGCTAGAGTCTTTGAAGACTGCGTGATGGGGCAGATAAAAGATCTCTGACCTGTCAAGCGACAGATCGTATTCATTAAGCGGCGACATGTGGCCAAGTCTTAAGTAGTCATTCATGAACTCACTATAATCCTTATAAAGGGTAGGGTTCTGCTTGAATTTGAATTCTAACGATTGGAATCTTCGTATTGCTCCGCGGAGAGAATCTCCCAAATAAGATTTATCAGATCTGCGGGGCAGGGCTACCACGAATCTCCCGTCGCGATTGCGGCTAGTGTTTTTCACGAAATGCCTTTCACACGGTGAGTCCTCAGATCGGGTTTCGCGACTAGAGATTTCCTCCAACTTCCAAAATTCCTTTAGTTGCGAGGAAACCTGATTATCATCCTTACAGACCATAAATGAAGAAACCGTTTTAGTCATGTCGACGTTGAATGGTAAGTCACCGGCCAAAATAAATCCTAACTTGGTTTCCTGAATTATAGGAAAGTGTGGTCCGCGCGTATATTTCACAGGTTCAATTAATTGTAGAAAATATTGAGCGCCGATTAATATATCGACTTGCGATGAGCAATGCAGGTGAGGATCCGCCAGGAATATGCGCTTGGGTAAATTTAAAGAGGTAAGATTGAATGACTCCGCCGGTAAATTATTAGTTATACTGGGTAATACGGCACAATGTACGTTTAACGTGAAGGGTTTATAGCGTGAATGTAGCCTTACATTAGTGCTGAAGTCAGCCTGGGAAAGCGAGTTGTTTATACCCGTGATGGGCAATTGCGATTTAACTAATTGGAGGCCCAACCTGCGGGCGAAATCCATTGTGCAAAAGTTCGCTTGAGAACCGGAATCCAGTAATATCCTAACGGGAAATTTTTTGCCGACCTTATTGTATGTCATACAGACGGCGGTAGATAACAATACCGATTTATTGGTCTGTGATTTCAGTGAGCACTGGTTGTTAACAGAAGTTACGTCCCTGTTGGGGACATGAATCATGGTGTGGTGACGCCTAGAACATTTTTTACACGAAAATTTGGAGGGACATTTTGAACCCTCGTGTCCCGAACGGAGACAGTTTAAGCAAAGTTTGTTTTTTAGTAACGCATTTTTTCTATCAGGGATAGACAGCGATATAAATTGTGGGCAATCGCTAAGTCTATGTTCACCGTTACATAGCCTGCATAAATTATTTCTAATATGTGAGTGGAATGCGCCCTTTGGATTGCTTATCTGTTTAACTGCCTTGCGATAAGGAGACTTATCGCTTTTGTTCAACCTGCTCGTTGGGCTAGTCGCGTTATCGATATTTTGCAGTAGTTTCCTACGTGAATTTAAAAAATTTATAAAACTATTAAAATCAGGGAGTTTATGCTCCGATAAACTCTCTTTCCACAAACGTAAAGTGTAACTGTCAAGTTTTTTGGCTAGATAATTTACGACAATAATTTCAAACGTGTTGACTGGCAGTTTGAGATTATTTAAAGCGTTTATATTTCCAGAGATTTGATCAATAAATTGCGATATGCTACCTTGGGATTCCTGCTGGACTAATGGTACGTCTAGTACATTCCACACGTGGTGAGCGGAGACAATCAGCTTACTATCATATCTATTCCTCAACAGATCGATAGCCACCGCGTAATTCTCATGTGTTATGGGTAATGATTTTATTACGTTAAGCGCCTCGCCATATAATGACGAGTGCAAATAATGAAGCTTCTGTATATCTGTCAGGTCTGTTCTGACATGAATTAGTTCCATAAAAATATGGTAATAATGTTGCCATTCCACAATACTACCCTCGAACCGTGGTAATTTTATTGGTTCCAATTGAATGGGGTTTGTTTTAGGCTGTTTACCATCAGTATTAATTAGTGGTTTTTGGTTCAAGTGCTCAGATTGCTCCAACAAGTGTTGCAATTTGCATTCTATAGCACAGAGATCGTCCTCCGTTTGCACTCTATCACTTGTTGACGCAACGTCTGCTTCCTCAGCCTCGATTTGTGACTGTATCTCGTCATATTTGGTGGATAATTCCATCAAATGACGCAGTTTTATTTTGAGCGCATGAGGATCGCTGTTTAACAAATCAAAATTATCCGCGAAGGTATTTATTCGGGATATTGAGGCCTTAATTGTACCTCGTTTTTTTATCAGAGCCCTTACATCGGCCATTATTACAGTTTGAGATAAAAAATGGAAAGATATTTAGAAACAATTGAGCATCGAGCATGTGAACCACAAACTTAATTTTGAATGAGTTTAAATACGTTTGGTAGCTAGCGATCGTTGGTTTGAACATAAACTTACTCTCTCTAACTAATCAAACTCGTTGGCAGTTAAATTATTGAAATTATAAATCTAAATGATTACAAAGTATAGCTTTATCTTTAAAGTTCTGACTGATAATGAGCTGCCAACCATCTATTAATTTATATTGTGTAATAAGTTAATTGTTTATATAAATATGTCAAAAATACACACTGGGTGAAATATTATTAAAAATAAATCAAATATAGGTAAAGTTTATAGTCACGTGGCCGTCGATCCATTCGTGATGAAGCTGGCTTCGATCCCGTTTGGAGCTGCTACACCTCCTGTCTCTGCCGGTTAGCCGTTGCCTCATGTTGTACCCTCCATCATTTAAAGCTGTGGAATCTCGAAAATGTTGTCCTGTTTCGTCCCGTCGTCTCTGGTCTACTGCTTGGCTGAATCTTGTCGAGATGACTGCGACGTGCTTCACGATAATGGTGTCGCTCAGGACGAAAATGATGCCCGTCTGTCGTGATTAGCTTCAGATTGGTTTTTCCAGAAATGATGTATATAAATAAATGTTGTCGCCTGTGTACTCAGGTATGAGAAATCTGTGCCGTTGGGACCAAAAATGATGTAGTTTGTTTTGGCCTGAAAATATGAAATCCTGCCTGATTGGACCAAAAATGATGTCGTTTTGGGCCTGAAATGTGAAATCCGGTCCGGTGGGACCAAAAATGTTGCGGTTTGGAAGCTCTTGAAGAATCGCGAGTTATTCCAAAGACGCTAATAAGGAAGGCTAGATTGTTTGTTAGAAAGAAGTGGACTGTATTTGAGATATTGAACATGCGTTTATTGAATAATTTGGTTTGTTAGTTACGATCGGCACGTGCGGAAGCATTTGAGGCGATAATGCCCGAGATTAAATTTGAATGAAATCGTGGTCCATTGCAGATGGACGCAGGTAGACGATTAAAGTGAAATGTTATAAATGCATGCTGTATAATAGCCAAAAGCCGCGGCTGTAAGAGAAGTGTTTAACGAGAGTTGCGCTCGGAGTCGTGTATAAAACTAAACTAATACTGGCTTGCAGTCGGCTAGGCTGGCCGATTGCAAGGTTTGATAAAGGCGTGACGTCATCCGCGCGTGCCGTGCAATGTTAGTAGGCTGCTTACAACTGACAAAACAGTACAAAGTTTAAACACATGTATATTAGGGATTAGTTTTTTACAAGAAGTTGGATGTCGTATTGACATTGGAAACAAGATAATCAACTTAAAGAACAAAACTGATGAAGAGGAGCACACTGCACCGATCATGAACATTGAAGTGATAAACAGTGAAGAAGAAGAGGAAGTACTGCGATGCATCGACGAAAAGATAGGAAGTATAGATTGCGTGGATGAAGAGATACTGCAACGCCTGAAGGAGATTTTAGTATGGAATAGGAACGTTTTTAGGGAATGCCCGGGGAGAATAGAGGGTTACGCACATGAATTTCATGTTACGGACAGGACACCTTATTTTCAAAGAGGTTGGCCTGTACCACTTGCTTATAAAGATAAGGTGAACAATGAAATCAACCGAATGTTATGATATGGAGTGATTGAACGTTGCTCCAGTCCGTACGTCAATCAAATTGTGACTGTGATAAAAAAGGATGGGAGGGTTCGCCTGTGCCTTGATGCAAGAAAGGTAAACAGTGTAACAGTACCCGACTACGAGGGAGTGTCCCCGGTAAACGAGATATTGGCCAGATGTGGAGAGATGCAGTATTTATCAACGGTCGACTTATCCAGTAGCTTCTGGCAGGTCCCATTGAAGCAAGAATGCAGGGACTTCACGGCGTTCATGTACGAGGGAAGGTGCTACCGCTTCACAGTACACCATTTGGACTTAACACCAGCTCTGCAGCGCTGACACGTGGATTGGACGTGGCTCTCGAGGAAGAAATTCAGAAGAACACAATTATCTACGTGGATGATTGCTTGTGTTACTCCAACAACATCCAAACACACCTGGACCATTTAGAAGCACTATTGAATAACCTCAATAAAGCAAACATCACCGTCAACCTCACTAAATCACAATTGTTTAGGCGAGAAATCTCATTTCTTGGATACCGCCTGACGACAAAAGGAATCCAAGCAACCGACGATAAGATAAAAGCTATTATGGATTTCCCTGCACCAAAGAATATGAAGCAACTTAAAGGTTTCCTAGGCCTTACCAACTTTTATAACCGATTTACAAGCAAGTACGCGGAAACGACGCAACCATTACACGAATTGTTAAAAGGGGGACGGAAGTTTTCCTGGACAAAAGAATTAAGCGATTGTTTTCAAAGGGTTAAGAATTTGTTTGTAGACACAGTAATTTTAAGGTTTCCACGGCCGAACCAAAGATATTACATTCAGTGCGACGCCAGTAATTTTGCGTATGGTGGCCAGCTTTACCAGCTAGACGAAGAAGGAAAAATTGGTGTAATTGCCTTCACAAGCAAAACTTTTAAGGGTGCTGAGCGTAATTATTTTACTACAGAGAAAGAACTCCTAAGTATTGTTAGATGTTTAGAAAAGTTCCGAATGTATATACTTGGTCAACCTCTGACAATAATAACAGACAATAAGGCCTTAACGTTCATGCACAAATGCCACTTAAATAACTCGAGAATTACAAGGTGGATTCTCGCCATACAAGAGTACAAATTTGACATTATCCACTGTAAAGGCAAGGATAATGTAGTTGGGGACATATTAAGCAGATACCCGGCCGACGTGAAACAAGAAGAAGCAAACGACGAAACACACGAGTATTTAATTAATCATTTAGTCATTAAGATGAGTCATCATGTAGGTAAGATAATTAAGGATATCGGAAGGCACCAGATTGAAGATGATAAACTTAGGATGCTTATTGATAAGATTAAGGATAAGGATTTAGACGATAAATTAAGTAAATTTTATAAAGTTGCTAGCAATAAGTTATATAGGCGACAGCGAGGTGAGTGGAAGCTGTACATACCTGACAGGGTGTCAAATAACTTAATTGCGGAAATACATCAAATGTACGGACATCTAGGCCCGAAAAGATGTATAAAGATGCTACAAGAACACTTCACGTTTGATGGCATGCTTAAGAAAGTGAAAACGTACATTCAAACATGCGACACATGTCAGACATGCAAAGACACGAACAACAGGATGCTGTTTGGTGGTACCAGAGCAATGATACAGTACCTTCAGCTAGAGGTGATATCGTGAGTGCAGATTATTATGGACCTCTACCAACAGGTGCAGGAGGCGTTAAGTACCTGCTTGTCATGGTAGACAATTTCACGAAATTTGTCAAGTTGTTCACGCTACGAAGAGCGACAACCACCACTACCTTACGAAGAATAAAGGATTACTGTGCGGAGTTTGGACGACCAAAGGTCATCCTGACTGATAATGGGACGCAGTTCACCGCGAAGAAATTGATTGAAGGACTCAAAGAGCTAAACATACAACCAAGGTATACGGCAATAAGGAATCCTTGCACAAACTTAGCCGAAAGGATTAACCGTCAGCTTGGAAACCTATTCCGAATTTTTGTACACGACCAACATAGCAAGTGGTCACGCTACATCAGATTGATCGAAATATGCATAAGTGAAGTGTACCATGAGACGATAGAGATAACCCCTCGTGAGGCGCACTTAGGCAAAAGACCGACTCGTGCATGGGAGAAATGGTTAGACAAGGAAGTCATCGACGTTAAAGGAAATTCGAACAGCAATGTATTTGTGAAGATTAAAGAAAAAAGGGAGAAGTATGCGAAGCGCATCAACGATAATAAAAAGATCACTAAATTCGCTATCGGCGATAAAGTGCTGATAAGAACCTATCATCAATCAGACGCCGCGATGAAGAAAATTGATAAATTTTTTGAACTGTATGCAGGACCATATAAGATTAATCGAGTCTTCGGCGATGCAATGTACGAACTTGCTGACTGCGATAACAGCAACAGAATAAGAGGAAAATTCAACGTGCGTCAGATCAAGAAGTATCACGAGCAGGAGATGCAAGTTACGCAGGGATGTGAAAATGATATCAGCAGTTAGTTGACTATGGTGAAAGGAGCACGCGCACTAGCCGATTGTCTCACGGAACCAGTCCAACTAGCTAAACAATAAGATGTGTAACATAGTAAAATAATAACATATGTAATTTTAAAATTTCACATGACTTCTGAGATCACAATGTATCTATTTAATGACACTAATTAGATGTCAAATGACTAATATTATGAAGTATTTCGATATAAGAGACACTTATGGTGCGAGAACTTTGATCGGATGTGCAGCAATAAATTGTTGAAACGTTATAATGAACATATTAACGGACATATAAGACAATTAAGTGATGTAGAATCAACTATTCAAATATGAGCAGTATAGAACGAAATTATCAATGATCATAATGATATGAAATGAACTATTAATTGTTCATAGGTCATGTATATGTTTTGTCGATTAATATAATTAATAGTAATGCGTATTGTAAGTGATGTTTAATGATGATTAGTGATTTTATATATATATATATATTTATTGTAAAGAAATATATATATTGTAAAGAAACAAATATGTGTTATGAGACTCTCCTTATCCTCTATGTAACTCTCGCCTGACTAAGCCCCAACGTTGAATTCACCAATTTGTTACCAATTCAATCTGTTTATAAGGAAAAATATTTATTATGTTGTGGATATTATTCGGTTGTTGATTATAGACCTGTGTTAATTAATTATCAAGTCTCTTACCCGAGAAAAACGCTATACTAAGGTTATTATAATGAATAATTCAGTATTTTTCTTCAACCCTAGTCACTGTGTATTATCTAAATTGAAAAGAGCGGAGTGTGAAGAGAATAAGTTAGTTCTCTATTCTCCTGTATTCACCAGCTGTCTGCAATCGAGCGCTGTTGTTAGCGAATAACCCGTTCTTATAGGTTAAGTTGTTCCACTCGACGCTTTTATCACTTTCTTTCCCTGTAAATTACACCCTATTCGAAATACAATAACTATTCTACAATAACACAGACTCGTCAAATACAAGAAGGATTCTTTATTTTATATTATTTTAAATTTCCAACAGTTGCTTTCTTCGGTTATTAAAGCATCATATCGATCATACAATACCGAATCGATTTGTTATTGAACTCGTGGTTTATGTTACAATTTAATTATAATTTTCAGTTTATCTATTATCGCAGGGTACATGTAATTCTTTTAACTATTAGTAAGGCCAGGTAATGCAAATTCAGGTTACTAGGTATTACAATTTAAATTAAAATCTTATTATATAAAGTATTAACATAAGCAGGTTTTTACCAAGCGTTTATAAGATACTCATTCAGGCCGTGTTCCACTCGATGTCAGATCGACGGGTGATGAAGAATGGCTAGAATTTATTCACCTCCAGCTTCTCAATAAAGGTTGTTGTTAGTGTCCCGGGATGTAATAGCAAGTTCAGTTCTTGATCTTCGCTGATTGTTTCATTTCTGGTGGTCACAGGTCCCGATGGAATTAGTGTAGTATTAAGTTCTTGCTCTGCAGTCAAAAGTGAGGTTCAGTAGGTAAATTTAATTCTCTTTAATTTTTGTTGTATTCAATTCAACTTCTCCTGGTCTGGATTATCTGCATTTAATTATGGTTTCTTGTATAACTCATTTGGTGGTAAGTTTAGTTCATTTTTCTTAAGGTTTTTGATTTGAATTTTGTAGATAGGTAGTTTATATTCTCAAAGTGATAGTTTAGGAAGTCGTCCAATCTGTCTTTTTAATTAATGATTATATTTTAAGGTTGATTTGTAATAATTTTATTCATGAGGTTTTGTAGTTTTCTGACGATTTTTAATGACTGAACTGTCCTCGTTTACATATAACAATTGAATGTCTAAATCAACAAGATTTCTTGCATTTTGTTGCCCTAACAACCATTTCTTCTTCTGTCATTGGATAATGTTTGTTATCCTAGAGCCAGAATTAGGAAATATTCTTACACTTATTTAATAAAATACTCCCTGCTTGGAATTACATTAAATCACATAAAATTTTCACTTAATCTGCCTTATTAAACTGTATACATTTTACTACATTTTCTTCTTAATTGACTTATTTTAAAAGGTATTAATTTCCTTTTACAAAATACTAAATTTAGGCCTATTGGTTTTATTACAGGTGTTATAATTTTTTGTTTTTATTTAATTTTTCTTACCTGACTTACTGTACAAAGAGTCACTGGCTTATGGCCCATTATTTCAATTTTAATTTCCTGATTTCAATTCATTGTTATTATTTAGTTCATCATTGAACCCTTCCTTGGTTTTTAACATAATTATTATGACCACTTGACAATTTATTTACAATTATTGTCTTCCTGGCCAAGTTTACAAATATTATTTTAAAACATCTTCATTAGTTATTTAAAGTAAATACACTTAACATAATACCATACATAATAAATATACTTGTATTTAATTACTTAAATACAAGTTTAACATGAATGAAATGAGTACCCATTACTTAGTACTTCCTTAAAGCAATGGCTCCACACTTACTACATACAAAACACAAAATAAATATCATGTAAACACAATATCATGATAAAGCACAACAACAGGTACATTTTATAAAACATTAAATATTAATTGAACAGTCTATTATATTCAAACTCATCCACAGTAAACTCATATCATTAGACACAGTGTTTATAGTTTACATCTTACACTGTTCATTCCTTATTTTATATTTGGGTACACTTTCAATATTTTATTACCTAGTAACCTTACTAGGTATCATTAATGCATTTTTTAGGTGAGATTGGCCCTCTTGTCTTAATTATGGCATACCTTGGGCATTGTTTTCAGTTATGTTGACAAAGTTTTTATGTAACGTCGGGAACCTTAGCTTTGTTACGTTACATAATACTCCCCCTCCGAAAGAAGTTTATTTTGGCTGAATATAGTTTAGTTGAAATAAACTTATAGTTTCTTCATGCCTTGGAATATTTATTTAATAGCATTATCAAATTATAATGGTTTCAGTTTTTCATTGGTTCTGTTTTAATACGCAATTCAATAGGTTCTTTGGGGTTTATTTTCTCCTTCTATTCTTTAAACTTTTAATTGCACTGGAAAACTGTGTTGACACTCATTGTATAGCTGGTCATTAATTCTTTACTGGTACCTCCCTCAGTTGTAGATCTGTCCTTTTCTCTGGAACTCATAACTTCTTCTAGCTTATTACGCCATCATTTCTTATTATCATATTTATATTTAATTACCTCGCTTGGTGTATAATCCCTAAAATACTATATTTCCCTAACATTTTTCCCTAATATCATAGCTGGTACGGAATCAGAGGGGCACTATTGGCTTCCATTACTCTGCCGTTTCCCTAACTATATCTTCTGAGATCAGAGGAACTTCATCTCTGTCCAGAAAAAAAATAAACGTTGCACTATCACAATACAATACATATAATTATTACCTATAAGGTAGCTCGTTCGCTACAAACTTATATTTAAGGGATGATTACTATTATTTCTGAAGTATCCTAATACTTTTCTTAACTTCTTTATCTCGTTGTTCTGTGGTTCCATTTATCATATTATTACCAGTATAGTAGTTAAAGCTGTTCAATATTCATTTTAAATTCTCCTTAGTTCCGTGCTGTCAATTAATTATTCTTTAGCATACGTATTTTACTATTTTTAATTCACTCCCATTTACTTCTGCAATTAAACACTGAATCTCCTCCTTATCATAAATTGTATGGCATATCCTTCCTTTGTCTAACTCATTTCTAACCCTTCTATCTCTTCTTTTATGATTATTAGTTGAAAATAATTTCTTCTGAATTATATAGTAAGGCGTTCTTACTTATTTTTGAATTTTGTGGTTTTAAATTGATTCCACATAATTTCTCTGAAGTATCTTGTAATTAGTTTATTTCATTTAATAGTTGGTTTAATATATTTTAATTAGTTTCTCATTATTTTCCTTTGGGTTTGCTTTATTTGTTATCCATAAAATCCGTCCCTTTTCTCTATATTCTGTTTGGAATCTGTTTAACCGTGGTCCATTATTTCCTCTGTACTGATTGTTCGGATTTCTCTAGCATATAGAATTACTGTATTTCCGTCCTTGTGACGTGTCTCACTATCATCTGGTCCTTCCCTCTTGTCGCTATAAAATTTTATTTATGCTAAAGTTTACCATCGTCTTTCGAACTGATTCTTCTGTACTGTTTCTTAATTGTTCAAATGGTTCATACATAATCTCCAGAAGTCCTCCATGCTCCTCGGTTAGTTTTTGCTTTTTCGGTCCTTCTAATTTATCTGGGAACTCAATTGTGGTTCGTTTAGAGTTTCTTAATTGCCTTACTTCTCTTGGTTCCGTCATTGGTATATTATGCAGCTTAACTAATCCCCTTTTAATCATCTCCAAACCTTCCCGTGTATTCATTAATTTTCTTTGACGTTTTTGCCTTATTTTCATTGTCTTCATTTCATTGTGAACCCGTTCTATTCTTCCAGTTATGTTAATTTGCACTTCGTCCAATTTCCCTTGGGTTTCTAATTGTACCTCTTTTATTCTAGTTTTGTTATTGTTTTCTACTTGATTAATTTTGGCCTCTACTTCCACTCTGAGTTGTGTGATGGTTTCATCCGTCTTTTCTAGACCCACCTTAGTTTCAGTTATTTGCTGTCTTACTTCCTCTTCATAATTATCCACCCTTTTGTTAAGTGTTTCATTGACATTTGCAATCTTTTCATTGATGACTTCCCTCAACGCTTGGTTTTGTTCATTTATAATTTGCCGCAACTCCTTATTTTTGTTTTCGATTCTTTCGTCTCTTTGTTTGGTATTTTCCTGAATCTGCTTTAAGCTCTCGTCGTTCCTGTCAAGCCTTTCGTTAATGTGGTTTAATCTTTCATTTATCAGCCGGTTTTTCTCATCAGTTTCCTCTTTATTTTTGTCAACTTCTCATTCATTAGTTTGATTAAATTCTCACTCAAAATTTCATTTTGTTTCTTTGAGTTTTCATTAATACTGTCTATTTTATTTTCCAGCTTTTCTGAATTTTCGTTTATACTGTCTATTTTATTTTCCAGCTTTTCTGAATTTTCGTTTATACAGTCTATTTTATTTTCAAGCTTTTCTAACATTTGTTTTTTTTCTCGTTAGTTTGTTTATTATCCTCCTTCATGCTACTCATTAATTCCATTAATTTTTCCCAATTTAAACCTCCTCTGGCTTCCTCTTTATCACCCGCCTGTTGTTCCATTTCGGTGTCTGTAACTACCTCTGCTTCTTCTTCCCGTCTGTCTTCTTCTGTTTCTTGGTCCTTCGCTATCCTCTTAGAAACACCTCTTGTATGCATTCCTGTGCCTCTAATAGTTGCCTGCTCCAGTTAAGTAATAGCGATATAGTCGATTTTTTACTTAACTAAAGCCCACTCGTTGAGCGCCAATTTGTAAAGAAACAAATATGTGTTATGAGACTCCTTATCCTCTACGTAACTCTCGCCTGACTAAGCCCCAACATTGAATTCACCAATTTGTTACCAATTCAATCTGTTTATAAGGAAAAATATGTATTATGTTGTGGATATTATTCGGTTGTTGATTATAGACCTGTGTTAATTAATTATCAAGTCTCTTACCCGAGAAAAATGCTATACTAAGGTTATTATAATGAATAATTCAGTATTTTTCTTCAACCCTAGTCACTATGTATTATCTAAATTGAAACGAGCAGAGTGTGAAGAGAATAAGTTAGTTCTCTATTCTCCCGTATTCACCAGCTGTCTGCAATCGAGCGCTGTTGTTAGCGAATGACCCGTTCTTATAGGTTAAGTTGTTCCACTCGACGCTTTTATCACTTTCTTTCCCTGTAAATTACACCCTATTCGAAATACAATAACTATTCTACAATAACACAGACTCGTCAAATACAAGAAGGATTCTTTATTTTATATTATTTTAAATTTCCAACAGTTGCTTTCTTCGGTTATTAAAGCATCATATCGATCATACAATACCGAATCGATTTGTTATTGAACTCGTGGTTTATGTTACAATTTAATTATAATTTTCAGTTTATCTATTATCGCAGGGTACATGTAATTCTTTTAACTATTAGTAAGGCCAGGTAATGCAAATTCAGGTTACTAGGTATTACAATTTAAATTAAAATCTTATTATATAAAGTATTAACATAAGCAGGTTTTTACCAAGCGTTTATAAGATACTCATTCAGGCCGTGTTCCACTCGATGTCAGATCGACGGGTGATGAAGAATGGCTAGAATTTATTCACCTCCAGCTTCTCAATAAAGGTTGTTGTTAGTGTCCCGGGATGTAATAGCAAGTTCAGTTCTTGATCTTCGCTGATTGTTTCGTTTCTGGTGGTCACAGGTCCCGATGGAATTAGTGTAGTATTAAGTTCTTGCTCTGCAGTCAAAAGTGAGGTTCAGTAGGTAAATTTAATTCTCTTTAATTTTTGTTGTATTCAATTCAACTTCTCCTGGTCTGGATTATCTGCATTTAATTATGGTTTCTTGTATAACTCATTTGGTGGTAAGTTTAGTTCATTTTTCTTAAGGTTTTTGATTTGAATTTTGTAGATAGGTAGTTTATATTCTCAAAGTGATAGTTTAGGAAGTCGTCCAATCTGTCTTTTTAATTAATGATTATATTTTAAGGTTGATTTGTAATAATTTTATTCATGAGGTTTTGTAGTTTTCTGACGATTTTTAATGACTGAACTGTCCTCGTTTACATATAACAATTGAATGTCTAAATCAACAAGATTTCTTGCATTTTGTTGCCCTAACAACCATTTCTTCTTCTGTCATTGGATAATGTTTGTTATCCTAGAGCCAGAATTAGGAAATATTCTTACACTTATTTAATAAAATACTCCCTGCTTGGAATTACATTAAATCACATAAAACTTTCACTTAATCTGCCTTATTAAACTGTATACATTTTACTACATTTTCTTCTTAATTGACTTATTTTAAAAGGTATTAATTTCCTTTTACAAAATACTAAATTTAGGCCCATTGGTTTTATTACAGGTGTTATAATTTTTTGTTTTTAATTGAATTTTCTTACCTGACCTACTGTACAAAGAGTCACTGGCTTATGGCCCATTATTTCAATTTTAATTTCCTGATTTCAATTCATTATTATTATTTAGTTCATCATTGAACCCTTCCTTGGTTTTTAACATAATTATTATGACCACTTGACAATTTATTTACAATTATTGTCTTCCTGGCCAAGTTTACAAATATTATTTTAAAACATCTTCATTAGTTATTTAAAGTAAATACATTAACATAATACCATACATAATAAATATACTTGTATTTAATTACTTAAATACAAGTTTAACATGAATGAAATGAGTACCCATTACTTAGTACTTCCTTAAAGCAATGGCTCCACACTTACTACATACAAAACACAAAATAAATATCACGTAAACACAATATCATGATAAAGCACAACAACAGGTACATTTTATAAAACATTAAATATTAATTGAACAGTCTATTATATTCAAACTCATCCACAGTAAACTCATATCATTAGACACAGTGTTTATAGTTTACATCTTACACTGTTCATTCCTTATTTTATATTTGGGTACACTTTCAATATTTTATTACCTAGTAACCTTACTAGGTATCATTAATGCATTTTTTAGGTGAGATTGGCCCTCTTGTCTTAATTATGGCATACCTTGGGCATTGTTTTCAGTTATGTTGACAAAGTTTTTATGTAACGTCGGGAACCTTAGCTTTGTTACGTTACAATATATGTGTTTATTTGTTCATAAATTGTTGTTTTGAAATGCTTGAGATAAGTTAAAGACATTATCTATCATAGTATAATTAAGACAATACATGATTAATTACATTTAATGTTGAAAGATCATTATTTCATGTATTATGTTGTAAATGGATAACATAGGTATCCTCAGTTATTGCTATTATTATAAAACAATTTTATGCCTATTTATACGTGTATCATATGTAAAAGTGCGTTCATTCTTACTCAGATGCATGGCAATAAATTCCTAGTCAATTAATAACAAAAGATAGGGAATATCTACCAACATACCCCAAGCAGAGGAAACTGGGTCAACTGACCGTGACCTTTCTCAAAGGGAACTCCCACAACAAGGACAGAGCGCGTAAATCGGATTAGAATGTCTTCTACGGATCCAACATCCAATCCAATTTGGGGACACTGTAATGACCAAAAATTTTAAATTTTTTAAATTCTGATCAAGAAGTGCGTTACACAGATCGAGTCACCCCAACCCAAGCCAGAAGTAATAAATAAAGAGACAACTTAACGTGTCAACTGGACGCTTGCTAGGAAACAATGAGAAAATGCCTAACACAACACTACAATAGAAAGTAGGTTCGACTGTGACAGACTCGGTCCAACTCAGATTTACAGCCCCACAACAAACTAAACAAAGGAGACAGCATGGTGGCGCAGATGCAGAGAAATTGTAGCGAACACACGCTGTAAGGTTAATTTGAAGCGTGCCAGCAATAAGAAAAGGGATACTCACACAAAGGGTTTAGGAGAGTCTTACCCGTATGAAAACAAAGCAGTTTACAGCGAGTGAATGCAGCTAGGAAATGTGCACAGCGTGAAAACATCGTACGGATGACAACTAGTATTTATGACGGGAGACCGGAGTGGCATCTTGGGGATGACGACACACAAGGAGCTGCTAATTGACGAAACGGAGTCGTGGGAAGTCAAACACTAACGAAATGCAACGTATTGTTCACGTGAGAAGACAGCAGACCTTCAGAGCATACTTGAACAAAAGCTTGATAGACAGGCGCGGAATTGCTCTACATTCTAAGAAATGGTTCGGAGCCCTTTCGTCGTGTACTTGAGGGGATGCCCGATAACCAACCAGAGTCCAGCATCTTCCCAGGACGTGAGTGGAGAGGACTGTCGTCATGATAGCAACGCGAACAGCGAATCAGGAGTCGAGAACCATAGTTCTTCGTAGTGTTAGGAATTTATCTGACCTATCGTGGTTGACCAAGGGCGTATTTGCCAGGACATTGCATTATGGTAAATGAAGCTTAATAAAAACTGTTTACAGGAAACGCGGAGTCTCAGTCTTAATACATTTCTCAGTCTTAATGCATTTTTCAGTCTTAATATAACTCTCAGTCTTACTCTAATTTTCAGTCTTACTAAAACTCAATTACGCTGTACGTTAGTCAGTTGACATAGTACTTTCAATTATTCACAAGTTAATCAGTCTTAGTGTATTAGCAGTTACTCAGTCATGCAGTATACTTCAAGTGTTAAAAACCTTCAGTTACTAAGTTTTACTCAGCTACCGCTTGTTAAGAACTAAATTATTTATTCACAAGTTATTCAGTCTTCATTAATAACAGGCTCGCAAAACTTTACGTCAATATTTTACCGAGTTACGGAAGTGTACCGCGGTAACACAGTGCGAAGTGTTTAAATACCGCTAAGATTCAAGCACGATATTATAATGAGACAATACGTCATGTAAACTAAACACAATACATTTACGTATATAGACGCACGAAGAAGTTTGACGGTAGACAGTTATCTATACACGATCATTAACAATGAATGCACTTATGCAACACAAAACTTTATAAACTTTCATATTAACGGCCGACACCAACGGAGGATATACACACACCACGAGTGAATCTTATCCGCGAGTGCTAAGTGATGACAAGCATCGGATCTACACAACCCTTACTCATTTGGATCATCAATGGAAAAGAGTTTTCGCCGATGGAGTTTTGGATAATCCACTTTCACAAGTAAACCTTCATGTTATTACTGTTATAATAACTCTACTGTCCTGACTCTTTTCAAAGGAGTCACACTTTGAGAATTTAGATTGATTATTATGGTAATATCAAATATAAAGCTACTCATCTGAGGCAAAATGAACGCATTAGTGTAAGATTAATATATTGATTGTCCATGTTTATGTATATTCATTGTGTTATATATATATATATATATATATATATATATATATATGTTTGTTTTCAGCGAACGACGTAATGAGTTCATATTGTAATTTGTATTCTTATGTATATGTTTTCTTTTATGAATGTACTTACAGGGCATAAGTTATATCCACATATCGGAAGTTTTCTTTATCTGAATAATGTTAAATAAATAAATCAATAAGTTTTTACTTGCTAAGTATTTATGCGTTCATTATTGTCATTTTACCTTGTAACAGACTCTAACGTCAATTGAATTATTTGTAGTAAATTTTCCTATATCGTTTTATACAACTTTAAGAGTCTCAGTGCAGTAATTACGCTAATCGTTAATGAACACAGTCAATCACCAAAGTAATTAATATATCACGTAATTTAAATCAATTTGACATAAATGGACCTAATTGGATAATTACATAATTAAATTCCATAATTAGCATAATTGCACAACAAATTTAAATTAGAGTCAAATTTGTTAATTGCACATTATATAGGGGGGTGTCCGGTTGAATTTTGAAAAATTGAGCCTCCTGAAAATGCAGTTTTAGGTCTTTTTGAATGAACAACACTTGATGGTAAACATAAACTATTGTTTTATTAGGTGCTTTTTTCCCCAATAATGAATGAGTACAAAAGCTAATCCACATAAAAGGCATACAGTTGTTTTCTTTTTTAAATCTTTAAATCATAGAAATAGTCAAAGTAATGATAAAAAAAGTAAGAAATATCACATTTTACATATACTGTATGTGAATTAAAAGGAGGGAAGCTAAACAAATAAAAATTGTGTAGGCTCTATTTGGTCTTAAGTTAAAAAACATAATAGTCTTTATGAGAATGTTATTTCTTCTCTCTTGGAATGATGCCAAACTGAGTAAAAAGGAAAAAAATAGTTCATTTCAATTAATAAATGATAGCCTTAAATTTGGCGCTTATTGTTAGTTTAAAAATAAAAGAGAAACTGAAAGTCTTTAGTTAAAAAATTAAAGTCTTTGCGGAATTTATAATTCTCACTACTCACTCATAAAGAAAGTGTTCCTATGAGCAGTCGATCGTTTGATGAAAATGTTCGCCACAGTTTCGAGGTTCAATTTATTTTTTGCTTCTTGCTTATGAACATGCATGATTGCGTTGTCGTTCAATTTTCCTTGCGTCATGGTGTTGTGCAGGTAAGTTTTTAATCTTCTCAGGGCAGAGGAAGAACGTTCTACTGTACATGTAGAAACGGGTATAGTTAAAGCGATCTTTATCAACTTAACCACCTCTGGAATAGAAAAAGTGGTGCACTAAGTCTTCTGTACTTTCAACGATAAAATGTATGAAGTACAGTCCTAAGTATGGGATCAGATATAACTCAAGCTTCACCAGAATTTTTACCCACCGCACGCCACTGGTTTAACCACAAAAGGATGTTGTTATTAATAACGAACACCATGAAAACTTATGACTGATTCAAAATGAATTAGTAAGATTCTATAAGAAATGGTATCAGTAATTCAGATGTGATGTTTGTTGTTTTGTTTGGTTGAATTGTCACTGCTAAATGGAAATATGGAAACTCATATCAACGTGAGTTTATATGGTCGCAAGCCAATCTACAGGCTCTGAAGCACTCTGTATTGTGGCGAGGTGTTAAGACTTTCTATTGTGAACAGGGGTGCAAGACCCAACCATGAAAGGCAGTGGTGTATCTAGAATTTTGTTTTGGAGGGGGGTGAGGGTTCGATATGTTGGGTTTAAAATTACGTGCTACTGAAATATTGTTTATAAGATATTTACTGAAATTTTACATTAAAAAATTATAATTACAATTTTAATAACAAAAAAGGTAAACCAAGAAAATTTTATACATAAAAAAAGATATGCTGCCTGAAAATGTTTTAGAGTTTAATTTGCCTTGCTTTTTTGGCCATTTTATTAACAATTTCTTCTCGGGGCACTGAATTTATTTTTCTATACTTCACATTTCAAATGTATGTGCACATGCTGTGTAATAAACCTGACTGTGTACAGTATAGTTAAAAAAGAGTTACTACTATATTCGCTTACACAACTGGGAAAGCAATAAAACAGCCTAAAAGCTAGGAAATTAATAAAATTCCTCATCAACTCTTTTCAACCCTCTGGGGGGAAGGTTCTAGTCCCATTCATCCCCCTACCTTTTTATGTGGCTTGAAAATGTTCTTCTCAGTTATACCATTTAGGATAGACTTCTTAAGTGTCTTTCCATTCCTTGGTAGAAGATATTTATCCATATATTTAATGAATCTAAGCTCTCTTCTATAGAACCTTTGAGTGTGGCCAAAACTTTGACTGTTGTATATTGACGAATCAATTTCAGTTTTCTGAGATTTTCATAATTCATGCTGACATGGACAGTGATAGAGTGTTACCTTTTCTTCTTGACGTATGTACGGTATTGTTGTGGCCAAGTGAGGGTTCTAACTACTAAGGCTAAGATAACATGGTTCTGTAAGAAAATATGAGTGTTTATTTACAAAAACTACATTAATTAGAACATAAGTCTGGCTTTATTTCCAAACACTTTTAAACATCTAGCAATTACAACTCACACAAATACCACCATTGACTGTCCATCATTCCGAAGATACTTGAACCAAAAGCAGTGGTAGGCAAGGTATGAGTACTGCACAAACTCTAAACAACTATAGCAAGAGATACAAGACTAAAATCAAGAGTAAGTGTAAGAGAGTGGTCATGGATTATCAGTAGATTTTATAGTAACTCCCTCCTGGGGAACTGTGAGCAGGTTACACCCCAAATCTGCTGCTACCATTGGCTGCAACAGATTATCATCATGTCACCTGGACCAATCACAGAGAATGGTGTACCCGATAATTGTGTGTCCTACAGGCAAGGAAAAGTCATCTAGCTATTTAAAAGACAGGACACTAGCGGTTATTGTGGATATATACTATAAAACCTATCTGTTGTAAATCTATCACAGAAGAACAAAAATAGCATTAATAATTTAGTAAAATCATTTAAAAATAATTATTTGTTTTAAATAAATTAAGACATCAAACTGCAAGTCAAAAGATGCAACTCTTTCACAATCCGAGTTATATTTATTTAGGGTTTGTGGAGGTCCAGTATACCAGGGCACTACAGTATTAAGCATTTTAAATACTTTGCTTTTCAGGCCATCAATTGTTTTTTCAGGCTTATGGTGTAATGCACTTTATTAGATTAATCTGTTTTATCATGTATGAATACCAGAAGTTGCACTTATTTAAAAATTTTGTTAATAATTAATAACTGTGTTCATCACAATAATTTACATTCAGCAATGGACATGAGACAAATCTGTAAATAACAGACTTTAATGTTGAAAAACTTTAATGATATAAAACCAGCCCTGTTTGTTATTATGAATGAGGTAAATAATGTGGGGAAGTAAGATTTGATCAACAGTGAATTGTTTGATACTTTGATGTTTATTTACAAAAACTGTGATATCTTAAATTTATACAGAAACGTGTTGATGTTTGTTTTGTTATCATAATAATTATTGTTTTCATTAATACACATTATAATCATGATTAATCCACGTTCTTCTTTCCCTATAAAATATTTCATTTGGATTAAAATGGCACTGGTTCTTCATTGTTGAACTACGAAGCAATATGTAGTACATACATAGTTGGTGTTAAACGAATAAAGTTGTCTTACATGTATTGCAAACAAAAAATCAGTATTGAGAATAATACATGACTTCCATGTTGTAAGATTAATGTTTAAAATAATTTAATTGAATTCGGTTCGGTAATTTCTAAAAAAATATCGCCCATTCTCAAACTAATATCACTATTTATAGATATTTTTGTTATTATGGGGTAGTCGTTTAAATAATGTTATTTTCGGTCACTTTATCCATAAAAATTAGGTAGGCTTACTTTATTCTTATAAAGAAACCGAACTACGCACATAATCAACCCTCCTCCGAAGCGCTCCGAAGTCACTCATGGACCCTGAGCATCTTACAGAGGGTTCATTCCCTAAAGACGAGAAGTCTGTCTATGAACCGTTCCTCTGTAAACATGTGCAGTTACACTGCCCAGCGATCCACAGGAAGCAAATCGCTATCCACGCTGGACACTTTTTTGGCTAGCACGCGTTGTGTTGGTGTGGGTTTCGGCACTTTCCATTTAAAAAGCATGCAAGTGTAAGAAAATAAATATGAGTGAAGCCAGAAATAACGCGAATTGTGCGTGTGTGTCTTGCCTGCCTTTTTACTTCCATGTTCCTTAAGTAAATGGAAGTATGGTGATGGCAAAAAAAAATCGTGTTCGAGATTATTACAGATTCTGATTGTACTAAACTCAAAACATGAAAAAAGTCATTTTTCGAAAAGTGTTTGTGTGTTTATCTGTCTATGTGTCTGTCTATCTATAGATTTTTTTCTATGGCAAACGATAACAGCCGCAAATTCAAATAGAATCAAATAATTTTTTGCATACAATCCTAATTTGTAGAGTACTCAAGATCTGTTGTTTTTGGTGAAGATCGGTTAAGGGAAAGGGGTAGTTTACCTGCAACATTTTTTTTAATCAAGGGTAATTTTTTTCTATGGCAAACGATAACAGCTGCAAATTCAAACATAATCAAATAATGTTTTGCACACAGCCCTGAATTGTAGAGTTCTCAAGACCTTTTGTTTTTGGTGAAGATCGGTTAAGGGAAAGGGGTAGTTTACCTGCAACATTTTATGTTCTAACAAGGGTATTTTTTATGGCAAATGATAACAGCCGCAAATTCAAACATAATCAAATAATTTTTTGCACACAGCCCTGAATTGTAGAGTTCTCAAGACCTTTTGTTTTTGGTGAAGATCGGTTAAGGGAAAGGGGTAGTTTACCTGCAACATTTTATGTTTTAACAAGGGTATTTTTTATGGCAAATGATAACAGCCGCAAATTCAAACATAATCAAATAATTTTTTGCATGCAACTCTGAATAATAGAGTTCTCAAGACCTATTGTTTTTGGTGAAGATCGGTAAAGGGAAAGGGGTAGTTTACCTGCAATGTTTTATGTTTTAACAAGGGTATTTTCTATGGAAAACGATAACTGCCGTAAATTCAAACAGAATCAAATAATTTTTTACTTATGTGCCTCAGTTGTAGAGGACTCAAGGCCTATTTATTTTGGTGAAGATCGGTTAAGGGAAAGGGGTAGTTTACCTGTCCTGCCACTGTTAATGTTTTAACAAGAGTAATTGTTTCTATTACGAACGATAACTGTTGCACATTCAAAGAGAATCAAATTTTTTTTGCATGCATCCCTGAATTGTAGAGGACTCAAGACATATTGATTTTGGTGAAGATCAGTTAAGAGAAATGTGTAGTTTACCTGTAATGTATTATGTGATAACAAGGGTAATTTTTTCTATGACGAACGATAACTGCCGTAAATTCAAACATAATCAAATAATGTTTTGCATACTTCCCTACATTGTAGAGAACTCAAGGCCTGTTGATTTTGGTGAAGATCGGTTAAGGGAAAGGGGTAGTTTACCTGCAACAATTTATGTTGGAACAAGAGAAATTTTTTCATGACGAACGATAACTGCCATAAATTCAAACAGAATCAAATAATTTTTTACACATGTGCCTGAGTTGTAGAAGACTCAAGGCCTGTTGATTTTGGTGAAGATCGGTTAGGGGGAGAGGGTAGTTTACCTGAAACATTTTTTGTTGTAACAAGAGTAAAGTACATAATTTTGATAAATAAAGTATCCTGATAAGAATATCTTAATAATCCACTGTAGAAACGTAGATGAAATATCTATAAATGAAAAGGCTAGTTGAACGGGGTGGGGGTAATTTTCTATAAATGAAAATTATAGTTGAAGGGGGAGGGGATAAATACCGATATTTATTGTGATAATCATAATAATAAAATGGAAACGTAAACATTACATAATTGAGATATGCTTGCCTGCCACAAACGATATATTTTCTCTCATACATGATTTAAATAAATATCGGTATGGAGATCCATACATGACTTCCATGTTCTAAGATGTATATTTAAAATCATTTTTGAAATAAAATATTTCCACAGAAATTACTTCTTTCTTCAGCCTTAACCACAGTACTGTGGTCACTAACGTATACCACCTCCAGTTAGCGCATTCGATTTTCACTGATGATGGTAGGCGATGGCACTGCTGAAACATCTGGTTTTTCATAAAACATTGGGCCTTGGCCAAACTGCCCGGGAAGGAATTTTTACAACAAGCTATTTCTTTGTTGCCGATAATGTAGTACACATAAAAATATGCATGAAATTAATGGCTTGTAAAAGTTAATGTTTGATCTCTATTAAGTAGTGCTCAAGTCTCCAAAGTTTTAATATTATGATGTCCGTAATCAAAACATCAGAGCAGGTTTAGTGTGTATGAGGGCACAACATGGACAACAATTTTTAACATTCCCTATTGAGCGTTGCTCAGAGTAAAGTTGCGAATCTACAGTGTATGTTTCATACAATAAACACGCGGAAAAGAAAGAGCGCTCCGAAGTCACTCATGGACCCTGAGCATCTTGCAGAGGGTTCATTCCCTAAAGACGAAAAGTCTGTCTATGAACCGTTCTTCTGTAAACACATGCAGTTACACTGCCCAGCGAACCACAGGAAGCAAATCGCTATCCACGCTGGACACTTTTTTGGCTTGTGCGCGTTGTGTTGGTGTGGGTTTTGGCACTTTCCATTTAAAAAGCGTGCAAATGTAAGAAAATAAACATGAGTGATGCCAGAAATAACATGAATTGTGTGTGTATGTGTGTCTTGCCTGCCTTTTTATTGCGGTAATCATAATAATAAAATGGAAACGTAAACATTACATAATTGAGATATGCTTGCCTGCCACGAACGATATATTTTCTCTCATACTTGATTTAAATTAAAATGAGAAAATTATAATTTTATTGCCTGGCAACAAAATTATTTTATTTTTAACAATTACCATTGTTACCATTGTTTGAAAAAGTTTAAATGAATTTTCAAGTACTTTGCTCTTGTTAAAACGTAAAATGTTGTAAGTAAACTACCCCTTTCCCGTAACCGATCTTTACCAAAATCAACAGACCTTGAGTACTCTATAACTCAGGAAGGTGTGCAAAAAAGTATTGATTCTGTTTGAATTTGCGGCTCTTATCGTTTGCCATAGAAAAAAATTACCCTTGATAAAAAAAACCGTTGCTGGTAAACTACCCCTTTCCCTTAACCGAACTTCACCAAAAACAATAGGTCCTGAATACTCTACAAATCAGGGCTGTATGCAAAAAATTATTTGATTCTGTTTGAATTTGCGGCTCTTATCGTTTGCCATAGAAAATACCCTTTTAAAACATAAAATGTTGCAGGTAAACTACCCATTTCCCTTAACCGATCTTCACCAAAAACAATAGCTCTTGAGAACTCTATAATTCAGGGCTGTATTATAGTTTAACTCACGTTATCGCACTCGATTTTCACTGATGATGGAAGTCGATGGCATTGCCAAAACGTCTGGTTTTTCATAAAACATTGGACTACGGCCAAATATCCCGGGAAGGAATTTTCCAGGAAAAACTACTTCTTTGTTGCCGATAATGTTGTACACATATATATAAAAAATATGCATAAAATTAATGGCTTGTATAAGTTAATGATTGATCACCATTAAGTAGTGCTCAAGTTTCCAAAGTTTTAATATTATGATGTCCGTAATTAAAACATCAGAGCAGGTTTAGTGTGTATGAGGGTACACCGTGGACAAAAAATTTCAACATTTCCTATTGAGCATTGCTTAGAGTAAAGCTGCGAATCTACAGTGTACGTTTCACAGAACAAACACGCGAAAAAGAAGGAGCGCTCCGAAGTCACTCATGGACCCTCAGCATCTTGCAGAGGGTTCATTCCCTAAAGACGAAAAGTCTGTCTATGAATCGTTCCTCTGTAAACACGTGCAGTTACACTGCCCAGCGATCCACAGGAAGCAAATCGCTATCCACGCTGGACACTTTTTCGGCTTGCACGCGTTATGTTGGTATGGGTTTCGGCACTTTCCATTTAAAAAGCGTGCAAATGTAAGAAAATAAACATGAATGAGGCCAGAAATAACGCGAATTTTGTGTGTGTGTGTGTGTGTCTTCCCTGCCTTTTTATTGTGGTAGTCATAATAATAGAATGGAAATGGAAACATTACATAACTGAGATATGCTTGCCTGCCACGAACGATATATTTTCTCTTATACATGATTTACATTAAAATGAAAAAATTATAATTTTATTGCCTGGCAACAAAATTATTTTATTTTTACCAATTACCATTGTTTGAAAAAGTTTAAATGAATTTTCAAGTACTTTACTGTTGTTAAAACGTAAAAGGTTGCAGGTAAACTACCCGTTCCCCTTAACCAATCTTCACCAAAATCAAAAGGCCTTGAGTTCTCCACAATTCAGGGGTGTATGCAAAAAATTATTTGATTCTGTTTGAATAAGCGGCAGTTATCGTTCATCATAGAAAAAATTACCCTAGTTAAAACATAAAACGTTGCAGGTAACTACCCCTTTCCCTTAACCGATCTTCACCAAAAACAATAGGTCTTGAGAACTCCATAATTCAGGGCTGTATGCGAAACATTATTTGATTCTGGTTGAATTTGCGCTGTTATCGTTCGCCAAAAAAAAAAAATTACCCTTGATAAAAAAAACTGTTGCAGGTAAACTACCCCTTTCCCTCAACCGATCTTCACCAAAAGCAATAGGTTGTGAGTACTCTACAAATCAGGGCTGTATGCAAAAAATGATTTGATTCTGTTTGAATTTGCGGCTGTTATCGTTTGCCATAGAAAAAAAATCTACAGACAGACACACACACACAGGTACTTTTCGGAAAACTGACTTTTTTTCATGTTTTGAGTGTAGTACAATCAGAATCTGCAATAATCTCGAACACGATTTTTTTGCCATCAAACTTCCATTTCCTTAAGGAATATGGAAGTAAAATGAAAAAATATAGAATTTTGTTAAAGTAAAATGAAATGTTTCTATAGAAACTACTTCCTTGTTATCAATAACGTAGTACACATATAAAACTTATAAAAATTTACCTCCTCCATCAACTACCATTTTAATTTATAAAAAAATTACCCCCTCCCTGTTTAACTACCCTTTTCATTTATAGATATTTCATCTACCTTTCTACAGTGGATTATTATGATCTTCTTTTCAGGATACTTTATTTATCAAAATTAAGCACTTTACTCTTGTTAAAATGTAAAATGTTGCAGGTAAACTACCCCTTTCCCTTAATCGATCTTCACCAAAAACAATAGGCTTGATTCATCTACAATTCATGCCTGTATGAAAAAAATTATTTGATTCTATTTGAATTTGCGGCTGTTATCGTTTTCCATAGAAAAAATTCTACACACAGATGCACACACAGACACTTTTTCAAAAAATTACCTTTTTTTCATGTTTAGAGTGTAGTACAATGTGCCGTTATCTCGTATCTCGAACATGATTTTTTTCGGGATGACCATACTTCCATTTCCTTATGGAACATGGAAGTAAAAAAAAAATTGTGTTATTTTTGACCGATCCTCACCAACCCTCCACTGAAAAATTCATTGATTGACGGTCACTATGAATTTAAGGGTTATACTAATAAAGCTATTGGTGGAACCTGGTCTAACATCATTGAAGTTTGAAAACTTCTGTTTGTTTCTGTTTTAATTTAATTAAACATCCCCATTAATAATAATTAATCTTTATATTTGTTTTTCCTCATTAAGTCTGAATGACAGTCGTTAGGGGTACAGGTGATCAAAGGCTAAAAACAATTGAACATATTCTTTTTTAATAAAATTTACAATTTGCAACTGTACAGTCCACCATATAATAATGTAGGGATACCCAACTAGTGTTAACTGAGTGTAAATTTAAGTATTTAAAAAAATGTATTTACACAGATTTTATAACTAATAAATGCATGTAGTGAAAATTAAAAATCGGTATGGAGAACCATACATGACTTCCGTGTCCTAAAATTTATATTTAAAATCATTTAAATGTTAACTAAGTGGATGCTTGAGTTCTGAAGAAATGACGTATCAGCTAAAATGGTACCCCCATGTCAGGTGGGTGAAGACTATCCTCAACCTTCGTGAAGAAGGACTGTACTTTTGAATAAAATGTTTGTAGGTCGAATGAAGAGCTGGCCAAAGGGAGCTGCGATTTGATTCCTGTAATGAACTTAGGCTCTCGCTGCGAGTTATCGGCCGAGGGTGAATGATGTCTATAGTGTTATCAAAGTCTTTCCTGTTAATACAAACTAGTCATTTTTATTTTTTAAAATCGAGTCTTTCTTTATTTCTTTCCATTCGTCTTCTGAATTCCAGAACGACGATTCTGTTTACCCATATAATTATAAATTTCTCAGCAAAACATTTCTTCCTTAATACGTTTGTGTCTTCTTTTTAAAACCCACCATTCTGATCCATGTCATAACGCTATATTCCACACAGGCTAGTAAATAACTAGTCATCAGTGAGGTCAAAATATTTGCCAGGAGGGGGAAACAATTTTCCACAAGAGAAAAATATTTATATATTTTTCATACATACACCATGCACATATTAGTTTGTAATTCTTATATTAATAAGTACACAGATTAAAACATTTATTGCTTCAAAATATGTATAACATTAATGGCTTGTAAAAGTTAATGTTTGATCTCCATTAAGTAGTGCTCAAGTTTCCAAAGTTTTAATATTATTATGTCCGTAATCATAACATCAGAGCAGGTTTTAGTGTGTATGAGGGTACACCATGGAAGAAAAATTCAACATTCCCTATGGAGCGTTGCTCGGAGTAAAGCTGCGAATCTACAGTGTACGTTTCACAGAACAAACACGCGGAAAAGAAGGATCGCTCCGAAGTCTCTCATGGACCCTGAGCATCTTGCAGAGGGTTCACTCCCTAAAGACAAAAAGTCTGTCTATGAACCGTTCCTCTGTAAACACGTGCAGTTACACTGGTGAGCGATCCACAGGAAGCAAATCGCTGTCCACGCTGGACACCTTTTCGGCTTGCACATGTTTTGTTGATGTGGGTTTCGGCACTTTCCATTTAAAAAGCGTGCAAACGTAAGAAAATAAAAATGAGTGAGGCCAGAAATAATGTGAATTGTGTGTGTGTCCTGCCTGCATTTTTATTGCAGTAATCACATTAATAAAACTTTGGGAACATAAACATTACATAATTGAGATATGCTTGCCTGCCAGGAACGATATGTTTTCACTCATATAAGATTTAAATTAAAATGAAAAATATATAATATTGTTAAAGTGAAATGAAATGTTTCCATAGAAACTACTTCTTTGTTGTCATTAAAGTATTATACATATAAAACTTATAAAATTTACTTCCTCCATCATCAACTACCATTTTAATTTATTAAAAAATTACCCCCTCCCCCCTTCAACTACCCTTTTCATTTATAGATATTTCATCTACCTTTCTCCAGTGGATTATTATGACCTTCTTTTCAGGATACTTTATTTATCAAAATTAAGCAATTTACACTTGTTAAAACATAAAACGTTGCAGGTAAACTAGCCCTTTCCCTTAACCGATCTTCACCAAAAACAATAGGCTTGAGTCATCTACAATTCAGGGCTGTATGCAAAAAATTATTTGATTCTGTTTGAATTTGCGGCTGTTATCGTTTGCCATAGAAAACATTCTACATACAGACACACACACAGAAACTTTTCGAAAATTGACTTTTTTATGTTTTGAGGGTAGAACGTACAATCAGAATCTACCGTTATCTTGAACACGATTTTGTTTGCCATGACCATACTGTACTTCCATTTCCTTATGGAACATGGAAGTAAAAAGTGCCATGCATCATAATTCCTTTTAGTAATTATAAGAGTATGTATTTGTTGATAGTCTTGTCTTGTACTGTTCTATGAAACACTTAATATCATGCCAGCCACAATGAAAACTATAGTTACATGGGTGCCATGAGGGGCAAAAGTGGAAGCAATGTTTCTAAAACAAGTACCTACTAGATTTAGCAAAATTTGTGCTAAATTTTAGAATTTGCGTAAATTAAGAACCACTGTCTTGTCTTCATTCACTACATTGTCAATTTCAAGAACTAGAACCTTTATGAATTGCATATAAGTCCAAGTTCAGTTCACCATTTATTCTCATAAATTTATATCACCACTTACACTCACAGATACTGAACTAGTTTAACTGAGGACATGGGTATGGTTTATGGAATTGGAAATAAACAAGTGTTTATGTAATATTTATATATATTTTTTATACAAACACTATTATTCATTCAGGTTACCAAATTAATGAATGATTAAAAAACCAATTTTGTTTATCCCCAAAAAATTAATTAACTGGCATTATGAACATAGAAGAAAGAAGTGACGGTGGTAATGATTTTCACTTCAAAACTAAGCAAGAGGATACGCAACTACAACAATCTACAAACAAACTTATTCTCTGTTGGTAACTACAGTTAATTCTAACCATTCAATGTCTGTCTGTTAGAATTTATAATAAATTAACATTATATTTGTGTTTATTTATTTTTTCTGTTACGTCTGAAAATATTTGACATCTGTCTCTAAAATTTCCTTTTATGTTACTTTCTCTGAGTACAAGGCACGCTGCAGTTCATGTCACCATGGAAAAGCTAATAATAACCAAAACTGGAAAATAGAGACAACAGTACACTTCGATCTATAAACAATGTGAAGTACAAATATGTAAAATGTTATTCTGTATAATACTTTTATACATACACATAAATTCCTCTACTTAGTTAACTGAAGTGAAAAATTATATACGATTTAAACATTCTTTTATTTATTATTTTTTAGTTATTTACAGCATGGTAATTTTCCTCATAATTTTTAAAATTACATTATATGTATGTTTATATATATATATATATATATATATATATATTTTCTTTTGAGTGTTGTAAAAATTGTATACTATTTACAAAGAAATATGTATAAAAATCTGATTAAAATAGTAATTAATTTTAATTTTTTTTTGGCTTAAGCCTGATCCCTAAACAGCCTTGTATGTATCTGTCTGTACATTTTTTTTTTACAAACTACAAACTGATCCAAAGATGGTAAAAACAAACGAAACTCCCAGTCCTTCAAGTAAATATACTGTTCTTATTTATATAATACAGCGTGAACTCTTATTTTACGTATGTATAACAAATACATTGAATTTGTTATAATAATAATAGTAATAATAATAAAACATGCCTTTATTATTTTTTTCAATATACTCATGCAGAAATTACAAATTGTTCATTGTGTTTAAATAAACAAATAAATAAATAAACATTACGTAACTACACAAACTGGTGAAAAACTGGGAACGAACATAATACAGTACAGTGGAAGCTGGTGAAGGCACCAACATTAGGAAAAAGGAAAAAGGTGAACATTACTGGAAAAAGGAAAACTCAACTTTATATATAACATTTCCTTAAAAATGTACAAGATATTAATAGTAATAATTTTCTTTTATAATATACATTATTGGATGAAAATATTTCTTTTTTTTTTTGCTTATCATAATTTTATATATTCAATTATTTATTTATATAACGGTTAATGTTCATTTATATAGGCACCAATGTATTGAAGAAATTTTTCATTCTTCTTCAATTATCATTTTAATAATAATAATAATAAAAACTTATATGGAAGAAACTTACTTATTTCTGGTAACAGTATATAAATATTGTATTTTACTTTGAAAAATTTGATATTTTCATTTGTGCTTTTTACAGGAAATTTCAAACAATCAAATATCATTACAATCCAAGCAGTAAACTTTTTTTTGTTCCAATCAGAAAACTGTATTTGGTAACACTTGAACTTTGATGTGAATGAGTGTTTTTTTCTTTGTTTTTGTGATGTTCACTCATTAAAACTTAAAAAAAAATTCCCACTGAGTCCAAGCTCAAAAGTAACAATGAGGAATTGTCTTTCAAGTGAAAACTTATTTTACCAACATTTTTTGATTATAATATGTAATACATGATTACAGTACTCGCTCGCGAATCGAAATTGTGAGCAGTGTTGATTTTCGTGTCTCATCTACTAATGGCTATCCTAAATTTGTTAGCCATCGATGAAACGCAACTGACGTGATGTGGAGACGAGGTCACACCAGCCCAATGGTATCCTAACTGTTTACTATGTAAGCAGCTTGAAGAACATTATGGCTAACGAGATGTTCACAAACAGTACGAGCATCACAAGTTGCTGTCTTGAGAACCAATCCTGCATCATAATCACCACAGTTAACAAATTGTTGCAACTATATTCTGTAGATTTAATGTAAATTTATAAATATAAATATACTCAATATATAAATATAACCGTATAAATTAAGTAATAAATATAAGTGTTGTATTTTTTGGGGGGAAATATGTTTTGTGTATTAGAAACATGTTACCAGACATACTTTATATTTTTGTCATATCAGTGGTGTCATTGTGTATAAGGTCTGACCAAAAAGTACCCACCTATTTGAATATTTGTGCAACTGCATTGTTACTTGGTAGCCAATCAGATGGGACGTTTGATGTGTATATGAACATTCATTAATATATTGGACCATTCAGTTAGCTGTGTGGCTGTGTTGTATGTGACTGTTGTATTCATAATCTTCGACATGTCTATAGTTATAATCTTTTTGAGGAAGTCTAGGTCACTGTTAGCAGTATTATGCAAATCTTGTGCAACTTTGTGCATGGAATTTTTTTTCCCTTGCTACAGCAGCTGTGGCATGAATTCTGCTGCAACACATTTCATTCCAACACCTTCTGCCACAGTCTCTGAAACACAACTCCATAGAATCCCCAGAGCTTCTTCTAATTCTTGCACTGTCAGCTGTCGACTTTTGTTTATTGCATCCCCACACGTATTCAACATTTTCTTGTGTTGTGCTGGTTAAAGGCATCCCAGAAAGTGGATCTCTTTCAACAAATTCCTAGCCATCTTTAAAGTGTTTGTACCATAATTTAACTGAGCCCTCTCCCGAAGGCCTTCCTAATCTTTCTGATAGTTTGTGCAGACGAATGTTCAAGTATTATGCAATATTCAATACGAATTCGCTGGTCTAGTCATTCACACATAATGAATGTGGCAGTCCAGACAACACATTGGGCTAACTGAATAATCCAATATGTTAATGAATGTTCACGCATGGGAAAAGATTACATCTGATTGGCTACCGAGTTATAATGCAGGTGTACAACTGGCACCCAAAATATTCAAAATGGTTGGATACTTTCTGGTCATACCTTGTATATTTAAAATATAAAATTAAGGAAACGTGTAGCAGCTTTTGTGGTATATCATTTCACAAATGAGGATTTATGTATTGATTTTATAAATTAATAAAGAGTGAATTTTACTACAAGACAAATAGTTCAGTTAACAAGACTGGATTTATTTTCGTATAAATGGTAAATTAATTTAATTTTTGAAAAAATAATCTCTACTTCCTTATTGAAATCAAATATTACTTCACTATATCAGTTAATTATGTATAATTTTATTAGAATTTGACTAATTTAATGTAACAAAACAAGAAGGGTGTGTGTGTGTGTGTGTGTGTGGTATATACCATACTACATACATACATACACACATAGACTGTACAAAGAGTATTACAATAAAGTTGGCATTTGCAGAATAGAATTCACAGACTGTAATAAACTATTTGTCATCAAAAGATAGATCTCTCAGATAAACAATAAAAATATATTGTCGTAAATCATAAATGTGACATGTGTCACAAAAACACCAAAGGACCTGAATAACATCTCACAAAATCTAGAAAACTGGAACATATACTCATTTATGAAGTAATAAGGAAAACTCAAATTAGAAGGAAAACAAATTTTTTATAAGTAACATTTTATTTTTAGTAAATTATAGTTCACCCCCCCCCCAAATACACTCAACCAAACACTGCCTTCTGCTAACACGCACACAAAACAAAGTAGTGATGCTAAATGTACAAAACATTCACTAGAAGAGTTCAATATGTATACATGACTGAAGGTATGAAGATGTATAATGCAGATAAATAAGTGAAAATGATCCTTCATTTTATAAAAAGTTAATAAATGAACTGGACTAAATTAAAGTCGTGAAAAACATTATCAGTGACACACACAGTACGTACATTTCTGTTAAACTGTATTTTATTTTAGAATGTATTTTACTATATTATATTTTATGTAATATAATTAAAATATATCGTACATAGTAGAAAAATTCAAATTGCTTGTGGTTTTGCAAATACATATTTGTGTGTGTGTGTGTGTGTGTGTGTGTGTGTGTGTGTGTGTGTGTGTGTGTGTGTGTGCGCATGCTTCAACTAAAAAGATATATTTCTTCTGTTAATATATATACATTGTACATAAATTATTAGTTTGCATTGTTGTACATAAATTTACTTTGCATATAAATAACAATGGTTAGACAATTACCATCAGAAATATATCACAGGTAATTAAATTGTTAAATGAAATATAAATGACAGTTGATAAAAGACAATAATAATAATTATATATGCAAGATTTATTTATTTACATTAAAAATATGTCAGCTGCTTTAACAATAACAAATTATTAAAACAAAAATTTCAAATAAAGAATAGACAAGAATGGTTATAACTAAAACCACTCAAATACATATTTTGTCAGTATATTAAGAAAATACATATATTCTTACTGTACAGAGTTTATGTGTATTATCTATTTAAATATACATTTTTCTGCAGGGAAAAAGAGTACAATTATTAATCACCCCCCCCCACACACACATACGATATGACGATCACACGTTGTGATCATGATTATAGTTATATAGTGAATGTCTATTCCTAGCAGATTTCTTTTGGTATTCCTAAGTAAAACAATTAAGTTTGTTAATGCCAGATGGCCTCACAACAGCAATGTTGGATACGCTATTCTAAACTTTTTTGAAACATGTACTACCAGATAACTAATACCATTTCCCATCATATGACAACAGTAGTGGTTTCAAGCATAATAAACTATTACTACTGATACCACAGTGTCTATATACAGTAAAGCAGAAAGTGTGTGAGAGATTTTCCTATTGGTCGAGCCTGAAATAACAAACAGAGCAAGGTGGAATATTTGCTTGGCACATGTCTGAATGTATGTCATTGAAAACATGGCTGCCTGTATGACTGCATCAATTGAAATGTACATAACAGCTTGTGTTTGTAGATACTAACTCTTATTGTCCTTACACTTAAGTTCTCTGTGCAGTGCCATTTTCTATCTATTTAGCTGCCAAGTACAGCTGATTAGATGCATGCCAATAGCTGGGTTTACATATCAATGTACAAAACACACACGCACACACAGAGGAAGTTGGATGTAGTACTACATTTTGATGTTTACAATGTCTTTATGCACATTGCTTAATATTACTGGATTTTGTTGTCCATGGTGTGCCCAATGAGTGATCAAGTAATTATAAATATATCACTACTGACTCAGATCACTAATTTTTTTTTATTGGTAAAAATGTTAAACTTTTACCTTGTAGCCTAAACTAGTTTTCACTTATTACAAGCTTCATCATAGTCTCTCTGATGTCTCGCCTCTGATGAAGCTTGTAATAAGCAAAAACTAGTTCAGGCTACAAGGTAAAGTTTAGCATTTTTACCAATAATAGTACAGTCACTGAAGCCAAAAAAAAATAGAAATTGCAAATTAAGTGGCTTCTATGAGATTTTTTGCATAGGGCTAGATAAAAAGGTAAGAAAGAATTAAAAAAAAAAGTTTACAAAAAATCAGTCGCGGGTTTTTGAAAAAAGGGAGGGGGAAGGTACAAAAAAACATTTTTCGTGATTATCTTAAAAAATATTAAATTTATGAGAAAAATACAAAATAACAAAAAGAAAGAAATTATCTTGTTGTTGCATCCTCTTCGTTCACTTTATTAATTTAATAATATATATATATATATATATATATATACTTTCACTTATGAACTTACTTTTGTCACTTCCCAAACGTTTTGAGATGTTGTTTCTCTTCTTCAATGGGTTTAATACTAACTGTCGATTACAGAATAACCGTTACGGAATGGAGTGTGTGGTGGGGGTTGATGGTGGGAAGGGATTGGCGCTGAGGTTCGAATTATGTGTGTGGATCAGTGTGTCAAATAGTGTATGTGATTTGTAATGTATCTGTTCATTTAATATGTTGTTTGGTTGTAGTGTGTGATATCTGTATATTTCAAATTGTTCAGCTGTGTTTAATTTTCTACTTTTAGGTAAGTAGTGTAATATTTCCATGTTGTGTTCTATGTTTGTGTAACTGTGGTTTTCGTTATGTAAATGTGTGGCAAATGTGGAATGTATGTAGTTTGTGGTGAGGGCTTTTAAATGTTCAGAAAACCTGGAAGAAAAAGATCTTCCCGTCTGGCCGATGTAGAATTGTGGGCAATCATTACAATTTAATTTATAAACCCCTGTTTTGTTGTATGTGTCAATGTCTTTGTTAGTATTGTTTATGTGTTTTCTAATGGTGTTGTTGGTTCTGTAGGCTACTTTATAATTTTGTTTCCTAAATGTGTTTGCAATTTTATGTGTATTGGAATTGTAGTATGTAAGTGTTATGTATTTACTGGGTTGTGTGCTGTTGGTCAGATTTGTTTTACTTTTTGTGTTGAGGATTCGTTTGTGTAGTTTATTTATTAATTCGGGGTTGTATCCGTTTTTGACTGCTATGTATTTAATTGTGTTTAATTCATCTTGGTAGTCATGTGTGTTTAGGGGTATTGACGTGAGCCTATGGAGCATGTAGTTGAAAGCTGCATGTTTGTGTTGAGTCGGGTGGTTGGATGTGTTGTGTATGACCATATCTGATGTGGTGGGTTTTCTGTATATTTTGGATGTGTGTGTGTTGTTTGTTTTGGCAACAAAAGACAAATAGAAAATTTCCACAAATACATTAACACTATACACCATAAATTAAAATTCACACTTGAAATAGAATTAAATAACAGCATAAACTTTTTAGACGTTACAATCACCAAAACAAACAACACACACACATACACAGACTCCTTTAAATATAAAATGTATAATCCTTGTGCACCAAAATTAAATTCTTTAATAAAATTACACAAAATCAATAAACCTATCAGACCTTTAATAAACGCTAGAACCGCACCAAATTATAAAATATCAAAATTACTAACACAAATCTTAAAACATAAAATTGAACTTCCAGAAAAATATAATATAAAAAATAGTATCGAACTCATGGAACATTCAATATCGAACTGCGTTAATTCAATATCTATATGGCGCATGTACCAGCTGTCCTCACTCTCCCTAAGATTCTTCAACTTTCAGGGTCTGTTCTTTTTATACCCATGCACGGATATAAATTCTCACTATGTAGAAGTGAACCTAAAATGTTGTAGTTTTATGTACAATAGTTACATATTAATATTTTTTTTTTAGTTTTTAACTATTAATATTAATACACGCAATGGACATATTTTTACATTATTAATAAAAGTTACATTTATTTAAATTTAACTAAATGTTAACAATTCTTTACACCGCAGTCTTATAGAAGACACTTTGACCAATCAGTGTTCATAATTTTGTTAAAAAATATTTATTTTGAAAATTTCTGTAGAAATTTTAAGTTAAGAAAATGATGTATACTTGCGAACTCAAAAAAATGATAAATTTTTAAACTCGTTCATTTTATGCCAATAAATCAATACTAATTTTTATTATTTTTTCAAAAACCTATATATGTAAAGTTCATATTGTGAGGTTTTTTTTAATGTACATACATTTGTAATAAATTGTTAATATGTTTATGCATTAGTTGAAAAAAATAAAAAACAAAAAATTATTACTTTATTCTAAGTATTTATTAATAATTTAATTATTTTCTTTTCATTTTATTATCAGTTATTTTCTCTATGTTAGCAGTCTTCATCACAACTTTGTCAAATTTTGTTGCTTCTATGCTATATACACTTTTTCCTCGAACGAGGCCTTTCGGGTTCGCAACCATTATCAAGTTCTTCCTACAACAACATGGAAATTGTAGGAACAACTACAAGGTTGTTGTAGGAAGAACTTGATAATGGTTGCGAAACCGAAAGGCCTCGTTCGAGAAAAAGTGTATATAGCAGGGAAGCAACAAAATTTGACAAAGTTTTTCATTTTATGTAAAGTGCAAACATTTAGCTTTAAAATGCTTTTTGATTTTTGTCTCTACGACTATTATAATGGATTTTATTAAAATTTGTATGTTGCAATGTCAGAAAAAATTAGCCTTCCCGCTCATCGGGGCGGACTCCGACAATCAATTTTTTCTAATATTTCAAATCCATTTTTCTCACAAAGTATTGAACTGCCAAAAAAATGATAAATAGCTTTTCTATAGAGAATTGAATGCTCTTTAATTTTTGTAATTTGTCTTTTTTCGTAAATTTGTTATTTTTCAAGATAATTGAAAAAACTAAGTTTTTGTACCTTCCCCCTCCTCTTTTTTGAAAAACCACGACAGAATTTATGTAAACTTTTTTTTAAATTGTTTCTCACCCTTTTATCTAGCCTTATGCAAAAAATCTCGTAGAAGCCACTTTGAATTTTTTCCTTCAGTGACTGTACTAATAAGTGATAAATGAAGGGCCTTTTTTTTTTGAAAATTTTGAAAAATAAACCATACACGACTAAATTATTAAAAAATTATGTGAATGTGAGCAGAAAAATTATGTGTATCCATATTGTATGGAAAAAATCATGGCATTCATTTAAAAAACGTTCAATGTGTTACACACAGAGGTCGCAAAGAATTGTTTTAAATAAGAATCAGTGTGGGATAATTTTAGATTAAAAGTTATTTTCTTGTAGAAAAGTTCTTTGTGTTTCTGAGAAAATGAAGAGCTTGAAGAAGGAAGTAGTAGTGCAGAAAATCTAACAACGCTCCAGAGTTGCACGGAACATTTCGAACCACTTGATGCTGATACAAACTACAGTAGATAACTGATATTTCACTAGGTAAAATACTACTGGTTAAAAATAATGCTTCATCTTCATTTACTCTAAAGGGTTACACACACACACACACACACACACACACACACACACACACACACACACACACACACACACACACACACACACACACACACACACACACACACACTTGTTTTCCAACTTCAATTTCTGATACTGTATAACAATTTCCTTGCAAGCTATTAGTGATATAGCTCTGAAACCAATTCTTTTCGGATCAAACAACATACGGAGCTACTCATGTTTCCCATGATTTGTTTTCCTGGAATTTTTGTCTTGCATTATTTTACCTTTGCAACAGAAATATGGGAAACACTTTGAACAGGCCATAAATCTAAAACAAAGCATTGCCAGACCTATATTTACATGACATTTTTTTCTTATTTCTAGCTGTTGAATCACCTTGTGAAATGGTTCCCTTTTCTCCTGGAACACCCATGTGTGTGTGTGTGTGTGATGTTGCCATGCTCTGTTTAGAATAGTAGAACTGAGGACACACACACACACACACACACACACACACACACACCAATTTCTGATCATTGCTTTGGTTATCCAGTGCCTAATAATCTCTTAATTGTTACTTGTTCCATCAGAAGGCAATCTGTGTCAAACTTTTTCAATTATGTCATTCTGTGCAGGTCTTGACCCCTCTCTTTTGTATTTCTTGTAACTCGTATAGACATTTTTGATATTCATCTGTCTTCCATTCTTTGGACATGCCCATAGCATATTATTTGCCTTTTCTCTATTTTCTTGATTACCCCCTAATCTGTACTTATAATTTCTCTAATTCATTGGTTTCTCAATCTTTTGTTTCTGAATATTTGCACTTCTATTTCCATTTCCATTACCCTCAGTGTAATTTTCTGCCATTCTGGGAGTTCGCAGATTTATTTCAATACAATACTGTGCTCTGCACCATTATTTTGTAAATTCTAGTTTTTTTTTTACCTTTTGTCTCAAAGTATAGCATTGAGGGAAACAATTACCCTATAACCTCGCTTCATCTATTCAAGAACCTCTGTTTCAATCATTGAGCCTCTATTTTTGCTTTTAAATACTTAATGATATCTTCCTCCTTTATTACCTCCCAGGATACATGATGAATGTGGTATTTTCATTGCCCAGATACAATGCTTTAAATACGCTATGTTGTCCAGATTTAAAGCTAGTCCCTAATTTAAATTGGTTCAGATTCCATTTTATTAATATTCATTGTGGCTCATAACTGGTACGTCTGTCTTTTTAGAATGACTTAGACTTTTCTCTCCCTTGGATTGTATTTGAGACATGATTTGAGGGATAACTGTCAACCAACTGGTTAAGCGCAATTCTCCACCCCTCCCCTATTTCAGTGATATCAGTCATTCATAGCTAAAATAGTTGTCATCTGTAGTTCCTCTACTATACTTAAATTTCTGACATCTGTTATAACTTAGTATTATTGGTTATTGCATTAACTCACTGATGACTAATGTCTTATGATATGTTTCAGCGTTTACACCACTTTCAAGTGAATTGCCATTTACTTAGTTCAGCTGAGATATACACAATAAAGAGTTTGTTAATATATTAGGGTTAGTAACAGCCAATACACATGAGAATCAATAAGAGAAAACAGTTAAATATGGTGAAGTAGAAAGACAATAAAATTTGCTTTCAATAAAACTGCCTTACACAAAAACAGAAAACGATAGTGGTCTCAATCATGAAACAATGATAAGCGGAAAGTAATGAGGAAGAACAGCCATTAGCAGGAAACACAGCATTCTGCAAGACCAGAATATATCAAAAGCTAAAAATAAAAGCACATGCAACACTTTTATAAAAAGTATTGTGATATATATAACTAAAAAGTGTCAGATCCAGAATAGGTTAAAAATTATGCATAATACAATGGAGATGAACTTTTGGTGATGAGCTACAGGAAAGGGGAAAAGACCAATCATCAGAATTACAGGAATAAATGAATGTTCAGCACTAACAACAGATGAGATATAACAAATAAGATGGTACGGCAATTTGAAAAAATGGTTGAAAAATATCTATCAAAACAGACCTTATAGTAGCAATCTCCAGGTAGGAAAATATAGGGCAGACAGGACAGCGGAAGGACTTACACTTGAGATGTGGAGCAAATGGGATGAATATAAGAGAATGAAAATAGAGGAAACTGGAAATTGAACACCAGAAGGCAGTGAAGAATGCTATAGAAATTACATAAAGGAAGAGGGAAGAAAAGATAGATAGATAGACAGATAGAGAAAGAGGGAGAGAGAGAGACAGACAGAAAGAAAGCAATAAATATTTAAATAGATTATGAGGAGGCAATGGAATTTTACATGGAATTGGGGAAGACACTAATTTTTAACAAATGAATTGTTCATAAGTAGAGGAAACAGTATGGCATTAGGAATGGTTGTGTGAAGAGAAGCTCTAGTTTGGAAGTTTACAAGCTTTATTTGTGGAAACCCCTTATTTATGGCTTGAAACTTATACAACTCACACAATTCCCTTCAATTGCTGTTATTTTCCCGAGTACATTTTGTGGCCAGTATTGCCTAAAAACTGCATTCCCAAAACATGAGCATAACTACAGACCCTGCAATACCATTACTGTAATGTTGACAAGATACAAGGAACTCAAAACTTAACTGTGGACAGTGGCGGCCGGTGCTTAGGTTGCACGGTTGCACAACCCCCAATTAAATCACCAATTGCATATTAAATTATAGAATTATGAATACAACAATAAATAATAATAATGTTTTCACGCTAAATAATCGTAATTAATCATTTGACGATTGAAAAGCGCAGTGCAATACTAAAAACCGTACACGCTCTTGCCGCGGTGTACATGGCAAGTGTGCACCAACTCTGACGCGCTTTGTATATGGGGAAATACACTGGAGTAGTGCTGTGGCTGGATAGACAGGTTGCTCCTATTGCAACGATATAGGCTCGCTTGGTGTGATTAGGGACTGCAAACCCCGCTTGTATGTTACGGCGCCACCAGTCTGTTGGTAAATAACACGTGATGCGCGTGATAGGAATTAGTAAGTTTATGTTATTATGCTACTTGAGTTAGTGTCGGTCGAATTTTGTGTGAATTTCGTTGTTAGTGTCAGTTAAGTGTCAGTCCTATTTATGGTTAAATATAAATAGTAGTACATTAAAGGATTAAGGTGTCATAGTGTAAGATATTTATTATATTTAACTGGTAGGACGCAATGAATTCTGTCGTAAACTTAACGAAAACGCTGTTCAGTTTACGTCATATTGAGAAAAAAAATTAAATTACGAGATTATGTAGTCTAAACAAGATCTTTCAAATTTTATCAAATGTAAAATCAGGTAACAGAATATTTAATCGTAAATTTAAAAAAGATTTGTATAATAAATATTTATGGTTGTGTGCGTGACACTAAAATTACATTATTTTGGTTTCCTTACGTATTGTTCGGAGTGGAGGAGGAGACTTGGAGATTTTCTTTTCAGATAATAAAACAATTTTATACCATCCAACCCAACTGCAACCCCCAAATTTTTCAACCACCAGCCGCCACTGACTGTGGAAGGGTAGAATTCTAGTGTTTAGAGGGAGTGTGATCAAAACTAGCACTATCACTGTCTCCACACACATATAAAGCACACTAAAAAAGTAAAATTAGTGGCGTGTTTTCTTCAATTATAAATAAGTAAGTAAGCCATCTACTATTGCAAGACATTCTCTCAATTAAAGAGAGAATGTCACATTTCCTCTCCATCATCATCGTCATTTAATTGATCTCATGTAGTGAAAGCCTTAATTTATCTTCCTAATTTTATTTCAGATGGTTCCATTGTTCTATATAACAAGGCCAACAACCAACAGCGTTGTCATTTAAATTTTCAGAGATATCTTTCCTATAATTCTTGTATTCTCCTCAGATTAATTTTCTCTCACGTTCCAAACCTTTGATAATAAAAAATGTATGTAAAGATTTCTAAAGATTTTAACTAGTAAATTCTGTAAATTATCTAGCAAATTGAATTTCACTGTATGTATGAAAAATGCATGCAAATTTGAATTTTTGGGTTATGTTATATGATATATTTTAATTATATATGAGTATTATCACATGACTATAAAAGTCAGGAAATTTATATATTACATAATATATGTTAGATATATATTACACGTAGGTGTAACAAACCTACTTGCAGTGTAATTATTTGATAATATAACACACACACACACACACACACACACACACACACACACACACACACACAAACGATCATAACAGGAAATTCTGTAATCATATAATGAACATTATCATTATGGTAGATAGATAACTATGATCTTTTTATTCCTTTTTTTATTTAGCAAACATTTTTCTCTTGATCTGTCTGTGTCCTCCTTGAATATCATTTTCACCCTGTATAATTAGCCATGACCTTCACATGAAGAATCCCTCCTACAGAGTATCAATTCTACAACTTATCCAAGCATATATACATTACAGTTAAAATGTAGGTGAAAGAATGATAAAACTGCTGCAAAGACATATTTGAAGAACATAAAAAAAACAACTATATGGTGGCTCAGTGGCCTCATACTTGAAACAGTAGATAAAGGGAGATGATTTTTTATACAAAAAGACTAAATGAACTAAATGACTAAAAGAAGTGTGGAACATTTGGGAGCCAAGGAAAACATGAACACAAACAATCAGGAAAATGAATGTTTCAATAACTTCAACAATGCAACTCTTCATTGTTTAACCTACTAATCTATAGTCATTGTTAATCTAACAATGATACAAGGGACATTTACTAAAGTATCAACAGAGACATACAAACCTTCACATGTGGACTGACGAGGTATAATAGTGGGTTGGCACGTAGTTTCTCAGCTTCATCTTGCATACGGCGCATTTCTTCTCTGCGGGCTGAACTTAAAACGGAAACTTCTTCTCGCGACATTGGTTCTGTCGCTTTAGGCAAACCTTGAACGTCTGGTAAACTTTTCTTACGTTGTAATGGTGTCGGTAGTGGAATACTCTGTACAAAGACCATAAAAAATGATTGTTATATTATAGTTAGTAACACTTACTAATATTAATGTTGGTCAGTGTTTTAGTTCAGAGAAGCTTGGATAGAAAGAATGTCACATTTTATGTTATGTAGTTATTCAGATAGGAAGTATCAACTTGGACAACTTTGTTGAGCTGGACATATTGCCTGAATGACTGACAATAATATCCATAAAATGTTATATCAGAACAACCCTATTGAACCCAGCATCTTCTGGGTAGATGGTGTGAGGAAGGGTGATGAGAATATTATCAAGATACAAAACTGGAGAGTGGCGGCAGACTGGAGGAGGCTCCTTCAGAAGGCCAGGTTTCATTGATGGATTGTAGCACTGTTGGATGAATGGGTACTTGGAAGTGTTATAGATGCATTTAAGGGGGAGGTTTAATTATATAAACAAATAAATAAGAGGTTTTTAACTCAGGAAATTCTGGAATCAAAACATGGAAAAATCTTATAAAGTTTTCAGTATGACATATTATTCTGTATGGTGAGAATCAGAATGTTGAGAAAGTGGGACAGGAAATGACTAAGGGGATAGATAAAATGTGATGGAGGAATAGAGCAAACAACAATAAAATGTATAAGAGGAAGTCTGTGGTCATTTAACAGTATTGCTCCTTTTGGTGTGCAGTTGCCTGGAGATCAGCCTGTGGTACCATTTTGTTGCTTTTCTTACATCTGCAAAAGTATATGAGGTTTGATAAAAAGTTGGCGCAATATCTAAGTTTCCTGCATTAGAATTGTCCAATTCAAAAACATTATTTTGAGATGTTGCTGCATCTGTTTATAACAACTGACAAAATTATTAGATACTGACATATTGGGTTTGCAATTTAGATTTGATAGCTAATTTAGTAATAGTTGTCTTGGTTGTTCATCTCTTCTTTCACAGCACTATCACTTTACTAAAAATGAACTTTATCTTGTGAAAAACTTACTTTTTTCGTCGGACGTGTTTCGGCTTTACTAAAAATGAACTTTATCTTGTGAAAAACTTCTTTCACAGCTGAAGAAGGCGGATACTTAAGCCGAAACGCGTCCGACGAAAAAAGTAAGTTTTTCACAAGATAAAGTTCATTTTTAGTAAAGTAATTTAGTAAGTTGTGTTTTGATTGTTGATGATTTTTTTTACATTTTACAATGCAAGATCAAAGAACCTGCATTAAGGTTTATGTAAAAAATGAGATATATTGCTGTGACATTGTGAAATGAGATATATTGCTGTGACATTGTGAAAATGTTGCAGAAAGTGGTTTGTAATTTTGGTATGCATGGATGAGTAGATCATAAATGATAAAATATCTTCAAAGAGAGTTGTAAATAAGTTGCAAATTACAATACTAAAACGAAGATTGTGGTATTGGATTCTACGAATTTTTACCACAAGGTGCTATGGTGAGAATTATTTGAGAATTTGATGTTGCTTGTGATAAGCTATTCAAAACAATCAGCCAGATTTATGGAAATTACACCAAAATAATGCACCAGTCCAAACATCATTCCTTGTTTAAATTTTTTTTGTCTAGAAACAACACTGAACTGATATCACAATACTGCTGCATCAACAGATATAGTAAGACGTGATTTTTCCTCTTCCCGAAACTAAAAACAATCACAAAAGGACATTTCTCATCTGTTGAAGGCATAAAACAAAAAATACTAAGTGACTTCTAGGCTATACTACAAAGTGGGTTCCAAAAATGTTTTGAAGGCTGGAAAAAGTGTTGGCATAAGTGGGTTTTTATCTGATGGGGATTGTTTTGAAGGCAACATATTATCTCCTTATTCTTAAAGACATAAGATACTGGTAGGTGTTTATCTTTATAAATAAAGATAAGCATTTATTTAAGAATAAAGACATCATATTTTATATAAACAAAACCTGCAAAAACTTTTTAATCAAATCCCGTATATTGAAAATAATAAAAAACAACAACATTAATCATAATAATAATAATAATACTAAGCAGAAGAAGAAGAAGAAGAAGAAGAAGAAGAAGAAGAAGAAGAAGAAGAAGAAGAAATGAACACCCTTGTCTTTCATCAAGAAAAATTTGATGTACGTCAATGTCTTAAATGTAAAATTTAATTTGCTGTAGGTTTCACTACTTAAATTTAAAAATGTATTATGAACATTCAGCTAGTTTCAAGAATTTAATATTGACAGCTATTAAATTGTACTCGGGAAAAACATCATTTTAAGAGAGATATTCTTTTATTTAATCAGGTTCCTACTGAGTTAAAAATAATGAACTCTAGGAATCAAAAGACAGCTAATTAAAAAACCGATTAGGAGTTTGATTTAATTATTGAGTTTAAAAAAACTATTATATTTGTTTCTGTGGTTCACTTTTATTATTTGTCATATATAACAAATAGTGTTTTCACCTGTTGTATTTTTTTTTTTTTTTTGTATTAATAATTGTCAGGCCTGATTCTGGAGGAAGAGCAGGAGGAGTAGACTAAATATAACATAACAGATGTAACATGAATACAACATGTTAAGAATATAACATGGTACAGATAACAGTAACATTTTATTTTAGTCCAGCAATAAAGACAAGAAATATATGCCTATTTTATTTCATTTTGAATTTATTTAAATATATTTATTGAGAAATTAGAAATAATATTTTATATTCATTTGCATTCTTGTATTTATAGCTTTGTTTATTGCAAGTTTTCACTATAATTACATAAAATAATGTACAGAATAAATAATAATAACAATGAAAAACTAATAATAAATCTATATGCCAACATTGGTTTCTGAACCAACAGTATGTCATATAAATACAAAATTTATTATTTATTAAAGATGTTAGTATTTTAAAATGTAATTAACTTACCATTACACTTTTTTAAGGGATAATTGAGTTTTTAATGTACATTTTATAGATATCTTGGATAAATGTTAAAAATATACTAAATAAATTACAAAATTGTTAGGCCACTGGATTAGGCTACTTGACCTTATAACGCAATTTTTTAAATTATATATTTTAATTTTTATCAAAACTGGTTTCACTAATAACTAGCATTTGCTATCACAATTTAAGGTCTTTTTCAATCAGTGGTGGACATACAGGGAGACTGAGGGCACTCATATACATGTAATAAAGATTGTGCAAAATGTAGTTGTCAGTCTTTTCGTCTGTTAAAATCAAACATGCGCGAACCGTACACAGTCACTGAGCAGTGTGATCAATAACTGTCCTACGCATTCAGTATAAACTCACAATCTCAAATATTGTCATCTAAATTCATAACTTCCTCTAATTCATAATTCTTGGATAGAGAGGAGTTGGGTGACCGAGAATAACATGGCTGAGAAATTTAAGGACCTGGTTTGGCATGAATGCAGCTGACTTACTCCATATAGCAGTGCAGAAAGTTAAAATAGTCTGTATGATATTCAACATCCGAAATGGGTAGGAACTATCACAAGAAGAAGAAGAAGAAATTCATAATGTTATTGCATGGATATGAGGGCCTTAAGAGAGTTGAAGACTATTGCCTTAAGAAAACCATGTTACTTCAGAATACTAGCCTATGATTTTATACATATACAGTAAGAAAAACATTTATAATTACTTTATGATAATTATTGAAGCTGTGCCTTTCCTTTGACCAACTTCACGAGTTTTTGAAAATAATTGCCCCATGCTGTCAATCGCCTTTAAAATGTGGTTTATACTGTCTATAACTAATACTTTGTACGCGACACAATATTAGTAAAGACTTTAAATAAATTTATTTATGAAAATAAGGCAGAAAATGATCAAACGAAATGGTTCTCTGTGGTAAATAACTTTTGGGAACAGATATTACTTACAAAAGGTTAGCCTACTTCAAATGTATGTAATTGTTTAAGCAGTTTAACAAAACAATTGTTTGCTATCATACGTATTATTTAAAAGAAAAAAAAAATATTTTTTCACATCTATTACCAAAACATAGGAGAAATTACAATCTGCAATTACATTTTTAACTGAGTTTACACAACATTTAATCATTTGTAATAATGAAATCAGTTTATTTAATTCTTCAACATGAATTTTTTGAACAAACATGAATTCCTCTGTAAATGTCTGTCTTTCCATCTCTTTCTATAACTATGAACACTATGAACACCCTGCAACACAATTCTATTTTTATATGCAAATACAGTGGAACCCCGCTAGTCCGAAAACCCGCTTTATCCGAACCGGTAGTTTAAAAAAACTGTCTAAAAATTGGACAAAGAAATAAAAAAATACGACAAAATAACTGGAACATCAATATAATTTGTACATAAAAAGCTTAGATAAATACACACTAATGTATTTTTAGTGAAATTTTTATTAAAACTAAGTAGTTTAGATTGTTTTAAATATATGGCAAAATAAAGTTTTGAATTACGTTATCAAGAAATTAGCGTCTGTAAAATGAATGGAAAAACATATTGGTACTTACAGTTTAGTCCCAGTAAAATTATATAAAACACAAAAAACTACAATAAATACACACTATATAACTAGACACTACTTAAGGTGTTGCACAAAATCAGTCATTTTTCTCTGATGCAAAGCTGTAAATGCAGCAGAAGCTGTGATGTTCTGCCAGCGCCTCAAAAATAAGACGTCTGCCAGTGTAGCATTGACGTGCAACTCTACATAGGCTAACGATAGTTCAAAAGCTCTCGCTGCTTCGGCGTGTGAGATCTGTGGCACAGGATCATCTGCTTCTTCATTTTCATCGAAATCGTTAGTAATCTTATTGTGTCATACTCGGCGCCCGCCCGTCACTGTCCCTGCACTGTCTCTATAGTTGTTCAGTGACGTTCATTGAAGCATGTCACGTATTGTATCAGAATTAACAGTAGCCAATGGAATATTTAACTGGTATTCACTGTATTTTTACAGAGTTGGGGAGTAACGCGTTACTTGTAACGCCATTATTAGTAACAGTTACTTTTCAAAGGTAACGGATGGTAACGGCGTTATTATTTCCATAAAGTAACTTTAACTGTAACTAAGTTACTTTTATCGGTAACGATTTAACGAAAGTGTCGTTACTTTTTTTATCGCACGTAACATATTTTGTTGTGAGAATCTCAAGACAGCGTAATACCGGCCTTTATTTTGAAAAAAAAAAAACAATATTTGTTTCGAAATTAAATCTTTTCAACAATAAGCGCGTTACGCTTGCTGAAAACCTTTGAGTTCGCTGTGGCCGCCGGTGACACATTTCCTTCCCGCAGCCCAGCTGAACACCGCGCCTTATCGGTGTTTTGTTTCTGCATGTGTTTCTCCATCTTTTTCTTCCTGACGTCACTTGGTCAACAATATGTCTGCTATTTATTAAGTATTATCACTTGTGCATAATATTCTAAAACGTACATAGGAAATGTCTGATGTCTGAATTATAATTTTTAGTGCCGTTATTGCATTTAATTCTTGTTCATTCATTCATAACATTTTTATTTGAAAATTATATACGCAACAATGAGTATATTGCAGTCACGTGACACGTCACATGTGAATAACATGCAATCTCCGATGTTACATTCATTTCCACATCTTTCGGACATGGAGAAGGAAGCAGAGACACGCATGCCTTGGCCAGCTTATGCTGAAGTGTTTGAATTTTTGATTCGAGCAGAAGTACTCGAGGACGAGGAGGAAGATTTTTTCTGCTTTGAGAGACCAAATACACTTACCTCATGTGCTCAACAGGATCTTGAACAATTTTTACTAAATTCTTTAACAGATATACAGATGCTCAATGTGTTTCCCACAATCAAGACCCTCTTTATTAAATATAATACAGGCATACCAACTAGTGCATCTGTAGAGAGAGTTTTCAGTATAGGGGGTATTGTGTTGAGGGCAATGAGGGGCAAATTGGGAGATGAAACATTTGAAAAACAACTTTTGTTGAAAATGAACCAGCAGTTCAACTGAGATGCACTGAGATAGAAGAGGCTGTAGACAATGTAGACAATTATTGATTGACATTAATGGTTGTTCCCTTTCTACATGTATAGGGTTCATTATTTATTTACAGATGAGTTACAATTATAATTTTTAAAAGTAACTGTAATGATAGCTGTAACTGATACAGTTACTTTTGATGTATAGTAACTATAACTGTAACTAAGTTACTTTTCCTGGGAAGTAACTTTAACTGTAACTTAGTTACTTTTAAAAAGTAACTTTCCCAACTCTGTATTTTTATAGTATAAAAGAGAGATTGCAAGATCAAAAATTAGTACATTACTTTGATTGTAGGCACGAATGTGGTACTGTTTATACACGTTATACAATTTATATTTATAATGTACAGTACTGTATAAGCTATAACCCGGTTAATCCGAATTTACACCAATCCGAACAGGACTTGGTCCCAGTTAGTTAAGACCAGCGGGGTTCCACTGTATATACTTCTTAGAAAATCCATTATATTTACAATGTGCGGTATGCTGAATTTATTACATTCGTTCAGGTTTCTCTTTCTAGTTATGATTGTATTATCCATCAAAATTTTATAATTTATTACAAAAATAAAAATATATCCTCACGTCAAATTGCGTGTTACATTTCTTGGAATTAAAATTTTGTTTTCAGAAGAAAAAGTGTATATATTTTTGGATTTCGTTGTCCATGACGTGTCCGTTACTTAACTAAATACAACTATTATATTAACGACTTGGAACACAAAGTTTTTTATATGTAAAACTTTATGTTTTTACTTATAAAAAACTTTGTGTTCCGAGTCGTAAATATAATAGTTGTACTTAGTGAATATATTTATTAATCTTAATGTAACTAGCACAAAACTATAATGCTACTTTGCTTATGCATTTATATGTAAGTACATTTATTGATCTGTAAAAAGAGTAATAAACACTTAGTGCCTAGTGTTATTATTGCATGTATTATGGTAGTGTTTGTGACATGTATGACAAGCAATGCATGAACACAGGCTTAAATGTTACATTTTGTAGATGTTGGTATTTATTATAATAGTAAGTAGGTTTAACTTAGACTTTGATTGTTTATCTAAATAATTGCAGACAATATTTGCAAGAATATTTGGATGCTAACAGTAAATAAATAGATAAAAAATATTAACAGAGTCATTACAGTTTCATAATTATTTTCATTCTTAAACACATAATACTTTTTTTTTTAACAATACCAAAAAATTAGCTATAATAATTGTTTTTGTTTTTAAATTGAAGTTGTTCTACTTCAAAACAAATAAAAAACTATGTCCAAAGTTTTCAATAATTTCATTACATACCTAGAAATGAGTGAAATATCAGTAAGATGAAGGATCACATATCAAACAAGTGATTTAAAAGAATTTTTTATTTTAAATGTGTGTGTACTTGAACCAAAGAAATATCAATCAAAAATCTATACTGTTTTGTTGGTATTCTAAAATCTATGTACACACACACACACACACACACACACACACACACACACACACACACACACACACACACACACACACACACACACACACACACACACACACACACACACACACACACACACACACACACACACACACACTTTACAACATGACTTATCTAAATGTCATGGCCACTGGCAAAATATCAGAGCCTCTTGTACTGTCTGTGGTCATGTTGATTGACAGGAAGTGCAGCTGACATATACTGATTGACTATATTTGTAAATATTTATACATAAAAATATTCAATATAAATGAACAGAGATTTTACATATACCCTACACACTATATAGATTGTTAATAGACTCTCCTCTAATACATATAAAAGGCTTATCAATTTTTTTTCATCCACACTCAAAATTTCAGTACCGGTACTTAACAAGGACTGACCAAGAAGGGATATTAAGTAAAAATTTTAAATTCTAGAACTCAGAACATTTAAGTGTTAAAAATAATCATAAACATTACTGTGATAAAGAAGATGTTAGCTATTATTATGATTATTATTATTATTATTGGTATTGTTGTTGTAATCCCTGTATTGTTTAATGTTAATATATTAAAATGGAGGCTAACTTGTATGGTATTGAATTTGCTGAAACAAGTAAGCTTGTCGCTATAACTTTAACTTCTTATCTGATGCCTTAAATACTTGCATATACAAAATACAGAAAATTTTGAATAAGCATACTCACGTATGTTCAATTTTGTTAAATCAAACTACGTAGGCTTTGACAATTGACATCATTTGAATGAAAATTAAAATTCTTTGTGCTGTTAAGTTGTAGTCCAGTATCATGGTTCTTTGAAACAAGCATTTTGCTGCACCCATATCAGTGCAACAGTAAGAACTTTGTGTCCACATTGCATACTTTGAAATGGTATCATCCATTGCCATCATTATTACTAAATACAAACTGTGTACACAAATACCATGTTACATTTCCTGAATTGATGTGCCTACCATGAATGCAATTGAAACATCCAAACTGATAAATATTAATTCAATATTTTCAAAACTTTCTTACAATATTACTGACTATAAATGTTCAAGCTATGAGTTTTTTTAATTTCTATTTTTAATAAGAATTCAATATATTATAATGTTAATTTAAGTTTAATTAATTAATTTCTTTATTCTTTTTAAAAGAGACACCCTAATAATTAGAAAAAAAGTTTTATTGAATACAAAAATAATTATTTAAACATTTCTTAAGTTTCTGTATGTTTATGAAAGAATGCATTTTATCAGTATGTTAGTGCCAGTTCTTCTGTGTTAACGAATTTATAATAATGCAACATATACTCAAGGTATGATTCATAGTAGCTAAAAATGTTAGTAAATCGTGGTTGAACCATGCACAATGCTAAATCAGCTCTGCAGTTGAGACAGTAATAAATAATGAATTTTTGTGACTGAAAAAAATGAAGGTCAAAAAGAAATCTAATAACGAAATTTTACAAATCTGTCAAGTTAAAATTTCTGTATGAAGGTAATTAAATCAATTGTTATAATTTTTCTTACTTAAAGTTTTTAAGAAAATATCCTTCTTTAGTAATAAGTATTTTTAAACAAGTATTGTGTAACTCAAGAAGAAACATAATATTTTGAAACAAATTCCAAGTGACAATATGGCTTCTGTGACATATATGTACCTCAACTGGAGGTGTGTTAATCCAGCTTTCACTTGCTCTTCTCGCCATAAGAGCTGGGCTAAATCGCAAGTCCTCTTCTTCTTCTTCATCTTCCATAGACCACAACATTATGATATGATTTTTATGACAATAACAAATAAAGATAATATTAAAACTTGAGTAGTAGTGCTAGCCACATGCACACACTAATGCGCTCTCCCCAGTTTGTAATTGTGAGCGGATGATTTTAGAACTGAATCTGTGCTACTATCCACACATCCTGGATTCCCCCACTTTTGACTTCAAGCATCGATGCCGCCTCCACCCCCACCACTGTGTATGGGCATTAAGCCAGTCTCCCCAGCCAAGTTTCCAACATTAATTTATTTTCTGTCCTATAATATTTTTGATGTTAGTTGTTACCGGGCTCCAAAGTAGTCTGGTCTGATTAACGCTAATGTGCAGTGTATTCTTATTTTTCCACGCACAGCACAGTCACTTTCCTTCTACCTTTGTTTCTCATTCCCCTTTCATTCCTTTATCATTATTTACACCCACGTTCAACCTTCTGATCTGTTACTTCTCAGGAGCTTACTTTACACCAAATCATTTCAACAATACAATTTAAAAGTTTTAAAATAGTTTTGGAATTATAATTTTAGTAATTAGATATCAACAAGAATTTTTTTTATTTTTGATGGAGTCTCAAAATTAGTTGTTAATTTCAAAAACAATATAATTTAATAGCCAAACAGTTTTTATAAATAAATAAATTTACCAATTTTTGTACATAATAGAAAACATATTTGTATTCCTTTTGTATTTTACTCAGTGATATATACAGAGACAAATTTTATGTTCTGTTAAAAATAGTGAAGGATGACAATGTTCACTGTTCACTTAAAGTCATATACCAATGAAAGTATAAAATACAAATTCTAAACTGATGAGTGCCATAATTCTGTATTGTGAATGAACATGAGTGTTTACTTGCCACCCCTCCAAAAAAAAAAGAAAGCAGAAGTCTAGAAAACTGCATGAATAATTTACAAACATAAAATGTCTTTCATAATAATAATGACATAATTGTACATGTCATCACCAAGTAAAAATGTGTGTACAGTCATATAGTATGTTTAATTCTAACACCTCCATAAGTGTTTTAAAGTCAACATATTCTAATTTTAATTCACAGTAGGTTTCTCATCCAATAACACAGACAGTGCACACAGACTATTAGAGGTGATGGTTTATATCTGTAACAGAGTGTTCAGAGATTACATCTTTTTGACACTCTTTGAACAACGTGAGCATGTGTGTGTGTGTGTGTGTGTGTGTGTGTGTGTGTGTGTGTGTGTGTGTGTGTGTGTTTGCAAACAAGCACATAGCTTTCAGGCATTTTGGAAATCTGCCAGGACAAGTTGTAAAGCATGCTATAAGAAATATTTTAATTTATTTTACATCTGTTTTACTAATGATTTTAATCAATTTTAAAGATGCTTCAATATTTTATTCTTCAACAAGTTTTATTGGTAAACAAATTTAATTATCTTTTGTATTTCATTTAGAAGTATTTCATTTACATGCTTTCTATCAACTACGAGAATACTGCATTATACTTTAAATAAGAATAAAATGATACAGGTATCATTACTTACAAAAAGTAAAAAACTATGTATCATTACATCATACCTACACAATCAACAATGTAAAAACATAATCAATACCTCTTTGTTTTGTATACTCAATATGAATATTGTATAGACATATGCTTTTCTAATGTTATGTATGATGGAGGCAGAAGAAAATTAAATTATTTAGTACAAATGTTATATTATAAATTATTTTGTTGGCTTAGAAAATGAGTGATGCTGTTTCACATGCTGACAATATAAAAATACTTCCATTAAGGATTGAAAAACTTTTAACTTTTATGTTGACTATTACTTACATATTTGTTACATCGTATCACCACTGTCACAGTATCACAATTCATTGGAGCTCTACTGATTTACAGGGTTTTTCGTTACTACTCATAAATACCAGGATTTGATTCCAGTAAGTGTTACAATAACATGGAGTCTAAGTAATTATGAATGTTTTCAATGCTATAAAACATATTATTAGTTATACAAATTGAAATTCAACTAGTCTATTAGGTGAGGAATTTTCTGCCGATTTTGAGTTAGTGTCCACGGATCCTTCCGATTTTTTTTCCAAAATCTTTATAAAGGGTTATAAAATAAAGTTTTGCAAATTTTTTGGCCCGCTCTTAAATTTAGGGGTTGTTTTCACCCCTTTTTCGGAGGTGAAAAAAAAACAAAATTTAATTAACCCCGGGACCAGATAGAGAATTAAATTCTAGCAAAATGGAGGTATACACTTTTTCGAAAAAAACGCGTTGTTTGCGAGTTACAAGGGTTCAAACGTTTGCAAAAAACGCGTTTTTTAAAATTAATCTGCAAATACCTCAAAAACGACGCCATTTTGCGAAACATTTGTACAACTCAAACTTAAAGCTTATTATCAGGCGAACATTTTCCACGTTGTTTGGTTTCGTTATGTCAAATGGTTTTTGAGACACAGCCAGAACAAGATGGCGATTCACCGGTTTTTGATAAAATTACGTGCTTAAAACTGATATAACACGGTGAAAAATTGTTCAATCGTAACCAAATTAGTATCAAATGAAAGCTCTGTTTATTTCCTAAAAACTCTGGGTTAATTACTTGTGTAGCTTAAAGCATTACGAAGTTATGTAGGAAAATATTATAATTTCTGCAAATGTTTTCCAAGAAATGTAAATGGACATCCGCCATTTTGTCAAATATGCATATTAAGCAGAAATACTGTAGTTTTCGGCTGTCTATTATATTAGCAATGTCCTCATTTTTTTTAACTATATATGTATTGCTGTACAGTAACAGGTAACGTTTTAAGAAAATTCAAGTTTTTGGATTTTCGGCAAAGTTCGGCTTTTTTATTAAATATCTCAGTAACGATGCGTTTTATCGAAAAATTGTTATGAATAAAAAATAAAGCTTATAGAAAAATAAAACTTGTAACTTTTGTTTTATTCCTTTATGAGTAAAACTCGATGAGTTAAAGCAGTTTAAATGTGTATTTTGCCGACATCGTGAAAAACATTTTTGAGTTCTAGGTGAAATATCTAGTGTACAGTAGGTTTTTTTTTTACTATAGTCCATAAAAGAATAGTTGTAACTCTTTAAATTTCCTACAAAATGCATTTTGACTGACATTTTTTTCTTAAATATTGCCCGTGTTATGACCAAAATTGTAAACGCGCTCCAACAGTTAGATTTTGTTATCGTACGTTATGTGTTCGGGTGCGGTACTGAGAGCCTATTTATACTAAACTAAATTTTTTTTCAAATGTATTATTATTATTTATTTTTTTAACGTGTATTGTAAACAAAACAATATCTGTTGCAATTTGTCACTGTCTGTACTGCTGGTTCGTTATATCAATAGAATATTTATCTTAATAAAATAATATAATGTTTATTGTTCAACTTTTCTTTGATTAAATTGTATAAATATGGATGAAATATATATTTTTTCGACAGAATTTTAAACTTTTGAGTTTTGAATGTACCCAATTTCAGGACTTCAAAGTACATCCTCGCGTTGTTTCATGTTTTCAACCCTTTAGGGATGGTTTTCAACACTTTTAAGTCGAACCCTTCCGTCGGATGTATTCCTCGACGTCAAAGTCGTAATCGGCACCCTCGAAACCTATAGGTACTCACTTTCGAGGCTCTGACCGGCATTCTCGCGAAGTTTAATACTTACACCCCCTGATTATAGTCTGCTTCAACCCTTTAAGAACTACGCTTTGCGTCGAATATAATTTTTGACGTCAGAATCGTAATCAGCACCCCTAAAAACCTATAAGTACCTAATTTCAGGGCTTCGAAATGCATCCTCGCGTCGTTTCATATTTTCAACCCTTTAGGGGTAGTTTAAAACCTTTTAGGGGTGAGATCGGGCCAAAATGTTTCCTTAACTTTGTTCTAGAACCTTTTAAGAAGCGATAGTCCATTCAAAATTCAAATTAAGAAGCGATTAATTCAAAAAATTCAAATTAAGTGGCTTCTACGAGATTTTTTGCATCAGGCTAGATAAAAGAGTGAGAAACAATTTAAAAAAAAGTATACATAAATTCTGTCGCGGTTTTTCGAAAAAGAGGAGGGGGAAGGTACAAAAACTTAGTTTTTTCAATTATCTTGAAAAATAACAAATTCACGAAAAAAAGATAAATTACAAAAATTAAAGAGCATTCAATTCTCTACAGAAAAGGTATTCATTATTTTTTTGTCAGGCCAATACTTTGTGAGAAAAGTGGAATTGAAAAATTAGAAAAAAATTGATTGTCGGAGTCCGCCCTGATGAGCGGGAAGGCTAATTTTTTCTGACATTGCAACATACAAATTTTAATAACATCCGTTATAATAGTCGTAGAGACAAAAATCAAAAAGCATTTTAAAGCTAAATATTTTCACTTTTACAGAAAATGAAAAGAAAATAATTAAATTATTAATAAATACTTAAAATAAAGTAATAACTTTTTTGTTTTTTATTTTTTTCAACTAATGCATAAACATATTAACAATTTATTATAAATGTATTTACATTAAAAAAAACTTCACAATATGAACTTCACATATATAGGTTTTTGAAAAAATAATAAAAATTAGTATTGATTTATTGGCATAAAATGAACGAGTTTAAAAATTTATCATTTTTTTGAGTTCGCAAGTATACATCATTTTCTTAACTTAAAATTTCTACAGAAATTTTCAAAATAAATATTTTTTAACAAAATTATGAACACTGATTGGTCAAAGTGTCTTCTATAAGACTGCGGTGTAAAGAATTGTTAACATTTAGTTAAATTTAAATAAATGTAACTTTTATTAATAATGTAAAAATATGTCCATTGCGTGTATTAATATTAATAGTTAAAAACTAAAAAAAAAATATTAATATGTAACTATTGTACATAAAACTACAACATTTTAGGTTCACTTCTACATAGTGAGAATTTATATCCGTGCATGGGCATAAAAAGAACAGACCCTGAAAGTTGAAGAATCTTAGGGAGAGTGAGGACACCTGGTACATGCGCCATATAGATATTGAATTAACGCAGTTCGATATTGAATGTTCCATGAGTTCGATACTATTTTTTATATTATATTTTTCTGGAAGTTCAATTTTATGTTTTAAGATTTGTGTTAGTAATTTTGATATTTTATAATTTGGTGCGGTTCTAGCGTTTATTAAAGGTCTGATAGGTTTATTGATTTTGTGTAATTTTATTAAAGAATTTAATTTTGGTGCACAAGGATTATCCATTTTATATTTAAAGGAGTCTTTAGGATTTATGATTTGGGTACTATTTTTTAGTATATTTGTTATTTGTGTTTGATATTTGTTTGTGGGATCTTTATTTAATGTTATGCAATTATTATTAACTATAAATTCTTCTGTTTTATCTGTGTTTTAAAAGTTATTTTATTGTCAAAATCTTCAATGATTGGAAGAAAAACTATTTTTGAATATATTTATAAAGTGCATTTTTAATAACATTTTTATTATAATGCGTAATAAATAAATAACAATTATACATAATAGTATATACATAAATGAATAATAATGAGTTTTTAAACTTATATTCCTGAAAAAATTGCATGTCTATTACATAAACATGTATTTTATTTGAAAATCCGCCTTGTGAAAAATTTGGCCAACTTTGAATTAATTTATCTACTAAACGTATGGCCCTGACAAAAAAATGTTAATAACCTTTTTTATGTAGAATTTTATGCTCTTTCTTTCGGTATTTTGTATTTTTCTCATAAATTTAATATTTTTTAAGATAATCACGAAAAATGTTTTTTTGTACCTTCTTCCTCCCTTTTTTCGAAAACCCGTGACTGAATTTTTGTAAACTTTTTTAAAAATTCTTTCTTACCTTTTTATCTAGCCCTATGCAAAAAATCTAGTAGAAGCTACTTAATTTGCAATTTCTATTTTTTTCGGCTTCAGTGACTGTACTATAATAGACTAAACAATTATTGTTACATTTATTTTCAAATTGTGTTTATTGTTAAAGACAGCTGTTGTTTTTTATTTTGTGTATTATGGAAAGTATTTGACATTACATACAAATTAATTATAATTGTTTAATTAAACTTTATTATTATTAATAAAATTAAACTAAGAATTAAAAAATGTTATGTTTATTTTTACTTTATATTTCAACTTGTTACTTTTAGATTAATTATGTATTTGTTTAAATTGGACTTAAAAGAACTTGTTTTTAACATGATAATATTTTTAGGCTGGGGGTCATTCCACAAAAATCGTCATCGAAAAACGTGATGCTTCCACACTTTCGATTCTCCACAGTCTAAACATTTGGTATGTAAACGCATAAAGACAGAAATAATCGCTGCTGACATTGAGTTTAGCAAACGTTTTAGTGAGAATAAATTTGGTTTTACATGCGCTGTTTGTGATCGTCTGTGGTTTGGAAATGATTTATGTAATCCACCAAACGTAATCTACATTATATGTTTCAAAAGCCTAAAAACATTATCATGCTTCGATGTTTCAGTTTCGTCGAAATTCTTTGAATGCTTAGGTTTTTTTTTTTAATTTTGTGAACAGTTTTATTACTATAAACTGTACAGTACAGTTTGCCTGTACAGTTTACTGTAGTTTTATAACAGTTTTGTGTATACTTTTACTACAGCGTGTTGCAATGTAAAACTGCGTGTTCTTGCAATTGTCTATAGTATGAAATGTACTTGAAATATTAATTACTTCTACAAGTAAAAATATTGTATTTTATCTCCTGATGCACGTTTCACTTTACACACCAGTATCATCAGAGGATTATAAATGAATTAATAAACAATTGAATTGATTTGATTTCAATACAAAGAAAAAAACAAATAGTCGAATTTAATATAAAGGAAATGATTGATTTAATTTGATTTAACTTATTGATTGTTTTAATGTTTATTTACTCAATCTGCTGTTTTGTCGGTTATATTGGAAATATTTTATTTTTGTAGTTAATTTATTTTAATAAATGTACAATTATACATTATTGTATTATATATATTATTTATGTATTATATATATAATAATAATATAATAATACAATATTATTGTACTATTTACTTGAGTTTGTTCTTTAATTAGTAAATTATTGTTATTGTGTTTGTAAATATTAAGATTCTCCCAAATATTCATTTTTTGAACTTTTTGTGTGCTTTAAATAACTTCATATTTTGAATGTTGAGAAATTGATGTGTATTATTTATTCAATGCATTGCTAAATTATATTAGTAAATATTTGGTTTTGAAAATGCATTGTGGTGCTGAACAAATCTATCGAGTAATTTTTTCTTTGTTTGTCCTACATAAACAAAATTCACAGACAATAATAACAAGAATATACGTGAATATATTATGTATATTTTAAAAATATTTTACAGTGTTTTGATAGTTTAAACTATCAAACATTTTCTGTTACTACACATTTGTTATATACATATGAAACAAAATTAGGACTGTCATCAGATCGGTGCTATGCTACGGGTGTGAAGCATGGACAATCACACAGAAAACAGTCTACATAGTAGACACCTTTGAAAGAAAAATCCTCAGACGCATTATAGGCCCAATACAAGAAAATGGCTCATGGAGACTGAGATACAACAACGAACTGTATCAAATATATAAAGAGATACCAGTCTCAAAATTTATAAGAATACAAAGATTGCGTTGGGCCGGACATGTTATGAGAATGGAGGATGGTAGGAACCCCAAGAGGGCTTTGCTGGGTACATGGGAGGGAACGAGACCTAGAGGTAGACCGAGGAAGAGGTGGGAAGATGGCGTTGCAGAGGACGTGAGAGACATGGTAATAAGAAACTGGAGGAGGGTTGCAGTGGATAGAGTGGATTGGAGGCAGAGATTGGTGGAGGCCAGGGCCTGACTTGGGCTGTAGCACCATAGGAGGAGGAGGAAACAAAATATACACATGTATTTATAATTTACATTTATGTATATATAAATATAACACACACACATGCACACATATATGATATTTTTATTTCAATGTATTTTGTTAAATAATTTAAATATGACTATTAAAACATGTCACAGAAGATAAGAAAGTGATTTTTGGAAAAATTATGTGGGAATACAGAAACACAAGAAATTTCAGTGCTGTCACAAATTTTGATATTTCGATTATTGGTATCAATATGCAATGAATATCGCATGCAATCTTAGTAGGATAATAGAAATCGTGAAAATGTGTGTATGTTATAAAATAGTTTGTTGACGATTGCAATCATGTTTCATTGTCATATTTTTTTACAAAAAATGTTTCTAGCAATAACTCCAATGTGCCTATGACACCAAAAGTTGGCGTTGTTAGGTCACCGTGCAAACTAAATTTACACATGGAAACCAATATGCCTTTAAAATAATATTCGCTTTTTGTGAAAGCCATGTAAAAAAAACCCAACTTGAAGTAAGGCCTGTTAAAACCCAACTGTAAGACATGTCTCCTTTTTTTGTGACAGAACTCGTTTTCCAACAATACTCATTTTTTCAATAATTCTCGTTTTTTGTGCGCATCACAGGCAAAGCAACCAACTCAAAAAACCAACTCAAGAGCCATACATGTCTTTCCTTTTATGGTAGAACTTGTTTTCCATTATAAATATTTCTAATACTCGTTTTTTCACTCGGTTTTTGTGCAGATCATTGGAAAAGCAACCAACTCTAAGGAAGGTGGGATGCTATATGTGTCTTCTTTTTTTTTGTTTCGCACAAAATTTGCTTCCTGTGAAGTTTTTGAGATTTTACTGATTAACATAAAAGATTATTTATCATCTGACGAACAATAAATCTTGTTTTCATTTGTTAATATATTGTTGTTTGTTGTATTTTAATCTTACTATTAAGAAAATTGTATTTTTTCACTTTTTTTCTACTGTTTTTGTTAAAAAATACCTTATGTTATTTATTTTTAATGTTCCTCTCTTCCACACATTGTGTGGCCACATTAAATATCGTATTTTTTCCAACCATGGCTTTTATTTCTTTAAACAGTAAGCTAAAAACCAAAAACCATTGTTATCTAACCTCACAAATGAAAACAACATGTATTTTCGCTTTACATTAAGAAATAGAATAATTTACAATTAGTACACTTCTTCTTCTCTTCACATCATAGTATATCAATACACTCGCCTCGCGTCTTTAAAACAATGAGAATATAGTGTGGTACAGATACTGGGACAGTTCTGAAATTTCATATTAAAAGTATAAATTCTTTTTAACTTGACACTTAAAACTTCAAAATTTAATTTAATTAAATAGTAACAATAAAAAATAAAATAAAAATGTTTATGATAGTATATTCTAAAAATATATAATTAAAATGTACATTATTTCCATAACATCTGAGGATTAAATATATCTGCTGTCTTTAACAATAAACAACTTATTAAAATATACCAGTACAACTGAAATTGTCTTTAAATTTCAAGTTTTGTATATTCGACTGTTTATTATTAAAACACAAATAACCTTTGCAAAAAATGAAGTAGTATATCTTGAATATTAAGAGTATAACATATTTATTGAAATAAACAATCGAAGAGAACAGTAAGTACAGTTAGAAGTCTAAATAATAGGTGCATTTTATCGTACATTATTTTCTCCTTTGTATATAAAATTGGCTAAACCCAATTGTTTGCAGTCTTGACAATTGTAAAAATTGAGAAAGTCATTACATTATATGTAATGGTCAATTTTATTTTTTGCGCTACACTACACTATGAACAGTCATTCACACTATTAAAAACAATCCTTTCTAGCTATGTGATCAACACATCAACATAATGAAATCAATGAAAACTATGCTAGTAATGAGTAGGTAGTAATTACACTCTTGTATTTTGTTATGTTCAAATGGTAATGAACAGACCCATGGCACTCGAAGCCAGCAGTCAAGAACAAAAATAGAAATGTAGGCCTACTCTAGAATTTATTGTTCCCTAAATTTTATAAACAATTTTTTAAAATATCAATTCATTATTTTAATGTAAATATAATTTTATAATTCTATTAAAACAATAGATGTTAAGGTCTTAATCAAAAATTAATTTAAATTTTGTTTATTCACATCGAAGCAGATATAGTGTCAATACAGAACTAACTGTTATTACAAACTGCAATTGCAATTTAGTTTATGGTTATATAAAAATATGTTAAATATTTAAAAGTGTTTTTAGGTGAGTTCAAGATAGTTTCAAATGCAGAATATAAAAGTTAAAATATATAAATTTGTTTTGTCAATACAAAGTGATTGTTTGAAAGCTTTAAAGCCACCCAAAATAATAGTCTAACTGATAAAGATTTCAAAAAAACTAAAAGAAATATATAAAAAAGGATTTAGATAAGATTATCCCTGACAGCCCAGTATTTTTACTTGTGTCCTGGTGCTAGTGGTAATTGTTTGAAATAAAAGTTAATAAAACTTCTGTAACTATGTTACAAGAGATGGAAAATATTTAATATCCAAATTACTAATTATCATTATCATTATTACTAAAGGTTAATTTACATACAGTTTTTATTGATACATTAAAATTTAGTTTTTAACAAATTCTGGTTGTTATAATATTCATTACTTGAAAGTAATTAAACATAATGACTAAATTCTTGGATTTCGTTGTCCATGACGTGTCCGTTATTAACTAAATATCACTATAGTATTGACGACTCGGAACACTAAGTTTTTTATAAGTAAAAACGTAAAGTTTTACCTTACAGCCTAAACCGGCTTTCACCTTTAGAAGGCTTCGCCAGAGGCTGCCATAGGTAGCGTTGTCCGTCTTGTTGTTGGCGACGGGATAGTTATTCGAAAGATTGAAGCTGTGTGTGTGTGTGGTGAGATGTGTTCGAATAATGCGTGCGATTTGAATTGTGTCTGTTCGTTTAGGATGTCGTTTTTATTTGTTTTTGTGTGTTTGTATATTTCTAATTGTTCTAGAGTGTCTAGTTTTCGGCCTTTTGTGTGTACGTGTAGAATGTTCATGTTATTGTCGATGTTTTTATATGTGTGGTTTGCTTCGATGAGGTGGTTTGCAAAGGTAGATTCTGTAGTGGTGTGGAGTGCTTTTGTGTGTTCAATGTATCTCTGTTTGAAGCTACGTCCTGTCTGGCCTATGTAGAATTTATTGCAATTTGAGCAATTTAGCTTGTATACACCAGGTAGATCGAATTTGTTTTGTGCTTTGGGCATGCGTTTTGATAGTGTGTGTTCTGTTTGAAGCCTTCTAAAGGTGAAAGCCGGTTTAGGCTGTAAGGTAAAACTTTACGTTTTTACTTATAAAAAACTTAGTGTTCCGAGTCGTCAATACTATAGTGATATTTAGATAATGACTAAATTAAAAGTAAATATTTTTATTTGCCATGAATATTTACTAACTCCACAAATTGTTATTACCAATTTTTATGAATTGATATTGACAATAAAGGGAATTTGTTTTTGAAAATTCCAATAGATACCAAAAATAATGATAATGCCTTTACAAAAATCAGGCAGTGTCCTCTGTTTTCAAAATTAATGTCTTCTGTTTGTCTAAAAAATATGGTAACTCTAATTTAGAAGAATGGACAGCATTAAATACGTTTATAGTTTTATGAGTAGTACCTTAATGTTCTATGCACACATCTATCCAATTTAAATTTATCACTAATGGAAACCTACCAGTTTTTGAATCCACTTTTAACAGACCATGCAGTACAACCTTAATGTAGAAGGCTAGTAGTGCCTTAATATGGCTGAGAATATGTTATTGCAAGCCAAATACAATTGAAAAACCCTTGTTTATCACTACAGGTCAACAAATTCAAATTGGCAATGAATCAACAATTTTTCTCACTTTTAGTCAGCGAGTTTGTGTGATCTTAGTACGCTAAGCATGAAATACATTCATACTTAATTATTCGCTCTTGCATTTGTTAAATATTATTCACTATCTTTCTTAGTTAGGTGTTAAACAGAGCATGTTGGACATTATAATCAGCAATAAATTAGTGGTTTACATAAACAGACAGCAGGAAGGTGCTAAATTATTATGGTCTTTACGCTAAGAATACACCACAAGGATGATTCACAGGTACTCAGATGTTGTGTTTACTCTGTGTTGTTACAAAGCAAAAATGAATACATTGCTTTAAGTTGTCAACCAGTGGTGTAAATAGGAGCTGCACCTGGCAGGAGGGGGGTGAGACTAGTTTCTGGGTGGGAGGACTCCCCATTTTTCTTTGAGCAAATGAGATTTCAAGATTCCTCTCATATAATTATTTATAAAATTATTTATACCATACCCTTATTTTAACATGCAGAACTTCATGAGACTATGTTAAGTGATTATGGAATTTCACTGAACTTTTTATAGCTCTGTGGGGGATTGATCTCCCTGACCTCCATAGTTATGCCACTGTTGTCAATAATTTAACCAGTACCTAATGTATGAAACACACATTTAATACTGACCCGTAGTAGACACTTTTTTAAATAGTATAGTTTTTTTTTAAAAATATAGTATGCTCTGCACTACTAAACATAAAAACCTTTATCAGTTGTTACATATGGCAGTGAAACCTGGAGACTATAGTATGTAGTTGACACAGTCAGTGTAAACAGCACTAAATAGATTTAAGATAAAAGTGCTCAGGCTTACATGTGTAGATGGCTTGTGGATGTCAAAAAATTAGGGGATTATACCGTATTTATTAGGCTCATAGAGAGCACTCTTATATTATAATACAGGGACTGGAGTGCCCCAAGAATGGATGAGAGTAGGATAATACAATAAAATCGCAGGTGCTGGATAGTGACTTGACAGCTGATGGAGAGACTGTACAATTTATGATCCCAAACAACTACGACTAATGTAACCAACATCAATGAATACCACTCAGGGGGAGGAGGAGGACTGTTTTTAAGTGAGTAATTGCAGTCTCCAAAATATATATTAGTGAGGGTATTTACTTTAGGCCTTAAGAAATAAACTTTCACAGAACCCAAACCTTGTGAATCAGAAAATATACTTGATTTATGTACAGTTGTAGGGTTAAATTTCTTCAGCTATTTCTGCCCAACACTATTTTCTTAAAAAGTAGTTGTGTATGTTTTAAGTAGTTGTGTATGTTTTGTGTAAACTCCAAAAAAATATTAAAGTCTATGAGTCTAGTCAGGTTGATCAATATCAATCCTGAAGTTTATACCCTTTGTGTACTATTTCAGCATATATTGAGTTTAAAACTTATTATTACTGTAAACAGAATTAAAAATTATATTGATCATAAAAGAAATTTATAGTATTTTCTGATGGGTTGCTCTGTACAGCAGTGCAATGTGAACTCTTTCAACCAGTCAGGACAGATCAGTGAACCAATTTGTAATATGAGCTTTTGAAGACAGCTGTTGGAATTGCAAGATATGACTATTAAATGAATGGGCACATTGTTCGCTTGGCTCATTGTTAAAGGGTTGACTTTAAAAGCAGATACCTACCGTAATGTAAGGGGATAGGTTGGTTACTTTTGTACTAAAAGTGGATCTGTATTATCTTCCAAGGAAGACACTGTATGTTGCTATAGCTTCCATAAAAAAACAAAAACTTCCACTAAAAAAGCAGCCAACAACTGTAAAGTATAATACTTTTGGGTATTAGCCCGAATAGGGTACTGATCTATAAATCATAAGTTGTGTTGTGGAGCTTCTATCTCAAGCCTTGTAACTGAAGGTTAGTTGTTTTTTGGAGTTTGTTCTCATTACCATAAGAAGTGAATGGACAATTGTAAATAACAGGATATGATAAAGCAAATACAAGTGGAAAAAACATATTAGAACATATGAATAAAAGGCAGAATATTGTTACAGTTAAACAAGAACAGTTCTAAATAAAGAAAGGTTATAAAAAGAAAATATTAAAAAAGAAATATCATTTAGTCTATTAAATAAGTTTTTGGAACTTTTTCTGACAACATTTTATGTACAACACGGTACATACTTCAGATTAAAAAAATAATAATAAAAATAAAAAGCCTTGCAACAAGACATTTTTATAGTTGACAACCAAGCAACAGAGATGTAGGTAAAAGGGATAAGTTTCCATAGGCTTCCTTATTTTTATTGGAAAACTTTATCATCAATTGAATCTTTTTTGTGCCACTTGACTTGAGAGAATCTGTTTTAAATTCAGTGGCTTTCTATAATGGGATATGCATTTAATAACAGTAAAGAATTAATTTATCAATTATAGCAGTTTCCCAGCACATATTAGGGATTGTTCCTTTATTTTATTTGGAGTTTTTTGAATAATTATGAAAGTGTGGTAGGTAAATGTTATAATCTTCTAGTAGGGAGATGAATTTGATCTTACTTCTTTCTTTGCACTCCTACCTGTTTGGTCTTTGTACTTTCTTCTAAGATCTAAGATCTTCTACCTTATCTAAGATTTGACAGACTTAATACTGTTAAATATTTTATAAGTCTCTGTAAAGTCTTTTTGTTAATAAACATACCTTACTAATTATAAGTATAATTATGTGTATACCGACTGGTATGTATACACATACTATTTGAACATATCATACCGTACACACACAACATCAATCTTTCAAACGACAGGGCCGTCACCAAGAACAAGACGGACAGCGCTCCTAATGGCAGCCTCTGGTGAAGCTCGTAATAAGTGAAAACTGGTTCAGGCTACAAGGTACAATTTTTACCAATAAAAACATAGTGTTCTGAGTCAGTAGTATTATACTTATTATTAGTTAATCAACGGACACGTCATGGGCAACAAAATCCAAGAATTAAACATACCTTATTAAAACACTGTTTCAGTAAATGTTTAAACCTGTTATTATAATTTGTTATCTGTTGATAAAAAACACATTTGACAAATAATATTACTTTCTGAGAACTAAGTAAGAGGTGAGAAATGAGTGGCTTTACTAGTACCTTTATAGTACGGTATTTGATTTGAAAATCATGTGTATTAAGGATTACTTTTTTGACTGTTACAACAAAATTAAAAGTTATTCAGTGAAAATAAACTTAACAGTTATCTGCTGCATACATGACACTTTCAGTGTAACCAACTGTACCAGATGTAATTATAACAATTAATTTTTCTCAGTTCTGGTTAACTCTTGTGTATTGTAAGTTATTTGTTATTCTTGTTATTCATGTTGGCTGCATGTTAGGAAAAGTAAAATGAATCCAAGGTTGTCTGTTGTGGACACAACTGACAATGATGAAATCTGCCATCGACATTACTATAGTTAAAAGAAGACTTTTGGTAGTTAGCCAGTGAACATTCAGGCCAAAAAAATTAACTTCAACAAAACAATCAACATATTGAGTGAATTATTTAAGAGAGAAAATGTACATAGATGAGAAGGTTTAGATGAGCATATATCTGTTTGCATTCAGTAAGTCCCAAAATCTACACAGAAAAAAGGTTTTGTGGTTATGTTGATATTTATAAGCTAAAGCCATTGGTTTGAGTACAAAACTTTGTACTGTTGTCACTAATAGATACATGGATTTAGTACTGAAATGAGTGATTTCATTCTTTCAAGAGATCGTGATTTCATTCTATCCCCCTAGTGATAGAATTTTCCCAACAAGGTTTTACAACTTCCAGCTAAAAGAAGTTATTTAGAAAGTAAAATACAGTAAATGTGACTTTAGTCCTACGAACTTAAAAGACTTACATTGTATTGAAATCAGTAGTCAGTACATAAGCAGAGCATATATATATATATATATATATATATATATTTTGTCCCTTTTTTAGGGTCAAGTATCACTTTGAATTTTGCTGTTTTTCCTGAAGTACTTCTGCAATAGTTTGGCTAACTCATTTCTGCCAGTTTCATGCTGGTTCAGTTGGCAGTAATGATTTTCACCTAGGCAAGTCAAATTCATTTGCAATATGACCTCCAATATCTTCTGATTCCTAATCTTCAATTATTTCTTTTAATAATCTTTCTTCCATTTCTATTTCTGCATTCATTAATTTTCTACAACTCCTCCTGATTCCTCCTTGTAGGGTTGTTTGTGTCGGTAATCATTCCTTGCTTATTTTTTGAACATGTGCATACACAGGAACCAATTTATTTATGCTGTTAGTCAGCTTCCAGGTCGAAATCCCCGCATTACTTCCTGGACTCACTTATTTGTTACGACCCTATCTTTTCTTGATATTAATGTGGTTTGCCTCTAGAAGTCCATTTTGTAGCATTCAAGATCTGTTACATTGTTGTCTTTATTACCTATACCTCAGAGGTGTAGGTTATGATGATTTTTATTATTGTGGTGAATAAACATTTTATGATATTTATTTTGTTTTTGGGATTGTCTGTTTATACTAACTAATGATTACTATTTCAATGATTTAAATGCAGTTACATAATGATTTTAAAAACCAATTGATAAATACATTAACATATTGGATGTATACATGTGTATACACATATTAAAAACACACACACACACACACACACACACACACACACACACACACACACACACACACACACACACACACACACACACACACACACACACACACACACACACACACACACACACACACACACACACACACACACACACGTTATATTATATACAAGTTTTTGATAAAAAAGTTCGTACAATTTTTGAATTCACCACACTATGAATATTTGATGGAAAAACTGATTTATTGTGATGTCGGTAACAGTTGTTTCAGTCTGTAGCCATATAGGATGAAAAGCTTAGACCTACCAGACAAATAAGTAAAATGTGTTTTGGAAATTTGTTTTTTGACATTCTTATTACAAGACTGAAGAACTTGATTTCAGTTTTGTATAAGAAATGATATAAACTGCTCTATTATGGTCAAAGCATTGCCGAATGCTTTTGGTGAGTCTAGTATGCATGAATGAGTGGTTGGTGAATGGTGCAAAACTGTGAATGGGTTCATGATTGTAACAACAAGATAAAGATTGTTGTATTGTGTTTCATTATTTTTCTGATTAGATGCCATATTAAATAAAGTCTACTATTCAAGCAATTTATGTCAGTTGCATAAAGCTTTTTTATACTTTTTTAGTATAACACTCTTATTAATAAAAGGTTCCAGATTTATAGAAGGCTATTTATGGGAACCACAATAACCCACCAGTATACATGCCATTACTTTTTTTCAGGAATTTCAGCAAAAGAAAATCATAATGCTATATCATCTTAATATGTCCTTAAACAATCTTTTACTCTTCCAAAAAACTGAAAAGCAATTATTTGCACTGTTGATGACATAAAAATAAAATTACTGAGTGAGCTCAAGCCTATAACAAGAAGTGCAATCCAGAAATGTTCTAAAGACTGACAACAACATTGACATGATGTGTTTTATGTTTGATGGAAGTCACTTGGGGGGCAATATAAAAATTGATGAATAAAGAGATAATTTTTCAAATAAACAAAAATTGCATTAACTTTTTGTTTTGACCTCATAATTGTAATATATAGTGGTGGATTATATTTAATAAACTGGGGCATTAACTTTTTGTTTAGACCTCATAATTGTAATATATAGTGGTGGATTACAGGTAATAAACTGGGGTGATAGTTGTGAGTGATAGTAAGGAGTTTGCCAACTTATATTAGGGGCCAGTTGCAATTTTTGCTATTTCACGGCTACTGGTGAATGAATCTTCTAATGCATGTAAATTTTATTTATAAGATTCCCTGATAACGTACACAATTGTATGCATTGTACCCCTTAGCTACATCATTGTATTTTTAACGATTAATTTTAATAACTATTATAAATTATGTGTTGGAAATGGTTGTAAGTAATCCTAAATCTGCACAGATTTTTACTTATTGAAATGTTGAGATTTTAAAAGATAACCTTAACGCTGGTACGAAAATCCACATTTTTGAATTTAGATTTTTTTTAAAATCAAAATTGGTTAACAATGTTTTGCTATTTTTAGAGGTTTCAAGTGTCGGTAGTATATCGTCCACTGTTGTTTATTATTCTACTCAGATATTTGTTCATTCAGTGGTGATTGTGAATTTGCTGGAAGCAGGGGTATATTCATTATATACCATATTATGGTTAACGAACTTGGGTATTCCAGCACTGTGGTGAGAGAATCAATATATAGATAAGCTTAATTAACGTAATGAAGTGCCGTAGATTTGTGTATAGATGGAAAAATATAACGGAAATCATTGTTGCTGGGACAGTCACTGAGCAAGGATTAATTGTAGATATAACTGAAACAGTGGATCTTACTCCAATAATATGTAATAATACACCACATGAGACAAGGGGATATTCTTCAACCTTACCTTTTTGTTGTATTAATGGATACTATTATCAAGGAGAGTCAACAAAGAAGTAGGACGTTTAAGATAGGCAACTGGAGGCTGCAACCAGTGTATTTCACAGACCTTGCTTTTACCAATGACATCGTTCTGATTGCCAGCACAGAATAAAATCTGCAGCATAACATAAATGTGTGGGAAGAAATGATGAGGAGGAAGAATATGATTATTAGCCTCACTAAGACAAAGACAATGATAATGATAAGACAATGTGTAACCAAGCAATGCAACACAGAATAGTAATCAACAGTAAGGAAACTGGACAAGTGGTGACATTGTGAACAAATATTTAGGTGCCATTTTCAGTGAGGTTGGCAGAATTAAGTCAGGGTTAGACATGAGAATCTTGGCTGCAAGCAAGCTTTACAGTGCTATCAATAGAAAGTTTTTGGGAAAAAGCAAAGTGTCACAGAAAACCAAACTGGCAGTATGCATGCACATGCGCCAACATTGACGTACAGTTGCAAGTCATGGACTCTGAGTGACAGACATAAAAAGAGAATACAAGTAATGAAGATGAGATTCCTGAGGAGAATTTAAAAGAAAACTTATAGAGGTAGGGTGAGAAACATTAACATCCAGAAGAATTTGAAGACATTCTATTTAAATGGTAAGATTGAAAGCTCACAACTGCGTTGGTTTGGCTTGTAGGAAAGGTACTCGAGATGAGCATGGGAGGCAAAACTAGGAGGCAGAAGAGGAAGAGGATGGCTTAGAATGCAATGGGAGAATAAGATCAAGAAGAGTGTAGAAGGGAGAGGAGCAGTTTGGGTCTGTGCCAGGGTTTTGGGACTGGACAGGACAAAATGGAGAGCTCTCTCTTGAAAACCTCAACACCCGATGGGTAGACGAGGATGACTAAGAAGAAGATATACCACACATCTTGATATCGATAAACCAATATATTAAACTCCATTGAGAAGAACAAAGAATAGTGTAATTTTTGCATTAAAAATTGTTACAATAGATTTACAACTATCTGGCTCTCCATTCTACCTGATTTTTAGAAAAGAAAAGAACTTGTCAATAGAAGCAAATAACAATCAAAGACTTTTTAAAAGTGAATTTAATATATAATAAAATTATTAAAATTTTTTGTCTGTTTTTGTATTTTCTTATTTCTTTATTAAAATGATATTGTAATTATATTTAAAATTTAGTAGCTCAAATAAACATTTGAACCAACACTTTAAACAATTTCCTCTGTCATCAAATACTACAATATACTTTATGAGTAAATGTTTAGGTTTAGTAAACATTATAATGTCAATTTTTATTTAACTTTCCTATGTAATTAAATCAAGTTTAAACATAATTTGTTAACAATTTATTGCCATAAAAAATAGTGGACGCTGGCTGTAGAAAAAGAAATGATTCATCATTAAACCTCAGGCTTGTCCCGCTTGGTAAACCAGATTAAGCCTGAGAGTTAATGTAATAACGTTTTGTTCAGTTCTGTATTTTATTTGATATAACTGATTTTAACATAGAAATGAAACAGTGCTCTATGATAAAATATAACCACATTAACTGAGGCACAAAACTATGGTTGATGCAATCTCAGAGATGAGCGACATATTGATGATATATAATCATCTTTGTGTCCTCAAGTAATATTATCGAAAAATTGCTTAGCATTGTAGATTTTAAAATTGTAATAAATGGATGTGTTGTTTTATACGATTTTTTAATTTTACATAATGCAACAGTACAAATGTGCATTGCACAAAGTACTTAAAATAATTAATTAAAATAAATAAATAATTCATATTGTTAATAATAATAGTTCAGCTTGCAATATGAACAACCAAACTGTCCATTCCTGAAAAGTGTCAACCCTTAAGGAACGCTATCGATTATTTGAATTTATTTAATTTGTAAAGATTGTGTGCATAATAGCACAAAACCAAATACACCAAAATGTGTATAAAAATAAGATGCATATGTGTATGAAAAATAGTGTAAAAAGGATAAAAAGTGTAATTACAAGAAAGTAAAAATAAATAGAACTTATGTTAATTAAGATAAAGAAAAACGGTTTGTACATGGTGAACACATAAAAATTACCAACAGAATGAATATCGGGTAATGTGCAAAAGACTTCGCAAATCACGAAGACGAGCGAATTAAGTGTGACAAGAATCGTGTGGGGGAAGTGACGCCTTCGACAGACTTTGACATGAAAAATATTGTCGAAACATGATTTTAGCGCCCTGGGTATAAATACAGGAGACGCGCTAACATCATTCTCTTTCTCGATCAACCATAGTCGCAGCCGGAGGCTTTGCTTCACGAATACAACTCTTTCTCGGTCAACCATAGTCACAGCCAGAGGCTCTGCTCGGCAACTACAACTCTTTTCTTGATCGACTACTGTGGCAGCCAGAGACTCTGCTCAGAGACAACAACGTTTATATCTCGACCACAGCAGCAGTCAGGGACTTCACGACTACTCATCATTTTGTGTGAGCACCTGCAACCTGAGGCCATGACAGGAGATGAGGGAGCAGTCAAGTACATGCAGTAGAATCCAGCATATGAGAATCTGACGGACGAAGGACCAGGACTCCAGGACTCCAGGATGACAAAGGAACATCCAGTATCAAGGACCTAGGACCGAAGAGGACATGCTGCCGATTTACCACAACAATAAGGTGACAAACAACCATTGAAACGTCCCCCTGAGTTTTTTATTAAAGTGTTTGTAAAAGTTTTTTTTTCAGGGGTCGTTACCTATAGACACGTGGTCTAGATGGAAAAAGATGCGATGAGCCCAGTGTGACAAGACTTGCAATAAAACACTTGCATAACGATAACAACTTTTATTAGTGTTCCTTTTTTATAATGATAACATCTTAATACAATAAGCATGGCTATATTTTCAATGTTCATCTCATATACTTGTATCTTTCAAATATTAACAATAACAATTGGCAATATTAACAGAGAATTAAACATTTTTTTGAACTATTACATAATTAACAAACAACAAATTATTCCAACACATTTAAGTGCATTGTCCCAACATAAGCCGACCTTACTACATATTAACATTTACTCAAATGACATTTTTGAAATCAGTTTCACTAAACAATTACTAAATCTTGGATATGTAGATACATTATGAATTCAATTGACACTCAGATAATAATACATCATCGCTAACAAGAACATATAATGTGCCGTTCTATATTTGCCAAATAAATATTTTTTCCTTTTTTTTTTTAAACAAAATTATGCATTACAGGAGTTATATACAAGCCTGACAATACAAGCATATGCTGTAATCCACATATATGAAATAAAATAAATATTTAAATTAATTTTAGTAATATGTAATAGACAAGCAGGTGAGAAATTGGAAGCTGAATTATGAACAGGAATCAACAGGAACATCACGCGATTACCGCTGAGAGCGTGTACACAAGTAAATAGTGTGTATGCGTGAAGCCTGTTCAAGCCTGAAAGTTTGCAATCTCACGCCAAATAGATGCTAAATTAAAGTTTTATTTAATTATAAGCAAACCATAAATATTAGAAAGAGTGTAAAGATTTCTAAAAATGCATAAAAAGTCACGTGTGCTGTGCGAATTCTATGTAATTATGACGTTCAGTACGAACTCTGTGTGATTTTTAGAGCATAGTAATTACACGAATGATGCGATCATTATGATAATTACGTATAATATGTATAATTAAATTAGACAATGTTAGATCACCTTGAAATCCGCAATTGGTGAAAATGTGCGAATATGTGAAATTAGACAAGAGTGGGGGAACAGACGCCGTGGACAGCTTCTGACCTGCAGAATTCTGTGGCGACAGATGTGGTTTTTTTGGTGACTATAAATATGAGCCCAGGAGAGCCAAATTTACTCTTCAAACAGTCTTCAGTCGCTGCGGTATGCTATGTCCGTCAGCGACACAAATTTTTAATACTCTTCAATCAGTTTTCAATTGCAGTGGTACGCTATGTCCGTCAGAGAAGCGAAATTTTAATTTCTTCAGACATAATTAGACGCTATGTCCAATATCGACAAGATCTTTTATTTATAAACTGTAAAGTATTACGGACAATATGTTAGTTCAAGTAATAAAAAAGGAACAGTAAATCTACAATTATCGGACGTCTACAAACAGTCTACAACTACAAACATCAACACTCTAGACCCGAGAGAACATCAAGCAGAGGAACGATACGCAGAGCAATAGAGGCAGTTTATATAACAACAGCAGCCGATCCAGAGCAACACGTCATTCCATTCTACAGCCAGCCGATGGCACCATGAAGTACAAGAGACGGGAGAACGACCAGTGGAACCGGAAAAGTCAAGAGGACATCCAGTAGGAGAGGACTGACAGATCACTGGAGGATTTGGGACAATCTGCAGAATTGAGGTGATGAAAAACCAATTTATAATTATAAAAGAATAAAGACATTGAAAGACATTAATAAAAAAATATTTTAAATTAAAGAAAAATTATGTAGATAGAGATAAGAGAATGTAATTTAACTGTAATAAGAATTTTCTTTAATGATGACCAGTTAATGAGTTGGTACCTTTTTTCACTCCAATGCTAATCAGATGGGGATATATAGCCTGCTGTAGGTAGTATTATCTCAAAAACTGTATGGTCTATATGGATGAAATTTTTTGTACTTATTTAGCTAGTTTGTCTAAACATACTGTAGCAGAATTATAAAAATATACTAAATGGTTTTCAAAAACAAATTTTTTATATTTTGTACAATTAAAAAACGCAGTTATTTTTTTACAAATTTATTAATAATTAAAGTTTAAATCAACATAACATATTAAATCTGCTAGAGCTGTCTTGTATAGTAGTACTAAAGATGTATGCAAAATTTCAAGTTGTTATGTGTAACACTTTTTGTAAAAAATGTACCTAAAGTTTAAAAAACACAAGTTTCGGAAAAACGCTTTCAAATATTTGAGTCATACTTTGATCATTTCATCTCTTTAAAATCCACCAGGACAGTAACTTTCATCATCATTATCTTCCCTTTTCCTCTTCAACAATCTCCTATTTACTCTTTTCTTTTGTTTCTTCTTTGGTCTCCTTATCAGCTTTTCTTATGCGCTCTGCATCAATGCGTTTCAAGCCTAAAACTGAAAATTTTCCAGGTTTTATCATAAGCCCTTGAAGAACATTCACTTTTCCTATAGCACCCTGATTGAAGCATATAATTGAATCTGAAACACCTAATTTAAGGGTATGAAGGCCTAAAAACACTGTTTTAGGAAACACTGTTTTAGGCAATCTCTGCCAGACTGTTAAAGCTCTCGTTTGGATTCCGTGTTTTGCCATGGAGGCAGCGCTTCAACAAGTCTTCATTGGTCAAATCCCTATAAATAGGTTTTATTACATCACACACAGGTTGTGGTAGAGGATTATTATGTTTGTACACACTTCCATCTTGTTTTGATTTATTAAACTTACACCAGGTATTATCACCTGTTGGACAAAGACTGTGCATAGGTTTGTCATCCGTCGACATACGGTGAAAGTATGTAGCCCATATTGCTTTTTTCATATCCTTCACATTGGCCAAATTGTTTCTTATGGCTTTTCCATAATATGTCTGTAACTGATCAATTTCGGAACTTGTAAGTCAGCCTCTGCCACCCAAGGCCTTACCATCACTCAACGGTTTCTTCTTAAAGTTTTGTTTTAGCTTTCTGAGTCGGGTGCCCATCCGTTTCTGGACATGACCGAAACATTCCAGTTTAGTTATTTGGACATTATCTCCATAGGGTTTGCTTTCCAATACAGCAGTGAACCCTTTGGAGTCACCATCTCCAAGATATTCTTTATATCTTATACCTAATTTGTTTTGTGATCGACCACACACAGCCGTGGCACCAACGACTTCCATGCCGCCACTAGATCCAGTGTAGTTAGCCTTGCAAACCTTATGTTTAGACATATTTTCAGGATTTTGAGTATTTACTTTATTAACACAACCACTGCAGAACTTTGATAAACACTCAAAGTCTAGAACTTTACCCGTGTCAAAGGATGTCACGGTAACGACTCCATTCATTGAGGTGTGTCCTCGCTTCTGCCATGTGCCGTCAAATGCGGCAGCAACATCTTTGCAACCATCATTTTCCAGAATAGCCTCATCAGCAGCATTCATCATTGAGGCATTACTAACTTCAGTAGTAGCAGCGAGTAGCTTTCTGTTGTATTTTGTAAATTTAGAACTCGGAGGAGCTATGTTCATCACAGCGGAAAACATTTTGCCTGATTCAACTCCTTTTCCAATAGATCTGAGAGCATATGCATATCTTACATTGATCTCATAGATATTTCTCACAACTTTTGAGGACATAGCAGATCAACATTTACCACAATTTTTACATTCCAAAACCATTCTGTGGACAATGCCTGACATGAATTTAGGATCAAGACTAAGAAAAGTGCAATCAGATTTTTCGCAAAATTTATATTTTGTGAAGCATTTAATAAGACCTGATCTTAATTCTAAGTCAACTATGAAGTTTACCTGAGTATCAGTATAATCAAAGTCTTTTGGAAGTTTAGAATCATGTAACTTTTTTGAACTTGATGACTTCTCAGAGCAAGGTTCATCAGTAGGCCTAGGCCTAACTGGAGTTGAACAAACAGATGAATGTTGGTTACCCCTAAAACTTCTTTTTGGGTTAAATTTCCTGATTCTAGGCGTTATCACTTAGCAACAAAACTAACACAGCACAACAAGTAACAATTTGTAAACAAGTAAACTAAAAACACAACTAAACTCACACAAATTGGAAACATAACCTATAACTCTGCAGGTGGCTATATAACTGTCTGCTAAAATAAACACAGCTGATTGCTAGCTAAAAGATTTTCACAGTCTGACCAACCTAAATCCATTCAGAATGAAAACAAATAAGCATGAAGTAGTACCGCCACAAATAAGTATACTGTAATAAGTATATGAGCTTCATATATTAGGTATTTTGAGAAAATGACAGTTGAGGCCCTTTAAACTGAGTGCGCTCTTGTCTGTATTATTTTCTTACACCACTAAATGTTTTTCTAACACATATAGTGTTATATATTTTCTTAAAGAGGACGAAATATAGAATATATTACGACAAACATTTTTTTTTTGCACTTTTTGTCCCATAAAAGGTGCCGACTCCTCTAAGGTAATTTAAATCCTTGCTTGGAGAATTAACAACTGATTTAATACTTTAAATTTTTCATTGAAAGCATATAAAGTAAAGTAATTGGAAATATTCAATTAGTTTCTTTAAAATGATTATAAAGCCGTAAAAAGGTATGTCAAGTATAGAATAATAATGTAGATATTAACAAATTTATAAAGCACACATTCAGACTGAGTAGTCGAGAATTTATAGTATAACGAAGAAATGTTTTACATCGAATTGCTAATATAAGACATAAGATATAAAAATCTATTTTTATGATGAGTGTACGGCAACAAAGAAACATTGAAACAATAGATAATGAATAGTTTATGGCGAAGTAAATATTATTATTATATTATTATTTTTTTTTATTTTGTTTGTTTGAATAAATAAATGAAAACATATTACGATTCCTAAAAGGACTACTCTTATTATGATTACAGCTGAACTCCAATTTATACATACACGGTATCAGTAATGTTGTATGAATTTAAACACAGCACAAAAGGTATTGTGACAATTTAAAGGCAATTTAAATAGCACAAATTAATTATTTTTTGTTCTTATAACAAGTGAGAGTATAATCCACCCTCCCTCTGTACCTAGATACCTGTATCAACTTGCAAAAAAGCTAGTACGAACATGCAAAGTACACTGTTATTAAGCGAAAACTAATAATCCTTCTATTTAAATAAAAGACGTAATAATAATAAATGAAATACCTAACTCCTAACTAAGAAAAGGTAGGATAATTTATAGTAGTTAATTAATGGACAATTAATAATAATAAAGTACGAACTACTTTTCTCTCGGCGTGTAAACTGCGCCCGCTTCCATAATCACTACCCCTAAACTAACGCCAGTCGACGTAGAATCTCTGACATGTAAGCAGCTCGAAAATGTGTCGTGAAGTTAAACTTAAGTTTATGTCGCTAAAACCGATGTAACAAGAAGTTAGTGCTTCTCATTTAATTAATACACATGTAGCGAAAGCGAAATGAAGCTTAAAAACTAGTAATGTAGTTCAGATATTGAAAAATTCTATTAATAAATAAAAAGTTAGCCGACACATCTCTTTATGAAAAGTAAGTGGTAAGATATGTTCCATACCATGTAAAAAGTAACATCAGTGCTGTTAAAATAAAAAGGAATTAAATGTGAAAAGTGAACACCAACGCCAGGAGAGAAGTTACGACAACAACTGTACGAACTCCCAGTAGCAGAATCCCAGCGTCATGACCTAGATCACAATTCAGAAACAACCAACTAAATGGAGGATCCAGACAGACAACAAACTACATCCAGGAAGACCTACTGAAGATGATCATTTCGACCGCCAGCTGCAGAATCACGTTACACTCAGGTGACACTAAACCATAACTTCTGTGCATTCATTGTTTTAACAACCTCAACAAAAAGAACAGTAAAGTTTCTTGTAAAGACTTTTAGATCACGTAAATATTAGCATATTAATGTTTGTAGTTTCTGTAATGCTATAGTAATAACCTGATGAAGCTTAAAGGTAAAGTTAATATGAAATTACATCAGATTATTCTTCAAATAGTTTGGATGATGTTAAAGTATGTTAGAATATTATAAAGTTAGAACCCGGATCCGTGGTAATCAAAGTAATACACAGCTGTATGATCTTGAGATACTAAGAGTAACAATTTAAAGAGTATTTGATGCAGAATCTATAAGAATTTTCTTTTAAAAGTAAAGTAAAAACAAAAGATGACCATTAAAGCTATTATGTTTACATCCGTAGTTAAGATACAAGAATAAAGAGATGTTTTCGCTAATATTCACAGAGTGAATAAATTTATGTAACCTTGGACAAATTCCTGCTATATACATTGTCATAATTTGTTGGTAAGTAATTTTTACTAACTACGGCAGCTAGTTTAATTAACAGCAAACAATTAAACTGGTTCCCTATGTTATAATCCCATAACAGGATTTTACGGTACTAAAATGCGCCACTCTGCTTTTGTGAAAAAGAAAAATAATTATGTACGTCATGACGCAAATAAAATGCGCCACTCTGCTTTTTAATTAACAGTAACTTGGTAGAATACATAAATTTATTCACTCTGAATTTGTGAACAAATAAATAAATAGAGTTTTATTTATAAAATAATAATATTAGTATTAGGATATTGCCGTAATAAACAAGTCCCTGCTGGTAAAAATATTCCATTTTAAACCTGTCAGTATTTACAGGCTATTTCATGTTAAATGCGTGTCGAGGTATGTATGCTCTGCCCCGTAAACAAATAAGTTGTTTGAATGGCATTCCCAAGTGGACAATATAGACAGTCCTGAACAGGAAATAATCGTGTTTCAGATGGTCCGAATTCACCCTCCTTTGTTAACAACACACCCCAACACAAACAATAAGACTCCCCAAACAGCTGATCTATTGTGTTATTGTAAACACAATGAATTCCTTGTGTGAAATTTCTTTCCACTATAAAAAGATATTATCACTTTGTCTCGATTGATAATTGCTAGAAGTACACAAAGTTGAATTGATTTGAGATAATTTTAATTTGATTAATTAGTATAAGATTCTTATTATATATATATATATGTGTGTGTGTGTGTGTTTAAATGAATTCAAATTTTATAAGTGTTTAAAATATATGATATAAGATTTGTCGTACGTAAAACTTAAATTATTTAAAAGTGTTTACTACAATGGCTCAATTTTACCCCGACTTGTTGTTGAAGGACGAACTAAGCTATGAAGCTTTGTTACGGGGTCTACCATACACAAACGTAACTGTCGCGGAGCTGCACAAAACATTACGCGAAAATAGACCAGAGAAACCCTCACTGTTAAATCGTTTAAATGTGTTAGACTTCGAAAGTGAAAAGGAAACATGCTATCATAAATATATGGAACTTACCTCCATCGCACAAACCCTGCGAGATGAAAAATCCCCCACAGTAATTTTAAGAACCACTCAAAGAATTGAACATCTGACCCGCCGCACTGAATTGGCCCGGTGACAAAGTTACTCCACCGGACGCGCAAAAATTCGTGGAAGAAGCATTACATCAATTACCCGAGATAATGCGCGAATTACGTAGAAGGTCCGAATCGTTTAGAATAGAAGAGATCGAAGAAGCAATGACGAAACTAAATATTTCCCCCACCCTATCTCCAACTCAAGAACAGCAACCCGGTGCTGTAAAATTTCAATTTCTGCAGGAATCTAATATAGAACCCGTTAAGGAACGGTTAGCCGATAGACAAGTAAATATCCTACCCGTAAACGTCACGTTACTTCCAAATGAACAAGAGAATATGACCCGTACCTACGATTTACCTCCTCACTTACAGACGAATCAATCTGCGGAAAAACCTAGAATGACGACTCAATTAAATCCAACTACCGAGCTTTATGGAAAAATACCTCACCCCGTAGAACGTATTTTATCTGAAATACCAATCACTGATAGGCTGAATATTATTAAACTCCTAGATTTTATCAAGCACCTATTACAAATAAAGGATCTGCGACAACTAAGAGATGACCAAATTTTACAAGTAATTCTACCTAAATGTAGATCTCCTTTAAAAGATCGTGTGTTAGAATCACTAAGGTATAATCACCCTGTAGAAGAACTACATACCACCCTGATAAGACACTTCATCCCCACCAGTATCTACGAAGAATTAAAGCGGAACTCAGTACTTCGTGTACAAGGAGCATACGAGAGATTAGCTCATTATATATCTGAAATAAGGGAATCGGCCTTATTACTACAAGTTAACTGGAGTGAACAACAGCTAGTAGACACTATCTTAGTAGGACTATCTCCCGAGGAGCGATCTTGCCTAGCACTCATGAAGAGACCAACCACCTTCACAGAACTAGAACTGTGTTGTATGCATTCATCCAACATCTGGTATTCTGACCAAAACAGACGCGTTTTTATGTCCCAGACTCAACTCAGAGATTCTGTCCTACCTCTACCCATTGGGACTGATACTCGAACCTACCGCGATAAGCGATTCGTAAGAACTTCTAAAACCCAAAGCTACCCCAAAACATCAAACTCTCTACAAAAACCCCGACAGCATGCGAGCGATGCCAATGAGGAAAGAAGATGTTATAACTGTGCAAAGTCCGGACACATTAGCAAGAATTGTAAACAAAAGCGGTACCAACAGAAAACCGACCAGTCAAAAAACATGTGAAGCGGGAAAACAAAAATCCTACGTCTTCCGCAGCATCAGAAGGAAAGGTATAAACACTAATCATTCTAAAGTAAAAATAAATATAAACAAACGTATAGACCCTTACATAACAAGATTTATTGACAAGTGCAACTCTATTGGTACATGCAAAACAATATATGCCAATTACCCTACATACAGATAGACCTTGGAGCAACGAATATCCTTGGTTTAATCGATTCAGGATCTACACGTAGTATAATCAGTCAACAGCTAGCCACCGTATTAGCTAATCATAATCTTATTCAACGTAGCCAAAACGTGAACATAAAGTGTGCCACCGCGAATAAGCAAAACCTAAATATATCACGCAGTATTACTGTCAAATTAAAAATAAAGAATTTTACTTGGTGTGTTCCACTACTCGTAGCTGAAGTATTAGGACAAAACTTAATACTAGGCGCCGACTTTATAAGCAAAACTGGCTTAATCCTTGACATATACGCTAAACAATATTTCTTTAGGTTTGATCGTACTCGAAAATATCAGTTCGACTCCAAGCTAAATAACAGCGAGAATTGCGAAACATCAACTATTCAGTTAGAGCATCATGAATCTAGTTTGAGTCATTTAAAAGGAAATGAGCGACAAAGAACTCAAAAGTTAATAAGGGAATTTTCTACTGTACTCACACCCAAGTTAGGATTGACCAATCTAATCGAATACAAAATAAATCTAAGTGACAACAAGGTAATACGTCTTCACCCATACAAATTATCACCGCCCAAGATGGAAATAATGAGAAACTAAATCAACAAACTCATTGAACAACACGTCATAGAACTGTCAACTTCTCCGTACTCATCACCTGCATTCCTAGTACCGAAAGGAACTGACAAACATAGACTAGTTGTGGATTATAGACAGCTGAATAAGAATATAGAATTTGAATCGATTCCCCTGCCTGACATTCACAGCGCGTTCCACTATTTTACCAAAGCGAAAATTTTCACCATAATGGATCTCAACCAGGCCTTCCACCAAATCCCACTAGCTGAGGAATCAAAACATCTAACTGCGTTTGCTGTCCCATTTAATCTATATCAATTTACTAGAGTACCATTCGGAATATAACAAGGAAGTTCAGTATGTAGCAGACAGTTAGAAAAAATATTCCATGACCTTAAATTTAAATTCGTATATCACTATCTTGACGACATAGTAGTATATAGTGAATCGATGGATCAGCATATTGATCACTTGCGTGAAGTATTATCAAGGTTAAAGAATGCTGGACTAACGGTAAACCCCAGTAAAGTTAATTTCGCAGTAAAACAATTTTCTTTCTTAGGTCATATAGTATCGGCAGAAGGTAAGGTTAGCATCGACCCCGAACGTACGCGCGCAATCCGAGAATTTTTACCACCTAGAGACACCAATGGTATAGCTCGATTTTTAGGTATGATCAATTATTTTCACAAGTACATACCCCACCTAGCGGATAGAGCAGCCCCATTAAATGCATTAAGGAAAAAAGGAGCAAAATTCGAGTGGACTACTCAACATCAAGCCGCTTTTGAAACACTCAAAGAAAGCATAATATCACCACCGGTATTGCAGTTAGCAGACTTCAGTAAACCATTTGTCGTACAGACCGACAGTTCTAGTGTAGCATTAGGAGCCGTAATATACCAAGAAATCAATAATACAAGACTCCCGATCAGCTATGCATCACGTACTTTGACGGACCAAGAAAGGAAGTTCTCAGCCTATGAACTCGAATGTTTAGCTGTAGTATTCGCCTTCGAAAAATTCAAACCATTTTTGGAACACAAGGAATTTCCACTAGAAACCGACAACCAAGCTTTGTCATGGTTATTGAACCATCCAAAACAGTTAGGTCGTATCGGAAGATGGGTGTTAAGATTAAATTGCTACAAGTTCAAAGTACAACATATTCATGGTACCCAAAATGTAGTCGCCGATACACTATCCCGCATGTTCCAACTACCCAGTACCAGACCTGGCGAAGAAAATGTTGAAACCACTACTGTCAATACGCTAATAACAGAATTCCCCCTTGCATTTAAGGATATAGGACATCACCAACAGCAAGATCCGAAATTGTATAAAATAATAGAACAAATAGAGAAAGGAAATTATTCTGACAAATATACCTTGAGTAAACGAGTACTTTGTTTTAAAAAGGCTAACGGAAAGTCACTGAGAATAATCGCCCCGGAAATAATTAAACCTATGCTAATGGAATACTACCACTCATCAACCATTGGAGCTCATATGGGAATTAGGAAAACAATACATCGTATTCGCAAGGAATACCTTTGGGAAAACATGAACAGTGAAATAACTAAGTTCGTGAAACAATGCGAAATCTGTGCCCTGAGCAAGCCAGCAAGAATCAGTCAAGTCGGAAAATTAATCTCAGAAATCCCCACAACACCCTTCTCAAAGATATACATAGACTTTTCTGGACCTTATCCCCATTCTAAGTCAGGAAATACTATGCTATTAATTTGCGTGGACTCCATCACTAAATTCGTGTGGATGTACCCTATGAGACGTGCCTTAGCATCTACGACAATAAAGATTCTACAAGAGAGACTATTTAAAGATTACGGTACACCAGTACACCTAGTATCTGACAATGGACCTCAGTTTAAATCGAAAGAATTTAATGACATGTGTTTTAAATTAGGAATAAATCATATTACAGTCACAGAGTACCGACCGCAAGGAAACCTAGCTGAGAGATACTTGCGAAACCTAAAATCAGCCTTAATATCTTATCACGCTAAAGATCAGACAGCGTGGGATCAAAATCTATCATGGATACAATTTGCCTTCAACTTGGCGTATCATGAAGGACATAAATCAACACCATTTGATTTACTGTACAAGTATAAACCGAACCACCCGTTAACCACAAAGTGGAAAATTCATGAGTTATTGCCCCGTGAAATAAATGGGAATAATATAAGGAAAATATGGAACGAAGCTCGTGCAAATTTGAGAGCGAATCTACAAAAATCGCGGAAATATCATGAGCAGAATAATAGGAAAATAAAGTACAAAGTAGGTGATTTAGTCATGTATAAAACTCACCCTACGAGTAAAGCCGTTGATAGGACCACTTCCAAACTATCATACCGACGGTGTGGCCCCTACAAGATTCACAAGTTCATCACCCCGGTGACAGTAGCGCTGTACGAACCCAATACAGACAATTACGTTCGCAGAAGTCATGTGTCTCAAATAAAAAATTTGTTTTCGTGTGAAAATAAAGAAGCACGACTACGAGAAAGATAGTAAACCAAGAATACTACCTAAGTATTAAGAATAAAATATGTTGCCTATATTTTATACAGGAATACAATAAGATTTTGCAACATCCTATATCGTAATTGAGTATAAACTCAAACACCTCGTATGAATACTAGCGAGGCCTGATCAACCTTTGCTAATGTCCTGCGAGAATAAAATAAATAATGAGAAGTCAGCTGACAAACAACAAACCTCTACTGCAGTAAATTAAAGGTAATTCTATTGTTATTACAATAAGTTATTATTATTAATAACCTATAACATGTTAATCTGTAAGATGAACATGATAGTAATAATACACTAAATTGTAGTTCACGTGTGCGACTAAGAGAAAGACAAAACGAGAAAATAAGAGGAGTAGTCGACAACAACAAAAAGTTAAAATAACCAGCGATGCGACGCGTTGAAGATTATAAATATTTCGCACCTTTGTCATATGCGAAAACCCTTCTGTAAGAAAGTTAGAGAAACTTTAACCTTACAGCAATACTGTATATTGTAACGATACAATTAAGCCAAATCTCGTACCAGTAATAAAAAAGATAATTCTTAATATAAAAGTTACTTCATATGAAATAAAATGTGTAAAAAATGATTAAAATGTAAATACTTTGACATGACGTACAACGACATTACCCAACCCAAGTGATTGAGCCAAAAAACATAAACATAAAGAAGGGAACCACGTAACATACTTATTAAAATGTAAATATTTTGACATGATTAAGCCGACAACCCAAACATACTTAAGAAAATGTGATTAACAAAACAATGATGGACACAGAACTAAAGGAGAACCAAACCAAGATGAAGAATGAAGATGAAGATTATTGAAGAAGAAGAAGAGGAAGAATGAAGAGGAGACAGATAAAACCCAAGGGAAACTAACACACATATATAAAAGGGAGAGATTGTATGTTAAAGATAGAATACGGTCAATAAACCTTAAATAATTATATATTGATAAAACCAATGTTATTATTAGCATTAATTTAACATATGTATCCAATTTTTAAGACAATACAATTGTAAAACAATGTAGTATAGGAAGGGTACACTAACCCTGTCAGAAAGGTTATATTCAACCCAAAACTCAACTAGCCTAATATTGTTTATAGTAAAAATAATACTAAAACAAAAATAGTGAGAAATGGTAGGAGTAGGTATAGGGGTTACCCATTAAATAACACTAATTACAAAACAGTGAACCAAAGTGAAGTGTTTTAGTGAAGTGAATGCCCTAAATAAAAAATAGTGAAGGTGAATGTGAAACATTCAAGTTAGAATGCTAAGGAAATAGACACTCTTGAAAACATTGATAAATTACCAATGATTGGAGTGGAACTATAATTAGTTGTATACCTAGATGTAATTAAAAATAGTATTTAAAATTAATATAAGGGAAGCATGTGACATATCAGGGAGAAAGCCCAGTACCATAACTTGTGTTAACATGGCATGATAGGATAGAAGTAAAATTTGTTATTAAAGATTAAAATTATAAAGAATACAACACCCCATGTTGAAAGGGGAATTAACCTTCATATTATTAGAGAAAGTGACAATGTTTATCACCCTAGTTTATAAGACAAGAAAGAAATCAACGTTAATACTAAGAATAATTTATGACTTATAAAGAATAATTGATTCAATGTTAAAGAAGGAATATGACTGAAAGGGGACTTACAGTCCATAAACCTAACTATTATATTTTAAATGAAAAGCAATGAAAACGTATGTTGAATAATAATTAAAACACAAACAAATAAACGAAGCCCATCAGGCTGAATTCAGAATGTAATTTAAAAGGGAAATACACTAGAAAACAATCATGGCTGTTTGTAACTAGGAAAACAGTTAACTGCCAAGAACATTTCAAATGCAAATTGTATCAATTTCATAAAAAATCTTACTAATCTAAGAACAGTGAATGGACAATGATTGTATATCAGTTATTTCTACACAGAAATATTATTGTAATAATTTAATTCAAGAAAGATATGTTATTTTTTTTAAATGTCAACTAATTAGACTATAGTTAAAGTGTAACAGAATATGACCTTATGAGGTATCATTGTAAACTTTGAAAGGAAAGAAAAATAATAGTGATGTCATTTATCATCCCAAAGGAATTATAAGGGAATAAAATCATTGGGAAAATACTTAATAAATTTGAATAAAAATTCAAATATCTCTAACAATGTAAGCAAAGAGTAATTAAACTAGCATCGAATTATTAGTTACTATGACAACGAGTCATTTGAGGCTTATTTTTCCGTTAAAAAATAAGAGACGCTGGAGAAACGAAGCGTGGGTACGCCACGCAAGAAATTGGACAAACTAAAACTTTAATTTAAACAGTTACAACAAGTCGAATAGTGAACCAAAATGATCCAATGTGAAGAGACGTCGATCTGTACAGAATTAATGATGACCAGGAATGAAATTAAACAATCTAATTAAAGAAAAAACCCAGACCAGTTTGAAGAAGATGCTGGAAGCCTACAACCAGCCTAAATTCGAAAAATACACGCCTACCCATGACGACCCTTCAACGTGAGACGAACTGATAAGTACCGAATAATTTATTACTCCTAAAAAACCCCAAATCACTTAAACTATTTTCAAATGATAAAATTTCTCACTATTTAAAAAATAGTATTTTCTTTCAAAGGTAAAGGCATAATTTACTTACTTATATTAAAAAACATTTGTAAAGATAACCTTATTTGTGAACATAACTACTGTAACAGAAATACGACACTACAGAACAAATTGTACAAACACATTATAAATCCTAAGTACCTATAAGGTATAATAGTGTACTTTCTTTTCATGTAATCAACGTTTATGTCTATTTTCATGATCAAAAGAACCCCAGATTGTAAAAACATATTAATTTGTTAGAAGTAACTGAATGATAGTGTTTTCAATCAATTTTGCCAACCTGAGGTGTTTTGTGTTTCAAGCTCTAAGCCGGAGCATAATATTATAAATTTGTTTATTATTCAATTGTCATGTTTATTAATAATTAAATGTGTATTAAAAAGCGCAGTACAGAACAATACTATCTTGTTATTTCATAGGATTTTTGTTGTAAATATATGTGTGTTAGCGAAGTTTAAGTCATAGCCAACTAGCGCTTGTCACGAGTGGCCGAGTCGACAACCTGTGTAGCAGCGGGAATAATTCGAACGCCACAGCTGTCCATGCTAATACCACATATTACTTTAAAAACTAATGTTTTAATTGTTTTAACAAAACAATTTGGCGCCACCCGGGAATCGTAATCCCTATGAATTAACAGGTAGGTTGTACTGGTGACATTGACAACGCTACGGACTCCAGTAGTGACGTCGATTTATGTAACAACCAGTGTGAGGCAAACACACTACAATCACACTAATACACAAAATAAACAAGTGTGAGACATTTTAAAAGGTACGACCCCTATTTATTGTTACATATTGGCTTCCATCGCGGGGCTTAAACCAGGCGGACGTTATTTATTGTTACATATTGGCTTCCATCGCGGGGCTTAAACCAGGCGGACATTATTTATTGTTACAATATCTATAAAAAGGTAAACTGATACACACGGAAATACCTGAAATATGACGAAACCTACTTGTGAGTGTAACTCCTTAAAACAAGTGAAGAAACTAAAAAAAAAAAACCGGTAGTAGATTTAAGAAATAGAAATAAGGTAGATTTATGTATTTGTGTATTTTATGTGTTGTATATGTATTGGATTTTAAGTATTTTGTATAGTATGTAAGATAATCTATTGATGGATCGAAATAACCTGGTGGAGAGAAATTTCAACACTAAGTTCCATGCCAAATATAATTGTATTTCATAGATATCCTTTAATAAACTAACGCCACCCTGTCGATCTCTTTTAAGTGGAGGAGGATGTGACAATTTAAAGGCAATTTAAATAGCACAAATTAATTTTTGTTGTTCTTATAACAAGTGAGAGTATAATCCACCCTCCCTCTGTACCTAGATACCTGTATCAACTTGCAAAAAAGCTAGTACGAACACGCAAAGTACACTGTTATTAAGCGAAAACTAATAATCCTTCTATTTACATAAAAGACGTAATAATAATAAATGAAATATCTAACTCCTAACTAAGAAAAGGTAGGATAATTTATAGTAGTTAATTAATGGACAATTAATAATAATAAAGTACGAACTACTTTTCTCTCGGCGTGTAAACTGCGCCCGCTTCCATAATCACTACCCCTAAACTAACGCCAGTCGACGTAGAATCTCTGACATGTAAGCAGCTCGAAAATGTGTCGTGAAGTTAAACTTACATTTATGTCGCTAAAACCGATGTAACAAGAAGTTAGTGCTTCTCATTTAATTAATACACATGTAGCGAAAGCGAAATGAAGCTTAAAAACTAGTAATGTAGTTCAGATATTGAAAAATTCTATTAATAAATAAAAACTTAGCCGACACATCTCTTTATGAAAAGTAAGTGGTAAGATATGTTCCATACCATGTAAAAAGTAACATCAGTGCTGTTAAAATAAAAAGGAATTAAATGTGAAAAGTGAACACCAACGCTAGGAGAGAAGTTATGACAACAACTGTACGAACTCCCAGTAGCAGAATCCCAGCATCATGACCTAGACCACAATTCAGAAACAACCAACTAAATGGAGGATCCAGACGGACAACAAACTACATCCAGGAAGACCTACTGAAGAGGATCATTTGACCGCCAGCCGCAGACTCACGTTATACTCAGGTGACACTAAACCATAACTTCTGTGCATTCATTGTTTTAACAACCTCAACAAAAAGAACAGTAAAGTTTCTTGTAAAGACTTTTAGATCACATAAATATTAGCATATTAATGTTTGTAGTTTCTGTAATGCTATAGTAATAACCTGATGAAGCTTAAAGGTAAAGTTAATATGAAATTACATCAGAATATTCTTCAAATAGTTTGGATGATGTTAGAGTATGTTAGAATATTATAAAGTTAGAACCCGGATCCGTGGTAATCAAAGTAATACACAGCTGTATGATCTTGAGATGCTAAGAGTAACAATTTAAAGAGTATTTGATGCAGAATCTATAAGAATTTTCTTTTAAAAGTAAAGTAAAAACAAAAGATGACCATTAAAGCTATTATGTTTATATCCGTAGTTAAGATACAAGAATAAAGAGATGTTTTCGCTAATATTCACAGAGTGAATAAATTTATGTAACCTTGGACAAATTCCTGCTATATACATTGTCATAATTTGTTGGTAAGTAATTTTTACTAATTATGGCAGCTAGGTTAATTAACAGCAAACAATTATACTGGTTCCCTATGTTATAATGTCTTAACAGGAGAGACGTTATAGTATCGTTGTAATATATATATATATATATATATATATATATATATATTATAACGGAACCAAATATTAACTATTTGGGGTTATATGTTTACCGCATGCTGAAACCATATTTAAATAAAAATTAACAGTTAAAACTCCATTTGAATGTAGCGCATTGAAAATAATGCTGTGTAAAGCAACGCACACGTGGTCGTTATGTAATCAGTTCGCTGTACAAGGAAGCGACCACACCCAAACTGTTAATTATTAATATCTCGGAAACTAATAAATAAAGGCGAAATCCAATATAGCCAAAATGTTTGCCGAGATATTAATAATGACGTGTGCAAATTTGATGCAATATAATTAACAAATGTAAGAGTTAATTAAAATAATTAAATAACTTCTGTTAAAATAGAGTTACAGTGAAGAGATTTTAGTATATTGTAAAGATAATAATTTGTGACAGATTGTATATTTTAGATTTCACACAACTTGATTTGCAACCAAGTTATCGCAAAATTAAGTAAGTACAGGATATCCTTAGCGGCAAAGTGGTTCCGGCGGATAATTAAATATTAGATAATAATTCTATTCTCCGTCTGTGGGAACCAGGCTTCATTCTCACGGACTAAGGGAATTCTAAATTTTATGTGGTAGGGAGAGTGTTTCGACCAATGAAATCATTTCATGCAGCCCCGGCCAGTGCGATGTTTTCTGGTGGAAAAATTCACTCTTCTGTCAGTACTCACGAAGTTAAGACGTAGTCCTTCGATCGTCTAGTAGCCAAAGTGGTGAAGATCAACAAGAAGACTCTACGCGGTCAACACACACGCAATTACGAACACACTAACTACAGATCACCTGTATAGCTCGTAATTGTTGTGTAAAGGCGAGATACTCTTCAGGACATCAACTAAGCTTATTGTGTACTACCAGTTAGTCATAAGCACGCAAGAGATCCACCCGACTTCAAGACCAGACTTCAAGAATACAGCAGAGAGGCCGTCTAAATCATTGGTTAACAGCTGACGAGCAGAGCGACCGCCCGAACGAAGCACACACACACCCACACTGACGTGCAACGTGCAAATCGACGGAGAACAGGAAGCAGTTCCAGCAGACAACAGCAGACGTTAAAATATTCACAAACAGCAGGGAAGCAGAGTGTTGCCGAATTTTGAACTCCACGACCGAATCCAGCAGTTCTAAGCAGATTACTTTCTCTAACCAAGGACTCGAATCGACGAGGGACAAATCGGGACGACATCCTCTTCAGTAACAGGAAAGCAAAATCCACTTATTTATTTTTCAGATCAAATTTTCTATTTTTCAATTAAAACATTGTAATTCAAATAATTCAGGTGCCAAACAAAAAGCAAAGACTCTAGTAATTAAAAAGTAAATTCGTTGTGATAATCTGTATAGCAGTTTAAGGCTTTAGTAAGTTATAGTTAAGAAATAGAAGTAGTATAAAAGCGCTATACAAATCTTAACTGACAATCTAATCTTAGATCATACTGCAGTAGATCAGAAGTAGAATCACTAGAAATGAAATAACGTGAACTAGACTGTCACGTCTAATTTATTTTAACTAATTATGCAAATTAATTTTAGAGTTTTATATTTTGTTTCATGAACACTTAGATTCAAATTAATTAAATAAATTTAATTAAATTCAAATCAATTAATAAAGTCAAATTTAAATTGCAATTAACTCGCAAAGAACGAGTTCAGTTTTTTTTTTTAACTATTAGACAATCGAAAAACATCGATTCATTGTATAGACTATAAGAAAATTCATAACATTATAACCATTCTATTCTTGTGTGTTGTTGGTGTAATAAACAACGTTTTATTACCCCATATAACAGTGTTTTATTGTTGTACGATAAAGCCTACCAGTCTCACAAAACTCTCCCCCTTTAAAGTAACTTACTTTGTGTGTTGTTGTAAAAATTTGAGATTACTAGCTTGCGAACTTCAAATCCAAAATCCACACGCCCTAGTCGGAAGAATCTGCAAGATCAGACAGCAGGTGGGTACTCACACACAACATTACATTACAATAACGCATAGTAGTAGTGTAGTTATAATATATATATATACACACATCTTGACACTATCACCATATTCTTATACACACCAGTTGCCCAGGAAAAATTAAGCTCTAATACTTCGCGACTTATTCTGGCTCAATTTTTGTAACAGCCCATGAAAAAGAACCTGTTCACACAAGAAGATTTAGAAAATAACTACCCCATACTTATTTATCAATGAGTTAAGCATAACGTTGTTAATGACATTTTATCTTCATAAGAAACAGTTAATAAAACTGATCAAGTAACAGTTTTAAATTTCCTTGCTAATCAATCACAGCAAAAGGCAAGTGGTCTTCTATAAAATACAGCATAGTAAAGGAGATATTTAAACAGGTAGATTCTTTAACGCAGTTAATTAAACAATTCACTATATGTCCACCGGACATGTTACAACAGACAGTTAGTCATTGAACATCTGAAGTTACTGTTTATGAAGATGTCTTTCATTTCATGCTTTAAATCCAATAAGTTGCTGTGTTTGTGGATTAAAATATAAGGAATAGTCCCACCTGTGTTTAGAAGATTACGTGTTACTCAGAAGCGCGACGATGTTGACTATGGTGCAACAACTGGTGTATCTGAAATCCTGGTGCTTCATTTCATCCTTAGGGCAGTCGTTTTAGGCTGGCAGTGTGGGGATTTCTGGAGGTCTGATGGCGTAGGGGTGTTGTTGTGATATTCTGTAGATGAAGACTGATGGCCTGTCTCCATCCTCATTGTCCCTTTCTCCTCCCAGCTATGCGGGAAACCCTGAATCTCTTTAACTGATCACCAACTCATTTCAAAAGATGAATCTCAATTAATGATGCCACCAGACCAGTGTCCCGCTTGAGTGCAAAACTAGAAATGAGGCGGAACGTCGGTTCCTGCCGGCCCACCACAAGGGCAGAAAAGTTGTACAAAACAGCTGATGTAGCACGGCGAACTAGATCATGCAGTCATAACTCTCGCTACATAACGGTCAAGGTCGAGCGATATAGTCAAGCAGTGGCCTTGGCCGCGCATAACCCTTAGTACTGATATACAGTCGGCATTGTCGCCATGAAATATGGCTGGGTAATTTAATCTTTAAATTACAACGGCACACCATATACTTGTAAACCAAGACTCACTCAAAGACAATAATTAACGAAGTAAAAAGAGAGACAATTCAATTCAAATATGAATTAATAATTTTTATTAATGTAAATATTCTTTGTATAATAATTAATGTAATGTTTAAGAATGTTTAATAATTTTGATCAGTAACTTTGAAGCTATAATTTGGAATCTATAATTTTTGATATTTAAATTGATAAAGTAATTAGAGAATTTTCATTAGAAAGCAATGCATATGCAGTAAATTCAAAAGAGATTAGATAATTAGAAAAAAATTAGATAATCTAATCAGTATCATACTAATGAGCAAGCTGAGAGCAATATTAGATAATTATAAAGATGTATTAGAATATAAGGTTGTATAATAAGTCTATATGTAATATGAGAGTATCAATTATATGTAATGATGAGTACATATATTACATACATATATATTTCACAACAAAATTAAGAATTTTTATTTAATAAATATCTAATGATTTTAAATAATTTTATGATGTTATTTATTATGATTACACGCTCATTAAATATATAAAATTAGAGTACTGTAAAAGTTGTATAAATGTCGCCCAAGAACGTGTGGCCTGACCATGTCATTTAACGATTTTATAAGATTTTAAAGTTAAATGTATGCTCTAAAAAAGTGTGTTAAATGCAAAGATATATTATATGTAATAACTAATAGTATAGTAAATATTATTTGAATGTTATTTCAAATTGTTGTGTATTATAATAACACAACTGGCGCTCAACAGGTAATTATTGTAAAATGAAAGTGTAATTGTAATGGTAATATAATAATAACAGTAATAATAATAATCAAAACAATAAATAAAAAGTAGTATAACCGGGATCACCATAATAATTATTTTTAAATATAATATAAATAAAAATAATTCAACATGGCAGTACCAGGAAGTATTAGTATGGAGGCAATCGTAAATGTGATGCGAGCCTTGATGGACGAATATGGTATAAAACAAGAAAATGTATGTGCTAGACTAGATGAATACATAGAAGAGTTAAAACCAGATAAAGTACAATTAAGAGAAACATTAAAAGAATATAATGCAAAACTAAGAGAAGGAATAAAAGGAGAATTAGAACATGATATAATAGATAATACTACACAATTAGTAGATACAATTATAGATACTAATACATGCATAGATGCACATGAAAATAATGTTGAACCAGCACTTTATGAGCACGCGACTAAAATCGAAGATAAGCTAGAAGAAACGGTGATAATTAATAAGGACGATTGTAGTGAAATAATTAATACTAAAGATGAGTATAAAATGAAATCAAAACAATTGTACCTCGTTTACAAGAATATCCAATTCGCTATTTACACACAAAGTATTAAAACAATTGAAGAATTAATACTTGTAAAACAATCAAAGCACATCACTCGCGACGAGAGCACACAACACAATATCAACCGAATGATAATCACAATAATTATAATTATAAACACTACAGTGATTATTATTATACAACAAGGTGACATGCGAAAAAGCGCTCAGCTGTGAATGTAACACACACACACACACACCAACAACGCAGAGCGTGGAATGCATTCGGCAAGACAGCAGTGGAGAGAGAGGGGTGAAGAGAGAATGCGTTTGGCCGTCTCCACGAAGAAAAAAATTCTCACCGTATGAACAAGTGGTTTACACGGTCAAAGCAAACAATAACAAGGAAGGAATGCAAAGCGGAAATTGCTGTACAATTCGGCTACTCAACGACAAAGGTACAATGCGTATTTCCTGTCAACGGACAAAGCATTGTTTATCTTAGAGAAGGGTGTGAATTAGGGAGCACACAATGCTCGACTGTAAATAAAAATTATTTTAAAATACTACGATTTTATTTATTAATAATATGCGAAATAATATGTGAATAATATGTTAATAATAAGATGTAAATACATCAAGAATTATAATTTCTACAGAAATATAATGTAATGAACTCTTGTGTAATCAAATGAATTTAGCCAGAAGAATGTGAGGAGATCTACAAATAAAGAAGAACATAGTACGTTACAGAAGAATGTGAAGAGATCTACGATAAAGAAAATAATGAAGTATGTCTATTACCTATTCAATTTGAAGCTAGCAATGAAGTAAGAAGAATGCTACAAAATTTAGCAGAAGAATAGAATCAAGATGTTACCTTAAGAAATCTAAAAAAATCAATCTCACCTACCAGCTCAATATAAGCTACATAACAACATTCTTTTCAAATTAATAAGACATGATTGGAAAGTTGTGTTGACAAACGAGATGTTATTTAAATTGATAACACCAACTCATGAGAGCTTACCTCATGCATCGGCATTAAAATGTTATTTATCCCTTAGAGAAGATTTTACTATCAACAACATGTGGAGAAAAATTAAAAATGAATTGAAGAAATGTTATGATTGCCAGACTGCTAAGCAACCTAATCTTCACACATATGTGGAAATGCAAAGTATACAGAAGGAAGCAAAGGGGGAGTTAATTGCAGTAGACTTCTTAGGACCTTTACCACGATCAAGTCGGGGGGTTAAACACATACTAGTCTGTATAGACGTGTTTTCTTAGGCAGTTCATCTGTATCCTATTATGCGACCCACAACGAAAGCTGTCCTAAAAATTCTGTTACAAAAATATATATTGCAATACATGGTAAGATGAAGAGTGATCAAGGAGTGCAATTTCAAAGTGAGGTATGGAATAGAATATTAAGAGAAAATGGAATACAACCCATACTCACATCCATCAGACATCCACAGGGAAATTTAGCCGAGAGAGTGAACAAAGAATTGGGTAAGTACCTACGAATCTACTGCCATAACCAACATAATAAATGGGCAGAGTATTTACCATTATTTGAGAAAGCTATTAATGAGAATTATAGCAAAGCAACGAGCTACACACCAATAGAGATTGAACAAGATTGTCAGCCCAACAGATTTTGGAAAAGGTATGTTCACAAACCTGATAATCAGAACTTACCAATACCATTAAGCATTAAGATTGCACATGCGAAACAAAGAATAATGGAAAAAGGTAATAAGAGAATAGAACGATTCAACAGAACTCACAAGTTGCAGAAGTTTAATGTTGGAGAGAAGGTATTATTAAAGACCAATCCAGTCGGAAAGCGTATTGATAATACTGCGAAAAAATTCTTCAGTTTATATGATAGACCTTACACTTTGCTAAGACAAATTGGCAAACAGACTTTCATTGTGTATGATGACACAAGACAGAAAGAATTGGGCAAGTATCATGCCAGCTCTTTAAGAAAATTTTATGAATAAATAACTAGGTCACTGTAATAAAGTTAAAGCAGAATGTATATTAAAGTTGATACTACGAGCCACACTCCAAGTCAACAAGCATGGGAGAGGAATAATTGTTCAGCCCACCACGTAAGGATAAATTGAATAATAGTCTATTCATTATTATTTGAGCATAATGTAAATAAATGTGTTTGTAAAAATGTACTATACTATTTGTCTAATGTAAAAGTGGAAAACAATTTAATAAACCTGTTTATTAAATTTTTTTTATTAAGCAGTGAAATAATGCAACATTACAAATGTATAGGGTACTGTGCATTGCACAAAGTAATTTAAATAATTAATTAAAATAAATAAATAATTCATATTGTTAATAATAATAGTTCAGCTTGCAATATGAACAACCAAACTTTCATGTTGGAACAGGTGGATCATGCCAGCTGCTCTGTCTGTGTGTACACACATTGTTAGATGTGTGCGTGAGACCTGTCCATTCCTGAAAAGTGTCAACCCTTAAGGAACACTATCAGTTATTTGAATTTATTTAATTTGTAAAGATTGCGTGCATAATAGCACAAAACCAAATACACCAAAATGTGTATAAAAATAAGACGCATATGTGTATAAAAAATAGTGTAAAAAGGATAAAAAGTGTAATTACAAGAAAATAAAAATAAATAGAACTTATGTTAATTAAGATAAAGAAAAATGGCTTGTACATGGTGAACACATAAAAATTACTGACAGAATGAATATCTGGTAATGTGCAAAAGACAAATCGCGAAGACGAGTGAATTTAGTGTGACATGAATCGTGTGGGGGAAGTGACGCCTTCGACAGACTTTGACATGAAAAATATTGTCAAAACATGATTTTAGCGCCCTGGGTATAAATACAGGAGACGCGCTAACATCATTCTCTTTCTCGATCAACCATAGTCGCAGCCGGAGGCTTTGCTTCATGAATACAACTCTTTCTCGGTCAACCATAGACACAGCCGGAGGCTCTGCTTGGCAACTACAACTCTTTTCTTGATCGACTACTGTGGCAGCCAGAGACTCTGCTTAGAGACAACAACGTTTATATCTTGACCACAGCAGCAGTCAGGGACTTCATGACTACTCATCATTTCGTGTGAGCACCTGCAACCTGAGGCCATGACGGGAGATGAGGGAGCAGCCAAGTACATGCAGTAGAATCCAGTGTACGTGAATCCGATGGACGAAGGACCAGGACTCAGGACTCCAGGATGACAAAGGAACATCCAGTATCAAGGACCTAGGACCGAAGAGGACACGCTGCCGATTTACCACAACAATAAGGTGACAAAAAACCATGTACTTGTAAACCGAGACTCACTCAAAGACAATAATGAACGGAGTAAAAAGAGAGACAATTCAATTCAAATATGAATTAATAATTTTTATTAATGTAAATATTCTTTGTATAATAATTAATGTAATGTTTAAGAATGTTTAACTATAATTTTGATCAGTAACTTAGAAGCTATAATTTGGAATCTATAATTTTTGATATTTAAATTGATAAAGTAATTAGTGAATTTTTATTAGAAAGCAATGCATATGCAGTAAATTCAAAAGAGATTAGATCATTAGAAAAATTAGATAATCTAATCAGTACCGTATGGTAATATTAGATAATTATAAAGATGTATTAGAATATAAGGTTGTATAATATGTCTATATGTAATATGAGAGTATCAATTATATGTGTGTTAAGACTACACACACATGCAAATAATAATGATTTTAATTCGCAACAAAAATAAGAATTTTTATTTAATAAATATTTAATTGATTTTAAACCAAATTACATAGCGTTATTATTATTACGATTACACCTATCATAATATACACACACGAATTTAATGTGTTGTAGTGTTGTAAAGATTCATCGCCCAAGAAGTTGGGGATTCACACATTAAATATAGTGTTATAAATGGCTTCCAAAAATGTGGGGCTAACACATTAAACTCATTAAAAGTGTTGTAATATATATAAATGGAAAATGTGTAGGATGTGTATGGTGTTGTGATCTTGGTTGTACTGTGGAGGGACTCGATAAAACGCTTGTCAATTAAATTAAATTTGAGTCACTTGTTTATCTTATTTCATCTTTAAACAAGTGCAAGTGTTTTTATGGATTTTTTCAATTAACACTGTGGTGGTGTTGTAGGTCACATAATCAGTATTTACAGTTATACTTACACTGTCAAATGGTGGAAGAGGAGTTCTAGGGTGGAAGTTCTTTACATCTAGGGATGTACTCAACACTCTTGTGCAAAGACACATGCTTCACAAATACATAACCGGGGGTCATTCACTGTACAAATTTTAGATGTACAAATGTTCTTTTAAATTTGAACAGGGTGCCAACTGTATCTGCCACCCAAATAATTGCAGTTGCGAATTTTTCATATTCCATGCAGAGGGAAGAAACAAACAAAGACAAAATAAAACAAGCAGTAAGGAAATTATTTTGTGCATTACCGTTGCTAAGGCAATTGATTTTCTTTCACCGACCGTTTGGACACCTTGACTTTTAACTGTAGCCCTTGGCCTCGGCTGGTGCATCATATGACTAGGAGCAGGTGTATAGACATCCTCCTTAACACCAATGTCGTTAATAAAATTAACTAAATGATAATTCTCTTGGTATATTGCCATTTGTAAAGTATAATTTGTACTTCCACCAGCATGTGTAATTAATAAGAAATTATAGTAAATCTAATCTAACAACTTATACTTTACAGCTAGCTATTGTTTTTATTCAAGACCTGTAGAATGAGTGAAAGAAACGATCCTGAGCATCTTATCTCTCTCGTCACAAATTTGTATGCTGATTCTAGAGCAGTAATTAGACTGGGTGGGACAATGACTAGTCATTTTGAACCTTCCAAAGGAGTCAGGCATGGATGTGTTCCATTTCCAGCTCTGTTTAATATCTACGGAGAGCATAAAATAAGATGGTTGTTTAGGTAAGAGAGTAAAATTTAAATGGTTGGGAGCAGTGGAATCTATTGTAGTGGGAGGAGAAGAAATTATCAATCTGAGATTTGCGGAACATGAATAAGAGATCATCCATTATATGCTACCAAAGAATACTTTAGTTCTTTAGATCTTTGGATATATTGTTCAGCGTCAGAGAAATAATCTGGAACAAACTATCATCCTGGGAAAAATAGGACAACAATCTTCTGGAAAATATTCAAGATGGGTGCTGAACCAAATAGAGGAGGTAATAGGCTGTATGCTAGAACAATATAAGGGGGGGGGTTAAAAAATTTGATGTCAATACACCAAATTATTCAAAATTTATTTGAGGGACCTTTAAGACTCCTATCAGAATTTATGTTACAATCTTCAAAGTGGCTGAATAACATCCAGAAATCAATCCCATTAAAGTAAACAGTAACAACACAATAAAAATAGTCCTAATAAAGCATTGTTTACAAGATATTTATTGACATTTTACATTTAAAAATGATAACTACCATTTTAATAGGAAAAAAATAAATGAAGAAAACTTTATACATAAAAAAACATGCATTGTATTAAAATGTTTTAGAGTTTAAAGTCTATTCACCTTAACACTTTTGCTGCGGATGGTCCTCACCTGAGGCCCTGCTGTATGTAGCCACTTACGGGAGGGCATCAGGTGAGGACCGCTCTAACTTTTCTCCTTGTTGGGTTTGAACGACTCGTACGTAGTGGGGATTGCTTATTTCTATTCCCGTCACTGACAGCTGAATCAGTAGGCTTCTAGCTTTTGAACAATGCATTTCGTTTGTAAATCCATTTACTAGTTTTTTGTACTTATTTTTAAATTGCAAAGGGGTTTTTCACTATTTCTTTTAATTAATAATTCTATATTACATTATTTAATACACTTTAACATTATTTACTTCAGTTTCATATATTTTTTTTGCCGATCTGTAGAGAAACAGAGATTTATGTTAACATTTTTTTTCCAAACGTAGCGTATTTAGATTAAATTTTGTAAATAGTTAGGTTGGACAAAAACGTAGCGTATTTAGATTAAGTTTTGTAAATAGTTAAGTAAAGTTTTTAGTAATAGTTAGGGATATTGTAACGCAACATAGTTGAGGTTCCCCAACGTTACATAAAAAATTGAATGTAATATGGTCAAGGACCATACCCTGACTTAAGGTTGTTCAATAGGTCATGTGCTCGAGAAGTAACTCAAACCAGAAGGAGGCAATGACTAGTATTAAATGTATAAAAGCCAGACTAAGGAATGATTGAATGTTATGAATTGTTTGTTTTGTACTGTGGCATGTTCAGGTCACAGAGTATTTTATATTGTATGTTGAATATACTAAAAATGAAATAATGTTATTTGATAATAATACTTCACCAATAATTATGTTTATGTTTATATTAGATTTGTATTTATATAACCCAGTATAGTTACCAATGTTAGGTACTGTACTAAGTTATCAGTATTGTATAATGTTGAAAAATACTGTTGTTCTAATTAATGTTTATAAACTGGATCAGGAGTGTGACCAGTGTTTTAAATCTAACAAGTAGTTCTGACAATTATGTCATAAATTAATAAAGGGTTCCAGAACCAGTTAATTAATATAAAAACAAATAACCACCAGTAAATTAAAATTCATGTAATTAACTATGTAACCAATAATTAATTGTACAGTAGGTCAGGTAAAAAGAAAATTAAGTTAAAAACCAAATAATGTTATAATGGTTGTAAATGAATCTATAGGCCTAAATTCCATATTAGTGAAAGGAAATTAATACCTTTTTAGTAAACCCAGTCCAACGAAACTCTAGTAAAACATTTACTGTTTAGTAAGGAAGGTTAGGGGAAAGTTTTATGTGATTCAAGATTAATCCAAGCATGGAGTATTTTATTGGAAAGAAGTAGTAATATTCTATAATGCCGGCTCAAGGATATATAGAGAACGTGGTTGTTAAGGCAACTGATATATAATAAGTTGTTGATTTTGAATAGATGGTTCTGATTGTTACAAGCTATTAGATTAAAATGAACCGATATAAAAATATATGAATAAATATAAAGGAAAGATATGTCCAAACTGATAAAGCCTTTTTTGTAAAACAATTATATTTGAACGCTAATGAATCGTACAAATTAAATAACACTCTAAATTATCAATGAGTAAAATAAAAAAGAATTGAAAGCTTCTCACCTCAATCACTAAATAATTCCGCTGAATTTGGTATCAAACCAATTCATGCTATAAATTGAAGACCAGTAAAGAGTTAAAGTCTGAATTAACGGAAATATTTGGAAATACAGAAGACTCGGTTGACGAAATAACCTTCATTGACAGCGTAAGCTGAGATCCTAATTCCAGTTCATTGGGACCAAGAATTGTGAAGTCGCAAAAGAAGAATCGAAGCACAAGAGTTCCTGTGGGATTACCATCATCAATTCATTGAAAACCAGAGCAGTTTTACTGGGTGAAGACGATATAAACTGGATTTTGACCGCTGTTGACAAACATTCACCGCCTAACGAAGCTTTCGTCGTTTGGGTAAAAAACAAATTATTTTCATATCATTGTATTTTAAGTAAATAATTTTATTCTTTTTGTAAATTGAACAACCTTAATTATGCGTTTTACCTGGCCTTACTAATGGTTCAAAGAACTACACGAACCCTGGTATAAGAATTAATTGTCATTATTTTCAAATATATATGTTTTTAGAGTTTGAATAATTAAGAATCGATATATGTTGGGATAGTCGATTGGATCGTCTTATTGTTTGTCTGAGACAACGTAACTTGTTAAATACCAGAGAAAAATAAATAAAGTACATTGGTTGTATTAGATAACGTTTTAATCATTGCAGAGAAAATACTATATGTAGTTGGTGTAATAATTTATTAACAGATTGATACAAAAACTCCGAATAACTAACCTATAAGTATACTTATTTCTAATAACAGCGCTCCAAGTTTGCAGCTGGTGGGACGGGAGATTGCTGAACTAACTGGTTTTTTAATACTAAATTTGAACAAAATTTTGATCGTTGAGGGACTAGGGTTGAAACAAATACCACTTACATTCAGTAAATACTCCATATATATTGCTCATATTAAACAACCACTGAGAACTAAATTAAGTCTATAGAATAATACCATTATAAATTCAGGAACATAATTCTAATTTTGTGGACTTAATAATCTATGTTCTGAGGGTTTCACCGGTCACAACCAAAAGGTATATTAATTAATAATATATTAATTAAACCAGGTAACAGCAGTTTAATAGTTACGGATCACCACCTACAACGTATTACTTGGCGTTTGTTACACCGGAGTCTCTTATAACTAATTACACTAATAGACAAGATTTCTTTACAATTTGACGTCTCCAGCTGGTATCATACAATATAACATACGTCCTCACATAATTAACAAGCAGTTCGTTACTAAATTGATTACAACAGTGGGGTTTGAATAAGACGGACATTTTCGCTAGTACCGGCACATATTGGTTTTATTACAAATTGGCCAGCCCAACAGTGGGGCTTTAAGGAGAGGATATTATATATTTTATTACAAATTGACGCTCGCAACGTGGGGCATCATCGTCGCATCTTAACACCTAATCTATATATATTCTTTAACAAATTGGCGCCCAACGTGGGGCTTATTTAAACACGTACTCAACACATTCTATTTTATATTATTACAAATTGGCCAGCCCAACAGTGGGGCTTTAAGGAGAGGATATTATATATATTATTACAAATTGACGCTCGCAACGTGGGGCATCATCGTCGCATCTTAACACCTTAGATATTATAATTATTACAAATTGGCGCCCAACGTGGGGCTTTAGTTAAGTAAAAACTCATATTATTTGTTACTTAACTTGAGCAGGCAACCATTAGAGGTACAGGAATGCATACGAGAGCTGTTACGAAAAGAATGGAGAAGGAACAAGAGACAGAAGAAGATAGGAGGGAAGAAGAAACAGAGGCAGGTACAGATATTGAAATGGAACAACAGGCGAGCAATACAGAGGATACCCAAGGGGACCAACCAGATAAGGAGGAAGCCAGAGGAGGATTAAATTGGGAAAAATTAATGGAATTAATGAGTAGTATGAAGGAGGATATAAAACAAACTAATGAGAGTTTAAGACAAACTAACGAAAAATTTAAGGAAACTAATGAGAGTTTAAGACAAATCAAAGAAGATAATAGACAAACTAATGAAAAAATAGACAGTATAAACGAAAGGTCAGAAAAGCTGGAAAATAAAATAGACAGTATTAAGGAAAGTACTAGTGAACTTTTGAGACAAACCATAAATGAAAATAATGAACAGTTGAAGGCCGATTTTAGACAAATCAATGAGAAGCTGGAAAATAAAATAGACAGTATTAATGAGAACTCAAGAAAACAAAACGAAATTTTGAGCGAAAATTTAATCAAGCAAATGAATAAAAGGTTTGACAGGAATGATGAGAGTTTGAGGCAGATTCTGGAGAATACCAAACGAATGGATGAGAAAATTGAAAACCATAATAAGGAGTTGCGGCAAATCATCAATGAACAAGGCCTAGCATTGAGGGAAGTCATCAATGGAAGTATTATAATTGTCAATGAAACACGGAGCAAAGGAGTTGATAGCTATGAAGTGGAGGTAAGACAGCAAATAAATGAAATTAAGGTGGATCTGGAAAAGACAGATGAACCCATCATGCAACTCAGAGTAGAAGTAGAGACCAAAATTACTCAAATAGGAAACATACAAGCGAAGACCCAAGAAAAATTTGACAAGATACCAATTGATAGAACCGGAAGAATAGAACGGGTTCACGATGAAATGAAGATAGTGAGAATAAGACAAATGTGTAAAAGGAAATTAATAAATACACGGGAAGAATTGGAAATGATGAAAAGGGGATTGGTTCAGCTACATAATAGACCAATTACGGAAAACAGAGAAGTAAGGCAAGTGAGAAACTTTAAACGAACCACACTTGAATTCCCAGATGGACTAGAAGGACCAAAAAGGCCAAAACTAACTAAGGAGCATGGAGGACTTATGGAATTTATGTATGAACCATCAGAACCATTAAGAGACAGTACAGAAGAATCAGTTCAAAGGATAATGATGAGCTTGACTATAAATGACAATTTTATAGTGACAAGAGGCAAGAACTGTACAATAATGAGATATGTCACAAGGACAGAAATAACTCTATACACTAGAGAGACCCGAACAACCAGTATAGAGGAAATAATGGACCACGGTTAAACAGATTCCAAACAGAATATAATGAAAAGGGACGGATTTTATGGATACAGGACCAAGCAACCCATTGTAAATAAAAACCCAAAATTCCAAAGAAACTGTAAGAACAACTTACTCAATAATTATTCAGAAACAGTATGATTTAAAATGAAGAGAATAAATACCCCAAAATTCAAAAAATGAAGTAAGCTCAACTTACAAACAAGTATCTAAGAAAACAATTTATGAGGTATATAAGAAAGAGAATTTTGAAAATAAAAACAACCAAATTCGGAAAATAAGTAATAACACCTTACTGTAATTCAGAAGAAATTACTTTAAACTAATATGAAAAAAAAATAACACTGATTAAACCTAATAAAAATCATCAAAACCAAAAGACGAAATGAGTTTATCTGATGTAATATAATAGTGAGAAATGTAATTTAGAATGTAAAAGGAATAATAATGATTGTGCCAGAAGAATATAACTACATGATGTAATGTATAGTACTAACCAAAATCTCATAACCAGCTGTATTGATCATAAAGGAATATGAGCCAATGAAGATAAGAGAATGAAGAAGCCAAAATGGAACCGTCAAAAGGATCACAAGAAAAGAAAAAAAAAACAAATGGTTAAGAATTATCCGTAAAAAACCAATTAATAAATGTCAATAAAATAGCCAAGTATTGGAGAGGAAAAGTGTATAATAGAAGGAAGAATTAATATGAAGAAATAATATGATCTGAGTTAAAGTACAGTGAATAATCCCTAGAGTATTATTATTATTATTATTATTATTATTTATTATTTTATCGAAGGTCACATGATGACTACCTTACGAGCTTTATTAATGAAGGTTGACTGTAGAATATTCCAGCAATCATTTAACTGGGCAGAGATGATGTTCCTCTGATCCCAGAAAGTATGTAACGGACGACGGTAATTGGTTAGCCGATAGAGCACCACCGATTCGATTCCAGTTATAATGTTAGGGAGGTTTAGGAAAATTAAATATTAGAGGGAAAACTCACAAATAAATATAGAGAATTAAATAAAACCAGATCCAAAATGTATAATTAATAAAGAATGTCACAAGAATGATTATAGAAATAAGATTTAAACTTGGGAAATAATTGATTTTAAGAAGGAACGAAGAAATGATAATAAAATAACGGATAATTATGAAATATAAAAGTACTATAAATAGGAAACCAATTGGCCAGATACAAATTAGAAGTTTATTTCTTGCTAAACTTTGTTTATACCAAAATAAACTTATTTTGAAGGGGGGGTGTTATGTAACGCAACATAGTTGAGGTTCCCCAACGTTACATAAAAAATTGAATGTAATATGGTCAAGGACCATACCCTGACTTAAGGTTGTTCAATAGGTCATGTGCTCGAGAAGTAACTCAAACCAGAAGGAGGCAATGACTAGTATTAAATGTATAAAAGCCAGACTAAGGAATGATTGAATGTTATGAATTGTTTGTTTTGTACTGTGGCATGTTCAGGTCACAGAGTATTTTATATTGTATGTTGAATATACTAAAAATGAAATAATGTTATTTGATAATAATACTTCACCAATAATTATGTTTATGTTTATATTAGATTTGTATTTATATAACCCAGTATAGTTACCAATGTTAGGTACTGTACTAAGTTATCAGTATTGTATAATGTTGAAAAATACTGTTGTTCTAATTAATGTTTATAAACTGGATCAGGAGTGTGACCAGTGTTTTAAATCTAACAAGTAGTTCTGACAATTATGTCATAAATTAATAAAGGGTTCCAGAACCAGTTAATTAATATAAAAACAAATAACCACCAGTAAATTAAAATTCATGTAATTAACTATGTAACCAATAATTAATTGTACAGTAGGTCAGGTAAAAAGAAAATTAAGTTAAAAACCAAATAATGTTATAATGGTTGTAAATGAATCTATAGGCCTAAATTCCATATTAGTGAAAGGAAATTAATACCTTTTTAGTAAACCCAGTCCAACGAAACTCTAGTAAAACATTTACTGTTTAGTAAGGAAGGTTAGGGGAAAGTTTTATGTGATTCAAGATTAATCCAAGCATGGAGTATTTTATTGGAAAGAAGTAGTAATATTCTATAATGCCGGCTCAAGGATATATAGAGAACGTGGTTGTTAAGGCAACTGATATATAATAAGTTGTTGATTTTGAATAGATGGTTCTGATTGTTACAAGCTATTAGATTAAAATGAACCGATATAAAAATATATGAATAAATATAAAGGAAAGATATGTCCAAACTGATAAAGCCTTTTTTGTAAAACAATTATATTTGAACGCTAATGAATCGTACAAATTAAATAACACTCTAAATTATCAATGAGTAAAATAAAAAAGAATTGAAAGCTTCTCACCTCAATCACTAAATAATTCCGCTGAATTTGGTATCAAACCAATTCATGCTATAAATTGAATACCAGTAAAGAGTTAAAGTCTGAATTAACGGAAATATTTGGAAATACAGAAGACTCGGTTGACGAAATAACCTTCATTGACAGCGTAAGCTGAGATCCTAATTCCAGTTCATTGGGACCAAGAATTGTGAAGTCGCAAAAGAAGAATCGAAGCACAAGAGTTCCTGTGGGATTACCATCATCAATTCATTGAAAACCAGAGCAGTTTTACTGGGTGAAGACGATATAAACTGGATTTTGACCGCTGTTGACAAACATTCACCGCCTAACGAAGCTTTCGTCGTTTGGGTAAAAAACAAATTATTTTCATATCATTGTATTTTAAGTAAATAATTTTATTCTTTTTGTAAATTGAACAACCTTAATTATGCGTTTTACCTGGCCTTACTAATGGTTCAAAGAACTACACGAACCCTGGTATAAGAATTAATTGTCATTATTTTCAAATATATATGTTTTTAGAGTTTGAATAATTAAGAATCGATATATGTTGGGATAGTCGATTGGATCGTCTTATTGTTTGTCTGAGACAACGTAACTTGTTAAATACCAGAGAAAAATAAATAAAGTACATTGGTTGTATTAGATAACGTTTTAATCATTGCAGAGAAAATACTATATGTAGTTGGTGTAATAATTTATTAACAGATTGATACAAAAACTCCGAATAACTAACCTATAAGTATACTTATTTCTAATAACAGCGCTCCAAGTTTGCAGCTGGTGGGACGGGAGATTGCTGAACTAACTGGTTTTTTAATACTAAATTGAACAAAATTTTGATCGTTGAGGGACTAGGGTTGAAACAAATACCACTTACATTCAGTAAATACTCCATATATATTGCTCATATTAAACAACCACTGAGAACTAAATTAAGTCTATAGAATAATACCATTATAAATTCAGGAACATAATTCTAATTTTGTGGACTTAATAATCTATGTTCTGAGGGTTTCACCGGTCACAACCAAAAGGTATATTAATTAATAATATATTAATTAAACCAGGTAACAGCAGTTTAATAGTTACGGATCGCCACCTACAACGTATTACTTGGCGTTTGTTACACCGGAGTCTCTTATAACTAATTACACTAATAGACAAGATTTCTTTACAATTTGACGTCTCCAGCTGGTATCATACAATATAACATACGTCCTCACATAATTAATAAGCAGTTCGTTACTAAATTGATTACAACAGTGGGGTTTGAATAAGACGGACATTTTCGCTAGTACCGGCACATATTGGTTTTATTACAAATTGGCCAGCCCAACAGTGGGGCTTTAAGGAGAGGATATTATATATTTTATTACAAATTGACGCTCGCAACGTGGGGCATCATCGTCGCATCTTAACACCTAATCTATATATATTCTTTAACAAATTGGCGCCCAACGTGGGGCTTATTTAAACACGTACTCAACACATTCTATTTTATATTATTACAAATTGGCCAGCCCAACAGTGGGGCTTTAAGGAGAGGATATTATATATATTATTACAAATTGACGCTCGCAACGTGGGGCATCATCGTCGCATCTTAACACCTTAGATATTATAATTATTACAATATATTAAATTAATTTTATTTAAATTTCATAATTTTTAATGTTAAATAATAACACAAAAATAAATAGTCGATATATCTTTATAGTTTTACTTTTTTTATTAAAATTAATCTTGAAATTTTTATTAATTGTACAGTTCTTTTTTCTATGTAGCAATACTAAAGTCGTTAACATTTAATAAACAGTGTGATAAAAAATATTTGTTCTCATTTCATTGTAACCTGTTAAAAATGTTATTATTGGTTTTTATTGTAAAGTGCACAAAATGGCAATACTACAAGTGTAACGCAAAATCTGAAGTAAATAAAAGTGTTTTAGAATCAACAAAATATACAAGTTTTAGTGAAAACTCACTAACCGAGTTTTAGTTTGGTTTCAGATTCACACAGCCAAAATGTGAAGGTTGCAGCTTATCTTCTCTAATAGTTGCGAACCAGGAGATAAGCAAAATCACCAGCTACATTGTCATTGTTTTAAGGGTGATCTGACCCTTGGTCATTAGTTTTCTAGTTTGGCAGCTGTCAAGTGTAAATTGAAAGTTATAAGAGATACTTCTTTTCTTCTTATCTTTTATTGTAATGTAGAGTCAAACCCCTACAAAACAATTTGGATATTTATACTATTTTTACTCAGTAGTTAGGATTGTTACATTTGAAATGTTTTCAATGGAACAAAAATCTAAAATTATGAATTAATAAAAATTGTTTACCATTTTATTTGGGAAATTTGTAAAGGTATAATGCGGGTTTAGCATAACAAAACAGTAACCGGGCACTAGCCCCTAGCGGGCAAACTTTACCGCTTACGGATGGGCCTCAGGTGAGGACCTTCTCGTAAATTCACTTCTGGTTGATTTTTTTCCTTCAAACTACTAACAAAACCATACAAAATGATAAATAATACATTGATGTGAAATATTAAAAAAATATATTCACCCATAACTAAGGGATATTCAAAAATTACTGTCCGCAGTGAAAGTGTTAATGTCTATTTTATTAACAACTTCTTCCAGGTCATTGAACTGATTTTCTTATATTTCATATTTTAAACATATATGCAATTGCTGTGTAATAAACTTATTTGTATATTCAAAAAAGAGTTGCATATTATTATACACTATTATACTATATTATATTATATATATATATATATATACAATATTATATATATATATATATATTTTATATTATATTAGCATACACAGCTGAGAACATAACAAAACAGCCTAAAAATTAAGAGATTAACAAAATTCATCATCAAATTTTTTCTAACTCCAGGAGGGTCATGTTTATCCTCCTCTCACCAATAAATACACCCCTTATTGGTAGTAATTATTTTCTATTTCTTTCCTTGAAATCTTACTCAAAATTTTACTTAGCATTCCTGTGTAATTAATTTTAAATAACAGGAGTAGTAATGTCTTTAATTACTGACAAAGTGATTTATGTTCTTTTTAATAAACTAACTGTGAACTAAGGTACTTAATTATTTTAATATCTAAAAATTAATGTAGCTTTTTGAAATACTGATTTGTAACTATAATTTGTAATAATGTCTAAACTATTATTACTATTATTTTCCTATATCCATGTATGTCTTCTGTTTGCCTGAAGATACCCAAGGTTAGTCTTGGTGTGACAATCCTAGAACTGTGAAAAATGTTTAAAAGAGTTAAAAAAAAAATTAGTAGATTATAATGCTGAAACCATAAACACTAGTAAAAGGAAGAGATGAAAAAAGAAAATGTCGAAGATGAGTTACGTTTTCCAAACTATTGAAGATGATAGTTGTTAAAACACTGCTTTTAACGAAAACAAACTAATGGAGGTATCATTTATGTATATGTAACAAGTTCATAGCTTTACTGATGTGATTTTAGTAGGCATCACATGGACTTCTTGTGTGGTACAATTATACAAATAGTGATTTGAGGAACTTAAAAGCACACATGAACTGTATTATGTTTTAAAATAAATACTTTTGTTACAGAAAGGAAAAGAGATGAGATAAGACTGTCTCAGTTACTTATAAAATTACAAATTTAAAAAATGATTAAGTAATTATTTTTGTTATGTTTTATTTAAAATAAAATATTAATAAGAGTTGTGTTAATTGTGTGCGTGAATGTGCATGCACATGTGCTTGCATGTGTGCATGTACATGTTTTTAAGAATACCATAAAAAAATATAATGATGTTTATACCCATCTATAAGAAAAGACACATTCATTGTGTAGAAAAAATCTTATTGTTCAATTTTTTGTTTCCATTAATTCACAGTATCCTTATGCAATTAAACAAATTTCTATGTATGTAAGTATTTGCAAGTAATAATTATTTATTACTGTTACTAAATATGGATTAAAAATTGTGTATATATTGTATACTACAATAAATTATGAGCTGTTCAATGTGAAATAGACTTTTTGGAAATATCCCAAATGTAATGTTCAGAATACATTGTGTCTAGATTGATCCATCTACAAATAAGGCATATTATTTGTTAAAGCGTATAAGAAAAGTCATCACAAATTAAAAAACAGATATTGTATCATTCACTCATTGCTTTCTTACCTTAGGAGGTGCATCCTTCCGTTGCGGAGAGATGTACAGAGACTCTGTCCGCTTGGGTTGTCCAAGTGGAGAAGGCACAATATCCTGACCCAGCCCTCTCTTTCTAAGGATAACATCCTCGAATGGAGGCTGTTGCCCAACTGGTGAGTTGGGTATAATATATGGTGGCTGTTGTTGCATAGCTCCAGCACCAACAGCCGCTCCATTCCCTGCTACTGGTGTACCGCTACGTGCTATGGATGGCCCCCTAGAAGTTCTGTTGCCTACAGACGCTTCAGGTGGTGGTGCTGGCTTGTCTACTGATGGCTGTCGTGAACCTGCTAACCGCCCAGCTGCTCTAGTATATCGGTCTACACTGCTATCTCTGCTTGGCGTGCGTTTGTAGTGATCAAAGTGATCACTCATCGCCTGGTAACAAATGTAGTTATAGATCAGTCTATTAAATAAGAAAAAAGTTTATTTACTTAATCAATATCATCTACTGTAATGGTGTTGGGCTTTACAGTTTTTTGCTCATATTATTATTACAAATAATAGTTACATCAATATTTCAAAAGCAACTGTACATTGATTCTTAGATATTAAAGAGTACTTTAGTTCACAGTTAGTTTATTAAAAAGAATGTAAATCACTTTGTTAGCAATTAAAAAAAAACCATTACTATTCCTGCTATTTAAAATTAATTACATAGGAATGGTAAGTAAAATTTTGAGTAAGATTTCAAGGAAAGAAATAGAAAATAATTACTAGCAATAAGGGACGTATTTATGGGTGGTGACCCCCCCCCCACCAGGGTTAGAAAAAAATTGATGAGGAATTATATTAATCTCTTAATTTTTAAGCTGTTTTCTTATTTTCTCAGCTGTGTACGCTAATATAGTTGCAATTCTTTTTTTGAATATACAAACCATTTTATTACATGGCACTTGCATACATGTTTAAAATATGAAATAAAATCTGTTTAATGACTTGGAAGAAGTTGTTAATAAAATAGACATTAAGGCGAATAGACTTTAAACTCTAAAATATTTTAATACAATGCATGTTTTTTATGTATAAAGTTTTCTTCATTTATTTTTTTTATTAAAACGGTAGTTATCATTTTTAAATTTAAAATGTCAATAAATGTTGTAATGTGACGGTTCCATTAAAATAAAGATTTGAAACCCATTTATATTGAAGTACAGAACAATAGAGAAGTAATAAACTTATATAGTAAATTATATGTACTAATAGGTGTAGTCAAGACTAAATAATGATAGAATATAATATAAGAATACTAAACATGTCTAGTTAAAACCTTGTAACCACTAGTTCAAGTAAAGACTTCATAGTAAATTATATTAAGGATAGATAAAAGCCTGTAATATCAAGTATAGCTGATTAACATTGGACTGAGAAGTGAAGGTGTGTACATCCATCAGTCAGTTATCTTAAATAATGATTGTTTAGTAGCAGGTATAAAATGTAATAAAAACAGTATGATTGGATTAGGTAGTTGTATCTACCTATGATAAATGAACATATAGACAAATTATAGAGGAAAAATGGTATTACCTAAATGCGTAAATAAAGTTTTATTACATTAAAACTGTTATAAAATAGAGTTAGCAAAAGGACAATGATTATGTTTTAAAGAATTACCAAGATGCATAGTTAATTATGCTATGTTATATTTGCTGGACTAAAATTATTGTAGTATTGAGTTGTCAAAATGACAATTATTATGTTTTAAAGGACTTTTCCATCTACTTCAACTACTGAAAAATAAAATTATCACCTTTCGATGGATGCCTGGTCATTGTGACATATTTGGAAATGAGACGGCTGATGAAATAGCTAAAATGGCATCTACACTTGGACCGAAACCTCCAGCAGTACGGTCACTTCAAAGTTGGGTCGCAAAAAGCAATAAAACTTTTAAAAGCCAATGGACAAGGAACTGGAATCAGGAAACTACTGGCCGCCAGCTCTTCAAAATACAGAAAATACCAAACGACCTTAGTATATACAGAAATATTAGTAGATCAAGTCAGACATTTGGAGCAAGATTAAGAACTGGGCATTTGGTGACGGAAAGCTACCTAAATAGATTTCACCTTAGCGATTCACCAATGTGTAAGGTGTGTAATGAATAGGAGGACACCATTGAGCATACCCTATTAAATTGTACTGGGCAGTGTGAAGAGAGATACCGACTTAAAGAATTGGTAAAGGAACATGGAAAAGAGGAATTATCGCTGGCAAAAATAACCATCAATCCACTTCTCTGGGATCTGGCGCATAGAGTTTACAAGAGATCGGCGCTTTGGGACTGGAAACTCGCTAACAAGAAGAAGAAGATGTTTTAAAGGACTAACAAGAGGTAGTTAATAATGTTCTGTAATATTTGTTAAACTAATTATTATAATTCAGTTTGTCAGAATGACCATTATTATATGTTGAAGAAGTACCAAGATATAATTAATAGTGTTATATAATATTTGTAGTAATAGGAATATGAAACATAAATTGACTATTGCATTAGGGAATAGGTAATAATAATTATTTGTAATAGACTAACTGCGAATTTGTTCAGTAAGATGTTATTTTCTAGAATGTGTAGTTATAGCAGGTAATAGGTCATAATGATTATTGGTAGTACATGAGTTAAAATTGTGATTCAATGTGTAGCATAACAAAATTATCACGTTAAACATTTAACTTAATGCAACATAAATAAAGAAGAAAAGTTCCATAGTGAGTGAGAAGAATGAATTGTTTCAAGGATTAAACTAGAAACCGTATATTAAGTCAATAAAATGTTAATAAGAATAAAAAATAACAAAGAAAACCATTGATCAAAATAACTTACTATGTAAAAACCCAATAAACCAGCAGTATACCCAATAGATTGGGGAAGCAGTAAAAAGGGAAAGACAAGAAAAAGGAGATAAAAGGGTGAAAACAATATTAATAATGAGAAACCACAAGACAAGAAATTTACTAATATAATAATGAAGAAAGGACAAAATATGTCAAGATTCCCACAAAGAGCCTAGAAACAAGAAGAGCTATTCCAAAAAATGTTAGTAATGGAATACATACCATTGAACTAAATTAAAACCAATATATTTAGACCCAGTAACTCAAGTTACAAGATACAATCCAAAGAAAACCGAATTGTAAACTAGTTATAAGTATAATAGGTAAAAAATTATTTAAAAAGACTACCATTAGTGTAGACAATAATAAGTGACACACTATAATAAAGTATAGTGTAAGAAATAGAAATCTATTAAAAAGACTACCATCAGTGTAGGGAAATACTATATAAAAATTAAAAGACTGTCTAATGACTAAGGTTAATTTTAATAATAAAAGTGTTTTAAAAAATTAAGTAATATAAGATTGTAATAGTTATAAGATGCTTTTATTTCATTGTGTTACCAAGTCAGTTATAGTAATTGAAAGAGACAGTTAATAACTGAAGGTGTCATTAGTTATAAAATATTTTTATTTCATTGTGTTATCAAAATAGTTATAGTGAACACAAGAGACAGTTAATAACTGAAGGTGTCATTAGTTATAAAATATTTTTATTTCACTGTGTTATCAAAATAGTTATAGTGAACACAAGAGACAGTTAATAACTGAAGGTGTCATTAGTTATAAGATGTTTTTATTTCATTGTGTTATCAAAATAATTATAGTGAACACAAGAGACAGTTAATAACTGAAAGTGTTATTAGGAATAAGATGTTTTAATAGGATTAGGTTTGTGATAAAAGGAAACATAAAATCAAAGGACAGCCAATGACTGATAATATTGCTGATAATAAGATGTTTCCATTATAATTCTATATGTATAAAGAAATAATAGGCATAAGATGTTTTTGTTATGTTTAAGTGATATAAAAAAAAAGTTAGTAGATATAAGATATTCTGTTATATTTAAAATCATGTTATTTAATTTTCAAGTTTGTAAGGCAGAGAGGCAAGTAGGAAATAGGAATGTAATAATTTTATTTAAAACTGTAAACCATATGAAAGGTACAAAGCAGATTAGCTAAGACACCATTCTAGAAAAAACAGACTAGTAATGTAAACCAAAACTATCTATCAGAGAATCAAACTACATAATAGGGGATAGAATTCAGTACATACAACACAGAAATTGAAAATATAATTAGTACAGATACAATTAATAACGAATAGAATGACAAAGGAAAGAAAATTAACTTCCTTTGGAAACAAATAATACTAGGCCTATAATGGTAATCAAATCAGACTAAACAGTAAATTAATCAATATTGAAGTGTTTTAACAACAAAATTATTAACAACAAAGATAATCACGGAGTTATTAAGATTATTCCATGGAAATATTATCAGAAAAAACACTTAAAAACCATTTAAACACTAAATTTGTACAAAATATGAGGCCTACAATAATTATAAAAAATTGTAATTTTTGGGCTTAAATGAACTTGAAACAAACCCAGCTATATATCCAAATATGTAAAATTAATTAATCAATATTGCTGAGTAGTTAGATTTTTGTAAAATTAAGAAATATTTGAAATACATTAAAAAATAAGAAAACTTATTATGTATATTTAGATGATGAACCAAATCTGAGACATGTACTTTTATAAATAAACAATAGAAAGAGGAAAAAGACATATCACAAATTACGCTAAAACGACGATGTTGAGAGTTTAGTCTATTGTTAATCGTGAAGACGACTAGTTGAGAATGTACTAACAGAAGACCGAAAAAGTATAATTTTGTGCAAAACCGTGAGTGTGGCTATGAAAAGTGTAACAGAGGTTAACTAAAATGAAAATAACATTAACAGTTAATAATTAACACCTCACTAATTCCGAACAACAGTAATAACACCATCTGACACAAGCACAAGAAATCAACGGCCATTTTGAGAAGATTTTGGACCATATTAGCAGAACACGAATACACATATTTGAACACCGGACACTTCACCAGTAACCCATCCCGAAACGACATCGCAGGAGAAGAGAGAACACTCTACACTATATTCCTGGACCAACACTACTTCGCAGAGAAGGGAATATTCATTTATTTCTGTGGGAGAAGCTCAACCAGTTCCAGCAGTGCATAGCAGAGAAAATCGAGGTGACGGCGGCCATACTGGATTTCCGAACAAGCCAAGTACACTGCCAGCTTGAAGTGAGTGACGTCATTTCGACGAATGGTTCGATATTACTTTTCATAATTGACAATTTCAATAATAATATTGTTTTATTTCAGCCATAATAATTTAGTTTAAGAATATCTGTAAGAATGTATCTTGTTCCTTGCCCTCTGACCATTTCGACTCGCTAAAAGAATCCTAATTAATTAATCTTGTAAAAAATATATTTTGTCAATCTTGTTCACTACCGACTGGAGCAAATATCAGCCAATGCCTTGGCCATGCGCAGCCTGAATGGCGCATAATTTTAAATGTCAATAAATGAACATCATTATTCAGTTACAAGAGTTGTATTTATTTGTATAATGAATGCTAACTATTTTTTTTTTTCTTCTAAACAAAAATAATTTACAATGATAGAATAAATATCTGAGAGGAAGAAGAAGAGTAAAGTCAGCGGAGAGAGAACCAACCGATCTGACTACACAATTAAATCATTAATAGAAACAAATAGATCTGAACTACAAATTCATACTTATTCAATTGGAAATAATTAAAGCACACACACAATTAATTAATTATTAATTAATTAATTGAATTCATCAATTAAACAGAAAAAACTAAATATTAGTAAAATTTCATAACTTACAAAATTTTTTTTTATTATCAATCAATCACACTTTATTATAAAACATTATTTATATTTAATTTATTCTTTGTAATTGGTGAATCCAAAGTGGAGCTGTATCATCGGCGAGTTCAACACCGAGATTCAGACAACATTTATTAGTATCACAATAATTCTTGCTATCTTTAAGGAGACTAATCTTGTGTGATCACATCAACATATATCTTTATTTTATTTATATTTGTAATATTTATTATATTACAAATTGGCGTCCAACTAAAGCGCCTAAAATAGGAGCTAATAGAGTTATAAGATAAGGACGAGTGTCCAGTTTCCTATTTTTAGCTCGGCAGCGGTCAATAGGTCGGAAGAAGGAGCGAGATGCGTAGGAGAGCTACATCAAGGAAAAGGGCTGTGGAGGCCGAGCAGGACGTAGACATGGAGGATAAAGAGGCGACACCAGTGGAAGATGTGGAGTCGATGTTACCGCCAGCAGAACCAAACAAGCCGGCACCACAGGAGGAGCAGCCAGAGAAATCCACCACGAAGGAAGATACAAAATTGGATAAAATGATGGAGATGTTAATCAGAGAATTCAAAACGACGAAGGAGAAAATCGAAGAAAGTAGTAAGAAGCTGGAAAACGATAACCAACATTTGAAAGAAGAATTAAGAGAAAATAGTAAGAAGATGGAGGAGAAAATGGAAGAAAATAGTAAGAAGATGGAGAATGATAACCAACGATTGAAGGAAGAATTGGGTAATAAAATTGGAGATACCAGTAAGAAGATAGAAGAGAAGATAGAGGAAAATATTAAGAAGATCGAGGAGAAGATGGAGGAAATAAAGACTGACAATAAACAATCGAAGGAGGAATTGACCCAGATAAGCCAGAAACTGGAAGAAACCAATAAAAAGATGGAAAATAATAGTCAACAATTAAGAGAAGAATTAAGAGAGACGAATCAAGAGAATATGAACCGATTAGATGGAAAGATGGAAGCATTGAAGGAAGAATTGGGGCAAAAGATAGCTGAAAATAATGAAACAATCAGCAAGAAGGTAGAAGAGGAATTAACGGTAATCGAACAAAAGATTACAAGAGCTGACGAAAGATGGAGTCAAACCGAACGAGAAGTACAGAGTATCAAGACAGAAATAAATACTAAGGTTAACAACATTGAAGAAACACAGAGGCAATCGCTGGAGGGAGAATAAAGAAGTACTTGACGAATCGTTCAAGGAGATAGCAGATAATTGGTGGATGGCGATAAGGGACGAAGTGACCGACTACCAGCAATTCAAAAGGCTATTCAAAGCCAAATATTGCTCTGAATCGACACAAAATATCGCTAGAGACGGGATCTGTCATGGAAAATACAACCCGTATGGAAACCAGACTCTAACGGCATACTTCTTGGGAAAGGTGTGCGTGGCCAAACATCTAAAGCCCAGAATACCGGAAGAATGCCTGGTCAGCAAGCTCTCATACCATTATGAGGAAGATATAATAAGAGCTAGAAGAAACAGTCAAATAAAGACTGTACAACCAATGACCGAGCTCTTAGAAATGTATGAGCATGAGGATTATTACCGCCAAAGTCGCAGGAGATATGAAAGGCCGGAACCAAGAAGTAACACCAATAATTCGAACAATAATAATCGGCAGAATATGGGCAACAATAATAATTATAATTCCGCAAATCGGAATAATGCCGAATACAATCATAACACCCGTAATAACAATAATGTACCTAGATTTAATAACAGTAATAATAATAATCATGTTCCTCGAATTAATAATAATGAGGGCAACAATAATAATAATAATAATAATAATAATAATAATAACCGTCCACAAAACAACAACGGTTATTATAATAATAACCGTAATTATGTTCCAAATGGTCAGAGGAACCCCAACCCCTCTAATAACAATTATCATAGTAATTATAACAGGAATTACCCGAATGGAGGTAATAACAATAATTACAGGACATATCGACCCCATATTAACTACATCAGAGCGGAAGGCAGTGGAGAGAGGAGGTACCAGCCTCAACGAAGGAGCCGATATTATGAGTACGAGACCTTTCAAGGAAATCAGGGAAGTAATCGTTACAGAGAGTACGAGCCCAGACGCAGTTCCAGCCTGGACAATCAACGAAGACTACCTGTAACGGAAGCCCAACAGGACGATCGTGCTGAACCAAACGAAGCAGGTTCAGGACTCCAAGTTGATGCTTCCAACGGCCTAATCCGTAATGATGCGGAACATTTAAACGAACGGAGGCAGTAATAAACTCCAATAACCCTTTACTGCTCCAATCTGCTGGGTTTGACCAAGGAACAAATTTGAAGAAAGAAAGAAAAAATTTTACAATAATATACAGTAATTATTTGAAAGATATCCGTAAGGACCTGCTAGAAGAAAGCGAAGTTAACATTAATAATAATGACAATGAAATAATATATATAATTGCAGAAATTGAGGGTGTTTCTGTTCCTATAATGATAGACACTGGAGCCAATGTCTCTATAATAAATCGTAATGAGTTGGACCGGATACAGCAGGAATGCCACAAAAACTTACCGGTACTACCTATTAATAATATTGTACTTGTAGGAGCTACCGGCAGACAGAACAAGACCATAAGAAAACAGGTATCCCTAAGTGTCAACAGTCAGGGCATTAGTGTGGATATGATATTTCTTGTTGCAGCCGGATTACCTTTCAACATCATGATAGGATGTGACATATTGCGCAGAAACTCAGCAGTTATCGACTTGTGCCGAGGAAAGGTATCACTCTTTTCTGAAGGTTCGACCTGGGTAGCCAATTTAACTAACAACAAGATGTTAGACTCCATCAACTTCTCGACCACAAAAATAAAATGAATTACTTGTCAAACGACTCGACAAACAACAAGCCAGTACATCAGGATTCGGAGGATGACCTATGGCAACAAAAGATTCAGGAAATACGTAACTTCCAGTGCCATAATACTACCGAGCAATTAGAGGAAAACCAGCTGAATCAATTGGTCAACATATATGAAAAATATCGAGCTGTATTTTCGGACGAACCTGGAAAGATCCGGAACTACCAATGTTCCATACGATTCAGAGAACCGGTAGAATTTAACCGAAAGTCGTATCCTATAGCACAGTCTTTGAAGGAAGCCGTACGCACAGAGATCCAGAATATGATCAGTAAAGATATTATCGAGAGCAGTCAATCGTCATACACTAGCCCAATTGTGGCTATACAAAAGAAAAATGGAAAGGTAAGGCTTTGCCTTGACGCACGTGAGATAAATAAAACGATTATTAACGACCGTACCTCACCTGGCGAAATTGATGAGATATTGAAGAGATTTCATGGAACGAAGTTCATTACCACGTGGGATACCGTTTGCGGCTATTGGCAGGTGGAGTTGCACCCAGCAAGCCGGCAATACATGGCGTTCATCTTCGAAGGGCGCAACTATCAGTTTAAGAAGTTGCCCTTCGGGTTAGTGAACTCAGTAGCTGTTTTTGTCGCCTGTATGGATCATATACTAGGACCAGAAGCGCTCCAATTCACGACTGTCTATGTTGATGATCTCCTAATAACATCAACCAATTGGGAAGAACACTGTTACCGTGTGGAGCATGTCTTGAAGAAGCTGGCTGAAAATAATGTTACCCTTCAACTAGACAAGTCCAAGCTTATAGCTAAAGAAGTACAATTCTTGGGTTTCCAGTTAAACAGTCAAGGAATAACACCATCAACAGAAAAGGTAGACGCCATACAACGATTCCCTATACCAAAAGACAGAAGGCAACTACAATCATTTTTAGGCCTGTGTAACTACTATAGGAAGTTCCAAAATAATTATTCCGAACTGATGGCCCGGTTTCAGTACCAGTTATCATCCAAGAATAAATGGCGATGGGGTCAAGAACAAGACGAAACCTTCAAATCAATTAAGGAGAAGTTCTTAGAAGCAGTAATGTTCAACCATCCGGACTTTAACCGACCCTTCTTTCTAAACTGTGACGCTAGTAACATTAGCCTGGGATCAACACTGTACCAAGAAGATGAAGGTGGAAACCATCTAGTACTGAGCTTTGCTAGCAGAGCCCTTAACCAGTGTGAAAAGAACTATAATGTGACGGAAAAAGAACTGCTAAGTGTAGTCTTTGCCTGTGGGAAGTTTCGGACGTATATCCTCGGATATCCTGTGACCGTTCGAACAGATCACAAATCAATATCATTTCTGAGAAGATGCAAGTTAAGCCATGGTAGATTGACCAGATGGGTACTTGCCCTGCAGGAATACGATATACAGTGGGGGTATGTTCCTGGAAGTAAAAATGTAGTAGCCGACGTATTGTCGAGAGTAAATCTGGAAGAACAAACGTTCGAAGGCGAAAAGGAGAGCATCTTGAAAATCTATAATATTATTAAGAACAGATCCGATTTAGAAAAGATAGTGCAGGACATCAGCAAACACCAGCAGTCCGACCCGAAGTTAAACCACATTAAACTTCGTCTCTCCAACCAAGATGACACAATAACCAAATTTTATTGTGTACATAACGAAATATTATTCATCAAAATATCCCTTGATGAAGAGATATGGAAGATCATGATCCCTACTACAATCGAAAAGGATATCATCCTGGACTATCATCTACGATACGGTCACATGGGGGCCATGAAGGTGATCAAGGCGATAGAAGAGAATTGTCATATAAAAAGTATAAATAGAAAGACGAGAAACTACCTCAAAACCTGTCTGATATGTCAATTGGTGAAAACCAACAATGAGAGAAAAGAGGGTATGATGATACCAATTACCTCACAAGCCAAACTGGAAAAGGTCTTTCTGGACATCTGTGGTCCATTTCCCCGCAGTGGCGGACGCCATCGATACAAATACATTATTATCATGATGGATCACTTCACAAAATTCACAAAACTGTACCCTGTGAACAGAGCCACCACTTTGAAGACTCTAGGAATAATAACAAATCATTACATTCCAGAGATAGGGAGCCCGGCATCCATAATCACAGACCATGGAACGCAATTTAAGGGTTGGAGGTGGAGAAACACTCTAAATACGTTGGGCATTAAGACATACAAGACATCTGTCTACCACCCCAGCAGCAATCCAGCGGAGAGGGTACTGCGAGAAGTCGGAAGAATATTACGGACTTATTGCTATAATCAACAAAGGAAGTGGCAAGAATATTTATTAGCTACTGAAGAATTCCTTAATTTGTCATATCACCCCACTATAGGTACCACGCCATACACAGCAATGTATGAAAAACCGCCTCCAAGAGAAATACAAGACATAATAGAGTTCCCCATGAGTCAAGAATACAAATTCAATCGAATCAGATTCTACAATAAATTGGCAGAAGACCAGGAAAGGCGCAAGAACAAGTATCAAAAGGCGATTAAGAAAATAATAAGCTATGAAGTTGGAGAAAAGGTACTACTAAAAAACAGGGAATTACCCAGTACTTTGGAAGGCATTACCAAAAAGTTATTACTGCTGTATACCGGCCCATACCTGATTATTAAAAACAATAATAACAATACGTATGTACTAAAGGATATCATTTCAAATAAAGTAAAAGGAACTTATAATCAATTATCAATTAAAAAATATTTAGAGGAGAGATGAATAAAAGATTTTTCAAAATTCAAAAAATTAGTAAGTACAACTTACACTGATCATTTGAAAGACTATTATGAATGATGAAAAAGAATTTTGATGAACGAAAAATTTTAAAATTCAAAACAATAATAAGTACAACTTACACTGATCATTTGAAAGATTATTATGAATGAATGAAAAAAGAATTTTGATGAATAAAAAATTTTCAAAATTCAAAACAATAATAAGTACAACTTACACCAAAATATTTGAAAAACAACTATGAATAAGAAAGAATTTAGTTGAATAAAAATATCTAAAGTTAAAAAATAGTGAGCTCATATCATTACTCATACGAATGATGAGAAATAACTCATAAATATGAAAAAAGATTTTGTAAGAAAGAGATACAAAATTCTAAAGGAGAAAGGAAACCAGAATATCATATGACTTAATCGAAACAACTTAACCAAACTCACAAAGAAAATAATTTAATAAAAATGGAACAAGGAAGAAGGACCAACTCAGTAAAGACCAAATAGTGAGACCAGAAACCAAAAACCCTGATACTATTAATGATAATGTTGTTGCAATAACCACTGTTATAGTGAAAGTGATAAAGAATTAATTCATGTTATGCCATGAGCAATAAAAATAACTCATTGGATACCAGATGGTAGAAAAAATAAATATAAATGCTAATTACTATGTAAACATGATGAAATGTATATTATACCACATACCTAAACCACATAATATGGAATAAGCTTTAAGAGAGAAGAAGAGTCAAGTGTATAAAAGTATTAATTAATATAAAGTATTATGAAGTGAAGAATCTAAAGATGTTTATTTTAGTCAAAAGAGACTACTTTTACTGTTTATTTATTTTTATGACTGGATGTAGAAAATGCCATCCGTCTTATATTTTGAGCAGAGATGATAATGCCTCTGGACTCAATTAATTGAAGTATTGGACAGCAGGGATTGAAGCCAAAAGTGCCACTCTGAACTGTTCCAATTAATTTGTTAGGGAGTAAACATACTGGTGAGGAATCACCAAATAAGAAAGGATATAAAATGATAATGTTATACACAAGATTGAGGATCACTTATTAATGAAGAAAGAAATTAATGAAGGAGATACACATCATCTGAGAGGAAGCAACGGTGGAAAAAGAAGGTATATAAAGTGAAAACATGTAATCACGAAGAAAATATGGTAAATACAAAAGAATTAGTAGTAATTATTTCATCCATATTAAGAGTATGATCTGAACTAATCACTTTTACAGGAGAGCATATGTAGCATAACAAAATTATCACGTTAAACATTTAACTTAATGCAACATAAATAAAGAAGAAAAGTTCCATAGTGAGTGAGAAGAATGAATTGTTTTAAGGATTAAACTAGAAACTGTATATTAAGTCAATAAAATGTTAATAAAAATAAAAAATAACAAAGAAAACCATTGATCAAAATAACTTACTATGTAAAAACCCAATAAACCAGCAGTATACCCAGTAGATTGGGGAAGCAGTAAAAAGGGAAAGACAAGAAAAAGGAGATAAAAGGGTGAAAACAATATTAATAATGGAAATTTATAAGGTCAAGAAGCAGAGAAACCACAAGACAAGAAATTTACTAATATAATAATGAAGAAAGGACAAAATATGTCAAGATTCCCACAAAGAGCCTAGAAACAAGAAGAGCTATTCCAAAAAATGTTAGTAATGGAATACATACCATTGAGCTAAATTAAAACCAATATATTTAGACCCAGTAACTCAAGTTACAAGATACAATCCAAAGAAAACCGAATTGTAAACTAGTTATAAGTATAATAGGTAAAAAATTATTTAAAAAGACTACCATTAGTGTAGACAATAATAAGTGACACACTATAATAAAGTATAGTGTAAGAAATAGAAATCTATTAAAAAGACTACCATCAGTGTAGGGAAATACTATATAAAAATTAAAAGACAGTCTAATGACTAAGGTTAATTTTAATAATAAAAGTGTTTTAAAAAATTAAGTAATATAAGATTGTAATAGTTATAAGATGCTTTTATTTCATTGTGTTACCAAGACAGTTATAGTAATTGAAAGAGACAGTTAATAACTGAAGGTGTCATTAGTTATAAAATATTTTTATTTCATTGTGTTATCAAAATAGTTATAGTGAACACAAGAGACAGTTAATAACTGAAGGTGTCATTAGTTATAAAATATTTTTATTTCATTGTGTTATCAAAATAGTTATAGTGAACACAAGAGACAGTTAATAACTGAAGGTGTCATTAGTTATAAGATGTTTTTATTTCATTGTGTTATCAAAATAATTATAGTGAACACAAGAGACAGTTAATAACTGAAAGTGTTATTAGGAATAAGATGTTTTAATAGGATTAGGTTTGTGATAAAAGGAAACATAAAATCAAAGGACAGCCAATGACTGATAATATTGCTGATAATAAGATGTTTCCATTATAATTCTATATGTATAAAGAAATAATAGGCATAAGATGTTTTTGTTATGTTTAAGTGATATAAAAAAAAAGTTAGTAGATATAAGATATTCTGTTATATTTAAAATCATGTTATTTAATTTTCAAGTTTGTAAGGCAGAGAGGCAAGTAGGAAATAGGAATGTAATAATTTTATTTAAAACTGTAAACCATATGAAAGGTACAAAGCAGATTAGCTAAGACACCATTCTAGAAAAAACAGACTAGTAATGTAAACCAAAACTATCTATCAGAGAATCAAACTACATAATAGGGGATAGAATTCAGTACATACAACACAGAAATTGAAAATATAATTAGTACAGATACAATTAATAACGAATAGAATGACAAAGGAAAGAAAATTAACTTCCTTTGGAAACAAATAATACTAGGCCTATAATGGTAATCAAATCAGACTAAACAGTAAATTAATCAATATTGAAGTGTTTTAACAACAAAATTATTAACAACAAAGATAATCACGGAGTTATTAAGATTATTCCATGGAAATATTATCAGAAAAAACACTTAAAAACCATTTAAACACTAAATTTGTACAAAATATGAGGCCTACAATAATTATAAAAAATTGTAATTTTTGGGCTTAAATGAACTTGAAACAAACCCAGCTATATATCCAAATATGTAAAATTAATTAATCAATATTGCTGAGTAGTTAGATTTTTGTAAAATTAAGAAATATTTGAAATACATTAAAAAATAAGAAAACTTATTATGTATATTTAGATGATGAACCAAATCTGAGACATGTACTTTTATAAATAAACAATAGAAAGAGGAAAAAGACATATCACAAATTACCCTAAAACGACGACGTTGAGAGTTTAGTCTATTGTTAATCGTGAAGACGACTAGTTGAGAATGTACTAACAGAAGACCGAAAAAGTATAATTTTGTGCAAAACCGTGAGTGTGGTTATGAAAAGTGTAACAGAGGTTAACTAAAATGAAAATAACATTAACAGTTAATAATTAACACCTCACTAATTCCGAACAACAGTAATAACACCATCTGACACAAACACAAGAAATCAACGGCCATTTTGAGAAGATATTGGACCATATTAGCAGAACACGAATACACATATTTGAACACCGGACACTTCACCAGTAACCCATCCCGAAACGACATCGCAGGAGAAGAGAGAACACTCTACACTATATTCCTGGACCAACACTACTTCACAGAGAAGGGAATATTCATTTATTCCTGTGGGAGAAGCTCAACCAGTTCCAGCAGTGCATAGCAGAGAAAATCGTGGCGACGGCGGCCATACTGGATTTCCGAACGAGCCAAGTACACTGCCAGCTTGAAGTGAGTGACGTCATTTTGACGAATGGTTCGATATTACTTTTCATAATTGACAATTTCAATAATAATATTGTTTTATTTCAGCCATAATAATTTAGTTTAAGAATATCTGTAAGAATGTATCTTGTTCCTTGCCCTCTGACCATTTCGACTAGCTAAAAGAATCCTAATTAATTAATCTTGTAAAAAATATATTTTGTCAATCTTGTTCGCTACCGACTGGAGCAAATATCAGCCAATGCCTTGGCCATGTGCAGCCTGAATGGCGCATAATTTTAAATGTCAATAAATGAACATCATTATTCAGTTACAAGAGTTGTATTTATTTGTATAATGAATGTTAACTATTTTTTTTCTTCTAAACAAAAATAATTTACAGTGATAGAATAAATATCTGAGAGGAAGAAGAAGAGTAAAGTCAGCGGAGAGAGAACCAACCGATCTGACTACACAATTAAATCATTAATAGAAACAAATAGATCTGAACTACAAATTCATACTTATTCAATTGGAAATAATTAAAGCACACACACAATTAATTAATTATTTATTAATTAATTGAATTCATCAATTAAACAAAAAAAACTAAATATTAGTAAAATTTCATAACTTACAAATTTTTTTTTATTATCAATCAAATACACTTTATTATAAAACATTTATATTTAATTTATTCTTTGTAATTGGTGAATCCAAAGTGGAGCTGTATCATCGGCAAGTTCAACACTGAGATTCAGACAACATTTATTAGTATGACAATAATTCTTGCTATCTTTAAGGAGACTAATCTTGTGTGATCACATCAACATATATCTTTATTTTATTTATATTTGTAATATTTATTATATTACAAATGTTATTTTTACAGAAATTGCATTTACTTCAGGGAAGGTAAAAAAGAACTGTATAAAGGATAAAGAATAGATACTTAATATTATTATGTGTTGTAAATAAGCATTTGTACATTAAGAAATAGATAATGTTCAAGGGTACACTAGACAATATTATGTCTATGGTACAATCAATATGTTTTATAAGAAATTAATGTTCTCATTTGTTATAATTAGTATTAAAATCAATTTTGTTAACAGTTAAGATCATATGTAAAGTAAAGGGAAATGGGTGTGTATCAAAAAGAATACTTTTAAACATGAAATATTATATTAAACCAAAATTAAAAAATGTCACTTTGAGAAATACTGAACAAAAACCTATGTTGTGAGATCTCAAAATGATCAGTAGAGAAAGAGGATTTCATTGGTAATAATTTTATTACTATTGTACCTAGCATTAGATATGTATGTTAAAATTAATATTTTGATGTAATTTTGACAAGAAAAACCGACGCCATGAGATGACAATGCTTGGAGTTTCAGACAACGCGAATTTCGCATATTTTGCACCAGAAAGCCACAAAATTCAACCCAAACTAGTTAGTTGATTATTAAACCTTACGTAGTAAAGATCAAGATCAGACCTCCCCAACAATTTTGGACAGGGAATTGCAATCGGACTCGAACATCAGACAGGTTAGGTGTACAGTGAACCTGAGTTGAATTATAATCGGGTGATAAATCTATAGTGAATTATTAAAATAATAATAAATTAATTATATAGTGAAAACAACGAAAAAGGAATAAGAAAGTGTGAACATAAAAAGGAAAGTATTGTGATATTAATTCAATTTAGAAAAAAACAAACTTTTTAACATTTGTTATAAACCAACCTGTGACACTATATACACTAGTGAATTATTTTTTCACAAACACTGAACTATCAGACACTAACACTGTTGTATTTTTTAGTGGTTAAGTAATTATTTTTCTGTGTTTAATTTTAAAATGGAATATTCCTTAACCTAAAAAGACACTGTTCGGCCCCCCGAACTGTTCAGTACTATAGTTGTAAGTTATTATTTTGTTGTATCATATCATAATTTTAAACTGTGATGTTTTGTACTTCACTAATGATATTTTCTAAATAATTATTGTAGTCAAAAGAACACACATGGTTATATTTACATAGTGTAAACAGGTTACCATACTGAGATCGACATTTTCAATAGTGCCAACTGCTGAGCATTACTATATCAAGCCAGGGTAATTCATGTTAAGAATTACTTATTTATTTTAATTTAAAAAAGAAAGGATTTCAAACCTCAATAAAAAATATTGAAAAGAATTGATTTTGTGCCAGTGTAATTATTTCTAATAATTAATAATGTCTCAAATTACGAGTGCTGGCATTCATGAAAATTGAAGAGTAAATTGGTATTTCCAGGTGAGCAACGATAATATTCTGTTTTTAATTATTGTTCATTTTTCAACAAATTTTATTTGAATTCTATATTAAAGAAAAAAACCATATACACAGATTATTGGTATTACGTATTTGGCGTGCAACGTGAGGCCTAAATCGTTAAACTAGGTAAGTTATTAAGAAACAAATAAAGGAATTAATTTTAACAAAATAAACCAAACAAAAAATAAATTGATAACTTAAAAGTAAGGTATTACATAAATTGGTACCAACAACTTGGGGCTCTACAAAATAAAAACTGACATCTTTGAAAATTAATTATATATTTTTTTTTATTGTACAATATCTTGTAAACAATGCTTTATTAGGACTATTTTTATTGTGTTGTTACTGTTTACTTTAATGGGTTTGATTTCAGGATAATCAGCTTAATTCTAATACAGCCTTTGAAGATTGTAATATTGATTAGTCTTAACTTGTTTTTTCTTTTGTATAAAGCCAACACAACTACCCCCCCCCCAATGGGCAAGTTCTAGATGCATTTTTTAATGTAAAATCAACAGTGGAGGACTATGTCAAATCATATATAAAATCTTTTGCACTGTTGGGCTCTGGTTGACTGTTAACATTTCCTCTGCCAAATGTTTTGGCTGTGCCCATGGGCAATGGTGTACCAGGGTCAATGGTACCATCAATGGTGTAATGGGCAGGGTTGTATAGTCTGTACAGTGCCCACATTTATTGATTGATCCCTGCTGTGAGTACTTCAGGACCCTACAACCTCTTTTATTATGTCACTAGCGATGGTTGCCATGGGCACAGTAAAAAACATTTGACAAAGAAATGTTAACTTCAAACTAGACCATGGCACAACAGCCTGGAAAGTTTTATTTATGATGACTTTTGTTTGTATTTAACTATTATTAATGAGAATATTCTTTTCACCTACATGGGATTAAAAGGTGTCACCTTTATGATACTGCACTGTAATATTGAATACCAGTCAGAGTTAAAATAATTCAAAACCGACCTGCTGATTGGAATAGATGATTAATGAAAAAAGTTGTTATAACTCCTCAAATTTATTTAATATACACATAGATATGTATTACACAAATAAAATGCTCAGCTAAAATTGGGTATTGGGAATCATGCCATGTAAGAAGTACAAAGATATGAACTAAAGATTTTCAGAAAGAAAACAAGACTTAAGCTTATCAGAAAAGGATCCAATTTGATCTGAAATTGGAATAAACAACAAGAATAGAAAAAATATCATTTCACTAATATTAATTATGACCTTTACAATAACTGTGATAGAAGATTTTGATAATCTGGGTAAATATTTTCTTATATTTAAATAAAACCATAGGCGGATCCAAGGGGGGCACGTGCCCCTGTGCCCCCCCAGACGGTTCGAAAATACACTGGATAAAATGAATTATGTAGCTTGTGCAATTATGATATTTTCAGTTAGTTAACCCTTTGAAACTCGAATTTTTTACAACAATTATTATATTTTATTTTTTATCGCAATTATATTTTTATTTTTTCATATATATATATTCGTATACATTATCTATAAGAAGTTTCTATCATTTTAATAGTTTGTTTAACGTTTACTTCATTTGAATTTCGAGTGTATTTTACCGACTCTGTATTTTGACGCGACGGAATGTTCATAGATGTCGCTAACTGCTGAACTCAACTCAACCTGATCACCTGATCCCATCATGACGTAACGCATTTCTGTCGTTTCATTAAGGTGTCAAGTAATTTGTAAAAGAAAGTTCTCATTTCCAACACAATAATGAATAGTAAAAAACGACAATTGGATATAGTTTCATTTTTCTCAAAGAAAGCGAATGTAAGAGGAAACTATATTTGTATACAGGCCTTCGGCCTTCGTCTCGTATAGTATACAATGTCATAGTGAACTATTTAGATATGGATAGTAACAACTATTGCTGTATGCGTATGTATATGCAACTATTGTTGTCTTGTATGCGTTATTAACGAAATTGCAGTTTTATCTAAATAATAAGAAAACAATTTGCTACAAAAATAATTTTACTTAATTTTACTAAATAAATTTCCGATCTTCATAAAATTCTATATTCGGTATTTATGACTATCTTCTACATTGGAATATATACTGGTAATAAATGCATGCATTCTACCGTACAGACATATATATACTACCCTACAGACATTTTGAAATTTTTCGAGTTTTTGAAGGCCAAAATAGAAGGAAAATTTGAAACTCTTGGATTAGAGGTTAATATAAGAGTTTTGCCGCCTTACTCTTTTGGCCTGTGATTACTGATCGTTAATTCTTATATATAGTTTTTTGTAATATTATGGAGTATTTTAACACATGTTATATATGATTAGTATCATAATATATTATGAATAGATCTATAAATTCGCTCGATCTGTTTAGATTTAATTCATTGATACTTATTTCTTGATTATTTCTGATTGTTAATTAATTATGTTTCATAATTTTATTATAAATCGATTTAAGATGAATAAGAATAGCTAACAATTTCTATTTTATTTTTAAAACCTATTTTAACATTCAGATATCATGAGATCTAATGTAATATATTTTTATATAAATTTGATCAAGCTAAATTCTGGCTCTATCTACACAAAAAATTTTTTTCCGGATTTGTATGCACTGTACATAAGAGACATTATTACTGTGTTTGCACTCGCATAAGAATTCAGATTAAATAGCCCAATGAGTTAGGTAGAGAGAAAAAAATAAAAACGCTGAAAATTTGCATTTGAACAGTAACTTGCAGGAGACTGTCAACTCTTGTCTTGATGTATTAGAAATTTGCCTGCTTTTTCAGAAACTGAATAATCAACCCGAGAGCGATACTGAATCTCATGCGCCTGCAGTGACCTTTTCCGAGCGTAACGATGAAACCAACTCTATCCCAATGACGTCTACCTCGAAGGACATGACCGATTGTGGAACACCAACGTTTTCATGGCAACATCGTGATTTTGGGCACTTAGTAACTGATGAAAGTGGTTTTATTTCATTATCAGATGAAGATAGGTACCAGTGGCTGAAAAATTCATGGGTACCTTCACCAGATTTTAAATACCCTTTGAATGTCGAAGGTAAAAAGAAACGAGCTTTCCAACACAGCTGGTTAAAATCGTATGAATGGCTGGCTTACAGCAAAAAGCTTAACGGAGGCTTGTGCAAAATGTGCGTACTATTTGGACGTCGTGAGGTGTAAATGACGTAAAACTAGGCAAGCTAGTAGTCGAACCATTAAAAACTTTCAAAAAAGCTACCACAATACTAAAAAATCATGCCAACACCGACTACCACAAAGAAAATGTGATAGCAAGTCGCAATTTCTTAATGGTGATGGAAGGAAAAACGAGCGATGTAATTTCTAGCTTGCAAAATGCTAAAATGAAACTTATTGAAGAAAAGAGAAAAAAACTTATACCTATAATAAAAACGATTATTTTTTGTGACGCCCAAAATATACCACTTATAGGGCACAGAGATGACGGAAAGCTACAAATGGATGAATCGTTTGAAGGAGGGAATTTCAGGGCTTTGCTAAAGTTTAGAGTAGATGCTGGAGACAATGGTTAGAATTTTTGAAGGAGAATTTGTTTTATAATAATCAAAGAAATTCAGCAATACTCAACATTAGTCGATATGATGGGTATTGTCAGTCGTCCATGTAAAGTAATGGGCCGATGTAGATTCTTCCTACTTCTGGTCTTGGGCTCAAAAATTGGTTGTCATCTTCTTCAAGTTGAATTACAGGTATTTTCCGGTCGTCTGGATTAATTCCGAGCTGGTCCTTGGTGTAAATTAGTTGTAATGGCCTCTCATCTGTTGTACTGCTACTCCTTCTCAAAATTGTGGGCACTTATACTGTTTTTCTAATGAAAATTTGGGCCCTTCACGGCGTGGCGTCTCTCCAGTTTAGCGTCACTACATAAAGTATTGTTCCTAACTGAAATTAGTCAATATTCGGTTGTTGTCATGGTTACTCAAAGTTTTTGATTGGCTGAAATTGGCTAAAGAGTATTGTTAGGGTATTTGAATTTTTATTTAAACTGGTTACAGTCTAAAACACTAAGACTGGTACACTGGTTACAGTCTGGTTACAGTCTTCTAAATGTAATTAATCTTCAGTACTCCCTTTTTAGTAGTAAATATTATCACCACTGTTCATATTTTGGCTCAAGGATTAATTTGACATCCAATATTATAGTGTTCACTTAGGTATCAACATTTGACAGTTTTGTTAATTTTATTTAATTATACTGTTTTCTTAATTTACATTATTATCATAATATTTCTGCCTTAACATGATTGTCTATTTGTATTTCATAGTTTATGTGGTTTAGTCTTCCTAATATCAGTGTTTAATTCTATAAAATTGAAGTTTTTTGTTGTTGACAGTTGGGAATTTGCATAGGCTTAAACAGCAATTGATTATTTTTCTTTAATTACTGATATTACATTTTATTCTCCTTGTAATGGGTCCTGCTTGTTTGAATACAAGATTCTGTTCATTTGTTCAATGTTTAAGTCGGTTCTTGTAGTTGTGTGTAATTTTATTGTTTCCCTATATTAATTTGTCTACTGTCATAACTCATTTTCAGTGTCATTGTATTTGAATGTATGGTTTGTTTCTTGTTTACTGGTTACTGTTGGTTTTAAAATCTTATTTCTTATAACATATAACATAACATCTAATGGTTTTAATAATTCCCATAGCTATAATTCTTATCATTTAAACATAATTATTTGGAACATAAACCTTATTCATTAAAACATAATTCTTATTCATTTAACACATACTTATTTGAAACATATCATCCACTCATACTCTTCAGTGAGTAATAATTATTTTATAGTGTCATCATAGGAAAACAAACATATAAACATTGATTATCTTTTAGATTGTAATAGGAAATCCTTACCACTAAACTTATTTGACCTTGTATCATTAATTATGTAACCTTATCCTATTTTACTATCTTTTACTAAATCATATACTGATTATTGATTGTTTTTATAATTCAATTTTATAGAAACTCTCTATATGGTGATTTAACACTAATAGTCTATGTTTCTTAACTTTCCTAAAACTATGAATTGTCCCTTAGGCCTACAATATTAATTAACACACATAACTTATCACTTATAAACTTGAACACTGCTTTATCAGTGTTTTTATCACTTTTTAATGGGGTTTTATTCTCACTTTGGGGTATTCACTAACACCTTACACTCAATCTTCTTTTAGTGTTACTGGTGGGTTAATATTATTGTATTGCTTACTAAAAAATTCTCTTTCTTACATCTATTTAGAAAATGTTCACCATCATTACAATTTACTACTCTCATTTTATCGCGTTTTATTGTACCACTGATATGTTAGTATTATGCTAATGTGATTTGTCATAGTTTACTCTATCTAGTTTGGGTTATTGTGCCCTTCTATATATTAAGTACTTAACGATTAGTATCTCTAACTTGTCTGTCCTTACAATTATTAATATTATATACAATTTTCATTAGTGCGTCTATTTCTTTGGTTTAATACAAGTTTTGTATCTCTTCTTAGTTCACTTTCTTTTATCATACATTATACGTCACTTCCTTAGTGTTGTGGCTGATTGTATCATTACACTTCCATGTTAATTGTCCGTTAGTCACTATTCTTCTTATTTACACTTATGTTGGTGCGGTGGGTATTTCTAGTCTATTTGCAGTTGTCTTCATTCATGTTATTCTTGGTCCTTTGGGGCTAGTTCTACTCTCTCACTTACCATCTATTGGGCTATTCAGGTTAAATCGTCTTATTTCTGTATTTACCATTTTGGTTTGGTTGTTTGTTATTACTTTATTAATATAAGTTACTGTTCTGACTACCTTGATATGTCTGATCGTTTTATTATTCTGATTCACCCATTCTTCTATTCTAATTCATCCCTTTTTATTCTAGTGTTAATGACTAAATAATTTATTTGGTCATGCCTTCTTCATTATGGTTAGGTGAAGATATGTACCATTACAATATTTATAATATTAATTTCTCACTATTTCCTTCTATAATTGTAAAGTTATAAAATCCGCCTCAGTTTATATTTTATTTTCTGGTGGTTATGTTCCACTTGGGTTTTCTTCAAAATTTTGAATTCTTATGAAAGCATAAAGGAAAGTGAAAAACTTACAATTTCATAAACCCATACAGACACGTTAACCGTGTGATGGTACTTTACTATCAGGGGACAAACCCAAATTTTTTAAATTATAAATTGTAACTAGGGAGTTTGTACAGGCTGCTATGCCAATTTAAATTTGTAAATTCTAGTCCTTATAATTAATTCAGTTTGTTGAATTCTGTTATACTCTTATGAATTAATGGGTTTTGGTTTGTTAATGACAATTTATATAAGGCTATGCCGGCCACTTAAACTGATAAATGTAGTTTTTGGTCATGATTACTACAGTACAACCTGTCACATCCGGACCTGTGATATCCGGAACCTTCCATATCCGGACGTATCTCCAAACTAATTTTTGCAATTTTGGTTAGCGAAATGGTTAGGGATGTAAAGATACTACTCTTGATGTTTTGGCTGTTCACCACTTTTTCTTCACTACACTTATGTCATTCTACGATATGGTTCACTATTTTTGAATATTTAAGTTTTTACAATTGAAATACTTTATTTGGGGCAACTGAGTCTTAGCTTGCGTCCAGCCGACGCAGCGGCGTTAGGTCGACTCACTTTGGCTTCATGGCTTCCAAAAAACGTGTGCAGTGTGTGAAGCAGCCGAAAATCACAAACTTTTTCAAAAACTGATGTAGGCGTACTGTAAGTAAAACTTTTTAACCAATTTTACTTTTTGTATTTTAAAGAGTACAGTGTACAAATACAAATGCTAAACCAATAGAAACGTCTAAAAAAACACGTTCTTCTTCTGTGTATCTTCTGTAATTGTTAATTATATTAATTGAGATTTTGGCTACTTATAGAGCTTTAATTACTGAACACAATGCAGTTTTCAGAATTGCTGTATATTTATTGGTTTTGAAGTTATCACATGTTGAACTGCAAAAATGAATTGAGTAAAATTCATGTCTGATCTGACCGCGTGCTTCACTGTGACGAAGTTAGAGTGAGATAGTTGCTTATTATATGCTCTCTGTCTTGCCTACGGTGCACGGTCTGTCCCTTTCATATAACGCTCAGATATGACGACATATTATGAATCGTTATATATACCCCTCCTCGGTATAAAAAAAATTGATTATTTATTAGTTTGCTCTATCTTATTATTAACATCATTAACTTTAACTTGCCTAATGTACTCTATTTGATTGTTCAGAAGAAAACTCAACCGCAATTTTACGCCAAATGATGATAACTTCAATGAGTTGAACTGATTTTGTGTATAATACAGTATATTTAATGTATCTTTTAAATGTCAATAAATTTCAAATGAAATTTGGGTATATCTGAAATCCTTGAATAATTTACACACCCAAAATTTTTGCCGGTATTTTTCGTCAAAAAAGTGCGTTAATTATGCTAGAAAATACGGTATTTATAAATGACCTTGTGATATCCGGATTTTTCCATATCCAGATCGGCCGGTCGCCATATTAGTCCGGATATGACAGGTTGTACTGTATTCCAGATGTTCTCCACATTCATGTTTGGGTATGATAGGAATATACAGGCTGTCTGCCAGGTTGAACATGTTGCCTCTTATTTGTAATGTATATGTATATGTGTATCTATGTGCAATTATGTGTTCGTATGTCAAATGTTCTAAAAGGTTAATTTATATAATTTATATGTTATATTTACACAATTCATAAGATTATTGAGGTTATGTGCTGTTTTTAAATTATATGAAGATATATTAAATGTTGAATTATATTAGTAAATTTTAAATTACTATTAATATGAAAATACACAGGAAATGAATTATAATTATATGAAGATATATTAAATGTTGAATTATATTAGTACATTTTAAATTACTATTAATATGGATAGACACAGAAAATGAATTATAATTATATGAAGATATATTAAATGTTGAATTATAATAGTACATTTTAAATTGAGATTAATATGCACATACACAGAATATGAATTATAACTAGGTGAAGGGGTTCAAAACTAATAAAGATTGTTATTGTTGTTCAATAGAGAGTTTAATTGCAAGTCCCGTCTCACTGGACCCAGAGCATTTTATGCTTCACCTAGGCCTTCTGCCTAGTTTTAAATAACTAGTAGCCTTTCCTTAAAAAAAAAGAGGGGTTTCAAATGGTAGCAGAGAGTGGTTATATCTAGGGTTGATCCGTTGGGTCCTTTGGGTGTGACGGGGCTTGCAAACTTGGAAACATTTGGGGCAAAATGAAACTTAAAAAAAAGGAGATTAACACACATATGTAGATGTTATGTCATGTTTAATGTTTTTATATACGCGTATATAGTGAATATAATTGTTAGCCTGTTGGAAATTGTAAACCTGGTGCCACCACGTGGCATGCGTTTTAGGGGGATATTTTTCTTTTGAGACTCGGAATTACCGGAGATCTGGGGCGGTGCTGAGGGAGTAGGCTGCATTATCAATAGATATGGAAGTAATTGCGCATGAGTTTAGCGGGATGCGGTGTGGCCTGATCGGAAGTCGGTACCGTCACCGACTGGATTCATGTTTGAAAATTTTGGAAATTTATGTTGATTATGTTGATTAAATGTTGAGGGTTGTTAGCTACGTGTTGGTGAAATGTCATATGTTGTGATAGGAGTTCAGTGGTGTGGATTTCATGTTTATGTTAGTGTCTGGTGTTGTTTCTCCTCTTGTGTGTGGTGTCTGAAAGAGAGCTAGTTCTGGAGTGGGTCAGGTTTTCGCAGCGCTAGGGAACCCGGGGGTCGCTCGAAGGAAGGAAGAGTACTCGAGTTTTTCTGTTTTGTAAGTTATGTTTGTGTTAGGTATTTCATTGGGATTTATGTTTTATTGTTGTGTGTTGTGAATTGTGCAATTCTGGTGGCGGTATGTTATCAGCGACTGCCCAACCCCATTTCCAGCGTTCTCCAGAAACTTCCAGTGGTGGATGGAGTAGATGAGGACAAGTTGCTGATTTTCTTGGACCTTGTCCTGCAGTTGGCAGATTTCCCGGGGGTGTCCGATGGGGACCTCTTGTCCCTTATATACCCGTATTGCTGGGGTTCATTGGCTGCGCTGGTCACCAACACTCTGCGTCGTGGCGCCAGCATCGACGCTTTCCATGGGGAGGTGTTGGACTTCTTCATACTCCATTGACGACGTGATCAGCTGAAGTTTAAGTTATTCTATTGTCTACAGGCCAACGGAGAGGTGTTGGGGGACTTCGTGCATGATATGCAGAAAGCTGCCCGGGTATTAAGGTTGGGGTTGCCCGAGACGGAAGTAATACAGGTAATACGAGAAGGGCTGACTCCCCAAGAGAGATCCAGAAGGGTCCAGGCGAATGATGAGTCCCGGGGAAGAGCTGCTAAAGATGTCCAATACTCAATTGGTTTATTAGGAGGAGCTAAAAAAGACAAACATGGGGGTTGGTGGAGAACACAAGAAACTGTAAGGAAAACTGAATATTCTGGAAGTAATGGAGGCTACAAGGGGGTGGCAAGCGAGAAGATGGTAACAACGGTTACAGTAGAGAAAACAAATAAGTATGAAATCAACAGGAGAAGAAGTTATATTAGTGAACCAACATCAGCTAGTAGGGATCCTGTAGCAGGCTTTTATGCCTATTTGGAAAGAAAAGAAACTTTAAACGTTCCAGATGAAGTACAAGTGCCAAACAGAGTAGTGAATGAAGAAGGTGAAGAGGAAGAAGAAGAGGGGAGTTACTTCGTGGGATCAACACAAGACAACAAGAACACGTCTGTTAACACTGAATTAGAGGACTCATATATGACGCCACAGTTGAATCCAGATGCCGTAGAATTTGTCCCGGTATCTCCATCTCAGTTCATGATGGATCCAGATTCTGTAATATCATCATCGCCTACGCAGGGATACGAGAAGTCACTTGATAGTGTAGCTTTGCTATCACAAGTAGAATTTAATTTAGACATTGCACATAGACCTGGACAGCTGGATTCCAGGGTGGGAAATGTTGAGGACGCTATAGTTGTTGAAAGTGGTGAAGGAGAGGAATGAAGGAAGAGGCAGAAGAGCGGTCTGCAGATGCTGCACAGGGAAGTATAGTTATAGGTGTTAGGGAGACTGAAGTTTCTGAGGTTGCGGATGGACACGGGGATGTCCATGCTGCAAGTGTGGTTGAAGGAGATGAGGTAGAAGTTGAGGAGGAATTTGGTGGCCGCGTTGTGGAGTGTGCGAGTGAGAATGATGTAGTGTGTGAAGATGTGCAGACGCCTTCTGTAAGTAGTGCTGAGGATTCTGAGGAATGGAAAGAAGTTTCATGTGGACCAGATGAGCAACTAGAGGATGAGTATGTACAGTATTATGATGGTGGTAGTGGACGTGATGGCGATGATGTTGATGATGAAGAAAATTTAGATTGTGATGATGAACGTGTTCATGAAAAGGAGGATGAAAATGAGATTGGAGAGGAGGTTGGTGAAGAAGTTTGTGAAGGAGCTGGTGACGAGGGCGGTGAAGAAATTGGTGAGGAGCTGGGTGAAGATGCTGTTGAAGATGGATCAGGTGAGCAACTGGAAGATGGTGAGGAGGTGCAGTGTCATGATGGTGATTTGGATTATGGGGACGAAAGTGTGGAAAAAGTAGAAGAGGAAGAAGAGCATGGTAAGGAAGAAGGAGAGGCAGGGGAGGCAGAAGCAGAGGAATTAGATGATGTGGATAATCCAAATCGGTGTGAAAGTGGTGATGTAAGTTGCCTTGGTTCCGATTCAGAAGAAACAAATCAGTACAGCTCAACATGAGATAATTTCTCAGAGAGTGATGTCCGAAAGGAACGTGTACATAAGGTGTGTCATAGAAAGGTGAGAAGAAGCGGGTAACGGGTAGCGGGTAGATGTTCTCCACAGTCCCAGTGGTGTTCGTCTACTTTAGGGATGCGCCCCTGCCCACGCGAGCCTTGGTTTCCTCCATTCATCCTTATTTCCGGAGGGCGCCATGACCTTACCCTTAGTCCTAGCTATTGACCTTTCACTGATCCTTGCCCTTGTCATCTTCCCAATTTTCCTAACCCTCCCCTTAGCAAAAAAAAAAGAGGAGTTGGAGAATTGGCCGAGAGTGTACCCTTAGATTGTGGTCTCTGGGAGATCATCAGTTTCCCCGTTTTGAGAAGTTATGATGGAGTGATGGTGTGGTGTTGTTTCATTGTTCATTGTTGTAGATTATTGATTGTTGATTATTGTAGGGTCCGAGCCATGCCGCATTCCCCGGTTGATTTCCCTGTTCTTTCCATTGAGGGAGAGTGTGGTATACACGGTTCAGTAGAGGAGTAAACCCCCCCTTTCTGGTTACGGTGTGGTCGAACTGTTGAATAAGAGATGGGAGTGATGTTCGCGTGCCCTCTATGCGGTCTTCTCTGTCTGGCTAAGCGGGGCCGTCCGCCCTAGTGTAGGGATGTGGGCCATTCATATGGCAAGGATTGTGAGGCCTTGTTTTGGGGCATATGGCTGGTCGGTCCAGGAGGTGGACGTGAGTCAGGATGGTGACTCACCACATACCAAGGTTAGTGACACCTTGTTTGGTCCTAGGGACGTGTATGTGAGTGGCACCAGTAGAAGTGGGTGGTGGTCACCAGAGAGGGTGACGTGTTGGGGCGGTCCCGTGGGATTGGCATGGTGGAGAGGGTCGTGTGGGGATGGTCGCAGTGGTGATGAGAGTTTTAGTCCTGAAAACCATGACTAATGAGATTTACCAGTAAGACTCATGTTTCTAACGTATATATGGGGTACACTGCAGGGTACTCCGGGGTTCAAAAGTGTTAGGCAACCAGGTTGCCCTTTTGGGGTGGGGTATGCCGTGTTTTTTATGAAAACCCAGCGTCTCTATAAAGGAGCTTATATTAAAATAATTAACCGCCATTTTGATTCTTTACTTATGCGTAATTAAGCGTCGATACGATGTACGTTGCGTGCATTTTACCGGACGCCAATGCATTCTGTTGGCAGATTAGAGTGAATAGGTTTTTCAACGCGAGATTGAGGTAGTTCAGACCTGGGCAGCGTGGTGGCAACAGCAATCTTCCTGGCGGAGCAAGTAGCTTTGATCGTTGTAAATTTGCTATTCTACATGCATAAATAAACGCTAAGTGATCTCCGGTAAGTGTGTTAAGTATATTTTTGTTCGTTTTATCATAAAAAGATTTACATTTAGCTTAAAATTAACGTGGATGCGAGTCGATAACGTTTAAGTTTTGCCACATGGTGGGCAGGTTCATTGTTGAATATTCAAGTTGTTTTAAATATTAATACAGCCTAAAATATGGTATTTTATAATCTATATATATCATTTCAATTGTACAAAAAGGGGCGTAAGGAAAATTATTCTGTAATTTTGTGGGACTGGCGTACCTTACGAAACTGTATGTGAGCACATTGGGGTATATGCCGCATGCCTGTTGAGTCTGTCAATTTATATTGAAATTGTATATTAAGATGCATAATTAGTTTGAAGAACAGTTTGTGAATAATAATTTATTTTATATTAATTTATATTGAAATTGTAGATTATAAAGCATTGAGGCCTTGAGTGTGTTATAGTAGTTTAAAAGCAAAACCTTAAAGTGAAAAATGTTAAAACGGGTTATGATGAACAGAGTGAGTTTTTTTTATCCTGTGGGATGTGGGTGTTATGAATTATGGGACACTGAAGTAATTATCATTATAAATGTTTAGGGTTCCCGATTCAGTCGAAAATCTGACTTACTCCACGTGTGGTTAACCAGCTGCCACAATGCTATAAACATATCTATACTCTATCTTGGCCGCCACGGGAGGAACGCCTGCACGTCACGCCACAGTACCCACGAGACATATTCTGGATTACACTCAGGTGACATTTAAGCTTTAAATATACTCTAGGCCGCTGCAGCAAATACCATGTGTATTTGTGTAAATATGTGTAAGGTTATGCCGGCCACTTAAACTGATAACTGTAGTTTTGGGTCATGATGACTATTCCAGATGTTCTCCACATTCATGTTTGGGTATGATAGGAATATATAGGCTGTCTGTCAGGTTGAACATGTTGTCTCTTATTTGTAATGTATATGTATATGTGTATCTATATGCAATTATGTGTTCGTATGTCAAATGTTCTAAAAGGGTAATTTATATGTTATATTTACACAATTCATATGATTATTGAGGTTATGTGATGTTTTTAAATTATGTGAAGATATATTAAATGTTGAATTATGTTAGTAAATTTTAAATTACTATTAATATGAAAATACACAGGAAATGAATTATAATTATACGAAGATATATTAAATGTTGAATTATATTAGTAAATTTTAAATTACTATTAATATGGATAGACACAGAAAATGAATTATAATTATATGAAGATATATTAAATGTTGAATTATATTAGTACATTTTAAATTGAGATTAATATGCACATACACAGAATATGAATTATAACTAGGTGAAGGAGTTCAGAAGTAATAAAGATTGTTATTGTTGTTCAAAAGAGAGTTCAATTGCAAGTTCCGTCTCACTGGACCCAGCAAATTTTATGCTTCTCCTAGGCCTTCTGCCTAGTTTTAAATAACTAGTAGCCTCTCCTTAAAAATTAAAAAAAAAAATCTATAAAAAACCAAATAAAAAAATAAGGAGGGGTTACAGGATTCCAAAAAAACAGATCCAATATACAAACCCATTCTGTGGAAGAATATTTTCGTATTAGCGTGTATCTCCCATTTCTAGTTTACCTGATCAATGAACTTTCTTCTAGATTTCCAAAATCGTAAATGATAGGGGAGATGAGGGAGACTTGGTACGTGGGGAGAGTTGGGACATTTAAATTTTCCAGGTATTAGGTTGGTACAAGAGATCAGCTGAGTTTGTGTTTTGAAGAGTTTTATGTGCTGGTTTACTTAGTGTAACATACTGAAGATTCTGCCACATTCTTAATTGCACAGGTAAGAAAAACGTTTTTTACATGTTAAAAGTAAATTTTCTTACTTTTTAATATTTACATTATAAAAAAGGTGTTTGTTATTATGTTCGTATTTCAAGCCTTGGCCATGAATATATCTCATTTTAAGGTTATGTCAGTAATGCAACTTTACCTCTAACTATAACCTACAAAAATTTATCACACTTTTTTTGTTGATACGCTGTTAAGGGAGACATGGGACAAAGGTTTGTGGGAGAGTTGGTACCTGTGCCAACTCTCCCATAATCTTTTACTTCATATAGTTTTATTAATTTGATTATATTAATTTATTACTTACATGAAATTAACTTTTTTATTTTACTGTTACAGGTGTAACCAAGATGCCATTAATTTATAAAAAAAAAGAATCGCCAATTATTCCTTATGATGTTAAGGAAAGAGCTATTAAGGAGTTCGGAGAGGGTGGAGGTCTTCGTCAGGTTGCTAAAAAGTATATGATACCTAAGACAACTCTGGCCAGATTAGCAAAAATTAACTCCACCGAGTTGAAGGAAACTGTAAGTAATTACGGCGCTTTATTTAAAAAATCACAAATATTCACAATAACCCAGGAAAAGATACTGACTGAATATCTGTTGTTTTCATCAAAAATGCATTATGGGCTCACCAAAACTGATGCGAAAAAGTTGGCGTATGAGTTTGGCTGTGCTAATGGAATGAAAATTCCTGAGAGCTGGAAATTAAAAAAGATAGCGGGAGAAGATTGGTGGAAAGGTTTTGCTTGGCGAAACCACACAATAGCGATACGTAAGCCAGAGGCAACTAGTTTATCATGTTGCACTAGTTTTAATAAAAAAAATATTGAAGACTTTTTTGATAATCTGCAACAGGTGTACAGTAAATATAAATTGGATGCTTACTGTATATATAATTATGATGAGACGGCTTTAACAACAGTGCAAGCTCCTAATAGAGTAATTGCTCAGAAAGGTTTAAAACAGGTTGGCCAAGTAACATCTGGTGAATGCGGCATTTTAGTGACTGGGCTGTTCATAGTAAATGCAGCTGGGAACTTTATCCCACCATTTTATGTATTTCCCAGAGCAAATTTTAAAGATTATATGTTGCATGGAGCACCAACAGGCTCTGCTGGATGTGCCTATAAATCTGGATGGATGACTGCCGACAATTTTCTGTTGTATTTGGAACATTTTCGTAAGTTCACAGCACCATCTGTTGAAAAACCAGTTCTGTTATTGCTAGACAATCATGATAGCCATATATCAATTGATTCCATAACATTCTGCAAAGAGAACCGTATTATATTATTTACGTTTCCACCTCACTGCACCAAAAAACTACAACCCTTAGACGTGGGTGTATATGGACCCTTGAAGTCATACTATAATGGGGCATGTGATGCATGGATGAATACAAATCCAGGAAAAACTATAACTATTTATGAAATAGCTGCATTGTCAAGTGAGGCTATGAATCGAGCTCTCACTCCTAGCAACATTTTATGTGCATTTAAAAAAACTGGAATTTACCCATACAATCGGTCAGTATTTGAGGACTGTGATTATCTGATGTCTTATGTAACTGATTGGCCTGCAGAAGTTGAATGTAATCCTGTTGAGCAATGTATTTCCACTGAACCTGGTGATATCTCAATTGTTACGAGTCCTACAGTTGCTTCTTCCCAACCTTCAGCATCAACCTCTCAATTAATTTCACCTGAAGAGCTTCGACCATATCCAAAAGCAGGTCCACGTAAGAAATCTAGAGGTGGCCGTAAACCTGCAAAAACTCTTATACTTACAAATACACCTGTAAAAGAAAGAGTGATAGCTGAATTGAAAGAGCGCAAACATGGAAAGAAAACCTACAGGCGCAAAATAAAATTCCCATCAAGTCAAAGTGAAGAAGAGGATTATCCTGTCCCATTAATAGATACAGATGATGACCTCTCATCGTTAAAATTTTCCAGCAATGGAGATGAAGACATAGAAAAAGATGTGAGGTCTGATGATTTTGCTATTGTACGCTTTGCTACTAAGAAAATTATGGTCCACTATGTTGGAAGAAATGTGAGTGTACATGAAGAAGACTACAATATTAAGTTTTTAAGAAGAAAAAGACAATCGTTTGAATTCATTTTTCCTAATGTTGATGACATTGCTTCTGTAGAGAAAAATGACATCGTAAAAAAGCTACCAGCACCAATGTCATCAGGTGGAACTGAACGTGCTGAGCACATTTATATTTTTTCCAGAAATTTATTTAAAAATATTGAAAATTTGCGATAATTATATGTAACTTTGTTTGGTGTAGTCCATCTTCTTGAGTCTGCTAATTAACGTAAAAACTGTTAATGTCAAGATATAAAAACTGTGTCAAGATATTTGAAACAAAACAGGTTTTTAATTACATATATATTGTATATGATGAATTTTAATTTTTTACTATGATTTTTTTTTAGTTTTATAATAAAGAATTAAATAAAATCAATTTTATCATTATATATTTACTGTCCCATCTCTCCCATAAGCATGTCCCAAGTGTCTCACATAAAGGGAGACATGGGACGAAATGTTTATAATTTTTAATGTTGTAATTTAAAATCTAAGTTACATTTTACAGGTTCAAATTTTTTTCACAAGATACAAAAGACTATAACCTTTCTGACTATCCAGTTTTAATTTGAAAATATGCAAATTCAAAAAGTACAACCTTAAAAATGTAAAAATTGTCCCAAGTCTCCCACACCTCCCCTACAAATTGGACAGATTCAAAAACTTTTATCACCAGAATTTTCGGAAGATTGTGAAGAGTCTGTTCTGCAAGGGGCTGAATTGTATAGGGATGATTTACCTTATTTCCCTGCTTTAGAAGGGGAACTTAAAATCTGGAAGCAGATATGGGCAGCAAAATTACAAGACTTTATCAAATATCCTGCAGAAGCCTACACACTCGCGTCAGACTTGCCAAATGTCAGAGTACTTTTAAAAATCATATGCACGCTTCCAGTTACATCAAGCACTGCAGAACTTTCATTTTCGGCCCTGCGTCGACTTAAAACTTACTTAAGGTATACAATGACTGAAGATCGTTTAAATGGATTGCGATCCTACATGTCCATCGTGATATTGCCTACCGTATGTCTCTCAAAGAAGTATTAGAGATTTTTGCAAGGAGACACAAACGTAAACTTTCTCTAGCCTTACTGTGGATGCATATGTATTAGATTAAAGGTGCTTTTTTACCTTAACATTAAAATAATGGATATTTAATTACAGGGTAAAGAATATCGAAAATGAGTACTAGTTTAGCTAAAGCTCTTTTAATAGCACATGCAGAAGCTATGTATTATCTTAAACAGGATCCTGCTGCAGCTCATCACTTAAAAGAAGAATTTACGAAACCACAGTCTGAGATTATTCGAACGTTAGTGGTCATACATCAGATTTGAAGAATCTCTTGAATCATGATGCTCCAATAGTTGTTTTCTTATTTGATGAGCATCTCAAAAGAACATTAAAATAATACAATTTTTATATTTTGTTACATGAGCAGTCCAATTAATAATTTTGTAATACTTAATATTAATGTTATTTTAAAGAAGATTTATGTATCTGTTTTATCTACAAAAAAAGGAATTTCTTAAAAAGTGATTGGTTTTCTGGAGGTTAGATATTTCCAGAATATTGATTAGATATACAAAAAAAAAAAAATACGTTCACACCTAATATTTCTAGATCAGAGTACTGATAATGAATATGTGTATTTTTGTAAATTATAATTCTATATTAGTATTTGTGCTTATTTTTATTTAGATGTTTTATTTTCCTTATTGATAACACTTATTCTTATTGTATCGAGAGTAAGTAATGGTGTAAAAATTAGATTAGTTTTATAAGTGAAATGAAAGTCAAATTTCTAAAGAAAGTTTAAACAGATTAAATAAAAAATTCCTGTTATAAGTTTACTTTATATTATTTCAAAATTGTACATTATACTTTCTAAAATCAAAATCGGTTGTTTTATTATTTTTCAAATAATAATTATACAATAATAAATAAATTATGTTAAAAAACTAATGTTTTTGTATTTATATTAATATATTTAATTATTTTTTTATTAATATTAATTTTTATATCGTTTGATTCAACAGACAATTTGATAATAAGATTTTTTTCTAACACCTCCCCCCCTGGAGAGGAGGGGCCCAAAACTGCCAGAATGTGCCCCCCCTGAGAAAATTTCTGGATCTGCCCCTGTTTGAAACAAAGACAATAGACCATGAAGACTAGAGATTGATGTGGCGTTCCAGTGTTTTGACATAAAGCAGTAAGAAAAGACAGAAGAAGAAAAGGAGAGGATATAGTTTAATAAATAGATACCTAGCAAATCAGATGTTAATATCAGAAGATAAATTGTATCAGATGGTAAACTGAAGTTTTATAAGAACATGACTGTACCAACGTTTTAACACTGTGGTCTGACAAAAGCAGGTGGAAATGAGATTCTTTTGCACAATAAAGAATTGAAGATATGTGGATAGATTGAGAAATAATACTATTTGAAATGAGTTGTTCAGTATCTTTAGCTAAAGTATACTTAAATAATAGATCATAAAAAAAAAATAGGGTTTTAAATGGATTTGATGAGTTTTGATGGGTTTTAAATATTCTGAAACATAAATTGCAGGGTTGCAGAAGTTTGGGACAACCAAAAAGTGGAAATAATTTTAGGAAATTAGGTTCTACTGGTGAAAGTAGAGTAAAAGGTTTGTATAAACCTTTGAGTAACACTTTGAGATAGTGAAAAATTTGCTAGTAAAAATTTTTACCTTGTTTACTGCACCAACAGAAACACGAGATTCTACTAAAATTTTTATGACTAAACAAACTGTTAACCAAAATTGGGATTTTTACATGTTTTTGTTTAAAAAATTAGAAACAAGTGGGTCCCAAAATGGTGTTCACAACTATCCAAGAAAACTGTTCTAAAGGCCAAAAAAATTGAAGTCACCATACATTTTTTTTTTGGATAGGCATAAAATTACTTTGTTAAATTATGAATTAACAAGTAAAACAAATAACAAAACTTATAGAGGATTTAGTTCTGGGAAAATTTATATAAAGTGAACTTAAAAAGTGAATTAAAATTTAATTAATTTCACTTTTGTTTAGAGCACATCAGACCAAAGTGTGGAAAAAATGGTATAAATTTAAATCAAATCATAAATTTTTTTCATTTTGAAAATTCTTAGAAGCAAAAAATAAATACTTAAAGTAATAAAAAAAGCATGTTACAAAGTTACAATTACATAAATTTTTCAATATAAGAGCTGTGATATTGTGCTTAATTGTTGTGATTAAGTGTTAATTGGGGAGGGTCATTCAATAAGTAACGAGACAAATTGCTCTAGCTTAAAACTCGTTTATTGAATCAATACAAAGTGATGGTTACTTTTCAACATAATCCCCTCCCCCAACTGTAATACACTTATCCCATCGTTTTTATAACTTCCAAATGCCCCTGGCATAAACTTCTGTGGGTTGCTGACGGAGCCAGTTTTGCACATGAATTTTGACTGTTTTACCTGTTTGCACTTTTAAACTGTTCTACCCATTTGTAAATGTTCGAACGGTGCAAACAATGATTTCCGTACACTTTTAACATCCTTTCATGAATTTCAGAAGGTTTGACACCTTCTGGGACTAAAAATCTAATCACTGAACATTGTTCTTCCGCGGTGCAATTATCAAGCGGACTCGCCATTGTTGACTGAGTAAATTAGAGGTTATGTTTTCAAAATTTTATTAAACAGCTGATCAGAAGTCATTATAAGGATACCAGCTTGTACTCCTGAAAGTATCGTATTGATTTATCAAGCAGTTTTTGAGCTAGAGCGATTTGTCTCGTTACTTATTGAATGACCCTCGTATCTCTGTCACTGTTTAACAGTGCTCCTCTCAAAAACTGTTTTGTGTAATTTATTTAATTTTAAGAGTGCTATTTTGAACTAATTTGTTATTAATGTTTCATTCTTTTTTTGTTTATTTTAAATAGTTAACTTTGTTTCTACGTTTTTACAATGTCAAAAACTGTTTATGTATTGATTTAACACTTTTCTGCTGTTTTGGTTTGCTTTGTTCCAAATAAAAGTCAAATTTCTCAAAATTTAGTTTGTTTTAACTAACTTTACTTATATAAACTTTCTCAGGATTAAGTGTTTTAAAAGTTTTGTTGCAATGTTTTATTTAAATTTCAAGACAACAAATTTATGTCAAATTTGTTGATTCTAATTAATTATTTTTTGGCTTTATCTTTTATGAGTTAACATTTTCCTAATAAGTACTGATGGTATTATTCTGGGAACCATTTTTTTTGTAATTTTTTATGTTAAGAAAGATACATAAATATCCCAACTTGCCCACAAGTTGTTTCTCAGAAATTCTAGTATAACGTTGTTTTTCCTTTTTCTTAATCATTTTATTTTATAAGAATCTTTCAATCAAAACATATTTCATTTGTAAATTTTATAAGGTATATACTATTTTTCTTACAATAGAAATATATTAATCATATTTTTCAAAGTGTAGTTACCTGTTGGAAGTTATAGGCAGGAGGTTCACCAGTGACCTGTCTGGAATTACGTCTGAGTTCAGTTCTAGTTTGATGAGATGGGTACTCTGAGTAATCAGGATTATTTTTTGGGGGTTCTGGCAGTGGGGTTGGAGGAGATACCATCGTATGAGGCAGCTGGTCAGTTAAGTTCTGTCCCAGATACGGCTGCTGTGCATCGATTGGTTGGTTTGTCTGTATTGGTGGTGATGGCTGATTGTTTTGATTCTGATATGGTTGCTGCTGCTGGTGATGTTGTGATGTCATTGGGTATTGTTGCTGCTGCTGCTGCGTGTGATGTTGTGAGGTGATTGGGTATTGCTGCTGCTGCTGGTGATGTTGTGATGTGATTGGGTATTGTTGCTGTTGTGTTTGGCTTGTTTGTTGTTGTTGTTGTTGTTGCTGTGGCAGATGTGATTGTTGCGGCAATGTTTGAGATGGATATTGATGTGGTTGTTGGTTTTGGTATGATGATTGTTGTGTTGTTGTTGGATTGTACTTCTGTTTCGATGTCTGTGTTAGATGCTGATTCTGGAATCTTTGAAAGTGTAGCTCTGACGATTGGTGTAACAATTTTTGTGAGTCTTCTAATGGCTGTTGCTTTGTTGCGTTTTGGTATTGTGAAGAATATGTGTATGGTGGCTGTGTGTCATATTTTTGTGGCATTTGGTTTCTGAGGTTTTGTTCTGATGATGGCGAAGAAGGAACAGTTGTGGCGTCTGCTGTTGTTGACAGTGAGGATGTTACAGGTTTCGGCTGGTGTGAGGTGTTCTTTCCTGGCTGTGTTTCATCATTCATTGTTGACTGTTTGTATTTTGTTATGTCTCTAGTCCTTAGTCTGTCTAATCCTGAAATCACAAATAGATATTTTAAGCATTCTAAAATAACAGAGATAATAAAAAAACAAACTACATTCTTTGAAAATTTATGGTTATAAATTGTATTTATATTACATATTAAGTAATAATAAACAGTTCTAAATTTATTGATTACAATATATTTATTTTATATTTGTGTATATGTAAATTGCATATATATGTTAAACTGATAAGAAATCATGACCACACATGTGAATTCAGATTTTATGTATTACATTATATTTAGTTCATGTGACAGTATGAAGAGCAACTGAGGGACTTCTCAAAATGCACCCTGTTGGCATGTTTTTTTAGCTGTGACATTAATTTTTAAAATTACTTACTTGACATTTTGGTTCAGCAAATACTTGAAAATGTATCAAAGCTGAAATGTGTCATCAATAGTGAGTATTTTTTGCAACAAACTCTGTTTATTTAAAGTGTTTAAATGTACAGGTAAAGCTAATACTGTGTTTATTTTCAGTAGGGTTTACAAAATGTGGTGAGACACTGAGTATACTGAGTGTATTAAATCAGTGTGGTTAATTAGTGGTGACATTAAACTGCTTTGCAATGAAAAGAGAAATACTGGATAATATCTGAAGTGGCATTAACTGCTGCTGCCTTGACGATGATGGTACATTGTACTCTTGAATCCTGTATATTTTTCATACATGAGTATATCATAAATTTTATTTTTATTTCTAATTATTTAGGTGGATGAATTATCTATAGACAGTATCTAGACTATGATTCTCATTAAATTAACAAAACTAAAGAGAATTTAAACTAATAATATAAATAGAAATTCAGTGAGACCTATTAATCAATTTAAACAATAAAAAGACACAGTGTTCATTTTAAAATGAAACCAAGAACAATATTAAACAAGAAAATATATTTATTCATTATATTTTACTTGTTATTATTACAGAAATGTCTTTTAATGAGTAAAAACAATTAAGCACTGTAGAAACTGTTTTACAGTGAATGTTGAAAAGGCCATCAGTTTCACCTGTATAAGCTTGTACTCTTCCTTTCATGTTCCTAGCAACTTTCCAAAGCATAGGCCATCTGTTCATTGTTACAGAATTTTAATTTGTCTGTATTATTATCATACAGCCTCATTACTAGTTGATATTTTTATATTTATTGGTGTCATTCAGTATTAATTTAAAATTTTGTATAGTCTTTACATTACGAATACAATGGCAAATGTATTAAACATTTTGTTTCAAACAAGACCTTGTGGAGGCAAAATAAAAATTAAGTCTTTACATCCAGACAGACCAGATTTACAGTTAACACAAACTGTAAGTAAAGGCAGAGACAAAATGACTGATAGGAAATTAAATAAATACTAGAATAATAAGAAAATTTGGCTGAAGGGTTGTGCTGAATCAAATTCACTTTTTTGTTTTTGTTGTTTATTATACAGCAGTGATGAATCATGGGCAAAAAAGGGTACTAAAGACATAAAACATTTAAGTGAAAGAATTAGATCTCATAAATGCTCAAAAATTAACATCAATAATGCCATGGAATTAGCAATGTTAGGGACAGTTAACGTATGTACACAGTTGGATACAGCCTATCAATAAAGTATAAGGTGTCATAACAAGGAAGTTGATAAAAATCACTATATGTTTTACAAAATTATTGACTGTATTAAATTTTGTGGGGTTTTTGAATTGGCATTAAGAGGGCATGATGAATCTGAAGAGTCGACAAACAAGGGAGTATTTTTAGGTTTAGTCGATTTTAGTGCTGAACTGGACATGCTGCAGTTTTTAAAGGAACTTCTAAAACAATCTATAATGAAATATTGGATTGTATGTTTCAAGGATGTAGGGAAAACATGCTTGAAGAAATTAAATAATCAAAATACGTGGACATTCAGGCTGATGGAAACAACAGACTGTTATACAATTGGTGTTGATTTATCACTATGTTGTAGAAGACAAAGAAATTGTTGAGACTGTTGAAAGGTTTTTTGGTTTTTTCAAACTGCTAAGTGCCTGTGCTGAAGCAACAGCATGCGTTATCTCTAATGAACTTCAAATTTCTTTGGGTCATAAAAATAGTTAATTATTAGCTCAGACGTATGATGGAGCTCAGTGATGTGTGGTTCACAAACACGGTGGTAAAGGAGCAGTACCCTTATGCATACTATCTCCATTGTATGCCCATAAATTAAACCTTACAATGTTACAAGCTTCTTCTAGTACACATGAGGTGAGATTGTTTTTCATGAAATTGGTGGATTTCCTACCTTCTTCAACAGATCTCCTCAACATATTAAGATGTTGGAATCAGTTCTCGACCAGCGTCACATTCTTAAAGAGTCAAGCACAAAGTGGAACTTCAGCAGCAACATTGTGAAAATAGTTTGTGAATATAAAGGACTGATTGTTTTGAGAAAATGTTCACAAGTGTTGGATTTAATGCAATCACAGTTCAGGAGGCTACAGGATTACTTGCACTTTTAGAGTCCAATGCCTCCTTCATATTCTGGTTAAATCTTTTTCTAAGATTATGCCTGTCTACGGCACAGTCGGATGATGCGATTGATAATGCAGACCTGTAACCAAGGAATAAAAGAATGAAATCTACTTTTAAACCAATGAATAAGCAAATTATGGCGAAAGAAGTATGCAGCGTTGTGTCAGTTCAAGCTAAAGAAAGATTATTTTCCTCTGGCTATCTGACAGCTTCAAAACTGCTTTATAGCAACATGTAGAGTAGCTATTTAAAGAAGTTTCTGATACTGAGTTAAACAGTGTTATGAAAGCCTATCATTTTTTGATATACTTTAACTTAAAAATGAATTAACAATACTTTCCAGTTGAGAAGACTTTCATTTAGATGTAGATGGTATTATTATTTAGAGGATTTTGCTGCAGAATATCTTGAAGGAAACATATTCAGAAACTGTTAGTCTGTTAAGAGTAATGGTAACAACACCACTGACAACATCAAAATCTGAAAGGTAGTTTTCTATACTGAAAAGAATAAAAACATTCCTTAGGTCAATAATGAGGGAAGACAGGGTAAATGCCTTAGCAATGATAGCCACCGAAAAGAAAAAAATTGTCAAAATAAGGATTTTAATATGAAAGTTAGTGACAGACTTTCTCAAATAAAGGAAAGAAGGATGGACTTCCATTATAAGTTAATTATGTGTTGGATCTAACTTAGTTAATTGTAATATTTGTAAACACTTGGTTACTCACCTGTTGTGACTTCTTTAAAACTTTCAATAACTACGCGTTTCAAGGATAAATCGTCATCATCAGGTTATATAAAAACACAAATCCTTCTGGAGAAGTCATCAAAAAATCAAATATTTTTTTACCAAACATTACAGTATACAGTATGTATGTCATTTAGGAACACATTATTGTAGCACTTCACGCTGTGTCACGACCTGGTGCACACCACTACATGCAATCGACTACTGTATCTATCGCGTGTAGTGGTGTGCACTAGGTTGCAACACAGTGTGAAGTGCTACAACATGTCTTCTTAAATGACATACATACTGTGATGTTTGGTAAAAAATAATTTTTGATGACTTCTCCAGAAGGACTGGTGTTTCCCCCCCCCCCCCCACACACACACACACACACACACACACACACACACGCACGCACGCACGCACGCACGCACGCACGCACGCACGCACGCACGCACGCAACCACGCACGCACGCACGCACGCACGCACAGTATGTACTGTATATACTTTTTCTCCTTTTCTCGATCACCCGGTTTCTCTAAACTTGACAATAAAGTTTAGTTTAAGTATGAATGTTGCTTAAATAATATCAGTTACGAAATTGTCAAAGTTACAGTTTTGAAGGGTTTTAGTTGGAAAAAAGTACAATACTACATTCACTGTGAAGAATCCAAAGTGGATGATTAACCATATTTGTACAAACCATAAAGTAATGATAAAATGATAGTTGTAATGCATGCATGTTTGTTCTAAACTATTATTATTAATTCATGGCGAACTTAAAATGAAGTTAATATTAGTATTCTTTCCCTATTGCCATATTTATTAATTGAGGGACTAATTGGTGTAGGATTAAATGCCCAGCTGGATTTCCAATTGTTGACAAAATTGAGTTAGCTGTAGTTCTAAAATAAATTTCATGGTTTCTTACAAAAAATCAAATTTGATACAAAACAGCAAACAAATTGGCCTTCTTAAGCATATAAAAATATTTTAAACCACTTCTGAAGTGAGTCTGAATCGAACCAATATAAATCAACAGAACGATCAGTATTTAATATTTATCTATTCATTACTGTCAAAATTATTTAAAGTCCTGAGGGAAATTGGTTCCAAACTAATCTGATTAATTAAAATAAAGGACAATGAAGGACACAAAACAAATGTAAAGATATATAACAAAATGAGTGTAAGTTCTAACTTTAACAATGGTGTGAAACAAGGAAATGGCCTCTCTGCGGTTCTGTTCAACATAGCTCTACACAGTGCAGTAAATAATTTTGGTAAAAGGGGCACAATACATATGAAGTCTCAAATATATGACTCTGCAATAGTAGCAAGAAACGTTGATAGCCTCAGAGACATGGATGCATTAATGGAAGCAGAAGCAATGAAAACTGGTCTTGTGGTAAAATTAAAACAAGAGAAAATGCATGGTAATGTCCAACTCAGAGACCAGAAGGGTACCTATAGATTTTAATGTGAATGGGAAGTGATTCAAAGGAGTGTCCTGCTTTAGTTATCTAGGTGCCTTGGTACAAAATGATAATAACATTAGAATGAGTATAAGCAAGAAATATTTATAAGCAGGAAATAGAACCTAACTTGCAAAAATATTAACATCTTTAAAAACAATCTTGTTACAGGAGGTATAAAACTTAAAGTACATTATTCTTTATAATCAAAATTACATATAAAAACTGAACTGTTAGGCCATCGTCGGTTGCTATGAAATGTTGCTGACGTGATTGTGTTTCATCACCATCACCACGACCTAACAACCAGGTTTTTAGATGTAATTTTGAATATATTGACACCAGCCGTGCAAGCTTTAGACAAAAGTTATGTTATTATCTTGTGCATGTTACATGTGGATCTGAGGTGTGGACTTTGACAGAGAATGACAAACTGCTGTAAAATAATTTGAGTGAAAAATATTGTGTAAAATTTATGGCTCAGTAAGAGAAGAAGGCAGTTAGAAAATACGCAATAACAATGAACTACAGGCTCTCATGCATGGAAAAGACATAGTAAAATGCATCAAATCACAGATGTTGCATTGGCTCAGACATGTGGAAATAGTGTCTGAGGAAAGAATGCTGAAGGGAAGATATTACTACAGGTAGAGGCAGACCAAGGATGAGATGGTTGGATGGCATAATAGAAGAACTTGCTAGCATGGGAATCAGAGGGTGGAGAGGAAGGGCAAGGATGGAGGAGTATTGTTGAGGAGACTATAGTCCACCAAAAGCTGTAATGCCAGATAAGAAGAAGAAGATTAATGTCAAAAACTAAACAAGTAGACTGGAAAATCGTATCACACGTTATAAACTGCAAATGGAAATTCTGTGTTTGATAACCATTAAAAAAATATTACATATTTACCGGGTTGTGTAAAGTCTGGAGCAAATTGTTTGGCAGTGGCAATGGCAATTTCAAAGTCTTCTCTAGCATGGTCAGCAGCCATATCTGCAAGTTCTGCTTTGCCACGGGCTGTCGCAGTTCTAAACCAAACACATACACATTTGTTATTAAGTAAAACTTAATTTACTTTCTAGTTATTATTTTTTCCAACTAGTGCAACAATTTTCTTAATATTTGTATTATTGATTACTTCAGAATTACTCATTCATATTGTAAGAAACAATAAAAATTGAGCACTACATTAAAACTATCAAATTCTTGGATTTCGTTGTCCATGACGTGTCCGTTACTTAACTAAATACAACTATTTCATTAACGACTCGGAACACAAAGTTTTTTTATGAGTAAAAAGATAAAGTTTTACCTTACAACCTGAACTGGTTTTCACTTTTAAAAAGCTTCTTCAGCTGAAGAAGTTAATGAAATAGTTGTATTTAAAAATATCAAATTGTAAATTATTAAGAAGTGTCTGTTGTTTGGAAATAACAAGTTGTAAAACAGTATGAAAAAGTTTCACAAAACAATTCAATGTTAAAAACTTAACTATTACAGTTCTAGGATTTTCCTAGAATATCGTATGAGAATGTGAAGCCACTATACAGAAAGTTGTACAGTATTAAGAATTTAAGAATAACAATTCCCAATTTATATTAAGTATCAGGCTCCCTAAGCTGCAGAACTAGCTCACTATTTTGATCAAAATACATTGATATTAGATAATTTGTCAATTATGAGAATAATTATGAAAATTCCAATTACTCTAATACTTTTTAAGTACTATAACAACTGTAAAGTAGACAGCGACACTAAAAATTCCAAAAATTCAGATTCTAGTTACAGTTTCATTTAGTCTAATACCTCGTGGGATTTACAATTTTCCAAATTTTGGATCCCTTTTTTTTGGGCCCTGTGTCCAAAAATTTCGAAATTTACAAACTGATACACTATATTCAGATTTTGTTGTGAATTCTCATTAATTTGATACCCTACATGGAATTTGTGATTTTATCAAAATTTTGACCCACTTTTTGGGTGCATCCTAAAATTTTGAAATTTCAAAAACTTAACACATTCAGATTTTGGTTAAATTTCCCTTTAATTTAATGTCCTACATGAATTTTTATGATTTTTCAAAAATGTCACCCACTTTGATACCTGGTATCTAAATATTTTTAAATTTTATAAATGAGTACCATAAGCAGACTGGTTAAAATTTCCTTTACTTTGGTACCCCATATGGGTTTTTGAGATTTTTTTACAATTTTGACCCCTTATGTTGTTGCCTCATTCCCTATTTTTTTGGGGGGGGAGGGGATGAATCTCAATAACAAATAGGATTCTGTAGAGTAAAAATATCGACAGGCATTCCAAGTTTTATAAGAATCTAGGCATTGCAAAGTGTCTATATGGAGAAGTCTTTCTATATGAATTACAAATTATTGATTTCCTTCATGGTAGGAAGTGTTGTATTCTTAGGATCTCCATTGTAGGATCTACAGTCTATCCCTAATAAACATTTGAAAGGTTATATTTATGGGCAGGAATTTTTAAATATTTTAAGGAATGTTTTAAAGAAACTGACACACAGCAGTAGACATGTTTACTAAAACAGCATGACCTTCAGTTGAAACACCTATTAGAAGACAACCGACTGTGTGTGTGTTGCATAATTTTTAATGTCTGTGCGACTGTGCCTTGGCACTGTTTGTGCAAACCAAACAAACACACAAACAGCCAGCACTCTTTGTAAGACAGACGTGGTTGTTACCATGCTTAACTGATTTATTGTTGGTCTACTTAGTTAATTTTTTTTAGTTGTTTTCGTAAATGTGTTGCTAGTTTACTGACAAACTCTGATTAATACTGCCAAAATGTGATTAAAATAATACCTGAATGTAATCTAGTACTACAAGTTAAGGTTACCATATGGTACCTAACAGAAATCATATTATATTAATGTACTGTATTAATTTAACATTAAAAAATGATAGAATTCTATGATAAAGATCCAAATGAAGTTTACAATAATTATAGAGGACAAGATTATTGACAAATACTTTGTTTAAATTATTTGGATTCTGATCAACAATGAAGTTGGAAACACGAATATCAAATTGTTTTTAGCATAATTAACATAATATTTTGAAACAAAGTGTAAAGATAAAACGTTAGTATTTAAGAGAGAAAATTTTTGGCCCCAATACTGATGTACAGCAGTAAACATGTGAGAGCTAACAGCAAATCAACCTCCAAGACTGGCAGTTAAATACTTTGAGACCTACAAGTCTACTAGTTGCGATCAAATAAATATACTTTCACCTACAATCCAAGATTAGCACAGTGTTTCTGACATTATGTCTAGATAACATATAGCTATCTCACATGATAAATAGGATTTGAGAGTGTTGAATGGAGGGTAGTGTTCAGCAATGTAGTATTAAAAGCAGTGGTGTGGCTGCGTGATATAAAAAGTGGTGGCTGCAGATGTGATCGTCAAACAGTAAATAGTAAATAAACTTGCTATAAGTACACTTGGAGACAAAAATGAAAAATTCCCTAATCCCAATCTTTAAAATTATTATTTAATAAACAACAGATTTATTACATTTTTCAGGCTTTCCAAAAATGCATATAATATTTGGTAGTCAACTAAAAATTATATCCAAAAAACTCAACTCTGCATCTGATAATTATATCAGGCTATAAGGTAAAACTTTTACGTTTTTACCTATAAAAGACTTTGTGTTCTGAGTCGGTAGTAAATTAATTATATTTTCATAATTTTATTACCCTCTGATAATTATATCCCTAGAATAAAAATCAAGAGCTAAAATTATTCCCTATTCAGAAAGGCCAGATAACATGTACTAGCTTAGAAATGAAATTTTTACCTTTAAAAATATTAAATAATTGTTAAATATCTAAATATAAAAACTAACATCACATACACAAACACAAAAATGAAAACAATGATGTGACAATTAGAAAACAAAATTTTTATTTTTATCTATTTAAACAATTACGTCTATATTTCCCTATACTGTTATAGCCATACTGCATATGTATACTGTTAATACTGTCACCATCAAAGCCAGTTTTGCCGTTTTTTCAACTCTTAAAAATCTTTCTGGAATGGTCTTTGAGCTCGCTTAACGATTTTTATTTTATGCTTCAACAGTTGCAAAACAACAGTTCTTATAAAATTGTTTTCATAAAATTTCCTGTTTCCTCAGGAAATGTTGCACAGGGCCATACAGTACCACATGGTGTGGTATGAGGTATTACTAGAGTGTTTTTCTTGGTCAAAAATACTTGAAAAATCAGTAATATGCGTGCTGCTACACTATTGTGTTGCAATTTCTATAAATTATCCCTTCTTAAATGTGGACATCTTTTGTCAGCACCTACATGCAAGTTACATAAAATCCCCAAATAGTATAATCTTTACTGGCCATAACAAATAGTAATCAAAATTCATGAAACTCAATACAACAATATTCATCTTACTGTCACAATCTTCAACTCATTCACAACTGTTTTTGAAGCTTTTGTACCATATGTAAACTGTTCACTCATGTATACCAGATTTACTAAATGACTTTAGAAAAATTTCCTCTCATTAAAGCAGTTTATTTTACTTGTCTGACAAAATATAATGTCACCTCTTCAATCTTGAATTGTATAATGAAAAATCACCAAGTAAATGATAACATAAATTAATTAGTAAACTGTCAAATGTAAACTGTTTGCAGTATGACTCTAAACTTAACCATTTGTCATATACAGGTGTACTAATAAAGGGTGTTCCATGTAAAACGCAACCCATCTATGTCAGTAATTACATTTAAATAAAAAAGGCATATGTAAAGTATTTAATTAAATATTTTATTTCCAAACTTTACAATACTTAAAATTCTAGAGTATTCTAGGCTTGAAGTGGCCGCCATCTTCACGAATACACGCTTCCACCCTTTTCACTGTGTTTCTTGCAACTTTTTTTAGAGTATTTGGGTTGATATTTAAAACAGCTTGTTTGATATTGACGTTCAAGTGTTCGTGGTTTGTTGCTGTAGGTGCTTGTTACTAATAATTTTTAAAATGAGTGCTGCGATTGAAAATCCCGTGAGCTGTGAAGTGCTCTCAGTAATACGATTTCTGCAAGCAGAAAACTGCAGACCGGTGGACATTCATCGGTGACTGTGTGAGGTGTATGGGAAGAATGTAATGGAGTAAGGCAGTGGTGTGTTCTGTTTAAAAATGGCCACACCAATGTGCACGATGATGAGCGGAAGTGTGTGCAGACCTTATCAGCAAGGAAAATGATGGTGACAGTTTTTGGGACAGAAAAGGGGTTCTCCTGGTAGAGTTGATGGAACGGGGTACCGCAAGCAACTCCGAGGTTTACTATGAAACATTAAAAAAGCTGCGGAGAACAATCCAAAACAAGCGACGTGGTAAGTTGAGCTCCGGGGTATTGTTCTTCCACGACAATGCCCGACCGCATACAGCATCACGAACGCAAGAACTTCTGGGAAAGTTTGGATGGGAGCTTTTCAATCATCCCCCATACAGCCCTGACCTGGCACTGAGCGATTATCACCTGTTCATGCGTATGAAAAAGTGGCTGGCAACACAGCGCTTTGAAGACGACGAAGAGCTGAAGGCGGGCGTTAATGAATGGCTGAAATCACAGGTGGCAGATTTTTATGATGAGGGCTTTCAAAAACTCATAAATTTTATTAAACTCGATGTCTTGTTAGGTGCTGGTTTATCACGGTACTTACGGCAAAAAGATTCTTGCACTGCAACCACTGACCGCATGCTAAAGTACGACTCAAGAATAAAAACACGTTCGTCTTGCGAAAAAACCATTTTCTCTCTAACAATGCACTGAGCGTTATGATCGCTTTGTCATAGGTATCAGTGGCAGTTTACTGCGCCGGCGCAATGTTCAATTGTTGGTCGAGTCTATTCCAGTAAAACGTAGGGCAGTTTGGCAGTAAATTCAAATATTACAGAAGGCTGATTAGTGGGTTGCGTTTTATATGAAACACCCTGTATAAAAATATCAAAATATCAGTATGGAGAACCATACATGATTTTCATGTTCTAAGATTTATATTTAAAATCATTTACTTGAATTCGGTTTGATAATTTCTTACTGGCCCCACCTTCAAACTATTTTCATTATTTATAGATATTTTTGTTATTATGGGGTAATCATATAATATAGTGTTATTTTCGAATCAATTTATCTATAAACATTAGGTACTTTATTCTTATAAAGAAACTGAACTACGCAGATAATGATCCCTCCTCCTCAACTGATCACCACCATTAATGACATTTTCACTTTCATAGAGTAGTAGTTTTATCATATATAATTGCTAAAGCATTTTATCCTTCAAAATTAAATACTCATACTTTACTTGATATCAGCAAAGTAATTTTCAAAAAATCACCCCCTCCCCCTTCTACTACCCTTCCATTTATAGATATTCATTTACCATCTTACAGTGGATTAATATGACTTTATTTTCGTGACATTTATTTATCAAAATTAAGTATTTTACTTCTGTTAAAACATAAAACAATGGAGGTAAACTAACCCCCCTTAACTGAACAACCTCATTTTTTATATTTACACTTTTATTGAGTAATAGTTTCATTATATGTAATTGCTAAGGTATCTTATCCTTCAAAATAAAGTAGTTTATTTGATATCAGAAAGGTAATTTTCAAAAAATTACCCCCTCCCCTTCAACTACTGTTTTCATTTACAGAAAATTACCCCTCCCCCTTCAAATACTCTTTTCGTTTATAGATAATTCATCTACCTTTCTACAGTGGATTATTACGACCTTCTTTTCAGGATACTTTATTAAAATTAAGTATTTTAACTCTTGTTAAAACGTAAAACGTTGCAGGGTAAACTATCCCTCCCCCTTAACCAATCTTCACCAAAATCAATAGGCCTTGAGTCCTCTACAACTCGGGAATATGCAACAAATTATTTTATTCTGTATGTATTTGTGGCAGATATTATTCGCCATAGAAAAAATTCTACATACAGACACACAGAGACTTTTCGGAAAATGACTTTTCTTCATGTTTTTGAGGGTAGTACAAACAGAATCAGCCCTTGTCTTGATCATGCTTTTTTTGTGATCACCATACTTCCATTTACTTACGGGACATGGAAGTAAAAAAATTAGTTTTTGAATTGGGCATTTCTAATTGGGGAAATCCAAAAATTGCATGAGCTTTTTGATAAAACCTCATATATCTCATTGTGTAATTTTGTAGAATTATTCATTTTACTTCCTAGATACATGACATTCTTGATCCCTTTGATACTGTGATTTCATGCTGTTATATTTTGGTGAGTGTTATAGTAAAGAAAGACCACTTTCAGTAAAAACTGGCTACAGTGTAAAGCAGCAATTAACAGTGACATTGAAATAGCAAGACAAGCCATATAATGTACAGAACTTTCTGCTCTAACACACCTGAAAATGCAGAGAACTTCAATATCCTTATCTTATGTATCAAGAATAAATATACAAAATTTCAAAACTGTAACAAGTAAAATTAAGTATATAGCATTTCGAGGGTCAGGTAAAGTAGCACAAAAACAGCGGTAAAACAACAGAGCGAGCATATAATATATCTTGTAAAATGATATCGTTTCCAGCTATGATAGAGATACTCTTCAAAATAGGTAAATTCAGTTGATATATGGAAATATCGGGGCTACTACTGCTGAGGTTTTTGGCGGAAAATGTCTTACCCTGGTGGGGTTGCTGGGACGGGATGTTTGTAGTGCTTGACCAGTTCATTCACATCACAGGGCACGTTAATCACTAAGCCCACAATATCGAAGTAGGCCCTTAGTTGCCCTCATATCGAAGACGCCTGATTTGCAGATATTATTGCATAGACATTCGCTGAGTGGATCTATCAGCAGCAAGTGTGTTGGGTTTGGTGGATACATGAAGCAATTACTCTTACTCAATGTTGGCACCTTTCCTTGTTTTACAAATGTCTGGCAGTTTGAGGACAACATAAAGTGTTAAACGTCTTCATCTGTGAGTTCTTGTTGTAAGAATTGCAACATAACTGCACTGGGTGGTTTTAAATCATTTTGGAACCATATACGATAACAAGCTCCACAAACAAGACCCATGTTGTTACCATAGAATGACTTTTCAAAGTGCTCCATCGCCAGATGCCAGTAGGTTATAAATGCTAAATCTTGATTCTCAAACATCTCATCTGGTTGTATTTCGTAGCATTCCATCAGTTCTATTTCACTGTTAACATTCATTGTTTGTGAACTGGTGTTAGGCGTTGCGGCGTCTGCACAGTTGGCACTCGCCTCGATTTTTTGACGCTGCCTCATCATCTGCATTCGTTCTGCTGCTGTCATAGGGGATTTTTGGATTCCTCATTCATCCTTCTTTTACTTTGTAAGCATTTATGATAGGCATTTACCTTCTTGTTGTGAAGATATTTTGACATTTTTGAAATTTTAAGGAAAATTTGTCGAAGTTCAACACTTTGTCACTGTATTATTAAATAATAATAAATTTTATTTAATTAATTAATTAATTTATTTAATAAATTTTAATAAACTTAATAAATTTTATTAAGTTCTTTCACAATATCACTATTAGTGTTTTATTTTATAGTACTCGTGGAGCTTTATAAAATGGCACATTAAATAATGTCCTACGCATACATGTTCCCGAGCTATACTCACAGCGAACTGGTGATTTTCTACTCCAAATTGGCGGCCATTTTGTGATGGCGTATGATGTCACGCGCTCAAGGTTAATATCGCGTGATATTTTTTCATGTTTGCTCTTTTAAATCGTGTATTGCTTATTTAAATATGCGTTTTAAAGATATTAAAGTTTGTCTGGTATACACTAAATCATAACACTGACTTTCGATAGGTTCCCCCCAGACCGGACCCATGGTGTAAGATGTTTTCCATCAAAACAAATTTGGGAGGGAGATATAACTGAAACTTACATGACCATGGCCAAACCAGTTTAACTTTATGGACACTGACTAGTATGTTAGGTTAGATGCAAGAACATTGTATACATTGTATTAAGTTGGAAACATTGAGAAACATAGGCATATAAGATGAACTGGGATGACAAAAGAATTTTGAATAAAATGGGAAAGTGAAAATTGATTCCAGTAGGGTCTCTGCTGACCTTGAGATACAAACCGATGGATACAAGAAATGTTGGAATACCCAGAAAGAGGTAAGAAGATTGATAAACTTTGGCATCTGAACTGGCATTTGTTCCCAACAGGATTGTTTGTTATAAAATATAGTGCAGAGAAATGGACATGAATGTATGAAATTTTACTTGAAGCCTAAAGTTGTATTTACACACACTACATAGATCATGTAATTGTTAGCATGAAGTGACAACATATTGTGGGTTAGAATCAGAGTGGATCATTCTTCACAAAGTACATTGGTTGGGAAAGTTAACATGTCAATCTAGGCACGATGCCAGCTACATCACTCTATTTGAGTACAGTACCTAATGGCTATTTGAGTAATGAAGCCAGGCCTACTGTTTGATTATATTCATAGTACACTCTGTCAAATGTTAGGTAAGGTGTAATTTTCTTTTGTAAGTTTTCCTATCACTGGTTTGCTATAAGCAGGTGTTTGTACTTGTTGTGAACAATAAAAAAAGTGAATAAAATAAACAAGATAAGGGTCTGTCAACATAACCATACTCTACTCAAGGAAGAGAGCCTATTGTCGTATTGTCATCTTAAATTTTATACTACAGGGTGGATTTAGAGTCATAAGTCACTTGACAAAATGCACTTTTTAATAATTTACAGTACAATGGTTTTGAGTTTCATTCATTGAATGCACACAATTTTAAAATATTTATGTTGATGTTTAGACAAACTTTATAATCATCATCAGGAGTATTTATTATTTATTAATCATAAATACAATAATACATTGTAAGGTTAATGTCATCACCTTATAAGAACAGTACAGAAATAATTAGTCTAAATGACACATGGAACATTTTAATTTATATCGTTCTAATACAAGAATAGTATTTAAGTGTAGTTATTTTTTTATGTAAAGACACACACACACACACACACACACACACACACACATACACATACATCCATACACTTAAAAATATTCATTGTATGTCTATGCCTATTTTTTTTGTATTGCCAATGCACAGGACCTGTTGATGAAAATAACTTTTAAAATTTTATTGAAATGTTGACACAAATGTTTTAAAACTGTGTGTGTAATTAATGACAGTTCCACACAATCATTTAATTATTCACAATCATTAGTAAACTAAGTATAATGTCTAGTATCAAGTGATTTATGTTCCAGCTTATATAATGGCGCCTTTCTGTACCACTGAAGTAGTATAGGAATAGGCTGTGTTATCAAACAAGGAAGCATCACGCTTCAACTGCACATATTGTCCCCAGGTACTTGCAGGTTTTGATGGGATGACCTGAGGGTTGGAAAATGCACTTTTTTTATAGGGCATGTGGGACTCAAACCCAGGATGTCTAGATTAATAGCCAGGTACCATTCTCCCTGGCCTACTAAATTTTCTTATTTCAGGATTTAGGTCTTATTTCAGGATAAAATTTATAAATATTTTCGTCTTCTGCTTTTCTCTTTCTTTCTCAACCTGCACCAACAACAGGTACTGCCAGTCTTTTAGGTCTCCTTAGACTTCCGTTGCCCTAAAAACATAGACAAAGGCTGGTTTTGGAATTATTGTGCTTTTCCTTCTGCCAAAACACTCTCTTTGTTTGTTCTCATGCTTGTTAATCTTATCAATTAGTTCAAATCCCGTATTTTTAATTCTGTTCTGAGACATTACTCTGCCACTTAACTGATCATATACAGCCACAAACTGATCTCACAGCCTGATATGTCTTTCATCTTCCTTCATCGTGAATACTTGACTTATGTGAAGGAGCACTGGTATGATCATAACTTTGTGAAACTTCACTAGTAATTTCTTCTAATTTTTCATCTTAAGAGATCTCAAGTAGTGCCGTATGTATAGTTTGAAATTTACTTATTTTTGTTATAACATTGTTTTTATAGTTGCAACCAATATCATAAATAATTGAAATCTAAAATCATTTCCACAGACTTACCGGCAAAAATGATCTAGGATCTTAAGTTTTTTGCCATAAGTACGAACTTAGTTTAGCAGGTTAACATTTTTATTATTATACAGGCAGGCACAAAATAACATTTAACTTTACTTTTAAAATTTATAAAGGCAAAACACAAAAAATTTATAAACACTAGTGTTCTGTGTTGGAATAGTGTTTATAAATTCTTAGTGATACTTGGACATGTCATGGACATCAAAATCCAAGACACTGTCACATACAGGTCATTATTAAAAGGATTATAGTTGTTGAAGTTTTGTAGTAAGAAAAAGTGAAGCATTGGAGAATAGACTGATAGAAACGAATGGCTTGTTTTTGAGGACAGAACATTGAATAGACAAGGGTTTAGTCATCTTCAGAAATCAGATGACCAAAGGTAACCAAAAAGAGCAAAGCCCAGGAAGAGGCAAGAAGGATTTGGAATGTTATCATCCAAGAAGCAATAGCAAAAAAAAAAAAAATGGCTTAAAGAAAATGATTTGCATCACTGGTCAACATGATTGGATAGGACTGTAGAAAGTATACAAAGAAAAAAAAAAAACACCAAGAAATCATTTTCAAGACTGAATTGATCTGGCGGCAGTCTATTGACCCTCTTTCTTGCACATAATTAAACGAAAGAGTTTTCAACAATTATAAAACTATAACTGCTCTATATTTTCTGCAGTAATTAATTACTGTATATTTTTATGCCAACGATGTAAAAGACATTTTTGATATTATAAAATTTGTCAGTTCTAACTTGTGAGCTCTTGAATTGTTATATAGTAAGTACAAAAAATTAAAATTTTCTTTAGTAAATTTTGAATTTTTATACATTCCTTAAAACTATCTGGAACCCCATTTCAGATAGTCTAGCATTGCAGGAGCACTATGCGTATCAAGAGCCAGTAGATACACAGTGGTGGAGGAGGGGAGGAGGGGAGGAGGGGAGGAGGAGGAGGAGGAGGAGGAGGAGGAGGAGGAGGAGGAGGAGGAGGAGGAGAAGAAGAAGAAGAAGAAGAAGAAGAAGAAGAAGAAGAAGAAGAAGAAGAAGAACAACAACAACAACAACACTTAGTATTACATAAAAAATTAATTACTTGGCTAAAAGAAATGGTTGTTTTTATAATAAAAGACTCGTTTTTATACCATTAACACTGTGTAGCAGGAAGATCCACAATAAATCAATTATGGTAAAACAGCCTTTGAGTAGGTGAAGATAATGAATCAAACGAGAGCAGTGAGCAGTGCCAAATGAAAAAACCGTCACAATAAAAGTAGTCGTTATTAGAGATTGTAAATAATTTTATCTACCTAGGAGCCAACATAACATAAGATGGCAACGAAGGCTGTGAAATCAAGCAGATAATCAGATTAGTAAATAAACTACTCTCCATATTTAGATATAATATGATTCATAGGAAACTAAGGTTGAGACCAGAATTAGGCCGTCTTGTGCTATTGGAGCGAAACCTAAATTCCTATACAACCAAGAGCGGATAAAAAAGTCAACAGATTTGATAGAAATTTTATAAGAAGCTAATTGGGAGCAATCAAATAAATGGAAAGTCAGAGAATAAGGTCAGCAGTATAATGAAACAAGTGTCGAATTTATATGATTAAAAAGATTGAAATGGGTTGGATGTGTAGTGCGTATGGACGGGAATAGGAATCCGAGAAGAGTTTTACAAACGCAATGGAGAGGAAGAATATCTAAAGAATGGCTCCGAAAGTAATGGGACGACAACCTATGAAGATGCTTCGGGATAAGAAATTAGAAAATATTTTGTACTCTTGAGGAGGCCAAAGTCCGGTATGATCTATTCAGCCACATCAAAAGTAACGGAAGAAAAAAAAAAGAAAAAAAAAGAAAACAACTATATACGGGAGGCAGAATAGCCTACGATGAAGGCAGTGTGGCTTGCAGGCCACCTACTTATTATCCCTAGTATTACCTATGTAACGCTCGTTACCTTAGTTACTTCATATCTACAGAGAGCATCAACCTGAGACCGAAAAAACGCACCTTGTTTTACGCTACTGCCAAGGATCGAACCCGTGACCTCTAGATTAGTAACCAAACATTACAAGGCTGGTCTACTAAGCCCCTAAATTGTTTTTACGAATATTATGATAATGCAATTATACGTTGCAAACGTACAAGACAGAATATTTAATTGTAAAAATTAAATATTTCTGTTTTAGATAATATTGAAACTACAGAATTCAGGAGCGTAGCGTAAAGCATACAAAAAATCTCGCTGAGATATTTTGGTTCTATTTTAAGCTGGATGTGAATCCACCGTGATAATACCTCTCAGTTAAATAATAACAAAAAAGAAAAGATCAGTATATACAAGAAGAAGAAGTTATAAATACTACGACGGTACCTTGAAATAGCGATGTCTGCTTTTTGTAGCGCTATTTTTGAGGCTCGCTGAGCTGCGTTGACCGCGGCGTCAATTCTTTCTCGGAATTTCGCTGAGCGTATAAGGAATAAATGTTTTTTCTTTTGCGAGGTAATAAGGACATTGTTCTTGTATTTGCCTTCCTCTTTGGAACCGTCCCTGAACGTGGTCACTCCGTAGCCGTACTTCTTGTTGGCGAACCACTCGCCCTCGTAGCGCAGGCCGTCGGAACGCTCGCTGATGCCGAACCCCGAACGTTTGTCATTCTTCCACTCGCCCATGTACGTCTCCGTGACGCTGGCATCCATATGCTCGTCCTGCGCAAACCACACACAACATTGTTAATACAACGTAACATACAGTATAAAGCGGTTTTTAATAAGAAGGACGGCTACTGTTAGTCTGGCGCTCCTAGCTCAAGGACAGCTCCCACTTTTCATACTGCTTGCACCACAAAACTGAAGAGGTACTTAAGTTAACACTTCTAGTAACTTAATATAAGTAATAAATTAATAAGTAAAGTAATAAGTAGTAAATTAATTAGTAAATTAATATTATTATGAGTTTGCGCGAACAAAATATGATAAATTATTTGTTTTTATTAGCAAATAAAACTTTGACTACTTTTTATTTATTTAGGTATAATAGAAACATTATATTAATCTACAGTTACTTTTGAAACAGTATTATTAAATAAATACTAAAGATTTACAATAACCAGTATCATTGTATCTATATGATACAGGGTCTCATGCATGGAAAAGACATAATGAAATTAATCAAATCAAAGAAGTTGCGTTGGCTGGGACATGTGGAAAGAATGTCTGAGGAAAAAAAAGCCTAAAAGAATGCTGAAGGGAAGATTATATACTAGACGTAGAGACAGACCAAGGATGAGATAGTTCGATGGCGTAACAGAAGAACTTGATAGCATAGGAATCAGAGAGTGGAGAGGAAGAGCGGAAAACAGGGAAGCATGGAGGAGTATTGTTGAGGAGGCTAAAGCCCACCAAAGGCTGTAACGTCAGATGCGAAGAAGAAGAAGAAGAAGAAGAAGAAGAAGAAGAAGAAGAAGAAGAAGAAGAAGAAGAAGAAGAAGAATCATTATATGAGATAGGTAGCTGCCGCCTCCGTGTCTGTCAACTGAATTGTTTGAGTTGACTATTAATAGTAATTTTACGCTATTATCTGCAGTGCTATTTCTTTTCGTTTTATAAGTTTATATACGCCAATATCAGATTTACAAATCTCGGTCTTAAATTATGTGAACATTATTTTTGTAACCAACAATTTTACGGTTATCAGTCAAGGGATTACAGACGAGGAAAATTAATTATTTATTACAACTAGTTACAAATTATCTAAAAATTTTATTCTAATACGTAAGTTAACATTGTGTCGGATAAGCTCCTACTGGAGCATTCCTCAGTACAGTTACACTTTGTTCATGTGCTGAGAATTACTATACATATTTAGTTCACTAGTTCATAAATGGTTTCTGTCTGCAATCGCCGAACAAGTTCAGCATTATCAAGCAATTGTAGCACTTTAGTGTTTACGTGTTCACGAAGTCTTCTTTCATATTTACCCGCAACCCGTTTAATCTCGTCAGAGATCGTAGACATAAGGAAAGTTAATAAACAAATTCAAATAGCCGTGACTCCCACCAGCGAAGGCGCGGTACGAAGCTGCATGGTGGGACGCGAGTGTACTGGTTGACCTTGGTGCGCCATTTGAGATTTAATTTGTTAGCCGACCTACATTTATGTTAAGATGACATTAATAGTGTCGATAGAAGGGTGGCTATGCCGTTTGTCTAATATTATGTCTAATACGATTTTTCGTATTTAATTGTTATTGGCAATTGTAATTTAATTAGTAAACAAAATAAAAATCGAAGTTTTGTTATCTTAAGCGTGATTTATTAAAAAAAATATCACCCGGAAGCTCTTATTTGAATACCATATAATAATATTAAAATAAATCCAGTCCTTAATCTAAGAGTCGAGCACGCGTAAAGTGCAGTATAATAACTAGAAGAAGAATCGAAAGTAAAAGAAGAAGTAGAAGAGAAATATCTCTCACAGCGTACTTCCGGTTTTAATATAATTTTCTATGAGTTACATTTTTAAAGGATTAAATGTCTTATGGGTATCGAAAAGATATTTTACTTTCATATTTTATTTCCCAATTTTATATTGTTATTTTAATTAAAATAATGATTGATCAAAGGGTCCGCGCGCACGAAGTGTGCATAGACACGTAACAATGCACACATAATGGCTATGGGTTTGCTGAGAGTTGAAGTGACTGAATTAATGAAATTAATATAAAAAAGTACGCATATTGTTTAGACAGCTGTCACGATTTCAGTAGTCGAAAAAGGCGATGCGATCGATACATTAGTGGCAATAGGAAGTGTCAAGTATTACTGTCAGAATTGGCTGTCAGCAGCGCTTACTTTATTAACATCATCGTGTGAAGTGTGCTGTAGACTACTTACCTCGACTACAAAGCTAGCGTTGGAGTCAGTGTGAATGGAGCCGCTGGTCACTCCCGAGTGCGATGACTCTGTGCTCACCCAGGACGCGCTGGATCCAGTACTCCGTATGCTTCCGCCGGATGTTCCTCGTTTCTCCAAGTCGCCCGTACTGCGTTGTTTACGGATTTTTAATCCCTGCACAAACAGGGCGGTTAAAAGCAAATCTTAAAATGACGCGTTTGAAACAGGTTAACAAATAGTTTAGCTTAATACTTTCCTGGTGACTCTACTAATCCCAATTTCAAGTGACGAGAAAGGCACAGGAAAATGGATACTATTAGCAATCTTCTCAGAAAGCAGGGCTTAATCGCCTGTGTAAGGGCTTCTCACTACAATCAGTAAATGAAGAACAGCCAAACGCAGGTCCAACAGACGAGACTTAGTTGAGCTGAACGACGCAACAGCTAACTTAAGAATGAAGGTCGGTCTCTCTCACTTGGAAAAGCAGTCTGGACTAACAAAATAGTTACTTGTTACACCGATTAGGAATCATACATTGTTTGGGTTAACAGATCCTCTTTGGTTCCAGTACATTTGGAGATACTCATATCTCGAAACAAGATAGCCCAATATAACAGAAAGCTACTGTAGTGGCGAAGAGTGAAGTGAATTATTCGAAGCGAGAGGTGATATCCTTTGCATCTTGTCAGGGTGATTATATGTCTGCATCAGAACACCTCTGTTGTCATTGATACGGGAAAACGATTGACAGTGCCAGTTGAGACAAATAAAGGAGTTAGACCAAGGTTATTGTATCTGCCCGGTAACTTTTAATATTTATTTGGACGATATCATTTAAAGGTGGAAGGAAAATTTTCAATGTGGAATTAAGCTTTCTCTGCAATGTACACTTAGTATTATTTTATATGCAAACGATGTTGTTATTATACAATAGATAGAAAATGACTTGCAGGGGAGTATTCACCTTGAGGAATTTAGCAGAGGAATTCACATAGCTTGGCCACTCCACATAAAACAAAGGTAATGGCTTTTAGAGGGAAGTATGCAGTAAGGATAGAGGCAAGTGGAAACATCTTGGAGCAGGTATCCGGTTTTAATTATATTGGGTGCGAAATATCTCTCGCAGTTGATTGTGATGTCGAAAATAAACTTAATAAATTTAAACATATATGTGGGACAATCTACAGAACCTTAAAATAAAAAACTTGGAAAGACACTAAGCTTAAGTTTTATAAGACTATGGCTGTACCGGTGGCGCTGTATGGGAGTGAGACATGGGTACTTTCACAGAGAGCAGAGGGAAGGTTACAACAGCAGAAAGTTCTCAGGTTAGTCAAAGGTGCACTTTACGAGGCAGAATAAGTAATGCACAGATAAGGCGAGAATTATACATTTTTAAATTACAGGATAGAATTACGGAATACAAGGCCAACTGGTGTAGCATTTGGGAAGAATGCAGCAAGATCGCCTTCCCAAACGTGCCTTGAATTACAAACCCACAGGGTATCGTAATGTGGGGCGTCCGAGGACGAGATGGTTTCCGGAACAGGCACTGCAGCCTAATCCGTGAAGTGGAGATGACGATGATGATGCTGATGGTGATACTGGTCACTCGATGTTGTAGAATAAACTGAGTGGGACTTAAATTACTTGACAAAATGCATATTTTGTACCTTCTAGTGACGAAACATTTTGTGAGAATCGGTGGTTGACTACAGACAGTTTTAAAACAATTGTGTGAACGTTTCGTCAGAGTGGATTGTCATCGTCACAAATTTATACAGACAATACAAGAATATTTAATACGTTGTCTTGTTTGTTCATCATCTTTTTTCACAGCACTACACTTTATATAATAATGAAACTTTCTCTTGTGAACTTACTTGACTTTTTCCGTCGAACGCGTTTCGGCGTCGTGTTTCTAAGCTGACGAAGGCGAACACGACGCCGAAACGCGTTCGACGGAAAAAGTCAAGTAAGTTCACAAGAGAAAGTTTCATTATTATATAAAATTTAATACGTATACAATATGTATACGATATTATACGGGACATAATTACTAGCGTAATGATAATAAGAATAATGTCACGACGGTCGCACGGAACTGTGGAAACGGTATAATTTAACACAAAGAATTCGCTATTTAGAAATCTAATTGCAGTTTGAATAAGCGAAGACTTCAAATATATACAACACTTCTTCAAGCTAACGAAGTGTCCAAAATACACTAATGTAGCATACAAAATGTTACCTATTTAACAGTACATACATACATATCCAGCACTACAGTCAAGGATGGACCTTGGCCTCCCTAACCTAATGATTCGCCTTCAGATAGTCCGATCATGTGCCTTGGTCTTCCACGAGCTGTCACCCATCCTAGTCAGGTCTTCTTCCACGGTGATTTAAACCATGAAGACTGACCGTTATTCCGAGGCTTATCTGTGGGTTTCACAACACTGGGCTTTTTACAAGGAAGGGTTGTTAACACGTCACTCAACCCACTACCAGGAGGACTGGAATGTTTTGGGGTGTTCTACCCCTAGACAAGTTGTTTTCACAATGACTTAGGAGCCACGTCTACCCCCACAGTACTCCTGTTAACTTGGATTGTGGACACCACCGTTGGCTGCCAGGCAGCTCATCCGCTGCTGCCCTTGATATGAGACCTGCTGCCGCCCCGTACCATCCTGATAAACGTGGGTATACTCCAGTTACCCAAAGAGCAGCTCTGTCAGGACCTCCTTCTCTCGGCCTACCCATTACTCCGCAGGGACCTATTTAACAGTGTCGCACTAAATAATACGAGCACAAATTACAGACGTCTACACGCAATCACACTAACAAAGTCTCCGACAATGCACACCAAATCGCAAATCCAACCTTACTCGACACTTTCGAAATGCGTTCGTAGCAAGTGACAAAACTGACCTGGATGGCGGTAGAATATCGACTACAATCTGGAATGTCGACAAGGTTCGCGGGCATTGCGTAATACGCTACTACTGTTCACACAACGCGCGCATAGCGTCACATAGTTAAACGTAATAATATAAGATTAATGTAAGAATATAAAAATAATAATACAGTATATGCTATGCGCAATGGTTAATATTGTTCCCTATGTAACATACACACACATCCACTCACGGAAACGCACATTATAGGCTATGTATAGTAATTAGTTCTATATTGCCTGGTGATGATGATATAATAATGACTATGACGTCGAAGTATCCAAAAGTCAATTTTTGAAATTTACCAAACCTCAGAATACCTTTCATCGATAAAAATTATCCTAATATGTATTTTTGTTAAGGGGAGTCAGTAGGCCCTATGGTGGCAATGTTAAATTGCCCAGATTTAACCACATTTCTCTGTAATCTAATGGGATAGAGTCTTGAAATTTCTGTGGGGGTTTGACGTGTACATTGTATGTCTACTGAAGCAGAATTATTTAATTTCTGTTTCCACAACAAGATTTATTTTTATTTTATAAGCTTTTTCACTGAACATTTATTTTTTCAGCACCCAAACTATACACTTTAATTCCACAATTCTGCTTCAGTAGATAGATAACGGTGACGTAAATCAGCCCTGAAAATTTTAATATCCTACGTAGCATAGTTTCTCAGACATGTGTACCTTAGTGTTGAAAAATATGGTTTTTCAAAAAAAAACTCTAAAGTATATCAGTGAGAACGAATCACTATTTTCACGAACAAAAACAAAATATACATGTATCCATATTTAATTAATAAAGTTGTGTTAGTGGTTATAATCACAAACAGAATTAACACTGTTGCACACCACTGTAGAAAAATAGGCTACATATTAACTACAGAAAAATTACTCCACTAATTTTTATATAGTGGTGTGCAACAGTGTTAATTCTGTTTATATCCACATTGTTGACTTCAGAGTTGCCAGCATGAAGCGCAAAATATCGCCTTTTATACAGTGGAAACCACATCGTTTATAAAATCGTTTGTAAAATATATACTATGGAAAGCAATTATTTTACCGTGTGCAGACGTACTTTAGTTTATTTATAAAATACTCGGTAAAGTCAAAACTTTTAATAAGCACTTTGAAAAAGTGAAAATTTTTAATTTTTTGCCTTCAGACTCCCATTAAGCGACATGAAGCCCATTCTGTTTAGTTATTGGAAAGACAATTTTTTTACCCTTATTATGGGTACAAAAAACGCCTGTCAAGAACAACTGAAGAGAGCTTATTGCTCTACATCCGTTGCTTTAATAATAAGGCAGATTTCTCTAACAAGACATACCTGTACCAAGGTTAGATTCTCCACAATGTTTCCAGTTCCTTAATTCTTCTTCATTTTTCCATCATCCTGGAGATCTTCAACATGTTCTTTGTTTTTGGCCGCCGGTCTAATGGCGTCCTTAGTATATCTTCAGTCCACTTTTGCCCACTCTCGTTAGTTTGATCTAGTACGCTCTCTTGCACTTATTTGTTTCCTTGGTCTGTCGTCCTAGTCGCGATAGTCTACCATCTCCTTAGTATATCTTCAGACCACTGTTGTCCATTCTCGTTAGTTTGTTCTAGTACACTCTCTTGCACTTATTTGTTTCCTTGGTCTGTCGTTCGAGTCGCGATAGTCTACCATTTCTTCTCCGGAATGTTAGATTATGACTACACTAATATGTGTAAAGTCTCCACAGCGGCCAATCTTATTTCAAATCAGTTTTTTGAACCCATGTCTCAGAGCCACAGGCGATTCTATCTACTGATTCCGCCGATTTCAGGCTATTAGAGGTATGTTGAAAATCCACCACGCTCATGTATTACGATCACAAACGTATATAGACAACTTAATCTGTGTATACAAAGGTTTTGTAAAATATATAAAAACACTTGGTACGTTTTACAGATTTTATTTAACTCTGACAGCTGTTTCGACTACCTAAGCCATTGTCAATGAGAATCTCTTTGACAATGGCTTAGGTAGTCGAAATAGCTGTCAGAGTTAAATATAATCTGTGAAACGTACCAAGTATTTTTATATATTTTACAAAACCTTTGTATTAATATGTTTCACCAAGTGCCCAACGAGTCATCAATTAATATCGTAATCTGTGTATAATACACATCCAGACAAGAAAACAAATTATATTTGTTTGTCTACAGTAATTTGTTCTATATTGCCTATATACAGGTGCTGACGATAATAAATTTTGTCGAAGTAACCAAAAGCTGATTTTTGAAATTGACCAAACCCTACAATTTAGTAGAAAGCAACGATGCACTTACACTAAATGAACTCTGGCTTGTCCATAAATCGGAGCGATCCACAAAAAGATGAATATCACTGTTATATAACCACAAGTAATCTACAGTTTAAATAATTGGTATCACTAAAATTTCAATGTTAATTCACCACATGACATTATTTTTTAATCATGTACAGTGCCTATTTCAGACACAAGACGTTAGCTTTAACTCAGCACTTATGCAATTGTGTCTGGTGTCAGTAATGTGAGACGAATTATACTCACAAAATTTAGCGTTGTATTTTATGCCCATGTGGCAATATGTGGATCCATGAGAGCAGATCCGCTGGGTGGGGAGGAATTCAAAGATATACCCACCCCAAAAAATAATTTGTACAAATGTTTTGCCCAATCATATTGAGAAAATAATTATATTGCCTGAAAAATATAGTTTTAGTTTTAAAATATAAAAGAAAATGGCTGAATAACTCTCATAAGAAATCTTGAAGAAACTTTTGCACAGTCGTATTGAGGAACAATTATTTTATTTTGCTGTTTGGAAAGCTTATTTTCAGCTTTAAAGTATTAAAAAGTGCCGATAAAAATTGGTCAAAACCCACATTTTAAAGAAAAAGCTGATTTTTTTTTAAAGAAGAAATTTGAAAAAGGAACATTTCTTCTTTTTTATATAGGCCTATGTTGCTCTCAAAATACATAAAGATCCATGCCTACTTTGTCGTACGTAATGTATACTTACCGATAGAATGGACTTCTTGATGCCGCTGGACTTCTCGACAAGGGACCGTCGTCGGACTGGAGGCTCGTCACTCCTCGCCTTCAGTACGAATCCGCCCCTCGAGTCGTCTACCCTTCGGTCCCGTTCGGCGGCCGCTTCGGCACCCGCACCGGTCGCTCCTCCCTCGTTGCTTCTGAGCGACGTTAGCGACGCCCTTAGCGTCTTGTTGGGTCGGTAGTGCGACGCTAGGCCAAACGGCGCGCTCGCCCTTACTCCGTAACCGTGACGCATGCCTCTCAGCCATTGTCCTTGGTACGTACCTGCAACCAAAACACGTTGTGGGTTAAACTTGAGTACCTCACAAGTAATAGTAATATATCAAGGTCATATCATCTAAATGATAACCTTATGAAATAACGTTATGGATATCTAACGCCTTGTCAGCATATGAGTGAGCTGTCACGGGTCTGTCGCTGACACATGTTCATCGGCTTGGAAGGTAACTCAGACGTTCGCGGTGTCATGGTAGCTTCCACGAGGTACTCGAGAGGGAACTCGAATGCTATAAATCCAATCCTCCTACCCGCATCTCCGTCGCCTAAACAGTATGGACAATGCTTCGCCACTTCGCCGCGTCAGGCGCCCTATGGCGCTTCTAGGCGATCCTCCATAATAATTTGTCTTCACAAGAATCCCTCTTAACCGTAGCCCTCCACCTTCTGAACCCCATGCATCCTGCCTGGATTAGACAGGCACATTGCCGACGCTGGGGTTGCACAGCGTGTGCCATACAGACAGCACAGAACTTAATACTCAGTCAGCACTTGCTTTACTATCTCGCCTGGGCTGAAACTGAGAGAGTGAGAAACCGCGATGTGTGCAACGCCTAATTGCGGGAGCCATTCGCCTTGTAGTGGCAACTCATCGTTACGGACGACTTGCCTCCGAGCGGTCAAGCCTATCGACCACACCAGCTCCTGCGGGCAATGGCTTAAGGGGGCCACGGAGACGCGTCTCAGGCTTGGCGACTGGTTGGAGCAAATCACTCAGAGGTGCCCCTATTATATACGTCCATCATGTATGCGTGGATCGCACTTAAACTTTTTGTGCCGAGCAAACGACCGTACTGCACTGTTAGAACCTGGCGTTCATCGGGCTCCGGCCTGGATAACGTACACAAACCAGCGCGCGAGACGCCCCGTGCTTCTTCTGTCTGTCTGTCCATAAATCCCCTCTACATCGTCCACGACCTTCCTGATTATCCCTGATCATACTGCCTTGCGCATGTCATGCATCTCCCCGTTGTCTACGCTAGACTTGTTAGTTCAGCGTGATCAGACGACTGCGTTGTCGTCCTAGGCACAGTAAAGTCTACCCTTGCGGGAACCATTCGTCTGGACGTGACAGCTCTCGGTTCCGGCCGATGCCTCAAGGCGGGCATGCCTATCGACGACACCAGTATGGCTCCAAGCTCCTGCGGGTCACACCTTGAAGGAACCACGGAGCCTTACCTCAGACGTATGGCCAGGCCGGTGCCCCAACACACACAATTTCAAAACATAATTTATCCATTTTGCAACTGATTGAACCGCTTCGGCTGCGCTGTCGTTCTGCGCGTCCGGTGGCCGAGTCTATCGACCACGCCAGCGCGACTTTAAGTTCCTGCGGGTGAGTTCTTAAGGAAGCCACGGAGTCGCGCTCCCGCCCTCCCGGCGTGCAGTCAGGCTGGAACATTCACAAAATCTCCTGAACGCCAATTGTACAATGGGTGCCGCAACCTGACTTCGAACCTGTACCGTAAGAACCTGGCGTTCATCGGCCTCCAACCTGGAGAATGCAAACAAACCACACAAAGACGCCCCGCGCAACTTCGGTCTGTCTTTCTTCCGTTAATACAGTGAAAGTGACCCGGTTTCTCGAAAGCAACTGTGTTGATGTTTACCGTACATGATGAAGGGAAACAATTCGCATCTTTTATGAGAGTTTACTCCGCTCTCGTTTACAAATAGTACTTTTTCAAAACGTTTTAGTTGATCTACACATTCACATTGCTTACAAAATACGAGCAGAAAACATGAGAAAAATTTATAAATTATGGAACAAACCGATAAATATATTTATTTATGTAAAGGTGAGTGAAAGTAAACAATGCAATCAAAGCAATGTAATTTATTTTGCAAAAAGGCATTGACAATGAGCTCATTTATAATATTAAGTGATATTATTACATGAAAGTGACACCGAACACAGAATTTCAAAGTTAGCTGTCGTGATTTAACGGCTGTCAGAACCTAACGGCCCAGAGTCTTCAGTTAAGCAGAATTCTTATCACCCGTTAAGTTTAACGGAACTTCGTTAAGCAGGTTATCCCCTGCTAAAATCTTGACTGGTGATTTAACGGCCTTTGATTTCTTAATGAACGTTGCTGAAATGGAGCGTAGAAGACGTAAAACGTCGGCTTGCCAGGCTGTAAGGCCGTGGCGGTCCAACGTTTCGGCAGTAGCAGCCTTAGCCACAGTACTGTGGTCACTCACTACAATACCTATGTCAGTTTTGCACTGAAGATGGCCGTCGAAAATACGGCCGAAACGTTTGCTACTTACAACATTGGACGACGGCCTTACAGCTGGACGCCGGAAGTGAAAGCCTTAGACAGCAACATAGAAGACGTAAGTTTGTGAGAAATGATTATGTGCTAGATTAGTAAACAGCTACGGTATCAGTTGTTGTTCACTCACACTTGTCCTTTGTCGAACGGAGAAGATAGTATGTTTCGGGTGTGATAAATTGTCCGTTAGCATTTTAGTTTTGCCTACGTCTATGGTTTATTTAGTAAGTCTTGAAATAATAGGATTATTTTTTATACTTCTACAAGTTTTGTAGCAAACGGAAGTTTTAAATTAATTTTATAATTGTCCACAATCTAACGCGGTGTTTACAATATTGTGTGACACTTGGAGTATATTGAATGAGCTAACAAGCCATCTTATGTTCAAAATTACCGGGCTGTTAGGCCGTGGTCGGTTGCTATTAAACGCCATCACGTCGGCAACGTTTCGATTCCCCCTCGGAAATCTTCCTCAGGCCACCAAGAAGCGACAGAGAGTAAAAAAATATATCGTACCTAACAGCCCGGACATCTACAACAGCTACCGGAGACGGCCTAACAGCCCGGACATCCACAACAGCAACCGGCCACATCCTAACAGCCCGGACATCCACAACAGCAACCGGCCACGGCCTAACAGCCCGGACATCCACAACAGCAACCGGCCACGGCCTAACAGCCCGGACATCCACAACAGCAACCGGCCACGGCCTAACAGGCCGGACATCCACAACAGCAACCGGCCACGGCCTAACAGGACGGACATCCACAACAGCAACCGGCCACGGCCTAACAGCTCGGTTTGTAGACGTAATTTTAAACATATTGACACCGGCCATGCGAGCTTCAGACAAACGTTAACCTACTAAAAGTTAAACGTTATCTTACTACTAATCTTAACGTTTCGTCTGCGAAAGCAAACAATACCTATATTTATATAAATGCTGCACATATCTGTTCGGAAAGTTGGAGGTTTAAACCTTTCCAAGTCTGCGCACTCGTTGTTAACATTTAAAATTTCATTAATTAATTAGTTTTTCAAAATATTTAGCACTCTGTTTTGTATAATTGCCACAGACACTGAACTTATTGCAGGTCGCGTCAGATCATGAATTGTACCACGGTGCGTCCACGATTCCACACAGGTCTTCTTATGTTGTCACAGGCGGCAGTTGCGGGCCGTATTAACAAGTGTTAAAACAGTTTTGTAAAGGTGGATTTTGCTATTAATTGATAACGATGAATATTAATTACATAGGTGTGCTTGTGTGTACTTTAAGCCAAGCTGTCTGTTTGTCTGCTTCCACGTGAGTCGACAAGGAAAAGTGGCAATACGACAGCCGCACTCAATTCTACCGAACAAAAATAAACAAACAATGTAAAATGGAAGACATATGAAACGGGACTAGAAAGTGCTCTGCTGTCTGGAGCAGAGGTGTAGGCGATCTCAAGGAAAGTGAGGAGAAATTAAAAAGCTCTAGAGACGGATTCCTGTTAAAGGAGCTGTTGCGTTAAATGTACGATAGCGTTAAACAGCAAACAAAGGTAGTAATAATCACTCTAGGTAGACGTTTACATTGGTATAGGCACTCAATTGGAAGGATACCAAATGAGGGCATGGCACTGGACACCGAAAGGGAAAAGAAGACTCCTGGAATCGATAATATCTCCTGGTATGATGTATTAAGGCACGCAATACAGGCAGTAGTTGTAAATTTTGTAACATGATATTACCAATGCTAATTCTGGAATTTAATTTTTTTTACGGCCAAGCCCATACAATAGACGGGAGTGATAATTCCTTCAAGTATAAAATTTTGATTATTTCCCCCGAACATCTAAAAATATACCTAAGGAGGAAAATAAGAAGAAAACTGTTTCCTTGTTCCCAGGAATTATTGAATATTATGGTAATATGAAGCAGTAGCTTTATGAAAAATAATATTTTTGTATACAGAGCAATTTGATTTGGAATGACCCTAGTATTACACTTTGTTAACGTCAACACCATTATGCCTCTTGTAAGGCTCACGGCGTCGATATGATATTTCAAACACCGCACCGCATCATTATTCACAGCTTCGACTCCCTATAGAGAGTACATTTAATTTACTACAGTATTCACTTTAACGTTGTAATAATAATAAAGTATGCACGTACCGAGGCCACAGTGACGATACCTTATTCTGCGTCTGGAGAATAAGATTAATTTAGTATAATGTAGTTGTCATTTTCTAGAAGCGCATGTCGTTGTACGTACCTTTATGTTTGCAGAAAATTTATTCAGTTTTGTTGTACAAAGGTCTGGTTAGTGCAAGGCTATCGATAAAGATTGAATCCTTTTGGCGTCCACGGGGCCAACTCCACTATACGCTGTGTCATCAATTTTTGTAAAATGACAGATTGATCCTCAGAGTCAAAGTTTGAAGCTGTTAACTTTATAATCTACAATGACTCTTCAAAACTGGTTTTACTAATGTTTCGCGGTAAGGTTATTTCTAAGGAGATTATTTACAGGGAGCTAAATAAAATATAATGTTAAAAAAGTATTGGCTTTGTGACGAAACCTTATTCAACAATTAATTTTACCTTCTAGTTTTAATAGATTGTCGTAACATCAGTACTAGAAAGTTAAAATGACATATTTTACTCGCTGTCACATTGCGTGTCGAATGTTGGACGTGTGAAGTGCAGGAGGGGCTAACCAATTGGCGCCTAGATGTATGAGACCCTCCCAATCGAAAGGTCTCCAGAGACTCCTCCGTTCCAACGTTGCGAATCGCTACACGGTTCATAACTGCCTTCCATTGCCTCCATAAAATAGGAGGATCCCATCCCAACATGCGCACGTCGCTACAGAGAGACAAGCAGTCATCGGTTTCGCTCAGACACTGCTACCATTAGGGCACGTCCAGCTGCTGCCCCAGAGAGTTTAGCCGAGGCACGAAGTCCAGCGTTGACTTTCAGACTGGCGTCGGTTTCCTGTGCCACATCAAACGATTCTTCAACCGTGAAATATGTTTACCCTCGCTGTTCCTGACACGGCGTCCAGCGTTGGAGCAAAGCCATTTGACAAATGTGTTTCGCATCAACTCTACGAGCTATGATAAAAGATAAAAAACTCTTTTTATATGATACTGAAACACACGATTGTGACAATTGTCTAAAAGTATCCGACCATTTTGAATATTACGGGAACCGGTTGTGCATTGTAACTCGGTAGCTGATCAGATGGGTTCTTTTGACACATGCGTGAATATATTCATTACCGTATTGTACCATTCGGTTAGCTGTGAGACTCTGTCGTGTAAACACGTCTTGCCTGTGACTGCCGAATTCATAATGTCTGAACAACTAGGTCAACTAGGTATTTTATTCGTATTAGGTTTTGAGTAAAATACTCGTCCGCGGAAACTATCGGAAAGATTAAGGAAGCTTTCAGAGAGGAGTCAACGAGTAATACATATATAACATTATGCTACAAACTCTTTAAAGATGCCCGGGAATCTGTTAAAAGTGATCCAGTTCCTAGAAGGATTTTAACCAGAAGAACACCGGAAAATGTTGAACACATGCGGAAGGCAATAAACGAAAATCGACGGCTATCAGTGGAAGAATTAGAAGAAGATCTGGGGATTCAGCGATCTCGTGTTTCGGAGATTTTGGCGGAAGATGTTGGAATGAAACGTGTGGAAGCCAATTCGTGCTACTGGTACTGTCGTAAGAGCAAAAATAATTCAATGCTGAAATTCCATAAGTGTTTGATACCACTAACAGCGACCTTCCTTGTAACTGAAGGTAAGTCGCGAGTTTATGTCTCGGTAGAAAGGCCAAATTTTCGCATGTGGAAGAAAATTATGAATACGAACGTCACAGGCAATATGTGTTTACAAAAAAAGTCATAGCTAACTGATTAGTCCAGTACGTTAATCAATGTTTACGCATGCGTCGAAAGTCTCTGTCTGATTGGTTACGGAGTTACAATGCATTTGCACAACGTGTTTCCGTAATATTCAAAATTTTAAAATATTGTTCCCGTAATTTTCCGATATTTTTCTGTCAGACATCGTAGAACAATCTACGATAAAGATTAGTAGAATAACGTATAGATTAATGTTATTTAGTAATAATAAAAAATAAACAAACGTTGAGATGTGGACAGGAGTGACACGCAAGCCAAAACGCCGTTGGCGGCAAAGTTTCCGTCTCGCGTGGACGTTTCTCGCAGAAACAGTGGTATTACGTAGCGGTTATTTCATAATGGAACTAGTTTACGTAATTAATTAATGCAAATTAAAAAGCCTATCAAGGGCAATTAATCTTAGTTATCTACAGCGCTAATTACAAACAAAATATTACAGCTGAATTAATTTATCACCATGACAGCGTAATGCGTTTATGCTACAAGTGCTAATCGATTAGTTCACCCATTCAGTTTGACCGTAATATGTTGGTTATGGACTCGATTCTACCTCCGACAAGTACAATACGTCTCCCCCCTGACAACCCTATAACCAACCTCAACAGTTTAGCAAAACTCTCTTCCTGTTTGGCGGTATGCTTAATTGCAAATAGGAATAACAAATATTTAAGTAAAATAATGTACGTAAAATATGGTTAAATATTCGATCAGCATGTATAGTATGAATTTTATAATTAATTTTTCTTAACTTTGTTGGAACTGAGAAGTTTCAACAATTTCGTTTTTACAATCAATAATACTAGTAGCTCCCTAAACAGCAGAACTTGCTTACTATTTTGAACAAAATACATTTACTATAAGGTAAATTACAATATTAGGTAAATTTTCACTTATCACAAATTAGAAAAACCCTGATTACTGTAATATTTTTTGTTTTTAGTAAAATAACAATTGTAAAGCAAAATAACAATTGTAAAGCAAAAAAATACAGTAAAACAAATATTTTCATTAACTACATCATCGTTTTTTTAGATAAATTTATAACCATAATGTCTAAATGCTAGGACAAATAATTCAGTCCTAGCGTTTAAGTTTGCGTATGTTTACTTACATATCTACAGGCCTATTACTAATACTTTTTAAATATAACAGAAATGATAAGATATACAAAGTTTTTTTGGTAAACATAACTTACAAACTGATTAAGGAGATTCAAAATTTGCAAGAAATCTTGAGAGACACTAATTTGCAAGTTAATAAAGATACCGATTTTGTATTATGAATAAAATTCCTCATAACTCGATCCCTCACACAGACTTCTACAATTTTCTTAACATTTTGAGTGCCATTTTTGCCCAGTGGTGCCTTTAAACCTAAAAATATTTTCATAGTGAAATATTTCACTCCGGATTTTGGTTAAAATTCCCTTTAGGCTGACATCCGGCTGGGCTTTTGCAGTTTTTTAAATAAAATTTATGGGTTCTGGTGTCCTAAAATTTTTAGTTTCAAAAATGTTCACTATAATAAAATTTTGGTTAAAATTCTCTTAAATTTAATACCCCATATAGATTTTGCGATTTTGTCCACAATTTTGCCCCTTACAATTTTGCTTCCTGCACCTCTGTTTTTGAATAAATGTATGTAAAAACCAATAGAGGTATGGAGGAAAAAAGTGTGGAAACGCGTGTCACGTTTTATGAAAATCGGTTGATCCATTTAAAAGTTATCGTGCAACATACCCCAAATAGGTTATAGACCGCAGAAACACTGCCAGAAAAACCAAAAGACTGACAGACAACCAAATGTCAGACGGTCGAGTTAAAACTGGAAACTCGGTTCGCTCGTTCAATCATATATCGATGCTTGTGCAAAAGAAGTGTTATGACAACGCAAACACAGTCATGTATTTGGTGTGAATAGCAACTTCAATACGGAAGAATTAATGAAGTGTTTAGGGGAAGAGTATTTGGGCGATGAAGGCTAGTCAGTAATATACAAAACTCAACCTTCGGAAAAAAGAAATTTTTGTTTTTTTGTTGTTCACAACATGTCTATATATCAGTTTCTACTGTAGGGCAAAGGGCACACAGCGTCACAATTGTTTAACAAAGCAGTGACGCCTGTAATAAAGTACGGATTTGAGAAAAAAGAAGAAGTGGATTAGGAGCGTAATTTGTAACAAACGTAATTTGTTATAAAAAGTGGACATTAAACAAAAATAAATATACTAAGAGATATTATTTATAGGAAAAAACTAAGCGTGAAAGCAGGAAACAATAAAACAGAAGACCAATTAAGAAGATACTGACGCAGAGGTACAAGTTTAGATATAGAGTGTTAATGACAAGAAAAGGACATGTTTAAGAACAACAAAATGAAAATAGCAGCATGAGGATCGGTGTTTACCATGTAAAAATGAAGAAAGACCGTCAATATTCGAAATGGAAGATAAGAAGAACCCAAAGACAATATGACAAGATGAAAATTGTAGGATGACATCTTGTAAAATAGAAGACACGCTGAATGCAGAATATGTAACAAAGGTAATAAAGGCACAAGAATATGCTGGTATATGTGCAGAAGGAAAGAAGGTTACCAAACGGAGTGAGGGAAAGAGGGAAGCAAAAATCGATGAAACGACCAGATAATGTGGAAGCTGTAAGAAGGAGGTAACAGAGTAGGTATTTGAAGAAGCAAAGACATATACACATTTACAGAAGATTAAACGAAATATAGGTTCTAAGGTACTCACAAATTGACTGACCGCTATTCCACAAGGAACGTATGGCCTTATTATCGTTACTATTATTGTTTGAGTGGAAGAAGGGAATATGACACGTGAAAGGATAAAAGGAAGACGTCTATAGAGAAAGTGTACCCAGCTAAAGATAGCAAAAAAGATATCACGAGAAGGCAGAGAAAAACGTGGCAGGAGGATACAGAAGAACAGCAGATGGAGAAGAGTGAAGGAAGGGTGTAAGATCAGTTTTGGAGCAGAACAGCGAGAATTGGGTAGAACAAACATAAAGGTGATAAAACTAGAGACACATCAACTAATCATCCGTGCCTAACCTAACTCCCGTAAAAGTAGTTAGCGTAAGAACTGAGTGAATAAGTAAAATTTTGTTGATTGTTTTTTCTCGTAACTGTCAGTAAAATAGCGATTTTAAAATCAAGTTTATTTTTACATAGCTGTTCAAAAAAAGTAATCACGTACAATTTTTTTCTTCATCTTCTATGATCCAGAATAGACTGGACGATTGTGACCAAAAAATTTTACCCTCAAAGGTACATTACAAATTTTTTGACCTTTTCGTGGAGTTGGATTTAGCCACTCAATCTTATCAATAAGAAACCGTTTATTTAATCAAAACAAATATTGCGATCAGAAACTTTTTCCGGTTTAATAGTAAATTTGATTTTACCAGAATAAAAAAAAAACTTTATTTCAAGATAAACAACTTAAAGTATTGGAAAATTGAAACACATTATGACGTTTATTAAGATACAAAAAATTGAGCGTATACAAAGCATTAGTGGATAATACACAATCAAAATTATGGCCACAGAGAAATTTAAGTTCGAAAACAAGAAGAAGAAGAAAAATAGGGAAGAAGATGAACCATTGTATATGTCATTTTAAATAATTATTGCGTAAGTCATATTGATGTGTATCATTTGTTTATCGCTAGTTAAGATTTAAAACAGAATTACTTTAAACAAGAAAATGTTCCTACACGTGAAAATCCATATTAAGTAATATAGATGTGAGTTTTCCATACGTATGCCAATTCAATGTAAGAAGAAGAACTAAAACATTTCTATGTATTAGCCAAATAGAACATCACCGAACCAACGTAAAGCTAAATCTTTTATTCTTCAAGACATTGGTTTTCTAGTTCTTGTTTATTACAGAAATAATAGGCAAACTATTATTATCAGAAAAAGGTAAGTAAACATTTTTGTTGTACAGAATTATGTAGATTATTGTTAGTTAATCGGTTTTTACATCCATGTTCCATAAGGAAATGGAAGTATGGTGATGGCAAAAAAAATCGTGTTCGAGATAATTGCAGATTCTGATTGTACCACTCTCAAAACATGAAAAAAAGCCATTTTTCGAAAAGTGTCTGTGTGTGTGTCTGTCTGTGTGTCTATAGATTTTTTTACTATGGCAAACGATAAGAGTCGCAAATTCAAACAGAATCAAATAATTTTTTGCAAACAGCCTTGAATTGTAGAGTACTCAAGACCTATTGTTTTTAGTGAAGATCAGTTAAGGGAAAGGGGTAGTTTACCTGCAACGTTTTATGTTTTGACAAGGGTAATTTTTGGCAAACGATAACAGCTGCAAATTCAAGCAGAATCAAATAATGTTTCGCATACAGCCCTGAATGGTAGAGTTCTCAAGATCTGTTATTTTTGGTGAAGATCGGTTAAGGGAAAGGGGTAGTTTACCGGCCACATTTTATGTTTTAACAAGAGTAATTGTTTCTATGACGAACGATAACTGCCGCACATTCAAACAGAATCAAATATTTTTTTCACACGTTCCTTAATTGTAAAGGACTGAAGGCCTATTGATTTTGGTGAAGATCGGTTAAGGGAAAGGGGTAGTTTACCGGCCACATTTTATGTTTTAACAAGAGTAATTGTTTCTATGACGAACGATAACTGCCGCACATTCAAACAGAATAAAGTAATGTTTTGCACGCATCCTGAATTGTAGAGGACTCTAGACTTATTGATTTTGGTGAAGATCAGTTAAGAGAAAGAGGCAGTTTACCTGCAACGTTTTATGTTTTAACAAGGGTAATTTTTGGCAAACGATAACAGCCGCAAATTCAAGCAGAATCAAATAATGTTTCGCATACAGCCCTGAATGGTAGAGTTCTCAAGATCTGTTATTTTTGGTGAAGATCGGTTAAGGGAAAGGGGTAGTTTACCGGCCACATTTTATGTTTTAACAAGAGTAATTGTTTCTATGACGAACGATAACTGCCGCACATTCAAACAGAATCAAATATTTTTTTCACACGTTCCTTAATTGTAAAGGACTGAAGGCCTATTGATTTTGGTGAAGATCGGTTAAGGGAAAGGGATAGTTTACCGGCCACATTTTATGTTTTAACAAGAGTAATTGTTTCTATGACGAACGATAACTGCCGCACATTCAAACAGAATAAAGTAATGTTTTGCACGCATCCTGAATTGTAGAGGACTCTAGACTTATTGATTTTGGTGAAGATCAGTTAAGAGAAAGAGGCAGTTTACCTGCAACGTTTTATGTTTTAACAAGGGTAATTTTTGGCAAACGATAACAGCCGCAAATTCAAGCAGAATCAAATAATGTTTCGCATACAGCCCTGAATGGTAGAGTTCTCAAGATCTATTATTTTTGGTGAAGATCGGTTAAGGGAAAGGGGTTGTTTAACGGCCACATTTTATGTTTTAACAAGAGTAATTGTTTCTATGACGAACGATAACTGCCGCACATTCAAACAGAATCAAATATTTTTTTCATACGTTCCTTAATTGTAAAGGACTGAAGGCCTATTGATTTTGGTGAAGATCGGTTAAGGGAAAGGGGTAGTTTACCGGCCACATTTTATGTTTTAACAAGAGTAATTGTTTCTATGACGAACGATAACTGCCGCACATTCAAACAGAATAAAGTAATGTTTTGCACGCATCCTTGAATTGTAGAGGACTCAAGACTTATTGATTTTGGTGAAGATCAGTTAAGAGAAAGGGGCAGTTTACCTGCAACGTTTTATGTGATAATAAGGGTAATGTTTTCTATGACGAACGATAACTGCCGTAAATTCAAACATAATCAAATAATGTTTTGCATACATCCCTACATTGTAGAGAACAAGCTTATTTAAACCACCACAAGAAAAATAGTTAAAGAATTGTCGTCCAACTAGTGAGGCTGAATTAGGAAAAATTACGGACTGTAATACCACTATTAAACAATACAGTCAACCTAATTTTAGCAGGCGGCCGTTATAAGTCTAGAGATGCATACAAGAGGAGTATCGAAAAGGTTGGCAAAGGACCAAGAAACGGAAGAAGGCAGACAGGAAGAAGAAACAGCAGAACAACAAGACACTGAGATGGAACAACAGGCGGGTGACAGAGAAGAAGCTAGAGGAGGACCAGATTGGAATACATTTATGGAGTTAATGAGTAGTATTAAAGAAAATAATAAACAAACCAATGAGAATTTTAAACGAATGGAGGAAAATGTTAAACAAACCAATGAGAATTTATTAAGACAAATGAATGAAAAGTTTGACCGTAATGAGGAGAACTTGATGAAACAGATAAATGAGAAAATATACAGTACTAATGAAAGTTTAAGACAAATCAAGGAAGATAGTAGACTAATGAACGAGAATCTGGAAAATAAAATTGAGAAAATCAATGAAAAGATAGACAGCACCAATGAAAGTATTAAGGGAGAATTAAGGAAACTTATAAATGAGAAGATTGGAGACGTCAGAAAGACACTTAGCCAGAGGATGGAAGTACACAAGGATGAAAACTTGGAACAACAAAAGCTGTCAATAAATGATAGAAGTAAAACGAAGGTAGAAGAAATAACAAACAATAACAATATGGAACAATTGAATCCGGAAATTGAAGAAGATAGTAGGAAGGGAATAGTGAATAAAGAAGACTCAAGTGTATTGTTTTACGAAAACAGAAATAACAAAAACAAAGAGAAAATTAAGCACATAGAAACCAACCGTAGAGAAGTAAAGAAGGACCAAATAATTAAGAAGATTAAGAAAACAAAAGATATAGGAAAATATATAAAAAGAAACTAGTAAAAACAAGAGAAGAAGTGGAGATGATGAAGCATGGACTAATTAATGAGCTTAATCTATCAATGACCGACCAGAATGAAATAATGAGTCTCAAAAATCAAAGAAGGAACTTAAAAGAAATTTTAAAAAGGACTCACAACAAAACAGTGAGTAACAAATTAAAAAAGTCTATAAGTAAAATGAATACACCGGAAATACATGATAAGATATCAGTGAGAAGAGCAATGATGGAGGTACGAGTAACTTCGTTGAGCAATAACCAAAATGCTAAAGTAATTGAGGTAGAAATTGATACTAAAGAACACATGGTATTAGAAGAATTGGTGTATGAGGTAGCAGAGACCTATATCACCAGGACAGAAACAGTTCTGCATACCAGAGTAATCCGAGAAACAAGGGTAACTGAATTTATGGACCATGGATAAATTAAGCACCAACGCACCATCGAGAAAAGGGACTGATTTTCTGAGAATCGACAACAGCAACAAACATTTAAAAAAGAAGGAAAAATGATGATAAAAGTAATGTCCAATGAAGATTTCAAAAAACATGAACAAATAACCCACCAAATTCTAAAATGAGTAAGGTCATCTTACAGGATACTTTCGAGAATTTATTTTGGATCAATAAAGAAGAGAAAGACAGTTAACAACGATAATAAGGGAACAATAGTGAAAAAGAGGAAAAGAAGTACTTAAAACAAATGAACTTGCAGAAAAAGAATTGATATTTGTGAGTAAATAAGGTCAATGCCAAGAATTGTTAGCATTGATAAACTATGTGTAAAAGAATATAAGAAAAATATTAAGCCTGTAGGCAAGAATAGAAAGTATGTGTTACGGCATAATACCAAAACACTTAAATAAAGGCCCATAAACAATATAATAATGGTCCATGAATAGAACCTAACGGTATGAGAATGAAAATGGTATTATGACCAATTAAATAATTTATGTTATTGTTTGTAAATGAATGAATCAAATCTTGGCCATGAAGGCAACATTTTTAATTAGTATGTTAAGGGTTTTGTGTTAGTCAATAAACATTGTTAGAATAAGTTAAAGAAAAAATAATGTAGTAATCTTTAAAACAAATGTAATCAGGCAAAAGGGTTCAAAACAGAAAACAATTTAATAATTAATGTAATTTAGAAAATGAGTATGAAGTCAAATTTGAGGCCTAGGCCGAACATGAAGTATAAAATAAAATAATGTCAGAAATGATTAAGTTATCAAATCAATATAATACAATAATAACAAAATAGGATCAAAATTTAATAATGGACAAGTCTTAGAGTAATTGTGTATCAAATGAGATTAATCTTATAAAAATTTAAGTATTGTATCATAGTGAATGTAAGGGCAGTGTTATAGTCCAGATTTATAGATATTGTAAAGGTGAAAGGACACCTAATATGAAGTTAACTTATACAAAATTATACACCAAAATGTAGACCTTTAAAAAAGGAACAGAAATATGTTAACCAATTTTAGTTTAAACAAAAATTAACAAGGGAGTATTTTTTTGACTGTAAAGGCAAGGATATAATTTTAGTAATATATGCCGCTTGACCTCAAGTTCATGAAAACTGACCAATCGAAACCCGAGTTTACTGGTCAAAAAGCCTTTACAAAGACGAGACGAAGGAATTATTGTATTGTTAGATGCCACGCTGAAGAGATGAGTCTAATAGCTGACGCTTGTGTAAAAACTAAAACAATCAAGTAATACTCGACTAATGTTCTAAAATAAACCAGAGAAGTAAGAAAAACACTCCAAGAAAATTATAAAGAATTAATTACTGACCGATGGAAGCATAATTCTACACCAAACCCACAAAAAGGCGATAGCGAGGAACTGCTTGCAGTACGCCAGGAACGTAATTATAACTCCGAAGTATTTTCATTACCACAATATACACAGATCAACTTCACTACACCAAATAAACAATTTACAGTGAAATTGGAATACCCATTAATCATTAATACAGTGATTAATGATAACAATTTTATTTAAAACAGAAAAACATTCAACTACATGACTTTGGTTTAGAGGTGGGCCGATATACCTGTAATAGGTATTTTGGAACGATATTTTTGTGGAACGGATGTAACAGTGACTGAAAAGTTGAAATACCTGTTATTCGCGGCGACGCTGTTCCGAGTCGAGACACGCCCCCTACGCCCCTACACAGACACACACACACACAAAGTACGCAAGATCACGTAAACCAAGGCCAAATACTAGGCGTACAAAAATATCACTGGAACGCAAGGAACAGCCAGTAACGCGTATTTAAAATACTAGGTATTTAAAATACTAGTGGTATCACCGATACACAAGGAACAACGCGTTCCAGAGTAACAGTAGTATTTTAGTAACACCTAATATTGTAGTAACACCTAATATTTTAGGAACACCTAGTATTTCAGGAACAGGTAGTATCAAGCATATTTCGAGTAGGACATACAGTATGAGCCACTTTTTCGTCCTGTATACTTCATTCTGCGCAAAGAGACGGAGCTGTTTTTAATAAAGGAAATAATTCATCCTGCTGTTACATTTATTCTCGTGTGATATGCAGATATATAATACAGATTATATGCTAATAATTATATATTATACTAGTCACCAACTTGTAACTAAAATCGATTGGTAAAACTTTATGTTTTTACTCAAAAAAAACTTTATGTTCCGATCGTTAGTGAAATAGTTGAATTTAATTATATTGAGTTATAACCTATAGAGTGGCTGATGTTGATAAGCTATATTACACTTTTTATTAATGTGAATTTAACTTCACTACACATCTCACGTAAATGATGAGATTGTTGTAATGGACATTTATGCACTTTATCTAGTTCTGTTCCTTAAATATCTGTAATGCATTTAATTTACTTTTGTTGGTGCTTATTATTTATAAGTTTTTATTTATGTATTTGTATTTATTTTATTACAATTTGTTTTTTATTTTTATTTGTAAAATTTTGTTTATTCTCATTCACTCTTGTGGCTTACTGTTATGTTTTTATTATACGTTTCTGATGTTTTTTCACATTATTTTTCGTGGTATTACGTGTAGGCCTACTCTAAATTATTTAATTGCCCCGAGTTTCGCAACTGATTTGTCTAAACCAATGTTAGTTTGTTTACTACTAGTGAAAACTTAAATTGGCATTCCCAAAGGGAGATAGGCCTATAAATTCTCTTGTTTCTTATTTTCATTTAAACAGTAATAGTTTAATAAAGTCACAGTGTAAAGTAACACTGTTAATACTTTTAGTTTCAATTTATTTCTTATAACAAATTATATAGTATAGGTTATATAATATCTTCAAATAAATACACAGCAAGTAGGTTTATTAATATATTAATAGGTTTATCTAGGTAAAAATAAACCTACTTGCAGTGTATTTATTTGAAGATATTACATAGGAGACCTGCAGGAAACTCAAAACGAGTTACTTACAAAGGATAATATAGGTTATGTATATATAGTATATAATAACAGGTATTTGTACCTGTTATTTTTTTGGAACGGTATTTTCATACCTAGAATTTTAAAATAACAGTTTAGCCCACCTCTACGTTAGCCGACTAAGCGGCCATTTTGTTTATTATTCTATTTCCAGTGCTAACAGAGTTCGTTGCCGCTGTCGGTGAAAAAACTTAATATTTTATATTTGTAAACATTAATAATTCAGTTTTATTATTTTATATGCAATTGTAATGTGTTGTACTCCTTTTTAAAGCATTTTCTGACTTCATAACTAGCCCAAAGAACCCAAGCCCTGAGATAAATATTTTATATTAAATTTACTTGTAAACCATTGAAGAGCAGATTCGAAGACGAATCGATTATTAAACTGTTAAGGTCGATTCAAGACCTGACCATTTATGTTTTTTTTGATAAATAAGCTGAAAAAAATAATAAAAGGAACCAATGATTACCGATTCCAGAGTTGTTATTTTATGCGTGAAAATAGAATAAGAATTTGTTCACAGGCATTAGTGGGAGAGAGTAGGTACACAGGGCGAATATAACCTCGCCAACAACAGAAAAATAAACTAACCTACAACTCGCAACATACGGTTAGCGGCTATCGTAGAGTCAACCAGAAGTGCGGGAAAATTCGAAGGCGCTAGCACACGAATACAAACACTTTCTCTCATAACAACATTATACAAACTTTATATTACAGAATTGATTATTTAAACACAGTAAACACAAGACGTTAGAGAATTGGCGCATACCAACGTGGAGCTTATTTAAACCCCCACAAGAAAAATAGTTAGAATATTTTCACTTCTGACTTTTGCGAGGAATTTCTTCAGTGAGTGATACCTTTGGTGGACATGTATTGTTGAGTGGCTTCTTTGTTCAGTATATTTGAACTCTTAAATATTCTTTATTCATTCCACTTCAAGTGTGAACAGTTTTATGTTGTGCCAATATGGTCTTAAAAGTAATATCGTTGTTTTCCTTCTTCTTCTTCTTCTTCTTCTTCTTCTTCTTCTTCTTCTTCTTCTTCTTCTTCTTCTTCTTCTTCTTCTTCTTCTTCTTCTTCTTCTTCTTCTTCTTCTTCTTCTTCTTCTTCTTCTTCTTCTTCTTCTTCTTCTTCTTCTTCTTCTTTACAACCCCCTTTTGCAGCCAAGCGTTCAGGTCCTTTACCCACTTCCGATACTCCCTTTTATCATGGGCGTGGCGTTTGACTTCTCACATCGTCGTACCCCTTCAATTAACTAACTTTTCAATATAGTCGAGTCATCACAATGGTGAGCGTCCTCTTGTCCTCCCTCCGTCTGGACGCGATTCCACGATGAATCTACTCGCACTCCTTTATCCGTTTTTCTTCTATATATCTTCTCAATTCAGGACTTAGGTGAACCTGTTTCAGTTCTCCAGCCTTTCACTATGTATTCCAACAACGCTCTTTCTTTTTGGTTTGTTGTAAAACAAAACTTCATGTTCATGCCCTTTCTGTACACACATTGTATCTAGACGAATCGACTGTGAGCAATATGACAGAAACCGCGCAAATTGAGTACGAAAAAGAAGTTAATTTCTGCCTGCCAAAGATACCGTTTTGTAGTGACAATACAGCTTTCTGATGCACACAGACACCCGATGCGGACTGATTTCTTCATCTATTCGTCAAGTCTGTTTGGTAACAATGAACTGTGTCTTTAGGCCCCGTCATGTTTTTACTAATAGTCTTGCACCAATCAAAAACAACTTATATTAACTGTTTATCTTGTGTCCAGCATTGCGAATCGTACAGTAGTGCGGACAGCAATCGTCGTCTCGTAAGTTTTATTTGCGTTTCTTCTCTTGATTTAATAACGCTTTCACAATTAAGCAGTAAGTTTTTTATTATGTTTCTATATTTACAGACAATGTTAATGAGAATATTAAATGTACTAATAATAAGCTGACACTCGGATTCTGACGGTAACATATCATATTTCCTTGGACAAAACTAAGAGAGTATTCAAAAAAATCGATAACGGAAATACGTGTATGAGAATCATGTAAAGATTCACGAGTACAACAGAAGTATGTAAAGACGTAGGCGTGTACACGCAGGTGTACGGTCTAGCTAGAGTGTCAAGTAGAATGTTAATCATCGTTCGATTTTAAAGACAACGTTTCAATCACTACATATTTGCGACCGTCTTCAGATGTTAGAAAAAATAATCTACATAATAATAATAATGGCGCTCTTTCTTGGCCTTACCAGGCTACGAGTTAAGCAGAGTAGCTTGCCTTATGCGAGCCGTTCGGGATACAATGTGGCCAGCACTACGCTTCAGCTGCTCATTTTCATAGGCTGAGTCGATCTGGGGGGCTAAAAACCACATCCTGAGTTTATCACGTGCCCGATAGTCGAATCTGCGATCTCTAGATTAGTATCCAGGTGCCATACGCAGTGCTAAGCTCCTCTGGCTCTAATTTCTTTATTATTTTGTCCGACTTTGCAAGGCCACAGCTTCTTCGCAAACAATCCAACTCCATACTTTTAGTTTCTCCTAGTTCTTATTTATAATTTCCTTCTTATTCTGCTTTTTAATTTATTTGTAGTATGTAGCGATGCTTCCACTATGGATCTATAAAACGTCTTCTAATTTTTTTTCATGTTTTTACTCTAGCAAATATGGTCGGTTAGTAGGTTGACTCCTTGGAATGCTGTGCTTGAATTTATCATTACTCCCTACTTGGTCAATGAGGTAACCAAATGAAGTAACTCTGGCTTATATGTACGGTAGTAGCTCCATATTCCAATTATTCCAATTTAAGGTTACTTGCCGTCCCTTTTACTACATCATATTTGAATATATCTTGACACCGCAAAAGTCTAGATAAACGATAAGTCCATAATTACGTACAAATTAATGATTTGTTTCTTTTAATAAATTATTTAATATACTTAAGTGAGGACATAAAAGTAGTGTAATTTGCATAGTCGGAATATGTGGCGACAAAGTGAACAGTCTCATTAGCGGGGCAGACGCAGACCCGTGACGCCAACAATAGGAAGCGAGAGCGTCAATTGACAGACGATTGATTACCATGGCAGTAACGTAGCGTTAATTTGTTCCTGTGTCTGTGTGTGCGCGCGCGCGTGTGTATGTTGTGTTTGTCCAGTTGTTGACGAACAACAATGACGCGCTGTCGGCGAAATCGATAACGACGCCGAACACACACACACACACACACACAAAATTAATTACTCGTATTATTCTACGAAAGAGGTCACAATAATAATAATAAACGACGTTTATTGTTAACAAAACATAATAAACATAATGTTATTGTAATTATATAATTATTCGTCTATTGTATCACTGTTTATTGTGTCGTTGATCGGTGAACGCTTCCATAAAACTGCCTGCGCGATTCATCCAGTATGTCACATCGGCGGACGCGAAATTAATATTCATTGTTTAGAAATCAATTTATAAATACATTACTTACGCGCGCGCGCGCGCGCACGCACGCACACACACACACACACACACACAATCACACACGCGCGCACGGATCGTTGATAAGAATTCCAACGATCCAGAAGATGAAAGGGTAGCCCTACTTTGAGGTAACTGCAAGCGCTTCTACTCAGGTTAGGGAACACGGGCTTGCAGTAGAAACGTTTGTGTTAGCCCATCTGACAATCAAGACTGGGTATAATATCGATTTCTATGCGACGAGACTACTGGTTCATACGGAATTCTTGCAGTAACGCATCATAAAAGATGCTCTCGAATGTAAAAAGATCGGACGCAATTGCATTCTAATCCGTCGAAGAGGATTCTGTCTGGAGATGGCAGAGATCTGTCAGAACTCAACACAAAAAAGGACTCTTCACACACACACACACACACACACACACACACACACACACACACACACACACACACACACACACACACACACACACACACACACACACACACACACACACACACACACACACACACACACACACACACACACACACACACACACACACACACACACACACACACACACACACACACACACACACACACACACACACACACACACACACACACACACACACACACACATTACTTGTTATATAATTGCATATACTTGCATCCAGATTTAGCACAGGCCTTTTTCAAGCTTCGCTAATTTCTTTGTTTTGTTCAGCTTCCAACCAAAACCTGCCAGTCTTCTAATATCGTTTTGCAAGGTTCGATGTTTCTGCTTCATGCGTTACAACGGACAAATATTTTCAATTTAAGTTGTTGCGGAATCGTTTTCATTTTACGTGTGCGTAAAGTCGCCTCATCTTTTCAATTTCTGCACCCTCATTTCGCTGTCCTAATGTATCTGTTGCCCTAAGTATACGCCTTCGACACTTCTTCTGCAGTTTCTACTTGTACGCTTACTGTTTACCTCCCATTGATTAGTATTTGTATACGATGTGAATTCATTATTTCCTTCTTGTCAAAATTCATTTTCCACACCCATCATCATTATCATCAGCCTCAAGCATTAGGACCCATTCGCTCTCGGCCGTCCTACATATCTCCTGCCCACCAGTCTATATACCACTGCTAGCACTTAAATCCTGTCACCCGTCATTCTTCCTAAATGTTCACACCACCTTCTTTTGTTGTTCCTTAGCCTCTCCAACAAAAGAATGTTCCGTCCTTATATCCACATTCTTCTTTCTATCAAGAATGGTACAGCCCAGAGTCCAGTTTATGGTACTCCTCATAAACTTCATCTCCGCTGGCTGAATATTTGCCTTGTCTCTTTCCGTCATAACTCTGGTGTCATCTCCATACTGGTACCGCTACAGTGTTTAAAAACCTTATCCTTGTTTCATTCTTCCTTTTTTCACACTCTTCTCCGAATTCTGCCAGCGTTTGTCTGAGATAGTCTTCTTTTTTCTTTTTCGGCACGATCGCAACTTTGTCGTTAACAAATCTCAAGTGGAAGAGTCTTGTACACAGTTGTCTGGTCTAATTTTTTGGAGATCCCTTCTAAGGCTAACGAAGAAAGTTTAGGTGACATTATATATTTTCTTGCCTTATTCCTTTTTGACCTTTTAAAATTCAAAATATGTTAAAAAACTGACGTCAAATATTTCATGTAAAACTTTTAATTGAACAAAGAGAGCGAATCAAATTGTTTGTTTTAATTTGACCGTCTGACACCTACCTGTCTATCTGTCTGTTTAGGGTATCTCTCATGAACGCAACGCACTTCTGAACGCATTACCTGATTTTTGTAAAACTTGGTGGTATGCGTATACTTTTACTCTACAGCCCTAGTTAATATTTCGCTTCTCAGCATTCTCATCTTTACAGAGTAGACCTTACTTCTTGACTGTATTCTTTCCAAAACCGCATTCCTTATTATACTCTCAGTGTAAATGATGTTACCAAAATTATTTGAAATATTTATTTCTTTGACTCTTTAATTCCTACCTTTAGATCGTTCAATTGAAGGTGTTTCACCTTTTGATGTTGATATGACGATATACTGTGGTTTATTTGCCGACACTTTAACTCAATCTCTTCTTTTCCAGCTCTTAATTAACTTCTATAACCCAAATTCTAGATCTTGTCGTTATGATTACGTCATCAGCATGTGTATATATTTGATTAATTTTGTTGATGATTATGCCCCTTTGTCCAAGTATTTTATAATAAGTTTCCTCTCTGTTGCTTGTTTTTTAAAACAAATTTATAATAATCCCTATGCGTCATATATTGGGTCACCTATTCATATAGATTTAGGTAAGGGAAGAGTAGCACCAAAAGGTGACAGCCAAGGCTGTAGCCTATCTCAAAGTTTATTTAATAAGTATATGGACGATCGTTTGTGGGAATGGATGACTTTCTGTCCTACAGATATACGAATCTTAGAGAAGGATTTAATTAACTCATTACTGTATGCGTACAGATGAGCAGATAATTATAGGGAAAAGTGAAAATGAGTTACAAAGATCTACTTATACGTACATATATATAATGCAATCTTCCAGAAATATAATTTTAAAATCTCTAATACTAAAACAAAAAATGACCATCATAGGGAAGAATCCTATAAGAAAAAAAGTGTATTTGTTATATAACGTTTTTGAGCAGGTGTCACATTTTAATTGTTTGGGCTGTGATATCTCATATACGAAGCACAAAGATGTTGAAGAAAATTTAAATTTTAGTTATATCTGTGGAACAACTAGACGACTATTAAAGATTAAGACACAGTGGGGGAGACATAGCAGTTTTATAAGGTCATAGCAATGTCAACGTTAATGCACGGCGGCGAAACATAGACTCTCCTGTAAAAAGATATTTCTAAAATACAGGTCTCTGAAATGAAATGTTTAAGAGCTGTTAGGTGACGTATTGTGAAGCAGCATCTTAGAAACGAGACTATAAGGGGAGATCTCAAGGTACTATCAGTTGTTGTTGATAGAATACAGGCAATATTGGAAGTCTCATGTGGTAGACACGCTATTCCTAAACAAGTGCTGAAATGTAGACCAGCTGGTAGGAGGGAACCTGGGAGACTCTGTAAAGTCGGACCCACACATGTATCCCAGCCACAGACTGGCAGGGGCGTATTTTTGGGGCGAACGAATGGGACCGGACCCCCCCCGCCAGAGGGTCAAAAAAAGTAGTAGAATTTTATTAATTTCTTAATTTTTAGGTTGTTTATTAATTTTTCAACTCTGTATAGTAATATAGTATTGATATATACTTAAATGTTTTTTGTTTTTATATTTTTATTAATAATAAACTTTTAACAAGAATATATTTTTTATTTTGTAAATTACAAATGTTTCGATAGAAAAATTACTATCAGATATAATTAATAATTATTAAATAGTTAGTATTTATAGTATTATTATATAGTAATATAACTATTTAATAATTTATTAATTATATCTGATGGTGATAGTTATTTTTCTATCGAAACATTTGTAATTTACAAAATAAAAAATATATTCTTGTTTAAAGTTTTATTATTAATACTAATATATAGTAGTAACTCTTTTTTGTAGCCCCTATAAACAGATTCGTTACATTGCATTAACATACAAGCCTACACGTTTGAAATATAGTAAAATCTATTGCATGATATTGTAATCAATGTTTCAATAACGCGTATTTTTAATGTGTTATTACCACTTACTGTGATTGGAGTAATTTTCGTCACTTTAAAGATAGTCATGTTGATCAGTCTTAACTTGTGTTTCTTTTGTATGAAGCAGACCCGACCCCGGACCCCACCTCAAGGCCAAATTCTAGACACGCCACTGCAGACTGGAGAAGAAGAAAGACGAATATATCACGTCAATTTGAGAAAGTTTATAATATTCGAAAGGGTAATAGAAACAACATTATAAGCGCTGACTGTATGTAGTATCTCTTTGACTATGTATTGTTTACAGTGTGCGGTATAATATATGTATTACAATATGTCATAACAATAAATTATCGTATGTGATAACTAAGACTTGTGGCGTAAACGGTACTGTAATGAATTAAAATAATCCTGTTTTATAAAAACATTAGAGCGGAAATATTACGGAATACAACAGTTGTAATCAGCGACGTGGAATCTTGGACTACAACGGTCGTGTGTGTGTGTTTGCCTTGCGTGCAACGGCAGAATTGCATGAGTGTTTGTGGTAGGCGCGGTAACACTGGAGAGTCCTCGCGGTCGATTCACGCTGACTGATTTGGACGCCACCTCATAAGGTCACACTATACGCTAGGTTAGGCCGTTATTTCTGTAACTGCAGTTAAAACGGTCAGGTCAGTTTTGTGGGAATGACCGCTGCGAATTACAAATTGTCCGTAAAAAGAGAAAAATTCATCCCGTTCAGTTGACTATGGCGTGATGCGTTCGCAATAAAAACTTACTTGTGCGCTTCAAGCATTATTAAAAGCACCAGTGTTAATAGTAAAAATTGAGTTCATCCTCTCATAAAAAACATAAATCGAACGTTTCGTGAAGTTTTATAGCTAATATATAAATGTGACGAAAAGTTTTTTGAGTACTGCCGATGTCGAAAACATAAAAACCACTGGTTTACGGAAAGCATTGTAAAAAACGAATTAAATTGTAATGACAAACACAGAAAACACTGTGCAACAGCAGAATCATGTGTTTTCTCGTGCACTGTGTTTGTCCGATCATCCAGTTCTACTCCAGTATGCATCCGGCAGAGTACGCTTGTTATGTGCCACTTCACCAATGTAGCAGTCATTTAAAACAACTCTTAGACTGGGCCATCTTACGATGGCGACAGTTTTTTCGATTAAATCTGAGGCCTGTTATTGAAAATGAGTAGGTGGGAGCAGACAAAAAGGAGAAGAAGAAAAAGGTATATTTCGAACAGAAGTTAAACAATTATTTTTACTCTTGCTAAACGAGGCAGCAGTTGTTAGCGACAACACATTGAAAAACACGTTTTGTTTACACGCTAGTACGGTAATTTGTTTAGCAGCAATCTATTACTTTTCAACCATAGGCCTACTATGATGGTCAGTTGAAAGCTGAAACTGAACTAAGGCAAATCTTTACTGTTAGCTGTAAAACTTATGACTGAAGAATCCGGTCATATTATGGGCGAAACGTGTGTTGTAAACAGTAATATCAGCAAAACGTGGTTGTCAAATAAAAATGCGTTCTTTTAGAAATTATTAATTTAATCTGTGGAACAAATAATATTAATTTCTTCAAAAAAAATTATGTGAAAATAAGACATTTACAGCCTACAAATAAACAAATAGTTTATAGATTAAAGTCTACAAATGGAATTCATTATTTATGATTATTATTTGATGCAAATGAATTTCTAAGAAAATTAAAGGAAATAAGTTTTCAAGGAAGCCGGGAAATGGAAATTCTGTTGTAGTGTGTAAGAACAAAATGTTGTAGTAGACGGATAGGAGATATGGACTTCTATTTACGTACCTTCAAATTTGAAAAAGAAACAGAACAAAAATATCCAGAGAACATTTTTGAAAAGCGACTTGTTACATAATAGCACTAAAGTAACCTAACGTAATTGAAACAGGCTAGAAATTGAAGAAAATAAAGAAAAGGAAATACAAATGAAACAGAAAAACAAACGTCAAGTAAAAAGAAATTAAAAATTAAAGAAAGGAATAAAAAATCAAATAAGCTAAAGAAAACTAAGGATGAAAAAGAAGAAATGAAAACAGAATGGGACAAAAATTTAAACTAGAATGGAAAGGCGGGAAAACAAAAAAATACTTAAAAAAGGACAGAAAACCAAAAACAGAAGAAGAAAGAGCGGAGTAAAAAGAATGTATCAACATCATGTTTTTAAAAAGAGAAAGAATGCAAACAGTGAATACAAAGAAACATGAGCAGAATATTTCTTTGTAAAAAATATACAAAGACTATACAAATAAATATTAACTTCTTTTTTCTGGCGTGTGGTGCCCATAAAGTTAAAAAATTCAAAGTAACACTATGTTTAAATTAGGGTTAAAATACTTTTTAGTCTGATACCCAGTATGAATTAAAAAAATTTTTTGAAATTTACCTCCTTTTTGGAGTTCAGTGTCCTAAAATGTTTAAATTTCCAAAACTTGACTTTTATATTCAGATTTTGGTTTAAAATTCTGTGAAAAGGAAGAAAAAATGAGCAGATGTTCACGTTAGAAAAACTTGTGTAAACAAGTGAATGAAAAAGGAGTTATAGAAACAGAAAAGGAGAAAAGATAAAAATTAAAAAATAACTAAGAATAAAAAAAACAAATGTGTAAGAAGAAACAAGAAAAGACCGAGTCAGGCGACGATATACCCGCGGAGAAGAGCTTAAATCACTCTGACCGGACAGTAATTAGTTTTTATTGTTAAAGTTTTTGTGTTTGTATTCACGCAAATCCAGGTCATGCTGACGCTGACGACGGTAATTTCGGCTAATGTCGCTAAAGTTTACGTCATGAGGACACACACAACAGTTTTATAACCGTGTGTGTCGTCAAACTTACTTGGCGGCATAAACAGTACTGCCCTCTAAATTACGTCGTTGCGCAGCGTAGCGAATGTGCTGTGTAGATATCACGTTTACATAAGCTTATGTATAAATATAAAGTGTCGAAATTTTTGGTCAAACGTATGCATACACAAGTAAGCTCCTTGAGCTGCAAATCTCGCTCACTATTTTGAACGAAATACATTTATTATTAGATAAAATCAAATAAATAAATTTTAATTCTTTAAAGCTACGAATAATGTTTTTCGTATATATATGATTCATGACGTTAGCGGGGAAACACCGCGAGGATGTGACCACACATTTATTTTCATGATATCTATAGGACTATGCCTAATACTTTTCGCAAATAACAAAATTGATAACAATATGAAAAGTTTTTTCAAACATAGCTTACAAACGTTCTGCAGGCATACTAAAATTTACAAGAGAACATTAATTTTGTTAAATTATTATAGATACTGAGTTCTTGTTTTCCATAAAATTCCTTATAATTTGATGCCACACAATTTATAATTATTTTATAAATATTAACTTCTTTTTTCTGGCGTGTGGTGCCCATAAAGTTAAAAAATTCAAAGTAACACTATGTTTAAATTAAGGTTAAAATACTCTTTAGTCTGATACCCAGTATGAATTAAAAACAATTTTTTAAATTTACCTCCTTTTTGTAGTTCAGTGTCCTACAATTTTTAAATTTCCAAAACTTGACTTTTATATTCAGATTTTGGTTTAAAATTCTCTTGTTCGTTATCTGGTGTGGACTTATAGAATGTTTTGATCCACTTTTTGAGTCCTGGTATTTAACAATTTTGAAATTCCAAAACTAAACACTATATTCAGATATTAGTTAAAATTGTATTTAATCTGATATTCCATGATGAATCCCAAACACAATGGTGATCTATGGGGTAAAAGTATGGACACGCATGACATGAGTCATGAAGATCGATTGATGCATTCAAAAGTTAAATCTGAAACTCACTTTTCTCGTTCAACCATAATGAAGAGGTATTGCTAATTTTGTTGTACTATAAAGTCACAAGGTCTAGTCTTACTGTTTTCCAAATTTCAATGACATGGGACCACGATCTATCAACAACATGGATTTTTCTCGATCCATACAAGAAATTGTTATGTAAGCTTATTTGGATAACAATAATCTTTTAGGTATAGGGAGATTGCTGTTTTATGTTATAATGCCTAACAGTACACATAGTGTCATTTAAATCCGATTAAAATCTCTTTTTTAAGAAGTAAAACACAGATTAATAAAAATAAATAGTAATAATGAAAACTACTGTCACTATAAATTAAAAACAAGATTACTCCATAAATTAATAAAGTTTTGTAGTGAAAACAGTTAAAAAATATTGGAATATCTGCACTGTTTAAATTCCATCAATAAGTTTAAGCCTCATTTTAAAGATCTAAATTTTAATCTGAAGCAATTCTCTGTCGCTTTATAGCCAAGTGTCAATTCTTTGTTGAACTATTATTTTATTATATTCAATATTACGACAGAGTCAATTTATTTCATCAAATATTTGAAACTGAAAAGTAAGTGTATTGCCATTATTTGTTTCATCTGCATACATAGTCTCAGTATTTGATGCTTCAGGTTAATATTAATTTTTAGTCGCTACCACAGGTTTGCTGTCACCAAATATTTCCCGCTGTCCACACATTGGGAAACACTAAGTTTAACGCGTGTAAATTTTAAGATAAATAAACATAAAAGCTAGGACTATATTATTTGTCATTTAGGTATATAGTTATAACTAAAAAAAAGCTTATAGGCCTAGTTTTTAACTAAAAAAAAAAAACCATAGAGTAGTTAGGAATGTTTAGTGTTTATTGTTATTATTTTCTGCTTTGGAATTATTATTTTACTGAAAAAGGTAGAGTAATCGGTGTTTTCGTAATTTTCTGATAACTGAAAAATTACCTTATATAGAACTTTGCATTATATATATTGCAATGTGACAGGCTGTCACACTATATTGTAACATGACATAAGGTAGCACAAGATTTGCAAGTTTAAATGAATGAAGAAAAGCTGTACACTGAAAAGCTAATAAACAGAATTGATAGAACAAAACCAATAAACTAAATCTGACACAGACAAAGACAATGACTATGACAATACCCAATAGTTTGGAAAAGTGATAAAGGAATATAGTTAACATCATGAGTCCAAATGCCCTATTTCAGAAAGAATTATAACAAATAGTACCCATAATAAAAGGACAAAGTTGAGTTGTAAAATAAAAATAGTAAGTAAACATTATATAATTTAAAGTGAAAATCAAAGATAAGAACATATATAATAATAAAAATAACGGAATAGTGTTGATAAAATAAAGATACAATGTTATAAAGTGAAATAAACTAGTGATAATCGAGAAAGAAAAGTGATGTGAGCATTAATGACTTGAAAGTAGAAAAAAGTAAACCTGTGAGTATTATAATAGCTAATAAACAATGAATAGGACCAAGAGATAATAAACAAACTATATGTTAAAAGAAGTAATTATAGTTAGGAGTAATTGATTAGTTTAAAAAGAAATAAAATGTTTATCATCAGTATAAAAAAAAAGTTTGTTAAATATAAAATACTGATACTTCCTTAAATGTTTAAAGGAAGAATTATGTTGTGTTATAATGATAGTAAATAATCCAGTGTTATATTTTAGTTATTTGTGTTAATGGATTTATATTTAAAACTATTAAGATTAATGTCAAACACATAATCTGTTATAAAAAGCACAGGTAAAGGGAATTATGTACTGTATACTGTAAGTACGAGTATATTCAATATTGGGATACTAATACTCACCTAGTGTTCAATTTATATTATGTTTTGTTATGATTATAATTAATCAGATGTAATATTACAATTAATGAGTAACAGGACCAGGGAAAAGATATGTTCAATATTGGATACTGGCATTGGCCTAAAATGTTTTTTAAAAAAGAGTTATGTTATATTGTATAATGATTATAGCTAATCAAATGTTATAGTTTAGTTAGTTGTATTATGGTAATTATGTTTAAAACACTTAAAATTAACAATATTAACATAATCAGTTGTAGTGAATGAAGATAAAGAGAATTATTTATTCTAGGCATTAGGCCTATATTTGGGAACAAGAAAATTGTAAAATTTAATACAAAAACAATAACAATTAATGAAATAATGCATGTAGTCCTGTTAGGTTTAACAGTAAGAGTATGGAAAACAAAAATAGATATAAAATAATTAGTTTAGAGTTAATTTACAAAAGAAAACCAAATGTTAAATGTATGGATTTGTTATTATTTGAAGAAAGGTAGTCATGTTGGATATCAAATTAATGTGTAAGGGAAAAGCAATACAATGATGTTTTATATTTAGTATTACAGTTAGTATAAGGAAATTATGTTAATTTAAAAGATTTTTAGTAATTTTGTATAGAAGAACCACAGCCATATTTAACAATATTCCCAAATTGTCAACCAATGAGAATGAGTGTTTGAACCTTAGCAACCAAGATCTCTAGTAAATAAATTAGTTAGTCCATTATTAACTTTTGATGAGTACAGATTAAAAAACTGCAGACCATTGGAGAGAAGAAAAAATATCTAATATATAAATGATTGATGGAATGCTGGACCAGAATGATGAACAATAAATAATAACCACATTGATTAAATACCACAATAATAAATTCATTAATCCATTATTAATTTCTGAGGAGTACAGATTAAAAAACTGCAGACCACTGGAGAGAAGAAAAAATATCTGATATATAAATGATTGATGGAATATTGAACCAAAACGATGAGCTATGAATAATAACCACAAAAAATTAAATGCCAAAAGAAGATAGGAGTATCTAATTGACCAAAGAAAAACGAGCAGTACCTAAAGGAATCTTACCCGGACTGAAAATAAAGAGAATTGCTAAGTATACCTTAAATACATCCGTAACAGTAACACGAAAAGATAATAAGTGAACTACACTGTTAGTACTAGTTATCACTCACTGATCAAACACTTGAACTTCCTTTTATTTAATGAACACTTAGAACTGAAAAGTAATCTCACTGTTATAATAATTACTTATGTGAAGAAACTTTAAGATTAAATATCAGTTAAAATCAGTTAACCTACTAACACTATTTTCATTAAATATAGGTTATAACTATAATTGTAATTATTTCACAACGTGTATAATATTTGTGTGTTGATTGTAAAATTTTGTACTTTTATTAGTATATTTAATGACATTTTCTGTAGCCTCAAGAACTTCACGACCTGAAATATTTATAAAAATTAAACAAGAGAATACCATATTGGAACAGAATAGTTAAACATGCCGGCACAGATTTCGTTATATAATTTGGAAGGATTTGTAATATATTAAGGAACATAAGAATTGATAATAAAAACATTATTGAACTTCCCACTGTATGTTTGATTTTTTTTATAATCTTTACTATCATTTGGGTTTCATTTCTCACATAATAAACATTAAACATTTTGGATGACTAAGAAGGGTTGGTAATACCTGTTTGGCAGAGAATTCAAATTTTAACGTTAGAACGGGTGAGTTTAACTCTATGATTATTATAACGGCAGTAAAGAATTTAGTTTCGTTACAAATTGAAGCAAACCAACGGAGGACATTAATTAATTAATATACCAGAGATTTTAGATCTTGTTACAAATTGGCACCGCAACTTGGGGCTTTCACGGGGACAAACTAGATCTTGTTACAAATTGGCGCTCCAACTAGTAGGGCTAGAATTGAGAAATAAATTCTATTCTTATATTCATTAGATTCTAGCGGCGGCTACAGAAAAAATAAACGAAAATGTCAAGGAGAAGAGCAACGTCAGCAAGACGGACAGCAGAGGCTGAAGAAGAAATAGATACGTTAGAAAAGGAGGCCACACCGGTGGAAGATGTGGAAACAATATTACCCCCGGCAGAACCAAACAGAACTACCGAAGAAATGAGATTTGATAGATTAATGGAAATGTTTCAACAGATGGACAAGAATAACGAAACATTAAAGAATCAAATAAAAGAAGACAGTGAAACAATAAGACAACAAATGAAAGAGGATATCGAAAAAGTAAACAAAAATAATGAGAACACAGAAACAATTAACAAGAAAATAGATAGTAACACAGAAGTGTTTAAACAAATGAAAGAGGATATTGGAAAAATAGATAAAAACAATGAGAAAACCAACGAAACATTAAAACAGTTGAAGGAGAACATTAAACAAAGTAGTGAAGAATTAAAGGGACAAGTGAAACAACAGGTGGAAGAGAACAATACTCAGATGAGTAAGAAGATAGAGGAACAAATGACAGAATTCCGTAAAGAAATAAAGGATTAAATGGAGGAAAATACAATGAGCATGACACAACAGATTGCGGCTATAAATCAGAAATGGGAAGAGACAGATCAAGTAATACAACAAGTTAAGGAGGATGTCCAAACACAAATCAACGAAATAGGAAACAACTTCGTCAAAATGGAGTCAATACAGAAGGAGACCAAGGAGGAGATAGGGCAGGTACAGACAAGATGTGAGGAGAGATGCGAAAAATTAGATGCGTCTGTGAACGAAGTAAAGGGTAAAACAACTGCCCATGAAGAGAAAATAGAAGAATTCCAACTACGAGAGTTGCGTCTCCAGGAAGAAGTTAATTCATTGAAGGATAGACCATGTCTTAGTTCCCACGTCTCATACAACGAAAGCAGGGAGGTCATCAATTTTAGAAGTTATAAGCGCAACCCCATGGAATTCCTGGAGCGAGTAGAAGAAAATCTATCAAGAAACAGGGAGACAAGATGGACTGTGATTAGGAATATGCTGGATGAAATGTTTAAAGATGTCCATGACAACTGGTGGACGGCGACACGGCCTGACACTCAAAACTTCCAAAAGTTCAAGAACCAGTTTAAAGTGAAGTACTGGTCAGAGGCTACCCAACACATGGTGAGGAACAACCTAGTTAACGGCAGATTTGATCCGTACTCAGGAAAGTCTCCAACAGCATATTTTTTAGGCAAGGTGAGTATAGCGAGAAACTTGGAGCCCAAGATCCCTGAAGAATGTTTGGTAACGCAGCTAGCATATCATTACGACGGGGAGATCACGAAGAGCAGATTGAGCGGACGGATTAAGACCATCCAAGATATGGTCGACTTATTGGGAGAATACGATCGGGAAAGACATTACCAACAAAATAGACAAAGAAATAATAATTATAATCGAAATAATGAACATCGCAATAATCAATATAACCACAATGGTAATAATCCCCATGTTAATAATAATAATAACTACTATAATCCTCAAACAAACAACAACAACAACAACAATCACCGTTCAAATAACCCGAATCATAATTATAATAATAATAATAATCGATTTAATAATAATAATAATGATAACCATTCTCGGCAGAATAACCAATATAATAATAACCAAAATCAAACATACAGGCGACGGGTGAACTATGTGAGGACGGAAGATAGGAATTACGGAAGGCGTTATTATCGAGGACGAAGAAGTAGGGCGGCGAAGATGATCGAAGAAACAGGGATCACGTAACTTTTAACAACGACCAGGTCGAAGTACTGGACGCAACAGACAGTAACAGGTCAAATAGTCAAGAAGGAGCAAATCAACATTTAAACGAGCAGCGGCAGTGAAAATCCACCAGGACCCATTACTGAACCAATCCATTGGGTACAGACAAGGACCAACAGACCAGACGAATGACAATACTATAACCATTATTCAAAATCACTATCTAAAAAATATTAGAGAGGAACTACTCGAAGAGAAGTCTACCAAAAATACCAATTCAGATAATGAGATTGCCTATGTCATAGCTAAAATAAATGGAATAGCAACAAGACTAATGATAGATACTGGCGCGAATGTGTCTTTGGTTGACAGTACAGAGTACCACAAAATTCAAAAAGAAAGTAAGGTCATCTTACCTACCCTACCTGTAAACAATATAATTTTAATTGGAGCCACTGGGAGGCAAAACAAAACCATAAAGAAACAACTATCATTGGAAGTAACCAGTAACGATGTAACCCTTCCCATGATCTTTTTAATAGCTCATGGTTTACCTTTCAATATATTAATAGGTTCGACATTTTGAGAAAATATTCCGCAGTCCTTGACATGAGACGAGCAAGGGTGTCAATGAAGTCAGAAAATATAGAATAGATAGCTGAACTAGTCGGAAGCAAAAGTGTTATGTAATAACATTTATAATATTAGAAAAATTAATAATCCTCAAGATGACATATTGGAGGGAAGAACCGAATACCAAGGCAGTAATAACAGGTTATGGAACAAAAAATTGGAAGAAATCCGACGATTTCAGTATGAACAAAAAGAAATTAAGTTAACCACTCAGCAGTTAGAAAACTTGATATCCGTTTACAACAAATATCGTCATGTATTCTCCGACATACCAGGAAAGGTAAAGGGTTATCAGTGGGAGTTAAAATTTAAAGAACCAGTAAATTTCAATAGAAAATCATATCCGATCGCGTACTCATTAAAAGAAGCAGTAAGAACTGAAATTAACAGGATGTTAGAAGAAGACATAATTGAATATAGTTGCTCACAATACACCAGTCCTATAGTAGCCGTTGCAAAGAAGGACGGAAAGGTACGGCTTTGTCTAGATGCAAGGGAAATAAACAAGACCTTAATAAATGATAGAACATCTCCTGGGGAAATTGAGGAGATACTCAAGAAATTTCACGGTACCCAGTTTATCAGTACCTGGGATACTGTTTGTGGGTACTGGCAAGTGGAGTTACACCCAGCTAGTCGGAAATGTGTTGCCTTTATTTTCGAAGGGCGGAACTACCAGTTCAAGCGACTACCATTTGGACTGGTAAATTCCGTGGCAGTATTCGTCAGATATATGGACCAAATATTGGGTCCAGAAACAATACAATATACCACCATTTATGTCGACGATTTGTTAATAACTTCATCTAGTTGGGAAGATCATTGTGACAGGATAGAACAGGTACCGTACTGAAGAAGTTGTCTGACAATAATATCACGTTAAAACTTGAAAAATCTAAATTTATAGCCGATGAGGTTTAATTCCTTGGTTTTAATTTATCTAGACAAGGCATGTCACCATTTAGTGACAAGATAGAGTCAATTCAACGGTTCCCAACCCCAAGGAATAAAAAACAATTACAGTCGTTCCTGGGCATCTGTAATTATTACAGGAAATTCCAGAGAAACCATTCAGAATTGACAGCCAGGTTTTCACCACAATTATCGTCCAAGAATAAGTGGATGTGGGGCCCGGAACAGGATACAATCTTCCAGTTAATTAAGGACAACTTTATAAAATCAATTATGTTGCGACACCGTAACTTCAACCGACCATTCTATTTGAATTGTGATGCGAGTGATATAAGCTTGGGATCCGTGTTATACCAAGAAGATGATGATGGAAACCATCGGGTCGTTAGCTTCGCAAGTAGAATGCTGAACCATTGCGAGCGCAACTATAATGTGACCGAGAAAGAGTTGTTGAGTGTTGTTTTTTCAAGTGGTAAGTTCAGAACTTATATCCTGGGTTATCCATTAACGGTGAGAACCGATCACAAATCCATATCCTTTTTAAAGAATTGTAAACTTGGTCATAGTAGGTTAACAAGGTGGATACTTATTCTCCAAGAATACCAAATAAGTTGGAAATATATTCCAGGGAGTAAAAATATTGCTGCTGATGTATTATCCCGAATTAATCTGGAACAACAAACGTTTGAGAGTGAAAAGGAGACCATCGCGAAGGTGTATAACATAATTAAGAGCAAATCTAATTTAGAAAACATAATCAAGGAAGTTAAACAACATCAAAAGGATGACTCAAAAATAAAAACATCAAACAAAGGTTAATTCAACAAGATAAAACAATAATACCATTCTACTGCATCCATGAGGATACACTGTTTGTCAAGACAAATCATAACCATAATTCATGGAAATTAATAATACCCCGAGAAATTGAAAAGGAACTCATACTTGATTATCACATCAGATACGGTCACATGGGGGACTAAAAAGGCGCTGGAAGAACACACCTATATAAAAGATATCAATAGAAGAGTGAGAAACTATATTCAGCATTGTCATATCTGTCAGCTGGTGAAATGCAATAATGAAAAAAGGAAGGAATTATGCAGCCCATCACTTCGACCAGTAAATTAGAAAGAGTCTTCTTAGATATATGTGGACCCCTACCACGCAGTGGAGGAAGAAGTCAATATAAGTTTATCGTAATAATATTTGATCATTACTCTAAATTCACAAAACCGTACCCACTTAATCGGGCAGCTACAAACAAAATATTAAATATCGTTACACAACAGTACATCCCAGAATTGGGAATTCCAAGGTCCATTATCACAGACCACGGTAATCAGAGGAAGAAAATGGAAGGAAACTTTAATGGACCTAGGTGTCAGAACTTATAAAACTTCCGTCTACCATCCAAATAGCAACCCAGCGGAAAGGGTACTGAGGGAAGTCGGAAGGATCCTTAGAACTTACTGTTTCGACAAACAACGAAAATGGAATGACTGTATTATTGCAACAGAAAATTTTATTAACTTAGCTTACCATGAGTCCATCGGAGATACCCCTTATAGAGTAATGTATGAAAGGCCACCACCTCGAGAAATTACAGAATTGATTAACTTTCCAATTAACCCTGATTACCAATTCGACAATGTGAGATTTTACAGTAGAGTGGCGGAAGGAGTAGAGAAAAGAAATAAATATCGGATGGCTCAACAGAAGATTAATACTATACCAAGTTGGAGAAAAAGTATTAATATGAAACCGAGAATTGCCCAGCTCTAGGGAAGGAATAACGAAAAAGTTATTATTACTTTATAATGGCCCGTATGTAATAACAAAGAACAACAATAACAACACATACATGATAAGTGAAGTAACCACAAAAAGGGTTAAGGGAACCTATAACCAGTCTTCATTGAAAAAATATTATGAGGCGAAAGAAGACAATTAAGGGTAATTAAGATATCAAAATTCAAAGAGAAGTAAGAACAGCTTACAACATATTATATTTGTTGTAAGATATTATATTATAAAAGGTAAGATATTTGAAACAACATAATATTGAAGAGAACAATAATCAAAATAATAAAAACCGAGATAAGCCACAAAAGTTAAAAGAAGTGAGGACAGATTACATGAAATATTTGCATAACCTAGTTTTGAATGGAATAATAGTAAAAAATAACAATTTTTTTTTGGACTACTAGAAGAGAACAAACAAGACAATTAACAGTAATATAATAAGACCAGACAATCAAGTACGAAGGACAATGAATAACTTAATGACAATAATTATAATGAGAATAATTAAAATGATGACCATTGATACAGCTACAAAGTAGAATTTTTTAATTGGAAATGATAAAGGAAGGAAAGACATGGAAAACATCTATTGCAAGAAGGAAGATAAAAGAATTACAGAATATATATGTCAACAACATCGTCACACATATGGATAAAGAACATCTGAATGAATCAATAAGAAGGAAAATAATCTGATATGAATAACAACAGAGTAAATAATCCCAAGAGTGTTTTTATTTGTATTTTTATATTATATTAGTCGCAATAGACTACTTATTATTATTATTAAATGGTGATTGTATGTAGAAATAAGTTCCAGCAATCATTTTTATTTTGGCAGACGGTATGTCCCTCTGAACTCAGAATGTGTATTATGGACAGCGGAATAATGTAGCCAAAAGTGCCCTACGACTTGTGCCAATTTATATGAATAGAAGGAAAATAATTAGAGAAGTAAAATATTCCAGGGATATAACACTAGTAGAAAAAGAAAAAGAAAAGAAGAAAAAAAAAGAATATCAGATCAAGAATAATGAAATATGTAGTAAATAAATGGCAATCAGAAGGTAATTTAATTGATGATTTCAGCAAAACAACAACATTATTTTGAGAAATAATCAATTTTGGTGGCAAGGCATTATGTAACATGACATAAGGTAGCACAAGATTTGCAAGTTTAAACGAATGAAGAAAAGCTGTACACTGAAAAGCTAATAAACAGAATTGATAGAACAAAACCAATAAACTAAATCTGACACAGACAAAGACAATGACTATGACAATACCCAATAGATTGGGAAAGTGATAAAGGAATATAGTTAACATCATGAAGTCCAAATGCCCTATTTCAGAAAGAATTATAACAAATATTACCCATAATAAAAGTACAAAGTTGAGTTGTAAAATAAAAATAGTAAGTAAACATTAGATAATTTAATGTGAAAATCAAAGATAAGAACATATATAATAATAATAATAATAATAATAAATACAAACTAGATCTAATACAATATAGATACAATAATGACAAACTAGATCTTGTTACAATATGTAAATGTGGAGCATAATTATTATCAGCTGTTATGGGTGTCCAGGACGATCGAAGAATGTTTGAAAGTAAAGTAATATTGTTAAAATATTAAAATTAATAGGACAAATTAGTAGTATGTAAAGACTATGAATATATAGTTTAATATGTGAGCGAAGTGTTGTGTAGTGTGGGTAGCAAATAGAAGGTTATGGAAGTTTATTCACATGTAATAAAGCATTGTTCTAGAAAATTCAAGAATAAGGAAGTCAATGAACACGTGGCGAGTCCAGAATGTTCGTCCGAATATCATAGAATGTATAGAAAATACGCCTACGCGCATATAGGCTGCGACGTCATTCTACAGCGCTGCTGCATGCATTGTGCAAGATTATAAAAGCAGTCAGCAGTCTTCATCTAACTCTCTTAGAGCGAGTCTTCATACAGCACTCAGCGAGAGCAGTCGCGGTGGTCATCGTCCAGTCAACATCAATTCCAGGCAGTCCTTGGGGCCCGTGGAGTCGAGATAGCAGCGAGTGTCGGCAGGGAACAACTACGGGTAAGAGATAGTCTACTACCGTTCCTGAGCTTCGTTTTGCTGATCGTGGCGGCTGAAAACGGACACCTAGAGCAAAGCAGTTCCTGGAGGCGGTTGCTGGAACGTGAAACCAGGACGACGGATTGCTGGAGGCCGGGATCGAGATCGTCGACCGGGAAGACAACGAAGACAACAGAACAGCGAAGCAAAATTTAACTAAATTTGTTTTCAAAGTATAAAGCTTTCAATAGAAAAAGAAAGAACTTTTGAACATTTAAAATTTATATCACAGTGTAAAGTAAAGAAGACATTTATTTTAAATATAATTTTGTTTAAAGAAGAGTTTGAACATTTACAATTTACATCACTGTTTATCTAAAAGAGAACATTTATTTAAAGTATATTTTCAAAGAAGATTTTGAACACTGAAAAGTAAATAATTGTTTAAAATAACGAGAGAACATTTTGATATAAATTTGTGTAAAAGAAAGAGACAATAAATGTATGTATTTTCACTAATTGAGCATTCTTTTCTGCAAGTCTGGTCTGGGCTATAACCTGTTACCTTGCAATATATATATTGTAACAAAATAAAAATTTCGTGTTTGTTAACAAAAATAAAAAAGATTTGGTGTTTTTGAAAAATATTGTTTTAATTGTTTTTGTTGTTCGTATTTAGTAAATAATTTTTGTAATTGTTTTATGTAAATATTTAAATCTTTTAATTCTGTTTCGTCAACTGTATCACTTTTGAGTTTTTTGAATTAATTTCTGCGTTAATTGTATTATCTCCAGCACTAATCGATAGACGGTTCTTCTTCTTATTTAGGTATCCTCCTCTCACTTTGGTAATGGCCGCCTTTCGGATAGTCCGTGATCTCAATTTTATTTTATTTTATTTCTATTTATTAATTTTATAAATAAACAGAAACCAATTTGCAGAAATTCCAGATTTATTAACAATTTTTATTATATATCGAGTGTTAATCGATTATTCAACAGTAGTATCGACTCGTTTCTCAGGGCTGTCGATTATTTTTTACATCTGTATTCAATATTAATTATCAGGTTCTTTGAACGGTTATATTATATAGTCAGAGAAGGGTAAGGTCAGGAAAGTATAACACTTACAAGTAAATAGCTTAAGAATTAAAAATTACAAAGTTATGATTTAATATATAATGTTTATCAAAGTAAAAATTCGAACCATTGACGTCTGGGCGATTATATTGGCAAAGCTCGCTTTGAATTGTGGGAGTCAAGATGGCTGCTTCCGTACTGCATCTGTTAAAATGAAGTCGGCTCGACGAAATTTTCTTCCAATAAATGTTGCCTTTTCAATGTTTCCTCGTCTCAGCAGTTGTGATTATTCCTTCTGGTGTTAGTGGAGTGGTCCTGGTTAAGTGTTTTGTGATTCACTTCGATAAAATGTGTTGTATAATGTTTTAATTCACTTTGGTCAATAAGGTCGAAAATTGCACTGCTCGTCTCGTTATTAAGAATTATTGGCTTTATATGTTTAATTAATTATTTCACTCATTTACTGTTCCGTATTACTTTAGTTTAATGGTTGTATTAGTTGTTCTCACTGAATTTAAAGTTTAAGTTAACTTTTTAGAAATTTACGATTTTCACTGTAGACTAGGCTTACTGACCGAACGCCATACTTGTCTGCTATATAGGTTAATATACGCTAAAATCTCGTTCAAGTGTGCTTGACAATGTCTAATAATCAACTGTTCTAACTTCCTTCGTCATCTGAAAACGTCTTACCCAATTTAATATTAGCAATACATTGTTTTAAATCTTTTTCGTTTCCGTTACATGTATGAAATTTAAATTATATTCCTGAATATATTTTTGCTATTATTTAATTTTATTAAATACTAAATACATAATCTCTTTCTTTAGTTCATTCTGCTTGATTTGATACCAAATAAGATATTTTTACAAAGTTTTTTTATCTAAAATGCTATATTTACTCCATTTTTAAAAATAGGCTTTAAAAATTACTTCCTGTTCTTCTCAAAATGTTTGCCATTTTATTATTATATTTATGATTGTACTAAATCTCAGATTGAAATAAAAGGTTTATCTTCCCTTAATTTCTTGTAATTTTATTAATTGGTTATCTTTTTAAATATTATTCATTAATTTGTGACTCCCCCCTTTGAATTTTCAGTTATTACATTTGCATTTTTTCCAATAATTCTCCCTATCTTTTTACAATATCTTCCTAAAGTATACTTTACATTATATGACTCTGTGACTGATTTACCTTCCATAAATTTCATCAGTTTAACTAGTTTACTGGACTTGATTCATCAATTATAATGTAGTTGAGATTTACCATTTGGCCTAGATTTTATTTATTTTTACATACAAAGTTTTTGAATAATACAGCTTGTTTATACCCTTTCTGACCTTCTATTCTAATACAACATTAATTGACAATTCCTTACTTTACTACAAGAACATTTAGTATTGAATTCATACTATTAATACATAACAAATATTTGACATTAAAAAAGTGGTATTTAAACTCAGACATTTTAGTCTTGATTATTACTAGTAACACATAATAAATATTTTATAATAAAAGAATGGTATCCACACTCAGCCATTTCATCCTTGATTAACACTATTAAACATAATAAATATTTTAGAATTATAAAACATTACCCTCTATTTTCAACATTTAGGTATAGAGTTCATTGATTTTACTAGAAACATAACACATCTGTTCCTTCATTTTTGAACCTTTCTTAAAATTACTTTTGTGCAGTCTTATCTGTTTTTATTTTCTATTAGGGATGTATCCCTTGTCACTTCACTTATTAACTACCTGCTCTCTATTTATCTTTCTCATTTTAGTGAATGTTGTTAGACAAAGAGTGGCACTTTCTTAAAAACATTAGTATTTGATTTTCATAATACTATTCTACCAAATAGTATTTATGAAGTTAAATTAAAACTTTAAAGTTGTTCAAAGGTACACATTTACTTAGTTTAAGCATTTAATACACTTTCTTGAAGTTTATATATTATAATAAAATAACTTGCACTGGTCCCCTGTTATTTCTTGATACTATCACTAATCAGTTTTATAGTTTTATATTATCAAGAAGAATTTTATTTATCAAGGATTCTTAAGATTTGTTTTTATTCATTATAAAATAACTTTCATGGGTGTACTTTTACTTATACCTCTAAACACTTTTGTTTATATCTACTTTACATGAGTTTCTGTTTTTGGGTGTTATACTTTCGTTTGTGACTTTTAATCTCTTTAGGGGTTTTTATTTATTTTTTCTTACTGGGTTTCCTTTGGGTATCTCTTGTATTCTTCTTATCCTACTACCTTGTTTCTTCAGAATCATTTCCTTTTATTAGGTATTTCGGTTTGTTCAGGGTATTTACTTCCTTATTCTTATCATCGCTTGTTTCTTGAAAAACAGTCTTTATTTTAGGAGTGTCGGTTGGTTCTGGGTTTTGTCTTACTTACTGATTCTCATTCTTTGTTTCTTCAATACAAAATAGTTTTATTATGTACGTTGGTTTGTTCTGGGTATTTTCCTTACTTACTCCTATCCTACCTGGGTATTTCCTTACTTTATTTTAGTTTTTTGGGTTTATTTTTCATTACACATATTTGTTGCATAGTTGTTGTTTCTTTATTTTTATTTCTTCCAGTTATGATTGTATTTTATTGTGATACTTATTTGTTTTCATTTGGATTTTTCCTTGATAGTTATTTTAATTGATATTTATTTATGATCATATTTCATTCATTATTAAGTGGATAATCTGTCATGCTACAATATATATACACATACACGTTCAAATGAGTAAGGGAGTTCTGCAGCGATGTTACTACTATTATTTCAGTATAATTTTAGTAACTGAGTAAAATAAAATTCCTCATAATTTGATCTCCCACAACTTTATCAACATTCTGATTTCCATTTTTGCCTTGTAGTGTTCTTAAAGTTAAAACATTTCTATTTAAACGCATTTTTAAATAAAAATTTTAACGTTTTTATTTTATATTCGGATTTAGGTTATAATTCTTTTCAGTTTGACACCCGGGCTTTGATTTTAAAGATTTTATGCAGATTTAAATGACACTATGTATACTGTTAGCCATTACAACATTTTCACAAAACACTATTCGGATTTTACTTGTTCGTCGTGTTGTGCACTATGAAACTGTAGTTTTCTTCTTTGAGACGACGGTGCCCTGCAACTGGGTTCTCCAAGTTAAGTTACTTCGTTCACCCGACTCTCTGTATTTGGAGTGACAATATAGTGTTAATGTAATTTTTAATTTCTAGGCTTATTTACCGAAGACGGTTGGCTATTTCTGGATGGTGTATCTGAAACGTTGCTTTAAAATTTAAACCAGATACAATCAGTTTATGTTTTTAAACTGGATAAAAGAATGATTTTATGTTCTGCACATTCAGTTTGGGCGTTGTAAAATGCTCAGTTTCATCCGATTTAAAATCAATAGTCAGCAGGCCACGTGATGTTTAATTGAAACTACTTAGAAAAACAACTTCGATTTGAATTTACATGATATTAAAGGGTTTACACGTGGGTTAATCTCCGTGGGGCTTCTGGGTGTTAGGCTTGATCAGTTTACACAATCCAATGTTATCGAGCTGCACTGATACTTCTCCGCTAACGTGCATCGAACAAACTGCTTGATTTCACTTATTGCTTTCAACTCACTGGTGACCTCGGTATTCTACTGTTAACATAGTACAGCGCATCAAAAAGTTACTCAGATTGTTAGTTCTGAAAAACGCTGTGTAAACTCAGTGTTACATCGTTTAGAAATAAAAAAACCTATAATCTCATAGCAAATTATATTAATACACCCGAAGTTTGTGTTAATAACTACACTTTTGAGAGATCTGACATTTTCAGTTATTTAGGCCTCAACAGTGAAAATAAATTGCATTACAACAAGAGAGATTAGACAACAAACTTCACCAGCAGATAGATATTATTTGGGGCTGTTTAAACAATGAAAGTAAACTTGTATCAACATCAAGAAAGTGCGTCCTCCACAATTTATGGTTACAGCCGGGAATTTTACTCAAACTTCAAGGATGTGGACATTATAAAATACACGTATATTAAATACGCTGTTTGGCGTCTGACGAGAACGGTAGACGATGGAATACCAAAGAAGATTTTTTTATAATTTAAGTTGATGGTAAAGCAAAAAGAAAAAAAATGAAGAAGGTAGTGGTTGCGACGGTCAACGACATAAATATACATTTCGGCCTATTTGATATTTGGAGTGAGGGAAAGGAGAATTATTGCTCTAAAGGAAGGTGGCAAGATTCGGTAATGAGTTGTAGCATCAGTGATGATGATGGAAGGTCCGATAGAGGGGTTGTGCGGGAGGAAGGGCAAGCCCTCTCGTATGCTGCGTCCCTAGCTTCAATGTAGAGTTCCTGCCGCTGGGACCGTAGATATTCTGGATTTGAAGACGTGTAGGATTTGTCCTACCGGCCGTGGGATTCAATTAGTTACCTAATTGAGGGTGATTGTATCGCGAGACCGGATCCAAGATTCACCTGGCAGAGATGGGTTGCGACCGAGGTGATTGCCCCCGAAGCGGGCACAGCGGCGGAATGTGTCTGTATGGTGGCGTTCAGGAATAGTCTTATTCGATGTCAGGTTTACACGACTACCCAGCGCAATCCTCGGTACAGGAGTGGCTGAAGCTTTCGCTTTTGGGGCAAGTAGCGCGTAGGTAACCATCGGCACCACATAAGACTTGCGGGCACCACGATGGGTGGTCTTGCGGGCTCGGAATGTGTCCAGGTGGAACCCGAGGTATTAACTTCCCGAGACCATGGCAGGGGAGTATTAAAAGTAGGTATTTTACGTTGTTAATATTTTATAAAGGTTTAGTTTGTTGTGTAATGATAATATCGTAGATTTTTCTGCTTAACTTTCTTAGTTTGAACTTGTTTGCTTGAACTTAGCAGTTTAAAATTTAAATTTTATACTCTTCTATCTTTTGCCATGTTCTTTGTGTCAGGATTTGGCATCCACAGTCATACCGAGATAGTTTCCATCTCAGACTGCAGAGTCAACGAGCTACAATTATGGTGGCGTAAGAGTTAAACTAGTTGTTGATGCCCATCGATTTAGTTTTATTTTGTTCAGTTGTTCAGTTTTGTGGTTTACTGTTTGATGTTGCCTATGTGAGAAAATAGAGTAATAAGCATGCATACTGGTACTTTACTCATATGTAAGAGATACAGTGTCAAAATATTGTCTTCACAAATCCCAACTTTCGTCTTGTTTAACACAGAAACACTTTTCTGTTTAACAACAAAAAACTGCTCAGATCGATAAGATTTTCATATATTACTGTGCTGGTTTGGAATGACTTGTTGAAGTTCATGATGTGTTTCTTCGTGCCAATGTAAGAAGAAGACAGCAGTGAAAATATTTAATTACCAGTCTTTTTGGGCTTATAATCTGCGAACCAAGTCGACATCGAGGGTATCATTTGAATCTGGGGCAGGTAGCACGTCAGGATAAACCTTTTCCCTGTTTTCGGGCATGCTAAATGCACTCTGCTGTACCTGAGATTAGAAATGGCCTCTAAAGACGGAGGAACCAAGAATAATAACTAGGTCAACGGCACGGGATTATAGAGTACGACACATGTTTAATTTCCCAAGAGAGTACGGTTATCATGATAATGGAAGGCCATGCGACTGACCGGCAGCTTTCGGTTCATAAGCTGATAATCTCGCTCTGTGACGTCTGTTCACTTCAAGTTGATTAATTAATCAGCACTGCATTGTGTCCACCACAATTATACCGGTAATGATAGCACCACAAGGGGGGGCTCGCTTCTTCCTATTACCGTCAGCCCACCCCGTGGCCTTCTGTCCGTCCATCATTTAGTCTGTTAATTAAAAGCATTTTGCGTTAATATTGCAACACACACACACACACTATATATATATACTGTGTACAATAATTTACATACGCGTACCTCATGTACTATAAGTCGATGAAGGCAGCAGAAAACAATGAGAATTGGTAATAGGGCAGCTGAATTATGTGCTTTGGAGCGGCTGAATCACCCACGAAACAAAGACGATTTACTGTGCCGTCTTGAAAATTTGTTGAAACTTGGAAGATAAATCAAAGAAACTCACATAACTCTAAGTAATGGGAATGTACTAGTGAAGAAGGTCTTGTGGGGTGAACGGGTCCAGTTCATTACAAATGAAGATATCAAGCCGCGAATGGTTCTTGGTAAACAAAACAATTTTAGAAACCATAAATACAAAGCGTCTCATGTGGTTTGATCACGTTGAAATAATGGCCGTTAATCATTAGCCTAGATAGTTGTTACAAACAATTTCAACTAGAAAACAAAAGGTGGATACATCGAGGAGATCTAGATACGATGAGATCTAGAGAAGAGGCTTGCGACGAGGCTATAGGATGCAAGTCGCTGTACAAGCACTTGCAGACGAATCGATAAATGTATGTTGAAAAGGTAAATTAAAAAAATATAGTAATGTGGCCTTCTTTGGAATGGAATTTTAAGAGTCAAGATAGAGGACAAAATATTGAAACAAATTTTTGCGTCAAAACGCCATTTTTTCGGTTATGGCAGAGTAAGAGACCAAAAATTTAAGGCTTTAAGTTTATATGTGGTTTTATCGCCTGGCAATTAAAAAAGAAAAAAGAAAAGACAGTGTTAAAATTATGATAGACCTCCATTCCACTGTGTGATATCAAAACTTGGGTTGCAGCGAAAGTAACAGAAACAATAATCCAAACAAAAAAGAAGTTTCGAAGAATGGTGTAATCAAAAAGGCATGAGGAGAATAACGAAGGAGTAAGAGAAGAGATTCACATAGTCATTCTGAGTAGCAAAAGTACTTAAAACTATACGACATGCCATGCATATTTTAAAAGGATGCAAGAAACTAAGTTAGCTCTAAATGTAAGATATAAAAAACAGAAGAAAGAAGAAGCCGAGGTCGATAGAAACTATAATAAATGAATGGGTACATAATAAATAAAACCAGTACATGAAGAGGGTATGAAAATTATTACAAACTCAAAACACACACACACACACACACACACGCTCGCGCGCGCGTCGGTAACCTGTAACTGCAGTTTCTGTAGTGTTTTACAATGACCACAAATAATATCAGTTTCTGCTGTAAATGTACGAGTAACCACTGACACATCACCGCGGAGAGCATCCCTGTGTTGCCCTTCTACACCAACAACGTAATAAGATGATAATATTTTATACATATGAAGTATAGAAAGATGAATGTAATAATAATAGCTGCATTAAATAGTAACAAAATGTCGTGAAGTACTAAGAGTTTTGCGACAAAAACTTGTTGAGGAGTACCGTTCTCATAGTTTTATTTCTTGAGAAGTCTCGTACTTTTGCATAAATATTATATTACGATCAGGAATCGATATAATTTACTTTGCTGTACGGAGATCACTCATTAGAGAAAGGGTAAAGATTGCCAAAAAAAGCAACTTCTTTATGTCTGCATAACAGGTTACGAAGTGTGTGTGTGAGTTTTGAGTTTGTCAAAATTTTCATATCCTCTTCATATACTGGTTTTGTTTATTATGTACCCATTATTTTTATAACCATCTGTTAAAGTCCATTAATGTTAACGATGAATAATGACAGTGGTGACGAACTATGAAGATAATGCTGATTCAGAATCGGATGTCGATTATGTAGCTGAACGTATCAAGATACTTAATACTCTAAAATTAAAGCAATGCCACGAATTATCTGAATTTTTTATTGAAATAATTATAATAACAATGGTTTATTTTATTTTTTGTACTGGCAAAGTGGTTTAGAAGTTAGGCAAGGTTAGAAGCAAATGTGAGTTCTATGTTTGTTAGTAAGGAAGATAGTGTGGTGTCTTATTTTAGTCATAAAGAAATATGTGCTTTATGAATCCGCTGTTTGTGACCGGTTGCCACTGTGCGAATCGAAGTTTTTAAAATTACCAGCTAAGAGTGATGTAGCGTCAACACTGTACCTCGAGCTCAGGTGGGTCATACTAGCTCCGAAGACCCTTTTTAACTCCTATCTTACCACCATCGTCGCAAACCGGAGAAGTCCCCGCTCTTCATCCACTGCCTACGTCAACGAGCGGGACGGAACCCTCTCCTTAAAGGAGACTAACATACTTCGTCACTATGACATAACGTTGATACAAGACATAACGTTGCTCAGCGGGGCCTCCAGTTCGGTACCGAGATAGGAAGCCAACCCCATCCCCACGGATACAGGCTCTTGTAGCGGCGGTTACACGGACCTCAGGGCCGCGCTGTTGAACGCTATGCGCACGCTTTGTTCCGATTATTAGCTCTGATATAGTCAAAAATCGGTTAACCCCTCACCCCGAATGGTTGCGTACGCCAAGATGGCTGGTAGGAGGGAGAAGGTGCCACCGGTAATCAGCAGTATAGCCCCAGTTCCTACATCCCAAATTCCCCCCCAAGCAAACACATGGCGGTGTTGAGCCAGTCACACAACGACCCACCTAAACAGGGTTTCACTGCGATTGATACACGTAGGCCTCCCAGGATAGGAGTGCTAACGTGGCGGTTTCTATCAAGGACGAGCCAATCCTGGTTCGAGTATTCCGGTGAGAGAGAAGGGAGTGTGACAACCAGAGTGGAGGTGTGTGTGAAAGAGAAAGAGTTCAGTGCATATTTTCATATTATTTTCTGTCCCTCTAGATAACAATTTGGTATAGCATACACTAATAAACATCTTTGCACTAGGTCCAACACATTTTATTGGCGGTCGCTTGGCAATATTAATAAACAGACAAATATGTAAGCATACATTGTGTAACGCGATAGCTATCACGAGAGAGAGAGTGAGAGAGAGAGAGAGAGTGTGCGTGTGTGTGTGAGCGAGTGATAGTGAGAGGGGGAAGAGTGTTGCCACTTTGTTTTGGCTACTCACCAACTGGATATCGATTAAGAAAATCGTAAACATTTATTTGTACTATCGGCTGGCTACTGCGACACTTTGCCTCACGCCTGCTACATAACGTCCCTGTCATTACGTAACCTTTCTCCTATAACAGCTCATTTTGGTTTAACACGTTATTACGTGCAAAATTTCCCCTTAGTCCTGTTTTTGACTTGTTTGTCTCACAATTTATTGTTGCGTGGTTTCTCTGCCAGACGTTTCAGTAGATTTTCATTTTCATGAGTCTTTGGCAAACTGATTACGGGTTCCTCTTTGTCCTCTGCTATTTTACTTTCGTTTGTAATCCTCAATTCTCAGATTGGCGGGTGATTGCTTCCTCAGAACTTCCTCTCCTGTTTCATTTCTGCTTTTTGCTAAAACTTCCTGCTACTATATTTTCAGTTACTCGTTCCACGAATCGTTTCCTTCTCCGTTCTCTGTATTTATTCCGTATAGTTTACCTTCTATGACGTACATGTGTATTAGTAGATCTCCAGTATATTTATTTCTTCTGTAATTTAAGTATTCCCACATTACTTGTCTCTCACTTAGTTTCTTCAGCACCTCTTCATTTTAAATACTTCTTCACATGAAATACTTTTTTGAACTTGAAAGAATAATAACAGATTCTTTCCAAGAACTCTCTATCCTAGATTACATAACTTTAAATTTCGTTACGTACACGGAGTAGTAAATCTAACTAAAAGTTAATATAATTTCTAATGTTTCAAGAACAGGAAGACTTCCAGCTTCTCTCCCTTATCATAATATAGGGTCTGTAGTAACGTTAGGTTCTATAGTACGTGTACCTATTTTTCAGAACACTCTACTCTGCTCTAACAGTGATCCGTCGTACAGCAAATGTCACGGTTACTACCTTAAGCCCAAGTCCAAGTCCAAGTGTGCGGAGCATCAGCTTGACGTGCTTTTTCGCTCTGGGCTGTGCGGTTGTGCGTCGCAGAGACGAACCGCTCGGGATCTGAGCTCCGAGCTACCTTCTGGAGCTCCTGCCTCGTGGCCCTGCCCAAGTAGGGCATGTGCTCTATAGCAGGCCGATTCTCGGCTGTTGTGCTAGCCTACACTAGCGCAGTATACACCGAGGGCGTTTCCACGAATCACCTGGACGTATACGGTACCTTCCCAGCCCAGTCACTAGAGGATTGTCTGAGAACCTCGCCGCACGTGCATAAAATTTGCGTGTAAGCCGCCTGAAAGTGTCGTCTAAGGAGCGGACGCCAAGTTCTCTCCTTAGAAGGCGTGATGAAAAGCGACTGGGGACTTTGGCCGCTAGCCGAAGACCCCTGTCGAGGACGCTCTGCAACTTCTTTTTATGCATTGCGGCGAGGTAACCCCAGACAGGACAGGCGTAGGTAATGATCGGCAGCAGATACGCGCCGACGATCATCCTGCCCAATTTCCTGGTCATGGCTGAGCTGATCAGGAGTGGAAACAGTGCGCACAGACGAGCGGATGCTCGCTTAAGAACTGTCTGTGCGTGGGTACGCCAGGTGAGCCGACGGTCGAGGTGTAATCCGAGGTACTTGACCTCTTTGGACCAGCGCAAGTACGTTCTGCCGATACGTAACTGCCTAACAGGGTTCTTCCGTCGCTTAGAGAATTCGACGGCTACACTCTTGGTAGCGTTGAGTTGCACTCTCCAATTCTCAGTCCAGTCCACGAGCGTGTCGAGCTGGCGCTGCAGTCGTAGGACGGCCCTTTCCACATGACGATCGGCCGTAAATACGGCCGTGTCGTCCGCAAAGAGGGCCATCTGGACTCCAGGCTGTCTCGGCACGTCGTTGACGTAGATCGAGAACAGAAGGGGCCTAGAACACTACCTTGAGGGACGCCGGCTGTGATTCGTCTCTCGGAAGAGACTGAATCTCCAACTCTCACGCAGAAGGTCCTCTCCGTCAGAAAGCTAGCAACCAGATGGAGGTAGCAGTCCGGGAGCTGGACTTCCCTAAGCTTGAATAATAGGCCATCATGCCATACGCTGTCGAAGGCTTTTTCTTTTTTAAGAAACAGCCAACGGTCCGTTCTCTCCGACATCCGGCTTCCGTGACGCTTTCCACCATTCTCATCAGTTGATGAGTGGTCGAATGCCCCACACGAAAGCCGAACTGTTCGGGGACCAGCACGTCAAAGTTGGTTAGATGTTCTCGTACACGACGCTGCACGAGGCGCTCAAAAACCTTGGACGTAGCGGAGAGTAGGCTGATAGGCCGGAAGTTTTCAGAGCGGGTGGTATCCTTTGCCTGCTTCGGGATCACGATGACAGTCGCCTTTCGCCATTTCTTGGGAAAGTAGGCCAGTCTAAGACACGCGTTGAACAAATCAGTCAAGAATTGAACTCCAGGCTCGGGAAGTTCGTAACACCGTCCGGGCCTGGAGCTTTTCTTGGCTGAAGTTCAGCGAGCCGATCTGAGACCTCTTCCAAAGAGATGGGTTCGGGCTCCGCCGTGATCGGAAGAGACAGAAAGTCTTCCACAGCCATCTCGACTTGTTCGTCGAAGTCCCAGTCCATGAAAGCGAACTGTCGCTCGAAACACAAGCCCAAGTACTCGGCCTTCTCCTCCGGGCGACGCAGGAGCCGTCCGAACGGTCCAACAATGGCGGGGAGTGGAGGTCGTCGCCTCCGTCCCGTCAATGCGGTAGGTATTCTGTACGGGTGACTTTGCGGGTCCACATCCCCCGTTCGGGCCACAGCGAGTTCCCAACAGCTACGTCGGAACGCCTTCAGACTGCCACGCAGTCGTCCGGTGAGCCGATTGTATGCTGCCTTATCGGCTGGATCACGGGTCCTCTGCCAACGTTTCCGGAAGTAATTCCTCTCGCGAGCGAGAAGAGAGACTTTCTCAGGGATGCGTTGGTAGTCAGGCGTGAAACCAGCTCGCGTAAGTGAAGACACGCCTATAGCCGAGATGATTGCCTCTTCGATTCCCGCTACTGCTTCGTCTAGGAGGCGAACGGAATCGAGTGGGGCCGCTGGCGGCAGTCTACGGCACAAGGCCGGGCCGTAGCGATCCCAATCGATAACCTTCTTCTGGCCAGAACGTGTATAGGCGTGCTGGGTAGCGACGTGGACCAAGATAGGGTTGTGGTCGGATGTCAGCTCCGTAAGTGAGAACACCTCGACCGGACAGACAACTCCTTGGGTCACCGCGATATCCAGAATATCGGGAGCCGCGTTAGGCAGTGTCGGAAAGAACATGGGTTGCGCTGGACCAAATACCATCGCCCGGCGCGATTCAACAAAACTGAGCAAGCGCCGCCCGTTCGGAGTAGTCAAGCGACTATTCCAAACGCGATGCTTGCAATTCAGATCGCCGGCCAAAATTACCCTTCGGTGGGAATCGAAGATGACGTCCAGGTCGCCGACAAGGAGTTCAGCTTGTGGGGGCTTGTATGCTGAAACCACGAGGACGCCGCCAAGAGCTCCGTGGACCTCAATGGCGGTGGCCTCTAGGTTGGTTAGCTGCGGCAAAACGACACGATGATGACCTATGGAGGTCCTCACCGCGGTCGCCGTGCCGCCTCCTCGTCGGCCAACTCGGTCATCTCGATAGACCACGTAATTTGGTAATCGAAACCGGTTCGCCGGGGTCAGGTGGGTTTCAGAGAGGAGAAGTATGTCGGGTTTGAACCGAGCCAGGAATTCTAGAAGGTCGGAATGCTTGGAACCGATGGAGTTAGCATTCCAGGCTATGAGAGAGAGATCTCGTCTAAGGGCTCGGTTCATAGAAGACCTATGACTTCGCAGGCTTCCACCAAGAGCATGAATCTCTCAGTTGGGTCAGCAGTTTCCAGGCGGTCTCGGATGGACCTGAAGGTGGATGCGACTTTCTTGAGGTCGTAGCCAGACAGAAAGTCGCGGACGAACTGTGCGTCATCGGATATGACGGACTGGGCTGTTTGCCTGGAAACTGAGGCCGCGTAAGAGCGACCATGTTTTACGGCAGATCGGGTCGTGGTGGAAGCCACAGGACCAGGGGCAGACGGTTTTGAATTAGCGGCAGGAAAAGTACGCTGTTGCGCTTTTTTGGACTTATACCGGGAAGCAGGACTTTTCTTGGGCTGTGGGCAGGCAGGAGCTCGGGGCCGAGCATCCGGTGTGGTTATCCCTTTGTTTTTGGTTTTTTTGATGCCTGGTCGCGGAAATCGCGGAGGTGGCAGTGGTGGCGAGGCTACCTCTGGTTTAGAGGCGGGAGTTGGAGGTTCCGCGGAGGTGGAGGGTTGATTCTCCGGCACTCGAGCCGTTGCCCGTAGTAGGCATGCTGGCCAGGTGCGGCTGCCGGGCAGAGACTGCTAGGCAGTCACCGCCAGACGCCAGGGATCTCGGGTCCGGCCGAAGCCGGGTTACCCGCGCGACTTCCCTGCTCACGACGATGCGGGAGGAGCTGGGCTAACGACCAGCTTCGTTGAATACCAGTCCTTACCAAGACTGGTGTCCACTGGTCCCTTTACCCCGGCGATATCCAAGCTCGCTTACCACTGGTGGGGGCTTGCAAGGATCGTCCGGGGCAGCGCTACCTAACAGTCGCGAGCAGGTTAGGATTTACACACTGATACGGCACTCACCAGAGCCCAGAGCAGTCCTCTTCAATCCTGTCCGGTCAAGATGTTTTCCGGCGCAGGTGGTCCTAATAAGGGCAAACTTCGGCCATCTGCTTGACGTGCTCCGGTGGTGGTAGCATGTAGCATGTAGCACTGTAGTAGCGGGGCGTCTTTGCACCCGGTGCATGACTGCAGCATCTGGGACGAGCCCAATGGCTGCCTGTGGATAGACATAGTTCTGGTTCATTCGACAGGTAACCTAGAATAAAATAGGAATGGACAACCGCCAACCAGTTAACTGAGAAGGCGGGGGAGAAAGGTTTTCAATTTTTATTTATTTTAAATATTACAGCAATCAGTGGGCACTGCCGCAAGGACGGGTTCAGGCGACAGATGTCGCGCGTTCCCAGTCCTGCGTGCAGACGCCGTGAGGCGTCGGTCGCTCCCCGCGAGGCAGAGAGCCTCCGTGCCAGTGATAGCGCGTAGCAGCGGCATTCAGCGCGGTCGGCATACTAGGAAGGGAGGAAGGAAACAGCTTTGCAGGTAAATTCTGGGGCATGGGCAGATGGTGAGTATACAAAGTGAGGTTTAAGCAGCTTACTTAAACTTATGGCGGGTCATCGAGAATCGCCCGAGGGCGTTTGACCCGGACAGGGGGAGGTGGTTGCGTGGTGCTGATGGTTCTGAGGTAAGGGAAGGAAGAGGTCTCAGCTGCGGCAAAGAGAGTCGCAGCTAATGACCAGACAAAGGCTGAGAGAGCAGGAACTCGTAGACCTCCTCGAATTACACTGTTTCTAACAAACCAAGGAGATCCCGACAAGGAACGGAGGGTTCTGGATTGGAAACTTTCCAGCCTACGCCTGTTGGTGGCGGAGGCAAGTGACCACCATACAGGTGCCGCATAGGTCAATACAGACCGGAGAAACAACAGATAGAGGGTAACTTTCGTGCGCAGCGCCAGGGGGCTGCGGCACGCGAGGTATGGGTAAAGTTTGGCTCGGACGCCGCGAGCCTTGGCAAGGGTGTCCGTCACGTGGGCGTTGAAGCAAAGGCGACGATCTAGCCGAACGCCTAGATACTTCACCGACTCTTTGTAGGCGATAGGCCTCCCTTCAAGGGAGAGGGGCTGGCATCGGGAGATGGACTTACGAGTGAAACAGATCGCTTCGGATTTCTCCGTGTTGATCGTCACCCGCCATTTCCGTAGCCAGTCCGGAAGCTGGTCCAACTGACGCTGCAACTGTGTACTCGCAAAACGCGGGGACACAGAGCTGTAATGATACATTGCATCGTCAGCGAACAAAGACAACGTGACTCCGGGCAAAACAGGCAGGTCGTTCGTGTACACGAGGTACAGAACGGGGCCGAGGACAGATCCCTGGGGTACGCCAGCGGCGACAGGACGAACTGCAGAGCAGGTTCCGTCGACGCTCACCCTGAAGGTTCGGTCGCTGAGATACGACCGGAGGAAAAACACTATAGACGATGGTAAGGGGGAGTTGGCGAGTTTGAAGAGAAGACCTTCGTGCCAGACTTTGTCGAAGGCCTTGCTCACGTCCAGCAGTGCGGCGGCCGTAGCCGCTCGCCTGTTGGTGGCGTCAGAGAGTTGCGTTACCACGCGGACTAGTTGAAGCGTGGTCGAGTGCTCTCTGCGAAACCCGAACTGTTCGTTGCGGATAAAATTATCCAACAACGGCGAGATGCGGGCCAGCAGGAGCCGCTCGAACACCTTCGAGATAACTGGCAAGAGAGATATTGGCCGATAGCTTTCAGGAAGCATGCGCGGCTTGCGGGGTTTAGGAATCATAACGATGTTGGCATTTTTCCACAGGCGGGGAAAGTACTGTAGCCGGAGACAAGAGTTGAACAGCTCGAGAACGAGGTCAACGCCTGAGGCCGGGAGATATTGTAATGCAGCGGCCCCGATCCGGTCAGGACCGGGGGCGCGACGGCGGTTTAGTCGACAGACAGACGAAACGAGTTCGTCTCTGTCGAACGGGAGGTCTGGGCCAGCGGGAGGGCGAGAAAAATAACCAGATAGGAAGTCCCGGACGTCTGCCGAGTGGGCAGGGTCCGAAACGCCTCGATGAACGGTAAATTGCGACTCCATGCAGTCGGCGAAGACCTCAGCCTTGCCTTCTGATGAAGACACAACCCCGTTCGGGGTTTCCAGCGGGTTGCGAGTTCTCTTCTCGCGGGTCAGTCTACTCACCGCTCTCCAGACGGAGGCGTGGTCGACTTCAAGAGACTCAAGGTATGAGTCCCATCGATCAGAGTTTACGTCCCGCAGTAGCTGCTGAACGTAAAGGGACTGTTGTTGAAATCGTCGCTTAACGACTGGGTCTCGGGTTCTTTGCCATCTGCGGCGGAGCTGGCGCCGTAGCCAGATGGCGTGGAGTACTTCCGCAGGTAAGGCCGATTTACGATGATTCACCTCGAGTGCGTAGGTGTGTCGATCCATGACACCTTGGACCAATTCCTGAAGATTTGTGGCGCGGAGATCCAGATCGTCACGAGTGACGATTGGGTCCGCCGGGAGAGATGGTAACCTTCGAGAGAGCTCGTCATGATAGGATCGCCAGTTGACTCTCCTAACAATCTGAGCGGGAAGTCGGGGTGACGCCGACAGCTCTCGAACAGTTATAACAAGGGGATTGTGATCGGACGAAAGGTCCGACACAGACGAGACCTCGATGTTGCGGGCAACGTTCTTGACAACTACTATGTCAAGAACGTCCGGCCGATGGCCGTGAAAGGGGAAGTAGGTAGGGTCTTCAGGGCCGATGACATTAAGTGCCGGGTCGCCAGAGACGAACCGGAACAGAGAATTTCCATAGGCGTTGACAACGCGGCTGTTCCATGAAGGGTGTTTGGCGTTTAAGTCGCCGGCTACAATGGTTGAGAGGGGGTGGTCGAGGAGGGCGTCCCACTCCTCGGGCGGTGGCGGAGTTCGCCGGCCAGGCCGGAGGTACGCAGAAACAACGCGCAGCTCCGATCCGCCGGCGTCCACCGCCACCGCGCAGCCTTCAATAATAGATGTATCTAGAGGAGGCAAAAGCCTGTGGGATATCCGCCTGTGGACTAAAACAGCTGTGCCCCCCGAGGGGGGACAGCGAGGCCGTAGGGGACGATCCTGACGATAACAGGCATAGGCAGGAAGGGAAAACGAGTGGTAATGAGCCAGATGAGTCTCGGAAAGAAGTATGATATCAACATCATACTCCGTTACAAAAGTCATCAGTTCAGATCGCCTGGGGAGTAGCCCGAAGGCGTTCCACGCAACGATCCTCAGGCTATTAGCCATTTAGGGGAAGTAGAGGAAAGAGGGCAGCTAATGATTGGAACACCAGGGCAAGCACAGTGGTCGTGTCGCGAGCAGTCCTGATGGATGCAACAAGATTATCTGCCCAGGCAGTCAGGGGATCCGCCGAAGCCCGGGAAGATTCCCGGGATTCAGGAGGACAAGCCTGACTGGCCTCGACAGGGGTAGTAGATGGCGCTGGGCTGGTGGACTGAGCTGGAGACTGCTCGCTGGGAGGTTGAGGACGATGACTGGGGGCGGGTCGAGCCCGCGGAGAGGGTACAGGTGGAACCTGTGACGATGTAGGTCGGCCGGCGGAGTTCCGGCGACGACGAGAGCGCTTAGATTTGCCCGATCGGGCTGGAGGCGGGGCTGATTTAGCGGCCATGGCCGCGTAGGAAGTGCGGGCGCTCCGGTAGGCGCCGGGATTGAGGCCGCTGCAGGCGGCGCCGAAGCGACGACTGCAGGCGAGACAGCGGCACCGGAAGCAACCGGAGTTGCTGCCGGGACCTGGGCAGATGAACCGGTGAGAGGCGGGAAAGCCGCTCGCCGGTTAGGGCCAGGACCAGCTACACGGCCTGCCTGCGCGCCAGGGCGCACAGGAGGTCGCTGCGGTTTCATGGCAGCGATAAAGTTAGGGCAGCCTCGGTAATTAGCCGGATGGGCTCCTTTGCAGTTACAGCATTTAGCTGTGTACCCCGTCGTAGGCTTATCACAGCCACGATGAGGTTCAGCACAACGCACGCAACGCGGGGGCTGATGACAGAAAAGACTGCTGTGGCCGAACCTCTGGCAGTTAAAACACTGAGAGGGGCCGGGCCGCGGGTCAAATGTGCGGACTTGCACCCGTAGGTGCAGAAGATTCTGGAGAGTGTAAATCTCCTCGAAGGGGCCTACTTTCAGTAATTTACAAAGAAAGCTGTTGACAGGACGGCGGTCATCACCTTTGCCAACATGCAGGACGCTTACCGCGGTCGGCGCATAGCCGAGCGCAACAAGTTCCTGCCTGATGGCATCAGGTTCAGTAAAGGATGGAATTCCCGACAGAACGACCTTGATTTCTCGCTCTGACGGGAGGGCGAAAGTATGAAATGATATCTTACGCTCTGTCAGGAATGACTGGACAGAGCGGAAGTCCGGGATTGTAGCGGTCGTCAGCTTTAGCGAGGCGCCTTGGCACCTCGCCTCGACCTTGACCGAAGGAAGAGCTAGGGTTAGAGAACGCAGCAACTGAGAGTAATTCCTATTATCAGGAATTACAATCGGTGGAATGCGTGGGGAAGACACAGTTTGGGTTCCAGTTGAATACCCACGCTCGCGCTGAGTGCCGCTGTTACCGTGACTAGACGACTGATCTGCAGCTGAGGCGGGCGGCGGAGTTTTCGCTTGCGTTTGGCAGACTTGCCCTCCACAAGCGAGAACTGTCCGTCCCCCGACCCAACACTGCACATATCGACCGCACTTTGATCACTTTCACTATCACTTTCACTGTCGTGAGGAAGTGGAGTGGAACGGAAGCCGGTTGAGCATGTTTCCATTAAGGAAACAAGCGGCGCCGGCAGAGGATTCGGGGGCGTATTCGACGCCATTTCGGACAAGCCGAAATGAATGTCTACGCAGGTCTAGGATTGAGGGATCACCAGACACTGAAAACTATCCACAGGCACAATTGAACACGACACAGAACCGCACAGCACTCGGATACAAAAACACTCCCGCACTAGCTAAATAAAAACTGATTTGCACTGTTGATGCGATGAATTCGATGTAGTTGATGATGCTGAAGATAATGGTGATGTTGATAATGTTGCAAAAACAATATTTCCGCAGAAATTAAGAAAATTATGCAGAGCAGAAACAGACACAGCCTACCCGGGCAAATGCTCTAGGTAGACTTCTCCCGCTCCTCCGGTGGTGGTGATACCCGATGACTGCATGTTGCCTGCTTGTTACCCTGACCAGCGATCTCGCGCTGTCTAAGGAATGGGACCTCCGTCAATTTTATTTTGGAGGGATAGGATATTGTTAATTTTCTTGGACCCTGGGACCTCGAAGAGACCCGCGACGGCAGAATGGGGGAGTCCTCGAAGACGTTTCGCTTGAGTATTAGGAATTACCCTCCCACAACGGGTAGGACGCCTCTAACCGCTCAGGAAAAGTCGCCGAGGGCTGCCAAGAGGCAATGTCGGCGCACGGGAGAGAGCGTAGGAGGAGGCAGCGTCCACCAGAGGTGGCACTAAGCACACCCTTGCACTAGGGCAAGCGCAGACCCCCCTAGTCTGTTGTCGAGCGCCAGCACGGACAAGAGAAAGAAGGAAGGAGTAGGAATGTGAAAATACTCAAGGTCGGGGGATTGGGCAGACGTTCTGTAAACTGCTCAGGGGGGTCGTCGAGCAATGCTCGGGGGCGTTTGTGTCGTCTAGGTGGTGGGCCGACATCTGTGCTTAGTCGACGGATGTGGGGATGAGTCGAGACATAGGCTCGGGTAAATAGTTTGAGGGCAAGGGACCGAACGAATTCGGTGAGTGAAGGAACCTTCAACCCTCACCTGATGGCATCATTTCTGACAAACCAGGGAGAGTTGGAGATGTAGTGGAGGGTTCGGGATTGGAAAGCTTAGGAAGTCTGCGACCTCGGCCGAGTGGACGGGGTCGCAGACGCCTCCGTGGACGTGAATTGCTCCTCCATGGTAGCGGCAAAGACTTCTGCTTTGCCGGCCGCGGAGTACACAATGCCGTCCGGTGATCTAAGGGGATGGCGGGTCCGTTTGTCCCCATTAAGTCGGCTCGCAGCCTGCCAAACAGACTCGGGCCGGACTTCAAGAGACTCGAGATACGAGTCCCAACGATGTGCAGTGGCGTCAAGCAGAAGCTGCTTGACAAGGTCAGATTGGGCGTTTAACCTGCGTTTGATAGCAGGGTCCCGGGTTTGTTGCCATCTCCGGCGGAGCTAGCGCCGTTTGGATAGCGAGGAGCACCTCTTCAGGTAGTTGAGACCTGCGATTTGTCTCTGGGACAAGGTAGGTATGTTTGTCCATAGCGGACGTAACAACTTCTTGAAGATAGTCGGCCATACGGTCCGCATCAGCAGTAGAGGCGATGGGGGCCGGGGGGTCAGATGGCACTGTACGTTGGAGTTCGTCATGATAGGAGCGCCAGTTGACTCTCCGTGGACGAGAGGGGGTTGGAGAGGTGTGTCCAACGTGGGACGAACAGTGATAAGTACCGGGTCATGGTCGGACGAGAGGTCCGACACTGCACTTACAGTGATAGGAATGGCCAGGTCCTTGACAATGAAAATGTCAAGGACATCGGAAGGCCCCTAGTGAGCACGTGGGTAGGTGAATCAGGACCAATAACTGAGACCTGTAGGTGACGCTGAACGTAGCTGTAGAGCGAGGGGCCACGCGGGTTCGTGACACGGCTGTTCCAAGAGGGATGCTTGGAGTTGAAGTCTCCGGCAGTTATAGTGGGTAGTTCGTGGTCGAGGAGGGCGTCTCACTCCTCAGGCGGCGGAGGCCTGCCGGACCCGGGAGGGAGGTACGCTGAAATTAGGCGAACCTCCCGATCCCCGATCCAGAGGGCCACCGCCGTCGGTTCCAAATACCTAGTATCTGGAGGGGGTAAGAGACGATGGGCAATGCGCCTGTGGACGAGAATGGCAGTACCCCGCTGGGATGAGCGGGGGGTGGTAACCGAGGCCTATCCGTGCGATATGTTGTGTACGCCGAAAGCTGCAAGGGAACAGCAGGGGTAAGGTACGTTTCAGAGAGTAGTATGACATCTAAAAGTCATACTCAGTGGCAAAGTTAGCCAATTCGGCTCGGCGAGACGGAATGCCATGCGCGTTCCATGCCACCAACCGAAGAGGCCTAGACATTGGGAGGCAGGAGGGTCATGAGGGAGGTTAAAATGGTGACTAGCAGAGACTGGACGTCCTTGGCAGCCAAGATCTGAGGAATGAGGGTCTCAACCCAGGCGCGCAAACGATCGGCAAAGGTCGGGTCCGAGGACCTTCCTCAGTCGATGGCGTCTGCGGTGTGGGTGGGGGCACTCGATTCATGATTCCATTATCGGGCCATGCTTTAGGATTAGGCTGCCGAGGCTCTTTGGGAGCTGGGGCAGATGCTGGCGTGGGTGCAGCGTGCCTGAGCTGCGTGAGAACAGTGGTCAATGTCTTTTTCTTCTTTGGCGCGGGTTGCTTTCGCGACGAGGCCAAAGGAGGGAAAGATGCATCGGAGGCGGCGGCTGCCGCATAACTGAGCGCTCCGGCGGGCGCTGGACGGGCAGGGGCGACTACAGCGGCTGCAGGCGCAGACGAGGTAGTCGGAGCGGGGGCCGCCGGGGCGGCAGATGCAGGGGCTGAGGGTTTCTTGGGAGCATTAGGGGTAGGCTTTTGGGCCTTGTTGATGCGCTTCAGGGCGTCTTGATAGTGTTTACATTGGCGAGAGCTTGCCGGGTGACGATCTCGACAGTTTGCGCACGTGGCGGTGGCGGTGCGTTCACGAGGACAGTCGCCCTTGTGGTGACCTTAACCGCAACGAACGCAGCGTGTCGGAAAATGACAATATATGCTGCTGTGTCCGTACCGCTGGCAGTTGTAGCACTGCTTGGGTCCGGGTCGGGACTCAAAAGCGGACACTTTTACCAGGAGGTAAAAGAGTGAGTCTACTTGGTAGATATCCTGATATTTTCCTACCTTGAGGATTTTGACAAGGAAGGCATTTCTGGGTATGTGTCTGCGGGGGGAGAAGAGAGGAGTTACTGAACTGACATTGTAGCCCAAAAGTTCAAGGGCGTGAGATATTGTTGGGACGGGAACATCGGCGGGGATGCCCAAAAGGCGGGAGCTGCGTATGTGAGAAGTGCTCTAAGAAAGAGTAAATGGTGATACCTTAAGTCTGTTCGTTTAATCCTTATCGTTTGCTTTGTTTATACCTTTATTGAACAAGCGAAGTGAGTTCTTAGTTTGTACTCGACCGTTTGCCGTTTGTCTGTCTGTCTTTTTGGGCTAAGCTTATGTCTCACGATAACTTTGAAACGCATCAAACGATTTTCGTAAACCTTGGTGTGCGTGTGAAACTTATATTCTACAGAACCCTGTTATTAATGAAATTGATTCCTCCAAAGGGAGGGTAAGAGGCAAAAATGTGGGAGTCAAAATTGTGAACAAACGCAAAATCCTATGCGGGGTATCAAATTAAGGGGATTTGCATTCAAAATATAGTGTTTGTTTTTAAACATTTCAATATTTGTAAAAATGAGGACATAAAAATTGGGTGAAAAGTTTGATAAAAGTCGTTAAAATTCATTTGGGTATCAAATTTAAGAGAATTTTAACTAATATTTGAATGTAGTGTTATGTTTTTAAGATTAAAAAATTGTTGGACCCCAAGGCCCAAATAAGAGGTTAAAAATTCGAAAAAGATGTGAAAATCCAGCAAGGACTAAAAGGAATTATAACCCAAATTCAAGTGGTACAAATTTTTAGTGTTTATTGTATGATTGCGTGTGTTCTACAATTGTTATATTACTAAACTAATAGCAGAGAAATAAAGATTTTTGTAGTTTTTTCCATAATAAAAAATTATTTTATATCAAAATTTATGTAATAATAAATGCACTTCGTTCCAAATAGTAAGCGAATTCTGCTGCTCAGTGAAATAAAAACACAATTTTTCAGGAAACTCGTTTAAGTTAAAGAAGCTATTTTAACGCATCCTGATACAATAGTGGCAGCTTACACTTCAGAACAGTCCAGCTCCATAATATTTGTCTTTTTCTTTTCTTCTTTCTTCCTTTTTTCGTATCTCGTTTGTTTCTCTTCTTTTTTCATGTACATTGAATTTTTTATCAGCTTTTCGCACCAGCATTTTGTCGATTTGCCGTAATCGCATTTTGCAATACTTTAATCACAAAACATTAAGCACATCCATTTTTCCCACTCCACCTTTATTAAATAATATAACTGCATTATACACCCCTACTTTTAGTGTTGTGATGCCGACAAAAAAACTTTTTAGACAGTCTTTTCCAAATCACCGCATTGAATGATTCGTTTGGATTCTGGGGTTTTCCCAAACAGCATTTATTCAAAATGGTTTCATTAGAAAGATGTTTAAAAATTGGTTTTATTTTATTAAAACTGTTTCAGAAAGGAATGGTATTGTAGTGGTAATGGTAAAAACAAATGTATACCTAAAGAAGGGTATATAAAAATTCTTGATAAATGTTCATACTCGTGAGGCAGCGCGCAGTAGGCCCAGAGATTGACGTAAATTTTGTATGCACGAGTCACTTTATTATTTCTTTTAGTGAAGTTACAATTTTTTTAACATGGACTTGTTATATATCATTTTGTTCAAAACATTCAAGACTGCAATAATGAACAAAAACCGAAAATGGGCAACAAATTATTTTTTGGATGTAAGATCGCCCCTTAAATGTGTTGGATTATTTGTTTTTAAATCGTTTTTCTTTGTAACGCATCATTTAATCAAATTAAACAAAAGGTTTGCCAACATACGATACTGATAACTATATTAAGGCTTAAATAAAACTAGCATAAATAATCTAAATAATAATACCGTATCATTGGAATGGTAGAAATTTTGGGTAAACAAAAAGTCATATAAATTGGCCCCTCTGTAATTGACATTTTGTTCTTTGCAGACGATCAGGATATTCTGTTGGACACGGGAAAAAGGTTCCAGATGGGTATATATTTGTTAAATCGAATCTACAAAGAATCTAGATTACAAATATCCACACTTAAGAGCAAGGTGATGGTTTTTCGTGGAACTGATCCCGTGTTATAATAAAAATTGTTATAGATGGTACTGCCTTGGAACAAGTCAGCAATTGTGAATACCTGGGCTACAGTGTGTCTTATAATAATAAGACGATTATAATATTATATTAACGACGTTGTGAATAAGCTGTATAAGTTTAACCTTATGTGCGGGACCATCAGGCGAACTCTTGAGTCAGCAAGTAAAGAAACACGCCTAAAATTATACAAGGTGATGGCCCTTCCCACACTTCTTTATGGGTCTAAGAATTGGACTCTAATGAAACGCCAGGCTAGTCGTATCCAAGCGGCTGAAATGAGATTTCGCAGGCACGTGGCAGGGTATACTCTCCATGATCATAGAAGAAACACAGATATACGGCAGGAACTGAATGTTATGAGTATACTCGACAGGATTGCCCAGTATCGGCTGAATTGGTGGGAACATCTTTTCCGAATCGGAGACTGCCGCATCCCCAAACAAGTATGGAACTATAAGCCGAAGGGACGGAGAGCTGTGGGAGGTCCGAGGAAGCGCTGGAGTCACCAGTTCTAATTTTGCCTGTTTGAGACAGGAGCAAATCATCCTTGGCTTAATCCTTGCGCAAGATGATGAAAAAGTCGTATAAAACGCACTCGTAAAGTACAAATTGATGCACGCAGAACAAAAAAGAAACAGCTCACGCTACAGAATCCATAAAATGAGCAAAGTACCCTCACACTTGACATCATTATGGAGTCACAGTCCTTGATGGGCCATAGTCTCCGAAAAGGGACATTCCTCTGGTCGTATCTATCCATTGCACGCCGCCACCCTCTCACTCTCGAATAGTCGTAGGTCCTCTTCTGTATTATTTTGCTCTTGGTCTTTTTCGCACACACCGGACTGAGAGCTGTATAATATACGGAAAACAAACCTACGAAGTGCCACTGTGTGTCATTCACTGTGGCTTAACACTCATCTATGTGGATACTTCGTTCATTTTATTACAAACAGGGTTCTGTAGCGGGGTAAGTCGTTATGAGTGCATTTTTACTTGATAAATACATTTTATGCGAGTTTTGTTTCCCCTGCTTTCTGTGATTTTTGAATAATGGACTATTACGAGAATTTATGTTTTATTTTTATTCCTCTGATGTTTTACGAGGGTTAGTTAAAAAGTTTGCGGAGCGAACTTCTATAGCTTAGCGGTAGAACTAGTGTGTAAGATTCATTTATCGTGTAAACACCTGTTAATTTCCAGATCTATCTGTCAGTTTATACTTGTTTACCAACAGTTTGAAAATTACCTTTCACGCATGTTTTAAAACAATTGACAAAATAAAACATCGTGTTGTGATTGAATTCCTGTAAAAAAAAGTATGGCGCTAATAACCAAATGGTAAATGTATTAGGAGATGCTTCACCTTCATTGACAATAGTGTGTAAGTGGTGACTTGAATTTAAACGTGATTATACAAGCATTGAAGGTGATTCCCGCAGTGGACGTGCAACAGCTCAAAATGCGGCGAGAAAGATGACTGAAATTAAGTACTTATCAGTCACTATGAGCGTTACCAACGCAGTGTACTAAAATTTCCCTCAGAGAGTTAAAAGAATTACGACGAGATACATTTAAATAAAGAAACATGCTAAGGAAATATAAATATTTTGCACGTAACCATTCTCTTTAACATCTGTTAAAAGAAATAATAGACTACAAACCCAGGCGTATACATAATATCACGCTACCACGTCAACCATGCTTAACGAATTGAGCCGTGTTGTATCTTATAGGTAATGATGAACATTTCTTTCCAATAGATTATCCAAATATATTTCCCGTTTTTAAATGTCTATCAGTTTCCCTCGGAAGGCAACATTGTAGAATGTAACACACTCAGTTACCTATTACAGAATTTATGCCACTAAGTTTTGATTGTTAAATGTTTATTATGACAATTTCTCGTGGTATTTACTTTCTGGAACGAAACATAACGCCATTTTATGTTTGCCAAATTCGTGTTATGATCTCTGCTCCAAGATGATAACGGCGGGACTCGCAAAACGGAAACTGCAAGATAACTTCAGGAAACGTGTTAGAAGCCGATGAAAAACTCTACACAAAAAGTTATGAAGTAAACACGTGCGAAGTCAGTCGGTCGTGAATACTGATTTTGCCGTGACAACTCTGATACGCAATATGGCTGCACTTCTGTTGTGCAAAGTGCCTATCGGTTCATATTAAGGGGAAGAGGTACTAGAGTGATTATAATCACTGTTAACAGAAAATATAAATTGCATGACAATCAGTACAAATTACTACTTGTACGACGATGATTTTACTTATTCATATAATAATTTAATATTGCACATACAGTCAATAAGTCGCCAAACAAAAAAATGTGTTTTTTAAAACTTCTAGTAACGAAAGGTTTTGTAAAATTTAGTCCTGAATTAAAGGTAGTTAAAGGTAATTTACCTAAAAAGTTTTTTTAACTTTAACCCGTTTTTTAATTATTGGCAAAAAGCGAACGTTTTCTCCGTCCAACAGTGTTATAAAACAACCTCTTTCCTCAGATAAATCTCAACAAATCTGATGCTAAAACCTTAAATAACAGAAAGCCTGTTTACAGATTGTGAGAGATTAATCAATTTTTTTCCTTTATACGGTGAATGTTTGACATAGTACTATTGTACAAAGACGCCTTAGATGAAATATACTGTTTGCACGAAAACTCAGACTTAGTCACAGAAGGGTGCTCTCTAAACGAACTTGCGTTGATGGTCGCCGTTCCAGGCGTCCGCGTCCAGCCGAGCTTTTTTCATACTTTGTTCTTTAACTTAATGAAAAATAATGCAACAAAATAAAATAGGCTCAGGGAAGTAGTAAGAAAAAAAAACAAGAGCAGAGAATTATATTTCATTATATCATTATTGTGGTATAACAGTTACAATGAGAATTATGTGTATATCATTGTATGTATATCATTATCATTATATTATATATATATCATTATACTTTTCCTCTTCTTATATCGTCAGCTATATTTTTGTTACATTACTTGCGTTTCCTTTCGCATGTGTTTGAGGAATCAGATTTTTTTAAATGGTTTCTTCCCCGTTGCTTTCCGTTTTCCAACCTCCGTGCCTTTTGTATACGCAATTCTTTCCTGTTGCATCGCTTCCAGATTCTACTTGTTCCGTGTCCGTCGTATTATTGTTTCGTATCCAGGTTTTATTTATTCCGCTTATTTGTTGCTTCCTCGTTCACACTACAGTTCAATACATTTTGTGGTATTCCGTTATGATTCATAAGTTCTAGTGGCGTATCTAGAATTTGGCCTTGGGGGGGTCTGGTCGAGTCGGTTTCATATAAAAGATAAAACAAGTTGAGATTAATCAAAATTACTATCTTTAAAGAGGGTGAAAAACGTGTGATAACATCCTGAAATCAATCCCATTAAAGTTAACGGTAAAAAACAATAAAAATACGCGTTTTTGAAACATTGTTTAGAAGATAGGCTTGCTTACTGACTGAACGGATTTTTCTATATTTCATATATACGCAAATGCTATGTAATAAACTTGTTTCTATATTTAAAAAAAGTTAGTACTATATTAGCAAACACAGCTAAAAAAATAATAATAAAAAAATAAAAAAGTAAAAATTAAGAGATCAAGTCAACTTTGGGGGGGGGGTCCGGTTTCGTTCGTCCCCCTGTAAGTACGACCTGTTTCAAATATTGTAATTTTACAATGTATCACCTCAATCTTTCATTATTCTAATAAATATCCGTGTAGCACAACACCTTACGTATAATCCGTACGTGTTATTGATCCTTAATTCGTAAATAGTGACCGTAAATCAATAAATTACTAATGTGTTGCGAGTTTCGGTCGGTAAGTATACAGAATTTTTAAATCATTTGTGTCGAGGTTTAAACAAATTTTATTTTCTTCACCAGGTCCTCCGTACAGAAATAATTAAACGCGTAAACACAATCGATGGGAGACTCCTGTTACGCATAATGCCAAAATCGGTCGTGTCGTTGTGTAGTTCTTTCAACTACCGGTTGTGTCGAATCTGTCATTGGCTCGTATTGGATTCTGTATTATGCTGAAGATATTCAGCAAGAATTTCTGCGCTCAAAAATGTACAGTTTGTTGAAGTCGTATTTCCTGGCGCTACACGCACAGTTCGATCCATTACAAAATTTAACTTTCGATGCAGGTTTTTTCCATATATAATTACACTAGCAAAATACCCGTGCTTCGCTACGGAGTTTCACGTTGTACGTAATTGTACAATTATTGCTCGCTTAGTAGTATAGGATTAGATAGATTGTACAAATTCTCAACTCTTAGTTTGTTTATTTACATTCATAGCAACAGCTATTTATTATTTATTTCGAGAAAATTGTTAGAGCCGTTTCCGAGAAAAAAAGGACATACATTTATTAATTAATTGAACTTCGAAATTTTCTCGACTATAAGAACCTGCAAACAACGAAGTTTTTTTCAATTTAAAACAATGATTAAAAACTCGGGACTAAATGTATTCAGGGTTTCCAGTAAACTGAGATACCAACCACTTTATTTACAAAGTATGCAATTCCCGCGATAAATTTCAGTATTTGGTTTTTTGCCTCTTAGGAGTGAAAGTTTTTAAAACCGTTTCTTAGTGAGCACCTAAGACCTATGATAAAGCTACGTTCAAAGTTTCATTGATATCCATTCAGTGGTTTCAGAGATATCGTGATCAGTGAGTCAGTCAGTGGTATTTGGGTTATATAGATATCTGCTATATCTAGCCGATTTACCCAGCGTTCCTCGGGTTCATAATTTATTCATAGGCTCATAGGCACCTATTCTTGTTCTAACGTTATATTACTTGTATATTGTATAATCTTCCGTATATTGTTACGTTCGCATTCTCACTGGAGGAATACTCTGTAGCGCACCTGTTTAAGAACATGTCATAAACTGTATTCTTATATCTGGAGAAGAATTCTGTTGCGCGTGATGCTCCTGCTCGATTTCTAACTCTGGGAGAGGGCGAACAGCTAAATTAGTTTTTAATAAAATGTCTACAGTACTTGCACGCGCTGCGTATTTAACTGTCGTTTTATAATTCATTGTGTTAATGTTGAAATAAGACATTTGTTAAATTAGTGTCTCCTAAACTTATTCTAACAATACAATACCTCTATAGATTTCAGCTTATCAATTTTTAAATTCAAACTGAAGCATGTGCATTTATATTGTCTGAACACTATGATCTGAATACATTCGCTATCAAAACTTTGTTTTTTATACTCGCTTATAACTTACTTCGATCTTAACTTATCCACTTTTAAATTCAAACTGAAACAACTCTGAATTCACACACTATTAAGAAGTTTCTTAAGATGCATACACCACCTTTGATATCATAAACTATATCTTTATTTATAAAAACCGTGGACTCTGGCCCCGCCGTGTTTCGCGGGATCCGACCTAAGACTCCCCAGGTTCCGTGGATGAACTCCGGGGAAGGCCCGTCGGACGACTCCCGCGCTATTTCCTACGCGGGAGACTTTCACCGATGCTATGGTAACCAGAATCTATTCTATTGGGTTGCCATAGTAACCAGATCTAATAGTTTTTAAGACCCAAAGGACCCCCCAAAAGATCGTATCGAAAAACCACTTGTCCTATGTTGGTTCTCCCGTTACGTAAAATATTTGTGCAAGTTTGGTTGAAATCGGTCCAGTGGTTTAGGAGAAGATGTGGAAGACCCCAAAGGACCCCCGAAGGATTGTATCGAAAAAACACCTACCTATGTTGGTTCTCCCGTCGCGTAAAATATTTGTGCAAGTTTGGTTGAAATGGGTCCAGTGGTTTAGGAGGAGATGTGGAAGACCCCAAAGGACCCCATTGAAGAAAACACCTATCCTATATTGGTTCTCCCGTTGCGTAAAATATTTGTGCCAAGTTTGGTTGAAATCGGTCCAGTGGTTTAGGAGGAGATGTGGAAGACCCCAAAGAACCCCCCAAAGGACCCCATCGAAAAAACACCTATCCTATGTTGGTTCTCCCGTTGCGTAAAATATTTTTGCCAAGTTTGGTTGAAATCGGTGCAGTGGTTTAGGAGGAGATGTGGAAGACCCCAAAGAACCTCCAAAGGACCCCATCGAAAAAACACCTATCATATGTTGGTTCTCCCGTTGCGTAAAATATTTGTGCCAAGTTTGGTTGAAATCGGTCCAGTGGTTTAGAAGGAGATGTGGAAGACCCCAAAGGACCCCATCGAAAAAAACACCTACCCTATGTTGGTTCTCCCGTCGCGTAAAATATTTGTGCCAAGTTTGGTTGAAATCGGTCCAGTGGTTTAGGAGGAGATATAGAACATACATACAATGGGGGGGGGTTGCCCCTTAGGAGTGAAAGTTTTTAAAACCGTTTCTTAGTGAGCATCTACGACCCCATAAGAATATACCTTCAAATTTTGAGATCATTCTCTTCAGTAGTTTTTGCTCTACGTTGATTCTCTCTCAGTCAGGACAAAGCCGCTTATATATATATATATAGAGAGAGAGATATTTATGTTTGCAAACGTAGAGAAAAAGTGTTTTAATTTCTTAAATTATAAAAGAATTTCAAAAAATCAATATCTGTAAATAAAGCAAACGTATTGTAACCTGTAAGTTCCATAAACAAATCGCATCTCTAATGGTAATAGCGCACAAAAAATGCACCTTACAATTATAAATGCTACCCCATTCCGGTTCACCATTTATAAAATAAAAATGGCTAAACAAATGATCTGTGTACTACTCACGCACTAAATACGTGAGTTTAGTATTAATTGTTCCCAATTACTTACTGAAATGATATAATGTAAATTTACAAAAGTCTACAACCGATGCACGCACATGAAGTGCATATATGCGTAGACGTATATACACGTATAAAACGTGTTCTTTGTAACCTGATTCATTGCTGCCTTGCTAACATCGTCATTACCGTTTAAAACAATTACTTTATCAATTATTTAATGCAGTCTTTTAAGACATTTTTTGCTTGCTCAAATTGAATTAAAGCGACGTAAATATTCCGGCATAAACACATCAACTTAGATAATTCATATTAAGATTATTCTTAATATTGTTAAATCCCGAGTTTATAATTAAACTCCACACACATCATATATTGTTACGACGGTCGTAGGTACAGTGGAAACAAAATAAGTACAAGACACCAATTAAGTACAATCACCAGCTTTAATTTTTACAGTTAAACAGTTCGAAATTAACAACACAGTCTCCTACAAAAATAAAAAATTGTTCACACGCAGTAAAATGTCACTAATATTAAACACAATTGTATTACAATTATACCGCCCGATTGTAAAACGCAACACTTCAATAATAACCACTTGAACGCACACAGTAATATATCGCGACTATAACTCTCGAACCGCACTGTAAATATATCGCAGCTATACTGAAAACTAAGGTATGTAGCATTGTAGTAGCGGGGCGTCTTTGCACCCGGTGCATGACTGCAGCATCTGGGTCGAGCCCAATGGCTGCCTAAAATCAGGAATGGACAACCGCCAACCAGTTAACTGAGAAGGCGGGGGAGAAAGGTTTTAAATTTTTATTTATTTTAAATTTTTTGCAATCAGTGGGCACTGCCGCATGAACGGGTTCAGATGACAGATGTCACCCGTTCCCAGTCCCGCGTGCAGACGCCGTGAGGCGTCGGTCGCTCCCCGCGAGGCAGAGAGCCTCCGTGCCAGTGATAGCGCGTAGCAGCGGCATTCAGCGCGGTCGGCATACTAGGAAGGGAGGAAGGAAACAGCTTTGCAGGTAAATTCTGGGGCATGGTCAGATGGTGAATATGCAAATTTAGGTTTAAGTATTTTACTTAAAGTTATGGCGGGTCATCGAGAATCGCCCGAGGGCGTTTGACCCGGACAGGGGGAGGTGGTTGCGTGGTGCTGATGGTCCTGAGGTAAGGGAAGGAAGAGGTCTCAGCTGCGGCAAAGAGAGTCGCAGCTAATGACCAGACAAAGGCTGAGAGAGTAGGAACTCGTAGACCTCCTCGAATTACACTGTTTCGGACAAACCAAGGATATCCCGACAAGGAACGGAGGGTTCTGGATTGGAAACTTTCCAGCCTACGCCTGTTGGTGGCGGAGACAAGTGACCACCAAACAGGTGCCGCATAGGTCAATACAGACCGGAGAAACAACAGATAGAGGGTGACTTTCGTGCGCAGTGCCAGGGGGCTGCGGCACGCGAGGTATGGGTAAAGTTTGGCTCGGACGCCGCGAGCCTTGGCAAGGGTTTCCGTCACGTGGGAGTTGAAGCAAAGGCGACGATCTAGCCGAACGCCTAGATACTTCACCGACTCTTTGTAGGCGATAGGCCTCCCTTCCAGGGAGAGGGGCTGGCATCGGGAGATGGACTTACGAGTGAAACAGATCGCCTCGGATTTCTCCGTATTGATCGTCACCCGCCATTTCCGTAGCCAGTCCGGAAGCTGGTCCAACTGACGCTGCAGCTGTGTACTCGCAAAACGCGGGGACACAGAGCTGTAATGATACATTGCATCGTCAGCGAACAAAGACAACGTGACTCCGGGCAAGACAGGCAGGTCGTTCGTGTACACGAGGTACAGAACGGGGCCGAGGACAGATCCCTGAGGTACGCCGGCGGCGACGGGACGAACTGCAGAGCAGGTTCCGTCGACGCTCACCCTGAAGGTTCGGTCGCTGAGATACGACCGGAGGAAAAACACTATGGACGATCGTAAGGGGGAGTTGGCAAGTTTGAAGAGAAGACCTTCGTGCAAGACTTTATCGAAGGCCTTGCTCACGTTCAGCAGTGCGGCGGCCGTAGCCGCTCGCCTGTTGGTGGCGTCAGAGAGTTGCGTTACCACGCGGACTAGTTGAAGCGTGGTCGAGTGCTCTCTGCGAAACCCGAACTGTTCGTTGTGGATAAAGTTATCCAACAACGGCGAGATGCGGGCCAGCAGGAGCCGCTCGAACACCTTCGAGATAACTGGCAAGAGAGATATTGGCCGATAGCTTTCAGGAAGCATGCGCGGCTTGCGGGGTTTAGGAATCATAACGATGTTGGCATTTTTCCACAGGCGGGGAAAGTACTGTAGCCGGAGACAAGAGTTGAACAGCTCGAGCACGAGGTCAACACCTGAGGCCGGGAGATATTGTAATGCAGCGGCCCCGATCCGGTCAGGACCGGGGGCGCGACGGCGGTTTAGTCGGCAGACGGACGAAGGCTAAAAACTAAGGCCGCTGCCGCCAAGTATTTATACAACGCTCACAGACCAGAACGTTCCTAATTGCGGATGGATGGATGGATGATGATGCGCGGGCGTCTTGCGCCCTAATTTGTGTGCGTTGTCTAGGCCAAGGCCTGATGAACGCCAGGTGCCAACAGGTCAGCGCGGTCGTTTGCTCTGCACAAGGGAGTTATGGTGCAGTCCGCGGGTCCATGATAAATTACATGGCCACCACGGAGGCAAGCTTAAGCTTTTGCTTCAGCCAATTGTCCCGCCGAGGCGCGACACCATGGTCCCCTCAGCCAACCTTGGTTCCTCGGCTAGCCTTTGGGAACGTAGTGACGCACTGGCGAGGACAAGAAGCTCGAGCGCCCTAGGGCGTCGGCCGAATCGGTAAGGAATGACTCCGAGACAGCCAGCTTCCGCAAGGAAGGCACTTGCACAACCTCGCGAGAGCCCGTGTCTCAGGTCATTACCCTGCCGAATCAGCAAAGCAGGTGCTGGCGGGGATCTTAGTGGTCATGGCTTCAGCCAATTGCAACGCCTGGTCGCGGCTCCTTGGTCTCCGAGGACATAGCCCACGGAAACTTAGAGGCACGCTGGCGAGGACAAGAGGCTCGACCGCCCGAAGGCGGCGGCCGAGTCAAAGGAACGTATCACCGGGGCAGACGGCTCTCGCAAGGAAGGCATTTGCACAACCTCGCGGGAGCTCGTGTCCCGGATCAAAGCCCTGCCGAATCGGCAAAGCCGATGCTGGCAATAATGTTCTAACCAATCCAATCTGCCGCAGCATGATTGACTACAGTTTCGGCAGGCGCAGGTAGTTAATGTTTGTGAGCGGTTCAGATTTCCAGAAGGTTGGGGGTTCGTTTCTGGGGGGTTCATGTGATGAACTTGGGGGGGGTCGTCTAACAGCGCCCTAGGGCGCCTGACGCGGCGAGGGGGCGGTGCATTCTCCATGCTGTTAAGCCTTTGGAGGTGCGGATAAGGGGACTCGCCGGCCTTGGCGAACAAATTCGTTGCCAAGGACCAGACGAAGACCTTTAAGGTGTTAACACGGAGGCCCCGGTGAATGGCGGAATTTCGCACATACCACGGGGACCCCACGAGGGAGCGTAGGGTCCAGTTCTGAAATGTAGTCAGCCTATGCCTGTTGGTGGCCGACAGGAGAGGCCACCAAGCGGGCGCCGCATAAGTGAGTACTGTTCGGAGGAACAGTAGATACAATGTTAGTTTTGTACGGACAGCCAGGCGGCTGTTCCGCGAAAGCATAGGTGATAGTTTGGCTCTGACGCCACGAGCCATGTTGAGGGTTGCGGTCACGTGGGCGTTGAAGTTTAGGTGCCGATCAAGCCGAACACCTAGGTACTTCACCGTCTCAGTCCAGTTGATGGGTCTCCCCTCTAAGGAGAGGGATTGGCATCGGGAAATGGACTTATGAGTAAAGCAGATCGCCTCGGATTTCTCCGCATTGATCGCTATCCGCCATTTCCTTAGCCAGTCCGGAAGCATAGCCAACTGGCGTTGTAACATTACGCTCGTCCGCCAAGGCGAAAGCGAGCTAAAATGAAACATCGCGTCGTCGGCAAATAGAGATAACGTGACCCCGGGATAAACAGGCAGATCATTCGTGTACAGTACGTACAGAACGGGGCCGAGGACAGATCCTTGTGGGACGCCGGCGGCGACAGGGCGAACCCGAGAGAACGCCCCATCTACGCTGATCCTGTAGGTGCGATTCGTCAGATAGGATCGGAGCAAGTGGGCGATAGATGTCGGGAGAAGAAGCTCGAATTCCTTTGAGATTACTGGCAATAGTGATATCGGGCGGTAGCTTCCAGGTAGCGTGGGCGGCGTTTTAGATTTCTGGATCATGATGACATTAGCCGTTTTCCACAGGCGGGGGAAGTACCTCAGCCGGAGACAGGAGTTGAACAGCTCAAGAAGAACGTCAACTGCCGAAGGCGGGAGATTCTGCAACGCAGCGGCGTCGATGCGATCGGGGCAAGGGGCCTTTCTCTTCTTCAGTCGGCTTAGGACAGACGCAAGGTCATCCACGTCGACCGAATTAGGAGGATCATTGGGGGGAGCAGAAAAGTATCCAGATAGGAAATCCCTGACGACAGCCGTATGAGCCGGGTCAGAGATGCCTCTATGGACGGTGAACTGTTCCTCAATACAGTCGGCGAAGACTTCCGCCTTGCCTCCTGCAGAGTATACAGTGCCGTCCGAGGTATTCAAGCGATGGCGAGTCCTCTTTTCGCCTTTTAGTCTACCAGCGGCTCTCCATACGGAGGCGTGGTCGAATTCCAAGGACTCCAAATAGGAGTCCCATCGATTCGCGTTTACGTCAAGCAGAAGCTGCGAGACGTGTTCCGACTGGGCTCGAAAACGCCGTCTAGCGGCAGGGTCACGGTTATGCTGCCATCTGCGGCGGAGCTGGCGCCGTAATCGGATGGCTTGGAGAACTTCCGCAGGAAGGTCGGAGCGTTTATTACTCACCGGAACAGTATAGGTGTTCTTGTCCATTGCAGACTGGACGAGGTCCTGGAGCTGATGTACCCGGAGATCCACGTCGTCACAAGAGACGAGTGGGTCCGGAGGGACAGACGGCAACTGCCTGGCCAGAGCATCATGGTAGGATCGCCAATTGACTCTCCTAACAGGATGATCGGGAAGTCGGGGTGAGACAGACGGCAGCAAGACAGTTACAAGTAGGGGGTCGTGATCGGACGATAGGTCCGACACCGCGCTGACTTGTAGATGAAAGGGGATGGCCTTGACAATTACAATATCAAGGACATCCGGCGGATAACCCGCAGTGGGAAAGTGTGTCGGTTCGGACGGGCCGATGATGAGGACACTGGGATCATCTTCAACAGCCCTACGGAGAGAATTGCCGTAGGGGTTTGACGTTCTGCTGTTCCAAGAGGGATGCTTGGCGTTAAGGCCTCCGGCTACGATGGTTGGGAGATCGCTGTCTAGGAGGGCCTCCCACTCCTTATGCGGTGGAGCTCGATGGTCGGGCGGGTGGTACGCAGAAACAAAGCGCACCTCCAGGCCGGCAACATCCAGCGCCACAGTACATGCTTCGATGAGGGTAGTTTCAGGGGCAGGGAGTTCTCTATGAGAGTGCCGCCTGTGGACTAAGATCGCCACTCCGCCAGATGCGTGGCGGCGATCGGGTCCATTCCTGTCTTTTCTGTAGCAAGCATAGGCTGGCAGGGAGAATCGACGATTAGGGACAAGATGTGTTTCAGAGAGGAGTACAACATCTGCGTCGTACTCCACAAGGAAAGCTGCCAGTTCGGCCCGACGCGCCGGAACACCATCTGCATTCCACGCGAAGAACCGAAACTGTCTAGCCATGGTTAGATAAAGGGACAACCAGGGCGATCAGCGATGTTAGGATTGCCATGAGTATAGTCGGGACATCCCGAGCAGCAAGAATTTGCGGGACAATGCCGCTGACCCAGGCCATCAGCTGAGCCTCAGTGACCAATGGTGAACACAGGCAACAGGGGCCTGACTAGCCGGCGCTGGGGCCGCGGAAGGTGTCGATGCCGCCTCCAGGGGAGGTTGGGCAGTTGGAGCTGGCTGCTCGGGGGCTGGCGAGACATCCATGGAAGTCGCAGGGGACTGGGCAACAGAAGCAGGCTCCTGGCCGGGAAGATGCTGGGCAGCCGGAGGGGCGTTGTTAGCCTCCGGGTATAGTTGTTTTGCCACTAGTGGTTGTCTAACCTTGCGCTTAGAGCGCCGTTTCTTAGGCGACTGGGTCTGTGAGGGGGGGTACTGCGGGCGTTGCCGCTTGAGGAGATGGCACTCCGGCAGGTGCTAAAGTTCTGGGGGCCACAGGGGGCGCCGTAGCGACCGCTGTAGCGTACGTTATGGTTCCTTCAGCGGCAAGTGCCGCAGGAAGAGCCGTAGATGCCGAGACGAGTGGTTGGACTGCCGCCCGCTTCGAGGGTCTAGGAGCAGGGCGAGGAGGTTCAACCTGACGGTTTTGCTCCCGCTGCTGTTTCTTTAGGGCCTTCTTAAAGTGGTTACAACCCCTAACGTTAGCCGGGTGACTGCCTCCGCAGTTGCAGCACGTCGCGGGTTGAGGCTTCACAACGGGACAATTCTCGTTGTGGGCCTCTCCGCAGCGTACACAACGCGGCGGCATCTTACAAAAGGCCGATGAGTGGCCGAATCGCTGACATTGGAAGCACTGGGAAGGCCCAGTTTTACTATTAAAAGCCCTAATCTGTACCCGGAGGCACAGATTGGTTTCAAGATTATAGTCGTCAGTGAAGGAACCAACCTTCTGGATCCTGATGTAAAAGGAATTGATTTTCCTTTTCCGATCACCGGATAGGAGAGGGACGACGGAGGTAGGGAAGAAACCCTTCTCCGCCAGATCCTCCCAGATCCACAAGATCGGTGTGTCATGGGGAATCCCGGACACCACAATCTTGGGTTCCCTCTCCTCAGAGAGGGGGAAGGTATGAAAGGCGCGACCGGAGTCGGCCAGGAATTTCTGGCAAGCCCGAAAGTCCTGGATCGACTTCGGCAGCAGTCGAATCGACGAACCTTGGCTTTTGGCTTCGATTCGTCCAGACGGCACAACTTGTTTAAGCTCCCGAAGGAGGGTATGCCAGTCGCTGCCTTTGACCTCTATCGAGAACGCTTTGCAACTTTCTTTTATGAACGGTTGCGAGGTAACCCCAGACGGGAAGAGCGTAGGTACCATCAGCCTACCCAGCTTGCGGGTCATAGCCTTGTTGACAAGTATCGGAAACAGTTGCGCGAGACGAGCGGACGCTTTCTTTCGCATCGTCTCAGCGTGGGCACGCCAGGTGAGCCGACGATCTAGGTGGACACCGAGGTACTTAACTTCTTTCGACCAGGGCAAGTACGTTCTACCGAGTCTCACTCGGCCTCGTGGTTCTTTCCGGCGCTTTGTGAATAGCACCGCGGAGCTCTTGGTTTCGTTGACGGCAAATTTCCAGCTTTCCGTCCACGTCGAATACGCATCGAGTGCGCGCTGAAGTCGTGGGATAGCTCTGTCAGCGTTCCGATCGGCGGTATAGACCGCCCTGTCGTCGGCAAACAGAGCCATCTGAACTCCAGGCTCTCTGGGTGCGTCGTTGAGGTACACGGAGAACAGAAGAGGCCCTAGCACGCTACCTTGAGGTACCCCGGCTGTAATGCGTCTCTCGGAAGAGACATGGTCATCTATTCGCACGCAGAAAGTCCTCTCCGTCAGAAAGCTAGCAATCAAGCGAAGGTAGCAATCTGGGAGCTGGATTTCCCGGAGCTTGAGCAAGAGCCCGTCATGCCAGACACTATCAAAGGCCTTTTCCACATCTAGGAAACAGGCGACAGTCTGCTCTTTCCGACATCCGGCGCCCGTGATGTATTCCACCAGTCTCATCAGCTGATGAGTGGTGGAATGCCCCACACGGAAGCCGAACTGTTCGAGGACCAGTACATCGAAATTTCGTAGATGGTCTAGTACTCTCCGTTGTACGAGACGTTCGAGAACCTTTGACGTGGCTGACAGTAGACTGATGGGCCGGAGGTTGCCGGGACGGGAAGCATCCTTTCCTTGCTTCGGGATCACTATGTCCGTCGCCTTACGCCATTTCTGGGGAAAATAGGCCAGTCTTAGACACGCGTTGAACAGCGCAACCAAGAAAAGTACTCCTTGCTCCGGGAGTCGAGTAAGAGCGGCGTTCGAGACGCCGTCCGGGCCAGGAGCTTTTCTCGGTACGAGTTCAACGAGCCGATCTGTGACCTCTTCCCTAGTAATGGGTTCGGGCTCCGCAGTGATCGGAAGAGACCGAAAGTCTTCCACTTCGTTCTCGACTTCTTCATCGAAGTCCCAGTCCATGGGCGGATTAGGAGCGTACTGTCGCTGAAAACACGCGCCCAAGTACTCGGCTTTCGCCTCCGGGCGAGCCAGGATTTGACCGAAAGGTCCAGCAATGGCTGGGATGCGAGGCGACGATTGTAGCTCGTAGCTCGTAGCTAATGAGGGGACGGGGCTCAAGGCCCCTGCATGGTAGCAGTGCCCGGAGTGACTCCTCCGATGACTGCAAGTCGGTCGGGCTCTCTCAAGGACTTTAGGTAAAACAAGGTCAAGTGGGTGGGATGGTGTGCTCCTTTTGCAGTTGGGTAGGGGAGAGGATCTCACAAGTGAGGTGCTCAGCCTAGCCAAAGTCTGGTAGAGTTTGGGCCTTGAAGCCAGCGGTGACGCGTCCGAGTCACAGCGGAGAAACCTCCCGGGACATATGAGTACCGGTTGGCCAGCGCTGCTGCCTCCGACGTGGCCCCACTGTCCGCATAGCGGTGATCAGCACAGGCCCGTTGCGTATCCGGGGCGGGCGCCTGATGAAAAAAGGCACTTGCACAACTTACATAAGACAACCCCGCCGAGGCCGCAAACGACCAGGGCAGACCATTCAGGGCAGAGTGGAAGGTAATGCTACGTCTAAGGTGTGGTAGGTGTTCTGTTTGAGGTAGGGTACTTGCGGTAGGGTGTTGACTCCCTCAGGAGAAGGGCCCTATGTAGGAGACTATGGGGGGTCGTCCAGCAGAGTGCGGGGTCTCTTGACTACGTGGCAAGGGGGACCTTCGTCCCTGGCCTGGTCACGGAGGTGGGGGTATCAGGAGTCTGCAGCCCGGAAGAAGAGGCCCACAGAGAGTCTGAAGACAAACTCTTCCACCGTTTGCAGACGGAGGCCCGTCCTGATAGCTCTGTTACAAACAAACCAGGGCGAGTTGGAGAGGATACGGACGGAACTGTTTTGGAACTGTTCCAGCTTACGCTTCGTTGTGGCAGATAAGAGGGGCCACCACGCTGGGGCTGCGTAGGTGAATACTGTCCTGATAAGCAGGAGATACAGGGTAAGTTTAGTGCGCAGTGAGAGGGGACTTCTGCGCGAGATGAGGGGAAAGAATTTGGCTCTGACGCCACGGGCTTGTCGGAGTTTGGTTTGGACGTGGTCGGCGAAGCTTAGTCGACTGTCAATAGACACTCCCAAGTACTTCACCGACTTCTTCCAAGCGATAGGGTTCCCATCTAGGGTGAGGGGCTGGCATGCGGTCCGCTTGCGCGTGATGCAGATCGCTTCGGATTTCTCCGCGTTGATCGCCACGCGCCACTTACGTAGCCAGGGAGGCAGAAGGTCGAGTTGGCGTTGTATCACTGTGCTAGCAAAACCAGGGTTCTGCGAGCTGTAGTGATACATGGCATCGTCAGCAAAAAGGGAAAGAGTGACGTTGGGATATACGGGCAAGTCGTTCGTGTACACGAGGTACAGAACCGGGCCGAGGACTGATCCTTGGGGAACGCCAGCGTCTATGGGGCGGTCAGAAGAGACCGCTCCATCTACGCTAATGTGAAAAGTCCGGCCGCGGAGATACGACCAGAACAGTCTCACAGTAGATGCGGGAAGGGGCGTGTGTGCCAGTTTATAGAGCAGACCTTCGTGCCAGACACGGTCGAAGGCCTTACTAACGTCCAAGAGGACGGCTGCGGTGTGCAGCTTTTTCTTTGCAGCGTCAGAGAACTGGGTAACGACGCGGACTAGTTGTAGGGTGGTCGAATGCTCCCTGCGAAACCCATACTCTTCGCTGCGGATGAACCCATCAAGCAGCGATACAACACGGGCGTGCAGGAGGCGCTCGAACACCTTCGATAACACGGGCAGTAGTGAGATGGGGCGATAATTTTCAGGGAACATGCGAGATTTCCCGGGTTTAGGGATCATGATTACCCTTGCGTTTTTCCACAGGCGAGGGAAGTAACTGAGGCGGAGACATGAGTTGAACACGTCCAGGATGTGGTCAGTGACAACTGATGGGGCATTCTTTAGGGCGGTCGCTCCTATTCTGTCCGGGCCGCAGGCCCGTTTAGGATTTATCCGTGCGATAGCATGGACGAGATCGGCTTTTTCAAAGGGGGTGGGGGATCCGTCAAAGGTTGGGCGAGATAGTTTTCGAGGAAGTCCTCGACGCGAGCCATGTGGTCCGCATCGAAGACGCCTCTGTGAGACGCCTCTGTCTCAGACGGAGGCGTGGTCGACTTCCAGGGATTCAAGATAGGTGTCCCAGCTATGCTGATTGACATCAAGCAGGAGTTGCTTTACGTAATCAGACTGTCGGCGATACTGCCGCTTGACAGCGGGATCGCGAGTGTTTTGCCAGCAGCGGCGAAGGCGCCGCCGCTGGCTGATGGCTTCTTGGACTTCGGCAGGGAGTTGAGACTTCCTACGATGTGCTGGGACAGTGCAAGAGTGGGTATCCATGCAGCGGGTAAGAGTGTCATGGAGATGCGTGACTTGGCGGTCCAGCTCCCTTCGAGAGGGCGCTGGGGCCTCGGGGGCTGATGGGAACCTACGGCACAGCTCGTCGTGGTAAGAGCGCCAGTTGACTCTCTTACGAGGACGGGCAGGCGGGGAGTCGCTTGTTCGTCGGAGCGTCACAACCAGCGGGTTGTGGTCGGACGATAGGGCTGAGATGGCCTCGACCAGGATGGGGCAGACAGCGTCCTTGACAAGAACTATGTCGAGAACGTCTGGCTGGTTGGCAGGGTTGGCGGGGATGTATGTCGGTTCGGCCGGGCCGATGACGAGGACGTCGGGCCTGGTCGAGGCGTATTGGGCGAGAGCACGACCGCTTTGATTAGTCAAGCGACTATTCCAAGACGGGTCTTTGCAGTTCATGTCTCCGACTGCAATGGTAGGTAGATCATGGTTAAGGAGCGCGTTAAGCTCCTGGGGGTTTGGCACCAGGCCAGGTTTGTTGTAGACGGAGACCAGCCGAAGCTCGGTTCCCGCTACGCTGATTGCGACCGCAGTCGCTTCAATGTGGGTAGTCGGGGGGGTAGGTAGAGGTCGGTGAGATAATCGCCTGTGGATGAGAATGGCTGTGCCGCCAGATGCGGCTCGGGTGAATGGCACTGGGCGGTCCGTACGATAAGTAGCGTAAGCTGGTAGGTTAAATCGATGTTGGGGACGCAGGTGGGTTTCAGAGAGGAGGACTACGTCCGCGTCATACTCGCTCGCGAAGCAGGCCAGCTCAGCTCGCCGCCCGGCTACGCCATTTGCGTTCCAAGCAACGAGTGTGAGAGGCCTAGCCATTACGGGCGAGCAACAAGGACGTAAGGGAGGTCATGATTGTGACGACCAGAGAGTTCAGGTCGCGCGCAGCAACTAGTTTGGGCATGAGATCTTCCATCCAGTCTTGCAACTCCGCGATCGTTAGTACGCCCTCATCGGGCTCACTCACGGCCGCGGGGCGGCGGACTAGCTGGGGAGCTGGCTTCGGGGTTTCTGGGGCTGCCTCGGGCTTAGGTGGTTGGACCGATGGTAGTTGCTGAGCGGTGGGAGGTTTTTTAGAAGGAGCTTTAGCAGCTGGGGGTTTCTGTTTGGGCTTCGGAGCCTTCGCGCGTTGAGGCGCGGATGCGGGTTTAGATGCGACGGCTGCCGCGAATGACTTGGCGGTGGAGGGAGGCTCCGTAGTAGTAGCAGGGTGTGGGTCGTCACTGGGACGACGAGGTTGGACGGGCGGTTGGCGGGCTGGGGCAGCCGCCGGAGTGGCGGTCTGCTGGACTTTGGTTTGGCGCTGAGGCCGGGTCGGGTTGCGATGCCGGATCTCGTCCATCTCCTGCTTCCGCTCAAGGGCAGATTGATAATATTCGCAGCCTCTCCAGTTGGCTGGATGGTTCTTGTCGTAGTTTGCGCACTTTGCGTCGGCGTTAGGGTCCTTCGTGAAAGCGCCCTTAGGATGACCTTCGCCGCAGCGTACGCAACGGGGTGCCATGTGGCAGTTGTAAGAGGCGTGGCCGTACCTCTGGGAGTTGTAACACTGCGGAGGGCCGGTGGTGGTATTATACCTGGAGACTTCAATCCGGAGGCATAAAAGCTCTCGGAGGGAGTAGATTAGTTGGTAGTCTCCTACCTTCTTGAGCTTGATAAAAAAGACGTTGACCTTCCGTTTTTGGCGGTCAACGAGTGGAATGCAGGAGGTTGGAGTGAAGCCAAGGCTCTCCAACTCCTCGATAATGTCAGACGGGGCTACATCGTGGGGGATGCCACGGATGGTTACCTTGATTTCTTTCTCCTGAGGGAGACGAAAGGTGTGGAATTGAATGTGCAAGTCAATCAGGGTTTTCTGGACGAAGCGAAATTCGTCGGGAGTCCTAGTTTTGATGCGGAGAAGCTTCCCCTGGTGATAAATATCGATAGGGAAAGCTGCCGCCTGTTTGATGGTTTTTGCAAAAGCATGCCACGCTTTGGGGGCGTCAAGAACTATGGGTGGCATGCGGAATGGTTCAGAAGACTGAGGGGTTGGCTGAGCACCTGCCCCGGTAGTGGGAGCCGAGCCACCACTGGGTTCCGGCCCGCCCGAGGAAGAGGAGAAGGTCCGTTTCCGGCTCTTCACCTTTTTCCAGGCAGGGCCGCCGTCAGTGGCGCCGGGCACAACAGTACCGGGGTGGTCCTGAGAAGGGCCAGGTTCGGAAGGCGGACTTGCCGGGGAGTCCATCTCCATGAACTCGCCGACGCAGTCCGCCGCCGGGTTGGGTGCTGTCGGCCCTAAAAAGGGCCGATCAGGGCGAAGGGTAGAGATAGGTGCCGCAAGCGGTACCCAAGGAGCGATCGGATGTTTGAGAGGTGGACATGCCACCTCTCAAAAGCGGGTAGGATACAGAGATCTACCAGAGGGGTAATGTACGGCTTCGTTAGATACCGAACTTTGTGCAATGTTCGGTTTCCACCGTACTCTTTACCTCGGAGGTGTCCAAGTTCGGTTACCATGGTGGGGCCTTCCAAGGATCTCTCGGGGCAGCGCTAACAAGGAAGCGAGAGAGCCGACGTCCACTCACCTGAGGAGTCTATCCGGTAGCCGGTTCCCACGCAGATGCCCAGGTCCAGTCCGTGAGGCATCGGCGAAATGCAGGCTGGTCTCAAGATGTCCTGTCCTGTCCTGTCGCTAGTGGTGTGATAAAGTTGGCTGGTCGAGAGCAAGATGTTTCCTCTTCAAGAGCTGGAAGCGAAGTCTTCTCGATTCTCCGCTCCAAAAAGTGGGCGACGATTGGTATTGCATTGCATTGCATTACATAGTGGGGCGTCTTTGCACCCGTGGCTTATTACAGCTTCCGGGACGTGCCCGATGGCTGTCAGAAGAAAACAGCCGGACTTTCAAAAGAAGGTTTCCTAAATTTTTCGGGAGGGACACGCCAACCAGTTAACTGAGAAGGCGGCGGAATTGCATTGCATTATGGATGCGGGGTGTCTGTGCACCCGTGGCTTGATTGCAGCATCTGGATCGTGTCCAATGGCTGCCAGAAGTAAACAGAGTGCTGGTACTGTCGACTGGTGACCTAAAACTAGGCGGAACACACAACTGGGGGTTGCGCGGCCCGCGCGAAGCGCGGGTCGCGAGTAGTACAGTGTCCCGAGTCTCAGAAAGGACTCCTGCCACTGGGTCTGTTGGAGTTCAATATATACTTTTATCTACTTATGGGGGGGGGGGTCTGAAACGACCTGCGATTGGTGGATTATACCACCGGGACTAGCAAACGAGGTCGCTTCCAGGACTCTCCTGGTCGCGGGGTGTATTTACCAAGTCCGGCAATGAGGGAATTGTGGGTCACTCTGTCGGAACGAACATAGAATCGTCGCGCCAGGCGTCTCACGGTGTCATCAAGAGAGCGGACACCGAGTCCTCTCCTCAACAGACGAGAAGAGTACCTCCGGGGGACTTTGCACGCGAGCTTCAGTCCCCGGTCGAGTACGCGCTGGAGCGTGATTCTATGACCACGAGCCAGGTATCCCCAAACAGGACAGGCGTAGGTAATCACTGGCAACACGTACGTGTTGACTATGAGCTTACCTAGCCGGGGGGTCATTGCCGGATTAGATAGCACGGGCCAGAGTCTACTGAGTTGCGCCGAAGCGCGTTGTCGGATGTAATTTGCATGGGTTCGCCAGGTGAGTCGGGAATCCACGTGGAGCCCGAGGTACTTGACGCTGTTGGTCCAGGGCACCTCGACGGGGCCTACTTTAAGCGGCCGAGGCCGCTTGCGTTTTCGCGAGAATATTACCGCGGCGCTCTTGGAAGCGTTAACGGCAACTCTCCAGTCATCGGTCCACCCGACATACGCGTCGAGTTGGCGCTGGAGCTTAACGGCCGCATAACTCGCGTTCGGCTCTGAGGCAAAAGCCGCAGTGTCGTCCGCGAACAGCGACAGTTTCACTCCAGGAACTCGGGGCGTGTCGTTGACAAACAACGAGAACAGGAGAGGCCCAAGGACACTTCCCTGAGGGACGCCAGCGGTAATACGCCTCTCCGAAGAGAGAGCGTGGTCTACTCTCACTCGGAAGCTACGGTCTCGCAGAAAGCTGCCGATCAAATGAACGTAGCAGTCTGGGAGAAGGACCTCCGTGAGTTTGTAGAGGACACCCTCGTGCCACACGCGGTCAAAGGCTTTCTCTACGTCTAGGAAGATCGCAGCCGTCTGTTTGCCCTGGCAGCCAGCCTCGGTTATGCATTCCACGAGTCTCATCAGCTGATGAGTCGAGGAGTGCAGCTCACGAAAGCCGAACTGTTCGGGGATCAGCACGTCTAGTCTTTCTAGATGGTCGCGGATCCTACGCTGGATCAGACGCTCAAAAACCTTGGACGTCGCGGACAAGAGGCTGATGGGCCTGAGGTTCTCCACTCGAGAAGAATTCTTTCCCGGCTTCGGTATCACAATGACGGTAGCCGTTTTCCATTTCACCGGAAAATAGGCCAGTCTGAGGCATGAATTGAACAGGTCAGTGAGGAACTGGGTTCCTCGCTCCGGAAGGCGATGGAGGGCGGAATTCATGACTCCGTCCGGGCCAGGCGCCTTCCGGGGCTTGAGCTGAACAATCCTCTCAGAGACCTCCTCCGGGGAGATGGGCTCCGGTTGGACTGTGATACCGGCCGATAGAAAGCGCTCTACCTCGCGGCAGATGTGCTCAGTGAAGGCCGGGTTCTTGGATGGGTTGGGAGCGAACTGACGCTCTAAACTGTCAGCCAAGAACTCGGCCTTTTCGAGGGGGCGGCCAAGGGGTTGACCGCCAGGTCCGGCCAGTGCGGGGAGAGGCGCGCGTTTGCGCTTTCCCGTTAGGGCACTGGGAATCCGCCAGACATTACGGTCCTCAGCAGGGCCATCCATCTGTGTTACAGCTAGCTCCCAGTTGCGTCTACGGAACGCCAGCATGTCACGACGCAACTTGCCGGACGCTCTGTTGAACGCAGCCTTGTCCGCCGGGTCACGAGTCCTCTGCCAGCGTCTCCGGAGGCGATTCCTCTCGCAAGCGAGCTGAGACACCTCTTCGGGGATCCGCTGATAGTCGGGCGTGAGCCCCGGCTTCATCCGGGAGGACACGTCAACCGCCGAGACTACGGCTGTGTCGAATAAGCCAACTGCCTCTTCGACATGCTGGGTAGTGTCGAGCGGGATATGCTCTGGTAGGCGGCGACTGAACGCCGGGCCAAAGCGGTCCCACTCGATTACCCGCCGCTCGTCGCGGACGGTGGCGTGCTGGGTAGCTATATGCACACTGATAGGGCAATGGTCCGAGGACAGTTCCGAAATGACGGAGACGTGGACCGGGCAATAAACGCCCCTGACCGCGGCAATGTCCAATACGTCAGGGCGGGAGTTAGCCCTCGAGGGATAGTATGTAGGCCCGGTAGGACCCATGACTGTGACCCGAGCCGCATCAGCATACCTGCGTAAGCGGGTCCCGTTTGGGTTCGCCAAGCGGCTCCCCCAATCGGGGTGCTTACAGTTCAGGTCGCCCGCCAGGACTACCCTCCTGTGTGCTCCAAAGACGGCCTCCAGATCGTTCGACAGGAGCTCCGTGTGTGGAGGCTTGTAGGCGGAAACCACGAGTAGACCGCCGAGAGCACCATGGAGCTCGACCGCGGTGCACTCGAGGTTCCGCCGCTGAGGCAGGACAACGCGGTGATGGCGAAGACTCGCCTTCACCGCGATGGCAGTGCCCCCTCCTGCGCGACCCGACCGGTCATCCCGGTGGCACACGTAGTTGGGTAGTCGGAAACGACGATGCGGGGTCAGGTGCGTCTCGCCAAGAAGAAGCACATCGGGCTTGTGACGGGCAACGAACTCTAAGAGCTCAGAATGCCGGGAAGCGAGGCCGTTGGCGTTCCACGCCACGAGCTCGAGGTCTCGCTTGAGGGATTGCCGTGGTTGTCCGTTCATAACAGACCTGTAACACGGCATGCTTCCACCAAGAGGAGGAACTTATCTTGGGGCGAGGCTGTTGCCAAGCGTTCCTTGATTTTAAGGAAAGTCTGGGCTACTTTCTGCAAGTCGTAGCTTGCCAGAAAGTCTGATACTACGGCGAGATCATCGGAAGATGAGGCCGGGGGAGAACGCTTGGCGGCAGCTGCATAGCTGCGGCGGGGCGAGAAGGTGGAAGCCTTGGGGGCTGGTACTGGAGCGGGTGGCCGCTCTGGCTTTTGGAGGACGGGCTTGGGTCCAGTGGCAGGCGGTTTAGGCTGGCCCGTGTTCTTGGCCTGGTTCCTAACTTTCTTGCCCGATCTGGGGAATCTAGGCTTGGGTGGCGGCGGCAATGGAGGATCAATTTCCTCGTTGTCCGGCAGCGGGACTTGTGTGTAGTGGGGTATTTCGCGTTCCGGTTCCGGGGGCGCGATGGTGGGTTTGGCCTGTGGAGCTTCGCTCGGGCTCACTGTACTGCTGGGTTTCGGAACCGGAGCAGACCTAGGGGCTGGTTTCCGGACCACAGGTTCAGCGGCTTTGGCCGGTTTTACAGGTTGTCGAACATCATGTCGAGGCTTAGGCTGGACTGGTTTCTTGAGTTTGTCCAGCTGCTCGCTATATACTGGGCAGCGCCTGTTATTTGCAGCATGGGCGCCGCCACAGTTTATACAATATCGGTGGTTGGCCGGGACGGCGCAGGCCTGCGTCAAGTGGTCATTTCCACAGCGGACGCAGGTCGGCGCGTTCCGGCAACCGAAGCTGCTATGGCCGAACCGCTGGCACCTGTGGCACTGGGAAAGTCGCCCGGTCTGGCGGCAGGGCTCGACGCTTACGCAGAGCCCGAAAAGCCGCTTTAAGTCTAATAAGGCCTGGGAGGATTCGCCCTTCTCTGCCAGGAGTCTTATCAGCGGGAGTGGTCGACGCGAGCCATAAGTGGTGTACAGCCGAGAGGCTCCCACAACCTTATAACCCGCGTCGCACAGTTCGTCAGCGACGACCTGCGGATCCGCCTGTATGTCCAGGCCCCGAAGGACGAGGGCTACAGGCTTGGTTCGGTTCATAGTGTAAGTGTGGAACTGGAACGATTCACGTTCCAGCCACTGGACCACTCCGAAGTGCTCCGATGCGCTGCGGCAGGTAACGCGCACAGTCTCGCTCGCAAGGAGCTTGACAGATGCGTTATCTGCCAGCGCAACGGTCTTACGGAGTCGGCGAACGAAGCCGATAACGTCCCTGACGTTCGTAACGAACACCGGCGGGACCCTTCCTTCGGAGGTGCGACTAGGCGCAACCTCAGCGGAGGCTTGGAGTGCCGCCGAGTCCGTGGCCGAACTCAAGGAGGTCAGGGAAGGAGACTTTCGCGGCTTGCCACCGCGCCCTACTGCCACCCAGTCGGTGGAAGCCGAGGTCTCCATATCTGGGGAGTCAGACTCCGGCAGAGGATTCGGGCTGCTTGGCCTACTAGCGGCCGTGCAGCCGGAAGGTCCGGCCTTAGCGGGCTTGGTCGGCCCTAATAAGGACCGATAAAACTAGGCGGAAAATTTTTCAATTTTATATTATATAGGTACCGGGTCATGGTAACACTGCCGCCGGTCGCGGGGCGAACCGATGCATGGTGGCTCTGCAGGATCGACAGTATGCCGGACCTGCAAAGTAGCTGTAGTTGGTTGGTGGTCCTTAGCAGGGCCAACTGAAGGCTGGTCCCGCGAAGAATCTCCAGATGCTCGGCGGGCCTTAGAAGGGCCTTCGCGGCGGACTGGGTCAGTATCGGGTTTAGTAGCAGGACCAGCGGAAGGCTGGGCCCGCGAAACTTCATCAGATGCTGGGTGGACCTTAAAAGGACCATCGCCGCGGACTGCGGCAATTTCAGATTTTGGGGGAAAAGTGGTTTGGATTCTTACTGTTGGTCCATCTGTGGAGCTTAGCTTAACGCTTCGCAGCACAGATGGCTTCAGCAAGGGGGCTACCCTGCCATCGGATCTATTATGGCCCTTATTAGGCCCACAACTTTCCGCTGACAGGGGCTCCCCTTGGTCTCGTCCCGACATCGCCGTCGTTAACGGGTGTCGGGTACGCTCTTGGGGCAGAGGATAGAGCAAACTCCCGTTCTGTACTGCACAGGCACTTTGTCACTGGCACTCACCACACTTCGGCACGGAACACCGCGCACAAAGTAGGAACAATAGCCCGCACACGACTTGTCGCGAACTGGTCGGCCGAATTCTGGCCCACTCGAACTAATCCGAATTTTTTAGCCAACTGGCTGGTCTGGAGAGGATTTTGAGGTTAGGTATTTTTGTTCAACTTCCTTTCAATCGCTGGAGTAGAATCATTCCCTAATTGCGTCTTAGCGCCCGTGTGAACTACGTAATTAACTGCGACCTTGACACAGTCCGCGCGGCTGGCGGCTTCGAGAACACTCTCGCGGATGCGTTGACAGTCACGTATGCCACAAACATTAGAGCGAGATTATTCTGGCACATTCGACAAACACGTAGACTGTTCTGTAATGTCGTAACACTGCCTCCTCCTTAAGCCTGTTCGTCCCGAACTGGCAAATCGTCCCTGAAGTAATACTCGACCAGGCGATCTAGGTGGACGTCCTTGCGAAAGATAATTCTCCGGTTCTTCGAATTCAGTCTCGTGTGATCCGAACATCACGTTCCCAGGAATGCGAGTCTTCCGCTCAACTACTAGTTTTGCTGGAATCACTCCCATTGGGTCATGTAGAGATGACCTAAACACCACTGGCTGATCCAAGTTTGTTTGGTTGTCGTCAACAACCTCTTGCGTAACCTCATCTTCAGCCAGTTTGCCCTCGGGCGCTTCTATCAGCTCAGGAACAAGCAAGAGTTTTGTCTCGACACCCATAGTTGGCTTTCCAATCACTTCTTTTGTCGTTACACTTATGTGTATTTCCTCTGCTAGTTCTTCCTCCATTTCCGCTTGCAATAGGGAGGATTCCTCTTGATCAGACCTGTTGACTTTTTCTTCGACTAATGCCACTCGCTTAATCGAATGGTTGGTAGACCCTGTCATTTTAGTCATGCAAAGCTTGATGCCAACCTTCAGGACATTCTCTCTTAAGTCCACAACTAATCCGTAAGTATTCATAATGTCCGTGCCAAGAATCACTTCATCGACTGTGCCATTGAAAATTTAGATAGTAAATTTTCCCGGCCATATTTCGCGCCGACAATGCCGACCGAATGTCAGTACCAAAGGTTACGCGCGGGCTAGGCAAGAGCACGGCTATATAGCTCGGCCTTGACCGTTATATCGCGATAGCTTGGGGCAACGTAATCAAGTCCGCGGTGACACGTCAGCTGTTTTGTACAAGTTTTTCGATACTCGTGGTCGGCCGGCAGGAACCGCTACTCCTTCACATTTTAATTTTTGCTCTCTGATGGGACGCTTGGTCTGGCGGCGTGGTACATTGTGGTCCATCTTTACGAAATGAGTTCGTAATATTTTTTAAGTGCTTCAGGTGAGCCAAAAGTATTGTATTAATGTTAATTTATTAAGGGCTTGTGTGGGTATTACGTTTATATGTATATGTGTGTGTGTGTGTGTGTGTGTGTGTGTGTGTGTGTGTGTGTGTGTGTGCGACTCAAATGTTACGTCTGGGGTAACTGAGAACACGTGTTATTAAAAAAATAAGATGTCTTTGGAAATTATATTCACATGTAAAGTAATAATTTGATGTAACAAATATTTAAAGGTAAATATAATCTGAAATGTGAAATTTAATAATTTGAAGTTGTGAGGATTACTATTAACACTTAGTTGTCGGTATAGAATTGTGACAGTGTGTCTGTGATCTGGGTTTACGGGGGCGAGAAAGAATTATGCTAAGGTATTTTCTTGACGGCTATCTACAAATAAAATTTTTTCCAGGGTTCCCGCATAGTCGGGAGGAGAAAGGGTTGCGAGGATGGAGACAGGCCATCAATCTTCATCTGCAGAGCATCGCAATAACCTCCCCAACGCCGTCAGACCCGGAGAAATCCCAACTACACCAGCCTGAACAACTGCCCAGAAAATGAAGCATACTATTCGGAGCTCAAACTCACCAGTTGTCTCACCATAGTCATCATCATCTCTAATTCCGGATAACAAGTAATCTTCCAAGTACAGGTGGGAGTATTCCTTATATTAAACCACAAACACAGCATTTCATTGGATTTAACGTATAAAACGAAAGACACCTTCATAAACAGTAAATGCAGATATTCAATGATTAAAGTTCTGTTATAGCATGCCCTGGAGACATGTTGTGAATTGTGTGATTAACTGTATTAAAGAATCTTCCCGTTAATGTATGTCCATTGCCATACTGTATTATATAAAACACTGTGTAATTGGCAACGAAAAGTTTAAAACTGTAAGTTGATCAGTTTTTATTATACAGTTTCTGGTGAATGTAATAGGCCTCCTCCTTAAGCCTGTTCGTCCCGAACTGGCAAATCGTCCCTGAAGTAATACTCGACCAGGCGATCTAGGTGGACGTCCTTGCGAAAGATAATTCTCCGGTTCTTCGAATTCAGTCTCGTGTGATCCGAACATCACGTTCCCAGGAATGCGAGTCTTCCGCTCAACTACTAGTTTTGCTGGAATCACTCCCATTGGGTCATGTAGAGATGACCTAAACACCACTGGCTGATCCAAGTTTGTTTGGTTGTCGTCAACAACCTCTTGCGTAACCTCATCTTCAGCCAGTTTGCCCTCGGGCGCTTCTATCAGCTCAGGAACAAGCAAGAGTTTTGTCTCGACACCCATAGTTGGCTTTCCAATCACTTCTTTTGTCGTTACACTTATGTGTATTTCCTCTGCTAGTTCTTCCTCCATTTCCGCTTGCAATAGGGAGGATTCCTCTTGATCAGACCTGTTGACTTTTTCTTCGACTAATGCCACTCGCTTAATCGAATGGTTGGTAGACCCTGTCATTTTAGTCATGCAAAGCTTGATGCCAACCTTCAGGACATTCTCTCTTAAGTCCACAACTAATCCGTAAGTATTCATAATGTCCGTGCCAAGAATCACTTCATCGACTGTGCCATTGAAAATTTAGATAGTAAATTTTCCCGGCCATATTTCGCGCCGACAATGCCGACCGAATGTCAGTACCAAAGGTTACGCGCGGGCTAGGCAAGAGCACGGCTATATAGCTCGGCCTTGACCGTTATATCGCGATAGCTTGGGGCAACGTAATCAAGTCCGCGGTGACACGTCAGCTGTTTTGTACAAGTTTTTCGATACTCGTGGTCGGCCGGCAGGAACCGCTACTCCTTCACATTTTAATTTTTGCTCTCTGATGGGACGCTTGGTCTGGCGGCGTGGTACATTGTGGTCCATCTTTACGAAATGAGTTCGTAATATTTTTTAAGTGCTTCAGGTGAGCCAAAAGTATTGTATTAATGTTAATTTATTAAGGGCTTGTGTGGGTATTACGTTTATATGTATATGTGTGTGTGTGTGTGTGTGTGTGTGTGTGTGTGTGTGTGTGTGTGTGTGCGACTCAAATGTTACGTCTGGGGTAACTGAGAACACGTGTTATTAAAAAAATAAGATGTCTTTGGAAATTATATTCACATGTAAAGTAATAATTTGATGTAACAAATATTTAAAGGTAAATATAATCTGAAATGTGAAATTTAATAATTTGAAGTTGTGAGGATTACTATTAACACTTAGTTGTCGGTATAGAATTGTGACAGTGTGTCTGTGATCTGGGTTTACGGGGGCGAGAAAGAATTATGCTAAGGTATTTTCTTGACGGCTATCTACAAATAAAATTTTTTCCAGGGTTCCCGCATAGTCGGGAGGAGAAAGGGTTGCGAGGATGGAGACAGGCCATCAATCTTCATCTGCAGAGCATCGCAATAACCTCCCCAACGCCGTCAGACCCGGAGAAATCCCAACTACACCAGCCTGAACAACTGCCCAGAAAATGAAGCATACTATTCGGAGCTCAAACTCACCAGTTGTCTCACCATAGTCATCATCATCTCTAATTCCGGATAACAAGTAATCTTCCAAGTACAGGTGGGAGTATTCCTTATATTAAACCACAAACACAGCATTTCATTGGATTTAACGTATAAAACGAAAGACACCTTCATAAACAGTAAATGCAGATATTCAATGATTAAAGTTCTGTTATAGCATGCCCTGGAGACATGTTGTGAATTGTGTGATTAACTGTATTAAAGAATCTTCCCGTTAATGTATGTCCATTGCCATACTGTATTATATAAAACACTGTGTAATTGGCAACGAAAAGTTTAAAACTGTAAGTTGATCAGTTTTTATTATACAGTTTCTGGTGAATGTAAAATGTCAGTAACAACGTTATGCATAAAGTAATGGTAAATTATTACAGGCTAGTTTTTCTAAATCTTCTTTGTGAGAAACAGTACATTATCATGATCTATTATAAAACTTAGGTAAGAATAAGTTTCGAAGTATCAGAGCTTTATGGGACAATTTTTTCTGAGCATATAAGAATATTATGGTAGTGTCAGAATATATATATGTATATTTTTCTTTTAATGCAATTTTTTTTTTAATTTAATTTATCAGATAAACCGACATACTACATTTTCCTTGTCAGTGATGATGTATTATTGTGTGAGCATAAATTGAATTAATAAGGTACCTATAGAATTGTTATTTAGCAACTTTAGTTAAACTGTGATTTAGAAAATGCCATTTGAATAAATGTTAATATATAGAAATGTTGGCTTATGTTGGAACAGTGTACTTAAATGTGTTGAATAATTTGTTGTTTGTTAATAACATTGCCAATTGTGATTAATACTACTTGATAGACACATATCTATGAAATGAACATTGAGAATTCAATTGTGTACACTGGATTAAAAATGTTATCATGATAATATGAACACTAATAAAACGCTGTTATCGTTATGCAAGTGTTTTATTGCAAGTCCTGTCACGATGGGCCACCACAATTTTTTCCGTCTAGATCACGAGTCTAGTTTTAAGAATTAAGTAACTACCCCTGATAAAAAAAAAACTTTACAAAAATTTTATAAAAATTCAGGGGGACGTTTCACGACAATGTCTGCAACGAGCATTTGGTGGCTAAACTCGAGAAGAACCAGGCGTACACGTACGTCTACCTTTCCTAGCACCTTGACGGGACTTCCAGTCACAATCTGTATTGTACAAGAGCTAATTTGAGGCCGTCGGTTGCTGATTAAGTTCAGGCGCACAATAGACATTGTTGCGCCCGTGTCTACTGTAAATGATGTTGGTTTACCTTCCGCAAACCCATTAACAATCAAGTTTCCACTGGTCTTATGTAGCGTGGAAACTGTGCTGTTCTGAGGCCTTACTTCTCCAATTGGTGCGATTACTCTCTTCTCTCGGTATCTTCTTCTCCCAACAGTCTACCTGTAGATGGCCACGTTTTCCACAGTTGTAACATTTCAGTCTTCTGTCTTTTTCAAATCGTTGCGACTCTCTTGAACTTTTGAATTGTTTGTCCGACAACATTGTTTTTCTGTACCCATCGTAACGGCAATGTGATACAGGGATCTTCTGACTGCAATGTGATGGCACAAACCCATTAATATAGCGGGACGCTGACTTGGCAGCTTCAAACTCTAGGGCGTGAATAAGAGCTTCTGAGCTATTTCGGTGCCTTGCCATTCGTAACAGTTGCTGAAGTTCACAATCTCCGAAGCTATCAATAAATGTCTGGACCGCAAACCTTATTCGAAAAACCGTCTATCCCAGTCCTGACACCACTGTTACGACGGTCTAATTGATCGTCGTAGGTACAGTGGAAACAAAATAAGTACAAGACACCAATTAAGTCACTGATCACCAGCTTTAATTTTTACAGTTAAACAGTTCGAAATTAACAACACAGTCTCCTACAACAAATAAAATAAAAATTGTTCACACGCAATAAAATGTCACTAATATTAAACACAATTGTATTACAATTATACCGCCCGATTGTAAAACGCAACACTTCAATAATAACCACTTGAACGCACACAGTAATATATCGCGACTATAACTCTCGAACCGCACTGTAAATATATCGCAGCTATACTGAAAACTAAGGTATGTAGCATTGTAGTAGCGGGGCGTCTTTGCACCCGGTGCATGACTGCAGCATCTGGGTAGAAAATAAATAGGTAGAAAAAGATGGAAATGAAGGAAAGTAAAACAGAAGAAAACATAAAAGGGAGAATAGGATGGAGAGGAGGAGGAGAAGAAGGCGAAGAAAAACAGAAGAAGAAGAAGAAGAAGAAGAAAAAGAAGAAGAAGAAGAAGAAGAAGAAGAACAACAACAACAACAACAACAACAACAACAACAACAACAACAACAACAACAACAACAACAGCAACAACAACAACAACAACAACAACAACAACAACAACAACAACAACAACAACAACAACAAGAACAAGATCAAGAACAAGAACAAGAACAACAACAACAACAACAACAACAACAACAACAACAACAACAACAACAACAACAACAAAATGATGATTATGATGAATGCGGTGGGAAAGGAAATCAAAGTGAAGATGATGTTGAAAATGAAGAGGTTGATAAGGATGTAATGAATTTTACTTCTAAAAATAATTTAGTCTATAGATCAACAAATTTAAATACTTGACTTAATTAACTAAAAAATTTTTATTTTATTGTAGTAGTAGGAGTTTCACCTAGTAGCTGCGTTAAATATCAGCTGCTGGTATATAAATCCCCTAAGTAATATGTTAAAGCAAATGCTTCGGAAGTTTACCACCTGTTGATAATGCTTAAACCCACTCCTTTTTCTACTGTAACTTTAATAAATCAACAAAGCCCTTTTTTTTTTTCTCGACAATGAACAGCTTTTTTACTCGCGAACTGTGCAGCTGTGATTATTAAAACCTTTACTCGTGTGATAGAGATTAAACTGAACAGCTGACAATGGCATTATCTCAGCTGCATGCGGCGTTTAATTTGAACGTACACGTTGTACGCGATTTAAAACATATGTTCTTGTAGAGTGATTAATGTTCCACCAGCTGACTGTAAGTCTAATCGGTGCTGAACTTCAAACTCCTGTTTTTCTGTGCCACATAAATATAATATACGCGTTGAACGCCACGTATCGATTGTGACAGACTGGCAATAAATTGAATTGTATCTTTATTTTTGTTAAAATTAAAAATAAGGAAACCGTAATATGCACTTTCTTAATTATATAACAGATACTGAGCAGATGTACATTTGTTAACAGACTGTTCAGTTTAGCATTTCTCTTAACAGCATTTTCTTATCAGTCAAGCTTTATGAAAACGTATTTGAGGAGTACGGAATGCAAATTTATAGTTACAAAATGTATTGTATTTCTTCTCTTATTGGGAAGAGTTAATTTTGCTCTCATAATTTTCCTACTTTGTTGGTTTTGCTGCTTTATTTAGATTCTTCCACTTTATTCTTGGTTGTATATTTCGTTTGCTATGATTAAAATATTTTTTATCTGCCTCTACATCATCACTTTTCAAAACTCTTAATCATGACTATCAACTACCATGTATTCTGTGTCTGTTTGAAGCTTATTTTTCTAATTCCTAATTCTCATACTTATTATAGTAGAATGTTTTCATTATCTTTCCTTGCCAGTTGGTTCAATGTTGTGGACTTTTGTGGACTTTTGCCAGTTCATGGACTTTTATGGAAAGTCTCATTTTGACCTGCGTTGATACTAGCACAAATATTAGACAACATCAACAACAACAGCAACAGCCAGAAGAAGAAGAAGAAGAAGAAGAAGAAGAAGAAGAAGAAGAAGAAGAAGAAGAAGAAGAAATAATAAAATAAGTTGAAGAATAATGGCAACAACAATAATGGGGCTTAGTAGACTATTGAGCCCGGTGGTTCAATTCCCGAGCAGTGCAAAGTGCCTTTTTCAGCTTTCGTGTTGACTCAATCTGTAAAAAATGAGTACTTGGGACTCTGTACTCGATCTGGTGGCTGGGGGATGAGTATGCCTCAATCTGTAATAACATCCTGGGGTATTAATAGGGAGATGTAGTGTAGTACTGGTCACGCTACCTTTCTGGTACGGCTCAAATAGACGGCCTGCCCTGCCTAAACACTTCTAAGGTAATACAGCGTACAGAAAGTAGCCGTAACATTATCAACAACAACAGCAATAATACATTTTTGTAGGGATGGAAAATGCATTATGCGTCATCTAAGAGACAGGAGCTCACTGGTTTGAGGGACTCTCTCTCCTCTTCTGGCTAGCCCCCTTTGTACCACTTTTCTCTTTTTTATCAAGGCGGAGCCCGCTACTAGGCTCTTTCAGGCTTTACATGATTCATAGGCTGTTTATTATTTAAACATTTACCCTTGTTCTTGCTTCTTTTACAGCACGCTTTTCACTTGGTCCCACTTGCCTAACGTATGCGTGTCCAATAAAGATCTGCGTGTGTTAGTAGTTGGCTACCTGACCCTCATTCGTTGTTACAGCGGCTCTGGCACCGACGGATGGTTATAGTTCCCTGTCTTCAATTCTTGCTGCGTATATCTCCTATATCCACTATATCAAAGTTAATAATAATAATAATAATGATGATGATGATGATGATAATAATATTAATAATAATAACATGTCGATCACGATGAAGAAAAGACGAATGGATTTCTACAAACGCCTAGGCATGGAACCAAAATGGAACTAGAAAGGATAGCAATTAAAAAATGTCCTTTGGTATCTAGAAAAATTTGGTATCTAGAATCAGGGAAGAAGATATAAGAATTAGAGAAGTGTTTTTAAAAAAAATTGCAATTGAAGGATTTGCCCGAAAAGAAACCAAGGAAAACGAAAAGAGTGTTTATAGGAAGATGAACGAGCCAGATAATGAGTGAAAACTGGCGAAGAAAGAAAAACGTCAAAAGGTGAAGGATGTTGTATCATCGCAACCCATAGGTGGTTGAGACGAATAAAGGAACGATCAACAACAACTACAACATCATAGTCAGAATCACCAACGTCATTGTCGTCATTATCGTTTAAGCTATTCGGTGTATATGAAAATGAGAAATAATAACGATGATGACCGTAGCGATGATGATGAGATGATGTGATGACGACGATAACGATAATACGAGGGTGAGTTGAAAATTTCTTGGAGCGACATCTATAGCTCAGTGGTAGAACTAAAATCTTTCGTGTGCTCAAGACGTTTATTTCGCATGAACATCTGTTAATTTCCAGATAAATCTGTCAATTTATTTATTTTTTACCAGCTGTTTCAAATTTTCCTGTCACGCGTGTTTTTAAAATGCATAAAATCAAACATCGTGTTGTGATGAATACTCTGTTAAAAACGTTTTAGCGCCAATGGAAATTAAAAACGAAATTGTAAATGTGTTAGGAGACACTACCTTCAGTAACAACGGTAAGTGTGGTACACTCGAGTTTAAAAGTGGTCGTACAAGCACTGAAGAGGATTCCAGTAGCGGACGTCCAAAAAGTGCAAGAAAAATTACAGTATTGAAAAACTTTCATTGGGTGTTGGAAGACCGAGGAGTGCATATGTGCATCATACTTTAACTTATGAACTTGGTGGAAAAAGCGTTGTGCAAGGTGGCTGCCGCATCTGGAGTTGTTGCATTTTTTGGGCGTCCAGTGCGACCACGTTTTCAGTGCTCATACGACCACGTATAACTCAAGTGCCTACTTACAAACCGTTGGTTTTGAAGTCGCAGCATCTCCTGACACACTTAAAATTTTGTTTTAAATTTCCGTTAGCCCTAAACAATTTTTAACAAAGAATCACTCCACGATGTTTGATTTTGTCCGTTTTTCAAAACACGCATGACACGTGAATTTTAAACAGTTTCTAAACAATGAATAAATTGGTAGATAGATTTGGAAATTAACAGGAGTTCACATAAAATACAAATCTTGCAGCACACGAAAAATTTTAGTTTTACTGCTAAGCTACAGATGTCACTCCGCGAACTTTTCAACTGACCCTCGTAATAACAATATTAACGTAATAATTAACAGGTTACTTAGAAACGGTCTGACACTGGCACAGTCACAGCGTGTGAGTTCTGCTCAGTTTTGCGCGTGGTGGTAAAATTGTGTAGAGTTATAGTTGTGTGCTTAAATAATTGGCAGCGCGAACAAACAACATTACATCATAGTAGAGAGCAGCGAGTTTACTTCCTCAAGTGGTTATTTTGGTTGTAGAGATGCGGGACCCGTGCCAGATTGATAGCCTCAACCACGTTTACAACACAACATTTACTGTACTATACCTCACTGCTGAAGAGAAAGTGAGACACGGAGGACGCATCTACGTTTACTTACTCATTGGACCAATGTATAATCTATGCGGATATAGTCCTATATACGAAATGACTGTTCGATAGATTTAGCTAATTTATATACTGTATTTATAATTGAGACCGCGCGCGAGCACGCACGCACGCACACGAGCGCGCGCGCACACACACACACACACACACAACCACCATCATCTTCGCTTCAAGTACGTATAGTACACATCTTGCCTGCTAATGTTCTACGGTCTACCTAGGATTCTGATTCCTACCGTTTGTACACATTCTTGCAAAAGAGGTGGCAAAGTTTCAGAAAAAGTAAAAGGCTTTCAAAAGGAAAAGGAAAAAGAAGATGGGGAAAGATACTGTCCTCTGAACACTCCAGGATAACTTGAACTATATAACGGCGATGCTGCTGCTGCTGATGATGATAAAATAATAATAATTATTATTATTATTCATAAATACATTACAGATTTTATTTAAGTAATAATATATATTATAAATATTATATTTCATTAATTAAAAGATACTTAATATTATATTATAAATAATACATATACTATATATAATATAGTAACAATATATTATATTCATATTATAATAACCAATGTAATTAAATAATTATATGTGTATTATAATACGTATATAATTATATATTATTAAGCATAATCATTGTACTTATATACAATATAATAATATGATATACTAAATTATTATATCTTTATATTATAGAAATTAATATTTTGACAACAGCAACAGCAACGGCAATAATAATAATAATAATAATAATAATAATAATAATATTAATAATAATAATAATAATAATATCATAATAGACAGTAATAGTATTAACAAAAAGACAACAATAAAATATATGATTAGTCGAGTATTCTACATAAACTGTTCACACTACTTTCTTCCTCGCTATCTTGATATTTAGCATTTACCTTAAGCAATAAATCTCTGCGAATACAAGTACACCTTGATACAAGTACATTCATGGTTTATAAAAAAGTTTATATTTTACATACAAATACATTTATACATTTGTAAATAGATTTCCAAATATGTTTATAGTTCGTACACTGGGTGTGTTGTTTCAGTAGTGATTTGTTCTTTAGTTTTCGTTTGATATAACATGTTTGGCAAACGAGTCGCTTCACAAACCTCATGTTGTTGTGAAAACTGTTACTAATATGAAATGAAAATACAACACGTACGTCGATGACGCTAACACAGAAAACTCGAAGAGATTTCACGAAATGATTCAGAAAATGAACTTTACCGTCTTAGTCTTAGTGTTAACCAGCTGAATCTAGTTTGCTCTGACACCGCGATGATTTGAGTTACTCAATCGAAATACAGCCAGTACAGCTAACGTTCGCACAATAAAATTATTGCTTGACCGATTATTTTTAGCGGATTTTGAAATCTAGTTTTATATTGTTTTCGTGGTTTTCCGTAGCCCTATTATGTAAACAGGGTATAGATGGAATATAGTTTGTGCATAGATTTCCAAAAGGATTCGATCCTGCGCCATACCCCGCAGTTATAATGTCGCAGGTTATAATTTGGCGCAGTTATAGACCAAATATCGACATTATTTCTGTTTTCTTCCGTTATATGGCACCTACAACACATTATCAGAGGATACAAGGAATTTGTCTTCTCCTTCTCCTAACTTCAGAAACGCTTCCTTTTCTAATTTTCCGTCTTTTCAGAAGTCTCCCGATAGTTCTTTCCTTTATACGCTTACTTTATAGCCTACTATTGTCGGAATCCCGTGGGCTTTCTCTCCCACATTGTCTCCATTTCTCCAGTTATCTCGCTATGTTGTCCATGATTCTTTTGATTCAATCTTCTTCTCGAATATCTCCATTTCTCAACATTTATAACAATTTGTTTTCCACAAAAAATTCTGCTGTCTCAATTAAACGTCCTTGTCCTCCTGTCAATGCTTAAATTTCACACGCACACTGGTCTTGTAAAAATTAAAAAATTATATGTTGTCAGTTTATTAACCAGACACAAGATGTGCCAATCGCTGGTGAACACAACATAATAGTGTTATACTAAAAACATGTGTGGCCAGGTGACGGTTTGCACGCGTTGTGTGAGCCGCAGGATTACGCAATGCTCTTCCCATGCTTTTCAAATTGTGGCCGTCCAGTTCAGTTTTGTTACGTACACAGCCTGAGTATAAATGTCTGTTCATTACAGTTGTGTGTAAAGTGATAATTGTAAATTATTGAGTGCAAACATCAATAGGCCCTAATATTTGAATAATAATAATAATAATAATAATAATAATAATAATAATAATAATAATAATAATAGCTCGTAATAGGTGACTTACATTAATTAGTGAGACACTGTTAATTATGTGATGTATCTATTGTTTATTACGTCAGTGTGTATTGGGCAAACGTAAAGTTAAATACGCATTGTAGACAGTTTGTTATTTCAACTGTCATTAAAGTTCTAAACAGCGATTTCATTCGGTGTCAGTTATTCTGTTTCCACACTCAAACACGACGATCCGTGCGAACATCGTAACATTACGTTGCCAGGCTACTTCTGACTTTTAAAAATAATAGTGGCACAATTTCTATTATAACAAATTAAAATTTGTCTATTATAGTGACAATACGAAAATATCCGTCCATACGAAAATATATACTGCAAACAACCAACAGTTTTATTTTAAGTGTAGCATTTACCTTAAGCATTGCAAACCTTTTTAAATACAAATACGTTTATAAACATTTTCACAAACAAACACATTTCTACATTACAAATACGTTTATATTGTACAAATAAGTACACTAAAAAATACACATAAGTTAATAATTATTACTAACAGTTAATTTCTATACTAGACGTAAAGCAACAGCGCCCGGGACAGGCATGTAAAAACTCGAAACTTGTGTCGCATCTAAGTTTGAATACATTTATAGACATGTCTCGTTAACAACATCATCGTGTATTATTTATTTATGTATAGTCCGATTTTAATATATGTATACATTATTGTAATTAATAATACATTTCTATATACATAAAGAACAAATATTTTATACCATTTAGTATAGTTACTAAGAGAATGGATTTAAAAATTCGAATTAAAAATTCTAACAACTTTAATTTTTCAGTACATTGTGTAGCATAATATACATACTCTATATTATTTCCTAGTATGGTTTCTCATCTCACTATTTTGAACGGAGTACTTTTATTATTGCATCAATCTCAATATATAATATTTTTCAATTATGAGAAAAATTACAAAATTCTCACTTAATCTACTGTTTCTATAGTAATATAAAAATTGTGGAGCACACAATCATACAGTAAACACAAAATATTTGAAGCAATCGGATTTCACTTACAGTTTCTTATAGTCTGAGACCCTGCTGGATTTTCACAATTAAAAAAAAATATTTTCTTGTCATTGTTCGGGACCATGAATCCCAAAACATTTGCATGTCAATGACCTAACATTAAATGCAGATTTTAGTTAAAGTTTTCTTTAATTTGATACTCCACATACATTTTTATGCGATTTAATCAAACTTTTTACTCACATATTAGGCCTTGAGGTCCAATAAATTTAAAATTTTCAAAAGTGAACACTATATCCAGATTGTGGTTAAAATTCTCTTTAATCGTATATTCCGTATGGGCTGTGCTTTTGCAATTTTTTCACAATTCTAACCCCCTCACATTTTTGCCTCCCGCTTTTCGATTGTTGGGGGATCAGTCTTAAAACCAACAGGGTTCTATAGAGTAAAAGTATGGACACGAGTGCAAAGTTTTACGAAAATCGGTTGATGCGTTCAAAGGTTATCGTGAGACATACCCAAGACAGACAGACAAATGCCAAACCGTCCAGTTAAAACTGAAAACTCTCTTCGTTCTTTCAATTAATCACGTAACATTAACATATTGGATATAATCTTCTTCTTGTATTCTCGGTCCAAAGATTGTTGAGCAAAAAGATTTCTCCTTGCACGCCTGCATCCCTTGAACTCTTACTACCCAGCCATTTGATCAGGGTTCTTTTCCTTTGGTCTTCCTTTGGTCTATTATGTGCAATCAAGTGGTCCAAACACCGGTGTTTTCCATAATCTTCATTTTTTTATTTATCAGTTTAAACACCTCATTTCATTTAAACTCGATTCCTCCATGAGACTCCTTGCATCCTCCTACAAAATCATTTCTGAAAGAGCTGTGTGTAACACATATATATTGCTAGTGGTAAAATATTTATTCCAAGCAACCACGTTAATTTTTCAATACAAGTATTATTTACGTTGTGTACAAAAAAAGGTGTCTTTTTTGGTAAAACAAAAAATAATTAACCGCAAAGAATACAACTGACAGTGGGTATTTTTACAGTCAAAACGAATACAGTATATTTTTAGGGGGAGATGAATCACTGCTTAGGAATTATGCACCTAAATTCGCTGCTGCGCTCTTCTGTACATACAAAATGATTTTTCACGATAGCACTGAAAGTTGTTGCGCAGAATGTGGAACCTTCATGCGAGAACAACACGTGGACGACGAACACACACGCGCGGCTTAACGATGCCTTACAATATAAAATATGGTATACAAAATACAGAGCTTCTGTCTGTGGTAATGCAAACTTATGAAATTTAGTCAGGATCACGGCGCTGTCACTCTATCTGACGAGGTCAGAAAAGGTCGCTGTCAACTCGATATCCCTTACGGACATGACGATGTCAACAAAGAAACTTCAATTTCAAAACGTACTTTTTTTACGGAACAGTGAATACAAGATAAAAGAAATAACGCCACATTTTCTAGTAAATTAATATTTATTTTTTATTATTTCTGATAATTAAAGAAATATCTTTAGGCTGTATTTTGTATAATATTTTTTATGGATGTTCAGATATCAAACGATCTCTGAATTCAGTCTATACTATTAGGAAAAATAATAGGAAAAGTTGACGTCGAGAAATTTTTACCTCATGTACATCACAATCACAAGATCTTTACAGCGTTAAAGTTATATAAAGTTATTATAGATAGACAGACAGGAAGAAGATTTGCGCTTTGGTTTGTGTGCGTTGTCCGGGCCGGAACCCGATGAACTACAGGTTCCAACTGAGCATGGACGTTTGCTCGACACAAGGACTTAGAGTGGTCTTTCTATACACGGTCAGTGTGTTGACGAGGGTTCGAAAATGTTGGTTTAATCTCTACGCCGGAGATCAAACTCCATCATTGCCCGCGGGAGTTCAGAGAAGGGCTGGTATGGTCGATAGGTTTGACTGCCCGTAGGCAAGTCGGTTGTAACGATGGGTTGCCACGCCAGGGCGGATGGATCCCGCCGTTAGGCAATTGCACACTTCGCGGTTTCCCATACCCGGGATTTCAGCCCAGTCGAAACGTCAAAGCAGGTGCTCGCTGCAGGGAGTAAAAACTGTCTGTCTGACTTCTATAAAGTTTTGGCTGTAGCCTGTAGGCTATATGGAAGTGAAATTTGGACCGTAAATACTAGAATTTGTAGCACAGTCCAGTCGATTGAGAAAAAATTTCTAAGGTTAAGTTCTGGAGTTAAGAAGAAGGGAAAGACCTGAAAAAGAGGCAACAAGGGGAGCCTTGCAGTTTGTATACAAGAATATAGAAAAGAGCGGACGCACCGCGTGTTGAGGGCACTCGTAACCGGCAAATCGACAAAAAAATCGGTTTTTGTTTTTTTTCCTTCAAAACATCTTCAGTATATTCTCAATAAATTGATACCAAATTTATATGAATACGTGTAAATAATTAATTTTTTATGATTAAAAAAAATTGAGATCGTAGGAAAAGTTCTGTCAAAAGTATTGATAATGTACCCATTTTTTTTTACAAATTTCAAATATGGAACTCCCTTATAACAAATCTTAGAGACATGAGGTTTTTATCATTTGAAAGGGAATTTTAATAAACATTCACTACCAAAATCTGTAATGTCTGTCATAAAGCCACACACGACTGGGGGTTGCGCGGCTCGCGCGAGTTATGCAGTGTCCCGAGTCTCAGTTAGGACTTCTGCCACTGGGTCAGTTTGAGTTATTTATATTATTTATTTTCCTACTTGTGGAGGGCCTGAAGCGACCTTCGATGGTGGATTATACCACCGAGGCTAGTAAACGTGGTCGCTTCCAGGACTCCCTAGTCGCGGTGTATAGTTACCAAGTCCGGCAATGAGAGAATTATGGGTCACACGTGCTGATCGAACATAGAATCTACGCGCCAGGCGTCTCACGGTGTCATCAAAAGAGCGGACACCGAGTCCTCTCCTCAAAAGGCGAGAAGAGTACCTCCGGGGGACTTTACACGCGAGCTTAAGTTCCCGGTCGAGAACGCGCTGGAGCGATGATCTATGACATCGAGCAAGGTATCCCCAAACAGGACAGGCATAGGTAATCTCGGGCAACACGTAGGAGTTGACGATGAGCTTACCAAGCCGGGGGGTCATTGCCGGATTAGATAGCACGGGCCGAAGCGCCGAAGCGCGTTGACGGATATATTGTGTATGGGTTCGCCAGGTGAGTCGGGAGTCCCCGTGGAGCCCGAGGTACTTGACGCTATTGGCCCAGGGCACCTCGACAGGGCCTACTTTAAGCGGCCGAGGCCACTTGCGTTTGCGCGACAATATTACCGCGGCACTCTTGGAAGCGTTGACGGCAACTCTCCAGTCATCGGCTCACCCGAAATACGCGTCGAGTTGGGGCTGGAGCTTGATTGCCGCATAACTCGCGTTCGGCTCAGAGGCAAAAGCCGCAGTGTAGTCCGCGAACAGCAACAATCTTACACCAGGAACTCGGGGTGTGTCGTTGACAAACAGCGAGAACAGGAGAGGCCCAAGTGCACTTCTCTGAGGGACACCAGCGGTAATACGCCTCTCCGAAGAGAGAACGTGGTCTACTCTCACTCGGAAGCTACGGTCTCGCAGAAAGCTGCCGATCAAGTGAACGTAGCAATCTGGGAGAAGGACTTCCGTTAGTTTGTAAAGGACACCCTCGTGCCACACGCGGTCAAAGGCTTTCTTTGACCCTGGCAGCCAGCCTCGGTAATGCATTCCACGAATCTCATCAGCTGATGAGTCGAGGAGTGCAGCTCACGAAAGCCGAACTGTTCGGGGATCAGCTCGCCCAGTCTTTCTAGATGGTCGCGGACCCTACACTGGATCAAACGCTCGAAAACCAAGGTCGCCGACAAGAGGCTGATGGGTCTGAGGTTTTCCGTGCGAGAAGAATTCTTTCCCGGCTTAGGTATCACTATAACCGTAGCCGTTTTCCATTTCGCCGGAAAGTAGGCCAGCTTGAGACAGACATTGAACAGTTCAGAGAGGACCGTACTCCTCGCTCCGGAAGGCGGTGGAGTGCGGAATTCATAACTCCGTCAGGGTCAGGCGCCTTCCGGGGCTTGAGCTGAACTATCTTCTCAGAGACCTCCTCCGGCGAGATGGGCTCCGACTGGATTGTGATACTGGCCGATAGAAAGCGCTCTACCTCGCGGCAGATTCGCTCAGTGAAGGTCGGGTTCTTGGATGGGTTGGGAGCGAACTGACGCTCGAAACTGTCAGCCAAGAACTCTGCCTTCTCGAGGAGGCGTCCAAGGGGTTGACCGCCGGGTCCTTCCAGTGCGAGGAGAAGCGCGCGTTTACGCTTTCCCGTTAGGGCACTGGAAAATCCGCCATACATTACGATTCTCACAGGGCCATCCATTTGTGCTACAGCTAGCTCCCAGTTGCGTCTACGGAACGCCAGTATGTCCCGACGAAACTTGCCGGTCGCTCTGTTAAACGTAGCCTTGTCGGCCGGGTCACGAGTCCTCTGCCAGCGTCTCCGGAGGCGATTCCTCTCGCAAGCGAGCTGAGACACCTCTTTGGGGATCCACTGATAGTCGGGCGTGAGCCCCGGGTTCATGCGGGAGGACACGTCTACCGCCGAGACTACGGCTGTGTTGAATAAGGCAACTGCCTCGTCGACATGCTGGGTAGTGTCGAGTGGTATACGCTCAGGTAGGGGGCGACTGAACGCCGCGCCAAAGCGTTCCCACTCGATTACCCGCCGCTCGTCGCGGACGGTAGAGTGCTGAGTAGCTAGATGCACACTGATAGGGCAATGGTCCGAGAACAGTTCCGAAATGACGCAGACGTGAACCGGGCAATAAACACGCCCCTGACCGCGGCAATGTCCAGTAGTAAGTAATAGTAAGTAGGCCCGGTAGGGCCCATGACTGTGACCCGAGCTGCATCAGTGTACCTGCGTAAGTGGGCCCCGTTTGGGTTCACCAAGCGGGGCTTCCCCAATCAGGGTGCTTACAGTTCAGGTCGCCCGCTAGGACTACCCTCCTGTGTGCGCCAAAGACGGCCTCCAGATCGTTCGACAGGAGCTCCGTTTGTGGAGGCTTGTATGCGGAAACCACGAGTAGACCGCCGAAAGCACCATGGCGCTCAACCGCGGTTCACTCGAGGTTCCCCCTGGGGACTGGACATGCAGGTCGTCCTTGATGAACTGCGCGACGCGGGCTATAAGGTTGTGGGAGCCTCTCGGCTGTACACTACTTATGGCTCGCGTCGACCACTCCCCTTAATCAGACTCCTGGTGGAGAAGGGCTGCCCTTTTAGACTTGTAACGGCTTTTCGGGCTCTGCGTTAGCGTCGAGCCCTGCCGTCAGACCGGGCGAATCTCCCAGTGCCACAGGTGCCAGCGGTTCGGCCACAGCAGCTTCGGTTGTCGGAACGCGCCAACCTGCGTCCGCTGTGGAAATGACCACCTAACGCAGGCCTGCGCTGTTCCGGACAACCACCGATATTGTATCAACTGTGGCGGCGCCGATGCTGCTAATAACAGGCGCTGCCCAGTTTACAAAGAGCAGCTGGACAAACTTAATAAACCTGTCCAGCCTAAGCCTCGACAAGTTGTTAGCCAAACAGTCAAAACGGTCAAAGCCGCTGAACCTGTGGTCCGGACACCAGCCCCTAGGTCTGCTCCGGTTCCGAAAACTCAACGTGCAGTGAGCCCGAGCAAAGCTCAACAGGCCAAACCACCTACCGCGCCCCCGGAACCGGAACGCGAAGTACCCCACTACGCTCTAGTCCCGCTGCCGGATGATAAAGAGGAAATCGAACCTCCACGGCCGCCGCCACCCAAGCCTCGATACCACCGATCGGGCAAGAAAGGTAAAACCCAGGCCAAGAATACGAGCCAGCCAAAGTTACCTGCCACTGTCCACCAAAAGCCAGAGCGACCACCCACTCCACAACCTGCCCCCAAGGCTTCCATCGCCTCGCCCCGCCGCAGCTATGCAGCTGCCGCCAAGCGTTCTCCCCAGGCCTCATCCACCGATGATCTCGCCGTCGTGTCCGACTTTCTAGCAAGCTACGACTTGCAGAAAGTAGCCCAAACTTTCCTTAAACTCAAGGAACGCTTGGCAACAGCCTCACCCCAAGACAAATTCCTCCTCTTGGTGGAAGCCTGCCGAATTATTGGTCTGTTATGAACGGACACCCACGGCAATCCCTTAAGCGAGACCTCGAGCTCGTGGCGTGGAACGGCAACGGCCTCGCTTCCCGGCATTCTGAGCTCTTAGAGTTCGTTGCCCGACACAAGCCCGATGTGCTTCTTCTTGGTAAGACGCACCTGACCCCGCATCGTCGTTTCCGACTACCCAACTACGTGTGCTACCGGGATGACCGGTCGGGTCGCGCAGGAGGGGGCACAGCCATCGCGGTGAAGGCGAGTCTTCGCCATCACCGCGTTGTCCTGCCTCAGCGGCGGAACCCCGAGTGCACCGCGGTTGAGCTCCATGGTGCTCTCGGCGGTCTACTCGTGGTATCCGCTTACAAGCCTCCACAAACGGAGCTCCTGTCGAATAATCTGGAGGCCGTCTTTGGCGCACACAGGAGGGTAGTCCTAGCGGGCGACCTGAACTGTAAGCACCCTGATTGGGGGAGCCGCTTGGTGAACCCAAACGGGGCCCCCTTTCGCAGGTATGCTGATGCATCTCGGGTCACAGTCATGGGTCCTACCGGGCCTACGTACTATCCCTCGAGGGCTAACTCCCGCCCTGACGTACTGGACATTGCCGCGGTCAGGGGCGTTTATTGCCCGGTCCACGTCTCCGTCATTTCGGAACTGTCCTCGGACCATTGCCCTATCAGTGTGCATATTGTCACGACACAAATAGCCAACCCCGTACCAGAGATAAAAAATATATTTATAATTGTAAAAAAAATACTTCTTATCAAATGAACTGATTGATTTTAAATAAAAGTATAAGGAATATAACACGACAATACGACGACTTTAACCCAACCCAAGTGATTGAGACAAAAACAACCCAAACATAAAGAAGGGAACCACGGAACATACTTATTAAAATGTAAATATTTTAAAGTGATTGAGCCAGCAACCCAATCGTAAAGAAGGGAACCACGAATAAACAACGAGGACAAGGAAATAATAAACCTAAGCCACAAGGAAACAAGTTTATGGGTTTAAATGACCCCAAAAATGTCCAAAGAAACGGATGAAAGGACCTAATATATTAAACGAACAAGGAAAATGAAGAAGGAGGGAGACGAGCAAAAGTGAAAACCAAGAATGGTTCACCAACACAAGTAAAATAGCACTCAACAAGAGCATTGAAACCAAAACAAGGGTTATCAGGAGGAAGGAGAGATAACGGTTACTACCCATTAAAAAGGCAACCAGAAACCACAAATTAGAATTGTTATTAGTCAGTAAGTATTAGTTATTAAGTATTAATTGTCATTAGGATTAAGTCGTGAAAGAGAAATAAGTATAGGGGTCACCCACTATCAATCCAATGATATAAACAGTGATATAGTGTAATAGTGTAGGTGTAAGAACCCCAAAGTGAAGTGTGACACTAGTGAAATTGTAATTAACAATAAGTGATTTACAAGTGAAGGTAAGGTAAAAGTTGGAAATAAACAGTGCATAGATAACTGATAAATAAGTAGTATTAAGAGTGAATTATAGTATAAGGGATAGAAAAACACTAGAAGTGATAATGACTTTTTATTTAAAAGGATGTTCAATAGAGTTAAATTAATTATAGCCAGTAGTAAGTAAAAAGGGAGGATTCCAGAATAGAATAAATTGAAGGTGTTACCATGGAGGGAATATAAAAATTGTTTAGAGATGGAGGAGTAAAAAAAAAACTAACAAAGATACCTAATTTATAAAGGACTATTATTAATTTAATAACAAGTGATGTTGTTTATCACAACACAAATAATATGTGTTATAAACTAAAAAATTAGCAAATAAGGATAAGTTAGGAGTGAGTGATGATATTTCTTAATCAAAACAATAACTCTAATAACTTATAAAAAATTGTGTTCATGTTATTGTTAGAAGAGGATATGGCTGAATGCAATGTGCAGCCCATAAACCTAATGTTATATTTTTAAGATTGAAATGAGGAAAGCAATATTGAATAATAAACAAAACACCTACAGACTCAAAACACAACACAACTAATAAAAATAACAAAGTAAGCCCAATAGGCTGAAACAAAATGTGATTTGAACGAAATAAGTAAATTATTATAATGGCTACTTAGGCCTAGAAAAAACATAACTGTCAGAACCAAACAAACAAAGATTATAACAAATCGAATCAGAATTTAGAAAATCTGAGGTGAAGGAATCACCAAGGATAAATGGTAGACCATTTATAACACAAAATATTGTAATAGGCATTATTATATAAAAAGAAATGTAATTAACAAGCATTAACATAATTGTAAAAACTTAAAATCTGAAAATACCCAAGCTTGTGGGGTATCAAAATAATCTATGAACGAGAATAAATACTATAGTGACAATGTTTATTAACCAGGAAGGAAGATGGAGGAATAACAGTAATCAGAAGATATACGAAGGATTCGAAGTTTCGATAACAATACATCAACTCAAAATAAGCCTATTCGAAAAATACCGTTACTATGGAAACAGCGGTTGTTGACAGAAAAATACCGTTAGAAATTAGTAGAGAGAAAAAAAGAAGCGAAGCGTCACCAAGCCATACAGATGCAGAAGTTCGGAAGAAAGTTTTTTCAGTGTGAATCATGGAAATAATAGTATAAAGTTGCTGAAAACTAATCGTCAAAGAAGCAGATGACCACTACAACCAATATTACAAGACCCAAGACCTGAATAAACGGAAATTATCCATAAATAGAATGTCCAAACACAAGACGAAAGGACGCCACAATTTAATGAAGCCCAAAATCCAAGAAAACTGATTTTATGCAGCCAATTCCTATCTCGAACCAACTACAAAGGCCTATACACGTCGAATTGTTAAGTACTATCCAATTATTTATTTTCCACCAACCCTAATCACTTTAAATAATTTTGAAAGGTAAAATTACCACACTATAAAGATAATATTTCTCTTTCATAGAGTATTTAAGCAAATTAAAACATAATGAAACATTGTTAACATAAAATAACCTAAGAATTGAACACGAACTTACAGAACACTTTTACAACACAACACAACAGATTGTAACAGCACACTTTATATTTCTTGTACTCTTAGATTAAGGTAATTTGTATTTTTATTGTAACCATTGTAGTTCTTTAACTCATAGCCAAAAGAATCCACGGATTTTTGAAACCAAAACTGTAAGAAGCCTAACGTAAACAGACGCTAGGTTAAATGGTTTCTAAATTAATTCGCCGCCCTGAAAATAATATCTCATGTAATCAAACGATAATTATTTTGTTGTAATTGTAAATGTTTCCAGATATCACCATTAAAAAATATTCATTACAGGGAGTAACCAGCGTTATCATTTCATAGGGAGTGCTATATAATAATTACTTGTATTGAAGAATAAATTGTAGCAGTAAGCTAGTTGCCAGTTATTCGTCAGAAGCGACGATTGAGACGGCTGTGCGAGCGGGAACGATTCGAATACACCAACCCGCTACGCTGATAACTTGTTCAAATACAGGTTTTAGTTGTTTTGTAAAACGACCTGGCGCCACCAGGGATTATCACACCCCCTAAGAATAACAGGTAAGGTTACTGCCGTAATATACAGGTGATCAGAACTACGCTACGAACATCGCTAGCCACCAAAATTACTGTAACGACCCGGTGCGAGGCGAACGCACTAATCATCCAAAACACATTATTTTATGTACACATTATGCAGGTACGCTGAGAGCGGATAGTTACAATATAGCTACCCAGCACGCCACCGTCCGTGACGAGCGGCGGGTAATCGAGTGGGACCGCTTTGGCCCGGCGTTCAGTCGCCGCCTACCTGAGCATATCCCGCTCGACACTACCCAGCATGTCGACGAGGCAGTTGCCTTATTCGACACAGCCGTAGTCTCGGCGGTAGACGTGTCCTCCCGGATGAAGCCGGGGCTCACGCCCGACTATCAGCGTATCCCCGAAGAGGTGTTTCGGCTCGCTTGCGAGAGGAATCGCCTCCGGAGACGCTGGCAGAGGACTCGTGACCCGGCTGACAAGGCTGCGTTCAACAGAGCGTCCGGCAAGTTGCGTCGCGACATGCTGGCGTTCCGTAGACGCAACTGGGAGCTAGCTGTTACACAGATGGACGGCCCTGCCGAGGACCGTAATGTCTGGCGGATTCCTAGTGCCCTAACGGGAAAGCGTAAACGCGCGCCTCTCCCCGCACTGGAAGGACCCGGCGGTCAACCCCTTGGCTGCCCCCTCGAAAAGGCAGAGTTCTTGGCTGACAGTTTAGAGCGACAGTTCGCTCCCAACCCATCCAAGAACCCGGCTTTCACTGAGCAAATGTGCCGCGAGATAGAGATGTGGCGCTTTCTATCGGCCGGTATCACAGTCCAACCGGAGCCCATCTCCCCGGAGGAGGTCTCTGAGAGGATTGTTCAGCTCAAGCCCCGGAAGGCGCCTGGCCCGGACGGAGTCTTGAATTCCGCCCTCCATCGCCTTCCGGAGCGAGGAACCCAGTTCCTCTCTGACCTGCTCAATTCATGTCTCAGACTGGCCTACTTTCCGGTGAAATGGAAAACGGCTACAGTAATAGTGATACCCAACCCGGGGAAAGAATTCTTTTCGCGTGGAAAACCTCAGACCCATCAGCCTTTTGTCCGCAACATCCAAGGTTTTCGAGCGACTGATCCAGCGTAGGACCGCGACCATCTAGAAAGACTAGACGTGCTGATCCCCTAACAGTTCGGCTTTTGTGAGTTGCACTCCTCGACTCATCAGCTGATGAGACTCGTGGAATGCATTACCGAGGCTGGCTGCCAGGGCAAACAGACGTCTGCGATCTTCCTAGACGTAGAGAAAGCCTCTGACCGCGTGTGGCACGAGGGTGTCCTTTACAAACTCACGGAAGTCCTTCTTCCAGATTGCTATGTTCACTTGATCGGCAGCTTTCTGCGAGACCGTAGCTTACGAGTGAGAATAGACCACGCTCTCTCTTCGGAGAGGCGTATTACCGCTGGCGTCCCTCAGGGAAGTCCTTGGGCCTCTCTTGTTCTCGTTGTTTGTCAACGACACGCCCCGAGTTCCTGGAGTAAAGTTGTCGCTGTTTGCGGACGACACTGCGGCTTTTGCCTTAGAGCCGAACGCGAGTTATGCGGCAATTAAGTTCCAGCGTCAACTCGACGCGTATGTCGGGTGGACCGATGACTGGAGAGTTGCCGTCAACGATTCCAAGAGCGCCGCGGTAATATTCTCGCGCAAACGCAAGCGGCCCCGGCCGCTTAAAGTAGGCCCCGTCGAGGTGCCCTGGACCAATAACGTCAAGTACCTCGGGCTCCACGTGGATTCCCGACTCACCTGGCGAACCCATGCAAATTACATCCGACAACGCGCTTCGGCGCAACTCAGTAGGCTCTGGCCCGTGCTATCTAATCCGGCAACGACCCCCCCCCCCGGCTAGGTAAGCTCATAGTCAACTCGTACGTGTTGCCCGTGATTACCTACGCCTATCCTGTTTGGGGATACCTGGCTCGTGGTCATAGAACAACGCTCCAGCGCGTACTCGACCGGGGACTGAAGCTTGCGTGTAAAGTCCCCCGGAGATACTCTTCTCGTCTTTTGAGGAGAGGACTCGGTGTCCGCTTTCTTGATGACACCGTGAGACGCCTGGCGCGTAGATTCTATGTTCGTTCCGACAGAGTGACCCACAATTCCCTCATTGCCGGACTTGGTAAATACACCCCGCGACCAGGAGAGTCCTGGAAGCGACCTCGTCTATTAGTCCCGGTGGTATAATCCACCAATCGCAGGTCGCTTCAGACCCCCCCATAAGTAGATAAAAAGTATATAACGAAATCAAACAGACCCAGTGGCAGGACGTCCACTTCACTTCAGCTGCTCGATCTGGAAGGACCTGCTCTCTTGGACCGGCTCTCTCTGGACGACTTCCGAAGCTTTGTCGCTGTTTACAGCTGCTGCCCTGCTGCCTCCGAATTGACGAGGACAGACAATCATCTGCTGCCCTGCTTGCTGGACATCAACAGGCCTTAGAAGAAAGAAGACTACAATTCAGCTGGCTGATGAACTGAGTAGCCAGCACAACACCTGAGTTCGTCGGACCTTCTTAGGGCCACCAGCCAAGTGACCCTTTTCAGGACCACCAACTGCCGTTGAAGAGGAAGCATTTTCAGCCTGCCAGAGCTTAAGGTTGCGCAGCGCATCTAGCCCGCTGACGCTCAGGCTCTTAGGTAGCGCTGCCTAGGACGATCCTTGCAAGCCCCCACCAGTGGTAAGCGAGCTTGGATATCGCCTAGGTAAAGAGGCCGGTGGACACCTCTCTTAGTAAGGAGAGGTATCTAACGAAGCCGGTCATTAGCCCAGCTCATAGAAAGCCTGAGCGTTCCAGTAGTCCCGCTTGCGATCCGGCTCGGGCCGGACCCTAGGTCCCTGGTTACCGCCGGAGGCAGCCTGGCTGCCTCTGGTCGGCGAACCTCCCGCTCGTTGGCGGAAATGCCCGGTTCGGGCGCGTCAACGAGCACGCAGTCGCTCGCCTCCTCCATACCCCACACGAGCGATTCGCCGTGTTCTCCGGCTATGGATGCGGACCAAGTTGTCGATCCCCGGACGGTTCCGCTGCCCGGTGACGAGACCGACGCTTTCGTGGCGGTTGGGCCACGGGGGCGCCCGGTTAAGAAACCGAGGCGGAATCGGTCCTCCTCAACCTCTTCCTCGGCGTCCGCCATGGAAGTTGTCCCCGCCGATGGCGAATCCGGCTCGGGGCCGACTGTGCCCGGCGCTGCCCAAGCACCGCCGGCCACTCGTCGCATCCCGCCCGTGTTCGTTCACGGCGTGAACAACGTCACCGGTTTTTACCGGCGACTGATAGTGGCTCCCGGACTTTCCCCGGCCAGCGTTGACTTGAAGCTCCTTGGGGACGACACCGTCAAGATCGCTGTCCGAGGAATGGACGAGTACCGCAGCGTCATGGCGTTCGTCGAATCCGCCAACCTACAGTACCATACCTTCACCCCGAAACACGTGAAGCCTTTGTCCTTCGTGCTCAGAGGCTTAGACGTGGACTCTCCTCTCGAGGAAATCCTCGATGAGCTGCGCGAGCTGGGTTATCCGGTTCGCGCGGTACATCGGGTGTTTGGTCCCGCCGGACCAAGGCGTCCAATTCCCCTGGTCCGCATCATGGCCGAGAACAGCGAGGCAGGCGCAAGCCTACTCTCTCTTACGCGGCTTTTTGGTTTCCGCGTAAAAGTGGAAAGAAGCCGCGCTCCCGGGGCTCTGCCTCAGTGCTACAAGTGCCAACGCTTCGGGCACCACTCAGAGACTTGTTCTAACGCTCCGGCGTGCGTGAGGTGTTCTTTACCTCACGCCAGTAAACACTGTGACGCACCAGCTTTTAAAAGGTGCATCAACTGCGGCGGAAGTCACCCCGCCAACTACCGGGCATGTCCGGTGTTTCAGCGGGAGCTCGAGCGGCGAAAGCCGAAAGGGTGCCTACCACCACCGAGGCATCCGGAAGCTGGTTCCAGACCTGCAACCGAGCAGCCAGGCCCTGCGCCTCCTGCTACGGCTGCCGTGTCTTTCGCCGCAGTTGCTAACAAGCAACGTAAACGCAGCAAAGGCCCGAAGCAAACACCTGCAGCTCAGGCAACTCCAACTCAGGCTCCTTCCCAGGCCCCTGTCCCGCCTATGGCGAAAAAGCGCCGAAACCTCGTGGCATCTAAAAGTGAGACCACCCAGCCAACCATCTCGGTTGTGGAGCCTGAGAATTCTCAACCCTCCCCAGCACCGGAGAATCCTGCACCTGCTTTAGAAGCAGCCTCGCCTGACCTCCCGCCCCCGCGGTACCCTAATGCAGGCAAAAAGAAGCGGCATCGTAAGCCCCGTGGCGCTCGCTCCCGGGCTCCTGCCAACCCAGCCGCACAGTTCAGACAGCCTGCGCAGCGCGTGAAGACCGACGTTATCGCATCTGTCCCTCTTGCTAGCACCTCCGCTAGAGGCGCTAAACCTGGCCCTAAGAAACCCCTGGCTTCCACCAATCCCCCGATTGATATGCCTCGGCGCTCTTATGCGCACACAGTCTCCGGGCAATCTGCCTCGAAAACCGATCCAGACGACTATCAGGTCGTCAAAGACTTCCTTGCGAAATTTGACCTCCGCAAAGTTGCCCAGACCTTCAGGTCCATCCGCTCCCGCTTGGAGACTGCCGATACAACCGAGAGATTCATGCTCTTGGTGGAAGCCGCCACTTGTGTAGGTTTTCTATGAGTCGGGTCTCTCAATTCTTTCCTGGAACGCCAACGGGTTGTCCAACAAGATCCAGGAACTCCAAGAATTATTGGCCCGACTCAAACCCGACGTAGTCCTTCTCAATGTGACCCACTTGACCCCTGCGAGTCGGTTACGACTGGTCAACTATGTATGCTATCGAAACGACAGACCGGGCACTGCTGGTGGCGGTACTGCCGTCGCGGTGAGGCTCAATCTCGAGCATCACCGAGTCGTCTTGCCTGCAATGACTCACCTCGAAGGCACCGCTGTGGAGTTGTTAAACACTCTAGGCGGCGTACAGATGGTCGCGGCGTATAAACCGCCGCAAAAAGAGCTCCTTCACCGCGATCTAGCTGTCGCGTTCGATGCACACAGGAGGGTCATCATGGCCGGCGACCTGAACTGTAAACATCGCGATTGGAACAGTCGCTTGACTGCCCCAAACGGGAAACGTTTACGCAGGTTTGCCGATTCTCGCAGGATAACAGTGACTGGGCCTACCCAACCTACGTTCTACCCCTCACAACGCAACGCGGCTCCCGATGTCTTGGACATAGCGGTGATCCAAGGAATTGACTGTCCGGTCCATGTGTCCGCGCTAACGGAACTATCGTCCGATCATCTCCCCATCTTGATACACGTCGCTACCCAGCACGTCGTACGCAGAGATATCAGGAAGGTGGTAGAATGGGACCGCTATGGCCCGGCGTTAAGTCGCCGATTGCCAGAGGCGGGACCACTCGAAACCGTCCGCCAAGTCGACGAGGCAGTTGCCGCGTTTGACGAGGCTGTCGTATCTGCGATCGACGCGTCTTCCAGGATGAAGCCTGGCGTCACGCCCCACTGGCAGCGGATCCCAGAGGAGACGAGTGCTCTCGCTTGCGAGAGAAATCGCCTCCGGAGATGCTGGCAGCGGACCCGTGATCCGGCCGACAAGGCAGCCTACAACCGGGCGACCGGCATTTTACGTCGTGAAATGCAGGCCTACCGGAGACGCTGTTGGGAACTCGCCGTGGCCCAAGCAGGGGACGGATCTGACAAAGTAGCCCTTACCGGATACCTTCGGCGTTGGTAGGGAAGAGGCGCCGGCCTCGTTTCCCACCCATTGCTGGACCTTTCGGTCAAATCCTGGCTCGCCCGGAGGCGAAGGCCGAGTACTTGGGCGCGTGTTTTGAGCGACAGTTCGCAACTAACCCGCCCATGGACTGGGACTTCGACGAAGAAGTCGAGAACGAAGTGGAAGACTTTCTGTCTCTTCCGATCACTACGGAGCCCGAACCCATTACTAGGGAAGAGGTCACAGATCGGCTCGTTGAACTCGTACCGAGAAAGGCTCCTGGCCCGGACGGCGTCTCGAACGCCGCTCTTACTCGACTCCCGGAGCGAGGAGTACTTTTCTTGGTCGCGCTGTTCAACGCGTGTCTTAGACTGGCCTATTTTCCCCAGAAATGGCGTAAGGCGACGGTCATAGTGATCCCGAAGCAGGGAAAGGATGCTTCCCGTCCCGGCAACCTCCGGCCCGTTAGTCTACTGTCAGCCACGTCAAAGGTTCTCGAACGTCTCGTTCAACGGAGAGTACTAGATCATCTACGAAATTTCGATGTACTGGTCCCCGAACAGTTCGGCTTCCGTGTGGGGCATTCCACCACTCATCAGCTGATGAGACTGGTGGAATACATCACGGGCGCCGGGTGTCGGAAAGAGCAGACTGTCGCCTGTTTCCTAGATGTGGAAAAGGCCTTTCATAGTGTCTGGCATGACGGGCTCTTGTTCAAGCTCCGGGAAATCCAGCTCCCAGATTGCTACCTTCGCTTGATTGCTAGCTTTCTGACGGAGAGGACTTTCTGCGTGCGAATAGACGACCATGTCTCTTCCGAGAGACGCATTACAGCCGGGGTACCTCAAGGTAGCGTGCTAGGGCTTCTCCTGTTCTCCGTGTATGTCAACGACGCACCCAGAGAGCCTGGAGTCCAGATGGCTCTGTTTGCCGACGACACGGCGGTCTATACCGCCGATCGGAACGCAGACTTTGCTATCCCACGACTTCAGCGCGCATTCGATGCGTATTCGACGTGGACGGAAAGCTGGAAAGTTGCCGTCAACGAAACCAAGAGCTCCGCGGTGCTATTCACAAAGCGCCGGAAAGAACCACGAGGCCGAGTGAGACTCAGTAGAACGTATTTGCCCTGGTCGAGAGAAGTTAAGTACCTCGGTGTCCACCTAGATCGTCGGCTCACCTGGCGTGCCCACGCTGAAACGATGCGAAAGAAAGCGTCCGCTCGTCTCGCGCAACTGTTTCCAATACTTGTCAACAAGGCTATGACCCGCAAGCTGGGTAAGTTGCTCGTCAACGCGTATCTGTTGCCGATCATTACCTACGCTCTTCCCGTCTGGGGTTACCTCGCAACCGTTCATAAAAGAAAGTTGCAAAGCGTTCTCGATAGAGGTCTTCGGCTAGCGGCCAAAGTCCCCTATCGGTTTTCTTCTAGTCTCCTGAGAAGAGGACTCGGTGTCCGCTCCTTGGATGACACCACATGGCGACTTGCACGTAAATTTTACGTCCGAGCTGCGAGGACCCAGACAAACCCACTCATAGCTGGCCTTGGCAAGTACCGAACACGTCCAGGTGAATCTTGGAAACGGCCTCGACAAATACTGTACTAGTCGACCTAGTACGAGCATGTCGTTGTAGCGACCACTAAAAATTAAATAAATAATATTCCGTCTGGACAGGACCACTAGGCAGGAGCCCCTACCGGAGGCTCGGTACTAGGAAACCATTGGGTCGTCTCACGACGCACAACCCAACAGCTCTGACAGGCAGTGGCATGAGTCCTTTCTGAGACTCGGGACACTGCACTATTCAGTGCAGTATTCAGAAGCACTAGTCAGTGCTTCGCGCGGGTCGCTCAACCCCCAGTTGTGTGAATGGCTAGGTCATGTAGAGCGGATGGATGATCAGCGTATGCCAAAGAAAATCTTGATGGCGCAAGCCTACAAAAGTAGAAAGAGGGGCCGACCTAGGATAAGAGGATAAGATGGTTGGATATGTGCTAGAAGACCTCAAAAGAGTGGATGTGTGGGGTTACGCTGAGATGGTAACGGATAGGAAACATTGGAGAAGATTGGTGTAGGAAGGTGTAGGTGTAGGCTCACGTTGGGCTGTAGTGCTGTAGAAGAAGATGATTGTTAAAAACAGTAGAAATCGCAAAGGTTACAAAGTTATCGTGACATATCCCACAAACATACGAACAGATAACTGAACCGAAACCGCGCTTTGCTCGTTCAACAAATCCGTGTCTGTTATACAGCAGTGGGAACTGGGTCTCTGCACAGTCAGACAAATTATAAATTCAACACCTGAACTGCTGAACAACATCCTGAGGGCTAAACTGTTGGATACGATAAGAAGCGATTACGTCTGAAAAAAAAAGCATCTACAAGCAGAACCGATGGACAGATGGTTCCAAACAGCACGTAAACCGAAGGAGTGAAAACAGGCTCCCGAAATAACATTGATTGTGACCATAAAACTGTGGATTAAATTATTTTAATAAATAAAGTATTTAAGTCGAAGAAATAGATAAAATTTTTGTTAACACTTCTACGAGACAAAGATATAAAATAGGTTTTGTTACACAAATTTCAAGTACACAGTATACACGACTAATAATAAAAAGATAAATTGGTATGTTTCAACGCATGCGTACAGCGACAGAGGGTGACAAACAGAGAGGGGGAGATACACAGACAGATCAGTTATTCATATATGCTTTTTCTTTTTTCTTCTTCTTGTTCTTCTCCTTCTCGTTTTTCTTCTGTTGACACTAGGTTCGGATGAAAGCAGAAAAGTGCCAAAAAATATTTGACTATTTCAATAAAAATCTCAAAACATAAAGCCGTTGATTTCCATAATTAAAAAAGGGTCACGTAGAAACGTAGACCACAGAAGGTCACAGATGCATCTTTAAGAAAGAGATTACAGAATGTGTGTATTTTTTGAAAAAAGAGAAGCGACAAAGAAAAACTATGTAAACGAATGAAAGCACAAGAAAACAGTGAAATAATGAAAATATACTTAGGGCACAGGAAAGAAGGAAAACAAGGAAACTCATGAAGCGGCTATTTCACTTGGTCTGTAGTCTCCCAAAACCAAAGAGAGGAGGAGGAGTGATACAGAAGAGAAAGAAAGTAAGCACCTAGCAGATATTGCTAGCCTGGCTCAAGTAGTAACAAAAATTAATTTTATGTTCCTTGTTTATGTAAATAAATTGAACAACACAAACGTATAACAGAAAAAACTTAATTTAAAACAAATAAATAATTTTAAAAACTTACGTATGAGCTACACGATGCTCATTTTATATATGAGTGCTTCAAATTTTTACGTATCCTACTTTTTAAGAATTTATTAAATTGAGTTTTTCATTATCAGCTAATTTCATTTTTAAAATTATTTTGGGTGACTGACTTTTACGTTTTTTTTTTCTTAAATTATTGGACTGTTGGTTTCAGATTGTGGTCATACTTTCATGTTGTTATCAGAGAAAAAACAATCCAGTATAAATACGTTCCAGTTGTCTGTTACGATTGTACGGTTATGTGAATATTTTCATTTATATTTACCTCAGAACGTGTTATAAAAGAAAGCATTTCGTGTAACGTCCCAGACACATAAATTTACCGTTTATTCCGTCGTGTGGCTTAGTTTCTCGTGACAAACTGACACAATACATAAGATATGATATTGTACAATGTCCGTAGGTTTCAGAGCCTTCTTGGAAAATGTTATTTGTCTCAGCTATTCCACTTCGTTGACAAAATGAGTTTCAGTTTTACCTCAAATCTGTTAATATTTATGTCATGTATTCGGTATGGCCGCAGAGTAAACACTCATTTCTAAAGAATCCGTTCCCGTGAAGACTTCCCAGAACTCTCGACAATATAAAACGACACAGGATAATACCTTGCGATGTTTGTACCCACTCTTTTAATGAAATGTTTCACTTTTGATCTTGCTCTTGACATAGAATAGATTTTCTTCTGTATTGCTTCTTAAAGTGTTGGAATATATATAACGGAAAGGACGGTCCGACGCCCAGTGGTAATAACCTTATTTTGTTCCAGCCAGTTTGAGACCATGTTTTCTCCAAGATTTAGACGAGTTGAATGCCATTATTTAATATGATTAGAAAGCAACATAAGTGTACAAGGTATTATTGTCTATCTGTACCCTTCTCTAAATGCAACCTTACTAATCCTGTAATTTACGCCAGCTTATGTAATTAGTTTTACTTAATTTTTAGAAAGTTTACTCACAAGAATACCTTTCTAATTATCTTTAAGTAAAGTACCAGGTCTGCGACGCTTGTAAATGTTTCAACGCTTGCTATTTATTGGCAAACTTTAAAGGTTAATTATAATTACCAACTCAAGTTAGCACATCAATTATTATGCTGGCAGTTCACATAGAAGGTAGGTCGGATTGGGATTTACAAAGAGGTTAACGTGAGACGTTAACTTGCCATTTCGATAATGCTGCCACCCGTTAGATACCAATTAGTCCAGTGCAACAGCCAAATACGTCTAACTAATGGCCTATTGTACTGACCGGACCAGACTGCACAGGGGATACTGTATGTAGGCTACACACTATAAAAACTCGTGTTTATTCGATATTCAACTTAAAACAAATTTAGTGAATATAGATAACATATGCAATTGATAAAAAATAAGTTTTTTAGGGATTCTGTATCTGTCAGTCTGTCTTCTCTCTCTCTCTCTCTCTCTCTCTCTCTCTCTCTCTCTCTCTCTCTCTCTCTCTCTCTCTCTCTCTCTCTCTCTCTCTCTCTCTCTCTCTCTCTTCCCATCTTCCTAGATACCCATCTCTCTATCTAGCTATCAGTCTATCTCTAGCACATGTCCCTGTTATGCTCACGAACCGCATTCTAAGTATCAATCTTTCTACAAAGTTACACTTTGTAACTTGTAGACATCTACAATCGTTACCAACATCATCACTATTATTATCATCACCAGCACCACCACTATCATGTATTAAGGATCTCACTTCTTACCGTACCCATCTTGTCCTTGCTGTACCTAGACCTTCTCCCAGCTCTGGTTTATACCTTCTTGTATCTTCTTTAATTGCATCTCCATATCTTCATGTCTTTTCAAACAATTCGATCTAATTTCCTCATTCGAACTGAATATCTTGTCTTTATTGCTTTATTTATTATAACGTCTCTTTGATTTATCTTTTTTTAAAACCCTCTTACCTTGTCCATGGATTCACAAGCTGTGCTTTGGGTTACTTCTGCTGTAACTCTAGTTCCGTTTTTATACATTAGTGTGGGTTCACTGAATTTCAATATTTTCCCTTTTCCGTTTTGTTTTTTAAAACACTCGCTGGTAATGCTATATATTCTATTAAATACTCCATTAAATATTTTCTATGTCTTCGCTTAAAAAGACACAGAAAATAATATTTGTTTTTCCTATTCTATTTCATATTTCTATTTTCTATTTTAGACATAGAATTTCAACTATTTTTCTATCTATAAAATCAAAGGAAATATTTTATACTTAATGTGCTTTGCCTATTGTAATTTTGTGATTCCTAAAAGTTTTAATCCGGAGAGAGCTTTAATCTGTTTTGGGAGTTAGGATTGTAGCTAGAGAATACCTGTAGAGCCTACAGTGCTTACATTCTGAGGCAGCATAGTAGTCAGAGAATCTCCTTGTCGTATTTGTGACTCCAATTTCATGTGCGCATTTATTGTCCAATCTCCTTACAATGCCATTTGAAAGATAAGACAGGAAAAGAAAATTCACCAGATGATCTTGAACGGTATACAGGTTTCAAACGGTTTCAGACGTGCGTTATTCCTTAATAACAGCTGGCCAGTTTATTCCGTAGTTTCTTGTTTCTTTGTTTTACAAAGGGATGTTGTGTGTTTGTGTTATATGCCTGTAGCTTCCGTTGAGAAAACGATTTTTATAGTGTTACGACATTCAGTCTTCCAGTCGAACTGCCGGGATGTCCGGACTTTCCTTAGGTTTAAAGTTAGTTTAATAGGAAGCCTTTAAGAGGCCTGGCTAATATTTTTTATCCAAGACCAAGTATCGGGGCAGCAGCAGTTTGACATATCCCAGTAGTTAAAGTGTTCGGGTGAGTCCGATCACTTAAAATGTTTTATCATTTAAATTTTTTGGAGAAATGTTTCTGACGGCTTGAGATTCACTTCCGGTTTTTACTTTCCTCGAGTGAATGTGTTCTGTTTAGATATCAAGTTACAGACCTATTCTGTTGTTTTCGCCATATACCCGCTATATATTTAGTTGTACTTTGGATCCCAGATCCCAGGAGGTCTTCTTGAAATGTAGCAATCTGAATGACGTCCATTTAAAATGCAAAACAACATTTTCAACGTTTTTAAGATCCGAAACAAATAAGCTTTGAAGATAAGAAGAGAAAACGAAGGCTAAACTTTCTGACACCACAAGGAAAATTACACGTGCGCTTGTGTTTATTCGGAAAATAATTTAATTCAAATTTATTTTGATACATAATTTACGTAAAAACAGTTTATGTAGAGCTTGAAAGAAAACAATATAGAAGTGGAACGAATTGAAGTCGAATAAACTGAAAACAGCAGGGAGCATTGCAACAGTAAAGATTTTTATTTATTTAAACGAAACGTGAGTGTGACACAGAACTGACAAAATGTAAAAGTATGAAGCCTGGATTCTCTGGAAACTTTTGACAAATGTTTGCTTAAATGGTCTGAGTATCTTGACGTGTCATTTGACAAGGGTTGTCGGTTGGTTCAGATATATAGTTCACATTTTATGAGTGAGTTGTATATGTGTGACACAGTAAGTGATTGTATATTTTGAACGATTTCACATTTTACCTTACAATGATCTCTCTCTCTTTCTCTCTTTCTCTCTCTCTCTCGCTCTCTCTTTCTCTCTCTCTCTCGCTCTCTCGCTTTCTCTGTCTTCCCTTTTCCTCTATGTGTACGTGGATAGGGATGGTGACAATCTTTATTAACAGTGAAATTTATTAAATACTAGAGGGACCAAGAAGTTGTTATCATAATCAAAAGTTGCTATTAACACTACCAATATTCTAAATTTTCTATTGTAGTGTATTCATTGTTCTTAGCCTAAAGGTACCACACATGAACTACAATACACTACAATAGAAAATTGAGATCATAGGTACTATTAGTAAACAATAAGTGTGTGTATATTATAAATACATCAAATAATTTTATAAGTACCAATATTCATAAACGTCTTCATCTTCACCTCCTCCTCCTTTTCCTTCTGCTCATTTTTCTCCTCCTTCTCCTACTCCTTCTACTCCTCAACCTCCTTCTTTTCCTTTATCAGAACAGAGATTATGCTTTCAGCTTGTTCCGGTTTCACAGTTGACCTACACAGCGTTTTTCGCGTCTTCCTTGATCTCTTTGCTCTGTAGGGCAGTATTTTCTTATCCATTCTACGTACATGTTGAAGCCATTGTCCTCGGTGATACCTGATTATTTATTCTAGTGACAAAACACTCAATTCAATCCGTACATCGTCGCTCCTAACTGTTCCCAAAGACAGCTCTACTCTTCTGTAATTATGCAGCCGACTTACCTAAAACAAACCCGTTACCATTGCACGTTTTACTGACGATATGCTACGTTATCCGTTACCGAAAATCCACCAGTTACTTCCAACAACCTACAAGTCTATATAAATCAACTCACGAGAAATGGTACAAGAAATGGGGAACAAAAATCAATGAAACGACATCTGCACAAGTCACATTTACTACCCGATACGGCATCTGTCCACCTGTACCAGTGAAAACTGAACTATCTAGGACGTCACCTCGATCAGCGACTCACCAGACACCTCACTCACCTCGATCAACTCAAGCTCAGACAGATGTCCTGACTCCTTGGGCAAAAAACTAAATTATCATTAAATAACAAAGTATTATTATACAAAACCATTCCTAAACCTATATGGTTCTACGCCAAACCTACAAGATTGAACGTCATACAAATATTTCAATCAACAATGCTTGGAGCATTCAAATCAGACACGTCACGTCGAACTGGAAGTGCCACTAATAAAGTAGAAATCCAGAGGATTGCAACAAAATACAGCCATTATATAGAGCATCACGAAATTGTGTTAATAGAGCAACAACGGTCCCAGCGAGAGAAGAACGCAGAAACTTGGCCTATATTCTTGAAAACACTGTTCTATGTGAAGAATAATTAGGGCATTATGGGCTTTGCTTGTAACACTGTGGGCGGAGCTACTGTATAAATAGCGGTGGATCAAGACTTGGTCCTCTGACTCAGTCGAGCCACTGTGGATGTCATCATGAGCAAAACGTTTGTGTTAAAAGTACGACGGCTATCTCAAAAGTAAGTTTCTCTGTTTTAGTAAAAATAAAAAAACATGTAAAAATTTAAAAAAAATCTATACTTTTATTGAAAAACATGTATTTAATTTTCAATATAATCTCCAGCCTTGTCCAGCTTTGTTTTGACACTTTATGTAGCGTAAAAACAGTTTTTCAATTCCTTCTTTCTACCACTGCATGCCCAGATTTCGGAGCTAAACGTCAACCGCCTGTTTCACTTCCGTATCCGTTTCGAAACGTTCCCCAGGTGTTCTTTGAGTTGGGGGAACAGATGGAAATCATTCGGAGCCAAATCGGGTGAATACGAGGGATTCGAAAATCTCCTATCGAAAGGACTTCAACAAATTCTGCGTGACTCGCGAGGAATGAGGACGTGGGTTGTCTTTGTTGCTCAACAAACCGGGCCGTTTCGGCTTTATCGCTGGTCGCAATTTTCTCAGAGTCTCGCAATACCTCTTTGCATTTATTGTGACACCGCTAGGCAGGTAATCAACGAACGAAACACCTTTAGCATCCCAAAAAGTCATAGCCATCACTTACCCAGCAGAATGTGCAATTTTGGCTGTCTTCAGCGGGCTCTCACTCGCGGTTTTCCAGAAGGTCCTTTGTCGTTTCGTTTCAGGAGTGTAATGACGAACCCATGTTTCACCCCTGTTACGATGCGGTTTACTAGATCATCTTCTTTTTTCCGGAACATGTCTAGCAAGTTGCACGCGGCAGCAATCCTTTTCTCTTTGCGTTCTTGAGACAACAAACGGGGTACGTAGCATGCGTAAACTTTTCGCAATTCCAGCTTATCACTTACAATCCTCCCGATTGATGCTAGACTTGTATGGAAATTGGCAGGTAATCGCGCAAGAATTTCGTCAAGAGTGACGCGTCTGTCCTCCAACACAGTCGACTTAACGGCGAACAACAAGAGCTGGATTCTCAGTTGATGTTGAGGGTCTCCCGCTGCGCGGCTCATCCGTACACATTCGTTCTCCCTTTCAAGAACGATGTATACCACTTGAGTATTATCTGAATGCTCATGCACTGAGGTCCGTTTACAAAAATTAACTGACGATAATTTTCAGCCGCTGATTCATTTTTTGCTGCAAAAAACAGAATCACACTTCCTAATCGGACACGCTGGTAAACGGAACGTCCATGATTTTAAATTTCGTGTTGTTACGTTGCTACGCGACGGATGAGGTTTTGGCACTACTACCACTACACACAAATGAAAATTCTCCAACCTTCGTCAGCCTGCTTGCGCAATTTCCCTTTGAAAAAAATAGAGAAACTTGCTTTTGAGATGACCCTTGTAATAAAAAGTGTTGAACCAAACAGTGTTGTTATTATTAACGAAAACCACAAAAATTTACGAACAACATAATCAGTGGGCGTTTCCTTTACAAGTTTAACTCTTTTATGTGATTTAATCAACACTTTGTTATGGATGTAGATTGTAAATTGCAAATTGTAAACTACTGAATTTTTTCCCAGTAGCTTGCACCTTCATAATATCACTATGCGTCGGAGTATAAGCTTGTGTGTCAGAGTATTTTATTCTTTTCATGTGTTTCAGTGTTCTATTGATTATAGTACACGTACAAATCTGCTGAACTACAGGACGTTAGGTCTACTGTTCTCAACCATATTTATAAGTAACTTTACAGTCCAAACATTTAAAATTTCTCGCCTGTTCTTATAGAATTATCAACAACAGTTTCTCTTCTAACATTACTTATACCTACAAAAAGTACTTCTTTGTTTTCCGCATTGAAATTGTAAAGACTTATTTGTAGCTGTTTTAATAATATATTATATAAAATGCATTTTCTGTTACACACTCGGCGTTATTTGTAAAAAATTAATCGGTGGTATTGAAAACAACATTACCCAAGTGGGAACAATAGGAATACCTCTGTTATATTGACTCACGATCCTATTCTCGGAGAAGAACGTTCGTATAAATGAAAAAAAGCTAAGAAAGAAATTAATATGATATAGACATGTGATAAGGATGTCGGAAGACATGTAGCCCCCAAAATTATGGGAACGACAGCCGCCAGCAAGAAATAAAAAAGAAAGCCGTTGTTATCTTGGAATCGTGGAGTATACAAGACAAGCACAAGGGGGTAACTAGAGATACAGACTGAAATGAAATTTAAGATTTGACAAACGCAGGCTTCTGTGTAAACCCACTGTGAAAGAAAAAATTTTTTATTACTTTCTAGTGTGTGCGCACACAAATGTTACAAGGCATTACAGAGAATTAAGCCGTCGTCGTCGTCGTCATCGTTTACGGCTTAGGCTACTACCCTGTTCCAGTCTCAATGGAATCATCCAACCATCGTTTATGGGGGTCTTCCCACACTTCTCTTCCCTCTTGGAGGATGTAAAGAGCTCTTCTTGAAAATCTAGTCGGATCCATTCTCTCTACGTGTAACCGCCACTCCGTTTTGTACCGGGAGATTTTCTCATTTAAGCTTTCAGCTATGCCTAGCTCCCTCCATTCTAATATAATCATTTCTGATAAGATCTCTCCTGGTACAAGCCTTTACAGCCTTCAAGAACCTCATTTCCGCTTCTTGTATTCTAGATATATCTTTGGCCTTTCTAATCGAAGTCTCACTACCATACACTAGTTGAGGTATGGCCATTACATTATAATATTTCAATTGCGTCTCTTTCCTTATTTTCTTCTTTAAGTGTTTGATGATATGTTCACAAAGCGACTGGAAGAGACTAATTTTGCTTTCAACCTCCTTATCACCTTGATATGTAAGAGAACTAAGCAGATTATGTAATTGTGAAAGGGAAGTTACGAGTTAGGAAAGTCAAACTATTAGCGTAATCATAATCAACTTTGAAAGCTTGCATCGGTTTTACAAGACATCCACAATTTCAAAAAAGTGGAAGAGAGAGTGACCTAGATAAGAAACAAAAACGAGGCGTACGGATACATAGGACAGATGTAAACACAAAATACGTAGTTCAATTATACAGATTCGAGTTAACATATTCAATAATAACAACAATTTATTGTTACATATTTATGTAAGTGGCGGTAGCGGTAGCGGTAGGTAAATGAGCGAATACACGACACGACGGTGGTCGGTAGTAGAGAGGGGAGAAAGCCCGGGTGAGACAAGACAGAAATACTCTCCCACCCCTCTCTCACACACGAACTCTCTCTCTCCCTCCCTCTCTCTCTCTCCCTCTCTCTCTCTCTCTCTCTCTCTCTCTCTCCGCCGCTCTATTCCTGGCCGAGGTGTAATGCTACACTCTTCGCGCCGACCACTCTGTACGCTACTATACAAACGGAAAACATCCGCTAACCTCCTGTGAACTTTGTAAAACAAATTTGTTAACAAAGTGGTAGTAGTGACGCGTATACGCAAGAATGTCTGTAAGGCGGAGATGAACACGTTATGAAATCACCTGACATAATGAATGAAAGTTTGTAATGTAATGAAGAAAATACATACTGACCATGAGCTCGTAAGACTTTAGCTGCTGACACCTGTTCATTAACTACGATACGCGTCCACGGCAGGTCAGGGCAGCGTCTTTGGGTCCCTGCTTATCTCTGTGTACGGCAACACTATTTTTAGAGATATAGTGATTCATTGCGACAACAAATACACCAATCGCGTCACGAACTGCACTCATGTAAGCAAAAAGATGGCTCTTATTGGCTGACAGATTGCATGATACTTTCTCATGCCTCTACGCAGCTTATAAGTCTTGCCTTCGTTTGTGCTCCCGAGTATAGTATTTTAAGCATAGGCCTACTTTAGACCAGTGGTCGCCAAACCGTCGATCGCGAGCTACCAGTAGCTCGCGGGGAAATTTTAGGTATATCGCGGTCACGCTCAGGTTGGCTAACCTCAAGTTGCACTACTCCCGCGCAACTGTCACTCAGTGTCATAGTTGTTTGAGCGAGAGTCAGGTTATGTCTGTTATGTGTTTCATGCGTACATCAGACTAAGGTTATGTCTTTATTATTTTCGTGTGTATATCAGACATTTGTTAATGTGGATAGTTTGATTTAATCTTTTATACTAAACTAGGTTTGTTCTAATGATGGTGAGTTCAAGCAAAAAACCAAAAACTTATCATTTTCATCTCGAATGGAAAACCGATTACTTTTTTACCCAGGTAAAGGACAAATGTGTGTGCTTACTTTGTAATGTAAGTGTATCAGTTGGGAAGAAAGGGAACGTCGAACCTCATTTCAAAACCGTTCACTCAGGGATTGAAAAGGATTTCCCACTGAATTCTGCGTTAAGGAAAGAAAAGGTAATGCAGTTAAAATCTCAACTAAATGCTCAACAATCTACTTTTTCCAAGACATTAGAAAAGAATAAGGCAGCAACTGAGGCATCATTCCGAGTTTCCAAAGTGATCGCCCAAAATAAGAAACCGTACGAAGATGGTGAGTTAACCAAAGCTGCATTTTTAGAAGCTGCAGATACATTATTTGACAATTTTAAAAACAAATCTGAGATAATGTCTGCTATTAAATCTGTACAGCTTTCTGCAAATACAGTAATGAGAAGAGTTGAAGCTATGAGTTCTGATGTAACTTCACAACTTAAAACTGACTTTGATCGCTGCAGTTATTTTTCCCTACAACTTGACGAATCAACTGATATAGTTGATACAGCTCAGTTGGCCGTTTTTGTAAGAATGGCTTTTGATGATTTTGAAATAAGAGAAGAGCTGGTAAAAGTTGTACCACTTACAGGACATACTACGGGACAGGACATATTTTTAGCATTTAAAAGGCTTATCGACTCTGAAAGTATTCCTGTAAAGAAGTGGTGGGCTTAGCAACCGATGGAGCTCCTGCGATGGTAGGTAGGGAGAAGGGATTCATTGCCTTGTGTCGTAAAGACAACAGCTTTCCGAAATTTCTGACTTACCATTGTATAATACACCAGCAGTCATTATGTGGAAAGTTCTTAAGTATGAACAATGTAATAAAAACAGTCGTAAAAGTAGTAAATAAAGTGAGAGCACAGGCACTTAAGAGACGTTTGTTCAGGGCACTGACTGAAGAGTTAGAATGCCAGTATGGTGATCTATTGCTTCATACAGAAGTTCGTTGGCTTAGCAGAGGCAGAGTTTTGCAACGTTTCGCAGAGTTGCTTCCTGCTTTGGTAAATTTTTTTAAAGAACGAGGTGAATCTTTCCCTGAACTAGAAGATCCGGTTTGGCTGCAAGATTTTGCTTTTCTTGCAGACATCACCGAAAAGCTAAATATCTTTAACTTGCAGCTTCAAGGTAAGGATAAAGATATTGGTGGAACAATTTCAGATGTGGTTTCATTCTCAAAAAAGCTGGAGCTGTGGGAAAGAAATCTCATCCAGGGTGAATACAAGCACTTTGCCTGTTTGAAGCAAACCCTTGAGAAGCAAGGCCCTTCACAGCCTCCTTACAACAACAAAGAATACATTGCAATTCTTTCAGATTTGAAAAGTCAATTCAATCAACGCTTTCAAGACTTCAAAAGCATTTCAATTGTAGCGCAGTTCGTCAAATCTCCTTTTATTGAGATTGATGCTGAAGAATTCTCTACTTGTGTCATGCAACATTTTGAAGAAGACAACGCTGCAGTGGAGATGGAACTGATTGACTTTCAAAATGACCTTTCTTTAAAATCACTCACGTCAAGCTCTGAAAATATTTGGCCTTTTGTTCCTAAGGAAAAATACCCAATTTTGGTTCAGGTTGGTCTACGAGTGAAGGCAATGTTCAGCTCTACATATCTGTGATAGGTTTCTTTTTCCAGTATGAAGTTTATAAAAAACAAGTACAGAAACAGATTGACTGATGAACATTTGGACAACTGCATTCGAATGGCAGCTACCACCTACTCACCTAACATTAAAAAAATTGTTGATGATAAAAAAGAGAGCCATCCTTCTCATTAAACTTAATTAGTCAGATGAAAAAAATTGTGTTCTTACACTTCTTATTAAATTCTTTACAATATAAACAATATTATTCAATTGGATGTAATATTTACTAGAAGTGTATGTTTATAGGTAATAAATAAATGTGTGTTTAGAAAAAAAATTTATTTTTGTCCTGGTTTCTTTTGGTAGCTCACAGTAAGATTGACGAACAGTACGGTTGCTCAGTGGCTTCAAAGTTTGGCGACCACTGCTTTAGACTATTTGTCGGTTCCCTCATCTCCCCAACAAAGAAGATTTTTCTGAAAAGGAAGGTAGAAATATGATAAAAATTAAAAATTACCAATGGAGAGAGAGAGAGAGAGAGAGAGAGAGAGAGAGAGAGAGAGAGAGAGAGAGAGAGAGAATATCTTTGAAAACAGAAGAAGAATCTTTTTGAATGTATCGAATCTAAGACATCCATCTGCCACCATTTATCATTCATATACGTTAAAAATCGAAACAAGTTTTCCAAAATTATGTAGTGTATAAAATTAAACACACAGTATCGAACGCTTATACGTTACGTGCTTTTAGTACACGATATTACGAAGGTTTGTATGTAACTGAAGATCAATTTATAAGCGTCCACAAGCAATTTTGTTGACCACAGCAAAACGTTTAAAATGTTATAAAAACGCTTGCAAAATACAGTGACCCACATTTTCTAACACAAATGACTACTAATCCTTTATAAATAATATTGAGTTTGTTGTAAAATAATGGTTTTAAACACTAAAGGTTCAGAAGTATTTAAAGGTGTGTCTGAAGTGAATGAGCTAAAAAAAAGTTAAAACAAACGGTACATGAATTATTATTATTAAGCGCTTTTATATTGCAAATAATGATTAATAACTGTTGTACTCGTGTCAAAGTGACAGCCGAGGGCGAGATAAAATAATTAATTCTTCGTTTAGCGTACCATTATTAAACAATAAATCAAAGCGTGGGGGCTTTACCGCGGCTGAGTTTGTAATATACACCGATTATTGCTTGCACGAGCTATGTCAGAAACTGAGCGATTGCCGTACTGGTTGTGGGTTTTAAAACTTGGGTTCGAATCCCACTTATTAACGTTACCGATTTCTTACGATGTCGGATAATTTTTCGATTCTTTCGGAATAATAGGCTTCATTTTTCAATTGAAGACTTTCCTCAGTGCTGACGAATTTTTCATTTCAAAACACCAACCGAACACAACTACATACATTGCATATTTAAATTTATTTGCATTTTACATTACTCGTTAAACGTATGCGAAGGAGGTTCGAAGTGCAAAACATATGTCATCCCTTGGTCGCGGTTCGACCCACTTAAGGTTTTCAACGAGCTGTTATTGAAACCAGATGCGATCACAGTACACAATTAATCCGGGATTTCCTTTTAATATTTTTTCATTTGTTCTCATTCCGCCACTGCTTTGGGCATTTCGTCAGTATTATTCCATTATGTTCTTTTTGCACGTGTTTCCAGTTTTTTTTTGCTAATGCAGTTCATTTGATTATTCTTCACTATTGTATTTCCATCTGTTTCTTATATAACATTCTATTTCCATCATCATCATCATCATGGGAATAATCGGCCCTACACGGTTTACATATCCTGACCGATTTATCTTGTTCTTGGCCGTCCCAAACTACTCCGTCCTTTTGCAACATAATGCAGCACCCGCCTCACTATGTAAGTTAATGGTTGTCGCGTAGGTGGACTATCCACTTCTGCCTATAATCCTTTCACTTTACTACAAAGATACTATTCAGTACAAAGATATTTTACTATTTTAGGTACAGAGATACCACAAAGATATTGTACTATAGGCCTATTCACTACAGCCCTGATATCTACATTCTTCTTCTGGTCGATAAGCTTATAGCCTTCCCAGCGACAGCTCTTACAAATCTCATTTCCGCGGCCTGTATTCTTCTAAGTTAAAAAGCACATTTCTCACCCACAGAGAAAATCAGGTACTGCCATCACTTTTTAAAACTGCAGCTACATATTTCTGCGACTCCTTTTTTTTAGAGTGCTTATGATTGTGCCACACATATTTTGAAATACGGATATTTTCTCTTCCAAGTCCCAATTAACATCAAAATTTATGAGACAGCCCAGACAATTAAAAATATTTACTTGTTCAGTTGATTTATTATCACACACTATTGCTGTTATCCCTGGAAGCAAATAACTGGGTTTTCTCGGCTGAAATCGTCAAATTGTACTGTGTAAATAATGTGCAAAATTACGTGCTTTACTGTATCTTACTGTACGTGATATACATAACTACGTGATTTACTATATCTGATTGTGTAGGTGATATAAACAATTGCGTGCTTTACTGTATCTATCTGTGTAGATGATACAGTCTACACAATTACGTGCTTTATTATATATTACTGTGTAGGTAATTTACACAATTACGTGCTTTACTATAGCTTACTGTGAAGGTAATTCACACAATTACGTGCTTTACTATAGCTTACTGTGTAGGTAATTTACACAATTACGTGCTTTACTGTATCTTACTGTACGTGATATACATAACTACGTGATTTACTATATTTGATTGTGTAGGTTATATACAAAATTACATGCTTTACTATATCTTACTGTACTGTATAGGTGATATACACAATTACGTGCTTTATTATATCAACTTTTCCTATAATTTCTTCTAGTTCGTGATTCATCCCAACTTACAATTTGTTATATACAAACCAGCGTCATCATAATTTCTTATTGATCCATAGATATTACCACATATTCAACTTTGGAAAATTGTAAGTAGATGTTTATTACAAATATACGCATTTAATTAAGTTTACACAAGTCTCATTAAATTAGTAAACGTGATTTGCGTTTCATAATAATGTTCACTTCAATAATCATTTTGATCGTTTACTTCAATAATCAATTGAACTGAACTGTTGAAAATACTCCTTTGAACAGACGATCGAAGATAGTAGTTGGTATTAGTCCCGTGAAAAGTAGAGCGAGTTCAAGTAGATTATGGGAACCAAATATAATCGTCGAACCTACTGTGGAATCTTAATTAATTTAAGTTACTAACTACGGTATTTATCTTTTGAGTTCCGAGGACTTCAAACTACTATCGGTGATGTAACAGAATCAATGCACTGTGCACCGTTTTGATTGCTGAAATTTGTTAAAAACATAAATAACTGTGTAAAACAAAATAAATATTTTTGATAAATAAAATTTATCTACTTTGTATGGCTCTGCAATGTGCGGATTTTAGTCTTTTGTAATACAGGCAACCACTTTTCTATTACTTCAGCAACTCTTTTTTCCGTTTACGAATACTTATTGTATTAAATTCCTTCTTTACATTGGCCAGGTATCTGTTTCGTGACGTTTGTGTGCTGGTTTCAAGTTTTTTCATTCGATTATAGCCTACTTTCGCTGTAGAGTCCATTTGGTGAACATGTCCTTGAGTTCATCCTAATTCGCCACGAATTTTTCTTGGACCTGCCAAACGTTTCTTAAGTATTTTACTAAGGCTCTTTAGTCTTATTCGCCTCCTTTGGATATATTCACGTTTATTAGCATAAGTATATTTTTAATTTTGAATTGTGACTCAATTTTAAATTTTGATGTTAATGGTAGATTCTTACTTAAGTCAACAACATTCTGTGTATTTCAAATCAAAGGTTCAACTTACTTAGAGTTTACGAGAACCAAGTCTGTTCAGCTCACACGAACAACTTACCTGTAACACACAAACATAAACATAAACACTATTATGACTTGCATGTGACTATTATTATTCTTTTTATTATGACTATGTGTACATAATCGACTAAATAAATAAGTATATATATTGCAACAGAACACAGGATGGAAGTTCATATAATAGGGATACTAATGCTATAACACATTTTCTGACGGCCATAGACATGTTCAAAATTTATTTTGTTCTTTTCTTTGTAAAATAGTCATAAGTTTTGAACCAAGCTATGTTCAAAAAAGTATGTTATGTCAAAATGTTCATAATTTTGTACTCATTTATGTCATGTGAAATATTTGTGTGTAAGTGCGCGGGTACACATGTGATTTACATTTTATTTAATAACTTCGTTGACAATTAACATTTCGTTCTGAAACTTGGACAGGGTTTTCTCATAGTTATAAGCTACATTTTCCATATACTCAATTCTCGACAACTATAATTTTTATGTTTTTTTAATCAGTCTTCTTTTATTTTCGTTATCTCCTAGAAAGTAATAAAATTTGTAGATTAAATCTAGACAGGCTTTTACTTTACAGAATCGGACAGAGTTTCTCGTCGGTTTCTGGCTATCACTAAGAACATCTATGACGTTGCTAAGTTTTCCACCAATCAGAACGTCTAAAAATTATTTGAGTCGGTCGCTGACAGCGTACGGATGGTTCAGTTTCTTTCCGAAGTCTTACCATAGAAAGACGTACTCGCTGTCACGAGTTTTTCGTGACAAGACAAGTCGATATCTTAAAACTTAGAAGTTGGCTCACGGTTCGATTTCTTCGTAACCACTGCCAATTCATAGAACTCAGATAAATTTAAACAGATCATTTCTAGTGCTTTTTCGCGTAGAGTGGAAGATTTCCGGTAGGGGCAAAATACCTAACGTGGTGTTTTGAGTTAACGAGAGAACACTTCAAGGAGCCGGATGTGTGTAAGCTTAATACACGATCTATTTTTACCCAGTTTTGATCCCTGAGATTAAGATTATTCAAGTTATAAACAATAACAGTTTCATATCGCAGTGTGCGTGTGTGCAAAGACGTGAATTGTCAGCGTAGTAGTCATCGAGCAACGCGCAGAGTGGCAGCACGGAGCAGCGTGGGGAGCGCCAGGTGTCTACGCAAACAGTTGGAATTCTATGTACAAGTAACACATATGCAAAACAAGCCAATAGACTCATTTATTGAAAGACAATTATTTAAGAAACAATTTTATATTATAAAGTAATAAGACAATAGTAATTTTTAATGTGTTAATGAATCAAATTTTCCTACCTCCAGATATAGACTCTGTTGTAATAATTTCAATGTAACCTATCTATACAGTTATAATTTGTATCGTTGCAACGTAATAATTATAAAAATTAATGTTTATTTATAACAATTATTCACAATTGCCTGACATACGTTTTACAAGAACTTACATTTTTTCTTAAATAACAAAATAAAATAAATGATTTATTAGAATACTTCTTCTTCTTCACTCCATGGATTCTGACTTTTTCACTTTAGCTTACTCTGATTTCACAGTCCATGACCGTTGTTTCCAGGGTCTCCCACGATCCCTCCTACCAGTTGGAGGACTTCAGCGCTTGTCTAGCTATACGCGGGTTCGACATGAGACTTCCAGTCTTGTCTGTATTTCTTTATTCTACCAATAACTAATGGTAGCTTGATGTATTTTCTTATATTCCCGTTTCTAAGACGGTCTCTCAAACTACATCGCCCAACAGCTTTTAAAAATTTCTTCTTCTTCTCCTCTTCAAGTTTAATGAAGAAAGTTGTGTTAGTGGTTATAATCACAAACAGAATTATTACTGTAGCACACCACTATAGAAAAATTATTCCGATTAGCGCTTTCAAGCTTCTCAGCTCATCGTCAGATCGGCATTAACCCTGCTCATCGTCAGATAGGTTAATGCCGATCTGACGATGAGCTGAGAAGCTTGAAAGCGCTGATCGGAATAATTTTTCTATAGTGGTGTGCAACAGTAATAATTCTGTTTGTTTCTCCTCTTCAAGTATTAGGTTATATAAACCTGTTCCGGCACCCATCTCATCCACGGACGACCCACGTCTCTTTTACCAATGGCTTTATAATTTCGGCAATTGATCCTCTGTCATCCTTTGCATATGACCCCACCACCATTGTCTTTTGCAAGCTGAAATAATTTCATTTATGTCATTTGCGTCGAGTTCTGTTCTGATATCTTTGTTCTGTTGTAACACACCCGGGGCTGGGGCCTCACAAAGTGAAAGCACCAGTCGTGCGGACAGGATAGCTGTGGGAATGGCTTGTTATTAAATAAGGCATTTACTTAGATTAATAATATTTCTTTAATTCATTAGAGTAACTACGTTCGTTAACAAGTTTTATCTTGATGAACAAATGACAATACAAATGAACAAAATAACAATAACTGAAGTGACATACTCTCGTTACAATAATTCTATTGAGTGTTTTCATTAAGACATAACATTATATAAAAAAATCATTCTTTATATACTGACTATTCTTTATTAAAACATTATAAAAGCTTTACTAACTATATTTCTGAATTTGGTACGTTACCACTTTAAATTAGGCATAAATGATTAAGATGTCAATTATACATATTCCTTAACAAATTTAGAACACTACTGAGCACTTCTGAGTATAAATAATTCATTATCCAAAATCGATTAATGCTTTAAGTTTGAACTAAATAAAACAAAACAAAGTTGTAATTACACTTTTGATGTAGCTCCATCGTAGACAGAAGATGCACATCTACGATGTACGGAGAGTGCGCAAGTACGCCGAAAAGTGAACAGATGAAAAAAAAGAGAATGTGTACTTCCCAGTGCTCTCGTCAGTTTTATACCCTGCGTGACGCAAAAAGTCTCTATGAGTTAACGCCCAAAATTCAGCCAATCAGAACTGGACTCTGCACGTGTCTCGAAACTTATCAGGTCACACGAGAGGACAATTTGACATTGATTTTTGTGAACCAAAGCGGAATTCGTTCGCGAACACTGACAAGTAAACAATTCTTATTTCCCTGGTTGATAACACGCTACACGTGCCACGATAAAAAATAGTCAGCACACTTCCTCACAATCGCTCAGTTTGTTCCTTAAAATAATTCTTAAGATAAAATAAAATAATACATTGAGTAGTTTGAGTATGAGCAGAATCCTCATTTACAAATATATATAAAATCATAACGTGGAATGTGCTGGGCACAACAGTTCCTTATTCTGTTTTGCAATGTATAATTTAAAGTATTTTGAAGAAACTGCATTTCAGCACTCTGAATCTTACCACTTTCCTTTTTTGTCATGACCTCACGAACATAAATCAACGTGGGTATTCCAACTGTCTTATAAAATTTAATCCTTGTGGTGTCTTGTCTTATTTCTAAGATTTCGATGAATCGTACCACAAATATTCCTAAATTTATTTATCTTTTCTCTTATATCATATTCAGATTTATATATTCTCTACACAGCTGAGATATTCAAAACGGCTCACTTGTTCTAAAGTGCTGTTGTTTATAACTATCTCAGTCCTCACTGGATATTTACCTTTAATGGCCGTGGTTTTGGCCTTACTGAAATTGTCAGTGAGTACTCTCTTGCCACTTCTTGTAACTGAAACATAGCTCATTGTAAATCATCCTCATTTCCTTTAATAAGAACTATGTCATCTGCATATAGCAGGGAACCCATACAAATTGATTTGTTAAGCTTTAGTCCAGAAGTCACTCTGGATTTCCATGCTCTCAACGTGTCGTCAATTTATGTATTAAACAAGGTTGGGGAAACACAGCATCCCTGCCTAACTACCTTATTTATTGGGATGTCACCTGAGAGCCTACCATTCAGATCCAGGACTACAGATGTACTTTTATAAAGAATCTTAATTGAATTTATTAAATGCTGTGGATAACATTCTATCCATAATATTCCATAACTTTTGACGGTCTACATTATTAAATGCTTTTTCTAGATGAACAAAAGCGATATGCGTTTTCTGGTTATACTCCCGCCTTTTTTCTATTATCTGTCGTAATACAAACAATGCATCCACAGTCGACATCACTATCAAACTAATCGTGCGACATTACTTTCTCAGTACACTCGTCACTAAATGTACCTTGGAGATGTAAGGTTGTAGCAGTAAAATTTACATCTCCTAATTTTTTACAAAACGTCCATCTTTGCTGATGATACAGATATTTCCACTACCGGCAACAATAATGAGGAAGCCATTAAAAGGCTCTAACAATATAATAATGATGTAAATATTTGAACAACGAAGTGGAAAATTAAAATCAATCAAAGCAAAAATCATAAACGTGTTCCGATAACAATCGACTACGCTAACGTTCCATATGTACTGTATGTTGGAATGATATTGAAGCTGAACTTCAGTGGAAAGTAAAAAAAAAAAATAAATAAAACAATTTTTATCTTACAAATAAATATACCCGATTATTTAAACAAAGTGCTAGTTGTTTCGGCTGTAAGGGCGTGGTTGAAGCTCAGCAAGCTTGACGCCGGACGTGGCAGCCTTAGCCAGAACCTAGTTGTCAATGCATAACGTATTTTTTCTCTACAAAGTCCATGTAGACGAATGGTACCAGGTTGCGATAGAAAAAAAGAGTCATATCAACAAAATTCAGATTTTATAGGAAAAAATATCTCAATAGGAGATATATTGTGGGCATACTTTGAAGTTATGAAACAGTCACATTAACAGAAATTTCAAGTTGCCCATAGTGGGCAACTCAAAGTTTTGTTCTCAATAGTTTGCTCCTCAAAGTTTATTTTTCTTCACTGAGAACGTTTTAGTGATAAACTATCACAAAGTGTTGTACTTTATTTAGAACAAGAATCCAAATTGTTAACTACAGTGGGGGGGGGAGTCAGAGAATGAAATTCCCCTCCAGAGTTATTAAACATTTCAGAAACATTCCATAACCACTTCACGTCACATTGGTTTAGTCAAAAACGTTGACACACGAAACATGTATAAAATGTATTCATTTATTTAGTAAAACTATATGGAAAGAGTCCTGAATTTCTCATTTTCCTTAGAATAAGGGGGTCCAACATTCAAGCTAATCTCATCCTCCCCCACAAGTAAATCTTATCTCCTCTTCCATAACAGCTCCTAATTGCGGCACTGTAGAAATCTAGTGTCTCTGTGAAAGTAAAAAGTGGAAGACTCCATATTGCAAAGAATACGGGTCGATATGTTACCCGTGTGCTACGATATGAAAACATGTAAACACTAGTAAGGAATATTTTTTTATCAGTGGGCACTGAGTAAGGCTCAAGTAAATGAAGAGAGATGTCGAAACCAAAGTTTCTTTAGAAGACAAATTGATAGACCCAAAGAAGTATGTTGTTACGCTAGAAACGAGAAAGTAGAATGTACCCCAGTTTCATATTTACCTTTTGTTCTTGAACTCAAAGAAAACCAAATAACAAAAGTTTATGGCCTTTAAGATGTGGTGCTGGAGAAGATTGTTTAAAACACGACAGGCAGTAGGAGTATAGAACGTAAAACTTCTGACAAGAGTGTACAAAAGGAAGACGCTGTTGAATTCAATCGTGGAAAGTAGAAAAAATGTGGGTGGAAATTTTAGCTGGTTTTACTACCTTTTATTGAGAGGATTATGGAGGAACGTAGTATAAGGGAAAGACGAAGATAAGAGTATATGGACGAGATCAAGGAAGGAGGAAAATATAAGGAAGTAAAAAGATCTCTCTGGATGGAAAAGATGTGAGCCGTGAGCCCACCGACCTGCGGGTACCGGAGAAAGAGAGGGAGAGAGAGAGAGAGAGAGAGAGAGAGAGACTGGAAATGGAGACGATTATTTTTTAGAAAAAGCTTTTGTTTTTATTGAAAATGGAAATGCTACAAATGTCCGTTCAATTAGCCGTAAAATGTCGCTTCACCGGAAAACCTCTGACATTGATTTTGACGGTTACTCGACTGCTGTTCTATTTCGTTCTAGCGTTTAGGTCAAGGTTGGTGAAGAGGTTTAGTCGATTAAATATTTACCTGGGTACGTGCGTGTCTGTTCTCATCAGTTAAGTGACACTTGATATTAACAAATAGTAGTATTGCTTATTACACTAACGCACACTACATCGACACCGACCCTCCCCCTACTTTGTGACGTCAACGATCAACAAATATTTTGTCACCACACAACACCGAAAAACCACAGGGCCGAGAATAGTTTTGTCTGCTCTTTTCATTCGTTTAGAGCCAATCGACAATTTTAATTTTAATGGGTACACACTTCAGGTTCTATATTACATAAAATTGTGATAAGATCTTTATAGTTACCGGTAGGTATTTATTTAATAACCACACGGGGTTTGATTAAAGAGTTCACGCATTTCTGTTTATTTAAAAAAAACTATGACTTTTTCATTTATATTGACCGATTCAAAGTAGCTCCAAAGAACAAAGGAAGTCAGCTGTCTTAATTATCTTAGAACTTGAATTTTCTATGACTGACATCAACGTACGTAGGCAATTAGGATACACAGACAAAGTTAGGAGTAACACAAAAGTGAAAGTCTACAAGACCGTGGCCGAACTGGTTTTGCTTTGTTGGGTACTCAGTAACAAACAAGAAAGACTGAGGCGTCAGAAATGGGTTGTCAGTTTTAAGGAAAGTGGAAGACGTCCGAGAGCCGATAATATTGCGGACGACGGATAATTTCCTACTGGCAGATAAGGAAACACATGTGGAAAAAATACTAACGAGATGAAAGCTACATTAGTCTCTTGAGTTACGACTTGGTTGAAAGGAGATATGTTGGAAGAGACAGTACAAGATGAGAAGAAACATTGTGCCAAAATGTCTGAAGGTTCTAAAGAAGGAGGATAAGAAGAAGAGGAAGAAGAAGACGAAAAAGAGGAGGAGGTGGAGGAGGAAGAAGAGGAGGAGGAAGAGGAACAGAAAGAGGAGGAAGAAGAAGGGGAAAAAGAAGAATGAGAAGGTCGTTGCCAACGCTGTCGTCTTTGTTGTCCTAAGATATTAAAACTATTGTGCTGTCAGCGAAATCCATTTTTTAATAGTTTTTTTGAAGACCTTTTCCTGCGAGTTTGAAGGTTACGTTAAGATGAACATTTCATTCTAAGAAGCACAGTTTCCCATCATTGATTTTAAACAAACACACAAAATAAAATCTTTACGAAATTAACATATCCACTACGTAGAAAAATTCGTTTTAATGTGAGGGTAACGCCTGAAGTGTATAAATATTACTAACATCGTTTGCCTTTGTAGCCGACATAATGTAATCGATTATTTGGAAGAATATTGTAAACTTTATGTAAATATAAAATATTGGCAATCAGAACAAACGATTACATTATGACGTAACTTAAAATAATATCTATGTATACAGCAATCGACTTTGATGTGATGGACATACTTTTTCGTTGCTTCTCAAAAGAAGAAGAAGAAGAAGAAGAAGAAGAAGAAGAAGAAAAAGAAGAAGAAGAAGAAGAAGAAGAAGAAGAAGAAGAAGAAGAAGAAGAAGAAGAAGAAGAAGAAGAAGAGCCTGCCCCTTTTCATGAGAAAATTCTTTCATAAATTGCTTCCGTCTCCAGGTCTCTCCAAAAACTTCCTCCACTCGTTACACTGTCTGACCGTCTTCAACATCCTTCAATAACACAACATCTTGAAAGCGTACTGGGTTTCCCATAGGTCCATGACAGAAGTTTTCTTCTAAAAGAAAACTTTGTTTATTTGAACAACCTTACTTTTCACATCTTCCTTGCTTGTTCTGGTCCTTTGTGACTTTACTCCGTAAATAGCGAAGTTCAGTTACCTCTTGCACTCTTTTATTTCTTACATAAATAGTCAGTGCATTACCAGCAAAGGTGTAAATATATTAAAAAACTAATGTCTAGTATGATACTTGTAAAAGTAATACTTTTTCGATTAAGGCCGCGTTGCACATTTTATTCTTTTCTCTTTTTCCGGTAGGCTTTCATTCTTTCACTTCTGATCTTTGTCACTTTTTCTGTGATTTCACCTCGTCTTCCTTGTTTGTCGACCTTTACTTCCAGTGTGAGTTCATCTGTTGTTTTTATGTACTTATTACTGTACTTAATTATTTCGTCTCCTATATTTGGGATCTGTTCTAAGTCTTTCTGTACTTCTTCGTGCCATTAAAATTTGATTTTCATGCTTCTTAGATATCAAATAGCTGTTTGGTAAATCTTTTACTTTCCATTCTTACTTAAAAATGTCAATAAAATTTCAATCTTCTCTTTCTCGCTTCTATAGAATGCTTGAAACATTTTTATAAATTTCTTAATTTTATAAAATCTTAACTTTTTTATTTGTTTTGGGCTATTATTAATATTCTCCTTTCTACTTTTAATATTTTTCTGCGGAAAGGTTCCAAGGCATTCACATGAATATAACTTCAGGACACATTACTGTTTTGTAATGTCTTACTTTTGCTCATTTGCTCTTGAATGTTGAATTTCTTGTTACAAACGTTTGCTGTTAAATGGTATGACATTTTCATCTTTTGTACTCTTCTTTTCATACTTGCTATTTATGTTGTTGTTGGCGTTATGACTTGCACTAAGTATTCGTTTTTGAACTATGTTATTCTACTGTTTACAAAGTCAATTTGCTCTTTGCAGTTTTTAATGTTAGAGATGTATTCTGATTTTTTTAAGAAGACACGCCTTGTAACCTCAATTTTTATGCATATTTCACCAATAACTGTACTTTAATTTTTTATTCTTGTAGATTTTGTAGCTTTGTATTTTATATTGCAATACAGTGTAATACGTATAATCCGCTACTGTATTTGCCATAATTTATTAATTAAAATAGGAATTACACAAATAAAGCAACAACATCTAGAGTTCTCGCGAAAAATATTTAAGTTTTGTACCAAGGAACATTGAATGTGTAAGTAGCAAACATCTAACAGAGTTTGCCTATCGACGAAGACTGCACTTAACTCTGAAATAATTAAGTACCACTCAGTCGGACGTGATAGAGTCAAGATTTACGCTTGAATAAATTACCTGAATGTTGACACGGCTACTAAAATAAAGTTAAAAGCTACACAAGTGCATCTGTAGCCATTATTAACAGACTGTAATGAGTACGTTTATATGTGTATGCGTTACACATATTCGCTATAATAACGCATACATAAACATTCATCTCTCACACACGCGCGCGCGCGCGCGCGAATGTATAAATACCCGTACTTAAAACTTGACATTAATGGCTTCATTACACTATGCTGCCAGGGGGTTCTTGGATAATTCACCGTTTAAATAACTCTTATAGGAACATTTTACACTGAATTGCAGATTTTATTTTCCTAATGCACTGAATTTTTTATTTAACTTTATTCGTAGCCTACAATAGCACAAAAATAGTTGTTCTTGTATACAAATGTTAAAAGTTTAGTCACTTGTTATGAGCCGTTAATGAACTAGATAATTGAAATACTTGAGCGATAAAGTTTAGCGGTACCGTGTCGGTGAAACTTGGCGTTTAAAGTCTTCGACTACGCCGCAGGCTTATCAGCAATCTGATCACTTGCCTTTTGTGGAGTTTTTGTAGCATCTTGAACTTTTGTTTTTACTACCATCAGAATTGCTATAAACGTGTTAACAGTTAAATTCACATCTGTGAAATTTCTTCAGTGGAATGTGCTGTGCAGCATCGTTGAAGCAACTGAATTAGCAAAACGTCCGCATTTAACAGAGAAGAAAGTACTTTTCCATCAAGACAAGACTCGCAAACACTTTGTCAATTGCAGTCGCAAAGCTTCGTGAATTGCGCTACGAATTGCTATCACACACACCCTAACTACAGTGACTTTTTTCTGTTCTCGAGAAGGAAGAAATGGCTCGTTGAGAAAAGGTTAACTCCAAATATGTAGGTTATTGTTGAAAATAACAGTTGATGCTCCTGTGAACAAAATCTCCTTTACACCATGGAAGTGAACGACTGTCGGGTTCAGCCGCATATCATACGAGAAACGCGGTGTGGTGCTTCAGCCGCCTAGGATGTTGTCGCAAGCAACAGACAGAGTCGACTTCAGTTTTGGAAAACGCAGCTTGATTTTATGGTGGTAACAGACATTTAGGTTAGTAAGCAGGCGCTGCTCCCACTGGGCTACTAAGCACGTATATTTCGTTACTCATTATTACAAATACTAAGTTGTAATAATTATATTTTTTAACTAATTCAAAGCAGCATATTTAATCATTTACATCGTCATCGCCAACCTCAAGGATTAGGCTCATCCGGGACCCACTTCACTCTAGGCCGTCCTACGTCTCCCTTCCCCACCGGTGCTAGCACTAGAACCCGCCCGCCACCCGCCATTCTTCCCAAATGTTCATACCACCTTAATTTGTCGCTCCTCACCTGTTCCAACAATGGGTCGACACCCCAGTCCGTCCTTATATCTACACTCTTCTTTCTATCGAAAATGGTACAGCCCAGAGTAGTCCTCAGAAACTCCGTCTCCGCTGCCTGAATCTTTGCTTTGTCTCTTTCTATCATAACTCTGGCTTCATCTCCATACAGCAAAACTGGTACCGCTACCGTGTTAAAAAACCTTATCCTTGTTTCCTTCTTCGTCTTATTTTTAAGATATTTGTGAATTGTTCCACATGCATTATCAAATTTGTTTAATTTTTCATCCAGATCAATTTCTGTGCCATATGTAACGTAACATCCCAAGTAATTGAAATGCTGGACTTGTTCCATAATCTGTCCATCTATAACTATCTTAGTTCTTACCGGTTGCTTCTCTCTGAATGCCATCGTTTTACTGTTGTCCGCTGATACTTTAAAGCCATATTCATCTGCTATTCGATTTAGTATGAACACTGATTTTTGTAGTTTATCATCGCTGTCCTGAATTATTACCATACCATCTGCATACAAAATGGAATTTAAAAACATTCCATTCAGAAAAATCCCTGGGTCAAGATAAGACTTCCATGTTGTAAACATGCCGTCTATATATAATGAAAAGCCTTGCCGGCTACATACAGCAGCCTTGTCTTACCCCCCTTATTAGTGGGAATCTCCTCAGTCAACCTTCCTCCTATAACCAGTCGTACAGTGGTTTCTACTTAAAGGCTCTTTATAGTTTTTATAAGATGTATAGGTAACCTCTTCTGTCAAGGATTCTCCATAATAATGTCCTTTTAACATTGTCAAAGGCTTTTGTCAAATCTACAAATGCCAAGTGTGTTTACAATAAAACTCCCGTCTCTCTTCAAATTATTCTTTTCAATGTGAAAATGGCTCTAACAGTAAAAAATCTGCTATCACCTTTAACCTCTCATTCAATATCCTTGTGTAGGCTACACCTTTGTATGTTGTGTCTAACAGACTTACCCCTCTATAGTTACTTGGGTTCACTCTGTCACCCTTCTTGAAAAGAGAAACTATCTTCGCTTGGCACCATTATTTTGGAATCACTTTTCTCTTCCACCACATATTAGAAGAATGTAGGAGGGATGAGTGAAACATTATACCCACATATTTTAATAATTCAGTGTTTAGCCCATTTATGCCCGGTGCTTAACGGTGGCATTTCATCTTAAATCAATTGTAACATATACATTACATAAAGTAGCCCATCTATAAAGAAACAATTACCATTTAAAAGAAAAATAAGTTACAACATTGAAGGAATGAAGAAAATCAAAGTATCAAAGAATTAATGAATAGGAGTATTAGAATATGGCACAATACTGACTTAGGAACTAGACAAGGACTATGACGATGACAAAACCCAATTGATTGGCAGAGTGAAAGATAAAAATGAATAACATTCTGACCTTAACACAACCCCTTTTCCAATAATAATAACATAGTAGATATAATAATAATGGAAGTACAAAGCTATAGATAAAAGTATAAGTAGTTCCATGTAAAACTATCAATATATAAATGTAGATTGAGTAATGATAAGGAATATTGTTATTAAAATATAAAGGGAATAAAACTATTATATAATAAATATACAATTTTTAATGATAAGGTGTGTTGTGTGATTAGCTCCAAGTGAATAAAAGGAAGAAAAAAGTGAATAACATAATTCTAAAGTCTAATAAAAGAACCAAGAAAGTTATACTAACTGAAAATCAGTAGTAGGAATAAAGTGTAAGGTGAATAATAAATAATGCTTGATGAAAAAATGATAAATGTTTACGGTGAAAAAACTAAAGCATGATAAGCCTATACAAGTAAAATAGGTAGAATTGAGGTTTATGTTTTAGAATAAGTAAATAATTATAATAGTTTGTTTGTTTAAAAAAAAAAAATTTCATAAGGGTAAAAAAACATGTTTAATGAAGGATAATTAATGTGAATAGGAATGTATGTTATGTATGGAAGACTGGCATTTGCATAGAATGTTTAAAAGAGTTGTATTATGTCTTAAATGATTATGAATAATCAAATGTTATATGTTAGTTTATTGTATTTGTGTTTAAAATAGTTCAGTTTCATAAAACCAAAGGAATCTGTTATAATAAATGTCTAAAGAACATCAGATGGACTAGGCATAAGAAGCCTATGGTAAAAATCAGAAATTTCTAAAATTTGATATTATAACAGTAGTAATTAAGGGCAAAATGTAAGTAATACTATCAGGTTTAATTATATAACTTTAGAGACACATAATGTAGACTAAAGGATTGAGTTATATATTAATTAATAATAAAAACAAAATTGTTAAAATAGTAACTTGGTAAATACTGAACAGAAACTATTCATGTTTGGTTTCAAATTAATTTATGGAAGAAGAGCAATACAATAGTGTTATTATCTTAAGGATTGATAGTATAAGAAAATTATACTAATTTTAAAATATATGTTAATATTGTATCAAAATCAGTAACTATGTCTAACAATGTAAACAATTTTTTCAACCAATGGGAAGGATAGGCTTAGTGCCTTGACAACCAAACATTTACAGAAAAATTCGTTAGTTAATTATTGGATTCAGAGAAGAGAAGATCAAAAAATCCATGCAGCTCAATATAATTATATAAAAGAAATAAATAAAAATAGAAATGAGTTGTAATGAACTGAAATGATAATAGTATGTCTTGTAAAAGTATGACAAGAAGCAATATTTAAAACCAAATCACTTTAAGTTGGAAGAATAAATATATCTTACAAATTATAAAAGAAAATGAACATGGATTGAAACCTCAGATGTGAAGGAATGTGCTAAGTATAAAATCGAATTAAAAACTAAATAAGAAAAAGACTAGACTACACTTTGACACTTTTTCACTCACTAATAAACTTTATTCAAACACTCAATTAATGAATAAACTAGTGACAATCAGTTTATGTTATTATTCACTTATTAATTTATGGTGATCAAATTATTGGACATTGTAATCTTCTCTTAAAACGAACTGTTAACCTACATTCACCAACTGTGACCCAACACATAATTTATAACTTAAGAATTGGTTTATTAAGAAGCTGTATATTATTTAATTATGTTTTATGTGAAGTTTTGTACTTTCTAAAGACATTTTGTTAATTTTTCTGTAATCACAAGAACCCAACAAATTTAACATAACGAAATAAAACATAGTGTGTTAGTTATCAAAGCCCGCATTATTGCCAACCGCTGAGCAAATAAAAATTAGAGCTGGAGAAAAAATTATATTATAAACTATTTTATTTGTAATAAAAGAGAAAAAATCAGAAACACTAAAGCAATAAACCAATATCGAATATTCCTAATTGTATCTTTGTTTTATTTAATGTAAATGACATGTTATTTTTTTATATAGGCAAGGTGAAAATTTTTTTATCAGAAAATAGAGGTTGGTAACCCCTATTTCTAGGAACGAAATTCAAATTCAAATTATAAACAAAGGTAAGTTGGACAACTAACACAAGAAGAAAAAAGAAAAGGAATAATTTTAATTCTTTTTAAAATAAAACAATTTGGCGTCTAAAACGGGAAATAAAATTATACATCAGATCAGAGGAAAAATTGGGATTGGTACTGTTCTAAACATGTGGATAACTACTTGCGGGGTTATAAGATATAAAGTAGAAGTAAGTGGAAGATAATAAATTGGCACCAGCAACTTGGGGCTTTCACGGGAGACATCAGAAGTAACTATATAAATGGGCATCGCAACTTGGGGCTTTCACGGGAGACATCAGAACTAACTATAAAAATTGGCACCAGCAACTTGGGGCTTTCACGAGAGACATCAGAAGTAACTATAAAAATTGGCACCAGCAATTTGGGGCTTTGATGGGAGACATCAGAAGTAACTATATAAATTGGCACCGCAACTTGGGGCTTTCATGGGAGACATCAGAAGTAACTATATAAATTGGCACCGCAACTTGGGGCTTCCACGGGAGACAGCCGGAAGGATATAAACGTTACGTTAACACCAATGGATATTTAAATAAATAAAAGAGACGTTTTCAGCAAAATAGCTTTTGTCTATAAGAAAAACTGTCACGTTTGTTATTTTTTTACCATCCAACTGGTGATGGCACAAAGCAATAATGTCGCACTTTCCCTTTAACCTCAGTGGCGAACCGTCACCTAGCAACCGCTGTAAATACTAGACAATAAACAAAGAAATCTCATCACATCACACGAAGAAAACACAAATGTACGAGCAAGAAAAAAACCAACGCACATACACACCATTGTTGCTCGCGTGTATTCTGCTTTTTGCGATACTCGTGCGGCTTTTTGGGCGGCAGAACAATTTTCTTATTTGTGAGTGTGATTGACCTATCAGATTACAAAATAGAATCTTTTAGCTTTTTGTATCACACCATGCGCTGAAGGGAAAATTCAGCAAAACAATCAGCAAAAGCCTAGACCAAAATTTAGTCATGCTGAATCCTTTTGCTAAATTTTTTTCTTGTTCTTCTTCTACTCTACCATAGAAACTCTACTCTACAATACTCTACTATACCATACTCTAATATATCATATTTCTACGATACCATAGATACTCTACCATACCACAGGCACTTTGCCTGTTCCCTTTAGAGGTCATATTTCAATTTCTTCCAAGGTCTTTCAATATTTCTTCGTCTTGTAGGTTTATATTCTGACGCCACTTTTGAAACTTATCCTATGGGCATTCTCTCTACATGCTGTCTTCGACAAGTTACTCTGTCTTCCATAATGCTCTCATATAATCGCATTTCTCAAACTATCCAAAGGATTACAAGTCTTAACTTTCCGGAAAAGGTTATCTCTGACCGCTCAATTCATATTCCTTTCTTCCTGTCAATGTTCAACTTTTACATCCATGCAGTAGGTTAGGTTTGGCCACAGGTGGTGTACTGTGAATTAGTCAGCATACAAACGCAAATTTTTGTATCTACTGTTCACATCTCCATCTCAGTCATAACTAATACCGTTCCCAACACAATTAAAGTGGTTAACCTGCACTGATATTCCATTAGTGATGATTCTTACATCGGGCAGATTCTGATCTAGCAATTTTACTCCCAAATTTTATGAGTTACTGGTGCAGAAGTTCAGGCAAACCGTGTATCTGTACGGTCGAGTTTGGGTTTAATTTTAAAGCTATATAATTTGTTGCATATGAATATACTACAAACGTTAACCCACATAAGAGATTAATAAGAGTTACTTTGAAAAACACGACCGAACTCCTGGGAGTAAAAGTACCTCGTGTAAAACGAACACTATTACTGTCCGTGCAATTCAATTTACTTAGGCACAAAAAGAAATATCCTTCGTTAGAAATGAACACGTAATTTGCTTGCGTGAATGATTTTTGGCCCATTGTTGTATTCTACCTGAAGGAAGAGGTTCGTGATCAAGTTTTTCTTATTCCTGGCGGCAGTATAGCGTTCACTGCAGCTAAAGGAGTCCCAGCTGGCCTTAGTTTAGTCGCTTATAGTTTTCAGCAACTCTTCTTCCACCGTACTAGACAGTTTGGGGCAGTGCTATGTGTTCTGTTATATTTGAAGAACACGACCATAGATTATAATATCTAATACAGTTGTTAAGTATTTTTCAAATTTGGTTTTCATACACTTTGATCCCACAGTTGAAAACGACCTGCGTAGAACAAACATTTTCGTCAAACTTGGGACATTTATAGGTGAAAATCACGTGCCGCAAGGAAACTGTGTGGAAGGGATCATTCACTCGCCGAACACCATATGTGAACTATTCAGCGTGTCGTTGATTAGGAAGGGAAGGGGGACAGTAAAACAGAGACAGTGGGAGAGGGTGAAGCATTGCTTCTCTAATCTGCGCGTACTGAAATCGGCGATGGCTTTTTTCAAAGTTGTCAGGCTATAGCATGATCCATCCAGTAGCCGGGGCTTACCTTAACCTATGAGTGTTTAACGATAACGGTGAAGCATCACTGCTACAGGTCAGTTGACATTTCAAGGAGAGAATTCCGAACTAACCAAGAAGCCATGGATATCACCATGTTTATGACAATTACAGATGAAATAATAAGGCAAGAAACCGTTCGCGCAGATTGTAGCGATAGCAGGGAAGGCAGTGCAGAACGTGGAGTGTGAGGTGACCAACCATGACACACAACCATGTGGCACATGAACCATGCAGCCGTTCTGAACACAACATAATTGGTCCCAAACAAAGCGTCAGAGGTACGCATCCACAATGAGATATTTAGAGATAGCGCAAGCACACAACCGTTTCATGTTTAATTATTTCAGTTGTACGTAGAAACAGTAGACAAAAACAACTTACGTGGATTGGGTGACTGTAATGGTAATGTTTTACGATTCACAACCTCAAGTCTTCTCTGTTCATCAACAAAATCTTCCGAAAATGTTCTCGCTCTCTATTTCTTTCCTTTCTCTGTCTGATTTCTCTGTTGACGCATTCTGTCTAGCTTCTAATCGGTTTATCTCGTTTTTTTCATCCTGATGGTGTCCATTTTAATATTTGCTTAAGTAGCCGATCCTTTTCCATCCTCTGTACATGCTGTTCCAAATTAATTGTTTGCTCTGAATGTCATCTAATTTTGTGTTGGTCACTCTCACGATTTGTCTTCTTATTTGATTTTTCCCTTTTTGATTTTACCGCTACTGTCTTGCAACATTTTATTTCAGTGTATTTTAACACTTGTTTCCTTTCTTGATTCTATTTGCCATATTTAATTTCCATCGGTTCAGTTCGTGCCTGTATCACAGTAGTAGGTAACTTTAATGAGGTTGTTGTGGATAGCTGAATTTTGTGCTTTGTTGTAGATAAGTAGGCCAAAAAACTAAAAGAAATATTTACTCGTCCATCTTAGAAAGTATAGTCGCGTGTGGCTCTGAAATGGGGCAGATGAATCAAAGAAAGTCACGAGAGCACCAAGCAGTGGAAATAGGTTTCTGTACAAGGGTTTTCGAGGATGTGCGTTAGAGATGAAGTTGTCAAGTCGAGTTTCTTCAGTAGAGTTGTTAAGTCTTTTTTAATTTGGTTTTGTTATATTTCGATCCCACAGTACACTATTACATTATTTACCACTGAAATCTTGTTCCTATCCTGCAAGCTCACCAGTATCCAAGTATTTGTGTTCTTTACAGTGTTCAATGTTCTGTCCGTCCTCCAGAACTGTGCCCTGCGGTGCTTATTTTATTTATGTTAACTTTCAGACTCCATTTCTTGTGCTCTTTTCTGGGCAAAAACTATATTGAAAAATGTCAAAAAGAATGTTTCTCCAAAGAAGATGGAATTATCATAAGAGAACCAACAGCAAGAAAAATAAGAAAAAGACATATAGAAATGAGTGGAGATAGTAAAGCCATTGGAAGAAGAAGAAGAAGAAGAAGCAGTGCAAATCTGGAGAGACTGTTAAAAATGGAAGGTAGGCTACAAGAAACGTTGTGTTGTTATTGCTGTGTGTTCGTATACTGCACACAGAATAGGCAAAACACCTGTTAAAGGCAGCATTAAGAATTCACATTTCTTTTAATTTATAATTTAATGTTATCGTACGTAATTTTATGCTTTCGTTTAATATACTTCAACTTACAATATACACAACTTTAATATACAGTTGGTTTAGTAATTAATTGTAAATACTTTGCTGATAATATTAAACAATAATTTATTCCATGTAATCTTGGGACCAATTCCTTTACAATGTCGATCGTAAAAGCTAGGTGAAGATGATATTTTCAATAGTGTGTGTGTATGTGTGGGCGCGCGCGCGCAAGACCGCGCGGACATGAAATTACTGTATAGATTTTTACGGTACATTAATATATCTGTCAAGGTTAACTCGCGCTCTCTTGTGTGCATTAATTAAGATCGAAATGGCATCGCGGCGTTGCCGTTGTTTGGAAAGCGCCCAAATGTTTCCTCTTTGCCGCAGTTCCTACTAGTCACGCATACTTTAGCCGGCTATGCACTAACCATCCCCGCTGGACGTCATGATGGACAGCAAGTCAAAAACGACAGTGCGTAGCTTTGACATCTATCCGCACGTCGTGTATTTTTTGAAGGATGTGCACAACGAAAAATGAGTCCAACAAGACCATCAGCTCAAGCCGCACGACGTGCAGATGGACCGTGTGCAGTGTTGGTGGATGTCAAGGAATCGTGCATCGTGCATGTTTGATCACGCGTACGCTTGCTGTCTATCAAATCGTCATTTTCTAGCAAGTACAGTACATGTTTTTAGAGCACATTCGTTTAATAAATGTTTACTGTTTAATTTTACTTACATTCATTCTTTAGTTTATATTTAATAAGTAATAATACAGATAAAATTTCAGTTTAATATTTAGTTTAGTTTATTCTTTGTTTACATAATACATTCAAATATCATTATCAGTTATTATTTTTAATAGTTGTTATTAATTTGTTTTAATTACAATTCATAATGGACCTTGAAATAAACTCAAAATTTATCGAAAAAATATAAATTAAATAGATGTCTGTGGGACGTATCCTATCAACGAGAACGTCTGGCACGCTGGACGAGTTGTACGACAGTTTGGTGCGTACATCCATTACCGACGTCGGGCATGCTGGACAGCGGCGATGGTTAGTGCGTGACCGGCTTTACTTACACACGCCGGTGTGTATTATAATAAATCTGTAAATCCAACTACTGTTAAGACTGTAATTGCGCACCTTCAGACTGGGAGTAGAAGGTGTTTCAACTATCAATATGCAATCGATCAACATCCGAGAACAATCGATTTGGTCGGGAATTCGAACTACACATATAGGCCTACGAGAACACCTTTGGCGTGCTAAGAAATTTACTTATCTATATAATAAATCTCTAGGGGGGTCTACGTTTGTCCGCGGTAATCTCAGAATCTACTGAACCGATTTCAATGAACGTTGCACACAGATAGCAGGTACCCAACGGAAGGTTTCCACTTTATTTGATAACGATAGGTTAAAAAGAACCGAAGTTATTGCAAAAAACGCATTTTCTTAAACCCACGGCTTCGATCGCGAATAACGATAAGTTAAAAAGAACCGAAGTTATTGCAAAAAAACTCATTTTTTTAAACTCGCGGCTTCGATCGCGAATATTTGTATATGATTGTTGTGGTAACTGTCTAGTTGGTAAATTGCTAATGGTACATCTATATTAATAATATTCTTATATTGTAAGTTATGAATATCCAAAAAGTGCGAAGCAATAGATCCATCATTCATGTTTCCTCGATACGTAAAATCAAAATTTGATAATTTAGTAGATATTTACAAACATGCAGTAACACAATTAGATGAAATGTTTATTCGTATAGAATAATACAAATAGTGTATACATAAGTATATTGATATCAGTTAGTCCAGTTGAATATTTACATTTTAGTAGGGATATGGAATTCTTATCAGCATATGGAATTCATATAAACAATACAATAATTCATTGTTTGATTATATTGTAACATTGATTATATAGTACACGTTGATTCTGACAAACCATACTCTTCGAGATTTGACTATTCAGTAGGCCTATGTGCAGTAGGAATAATTAATTGTCGAGAATTATACTTAACCTACTTCATCGAGAATTATGGGATGAGCGTCAGTGATGTAGTATCAGTGCCTTTTTTCGTTAATTTTACGTCATCGATAAGTAATATGTGCAATATGTATTGCATTGTATAAATTATAATTTCCCCCTAGAGATTTATTAGTATAGATCAAATAAATAAATTTCCCTTTTTTTAGCTTTGCAATGCCAAAAAGACGATCATGTTTAGGAAGATCTACTGCTGCTGCGGAAAGAAAATCTGAAAATGACGTCGAAGGAGTCAAAATGCAATCAGCTCCTGGAAACTTCAGAAAGATCTGGATTAGAAGAAGTCTCACGGGTTGAAAGTCCAACGATTCGTGAAAATAGATTAGCGGCACAAAGACGCAGGCAAGTGACTCTACGCGAATGAAACAGATATCGGGTTAAACAGATATGGTTTGCCCTCATTGCAAAGGTTTAAAGTGGAAAAATGAATCACATGGATTATGTTGCTCTGCAGGAAAAATGCGATTAGATCCTATACTTCCTCCTCCAGAACCGTTAAAATCATTATTAAATGGAGAACATCTTCTATCGAAAAAATTTTTGAATGCATTAAGATCGTACAATTCAGCTTTTCAATTTACATCATTCGGAGCCAATGAAATAGTCGAAGGGAGCTTCATGCCTACTTTCAAAACTCAAGGGCAAGTATATCACCTCATGGGATCATTACTCCCCACACAAAACGAAGTACTAAAATTTCTACAGGTGTATTTCATAGCTGATTATTTACAGCAATTTGAAACAAGAATGGATCATATTCGTAACTTGGATAAGCCATTAGTAACAGAACTTCAAAATTACTTCACGCAATCAACCCATATGTTAGTGAACTGAAAAGTGCGTTTGAATTTGTAACATCTGCTAATAATAATCAGTACAATATTGTGATTCATGCTGATCAAACAGAAAATAAAGATGAGCACAGGGGTCGCTACAATGCACCGACAACTTATGAGGTGGCAGTAGTTTTAGTTAACCAGGAATGCGATAAACTCGATATAATAATCCGTGCGAGGGATCATACGATACATCGAATTACAGAAACACATCGAGCTTATGATGCTTTACAGTACCTTTTAATGTTTTGCAGAGGAGAAGATGGTTATCATTTTACATTTAAATTAGTCGATCCTCAGACTGGGTTACAAACTACTAACTCGACAGTTACCACAACAATCATATACAAATATTCGCGTGCGAAGCCGCGGGTACCTGCTAGTCTTAGATAAATTACTTGTAGCCCTAAACAAAATTTACTGAAAAAAGTAAACACAGAAATTTATAGGATCTACTTCTTTAATACTGGTCATTGTAAAATGATAATAGTTAACTAGGAAAGAACCGTTTTGATTATAGAAACGTTTAGGAATAGAAACGTTTTGATTGTATTGTTATCAGACTGTAGTACAAGTATAAAAACATCTAAGTTGCTTGTTACCATGGGGATAACAATTATAGTTTCTAAGGTAGAGACGGGCTTGAGAGGACTTTGTCTAATGCTGGGACGTTTTTGACAATAATAATAATAATAATGACGACAATAATATTTACTTGCGTGCAGGGCTCCCACTCACTCCTACACCTGCCGATTCGATCTACCCATTGGATGACAGAAGAGACACCCAGTAGAGGCAGAAGAAAACACATGTGAAAGAACGCTTGATAGCCAACCCTGGTATATCTCACTTGTTAGAAATATCACTTGTTTAATATCTTTACGGTCAATTATTTGTCGACTGTGACAAGAAAATTTGGACATGAAGTCTGCTTTATATACTTAATCTACTCCGCGAAATGACTGCGGCAAAAGGTTAACTCGCTAAGTTCCTGAAGGAATCTGTAGAAATGGAGTAAGTCAGTGTGAGTGTTTCTGCTTGAAAGTGTGGAAGAGCAAAAGCTTTGAGAGTCTCCACTTCCTGATCCACTAATCTAAACTTGTTGATCATTTCACGACAAGAAACTCCTCTAGACTGCCTTAATTGATTTACTAGAATAATCACGGTTCCTGTTTCAGAAACGGAAATAAATAAATTATAATATAATTGAAGACTGTAGTGATCTTACTGACCTCAGACAAAGATACAGAGTAAAAGATAACATGAAAGAGGACCTCGGAAATGACAGTTGGCGATAGACAGAAACAGAACTTCCTAAGGGTACACATAGAGTGCAGGCAGGTTGTCAGATTGCGATAACCGGCGCCGACAAGCGCAGGTAGGGTCGTATAGTGAAGGCAGATTATAGGCGCCGAAACAGTACAGATTCAGTCACAGTCATAGAGTTAAGCAGTGAAGAAGCTATGTGTTTACTCATTTCTTCAGAAGATTTAGTTTAAAACTGGAACAAGAGAGAAGTGGTGCCCATGAAAGTAATCTCTAACGGCTTACCTGCAACACCAATTTCCTATTATACAACTTGCTAACAGGCATCAACAACGACGCGGTTGGGATAATACTTGAGTCTCTTGCCTCAGATTACATTAAAACTTTTTATATCAGTGTCCCGTATCCACGAGGGAATATGAAACGTAACTCAAACCAGTAAAACACTTCCGACTCGGCAGTTTCGTAAACTGTCTGAGTAAGACTACATCCGCGCGTGTACCGGTGCCTGCTGCCACTACGCCACGGCCCCGTGAGAATGTCATGGAGGCTGTGACTATACGGGCCTCGTCTAAACACAGGTAGGATGGCTCGCGCCGGTCGACACCGGTTGTCGGAATCCGAAAACATGTCTGCACTCTACGCGTACCCTAAAAGCAGCTAGATTACTGTGGATTGTTTTGCGTCTATGTGTCACTCACTGAAATTTGGCATATATATCTTTTACATCACTGAGACTCGGGGCGTAAGCAAAGTCGTATGAAAATCACATCTTTGGAAAAATGAAACACCGTTCAATTAGGATGTAGGTGAGAAACAACGAAGATTACGAACAACACTCTGGTCAAAGTCGTTGGTTACCAAGGCCCCAAACATTAATAATAATAATAATGATAATAATAATAATAATAATAATAATCATCATCATCATCACGAAGTGTTCTGCTTTAGCGAATACTAAGTATTTACAACGCCGTAATTTAAAGCAAAGATAGTAATGAACTAAGTCATAGCCGGCTCTAGTAGAAGGCCTGAATATTAAACGTGGCAACACTGGAACAAGCTGATATTTGAGGCCGATTACACTATCTCTTAATTTATGTATTTCAATAATCAAATCGAGACATTTTTAATTGCCGCTTAACAGCAGTTTTATAATTCTTCACTTTTTGCAAATTAAAAGTTTATTATATGAATTACTGTTATATTATTCAAGAAAGATAATTAACTCATTCATATGATACGAATTCAATAATAATTCGAACAATATTAATTCATTAGGCCTAATACTAATTCACTAATTTCTTCAACTTAAACCTCTAGTACTAAGTGCGCACAGACCTATAATTTAGGTTTAGCTACAAATAGGCCTACTCATGATTTTAGTAATGCTACGAAATTAAATCAGAATCTAACATGTTAGCTTTAGCTGTTTTATTACACAATGCTTACAGGCCTACTTAACATTATTCATCCTTTACTTTTTAGATGATGCAAACTAACAATACACTAATTTCAGACAATAATTACAATGAATGGATTACACTTATCCGTAACAATTATCTAAATCTGTTGCCAAATAGCAGACTGCGTTTTGGTCATATTCTATATTGCAAGATATAAAGAACTGGTATTAAATTTTGCGTAAAACCATTATAACTCAGTGATAGTGATACAGAAGGCTTTTGGAGTGTATGTTATCCACGAACGAGCGAAAGAGAGTCGCGAATGAATTTAAGGTGATTGACAATAAGATGAAAATGGTATTATTGTGTTCCACAAATTTTTATGTTGAAAGTCTAGGCGCTAGAGTCGCTGCAGTATTTTTTACTATAATAAAATATAAAATGTGGGCATTTTAAACCACTTACTTGAAGGTATTTGTAGAAAAAGACCAGATTTGCGGAAGGATAGTTTCTAGATTTTTGGAACTTGCACCATTAGCACCTACTTCATTGGTTGTTAAGTATTTTAGGCAAAAGAAAAATATCGTATAATGTTGCCTGCAACCTCGTGTCTCCGTGTGCCCTTCTGCTATTTCCTCTTTCATCTTTCCGTCGTAAAAAAAAAACAAAAAACGTGAAACTTTAACGCTGTGCAACTGTTGAAGACATAAAGACAAAAAACTCAACTACTTTAAATATGTGTGTGTGTGTGTGTGTGTGTGTATTTCTGGTAATACGGAATATTTACCGAACTGGATATTCACTCCTGGATACTGTGCACTAGACTGCCCGTTGTAGATCCTATTGCAAGGGATTTCGTAGAAGCCTGACGTTTCGTTGGAGATTTTCGTTTTTCTTGACAGGTACGTGTTGCTAGGCGCGTACGTTGTGTTTGCAGAGTAGTTTGCTGATCCTGCGTGTGGTAACCTTAATATTGACTTTGTAATTTATGGTGTATTCATTTCCTGTTGTAAATGGTGGTGTAACAGATCCAATCCCACGTAAAAGATTCATTTTATGTATAGTCTCCAGACCGCTGTTAGAACCAAATTTAAATACTTTACCTTATATTTAATCCGCTAAGCGAACTTCTGTTATATGTTTTTACAGCATGTTTCGGGGATAAATCCCCATCCTCAGGTAAAATTATTACAGATGTGTATAGGTTCCATGTTTTATAATTAGTAAAATAGTTTACCTTCTTCTTGTCCGTCTGGTGGCCTTTTCTCTATATTTTATTCAACGCGTTTCAGGACATATGCCCCATCATCAGGATATCCCTTGTTGAAGTTCGTCGATCGTTAAAATATTAAAAACACTGTATATACAATTCTACACATAACAATAAATATAATATACACATAAAAACACATAAAATACCCAGATTTGAGACACACGCGATATCGGTGGTGCGCACCACGACATGCTATAGTCGACTGCAGTGTTCATGTTGTTATATGTCGTGCACTATGGACCTTGTTCTGTATTCTTATCGCTGTGTCGTATAATAGATTCGACTGGAAATTCAGCTGATCGTTAAGGATGACTTCTTCTGTTTTTTTATTTTTGTAAGCCTTATATATTTCGTATTCTTCGATAGCATTCATATAATTTCCTTTTCTGCATATATGGAGGGGTTGAAAGTTCGTTGTGAAATCAGTATAACTATGGTTGTTGTCCATCAGATGGCGCGCGTAATTTGACACTGTTTTACTAAATTCTTTTTAGGTAAATGTTCTCTGAATCGTTTTTTAAAAGGTCTACCAGTTTGGCCAATGTAAAAGCTGTCGCAGTCATTGCATATTATCTTATAAACGCCCGTCCTGTCTTCAATTGATTTTGAATGTTTAGGTAAGAGTATCTTATTAATGTTATTATTAGTTCGGTAAGCCATTTTTATATTTATCCCACTGAATACTTTGTTTAAAATTTTGGGTAGGGTGTTACCATATTCTGATGCTATATACCTAATTTTATTTCTATTATTTTCTTGTAATTCTATGTTGTTTTTCTTTTTTCTGTGTTTCTTGTCTAAATTATCCACGATTGATCTTTTATAACCATTGGCCTTAGCTATGTATTTGATCGTGTTCAGTTCTTCGTGAAAATCTTTGTCTTCTAATGGTATGGAAAGTAACCTATGTATTAAACTATAACACAATCCAGGTTATCAACAAATACGTTCATGACGTACTGCAACGTGTTTACCAAAAACAAAAGATTAATCTTCAAGCTCTTAAACATAAGCAGATAAGAGAGGAGGACTTCGAATGTAAACACAAGTTCTACACGCGTGTCTCAAATTTGACGAGTATACAATTTACATCTGATGAAAGAGATATTCTTAACAAGGGGCTAAATTATAATATTCCTTATATCGGTAAAGACCATATGATTCGAGAAATTATTAGTGCAGAGGCCGCCGTAAAAACAATACCAAACCAGACTTTACAAAATGAAACCCGTGCCGTAATTAATAATAGTTTGAATAAATGCCTAAAAACTATAACAAATAATGAAAAGCGCTGTAAAGTTAATCAAAGATACTTGAAAGAAAATAAAACCTTGAAACATATAAAAACTAAATTGATAGATAACATTGCACTGATTACAAAGGCTGATAAGGGGAATACCGTAGTCGTAATAGACAGAGACGAATACACTTCAAAGGTTAATGAGTTCATATCAAATAATAATATTGTAATGATACAAACGGACCCAACTGCAGAGTTCGTCAAAGTTTTGAATAATAAAATTAACCTATGTACACGGCTGTTTGATAACGCCACACGCCGTGCACTAAATCCCATTAACGCAGAAGCACCACAATTTGTTGGCCTACCAAAAATCCATAAGACCAATATACCGATTAGGCCATTGATAAATTTCACAACTGCGCCGAGCTACAATGTCAGCAAAAAACTTGCAGTGAAAATAAAAAACAGTATAAAGATAAGTAATAACCATAGTATAAGAAATAACATTGACCTTGTTAACAAATTGAAAAGCATTAAATTACGATCTAATTATAAAATAGCATCTTTTGATATTGTTGATTTGTATACGAATGTCCCTGTTCAAGAAACTCTCACTATCCTTAAAGAAAATCTTATTAACGCCAAAATATGTAATTCTGAACAAATCAATGATTTAGTTAATTTACTGGAAGTTGTACTTGACCAAAATTATTTTACATTTAATAATAATTATTACATCCAAAAAAAGGGCCTAGCCATGGGGTCACCTTTATCTGGTTTATTGGCTGACATATACTTAAACCACTATGAGAATACATATTTGCTCAGTAACGTAAATAAACTTTCCAAGAAAATAATATCATATACACGTTATGTTGATGATACGTTTATAATTTTTAATGGCACAATACGACAAATAGAAAATATGAAATTATACATGAATAGTGTCAATAAAAACATACAGTTCACACTTGAGACGGAGATAAATAATAAACTTAACTTCCTCGACCTGACAATTACAAGACTAGATGAAAAATTCCAATATCAAATATACCGAAAACCGACAACCACGGATCTCACGATAAATGCTGAATCACATCATCCCTTTTCTCAGAAAATGGCAGCTTATCATAGTTTAATACATAGGTTACTTTCCATACCATTAGAAGACAAAGATTTTCACGAAGAACTGAACACGATCAAATACATAGCTAAGGCCAATGGTTATAAAATATCAATCGTGGATAATTTAGTCAAGAAACACAGAAAAAAGAAAAACAACATAGAATTACAAGAAAATAATAGAAATAAAATTAGGTATATAGCATCAGAATATGGTAACACCCTACCCAAAATTTTAAATAAAGTATTCAGTGGGATAAATATAAAAATGGCTTACCGAACTAATAATAACATTAATAAGATACTCTTACCTAAACATTCAAAATCAATTGAAGACAGGACGGGCGTTTATAAGATAATACGCAATGACTGCGACAGCTTTTACATTGGCCAAACTGGTAGAACTTTTAAAAAACGATTCAGAGAACATTTACCTAAAAAGAATTTAGTAAAACAGTGTCAAATTACGCGCGCCATCTGATGGACAACAACCATAGTTATACTGATTTCACAACGAACTTTCAACCCCTCCATATATGCAGAAAAGGAAATTATATGAATGCTATCGAAGAATACGAAATATATAAGGCTTACAAAAATAAAAAAACAGAAGAAGTCATCCTTAACGATCAGCTGAATTTCCAGTCGAATCTATTATACGACACAGCGATAAGAATACAGAACAAGGTCCATAGTGCACGACATATAACAACATGAACACTGCAGTCGACTATAGCATGTCGTGGTGCGCACCACCGATATCGCGTGTGTCTCAAATCTGGGTATTTTATGTGTTTTTATGTTTATATTATATTTATTGTTATGTGTAGAATTGTATATACAGTGTTTTTAATATTTTAACGATCGACGAACTTCAACAAGGGATATCCTGATGATGGGGCATATGTCCTGAAACGCGTTGAATAAAATATAGAGAAAAGGCCACCAGACGGACAAGAAGAAGGTAAACTATTTTACTAATTATATACTATAAGTGGCTTGGATACAGAAAAACATGGATCTTCCATGTTTTCTTTAAATAATTACACCGGGTTTAAAGAAAACATGGAACCTATACTCATCTGTAATAAAGGTCATTTTTTGAATGCCCTAGAAGAATTTGAAATTTACAGGGCCTCAAAAATACATAAAGAACAATTACTTAATGACCAGCTAATATTTAAGTCTAACGCGCTCATGAGACCGCATTGAAAATAAGAAGTGAAACAGGCGTAAAAGCTAGTTGACGATCGGAATCCGACCAGTTCACTGGGTCACGTATCACGCGCTTGTGTGTTGTATGTGTTTTATGTGTTTTTAATCTAGTTATGTGTTACATTTTATGTGCGTTAACATTTTCGACGACCCCTATGCATTAGGGTGAATACATTTTACCTGAGGATGGGGATTTATTCCCGAAACATGTTGTAAAAACATATAACAGAAGATCGCTTAGCGGATTAAATATTAGGTAAATTATTTAAATTTGCCACGTAAAAGCTTGCATGAATGTGGCGAGCGATATTGTGCGAATCAGTGAGATGATTGATTTGTAGGCTGTAAGTTGTTTAGAATAGATTTTATTAGAGGGGGGGTAATGTAAAAATGCAAGTAGAAAAATGGTTTGTGTGATTGTGTGTGGTGAATGACGCCAGAGTTTCTGAAGCGACAGAGCGTAATTCGGTTGCAGAACGTTGAACTGATGAACTGTGTACATATGCTGTTAATGTAGCTGTGTTGATGGCTATTGTTCTTGTGTGTTCATATCAGGAAAATGTCGTTTACTCATCGGAAACAACATCACCTTGGAGAATCTCTGATTGAGACAACCTTTGGACCAGTGAGGGCTGACACGTGCTCCCACACTCACTCACCGGGTGCACCCACTCCATCACTTCAGCTTTCAAGGTTTCACAACACAATTAACAGAGTTGAAAAACCCTGTATTAAAAAACACTTGTCCTAAATCAAACACGAATTCAATCGGTCCATAATCAAAATAATTAATAGTTTTCTTGTAAAGAGTTAAAAGGATAGGTTGCCAAGAAGTCAGAAAAATGTGTTCCTTAGTCCTTAGCGGGGGTGGTAGGGTGACGAAGGGCTCGAATGGCAGAGTTGTGTGGAACATTGCGGATTGCATCTTTCGTAAGTTGGGTTGAGTAGTGTCATTGTGATATCAGATACTTCTCTTAATGCACGAAACTTTAGACTGGCTACTGCTCCTACGCGTGTATTGTGAGAAAATTCCTATTTAAACAAGGTTTTTTATCGGCTTGATCAACTCATTCTTTTAGATAATTTATGTGTGTGTATGTTTGGTTTCCCCAGCTTACACTAATAGTTTTTATCTTAACACTGAAGTCATATTTATCAGTTTATTAGGTTTTGTTTATTTTTTAAGATTTTGTTTTTTAATTTTTTTTTCAATTTTTTTCTTAATGTTTCCTTGGCACTACTTTTTATTTTTATTATTGGGAGTCTTTATAAAAGAAATATGAAGGAATGCAAAGTAAAACAATTTGAGCACAGCAAGGAGACAGCAAGACAAAGTTAGGAAGCAAGAGCTACAGTAGGCCACGCCTACTTGTGTAGAATCGCTTATAACTTTCGACTTCAAGGCTGCTAAGTGTATCAGCTACATGAAGAAGCTATGCGTGTATCATATAAGCAGTAAGTAACAAATAAGAAATATTAGAAAAAGGCAAAACTAAAAGGAAAACAAAAAGTTAATAAACTGACGACACAAGGCTGCCCCATAGGTTAGCAAGAAGTCTTCCTTAGTGGGGGTGGTAGAAACACGAAGGGCAGAGTCGTGTTGAACATTACAGAACTGCATCATCCGTAAGCAGGATTGACTATTATCGTTGTGATAACAGACAGCCTGTTTTAATTGTGCAACTTTAAACAGGCTACTGTTTCCTAAACGTGGGGATTGTGAGAAAATTCCTATTTGAACAAGGTTTTTTGTCGGCATGGTTTTACAGCCAAAAATATTAATGTGGGCCAGGAAAAAATTAAGATATAGCTTTCATTCGTAAAAAACACTTATAAAAATAGAAAGTATGTAAAACACTGTGGCCAAGGTGGTCACACCCCCCGTAAAAGTGGGTATTTACATCAAAAAATAAAATTATTTAAAGAAGTAAAATTGTAACAAAACGAAGTCAATGCTTGGAAGAGCCGAAATATTACAACTGCCCGGGGAACAGTTGTCTGGGGGCAGTTGTTCGTAAGCAATTGTCGGTGGGGGGGGGTAATTCTTCTGGGAGGAATTGTTGCGACATACCGAATAATGATTTGAACTATTTATTTAAAGTTTACAACTGAACTAAATTTATCGTAAATTTATTTAAAGTTATTTGAAGTTGAAACGTGATTTACACTTTTTAAAGTGATAAAGAATAAATAACGGGTTTATAAAACGGTTCGTGGGTGCAAGTGAAGTGTCCCCGCGAACCTTTGCTCCAAAGTACGTGTGATTTGCATACCAATGAAGAGGCGTTTAAGTTATCTAATACTTATGTGTACTGTGACAATGGCCACACATCACACATGCGCGCGCACTAGCATAGAGCATAGAGCCGTATCCCCCTCCCGCGTTATACTTAATTGCAAAATAAAGGCTGTGATATGAAACAGCAATAAATAAAGCATAGACTAACGTCACCATTGTCTGTGAACACATTCAGCCATGAGCTAAGTTTACCTGTTTACGCGTCTAACACAAACACACACAATAAACAGCGCTTTCATGTGCCAGAACTATGGAAACGGTTCATTGCATAATTGTTATAATACTGTTTGCAAATACCGTTCGAATAATCCCAATAACGTTTTAAATTTTCACGGGTATCAAACAAACAAACGATACACGGACAAAGTAAAACTCAAATATATACAGAACGATACGCTTTGATGTATACGACAGCAGTATAAAATAAATTTTGCAAGTAAATAAATATTTACACCGTACATCGGTACACTGGGTGTTCCCGCGCAGATTACAGGCTTTTACTTTGTTTTCTAACCTTAAGCTTTTTAATTGCACTGTACGAAAACGTGGGTAAAAGGTTCGAAGATTAACAGAATTCCACCCGACAACACAGAGACCCTTGTTTTGTGACACTTATGATGGAACGCACAAAACGTCTCTCTCTCTCTCTCTCTCTCTCTCTCTCTCTCTCTCTCTCTCTCTCTCTCTCTCGTCTCTCTCTCTCTCTCTCTCTCTCTCTCTCTGTTTCTCCGTCACCCCTCACTAAACACACACCGTTTGTGTAACATGTAAGTACGTGTGTGTACCACGTTTTCAGTGTATCGTTTTTAATAAACGAATAGTATTAACACATAATAACTAATAAATATTAAATTCATAACCACGCACATAATTATTGTCATTTAAACATTAATAATAAATAATATTTTTTATTTTATAAACTAGAATAAACTGTTTATTACTTTTGCAACGTCTCAACAGTTTTTATATTACTGTCATATAATAATATAGAAATGACAATAATACAAAAACTTTCAAAACATTGTGAAAGTAATAAACAATATACTTTTGTTTATAAAATTATTATTAATAAATAAATATTCATACGTAATTAATAAATAATATTAATAATACATTCTTTTATACATGAATACTATCTTTTGTGAATTACAAACCGTAATTCGGGTAGCTAAACTTCCATCGTCAGATAAATGAAACAAAGTATATACAAATTAAACTAATGTAAAAATTACCTACTAGAAAAAATGTATTATTTACACTGATGGAATTGTCGTTCGGCACTTGGTAGAACATTCTATTAATATTTGAATTTAATAATACACTCGGTGTAGTTCTACAGATACTTTCCACTTTCCTGACAATAGTTACGGCAGCTTCAGAGGTTAGATTTGAACTGAGAAATTATGTGTCGCCGGGGGAGGGGTGGAGGTAGTGTATGGCCAAGGGGACAATTGTACAACCTAAGATAAACAGTTGTCCCAGACAGTAGAACACTCGCCTTTGTGTGTGTGTGGGGGGGGGGTCCATTGACGTACTTTAATCAAGGAAAAAGAAATTTCGACTTTTCGAAATTCGAAATTTCATTTTAAAAATAATATTAAGTCTAGCTGAATAAAGTATACATATAATAAATAATACATTAATATTTGAATTTAATAAATAAACACTTGGTATAGTTACACAGAGACGTTTGTTAAAAACGTCTACAGATTCCTAATCTCTAGTTATATCTCTAATTTTATTCTTCTTCTCTATCTCTTTTCCAAGTCATCCGAGATATAACTAGCTATCTGCTACTTTCTTTTGATCCACGTTTCGAAGATTAGCAGAATTCCACCCGACAACACAGAGACCCTTGTTTTGTGACACTTATGATGGAACGCAAAAAACGTCTCTCTCTCTCTCTCTCTCTCTCTCTCTCTCTCTCTCTCTCTCTCTCTCTCTCTCTCTCTCTCTCTCTCTGTTTCTCCGTCACCCCTCACTAAACACACACCGTTTGTGTAACATGTAAGTACGTGTGTGTACCACGTTTTCACTGTATCGTTTTTAATAAACGAATAATATTAACACATAATAACTAATAAATATTAAATTCATAACCACGCACATAATTATTGTCATTTAAACATTAATAATAAATAATATTTTTTATTTTATAAACTAGAATAAACTGTTTATTACTTTTGCAATGTCTCAACAGTTTAAATTTGTGTAAATTTCATCTCTCCAAACTCTCGTTTATCCGTCTTCCCAGTCTTCACGTTTCCCTCTGTTTCCAATGCAGGATTTGTTTTGGTGGGGTGGGGGATGGGGGATAATCGTTCCTCTTCCACCGTTTGCAGATAGACCTATCTATACTGGAAACGTTGTTGCGGTTTCCAGTCGTCGATTCGTGTTTCGGTTGAAGCCCCCATCACCTCTGGGCCCCAAATTCTCGCTGTCTGTCTACAAACGCTCGTTTCTGTAACATTCAAAAGTAGTTCCGTCCTCACAGCTCAGAGCCGCAGGATATGACGATTCTTATTGTGTTTTGTAACCGTATTTTGTGAATTTGGATACCGTGACCCTTTAATTATTAGAACGCCAAATATTCGAACTTGCTAAACAAGAAAAATAAGCAAATTCGATGTGATTATTGTTTTTGGTAATTATATGCGCGACGCATTCTGTATGCCTTTCTGTATTAATCAACTAATTTATATGATAATATATAGTTACGTCATATTACCGAAAAGAAAATCAGAGTGGCTCATTTAATTGATTTTTTTTAGCACTGCAATTATTGTTGAGGTTTTCTGCCCAAGGAAATCACGTGTTTTCTGCACAAGGAGAGGTCTTACAAGGCATGTTCCTTCCATGCTTTCCTATCCTGGACTAGTCGCTTCATTTCTTCGTACGACATCCGTAGGTCGTCCATCATCTGGCCTCTCCTCCGTCCTCTATTCTGCTCTTCATTTACCAGCGTTCCTTTCATCACGTAACCTTGTGTAACCCCCTCTCCTCCTCTATCTTCAATGTCCAAGTTTCTGTGCCGTATATCCTGCAGGCTCAAACAAAACACTTCACCATCCTCTTTCTCAGATCTCTGTCTAGTGGCTAGCACAATAATATTTTCTTTCTGTTATAGGGCTTTCTTATCTAAGGCATCTCTGCATCTCACCTCTCGACAATAACGCAAGTTCTCTCTAACTAAACATACAAAAAATTTCATACTTTTAATTTCCTCATTTGCTGTTTTAATCTGTGCAGGCGTGCTAATTACGACAATGTTCTTTGTCTTCTTTACGTTGTTTTAAATAATAAATTTGTATTAGTGGTTATAATCGCAAATAGAAATACGCTGTTGCACACCACTATATAAAAAATTCCCAATTAGTGCTTTTGGGTCTCTCAACTCATCACCAGATAGGAAATATACAATAATAACTAACAACTATTATTATTTATTACTGTAAATATTATTGTTATTATGATTGTATTTTCTGATCTATTTTCTAGCATCCTTTTTCATCAATTCATCCACTGCTGTCTCTGCCTCAAGGATTCCTTGCAAGTCAATTTTTTTCATGTTCTTAACTATATTTGATTCTCGTTTGATCCTTAATTTTTGTAAAACTTGACAATGACTTATGTAACCTTCATTGAAGGTCAACACAGCATCATTTACACCCAAAACCAAAGTACCCAGTCCAACAAGCACATTTTTTTGGCAATCTATTCCAAAACAAATGATTCAGCGTTTCGTTTTCATTATGTGTGCTACTATGAAGACATTTTTTTTACAAATTAGGATGACTCAGATCAGCAACTATTGACTTTATAACAGACACTTGTAATGAATACTTATTAAAATTCTCTTTTCAATGGTAAAAACTGCATACCTCTATGATTTGTTATAAAGGAGTTACAGATTTGTAACAAAATGGTAACATTATCCAAACTTTTAAGAAAACTTTTCCTACAATATCAGTTTGTTTCAAAAATATTATTTTGTTTCATAAAAAAATTATTATTACGAGTATTCACATAAGTTTGGTATCACATGACTAAGAAACAATTGACAATTTGTTTAAGACGAAAAACCAAAAATTGATTTTTTAGTCGATTTGCCGGTTACGAATGCCCTTAAGCTTGATAGTAAGGACAAGAAATAAAGAACTATAATCACATGTGTGAAACGATAAGAAGAACACTGAATAAAAAGGTCAGAATAGATACTTTTTTGGAATTTTATAAAGTGATAGCAATGCCTTTATGGCAGTGAGACTTGGACACTGAACGCAAAGACCCAAAGCCGGATACAGGCTAGTGAAATCAGATTTTTACGATCAATACTAAAGAGTATCACAAAGGGACCGGCTACTTAGAAATTATTATGTAAGGAACAACCGTGGAATATATAACCTGAACGAAAAGATAAAGCAATACAGACAGGATTGGACAGACCATGTTGAAAGGATGAGTAAGAATACTGTTAAGTAAGAAGAGTGATCCGTACCGTGAGGACCAAAAAATGTTAATGATGCGGTCCGCGTGGACCGGAAAATGTTTGTTGAAGAATGTTGTGTGTGAAATGTTCTACTTATAGTTGATTCGCCAGGATGCAGAAATGATGAAGCGAGTGGACTGTAGTTAATTCATTTATTTGATGTTCACAAGTACATTAGAAATTGTTAAGCAGTTAGAATTTGTTTTGAGTGATAGATTGGCTAATAAGCATAATGTGGATACAATTCGTATCAAATTTAAATTAAATTAATAAACGGGCCTAATGGGCCATAAGTGAAGTGTTGGCCTAAGGCCTACATTGATTATCGCGACAAGAAAAAATATGACATTGAGGCTGCGGGCGCGTGCCGATTGCCGCTTACTAGCGTCTGAGACGAACTGTGCAGAGCACCGACATGAATGATCAGATTACCGTAAAAATTAAAGCGCAGATTAGCCAACCTATAAAGTAAAATTATCGCGCTACTGTACATAAGGCTGCCCGTCAAAAATCAATAGATTTTTTACTACATTTTAGTAAATTATTATACATTTTGGTAACTTAGTTTATAACATACAGTGTTCTTAATAATGGAAGTTAATTTCAAGGCTGAATTGAACCTTGAGTTGTAATATTAGATAACAGCTGTACGTTAATGGTTTAGCGATAAGCATGAATAAAGATAAGCTTTAAAGATAAGCGTTTGTAAGCCAAGGTTGGCGAGCAAACTAATTTCATGCATAAAAATGTATGCGTTGGCAAGTATTGCCGTCATATATTGTATGTGTACAATATCGAACGTTATGAAACATGAAAAATACATAATTAGACAATGTTTAATAATGTGTGATCGGAAGCTCATCACATGATGGCCCGATAGCTTGTAACCCTATGCATGTCATAGATGGTTACCGTGAAATAGTTGAGGCCAGTAGACCTGTACAGAGTATTGCTTACATGAACAAAATTGCCACAAATTACATGTTTAAACGTAAATTTAGCATGGCGTCATGTATTGACCAAGTCATGCTATTCCTGAAGTTTCAGGAACTTACAATATGTTGTTGTGTTTGAACAAGCTATAGATAGCCGACTGAATGCAAGCACATATATGATGACATGTATGTCATAATTTAAGCAGAAATGATAATTGTGCAATGCATAATCACAAAATACAAATACAGTATAACAATACAATATAAAGTAAACCTAGGCGTGGCATGGTTACATACAGTAGACGCAAAAAACGATATGTTTTACATAAACGCAAGTTATATAATAAATATAATAAACAACAATTTAGTTAATCACAATATGAATAATCGCAATGGCATAAGTAACAAATACGACACTGTGATTACAAATGTAATACATGAGTTGAACAATTGAAAAAGACATTCATAGAACAATAAATCACACATATTAACAACTGTGTAAAAAATGCATGCATGGTTGCGTAACTGCAAAACATGCGAATATTATGTAACAAATTTTTATAAAATAACACCACCGAAAACATGACACATACCCAATACATCAAAATGTAAATGTGTAGGACATAGTATGCCACACAAAATATTAACATACAAATACAAAATAGTAATATACCACCATAAAACTATGATGATTATAGAAACACGCAATGGCGCAAATTGTTATGAAAATGTTGTGATAATACATCACAATTAAGTAGACCAAATGGTCATAATAAGTAATAAGCCAATGGCTGAGTAAAATAGCATTGTGCTAAATGATCATAATAATCTTGTCAAATCTCGTCCCGCGCTGGCAACAGACATAACTTATGTACTGGTCTCCGCAAAACACCAGTAGGTGTGCGAATGTCTACGACTCGAATTAAGTTATCTGGGCCGGGAAATGTGGCGGTAATTACACCAAATTTCCAGGCTAATGGAGGTAGATTATCCTCAAAGTAAAACTAGGTCCCCAATGGAAACATTATCCTTAGCGAATTTCCATTTGTGACGCTGTTGTAACTGGTGTAAATAGTCGCGAGACCACGCCTTCCAAATGCCTTGGACAAACTTCTGTAGAAGTTGCCAACGCCCAAGACGAAAGATAGGAATATGAGGTAAGTCTGGGTCCGGTATCGCCGTTAATGGTGCGCAAATCAAAAAATGGCCAGGTGTAAGTGGCACCGGATCATTTACATCCGAAGAGATGGCAAATAAAGGTCGAGAGTTCAGACATGCCTCTATCTGAGACAAAACTGTCGTAAACTCCTCGAAGGTGAGTATAGACTTGCCTACCACGCGGCGCAAATGAAACTTCAAACTCTTTATGCCGCTCTCCCAAAGGCCACCGAAATGAGGTGACGAGGGCGGAATAAATGACCATGAGATCCCCTGAGAGGACGTGAATGATTTGAGTGATGAGATGGCATTCTTAGTATGCCAAAGGTTGTAGAGATCATGTAAAATATTGCGGGCCTTCCTAAAGTTTGTGCCATTATCAGAGTATAACTGACTGGGTATGCCCCTGCGGGCCATAAAACGACGTAAGGCAGCTATAAATGCACTGGCTGTAAAGTCGGAAACCAATCCCAAGTGAATGGCCCTGGTTGCTAAGAAAATAAACAAAGACACGTATGCCTTAGAGAGAGTTCTGGATTTCTGCCCGCCATGACGAATCATGAAGGGACCACCATAATCAACCGCGCAGAATAGAAACGGCCGTGATGGAGTGACTCTAGGAGATGGTAAAATACCAAGCCTCTGAACCTGCTGTTTGGCACTAAACCTGAGACACTTGACACATTTACGAATGATGGAGCGAATGACTATCCTGGCATTAACAATCCACAAACGTTGACGAAGTGAGTGCTGCACGAGTTGAGCACCAGCGTGAAGTAGACGAATGTGTTCGCGTTCAATGATGAGGCGAGTAATATGCGCCGATGGATGTAAGACAATAGGATGTTTAGCGTCGTAAGGTAATTGCGACTGCTGTAATCGCCCGCCTACGCGTATCACTCCAGAATCATCAAGAAACGGGTCGAGAGAAGCCAACTTACTCCTAATGGAAACAGAAGATCCGTTACGAAGACAATTAATTTCGGCTGCGAAGTGGATCGACTGAGATTGTTTTATGAAGAAATTGAGAGCATGATGAATTTCGACAGGGGTAAGATCGCCCGTAAATTTGTCAGCACTGGAGAGTCTAATATTTTTGATGAACCGAAAACAGTAAGCGTATACGCGCGTTAGACGATGCAACGAGGAAAAGTCCTTAGAAAGGTCGATAGCCAGGGTAGACATTAGAGAAAGATTATAGGTTTGTTTCTCTTCCGCAGTGACTTCAGAAGACGACGGATTGGAAGGTAGAAAGGGTGGAAAAGGAGTGGACTCTGAAGATTGAGACAGACAGGCGGGACCATGCCACCAAAGCGAACAATCGCGCAATACGTCGGGGTGGCATCCTCTAGAAATGATATCAGCAGGATTATGACGAGAATTGATCCCAACCAAGCTTGCAAAGCCAGAGTTGCTGCATAAACTGTTTGTACAAAAAGACAACGGGACCGATCAGTCCAAGAGGATCGTATATGCCTGTATCTCCTCTTGGAGATGCTTGATTCAACGGGGAATGATTTAATGTCAAACAGAAATGAATCGGCAGTGTTATTCCAGAGAATGCCCAGGGTACGCACATTGTCCTGTTTGTTTAAGGGGAGTGATAAATTGTCATGACTTGCGACCACTCTGGGTTCATTGGATGCCCATTTATGCAACGTGAGACCGTATTGACTCAATAACGCACCTAGATCAGATTTCAACTTGGTCAGATCAGAGATGGTGTCAGAACCGGTAAGCAGATCGTTGACATAGAAATCAATCGTTATAGCTAACGCCGCATCAGGAAATGAAGCTTGATGGTCCCTACCAATTTGAATAAGACTGCGAGTGGCCAAAAACGAAGCACTAGCCGTGCCGTAGGTTACCGTTCGCAATGCAAAGTGTTTAAATGGTTCGAGAGGAGAATCACGCCACAGAATACGTTGATAGTGACAATCCCCTTCAGCTACGCAAATTTGTCGATACATCTTCTCGATGTCGGCGATGAGAACATATTTATGCATGCGGAAACGTAAAAGAATAGAAAAAAGGTCTTGTTGAACATTCGGGCCTACCAACAATATGTCATTGAGAGAAACGCCATTGGTAGTTTTGGACGAACCATCAAAAACGACGCGCAGTTTTGTGATCAAGCTAGACTTTTTAAATACGGCATGGTGAGGCAGATAGTAAGTATTTGACGCTCCTGAATTGATAGCGCAATTATCGATAAGCGTCATGTGTCCAAGATCCTTGTATTTGTTAATAAAGTCTGCGTAATCGCGCGCGAGCTTAGCATCACGCTTGAATCGACGCTCTAAATTCAAAAATCTTGCTTCAACATTGGTATAAGATTCCCCCAACTGAAGATGATCGGACTTAAATGGCAGTGAAACCACGAACCTACCCTCGTGGTTGCGATGGGTAGAGCGCACGAAATGCTCTTCACAGGCTGACTCGTTATCAGGCGTGTTGTCAGGGATAGTTTCTGCTTCCCAAAATCTTTCGAGAGACTGCAGAATTTGACTGTCGTTGTTCCTAGCTAGGAACGAAACAGTAGGACCCTTGTTGCGGCAGTGTTTGGGCAGATTGCCAGCCAAAATGTAGCCTAGCTTTGTTTCCTGAATGATGGGAAAATGAGGGCCGCATACGTATTTATTAGCTAAAATTAAATCCAGGTAAAATTGCGCCCCTAAGAGTATGTCGATTTCCGACGATATATTGAAATTTGGGTCAGCCAGAAAAATGTTGTCCGGAATGTGGAATTGATTGATGTCAAACGATTGTGCCGGCAGATTGTGGGTTAATGCAGATAAGATAGCACATTTTGCCTCGAAGCTAAATCTCTGATAACGAGAAATAATGCGTATAGACGCGAGATTAGTGGCGTAACACGGTGTATTATTTATACCCGTAATTGGTATGTTGGATTTAGTCAAATTAAGCCGTAATTCCCTTGCAAATGATTTGGTGCAAAAATTTATTTGTGACCCGGCGTCTAAAAGAACTCTTGCCCTTTGTCTGTTGCCAGCCTGGTCAATGACAAATACAATTTCTGTTGATAAAAGAACATTGTTCGTGGATTATAATTTAAGTGAAAAATAGTTACTACTACTGGCAGAGATTGAGTTCGGCACATTGTTCGCGTGCAACAATGTGTGGTGTCGTTTTGAACAGATCTTACATACCTGCTTATTCTTACAATTAGATACAAAATGATCTGATCTAAGACAATTGGCACAACATTTGTGACTTGATACAAATTGTCCCCGCTCAGCGGTGCTTAATGCACGAAATTTATCACATATGTAAAGCGGGTGATTAGATTTACAACACAAACATGAATAATTGCTTGACGCTGAGTGATAACTTAAATGTAGTACTGCCAGCAGCGTTTCTTGATTTATATTTATCATATTTATTGTTGAGTCTTAAACTCGGCTTGTTGAGTTGCTGTCCGGCTTCGATAGGCAGTGTATTTTCTAACAGCTGTCTACGTGAGTTTAAAAAATGAGTGAAATCTTGAAAGTTAGGAAAATTATCAGGGTCTATAGACTCCTTCCATAGTTTAAAAGTAGTAGGGTCGAGTTTAGTTGATAATAATTGTATAGAAATAAATTCAAATGAATTCACTGACAGTTGCATTGCCGCCAGTGAATTAACGGAAGACGTTATTGTGTTTGTGAATTCTGCCAAACTTTGGACAGAGTTCTTAATTGTCGACTTGACTTGAAGTAAATTTTGAACATAGTATTTTGCTAGTATGAACTTGTTGTCATACCTTGCGGACAGCAAACTCAACGCTATTGAGTAATTTTCCTTACAAATAGGTAGTGACTTAATTAAATCTAAAGGTTCATTTTTTAAAGAAGAATGTAAATAATGTAACTTCTGCACTGGCGTTAAATCGGATCTTGTATGCACCAAGTCCGTAAAAATTGAATGAACATGCTGCCATTCCAATATGTTGCCTGTGAAGCAGGGCAAACTTATTGGTTTTAATTGCATGTGGGTCGATAATACGGGAGGTACAGTCTGAACATTAAATGTATCAATCAATTGCAAAATATTTGCTTCAGTCGAATATAGCATTTCTTCGACCTCAACTCGGTCTTCTTGAGCCCGCGCTTATGTCTTTACAAATAAGTTCGATTTCAGATTGTACCTCGTTCGTACTTCGATGCCAGATGTACGGGATGTAAGATGTACTTTCAGACTTTCAAGCCTTACTGTTAAAACATGTTTTGTATTGGAATTTATATCAAAGTTATTTACAGCTGATTGTATGCGCACTATTGCGGACTTTAAGCCGCCTCTCTTTCTGGTTAACACTTTGAGGCCTTCTTCAGCCATTGTACGCACCTTGATATGATGTTATTGAGGTGATACCTTGTAGGCGATGTCCTGAAGCTTCGACGCCGTGGAGAAGATGGCAAACACAGCTCGGAGAGATGACAGCCTTGTTTGAAGCACTGAAGTTAGCAGGCTCTTGCGATGATGTTGTCAGGAGGCTCAAAGGCGACGAGCGAAATGCCGATGGAATCACGCCACGGTCGTATCAGCGGATATGCTGATTCGCCCGTGATGGCCAGAAATAGTGGCAGAAAAATAATAATTATGAATAATACATCGGAAATCCAGGTCCGGAGCGACCAAAAAATGTTAAGTAAGAAGGGTGATCCGTACCGTGAGGACCAAAAAATGTTAATGATGCGGTCCGCGTGGACCGGAAAATGTTTGTTGAAGAATGTTGTGTGTGAAATGTTCTACTTATAGTTGATTCGCCAGGATGCAGAAATGATGAAGCGAGTGGACTGTAGTTAATTCATTTATTTGATGTTCACAAGTACATTAGAAATTGTTAAGCAGTTAGAAGTTGTTTTGAGTGATAGATTGGCTAATAAGCATAATGTGGATACAATTCGTATCAAATTTAAATTAAATTAATAAACGGGCCTAATGGGCCATAAGTGAAGTGTTGGCCTAAGGCCTACATTGATTGTCGCGACAAGAAAAAATATGACAGTGAGGCTGCGGGCGCGTGCCGACCGCCGCTTACTAGCGTCTGAGACGAACTGTGCAGAGCACCGACATGAATGATCAGATTACCGTAAACATTAAAGCGCAGATTAGCCAACCTATAAAGTAAAATTATCGCGCTACTGTACAAATACCAAAACAAATTTTGGTTTATAATTTGAAAGGACGGCGGAATATTGGAAGAGCAAACAAAAAATGGTCGAACCAAGGAGTGCGCAATGGATCGTATGGTCCACAGCCTGAAGAAAAGAAGAAAGAGAAGAAGAAGAAGCTCGATAGTAATAAACGGACAAATTTTAATATGTAATTATAACATCCAAAACGACTACCTTATAGGTCTCCTGTGGGGATTAGGTGTCGTTTTTAATTATAATAAACAGCTGATCCTGTTAACCAGTAAACGTAAACAACTGATTCACTTAGTCGTCTACTTTTTAACTTTGTAATGTACGGAAAAATAGTAACCATCAAAAACATGAATGGTTATAAAAATAGGTAATATTAATTTAAAAATTATGTGTTATGCTGACGATGGAATTCTTATAGTTGAGAGGTAAACGGTCTATTGTACAAATGCTTTTGTACAAATTAACAACTCGTGTAAACCAGTAGCGTATCTAGAATTTGGCCTTGTGGGGCCGGGTCAAGACGGTTTCATACAAAAGAAAAAGCAAGTTAAGACTAATCAATATTACAATGTTTAAAGCGGCTGAAAAACGTGTAACAACATACTGGAATCAATCCCATTGATGTAATAACCCAGTAAGTATAAGCGCCATTGAAATAATGTTTATAAGATACTTATTGACTTAATTAATTTTCCTATATTTCATATTTTAAACCACACGCAAATATTGTATAGTAAACTTGTTTATACCTATATTTAAAAAAGGGTAACTACTGTATTAGCGAAGAGATTAACAAAATTTCCGTCAACTTTCGACCTTCTAGGTGTAGGTACGGTCCCGTTCGTCCCCCATAAATACGCCCCTGGTGTAAACAGCATAACATGGTGATCTCTATACACCTCTATACAAATAAAACTAACACTATTGTTGCAACATTAGTTACAGCAACAAGTTACAAGTAGTAGTAGATGTTGAAGTCGTAGAACAGATAATGGAAGTCAGTTGCCTAGGGGTAACGATAACAAGCTTTGGTTCAATAGGAAGAGAAATAGTTATTTGCCAAATTACAAGAGCAAAGAGGATATCAGGATGTATGAGCGATGTCATTAAGAACAATAAACTTTAAGATTGAAAATAATAATTAAGAATACATAATGTACTTAATGTACAAAGTGAGTACAGTATATTATGGACCGTATGGATTGGAAGCAAGACCAGAAACCTCAGCAGTCAGAAGAAAAACTCAAGTCGCTGAAATAAAGACGTTGGGGAGAATATTAGGCAAAACGTGATGGAACGGAATATCGAATGTAAATAATCCAGAACGTGCAGAATAAAGGATTACAAAAGACATTCTAATTGCATAATGGAATGTAACAGATAATAAATCATATGATAGCATATGAAGACAGTACTTTAATAAGTAGAGATTCAGGTTTGAACATTTGAAATTAGTTGATAAGAAACACTGTAAAAGGAACATGTTAGTTTTAAGTATTTTTAGACTTGTAAAACAACTTTAAGTGCAGTGAAATGCATAAGGATACGTAGCCGCGTGTGTAGTGCGCCTGTGCGAGAGTACGTAATTATTTTACGGGATATTTGTAAAAAAAATTAATTTAAATGACTATAGAAATATGGGAAATTTTTAGATTGGACTTATATTAGAGTACTCGTAATTAAAAGATATACCTGATAACAGTAGTCGTTTTAAAAATTAGTAACTGAATGTAGGCGTTTTATAAGTAAAAAGGTTTTATAGGCCATAAAATCAGTCGGAAAATGTTTCAGGTTTTTTGAACATGAATTGTTCTGCACAATACGTTCTTATAATGTATATAATTACAACGCTGTTATTATTTATGCGCTGTTCATTTTGTTCATTTCTTAAATGTTTAGTTTTATTTTATATTTGATTTAATTTTCTACTTTGTGTATAGTGTTTTTATTGTATCCATTTTCATAAGCAATTTGGTAAATTATATTTGTTTGATTGTTTGTTTGTTTGTTTTAATGTGACAATTAAAAAATGGGCTATGCATAAATAGCAGGATGACAAAGCTCATAAAACTATTTAGAAACACAGACATTAAAATAGCATACAAAACTAATAAAAATAATTTACAAAAACTAAATAACCCACACAACACAGATTACGCAAAAACCAATGGAATATATACAAAATTGAATGCCAAGAGTGCAATAGATGCTACTTTTGTGTGTACGTTTAGAATATCCATGTTTTGTTATCGATGTTTTTGTATGTGTGGTTTGCTTCAAAAGGCCGTAAACTAGACACTTTAGAACAATTAGAAATATACAAACACACGAAAACGCATAAAAACGACATCCTAAACGAACAGACACAATTCAAATAACACGCATTATTCGAAAATATCACACCCCACACACACAACAGCGATTTTTCAAAAGTCGATACCGCCGCCAAGAACAAGACGGACAGTGCTCCCAACGGCAGCCTCTGAAGAAGATTTTTAAAAGCGAAAACCGGTTCAGGCTATAAGGTAAACTTTTACGTTTTTACCCATAAAAAACTTTGTGTTCCGAGTCGGTAGTGAATTAATTATATTTAGTTAAGTAACGGACACGTCATGGACAACGAAATTCAAGAACAAACAAAAGTCAGATGATTTGAATAAAATCCTACATGCTTAGTTATGAACGCCTTACATCCATTTGTTGACTCCATTTTTGTATAATACGCTCACCGCTTATCATTCCAGAATCCAGGATCGTCACATGCTGGCGACGTCTGGTTACCACTGTATTAATCGTGTGTTACAATTTGTGTGTGTGTGTGTGTGCGCGCGCGCGCGCGTGTGTGTACACGCTCGCGCGAGCTTCATTTACAATCGTAATATTTTATGCCACACTTTGCTTTTGATTACAGTGAAATTACCCAAATTTGTAACTGTTTGAAACTGACATTATTCGCATCACTAATTTAACAAAGTTGTGTGAATATTGTAACGTGACGGTTCCCTTAGAATAAAGATTTTAAACATAATTATATTGAAGTACAAAGCAATAGGAAAATAATAAACTTATGTCATAAAATATAGGTATTAATAGGTGAAATTAAGACTATTATAATATAGAATAAGAATACAAACATATTAAACATGTCTGGGTAAAACTTTGTAACCATAGTTCCAGTAGACTTCATAGTGAGTTATATTCAGAATAGTTAGAAGTCTATAATATCTAATATAGCTGAGTAACCAGTATCTTAAATAATGATTGTATAAATTAGGTAAAAGGTAATAAAAACAGTACAACTAGTATAAGGTAGTAGTATCTGCCTGTGACAGATGAACAAATAGACAATTCATAAAGGAATTAGTCTTACCTAAATGTGTGATAAAAGTTTTATTGCATTAAGACTGTTATAATGTCGAGTTGTAAAAAAGACCAATATTGTATAATGAAGAAGGATCAAGATGTAATGAATAGTGTTATGTAAAATTTAATAATAGGAAAGTGAAACATGAACTGAGTATTATATTAGGGAATAAGTAATAACAATTATTTGTAATAGACAAACTAATAGTGTATTCAGTAAGATGTTGATTTTAAAAAACCTGTATCTACTTTAAAAGGTAAAAAAGAACAGCATAATGTATAAAGAATAGATATTGAATAATAATATGTATTAGAAATAAGCATTTGTACTGTACTTTAAGAAACAGATAATATTAAATACTACACTAGATAGTATTATGTATATGGGATAATCCAAATGTTTTAGAAGAAAGTAATGTTCACAGTAGTAATCAGTAGTATTAAAATCAGTTTTGTTAACAACTAAAGTCACATGTAAAGTAAAGGAAAATAGTTATGTATCAAAAAGAAAACTTTTAAACATAAAATGTTATGTTAAGCCAAAATTCAAAAATGTTATTTTGAGAAATACTGAACAGAAACATATATTATAACATCTCAAAATGATCAGTAGGAAAAGAGAATTTCATTGGTAACAATATTATTACTATTGCATCTAGTATAAGGGAATTATGTTAAAATTAAGATTTTTTGGTAATTTTGATCACAAAAAGTGACGCCATGAGCTGAAAATGCTTGATGTTTCAGCCAATGGGAATGTTGCATATTTTGCACCAGCAAGCCCCAAAATTGAAACCAAGCGAGTTAGTTGATTGTTAAGCTTCGAGCAGTAAAGAACAGATTCTCCGCTACACTTTTATACAAGAAAGTACAATCAGACTCGAACACAAGACAGGTTAGGTGAATAGTGAACCATAGTTAAATGACCATCGAGTGATAAATCAATATTGAATCGTTTAAGTAACAATAACGGAATTATATTTTGCAAATAACGAAAAGTGAATAAGATAGTGTGTTCATAAAAAAGGAAAGTATAGTGATTGTAATTTAATTTTAAAACGACTAATTAACAAGTTATCATAATCCAACGTGCAACACTATACACTAGTGAACCATATTTCCACCACCACTGAACTATAAAACACTAACACTGTTGTAATTTTTTAGGAGTTAAGTAATTATTTCTTTGTGTTTAATTTCTAAATGAGTGTAATCTTCTTTAACCTCAAAAGGACACTGTTCGGCACTCACGAACTGTTTGTTACTATAGTAATAAGAATTTATTTTGTTGTATTATATTATAAGTTTAAACTGTGATGTTTTGTACTTCACTAAAGACATTTTCGCTATAATTATTGTAGTCTAAAAGAACACACGTGGTTATATTTACATAGTGTAAACGCATAACCTATTCTGAGATTTAAAACAGTGAACATTACTAACCGCTGAGCGTTAACATACTAAGCCTGGGAATTCATATTAAGAAATATTTTATTTATTTTAAATTAAGAAGGAAAATAAGGATTTCAAACATAAATAAAAAGAATATTGAAGGGAATTAATTTTGTACGAGTAATTATTTCTAAGAATTATTATTTTTTGTTTCAATTAACGACTGCTGGCGCTTTCATAAAAACTTGAAGAGTAAGTTGGCATTACATTTTTGGCGTGCAACGTGAGGTTTAAATCGTTAAACTAGGTAAGTAATTAAGAAATAAATAAAGGAACTAATTAAAACAAAATAAAGCGAAAAGTAACAAGAAAATTAATTATTTTTTTTATTGTGACTAGAGAAAAAAAATATATATATATTGTAACGTACCAAATTAGCAGTTACATAAAATAACTATCTAATACGTCAAATAAAAGGATATCATGAAAATATTTCATCGAGCATAAAAGAAGGAACAGGAGAATATAAATATAGTGTGTATCTACGAATGAATATTATTGAAACAACCCAACGAAGAAGAAGGGAGAGTAATAAGGATATCATCGAGTATAACAAAGAGAGAGAAAATACCAACGAGCCAATATAATACGTCAACATCCAGGCCCAATAGATCCAAAATAGTGAGGGGATATGCTGAAGATAATTATTAACATAAAAAGGAGACGAATCAAGTACAATCACAATGGTGATAAAACAAACGAATTTGTTTATTAGTGTGAAATAATATGGGACAATGACTACCATAACCACGAATAAAAATATGGAAGAGTATGACAATATTAAGGGAACATGGATTATTGCAAATAATATGTAACCAAGGGGAACACCGACAGTGAGAAACAACTAACCAGAAGAAGAAAAGGAGAAGAAGAGGAAAAGAAATGTACCATGAAGAATGAAGATTATGTATGAACAGTACAAAACATCAACATTCACCAGATATACAAGGAATTAAAATCAATATAGTGACCAGAAGAAGTATAATGATTATTCGAATACCAATAACAAATAAATCAGTGTTGAGCATCAATAAGTGATCACGAACAATGACAGTGAGTACTTAATATAAGTGTAACAACATGTGATATGATAACCATTTTACCCCAAGTAAACAGCACAAACAATACCAGTGAAAATGTTTATAACGGAGAAAAGTGAGTAACCATTATAAGTGAAAGTATCCACGATTAACTAGTGAAATGCACAGACAATTAGTGTAACAAGTTTAATCAAGATTGTAAAATCACATAGATAATCAGTAAGACCACCAAAAAATATGAGACAGAACAGTAAATTAATTGTTCATAGGGATTGATAATAAAAGCTTTGCAAGCCTTGATATGAAATGTGCCTGAATGCCATAGCAAGACAGGACAAAATGTAAATGAATACCAGAACAGATAGTAGCCAATAAGCTAATTTATTGAGTATAAACCAATCAATGTACCAAAAACTAGGTACAACCCACCAAAATATGTAACATAATTAGACTAAGAATACCAGTATTATTGTTTCAACAAATAATGTAAAAATGTGTATAACTTAATAATAAACCATTGTAGTAGACTGCCATAATGAGATGGCAATAGTTGAGTTAAATACTGCATAAAAGTATGTAGCACATTGTTGTCAGACAACTGACACATAACCTCACAAGAGTTGAACCTATAACATAAAATCATGTACATTAGTTAAACCAAGCAATTATCCACAATTGTTTCAAACAGAGACTGAATAAGAATAAAAATGCAAACCAATGAATACCATATGTACTGAAGGACACAGCAAATGAATCAGATTGAATACAATATCATAAAGTTAAATAGACAGAACCCCAATGTGACAAGAGAGTTAGTCAAAAAACATTATCAAAACTTATCAAAAGAATGTGACAAATGTTACCAGTAGTTAGAGAAATGTCTAATACTTCTATGAGAACAACTCACAAATGTAATACTAGTGGTTTAATAATTAAAATATTATAAACTAACTAACTGCAATCATAGAACCAGGTGTAAATAACCACCATACTATAACTTAGAGAGCTTTCAGATAACAAAAGGTTAATGAATACATTGAACCAACAATGTACAACAATTGTACACTATTTTAATTACTAACAATATATCCCTTGTGTACTAAAATAACTAAATAAGTGACAAAATGGAGAGATGAGAACAGAAAGTATTTTGATCATACTATATGTGTATACAAAATAACATTTTTAGCAAAGTAAAGTATGAACAAATGTAAGTAAATATACCTATTAGTGTTATGATGTCAGAAATATGTAGTAGAATAAGGAATAATGGCGTTACAAGTATTATGTAAACAATCGAACATGGTTGGTATAGACGCCATTAACAGATTTTGTTTAAACTATAAATATAACCATTTTATGTACTAACATGAAGGAGAAATGGACTCAAAATGTTTAGTAATAAGTATTAAAGTGTAATTATAACGAAATATGGTGAAAAAGACTTATTTATATTAAGAATCACCATATGAGTTTTCAAGATGACCAAGTGAATTAATAATGAACGGAATTAGTGCTTGTTTAGACTTAAAATAAAGCCACAAGTGTCCGCGATTTAATGCCACTGTCCAAACGACGCTATGACAAAAAATAAGAAACTTATGACCATTATAAGTTTTTCAATCATTTTGAGTATCCATGTATACGTCATTTATAATCTCGAACCCACGCTTAGAGATGCGAAAAATTAAAAGTTTTATTTTACCAGAGTGTTTTGGGGTTGAGAGTATGACCTTTTGAACCAATCAAATAGCTTAAAATGACCAGACGAAAAGAGACGCTTTAGCGAAATGTTACATTCGTTCTGCAACACTCACGGCGAGAGGTCTATGCCGAAAGTCAGCAAGATATTTTTTGAAATGTGCGCGTCACCTACAGTAATACACAAACAGACATTAACCTCTACTCAACACCACATTACCGAGTGTCAAGTGAATTAAGTGAACAGTGAATTAACATGACCAGTGTATAATAAGGGTCATGTTCAGTGTATATAATCAGGGAGTACAATATTTTAATAATTTTAAAGAAAATAATAAAAGGAATAATTCTCGTTGACGAACGAGGGTTATTGTTTTGACTGCACTAGTCAAGTAACGCTTGAGTGCTTTAATAAACAATGATGGGCAATTACAGAATTTAATAAACAAGTTGTAGCACAATATAATGACAATAATTAATTGAAAAATAATTATTTTATATTTAAAGAATAATTGAGAACGGCGGAATTAAATTTAGATACCGCTCATCATAGTATGTGAATATAGTCGCTTACTTGACTATAACTTTTGAATTAATAAATGATAATTTTCTTGTGCGAATATTTTCATGACTGATAATTACACATCAGATGAATTATAAATAAAGTGTTTGTAACTATATTATTAAGAATTTTATAAGTAACATTACTTATTCTAAATAATCACTTACTTGTTCCTAGGCAAACTAACCTAGAACCGAAGCATATATTTTTGTCACAAAGAAACAATTCTGTTCTTAAATGATTTTTATGAAATGAAAGCAATAATAAGAGTTTTTTTCTTTAGATTTTTCTCTTTCCAGTACATGGTCCTGATAACTAATGAATTAATCATAATAATATTTTAACAGTGCAACGCTCAAAGCACGTGTTAACCTTAGTTTTTCTAAAACTCTGCATAACATACGATAGTACGATATTATCGGCTATCGTATCGAGTTTAATAATTTTAAATTTTTATTCTTTTTTATAATAATAGATAAGTAAATATTGTTATTCAAACTCACATCTTTATATCTGGTATCATGTGTCTTCAAAGAACTCACTAAATTGGTAATATATTTAACTAAAGTGAACCTAACCTCGTTCACAATACTATTGTACATTACAACAGTGTTACCAGCCTTGAGATACAGAGATCTCAATATTTGTTTAAATTTGTTGTTGTTTGTAAAAATATCATATTAACTGTTTTAAAAGAGTTTGCTGAATTTAATCATTGTCAATAAATCCTCAGTTTATTATCAGTGGAAACAGAGTTTTAATTCCTATAAAATAGAAGCAGTAGTTTAATTTTTTTATTCACAGTTATCTCATAAGGTGGCGGTAGTATTTGAATTACTGATATCATTCAACTTACAATTGAATATTTGATTTATTTTATTGTCTATGTGCATTTTTTTTTCGATATTCAAAAGGAATATCTATGTATGTATGTCAAGTGTGTTTACAGTAAGAGAGGTCGCCACCGAGAATAGTGAAGATATCCACAGATGGTAAGTGGGGAGGTTAACACAGTGAAGTGATAGCAAGTCTAATACTCTTTTAAACCACAAACTTCTAATTCCAATCAACCAATTCTAATAATCATTAATAATAATAATCAACAATAAAATCATATCTATATATACTCGACTTGAGTATCTACACAACAGCATCTACTGTATATATCTAACATCTGACATCTAAATCTATATCTATAATTGTGTGTATTATAATATATAACAAAAAATACAATCAAAAATTATTTAAAAACTTTACAGATTGATACAAACAACTAGGGGCTCTATGAAATAACATAGTATTGCTGGTAAAATATTCATAAGTACAGAAAATGTTACTAAAAGAAGCAACCGCTATTGAACGAAATCTTAAAAGCTACGATTTGTGGTTTGATACACCTCGTATTTTTCGGTAAATAAATAAATACATTACCCACTAGGCATCCCACTTAGAGGGAATAAAGATATGGATGTTGAGGTTGATTAAGAAAAATCGGTTAAAAAGAAGGATGTTATTCGGGTTTTATCTCAACATAACATAACGGTTATCTGTCCCAAAGTTGTGGTAATAAACAGCCAACTTGAGAATATTTGCTTTCAAAACAGAGGACAGAAATCCCGTCACACCGCAATTTTCCGCGAACCAATCGTGAAAGTCGTGCGTTACAATGCGGTCGCGTGTTATTCGCGTGCATTACAAATTTACGCATTTTACAATTTTACGCGTGTTACAAATTGTTACAATGTGTACGCATATTGTGTGTTACAAAATATTAATACTTATTAGTGATTTCCGAAAAGTAAATTTCTTTATCGTCAGTATTAATTCATAAAATTGCAAAATACTGCATAAACTACTAATAAATAAATGTACATGGAAAATAAAAAACAAATAAACAAATTGAATTATAATATTGCTACGTTGAGATGAAAAATAACAAAATAACGAACGTGACATTGGCACGCGGCGGCATGCGGCTGTTCCAATCGTTTGGAGATCATTCTGCGTGGTAGACCTATGTAAAGTTGGCACTCGGCTACTCTACCAGCATTCAGGCCCGCTATGTCTCTACAACGTAAGGCGGCCAGGTATAAATACTGCGTTTTGAAGCGCCGAATTTCAGTTTAGATCTTACAGTGCGGCTCGGAGTTACTGTAGCGGAACGTGGTTATTATGTTAATTTGTGCAAAACTGTAATAAGGTGACATTCTTGTTTGTTGGACAAATTTGACGTGAATTGTTGTGTAGGAGTGCCTTTGTTGATTTCTAACTGTTGTTTGTGTCTAATTAAAATTTGTAACTAGTGACTTCATTGGAGTCAGTTATTCTGTTTCCATCGAACAACACAACAATCCGTGAGACCGTCGTAACAATATATAATTATTTTAATAAAGAATTATAATTATAATTATAATAGGATTAACCTAATTAAAATTAACTGTAATTATTGCAATTTATTTATTTTAAAAATATAATTTTACGTGTATGTTTAATAACGGTAAATAATAAAAAAGTATAATAATTAATAATCGTTAAACAATTGTAATTAAATTATTTTAATTATTTGTAAACATTTACATTTATTATTGAAAAGTGTATGTAAATTAGCCTTTAATTATAGTGGTATGTATGACACTACCACTAGTACCAAGAACCTTATTTTCATCTTTGCCTTCTTCAAATTCATTTAATTTACAGTACTTTGTTCAATAAATCTTAGTTTGATTTAGTGAAGTTATAAAAGTCAACCCACTTCAGTTTGCTACTAAATTTAATATCTCAAAGTTGTATGACTGTAACGCGTATAATATTTATTGTTCAGAAGATCGACTATAATTCGTTTTCGATAAAACTCGATTATTGAACAAGGAACACAAAAATGTACTCGTAACTATATGCGCATTTCAAAAAACAGATACTTGTGAATATAGACCTACCAGTCAAACGTGAATCCCCATCTCTCCAGGTTACAAGTTAAAATACCGAACTGTCTGAGTAAAACCGGACGCATACTAATTCTATATTTTAATAAGGCATTAAAATTCGTAAAATTTTAATGAGTTATATTTGTTAATATATTATGAAATATCCTATTATTACGGAAACAATGTGCTATTGATATACTTCATTAACAAAGTAAAAGACAAAACTTGAACCGGCAGAACAAAAATAACAGCATGGGACATGAAAATATTTCTAACGGCAAAGAATATAAGTGCTACGTGACGTCTTTACACTGTTTTCTGTACAATATAATTTATGCTGTAAAAGGTTGACTGAAAAATTTTAAGCGCGTAAAATTAAATTGTCGACTTTACACTTGCGTATAACAGAATCTGTGGTCCACAGCCAACACAATATTTGTGCGTGGGATTGGATCCGTGGACCGATAAGGCATAAGACTGACGTCAAAATTTAGTATTCCTTACGCAAAAATATGTTGTTGAAGACTCGATAATAATGTAGCGCTTACACAAACACTATCAAGCATTGGTTAATAAAGTTACTGAAACATGAACAATATAGTCTCAATAAAAACTATTACGAACACGAGCGCGCGCGCACACACAAAAAAGACCATGCCAAAACACAACTCTGTCGAATGTGGAACGCTGATTCAGCCTGAAAATATTTCAGTATCTCTGTCATCTATATACATGTCACGGTCGTTTCGAAACTGAATGTCTGACAATAATACGGCTTTAGCTGTAAAGTGTTGCTGTTTCGGTTCCTTGTTCTCGTGAAACAGGTACGCTAGGGACAATAAAAGGAAACCACACTGCTGTCTTACGAAGAGAAAAAGGGAGAGACACGTGAGTAATTACATTCCACTAAAATTATAAAAATTATTAAAAAAAATAAATTTATTATTTAAAGTAACGCTGAATACGTCGCGATTATAAATTGGCTCATGGAAAATACGAAGGAATCATGAAATAATAATCTAATACAGGGAACTGATAAAGGAAGGTTTATAAAGAGCAGAAAGATAGCCTGGTTGAGACCACACAATGACGATGGAACAACTCAGAATACCCAAAAAAATTCTAGAATGGAGACCAGTAGGTAGGAGATCAAGAGAAAGGCCAAGGAAGAGATGGATAGAGGATGTTGAGGAGGATCTGGGGAATGTGGGGATAAGAAGACGGAAAGGACTGTATAACGAGAGGACAGAATGGAGAAAAATCATTGAAGACGATGAAGAGTCAGTATAAAAATCTTTATACTGGTTGTAGCACCAGTAGAAGAATAAGTGTGTGTCTATGTAAAGCAAGTTGTAATGATAAATATTTATGTGTTATGTCGAGCTGACATAGTTGTTTTGTCACATCTGTAGATTATGTAGAGCTGTTGTAATTGCGAATTTTCTGTACGTTGAATAAAGAAATCTCGTATGAATAAAGAAATACAAATACCCAAACAGTAGACGAGATGGAGAGGTAGCAATATCGTTGCGGGTTGTATGAAGCCACAGCTTACGAGAGGTAACCCTGTTGGCGCAGAACAGTGTGGATCGAGACCTGAAGGACGATGAACGTTCTTGGTTAACTAAATCTGAACTAAACCTATCTATCTATCTATTGTTAATCTATCTATTGTTGGTTAACTGAATAACTAAATCTACAGGGAAAAGTAGATTTTGTGTAAAACAAGTGGATGAAAGTCTAAAAAAAAAAAATACGCTGTGCTCAAATCGAAGGAAAACCTAGTAAATCTTGTGCGTGGATTATGGCTCCTCACAATCATTGACCTTGGGGGAGAATGCAGAACATGTTCACTCCCTGTTGACAGATGTTCAATTTAACATAAACCTTTTTGAATACCAATAATTTTATTTTATTTGTTTGTGTAATTTCCAGCTTAACCCTATCACTTTAGCGTAATTTCGCTTTACTGTGTAGTTGACTTTTACGTATTGTGTTCAATCTTTCTCTATTGTCACTCTCGTGTACTTGCTTTCTCATTTTTGATATAACGTTATTGTTTGATTTGATTATTTTTTTTAGGTACTTAGTCTCCTCTTCTTCTTCTTCTTCTTCTTCTTCTTCTTCTTCTTCTTCTTCTTCTTCTTCTTCTTCTTCTTCTTCTTCTTCTTCTTCTTCTTCTTCTTCTTCTTCTTCTTCTTCTTCCTCCACAGCGCTACACCAAGCTTTAACACACCAAGATCTTGGGTTCCTCAACTACTCGCCACCACTCACTTCTTTCTGAGCCTTCAAGGGAATTTCTGATTCTAATCTTTACTAAATCTCCAGTCATCGCCTTCTCAATCTTCCTATCCATGTCACTCTTCCCGCTCTCTCCATACCATACAGGGTTCTCAGAGGATGGCACACATTAGTAGTCAGACGATAGACTCGGTTCAATAGATTGGTAACTATTGTACAAGTAAATTTAGCTGTTTGAATAATGTAACGTAGAGTTAAAAACAAAGAATTTAAGTATTTAAGAAAGTCAGTTAACTGTTAAAAATCCAGAAAAAGAGCTAGATTATTTAGAGTTTTATTAAAGTTGTCTAAGGAATCAGATTTCTTATTGCTTGTTTGAATTCGTATTCTTAATTCAGACGCTTACTGATATATGCTACTCGAAAAAATAGTTAAAAACCTGATATTGCTTTGGGATACCCCAAAATCGGGTAACAGTACAGATCTTCAATTTAACATAAATCTTTCTGAAAACCCATAATTGTATTTTTATTTTTGTGTAATTTCATGTTTAACCTCTTTAGCGTAATTTCTCTTTACTGTGTATTTGACTTTTACGTTTTGTGTTGAATCTTCCTCAATTGTCACTCTTTGTACTTGCTTTCCCGTTTTTGATTTAACGTTATGTCTTTAATTTCATTTTTCATGTCTTCCTATCTTATCCTCCAGTCATCACTTTTGTATTTTACTTCTCACTCCGTTGTCTACATGTATTGAGTTCCAAATATCTAAATTCTCTTGAAATTAACTGTCTCTTCAGCCAAATGCATTCCATCAACCCAGAAATGGTTGTGTAAACATCAATTCAAAAACTTTTACACGTTTTAAATTTTTTAATGTTTTTCGAGCCAATTAATTTGTTTTACTCTTCATTATCTCATCAGTAAAACTGATAAGATATCATAAAGGATAAATATTGTAACATAACAAGATTACATCTCAGAATAAAGACATGTATACCATCAAAATTCACTGTGAAATATGCATCAACGCAATCTTGTTAGTACAAAGAAGAATAAAATGAACATAATAGATAAAGAAATGAAGACACAACATATTATTTAAAGATAAATAATAAGGTCAAGAAATAAAAAGTAATTAAAACAAAAAAGAAAATATTATAGGATAATAAATAAATAATATGGAATTAAGGAATAAAAATTCATGAAGTAAATAATTTAATGACAGTAACAAACAATGACTGACGATGACAATAATACCCAGAAGTGAAGATCAAGTGACAAACAAACATGTAAATAAAGATTAATTAATAGAATTATAATGTCAAATGTTAAACTTAGAAAATAAGTAAGACATTTGTTAGTTCATAAGCATTAGATTAAAACTATGAGGAGGTCTGCGTACCTCAGACAGTTATTTTGTATCATTGAACTACAAACGGTGAATGATATAAATTTTACAAATATAATAATATCAAACTATAAATTATATGTTAGGTTGTGTGATAGTGCAAGAAAGTGATAATAACAGTGACAGACTTTAAAAAGGAAAAAATCATGTATAATGAAAGTGATTAAACATAATTATAATATGAGCATTGAATGAAACATATAATCTATATGAAACAGTTATGTAGCCCATATAGTGAGATCAAAACAAGTGTAAATAATTAAAAAATAGAGAAATCTTACGTTACAAACTTACAATATAATGTAGTGACGAAGAAAAAATAAGATTCAACGGAACCAAATTCATTATAAAAGATAAAACCGAACCTGTGACCCATAAAAATATCATAGCCAAAGCCTTAACAGAAGGAATTAGTATTTTGGTAAAAAGGAATTGATTGTTGGAAATAATTGAAACCAGGCAGAACATGTTAATTTGACTGCTAGACTTTTATACAAATTAATTGCAGATGGTAGGCGAGATGACAAAGAAAGACTATTGAATTAACTAGAAGACTAATATTTTAATCGAGAGTACCAAAAACTTGAAGGCCAGAAGCGAAGAATCAAGCAATAAGTCCATAAGGAAAACTACCAGATTGGTGAGATTGCTCCGATATGCTAAGCCAGATATTTGAACCAACATTACTACATTTTAACGATCGAGTTACAGTGAAATACTATAACCAAAACAATATAAACGTTATAATAGTGAATTTTATTTGTACACCATAACTATTAGTATTAAGAGTTCCTTTTTAAATTGTTCTTTTGTATGATCCAAAGGACTCACTAGTCAACATACATCCACAACACCCAAATACAAAACCTTCATTATAAATATTATGTTTTACGTTATATTATAACTTGAACAATACTTTGACTTTAATTTTACATTAACCTTGAGATTGAGATTTTCCATGTAATCCAACCGAAATGAGCTACCAATAAAAGAAGGGACATTGAATGTCAATACAATTAAGAAATGTTAAAGAGAAATAATAAATTTTATTGAAATTCAGTCAAAATAGAAAAGGAGTTTGATTATTTATTTAACAAAGAAGTATCTATCGAAGAAGGGTAAGTTTAGGAGTTAAGAGGTAAAATAAGGATATTATTTCATTGTTACAATATACGCAGATGAAGTGAAACACTCCTCCTTATCAGAGTGCCGCTTTGACCAATCTAGCCAGACGAAACAAACAAGACGATACGCCCGAGCAGCGACTGAAAACCACATATCTGTAGTAACTCTATTAATGTTGCGTCGTCTCCTATTTTTAGAATAAAGCTGTGCACAAAATGAAAAGTCGCGTGTTGTTGCTTTGAGTAATCAGTGGACAGATTCATGGGCCCCCCACCCACCATAATCTGAGCAAGTACTACTCTACACTCCTCCTTTCCTGGTCGTAATAATTCGCCCCGTCTTGAACTCCTTACAGCCACCCCCCCTCGTGATGAAAATGTAGACCATGCGGAAAACGAAATATATCTTGTAATGTTTCATTATTCAAGGAGAGATTAACTACTTCACGAAGAAAGAAACTCAGCTGTGAAAGGCAGTAATATATCTCGAGATTTGTGCATTATAGGATCTAAGCTGCGATACACTGGCCCGATTATAGTCGTTGTAATATCGAATATTACACACCATTACGCGCCATGAAACTGTTTTTTATTAACGTTGTCATGATTACGAATTACAGATAGGCTATTAGACGAGCAAACACACAAACACACACATAGACGATCACACTCACATGTTGATAAATTGAATCTTTTAACTTGTTTACAGCTTAATTAGCTCACAAATGTTAATTGTCTGAAGGCAGACCAGTCACAAGATGGTGGGAGTCTTGAGGCCGGAACAGGAGAAATCCTATCTATGAAGTGATGATGATGATGATGTTCATTGTCATCTTCCAATAACGTTTGGCCGATTCTTCACAGAACTCTTTTTATTCTTCCAACGATACGTTTCCTCCAAATCGGAAGGCGTTTCCATCATAATCACAGACAGTTCACGATATTACTATATTAACAATACATGACTACCGATGCCATGTATTTTGTACTTATGTTCTTTTTACCAATAGTTAGACAAAAATTGGCAGCACATTTATCGGTACGTTGAGCATTTTGAAAGACCACAAGTCTGCATTTGGCTTACAGAAATTATAGGACACATAAAAATAAACGATCCTAAAGTTAAAAGAGAAACAAATTTATGTACTTAAATTTAAACACAATATCCATAAAATTATTTTGTTAAGTTTTCAATAACCGTAATTGTTACTTACGTTGTGCTTACTCATATTATAACTTCTTCTGATCAACTGACACAGACAGACAAACTTACCTGTAACAAACAAAAGTATCTTGTTAGTTATAAGCTAAAAATTACTATTTCTACTATACTTATTAGAATTACACACAACGCAGACAATTATGATAAAAATAACAATAATAATAATGATGATGATGATGATGGTGGTGGTGATGATGAAAATAATTTTTGCGTGCAAGGCTCCCACTTACCCCTACACATGCCGATCCACCCACTGGAAGACAGAAGAGACACCCAGTAGAATCAGAAGGAAACAAGTGTGAGAGACGGTTGATATCTAACTCTGGTATCTCTCACTTGTTAGAAATATTTTTTAAGGGATTTTACAGTCAGTTGTTTAGAGACTGTGACAAGAAAATTTGGACATAAAGTCTAATTTATATATATATATATATATAATTAATCTGCTCCGCGAAATGATTGGGAAAAATCAAAGTAAGAAGAGTCAAAGAATTTTCAGTACAGAATAGCATTGCAGCTGAAGCTGTCAACATCATACTACGAGGGTCAGTTGAAAAGTTTGCGGAGCGACAACTTAGCGGTAAAACTAAAATTTTTCGTGTGCTGCAAGATTTGTATTTAAGTAAACTCCTGTTAATTTCCAAATCTATCTATCAATTTATTCGTTGTTTAGAAGCTGTTTATGTCATGCGTCTTTTGAAAAACGGACAAAATCAAACATCGTAGTTTGATTCTTTGTTCAAAATTGTTGAGCGGCACGGAAATTCAAAAGGAAATTATAAATGTGTCAGAAAATGCTACCACTTCAAAACCAACGGTTTGTAAGCAGGCACTTGAGTTTAAACGTGGTCGCACTGGACTCCCAAAAAATACAACTCCAGATGCGGCAGCCATCTTGCACATCGCTTTTTCACACCATGTTCTTGAGGTAAAGTATGATGCACACGCTCATATGAAGTGCCTATGATTTCAGCAACGTCATCCACTCCTCAATCTGGGGTCTTCCAACACCGTATGAAATTTTTTCAATAATGTCATTTTTTGTTGCACTTTTTGGACGTCCACTGCTGGGATAATCTTCAGTGCTTCTACGACCACGTTTAAACTCGAGTGTAGTCCACTTATCGTTGTTTCTGAAGTCACAGCATCTCCTAACACATTTACAATTTCGTTTTGATTTTCCATTGGCGCACAACATCACAACACGATGTTTGATTTTGTGCATTTTAAAAACACGCGTGACAGGAAAATTTCAAACAGCTGGTAAAAAGTTAATAAATTGACAGATATATCTGGAAATTAACAGGTGTTTACGCGAAATATATGTCTTGCAGCACACGAAAGATTTAGTTCTACCACTAAGCTATAGATGTCGCTCCGCGAACCTTTCCACTGACTCGTACGTACATCTGAGTACCCAACTAGGCTTTGCATGTGTTGAAGAATATAGCTACGCACTTGTAAACCAATACTCACGGTAATCCGCGAAGGACACCATAGAAATGGAGTAAGTCAAGCGAGTTCTTTTGCTTGAAAGTGAGAAAGACCAGAAGCTTTCATACATTTCACTTCCCGACCGGCTAAGCTTTCTCGATCTCTGCATAAAACTTATATTGTGAAGCAGGAATGATGTCCTCACTTCTACGACGTCAACTGCTGTTATTGAGATATGTGGCAAAAATATCACTACCGAGCCACATAAATTACGTGTTTCTGGCGAACAACAGACTTCCTAGAATATAAGATCGCCGTTCTACGTTCATCCGACCAGCTCTAAATAGCCCAGCGCTACAACATTGAGGTGCCGATGGTCCAAACAAACGTTCCGTACAAAGTGCTCTCCTGGCTGCTTCGCAAAAAAAAAAAAAAAAAAAAATTGCCGGCTGGATGTCGCCAGTAGAATCAAGGAATCACACACAACTGAATTGAAACTCATTTTTAGATCAATCCTAGAGGAATACGACGAGGAACACACCATTATGTACACTGACGGGTCGAAGACGCAGAGCGGAGTGGGTACTGTGATTGTCATCGATGACGCCTCCCACTCTTGAACACTGCCTAGGCGGTAAGTATACAGCGCCGGACTGTACGCGGTGTGGCAGGCTCTTCGTTTCTGTGAACACTGAGTTGAAAGGAATTTGTTATCTGTACGGTTTCATTGAGTTTTCTGTCTTGGACAATCTGGGCACAGTGGAACCGTTATTACAGCAGATAATAGCTTTATGTAATGCGCTGGGAGACCTTGGTTTATCTTTTACTCTTGTTTGGTGTCCGGGTCATGTAGGTGTTGAAGGTAACGAAGAAGCTGACGCTGCGGCGAGAAACGCTCGGGACAGCCCACGAATCGATGTGATTGTCATACGCTCTGATGCCACACAAGCACCATTATTAATGTGTGGCAGCATATGTGGAACACACGGCAGAGCAAACTTTCTGCCGTGAAGCAGAGCGTCCGTAAATGGCAAGTAGCAAGTGATCGCAGTCGTCGTGAACAAGTTTGTATAATAATATTTCCGATCTGATGATGAGCTGTGAAGCTTGAAAGAGCTAGTCGGACAAGTTTTTCTATAGTGGTGTGCAACAGTGTTATTTTTGTTTGATAATCTGTAGCACATTTTCGGTTCTTAAAACTAGACGAAGAATTATTTCAAATTAAAATAAGATCACCAAAACAAATCACATATTACCTTCTTGTTAAATAGAAAAGTATAATAAATGAGTTAAAGTCATATACAGTATTATTACAGTAGTAGAAAACAAATAATATTGAATTTAAAGGAAATTTAAAGAACGCTGTTAAAGTAAAATAAAGCATATGAAAAACTAAAATCAATTGGTATATGAAATTGAAACGGTACGTGGAATTTAGTAAACAAAATGGTAAGAAAACTTAGTAAGTTATTTACGCTGATTTTTTCTGCTTTCGGTTTGGCAAAGTCTGCAGTCAGACCAGACTTTTACTTCAGTTTTAATACACTTGGTCTAACTTGCTTTAAACTCATATTGTGTGACGTCTAACATGCCTTTCCTGACCAGCTGACATGCGAACGAAAGATTTTATAAATTTAAGTATGGAAAAACGTCTCTCAGAAACTGCGCGGCAGTGATACGCTAACGCCTCTCAGCACTTCAGACGACAGTGGTACGCTAACCTCTATCAGCACTTGCGACGACAGTGATACGCTAACCTCACTCAGCACTTGCGACGACAGTGATACACTAACGCCTCTCAGCACTTCCGACGACAGTGGTACGCTAACCTCACTCAGCACTTGCGACGACAGTGATACACTAACGCCTCTCAGCACTTCCGACGACAGTGATACGCTAACCTAACTCAGCACTTGCGACGACAGTGATACACTAACGCCTCTCAGCACTTCCGACGACAGTGATACGCTAACCTCACTCAGCACTTGCGACGACAGTGATACACTAACGTCTCTCAGCACTTGCGATGACAGTGATACGTTTACTTCACGCAAAGCCGGTTTTGCGTTTTTTAATAATTTAATACTCTTACAGGTTTTGAAATGTTTAGCTTTATGTAAATGCATTTTAAAATTGCAAGCTAACTTAAGTAACTTTATTGCCAGTTTTTATAATCCAATTTATTCCAATTTTTATAATGCCAATTAACGTCATAGTCTGTTAATTTTTTATCGAACTTATTATTAAGGAAATCCATGAATAAGAAGAAGATAACTGTATTTGTGAGGTGTGATAGAAACTTCTGTTCTTAACCTTGGAAGTGACAAACATCTTAATTAGGTGGTACGTGTGAACGTCTCAAATTAGAATTTATTCTCCCATTTAATTATCTCATAGTTTTCGTAAGTTTATAGCTTAACAGATTGCACCACATATTCATATGATACTTTTAGTAGGTTTTCGAAAAATTTCAGTACACAATATGACGATTTTTGTCTGTTAGTTTTCTTTTGCTCGAAAAATATTCCAAACTGATAGCATCAGTTGACAACATTTGTTGCTTACTTTTTACGTATTTACTGTAAAATAAGGCTGTTTACAGCATTTTTTTCGATCGCTTTTAGTGTGTTTGTCCGAAAATTTTGAAGTAACTCTTTCTTCTGAGTATTTAAAATGAAGCGTGGGAAGTGTGAAAAAAGAAAAATCGAATATGGAAGTCATGAGTGACTGGGGCCGCTTCTTTGGGCATGTACAGTTATATTAATTATTTGCAAATTTAAAAATATTCAAAAATAATTAGCAATGATCTTGTTTTGCTCTGTGAGTACTGAAATGAAACGTGGAAAGTGTGAAAAAAAGAAAACTTGAAAATATATGTCTTGAATGACAGGGACTGCTTTTTTTGACAATGTAAAGTTGTATTAATTATTTGCAAATTTTTAAACATGTTAACAATAATTTACGGTCTTTGTTTTGTTCTAAAACACATGTTGTGAAGCGTGTTTTATATGTAATGAAAACCAATGGGCTGCTAACCTTCTTTTAAGAGTTGTCAGTTATAATCAGGGGCGGATTAACCATTAGGCTGACTAGACTGTAGCCTAGAGTGCGGCACTTTGGGGGGCGCAAATTTTTAGCTAAAAAGTAATACAATTTTACAGCTAAGTGTAAAATTGGTAATAAATTACAAGGATAAAAATTTGAGTTCATTTTGAACACAAGCGCCTGTTTGCGAGAAATTATGGTAAAACTGTAAATAAATAATAGAAGTGCTTTCCAAACTGTTTTCTCCGGTTATGAGTCATCGGTGTAGCCCTCTTGTTCATTGAAAGTGACATTCTGCAAGGACTTGATTTCAGTGAAGTGATTAAAACGTTTGCTCAATCTAAAGCGAGATAAAAGAATCTAGCTTGAACTTTACATGAGTCTTAACAAATCCACAAGATATTTAATCGATTTTCTTCTTTGTGTAAATGATGTTAAATGTACTCTTAATAAAACTGTCATAATTCTGTAACTACTTAGTTAATTTTTTCCTTATAAAAGCCATACAAACTACAAATGGTTGAAGGTGTAACTTTAAAACAATCTCAGAAAAATAGCCTCAGTTTTTAATTCTTGAGACTATTTCCAAAAACAGTAAGTTATTTGAAATATTCCTAACTAAGAAATATATTGTAGGGTGTTTAAAGCTTCATTCAGCCCCTTGGAAATAAACGGAAGAGTAGCCTATGGGAGGTGAGGGGGGCAATAAAATATAATTAGCCTAGGGCGCCAAGATACCTTAATCCGGCCCTGGTTATAATAATATACCTTCTTTACCAAAAAAGTTTATTTACAAAGTATAAAGTTTTAATACAAATGTACGTATACATTATTTGTATATTGTAATCTATTCTCCTTAATATTTTCTTTAATCTGACATATAATTTGACACATTCTGCCTAAAAACAAAATTCAAGGAATTTTAAATTTTAAGTATTCAGAATGGCAAAATGTTGCTTGCAGCTACACAAATAATATTAACCACTTGTAGGATTAGGGTTAGTTAGGCACAAACTGTAGGCCTGCTTTCGTACGCGTAATACAAAATTTTATATGTTGTAACAGAGGGGCGTAGTGTGCTGCACAGCCGGACAATACGTTCGGGGCGTTTTGTAAACGTAACCGGGCACTACTGCGAGAAGAAACACGAAATGAGGACACAAACAACGTGAGGCGAGGAGAACTGCCGTCTCTAATTAGGCTGGCGAAACTAGTTTAAATTAATGAACAATGAAACACGGATACCGTCCGCAAACACGGCGTACAATTTACATGCTCTCACGCGTCCGGCTGACTATCGTTAAATTTTTTAGAGATCTGTAATAAAAATAAATTAATAAATAAAATAATTAGATTAAAATACAAAACGATCACTCGGCAATACAATTAAATCTCTGCTGTCACAGATTTTTTAGTGTGTGATATGTAGGCCTACATCAGATTATTTAGAATTTAAACTTCAGTAAATAATTTTTTTAACATTATTATTTAATTGCTCCCAAGTTGTTGCTACTGGTTATTCTAATTAAAGGGTGGCCTATATTACAAATTCTATATTACAAGACCACCGTTTTCTTGGTCTGCCTCTATCTCGAATTATATTTTGGGAAACCTTAAGGTGGCGGCAGCCCCGTCACCTAACTACCTAGCTGGAGGCTGGTTACCTCTGATAGGGAAACTACACCTACTCATAATCTTTATAGGAATAAAATTATATTTTGTTATGCCAATTATTATATTATTATTGTAACTATTGTTGTTGCCATTGTTGTTGTATTTGTTATTATTGTTACAAAAGATACTCTGGAATTACAGTTTAACAACTTGTTCATTCGTACACATTAATCTCTTACTCATACACAATTGTAAAACATATTTGAAACAAAAGAAAAACCTGATAAAACAAAACAAATATAACAATAAATGCGCTGCCTTTAAGATTTTGTCCCGGTACAAGAAAATAATAGAATAAATTAAAAACATAGTCATTTCCATCATCGTCATCGTCGTACTCAAGGATTAACCCATCAAGTTCCAAGGATTAACCCGGCAATATTTGTTTCGATCCCATGTTATAATATGGCTTACAAACGGTCACTCCATCACTCCGTTTCTGGGCCGATCAACACTTTGCCTTCCTCTTGGCCCGTATTTGGGTATACGTTTGTCAGACGCCTGTCACCCAACCTGCTTATATACTCTAATAAATTTTTTCTGTACTGGTCAGTAATCTAAAGTACTTGTCATTTGTAATTTCTAACGAATGTCTTCGCTTTCTCTTAGACCTCTAATAGAATTGAGCTTCACGTATTTTGTTGTGTCCCATCAATACGTTTAGGTGCGTTGAAGTCCGATACAGGTTTTGTCGAAGTCAAATTTTTAGTACCATAAAGGATGTCTATAACTTCATTAATATAAGTGAGATGAGACTAAATTCTTGTTACATCTGAACACGACCACAGATTATTGATAGTTGACCACCTTGCGTATTTCAAAATTTTTAGCGATCGTAGCAGTTCGTGCTAACTCTTTAGATAATGTAACTAAAACACGTAACTGGGTCACAAGTTGAAAACTAACCAGATGTATCGACGTAACAGGAGAAGATGGAATTGGATCGCTACTAATCCGCGTAACCACCAATTATCGAGATCCTGCTGCAGTAATCGAATGTGTGTCAGAGCGAGCGGTTCGATTGTGCATCTTGAGTGGAGCTGTACCACAGCTCCAATCCCATACACAGTCTCATTACTCCAATTAACTACAATACGGATTGTGTTCAACGTAGAATCTGTTGCGTAATTTTTATCGTGTACCCGAATACTTTTAAGGTTTATACTAACGATGCACGGAAAACAGAAGGTGACATGAACAACAGATTATAACCAACAATGACGTACATTACGTAATTAAAATCAATACCTTAGAATAAACATATTAAAAATCACACAAGCACAATGATATTCAATATCATGGTGCACAGAACAATAACGTACGAAGCAGAAAACTGAACATTAAAGGAAAAACATAAAGGAAAAATAACAGCAATGGAAAAGCACTTCCGGAGGTGGAGGCGTAGAGTGTCCAGAATGGGTCAGGATCACCAACGATTAAATAAGAAGAGTGCTTAGTTTCACTGAAGAGCAAAACTGGGTTGGCGTGGTCTGCAGACGATTGATGGAGAGCCAGAATTACGAACTGGAGACCATTAAAGCGTCAAGAAGAAGACAGAGGCCCACGACTTGGAAGCAAAACGCGAATAAGGCGATTGAAGGACGAGATGATAATAGAGACGGGAGAGAGAAAATAGAGACGATTGAAGACTGGGAAGAGAGGAAGTACGACTACTGTAAAAATCCTATTTGTCTGTCTAACTGTATAACTCTCTCTCTATGACTCTGTCTGTCTCTGTCTCTCTCTCTCTCTTCCCCCTACAGATGTCGCGGCCATGTACTGCGTGAATTTTTGGAGTTTAACACGTTACTTGGGATTTCTCGAGGTCTTATGTCTACCCGCTTCCAATCAGCATCAAAGACGGCAATACATTTGTCTCTGCTAGTTTTTAAATTTATTGTTGTATTATTCGTTTTGACATATTAGCTAACACTGGGAAACAGGTACCAAGAGAAAATGGAATTGTCTCGTCAAAATGTCTGACAAGACGACTATAGGTGGAATAAAGTTTCCGGTATAATACGCTGGAACACGAACGAGAAAGGGAAACACAGCGGATGTAAGGTAGAAACGCCAAAGGGAAGAGAATAAGGCTGCACAGAATTATACTGATAAGGAAAAAATATAAATAATCTAATGAGTTCAGTATTGGACAGAAAAATGTTGTAGATCGTTAAATGAAAGCGTCCATAGAAACTGCCTCGCTTGTTTTTGTTATGAGTGCTGGGAGGCGGAGATCATTCATCAGAATAGGATGAATGAGAGTCATTCTGTTCTATGAGATTCTAGGTTAAATACTAATGACTTTAATAATGTACAGTATGTTTCAATCCGTGTTTATCTGATATGGTCGGTGTCACGTGACGAAAGCGTCAAACTAGTTTAGAGAAAAACAGGAAGAATGGGCGGATGTCATTGACAATGACACGGTACTGTTCGGAATGAGAGTACATAAATGAAAAAAAAACGAAGAGACTGTCTATGTCATACAGTGTTCTCCAGCGTTTCCTCTTCAATCCTCTGTTCGAGACAGCAAAACGTTTTCCCACAGATCAAAATAACTGTCAATTTTAAGTCTGGTTTTGTTGTTCTAGTTAATATACAGAGTATTCACAAATGGTCATCCAATATTTCGGTAACGTGTTCCTTACATAATTACAAGAAAACAAAAGTTCCTGTAACCATAGGTCCCAAAACGTATAGTTTTCCATCTGTCCGCCATTTTGTATTTTTTTAAGAAAAAATTTATTTCTCAAGAATGGAGTGAGATATTCTAGTGAAATCTGGTACGTGTTACCCCAGTAACCATAATTACAAAATAAAATTTTTTGATAATTTTACATTCACAAATTTCAAAATGGCGGCTGTTTTAATTTTTAAATCATTCACATCTCACAAACTATTAGTTTTATGGAATAATGTTCCATTAGATAACATCTTAAGCATTATTTCATGAAGAAAATTATACCTTATTTGTTACAATGTGATATCAAACAATCGAGTTATGATGGAAAATGTCAGTTTGAGTCTACCATCAAACTGCAAAAATAATTATTGGCAAATAGTTTTATTTGTAAATACAATCAAAAAAATAGTAAAAAACATTACAATTTATTTGAAAGGAGAAAATGAAAACGTAAATACAAAATGAATACAAAAGATTTTAAACTATTTTATTTATCTGCATATTTTAGTATTAACTAAAATGAAAAATTACCATAACGACAGCACGAAATAATTAAAGTAGGCGTTCAATGTGTCCCCCATTTACTTCAATGCACCTTTCAGCCCGTTTGGCCATCGAAGCTCGAATACGTTCAAAAATTCCCGGTATTACTTTAATTTGTTGACAGAAAATAATTATTTTGTCTCAAAATTCATCTCCCATGTTTGTTCGAGTGCTATGCCCCCACAAGTAAAAATCCAATGGATTTAAATCTGGTGAGCGGGGAAGCCGTGTAACTGGACCAGCACGCCCAACCCAGTGGCCACGAAAGCGATTATTCAATAACTGCTTGACATTATTTGAGAAATGTGCGGGTGCACCGTCATGCATGAACCACATTTGTTGTACATGATGCAGAGGAATATCATCCACTATTTCATTAAGTGTGTAAGTGTGGTAAGAAATTTATGGCATGCTTCTCCATTCAATCTGTTAGGCAAAAAGTAAGGACCAATCAGCTTATCTCCGAAGATACCCGACCAGACATTAACCGAAAACCGATGCTGATGGTTTGACACTAAGGATGCATGTGAATTTTCCTCTGCCCAGATATGGTTGTTGTGGAAATTATTTATTCCATCCCGACTAAAAGATGCCTCATCCGTAAATAAAATTTTAGGTACAAACGCAGGGTCACAAACTCGCTCATTCATTAGCCACTGACAGAACCCAGTCCTGCTATGGAAATCGGCTGGTACGAAAGCTTGAACACGCTGAAGGTGATACAGATACAGCGATTGATTGCGAAGAATTTTTCATATGGTCATGTGGCTTTGAATACCCTTCTGATGAGCGAATCTTCGGCATGACAATTCTGGCTCCTCTTCAATTCTGACCAAAACTCGTTCCTTTAATTCAGCAGTTGAAACAGATCTCGGTCTACCATAATCCTGAGCCGATGGTTGGAATGTACCAATCTCACACAATCGCTGATGGATTTTCACAAACATTTTACTGGAAGGCTGACTACGATCTGGATAAGCTTCACGATAAAGGCAGGTTGCTTTTGTAGCAGATGGCTGATAGATATGGCTTTCCCATAGATGAAATGCAAGTCAGCCACTTCATGATTACTACATAAATTTGCCATATCTAATAACAATTATGAAAATAACGCACAATAAACAATAAAACAAAAAATAATAAAAACAAAACAACAGTATTGCGAAAAAATTATCAAAATAACGCACAATTCACTAAGATCAACTGTAGTTTCAATTTTACAAATTTACTTATTAATTTATAAAACAGCTGATTGAAGTATTGTTGACTTATATTCAGTTGGTCTAGTGTTTTTTAATAATATCTGGACGAGATAACATCACTGATTTCATGGTATTGAGCATTGAGTGACTCACACTGACATATTCCATCATAACTCGGTTGTTTAAGATTGCATTATAACAAATAAGGTATCATTTTGTTCATAAAATAATGCTTAAGATTTTATCTAATGGAACATTATTCCATAAAACTAATAGTTTGTGAGATATGAATGATTTAAAAATTTAAACAGCCGCCATTTTAAAATTTGTGAATGTAAAATTTTCAAAAAATTTCATTTTGTAGATTACGTTACTGGTGTAACACGTACCAGATTTTATTAGAATATCCCACTCCATTCTTGAGAAATAAAATTTCTCTTAAAAAATACAAAATGGCGGACAGATGGTAAACTATACGTTTTTAGACCTATGTTTACAGGAACGTTTTTTCTTTTAATTATGTTCACGTTACCAAAATATTGGACGACCATTTGTGAACACCTGTAGATCTAGTTAATTTTGAGCAATTGCATAGGCCTAGTGCTGAAGTCTTCGTTGGCGTCTTGATTATTCTCAAGAGATCTTCCAGAACCGTTTTTGGTATGAACCTATTTGCAATTCATCGGGTCATTCATTTCACAAAATATTGTAACCTCTCTTAGTCTTAAACCTTTGTTTAAATGTCATTCTCTCTGTCCGGGGTTTTTTTTTTTAGAGGAGAAGCCTAAAGGATTCTTAATATTCTACTGACAAGTTTCCTCTTCTGTACCTCTCCAATTAGGCCAGTAACAATCAATGGCGTCAGTCAAGTCTTTGAATTAACTAAAGTTTCTCATATTGCCTTACGTTAAACGCAACGCAATACTGTTGTCATTTCAGTATAGAAACATTTACTTAATCTTGCAATTATTTTCTCTCAACAGTCTTAAATTGCCTAGTAAATCAATTTTGAAATAGTTTACTTAAACCACTATAATTTTAAGCGGCTCAATTGTCCAAGTGAAACTTTTTAGACATTATTTCCTGTCTTCCTGATTATTAGCAAATTCTGTTTAAAATTAACAGTTTACTTAAACACTACCATTTCTGCTTATGCAGACAGTCTGTAGATTTTCTCCTCACAGCTTCTACTAATGCTATTAATTAGTCTTGTTTCAGGTTCTAAATATATATATCTTATGTTTGCTATTTATGTCACTTCGCTAGACTAAATTATTTATTAAATTATTATAGATCTTCATTTTATCTTCCACATTTTTTACACAAACATACATAATTTAGCACCTTAAGATACTGAAGGTTTCTTTCCTGCTTTGTTATTCCTGTTTGCAATTTGTTGCCCGAATATCAAAGAACCTCAAGTTTTCTTTCACTTTCTCGAGTATAGTTCTATTTAGACTGTTACCCACGGTCTCCTCTGTATTTTTTTTTAAATTCTTCCCTGTTGATCTTAGATCTGAAGTATTCTTCTCTATTGTCTTGTATTTTTGTTGGTTTTCTGTTGTCCTCTGATTTTTATCCTTTAGAAATATTCCTGCTGACTTTACTCTTATTATCTCGTTTCTTGTGTTATTCGTCCGTATTGGCTCTCTTATGTATTTTGTTTCGGTTACTTGTAATTCTCTTCCTCTCTTCATATTAAGTAAGCGTCGCTTCCATCAGAGACATCACAAAACACGAGGTTGTACAGTTTGCGCCAAGTGACCCGAATCTTATATAGAACTCTTTGCTAGAACTCATATCGTCTATTTACTTTTTATTTTACAAATTCTAACTGACGTGGGGTTTTCGTCAACTGTGGACATTACAACATGAACTTATTTTGGTTACGTCATGAGAAGAGGAGACGAAGTAGACTAACAGTAGACACGGTGTTTGCAAAGCTTTGAGGCTTTTTTGCGAACGTTTCTCAGATTCAGAGAAAACCACTGTTTCATGTGTAAATCTTAGAAGATTTACGTTACCCAATTCATGTTGATTTTTTAAAAAGGCTAATCTGTCACACGTCTCTGCTAACGTGAGTAAATTCAATATTCTCTGTAACGGTCTGCTGCACAGCCGATATTCGTATTATGTGGACATTTCAGCGCTCCGGGACAAAGTGGGTCGCGGCTTTGATGATACTAATCAGTTATTCGATTATCCCCGTTATCCTTGCATTACTCTCTCTCTCTCTCTCTCTCTCTCTCTCTCTCTCTCTCTCTCTCTCTCTCTCTCTCTCGTTTTCCGCGTCCCTCAATAATCCCCCACCACTGATTACACTTCCAGTTAAACAAAATTTTAATTTGACTTGATACAAATAGATTTTAATTTCAATTAATTTGAAACAGCTTGAAATTTATTTCCTTTGTACTGTCACTGTATAATTCAATCAGGTAAATTAACGTTCGTAGAAATGATTATTGCATACATTGACGAACGGTCGCTTCGTTTTCAGTTGCTTCTTTATAGTTACTACTACTACTACTACTACTATTACTAGATAGTAATAATAATAATAATTATTATTATTATATAACATCAAACATATTTTAATTATATTTTTTGTGAAACAGTATCAACTAAAAATAAACACAAAACACAAGATCATAATTATTTAACTATAACTATTAATTGATGATTCACTGATTCTTAATTAATGAACTATTATTATAATTGACCACACTATATTATGATCAATTCATTATACTTTATTACTTTATTGTTATGATTGATATACTAAACTACTAAAAATTGTATTATAAACTAACAGTTACCTAATCTCAGAAAAACACGCGCACTTGCACACATTCTCGCGCGCTCGTACAAAAATAAAAATGATTACAGAGCCCAGAAACAACAACACAGTCCTGTTATTGACAAAGCAGTTCGGTCGTACTGATGAAGAGATCACAATCAGTCCTTGAAAGCGCCGTGCAAGAAACAGTCAGTTTTTGAAAACCGGTTTTTCATACTAGCGTAATTACATATTACAGTAAGAGAGACTGATAGATAGATAGATAAATAGAGAGAGAGAGAGAGAGAGAGAGAGAGAGTGAGAGAGAGAGAGAGAGAGAGTGAGAGGGGGGATTTTCTACAACTATCGCTACATTCTTCTCTTGACCAATCGCTTCACTCCCCACACCGCAACTTCCTGTTACTCACTTACTTCGTTCTCCAATATCTTCCATATCTTCCTTTCATTCTTCCATTCATGAGACTACAGTCTGTTAGCTTCGTCACCTGTCGGTTTGAATTTTCTCTTCTTACGATAGTTTCTCTTCTTAAAATATTAATAGGAGTCGGCGTAAATAGTCTGTGTAGTCAGATGTGTTGGAAATGATAATTCAAGGACATAATTAATTCTATTTCTCGGAACACGAGTCCAACACAGTGTTGGTCAACCGAATTAGTGTTATTTTTATTTCAGTATTAAGCCGCGCCCACACCGGCCACGCTGCGCTGCGCCAAACCAAACAGGCGCGGCCTGTTTGGACGGCAAACCGCGCCATACTGTGCAACTTCGAGCACCAACGAACGCGATCCAGACAGTGTCGGTACATCAAAGGGAACTGTTCGTTCGTGTGCGTTCCGTTTGGACAATGCTTCTCGTTTACTGAATCTGAGCGTTACTGACTGATTTTAGTTGACTGGTTGCGACGAAGAAGATGATTTTTTGTGTTAACACTGTCGTCAATAATCTGGTTTTTGTAATTCCTTGTGAAAAACTGTACAAAACTTTTTTTTTGTATTTGCCTACTATTTTCTGAGATATAGTGAAAATACAACTTATAATTTGTTGATATCTGTAACACATTTATGGAAAGTAAATCCACAGGACATTATTTAAATTTGTCTTTGTATTTTGTTGACCTGTGTTAGGTAGGTTAAAGTGACCATTATGAATGAGATTTTGTAAAAATTTATTACAAAATATTAAGTTGGGCTGGTGCAAAAATAATATTTTTACATGTTTTAGATTTGAATATAGTTTAATTAAAAATATTTAAAGTATTTTCCATATTTTACACTAAGAGTAAAAAAATAATGTTTGCTTAGGGTGGCCACTTTACCCTGCTCTCCCCTATACTAAAATCACAGTCAACTAAAAGCAGTCAATACCGCTCAGATTGAGTAAATGAGAAACACTGTTCAAATAGAAGGCGCACGAACGAACAGTTTCCTTTGAATCTGGATCGCGTTCGTTGGTGCCCGAAGTTGCGCAGTTTGCCGTCCACATTTATAAAATCAGGCTGTTTGTAGTAATTAAAAATAAGTTAATTTTTCTTAAGCTACCACTATAATATAGTGTCAATATGTTTTTAATTTTACTTCTGAATTTTTTTTTTTTGCTGGTGTGAGTTATGGAATCGGCTGTTCCCAATTCTCAGCCACAAAATGATTTTAAAACAGACTTACTTTGTAATCTAAACGTTTATAATAACGCGGTTATTTCTAATGGTACAGTTTTGAAATCATAGAATTAAAAAATAATCGCCAACTTTAATTCCCGTAGAAAAACTGAGGACTACATACATTTTTGAAAAAGTGCTATTAGTCGAAATCACACAGTTTTCCTAATTAAAAAAAAATAAATAAAAATAAACTATGGTCGCTACCCAAATGGACATCGATCAGTATTACTCTATTGTGTGGGGGGGGTCGGTAATTCCTATCTTATCCCTATTAACGTTTGGCCCGTTTTCACAGTTGGTCGTACATAGAATGACTTCAGATTTTTACCACTTGTTCCTAACTTTGGAAAGAGAGATGGAGCAGTTTTTTAGATACCTTTTTCGCAATTTAAAACAAAAAAATTCCCACACCTAGTTTGTAATGTTTTAAATTCTGTAAAATACCTCTAATTCATTTCTGAATAAATTTTTACAAAATGCTTATATCAGTAAATGTATTTTTACCATACAAAATTCTGGTAAAACTGTGGAAAAAGTCGGTCAAGCAGTTTCTGAAAAATGGGTTTTTATACAGAAAAAAAATCAGTTTTGAGAAAAACGCGAGGGAAAATAAGAAACATGCTATTATAAAGTAATTATTTTATTTTACCCACTATTAGTGCATTTCACACCTATATGAGTGACAATATTCATCTTCGTCAGGTGTTAAGGATTTTTCTAACTTCATTCTTGACATCTACAGTGTCTAAACTATCATATTCATTGTCTTCAAGAAATTCTTTATTATCTGAAAGAACATCTTCAATCCTTTGCTTATATACACTAGTAATCTTTGTTTCTTCACTTACTTGTGCAGACGTAGTAGGCTGAGGTTCGGTCGTATCAAACAATCATTTTATAAATTTTCACTACGTTTTTTAGCTTTTTAGAAGCTTCCTTCAGGCTTAGTCTTGACAAAACAACAGAAAATAATAACCCACAAACTGATAAAAAGCACATTTTCACATTTGAAAACAAAATTCAAAACAAAGCAACTAGCACTCATAAAATGTATACAATCCCATGTAAAGAGACAATGTTACCAGAGTTCAAGGAAAGACAAAATATCCGTACACAAAAAAAAAATGAAACGCGTAAAAAAGTATTCATTTTATGGTTTCCAATGTAACAGCCAATGACAATGACAAACAAAAAACGCCACATAAATTTTCTAGCCATCAAAATTAAATAAAAATGAGCTTAAAGTCTATAGAATATCGATGAATCGAAAACTAAAATTTCGATTTTTGGACCAAAATTGATTCTGATCAATTGATTGCTGAATTGGGCAATACGCTTAACTGTCACGTGTACAGTTAAAACATTTGTTCTTATCATATCTCTCAGCCTGCTGCATTAAACCGTGTAATTTCTACGTAAGAAAAAGCATGTATTCTTTATAATAATTCGAACTGAAAGTCAGATTCTTCCTAACTCAATTCTTTTTAACAGTCAACATAATGTATTCTCCTAAAATGAACACCTAATTTTAAACATTCTTTTAGTTATATTAATGAAGCTAATGAAACGTAAAATCAGTTGTATTAGTGGAGAGAATAAATAAAAGTAAGATATTATTTTTAAATTCATGCTTTCAGTATCCAAAACACTTATACGTATATGAATAAAATAAAATTTACCTGTTTTATCCGTCTAGTGGTTTTTCCTTTTTTTTATATTTCACTACGCGTTTCTGGACATATGTCCCATCTTCAGGTGTAATCCCTCAGTAAAGTTCGTCAGTAATTTATAACACTATAGTGTTACCGTGGTCCAGACCAACAACACCGTGTGTGTTCCGTGTTTATATATTTTATATTTATTTACGACTTGTGGATGTCTCCGGCTCCATTACTATCCCAGCCCTTGGAAACGAGCCAAAGTCATCATGTTGCCGAAGGCTCGCAAGCTGCGTACACTCCCGGAGAATCATCGACCAATCTCTCTTTTGCCAGTCTTATCGAAGGTGTTCGAGCGCCTCCTGCATCGCCGGATTACTCCCCTGCTGGATAATTTCATCCGGCAGGAACAGTTCGGCTTCCGCAGGCAGCATTCGACCACTCTTCAACTTGTCCGAGTTGTCACGCAACTCACTGACGCCATCAACAGGAACCATCAAACTGTCGCCGTCCTTCTGGACGTGAGCAAGGCCTTCGACAAAGTCTGGCACGAAGGCCTTCTCTATAAACTAGCCACCTCCCCTCTCCCTGCCTCATTTGTACATCTGATGCGGTCGTATCTCTGCGACCGCAAATTTAGGATCTGCGTCGACGGGACGTACTCTTCTGTCCGCCCCGTCGCCGCTGGCGTTCCTCAAGGATCTGTCCTCAGCCCCGTTCTGTACCTAGTGTACACAAACGACCTGCCAGTATTGCCTGGAGTCACGCTCTCTCTCTATGCGGACGATGCGATGTACCACACCAGTTCTGCAAACCTTCGTTTTGCGACTGACGTGGTGCAGTGCCAGCTCGCATTACTTCCGGCCTGGCTAAGGAAATGGCGGGTGGCGATCAATACGGAGAAATCCGAGGCGATTGCCTTCTCCCGTCAGCTCACTTCCCGATGCCAGACCCTCTCCCTTGAAGGGAGCCCAATCGCTTGGCAACGTACTGTGAAGTACTTGGGCGTCACTCTTGATCGGCGCCTAAGCTTCAGAGCTCACGTGTCCACAGTGCTCCAGCGCGCCCGAGGAGTCAAAGCCAAACTATACCCATTCTTATCGCCTCGAGGGCCACTGCCATTGCGCACGAAGCTCTCGATTTATCTGCTCTTTCTACGAGCCGTCCTTATGTACGCAGCGCCTGCATTTTGCACCCAACTCGCCCCCGACGTCGTTAAACGCATGGAAGCCTTCCAAGCCCTTACCCTTCGCCTTATCTCCGGCTCTCCCTGGTATGTAAAAAATGATACTATCAGGCGAGGACTGAAGATTCCGTCGCTCGATGGATTTGCGCGGACTCTTACGTTCAACCTCTTCCATCGAGCATACATTTCAGACTTTCCCCACCTCCAACACCTCGATAACGATGATGGACCACCACCAGTCAAACGCCGCCGCCCTCGAGCTCTGCTCGACGACCCACCGTAATTTTAAAATAAAAAAATTGCCCTCTCACCATCTGTCCACGCACCGACCAATCGTATCTCACCACCTTCCTTCCAGTCAAATCTCCGGTCCGTTGCAGGCCGACAGATGGATCGGGCGTTGTGCCGGCTTTAGGTGTGCCTAGCGCCACCTTCAGTCGGCAACTTCCCCCCTCCAATCTCTCGCCTGCCTCGGTATCGCCATAAGGCAGTCTACCGGACTCTTACCGGGCTGGCGGAAGTGTCTCGACTCGTTGTAGGCGAACAAATCCCGCCAATCCGTGCTAAGCGTTCGCGTAGACTTCCCTCTCAGGCCATTGGTGGATCGCGTCAGCGGTTCAGCCAATCACAGCCCGTCTCCTTCACCTCCGCCAAAATAAAAAAGGGGGTACCCATCCTCGCAGCGAGAAGCGGGCGCTACCTAGAGCATTTGCCCGGGTAGGCTGTGACTGTTTTTGCTCTGCAAAATTTTTCCAAATTGTGCGGAAATATTGAGTTTTCATCATTTATTTCATCATCATCATATTCTGCATCATCAACACTACAAGTTTCACCAACAGTTCAGTGCTAAACAGTTATATTTAATCTGTGCGGGAGTGTTTTTGTTTCCGAGTGCTGTGCGGTCTGTGTCGTGTTCAATTGTGCCTGTGGATAGTTTTCAGTGTCTGGTGATCCCTCTATCCTAGACCTAGCGTAGACGTTCATTTCGGCTTGTCCGAAATGGCGTCGAATACGCCCCCGAATCCTCTGCCGGCGCCGCTTGTTTCCTTAATGGAAACATGCTCAACCGGCTTCCGTTCCACTCCACTTCCTCACGACAGTGAAAGTGATAATAGTGCGGTAGATATGTTCAGTGTTGGGTCGGGGGACGGACAGTTCTCGCTTGTGGAGGGCAAATCTGCCAAACGCAAGCGAAAACTGGCCCAAACTCCATTGCATTGCATTATGGATGCGGGGTGTCTTTGCATCCGTGGCTTGATCGCAGCATCTGGATCGTGTCCAATGGCTGCCAGAAGTAAACATAGTGCTGGTACAATGTCGACTGGTTACCTAAGACTGGAAAAGGAAACCGCCAACCAGTTAACTGAGAAGGCGGGGGAGTATAACTTTTATTTGTTTAATGCACTGCCGCTGGTACCGATTCGAGTAACAGATGTTGCCTGTTTCAAGTCCAGTCAGCAGACGCCCTGAGGGCGTCGGTCGCTCCCCGCGAGGCGGAGAGCCTCCGTGCCAGTGATTGATGACAGCGACAAGCAGCCGCCTCAGCATGCTAGGAGGTGGATAGGAAGGAGAGAAGGACAGTTTGGTGAAATACTCTGGTCTAGGACTGATGATTACTTGTTTTTGTTTAATTTAAAGAGGATGGCGTCATGGCGGGTCATCAAGAAGCGCCCGAGGGCGCTTGACCCGAATGGGCGGTGGTGGTTCTGATGCACTGATGGTTCGGAGGTACGGGAAGGTGGAGGTCGAGGCTTTAGCAAAGAGAGTTAGAGCCAGCGACCGGACAAAGGAAGTCAAGGTAGGAACACGGAGACCCCTTCGAATCACGTCGTTCCTTACAAACCAAGGGGACCCCGTCAAGGATCGGAGTGTTCGGGACTGGAAAGCTTCCAGCCTACATCTGTTGGTGGTGGATAAAAGAGACCACCAGGCGGGAGCCGCATAGGTCAATACAGACCTGAGAAATAGTAGATAGATGGTAAGTTTCGTGCGCATGGCCAGGCGGCTGCGACACGAGAGGAAAGGAGATAATTTGGCTCGGACGCCGCGAGCCTTGGCAAGGGTTTCCGTCACGTGGGCGTTGAAGCAAAGGCGACGATCTAGCCGAACGCCTAAATACTTCACCGATTCTTTGTAGGCGATGGGTCTCCCTGCTAGGGAGAGGGGCTGGCATCGGGAGATGGACTTACGGGTGAAACAGATCGCCTCGGATTTCTCCGTGTTGATCGTCACCCGCCATTTCCGTAGCCAGTCCGGAAGCTGGTTCAACTGACGCTGCAGCTTTGTACTCGCAAATCGCGGGGACAGGGAGCTGCAGTGATACACAGCATCGTCAGCGAACAAAGACAACGTGACTCCGGGCAAGACAGGCAGGTCGTTCGTGTACACAAGGTACAGAACGGGGCCGAGGACAGATCCCTGAGGTACGCCGGCGGCGACGGGTCGAACTGTAGAACAGGACCCGACGACGCTCACCCTGAAGGTTCGGTCGCTGAGATACGACCGGAGGAAAAACACTATGGTTGATGGTAGAGGGGAATTGGCAAGTTTGAAGAGAAGACCTTCGTGCCAGACTTTATCGAAGGCCTTGCTCACGTCCAACAGTACGGCGGCCGTAGCCGCTTGCCTGTTGGTGGCGTCTGACAAGTGCGTAACAACGCGGACCAATTGAAGCGTGGTCGAGTGCTCTCTGCGAAACCCGAACTGTTCGCTGCGGATGAAACCATCTAGCAGCGGCGAGATGCGAGCCAGCAGGAGACGCTCGAACACCTTCGAGATGACTGGCAAGAGAGAAATTGGACGATAGCTTTCGGGAAGAATGCGCGGCTTGCGAGGCTTCGGAATCATTACGATGTTGGCAGATTTCCACAGGCGGGGAAAGTACTGTAGCCGGAGACAGGAGTTAAACAGCTCAAGAACGAGGTCAACGCCTGAGGCCGGGAGATTTTGTAGAGCAGCGGCCCCGATCCGGTCAGGACCGGGGGCGCGACGGCGATTTAGTCGGCAGATAGATGAAACTAGTTCATCCCTGTCGAACGGGAGGGCTGGGATTTCGGGAGGGCGTGAAAAATGTCCAGATAGGAAGTCACGGACTTCTGCCTGCCGAGTGGGCAGGGTCCGAGACGCCTTGGTGAACAGTAAATTGCACCTCCATGCAGTCGGCGAAGACCTCGGCCTTGCCTTCTGATGAAGATACAACCCCGTTCGGAGTTTCAAGTGGGTTGCGAGTTCTCTTCTCGCGGGTCAGTCTACTCGCCACTCTCCAGACGGAGGCGTGGTCGACTTCAAGAGACTCGAGGTATGAGTCCCATCGATCAGAGTTTACGTCCCGCAGTAGCTGCTGGACGTAAAGAGACTGGGCCTGAAAGCGCCTTTTGACGCCGGGATCACGGGTTCTTTGCCATCTGCGGCGGAGATTGCGCCGTAGCCAGATGGCGTGGAGTACTTCCGCAGGTAAGGCCGATTTACGATGATTCACCTCGAGAGTATATGTGTGTCGATCCAGGACACCTTGGACCAACTCCTGAAGACGAGTGGCTCGGAGATCCAAATCGTCACAAGTGACGATCGGGTCCGCGGGGAGTGATGGTAACCGCCGTGAGAGCTCATCATGGTAGGATCGCCAGTTGACTCTCCTAACAATCTGAGCGGGAGGTCGGGGTGAGGCCGACAGCTCTCGAACAGTTATAACAAGGGGATTGTGATCGGACGAAAGGTCCGACACAGACGAGACCTCGATGTTGCGGGATGATCGAGGAGAGCGTCCCACTCCTCGGGCGGTGGAGGTAGCCGCAGGCCGGGCCGGAGATACGCCGCAACAACGCGCAACTCCGATCCGCCAGCGTCTATCGCTACCGCACAACCTTCAACAAGAGATGTATCTAAAGGGGGTAGTGGCCTTTGGGATATCCGCCTGTGGACTAAGACGGCTGTCCCCCCCGAGGGGCGACAGCCAGGCCGTTGGGGACGATCCTGACGAAAACAGATGTAAGATGGCAGGTTGAAGGTATGGTAGCGAGCCAGATGAGTCTCGCAAAGGAGGACGAAATCAGCGTCGTACTCCGTTACGAAAGTCATCAGTTCAGATCGTCGAGGGACTACCCCATGGGCATTCCACGCATCGATCCTAAGACTCCTAGCCATTCAAAGGAAGAAGAGGAAAGAGGGTAGACAGTGATTGAAACACCAGGGCGAGAACCGTGGTTGTATCTGGAGCAGACCTGATGTTGTTTACCAAAGTTTCAGCCCAGGCAGTCAGGGGGTCCACCGGGGCCCGGGAAGATTCCCGAGATTCCGGAAGACGGACCTGGCTGGCCTCGGCCGGTGTTACAGATGGCGCAGGGCTCGGGGACGGACGTGGGGTCTGCTCAGTTGGGAGCTTAAGTTGATGGCTGAGGGCGGGCGGGGCCCGCTGAGGTTTTACAGGCAAGGCCTGTGGAACTTGTCGCTGACGGCGACGAGTGCGCTTCGGTTTGGAGCTCCGAGGAGCGGAAGGCGGGACTGATGTAGCGGCCACAGCCGCGTATGAAGGACCGGGCGCTCCGGCAGGCGCCGGGACAGAAGGGACTGCAGGCGGCGCCGAAACGTCGACTGCAGGCGGAACTGGGGCCCTGGGAGCAGCCGGAACTGCTGCCGGGGCCTGAGATGATGCTCCGGAGAGAGGTGGGAAGGCCTCTCTGCGGTTAGGGAGGGGACCTGCAACACGGCCTGCCTGCGCGCCAGGGCGAGCAGGAGTCCGCTGCAGCTTCATGGCTGATATAAAGTCCCTACATCCTCTATAACTAGCCGGATGGTCCCCGCCGCAGTTGCAGCAAATGGCCGTGAACCCCGTCTTGGGCTTATCACACCCACGATGAGGTTCAGTACATCGCACGCAACGCGGAGGGTGATTACAGAATAAGCTGGAGTGGCCAAACCTCTGACAGTTAAAACACTGCGAGGGGCCTGGCCGCGGGTCAAATGTACGAACTTGCACCCAAAGGTGCAGGAAGTTTTGGAGGCCATAGACCTCCTTGAACTGGCTTACTTTGAGTAGTTTCACTAGGAAACTATTCACAGGACGGCGATCTTCCCCCTTGCCAGCATGCAGTACACTTACCGCCGTCGGCGAATAGCCTAAAGCGACAAGCTCCTGCCTGATGGTATCGGGGGCGGTCCAGGAAGGAAGTCCGGAAAGAACAACTTTAATTTCGCGCTCTGAAGGGAGCGCGAAAGTATGGAAGGAGATCTTCCGATCGGTAAGAAACTGTTGGACCGATCGGAAGTCCGGGACTGTTGTGGCCGCAATTCGAAGCGAGGCGCCTTGGCACCTGGCCTCGAGTTTGGCCGAAGGAAGCAGATTCTGCAGGGAACGGAGAATTTCCCTATAATTGCGATTGTCGGGAATGACAATCGGAAGAATTTTAGGCTTAGGCACAGATTGAGAGGGAGACTGAGTCGGATGGCTGGCGCTGTTACCATGACTAGATACCCGATGCGTAGGAGCGGCCGGTGGCGGGCTGGTGACTAATTTTCGCTTGCGTTTGGCAGACTTGCCCTCCACAAGCGAAAATTCACCGTCTCCCGTCCCCACACTACACATCGACGCACAATCATCACTTTCACTATCACTTGCACTAACTGTATGGGAAGGTAACGGGGTAGAATGAGGACCAGTACCGCAGGTTTCCATTAAGGTTACCAGCGGTGCCGGTAAAGGAACGGGCGTTGCGTTCGACGCCATCTCGGGATTAACCGAAATGAACGTCGAAGACGCAAAAAGGGCTAGGAAAGAGTAACTTTCACCAGCACTGAATCACTACACTGACAGACAAAGAACACGAACACCAGACGCGCACTGCACACGAGTCACAAAAACACACGCGCACGACACAATACACTGGTAAACTGTAGCACAATGATGATGATGAACACAGATGATGATATGGTGAAGAAATCACTTTGATAGATATATAAATGACGGTGAAATTCACTAGCAAAATTGCCATACAAAGTGACGCAGCCTACCCTGGCAACAGCTCTAGGTAGACTTCTTCTGCCGCCCACACAACTGGGGGTTGCGCGGCCCGCGCGGGTCGCGAGTAGTACAGTGTCCCGAGTCTCAGAAAGGACTCCTGCCACTGGGTCTGGTTGAGTTCAATATATACTTTTTATCTACTTATGGGGGGGGGGTCTGAAGCGACCTGCGATTGGTGGATTATACCACCGGGACTAGCAAACGAGGTCGCTTCCAGGACTCACCTGGTCGCGGGGTGTATTTACCAAGTCCGGCAATGAGGGAATTGTGGGTCACTCTGTCGGAACGAACATAGAATCGTCGCGCCAGGCGTCTCACGGTGTCATCAAGAGAGCGGACACCTAGTCCTCTCCTCAAATCTTCTGCCGCCCAAACTCCGCCGCCCGCCTCAGCTGCAGATCTGCCGTCTAATCATGGTAACAGCGGCACTCAGCGCGTGCAACGTGAGTATCCAGCTACTACCCAAACTGTGTCTTCCCCACGAATTCCTCCCATTGTAATTCCTGATAATAGGAATTATTCTGAACTTTTACGTTCCTTATCCCGAGCTCTCCCTTCGGTCAAGGTCGAGGCGAGGTGCCAAGGCGCCTCGCTAAAGCTGGCGACCGCTACAATCCCAGACTTCCGCTCTGTTCAGTCATTCCTGACAGAGCGTAAGATTTCTTTTCATACTTTTGCCCTCCCGTCAGAGCGAGAAATCAAGGTCGTTCTGTCGGGAATTCCTTCCTTCACAGATACTGATGCCATCAGGCAGGAACTTGTTGCGCTCGGCTATGCGCCGACCGCGGTAAGCGTCCTGCATGTTGGCAAAGGTGATGACCGCCGACCTGTTAACAGCTTTCTTGTAAAATTACTGAAAGTAGGCCCTTTCGAGGAGATTTACACTCTCCAGAATCTTCTGCACCTACGGGTGCAAGTCCGAACATTTGACCCGCGGCCCGGCACCTCGCAGTGTTTTAACTGCCAGAGGTTCGGCCACAGCAGTATCTTTTGCCATCAGCCCCCGCGTTGCGTGCGTTGTGCTGAGCCTCATCGTGGCTGTGATAAGCCAAAGGTGGGGTAAACAGCTAAATGCTGCAACTGCGACGGAGCCCACCCGGCTAATTACCGAGGCTGCCCTAACTTTATCGCCGCCATGAAACCGCAGCGACCTCCTGTGCGCCCTGGCGCGCAGGCTGGCCGTGTAGCTGGTCCTGGCCCTAACCGGCGAGAGGCATTCCCACCTCTCTCTGGTTCATCTGCCAAGGGCCCGGCAGCAACTTCGGTTGCTTCCGGTGCCGCTGTCTCGCTGCCGGTGCGCCCGCACCTTCCTACGCGGCCATGGCCGCTAAATCAGCCCCGCCTCCAGCCCGATCGGGCAAACCCAAGCGCTCTCGTCGTCGCCGGAACTCCGCCGGCCGACCTACATCATCACAGGTTCCACCTGTACCCTCTCCGCGGGCTCGACCCGCCCCCAGTCATCGTCCTCAACCTTCCAGCGAGCAGTCTACTACTCAGTCCACCAGCCCAGCGCCATCTGCTACCCCTGTCGAGGCCAGTCAGGCTTGTCCTCCTGAATCCCGGGAATCTTCCCGGGCTTCGGCGGATCCCCTGACTGCCTGCGCAGATAATCTTGTTGCGTCTATCAGGACTGCTCGCGACACTACCACAGTGCTTGCCCTGGTGTTCCAATCATTAGCTACCCTCTTTCCTCTACTTCCTCTAAATGGCTAATAGCCTGAGGATCGTTGCGTGGAACGCCTTCAGGCTCCTCCCCCAGACGATCTGAACTGATGACTTTCGTGACGGAGTATGATGTTGATATCATCCTTCTTTCCGAGACTCATCTGGCTCATTACCACTCGTTTTCCCTTCCTGCCTATGCCTGTTATCGTCAGGATCGTCCCCTACGGCCTCGCTGTCCCCCCTCGGGGGGCACAGCTGTTTTAGTCCACAGGCGGATATCCCACAGGCTTTTGCCTCCTCTAGATACATCTATTATTGAAGGCTGCGCGGTGGCGGTGGACGCCGGCGGATCGGAGCTGCGCGTTGTTTCTGCGTACCTCCGGCCTGGCCGGCGAACTCCGCCACCGCCCGAGGAGTGGGACGCCCTCCTCGACCACCCCCTCTCAACCATTGTAGCCGGCGACTTAAACGCCAAACACCCTTCATGGAACAGCCGCGTTGTCAACGCCTATGGAAATTCTCTGTTCCGGTTCGTCTCTGGCGACCCGGCACTTAATGTCATCGGCCCTGAAGACCCTACCTACTTCCCCTTTCACGGCCATCGGCCGGATGTTCTTGACATAGTAGTTGTCAAGAACGTTGCCCGCAACATCGAGGTCTCGTCTGTGCCGGACCTTTCGTCCGATCACAATCCCCTTGTTATAACTGTTCGAGAGCTGTCGGCGTCACCCCGACTTCCCGCTCAGATTGTTAGGAGAGTCAACTGGCGATCCTATCATGACGAGCTCTCTCGAAGGTTACCATCTCTCCCGGCGGACCCAATCGTCACTCGTGACGATCTGGATCTCCGCGCCACAAATCTTCAGGAATTGGTCCAAGGTGTCATGGATCGACACACCTACGCACTCGAGGTGAATCATCGTAAATCGGCCTTACCTGCGGAAGTACTCCACGCCATCTGGCTACGGCGCCAGCTCCGCCGCAGATGGCAAAGAACCCGAGACCCAGTCGTTAAGCGACGATTTCAACAACAGTCCCTTTCCGTTCAGCAGCTACTGCGGGACGTAAACTCTGATCGATGGGACTCATACCTTGAGTCTCTTGAAGTCGACCACGCCTCCGTCTGGAGAGCGGTGAGTAGACTGACCCGCGAGAAGAGAACTCGCAACCCGCTGGAAACCCCGAACGGGGTTGTGTCTTCATCAGAAGGCAAGGCTGAGGTCTTCGCCGACTGCATGGAGTCGCAATTTACCGTTCATCGAGGCGTTTCGGACCCTGCCCACTCGGCAGAAGTCCGGGACTTCCTATCTGGTTATTTTTCTCGCCCTCCCGCTGGCCCAGACCTCCCGTTCGACAGAGACGAACTCGTTTCGTCTGTCTGTCGACTAAACCGCCGTCGCGCCCCCGGTCCTGACCGGATCGGGGCCGCTGCATTACAATATCTCCCGGCCTCAGGCGTTGACCTCGTTCTCGAGCTGTTCAACTCTTGTCTCCGGTTACAGTACTTTCCCCGCCTGTGGAAAAATGCCAACATCGTTATGGTTCCTAAACCCCGCAAGCCGCGCATGCTTCCTGAAAGCTATCGGCCAATATCTCTCTTGCCAGTTATCTCGAAGGTGTTCGAGCGGCTCCTGCTGGCCCGCATCTCGCCGTTGTTGGATAATTTTATCCGCAACGAACAGTTCGGGCTTCGCAGAGAGCACTCGACCACGCTTCAACTAGTCCGCGTGGTAACGCAACTCTCTGACGCCACCAACAGGCGAGCGGCTACGGCCGCCGCACTGCTGGACGTGAGCAAGACCTTCGACAAAGTCTGGCACGAAGGTCTTCTCTTCAAACTCGCTAACTCCCCCTTACCATCGTCCATAGTGTTTTTCCTCCGGTCGTATCTCAGCGACCGAACCTTCAGGGTGAGCGTCGACGGAACCTGCTCTGCAGTTCGTCCTGTCTCCGCCGGCGTACCTCAGGGATCTGTCCTCGGCCCCGTTCTGCTGCTCTGCAGTTCGTCCTGTCGCCGCCGGCGTACCTCAGGGATCTGTCCTCGGCCCCGTTCTGTACCTCGTGTACACGAACGACCTGCCTGTATTGCCCGGAGTCACGTTGTCTTTGTTCGCTGACGATGCAATGTATCATTACAGCTCTGTGTCCCCGCGTTTTGCGAGTACACAGTTGCAGCGTCAGTTGGAACAGCTTCCGGACTGGCTACGGAAATGGCGGGTGACGATCAAATACGGAGAAATCCGAGGCGATCTGTTTCACTCGTAAGTCCATCTCCCGATGCCAGCCCCTCTCCCTGGAAGGGAGGCCTATCGCCTACAAAGAGTCGGTGAAGTATCTAGGCGTTCGGCTAGATCGTCGCCTTTGCTTCAACGCCACCACGTGACGGACACCCTTGCCAAAGCTCGCGGCGTCCGAGCCAAACTTTACCCATACCTCGCGTGCCGCAGCCCCCTGGCGCTGCGCACGAAAGTTACCATCTATCTGTTGTTTCTCCGGTCTGTACTGACCTATGCGGCACCTGTTTGGTGGTCACTTGCCTCCGCCACCAACAGGCGTAGGCTGGAAAGTTTCCAATCCAGAACCCTCCGTTCCTTGTCGGGATCTCCTTGGTTTGTTCGAAACAGTGTAATTCGAGGAGGTCTACGAGTTCCTGCTCTCTCAGCCTTTGTCTGGTCATTAGCTGCGACTCTCTTTGCCGCAGCTGAGACCTCTTCCTTCCCTTACCTCAGAACCATCAGCAACACGCAACCACCTCCCCCTGTCCGGGTCAAACGCCCTCAGGCGATTCTCGATGACCCGCCATAAGTTTAATTAACTTAAACCTCACTTAACTTGTATATTCACTATCTGCCCATGCCCCAGAATTTACCTGTAAAGCTGCTTCCTTCCTCCCTTCCTAGTATGCCGACCGCGCTGAATGCTGCTGCTACGCGATATCATTGGCACGGAGGCTCTCTGCCTCGCGGGGAGCGACCGACGCCTCACGGCGTCTGCACGCGGGACTGGGAACGGGCGACATCTGTCACCTGAACCCGTCCTTGCGGCAGTGCCCACTGATTGCTGATAAATTTAAAATAAATAAAAATTGAGAACCTTTCTCCCCCGCCTTCTCAGTTAACTGGTTGGCGGTTGTCCATTCCTGTTTTTTAGGCACCTGTCGAATGAACCAGAACCAAGTGTATCCACAGGCAGCCATTGGGCTCGACCCAGATGCTGCAGTCATGCACCGGGTGCAAAGACGCCCCGCTACTATGATGCTACATGCTACCTCGCAGCGACAAGTCTCGCACCAAGCACTCGCCAAGCAACAGGCAGTCATCGGGCTTGCCCGGACGCTGCCGTCACTGGGGCACGCACTGCGCTGTGCCCTGCTCCACCTGTACCTGGACCTGGACGACTTGTCTATAACAGCCCTGCGATTCGAAGAGTCAACATCTCCAAGGAGTTCTCTCTTCATGGGAAGTTGTCTTTTTTTCAAGTGTGTTCAGTTTCCGGCTTTAATCAGTTTTACCGTTCAGTGCAATAGTTACAGTTTATTGCCAGTGTTCCATCTACTCAAGAAAATAATAGTGCAGTGCAGTGTGTTCAGTGCAGTGTTGTGTTTCTTGTGCCGTTCAGTGTTTCGTGTTTGTTCCGCTGCTGCCTGGAGCTTGTTGGTAAGTGATCTGCTTTTGTATTTTGCTTACCGTAGTGCTTGGTCGTAGTCCTTAGTCCGTTCCGCCTAAGGCGTAGGCTTCGCCTCGCCGATGGCTGCCCGCAACCCATCTTCCGTCGGCCCTTCTCAGGGCCAACCTGCCTCCGTCGGTCCTTCTCAGGACCTCTCAATCCCTGCTAGCGCTCTGGCGCAACCTCTCCCGGATGGCCCTTCTCAGGACCACCCTACACCTACCTCGTCGCGGGAAACTCACGATGCGGACTCGGCCATGGACACCGATGGTGCATGGCAATCTGTCAGCCGGAAACGGCGCGTCAGTGCCACCTCCACGGACTCTGGTCGAACTTCGCGTCGTGGCTCAAACGCGGGGCAATCTACCTCGGCCTCCCATCAAATACCCGACCAGCCCCGGCGTATCCCGCCTCTGATTTTCTCCCGGCCTTCGGAATGGGCTAATTTCATGCGGCGTATACACCGGTGCACTCCCTCTGGCACCTTGACTGCTTCGGCCCAAGGTGACAATTCCATTCGCCTCAACTCCACGACCGTGGAGAGCTTCCGTATTGCACAGAAGTTCCTCACGGACGCGGGTATCCCCTACCACACCTTTGCCTTGCCGGAGGAGAAGGAACTAAAGGTACAAGTTATCGGTATCCCTGCGGATACCCAGCCTGAGCTCATTTCTAATGAACTCACCAGTCTAGGCTTTAGAGTCCATAGTGTAACGCCTCTCTTCTCCCCCGGCAAGAAACTAGCGCGCAATGCGTTCCTGGTGAAGATACGAAAGGTAGGTGATTACCAGGCCATTTATGGTATCAACTTTTTGTTTTACTTGAAGGTTAGGGTGGAAGCCTTCGAAGCCCAAGCCGGACCGAAGCAGTGTTACAACTGCCAGCGGTACGGCCACTCATCGGCATTTTGCCACCACCCCACCCGCTGTTTGCGCTGTGGCGATAGCCATCGGAAGGACACTTGTCCTCTCGCTCGTGCTGCCGCCACTTGCACCAACTGCGGGGAACCTCACCCGGCATCATTAAAGTCGTGCAGGTTCTATGCTGCGGCTTTGAAGAGGCTTTCAAAGTCCTCGCAGCAGCGCGTTCCTGCGCCTCCAGCTAGGCCCCAAGCATCAAGGCCTGCCGCCTCGGCGGCACCGGCACTTGCGCCTGCCCCAGCTCGTCCGTCGTCTACCGGGGCGCCCAGCTATGCGGCTGCAGCTGCTTCTCAGCCTGCCGCACAGCCCGCGGCCCAGCAGCCAAAACCTGCTGCGCCGTCTAAGAAAAAGACCAAACCATCGCCCCCCGCTTCCTCGCAGCACACGCCCGCTGCACCTCAGCCCACATCTACTCCAGATGTCCGAGATCCAAGGCAGCCGAAACAAAAGGTCCCCGCCCAGACCGGCATCATGTTCAAGCACCCGGCGCCCAAGCCTCAGGCGGCACCGGCGTCTGCCGCGTCCTCGGACGTGACTTTCGCCGACCGCGTGCGCGCTTGGATCAACGCCTTGATCCCTCAAATTCTTGCTGCCAAGGATGTCCAGTCCTTATTAGTTATCGTCCTAACCTCCGTGACCTCGCTTATCCCTCTCGATGGCTAGACCCTTTCGGCTGGTGGCTTGGAACGCATGTGGCGTTCTATCTCGCCGTGCCGAATTGGCCGCCTTCGTTACCGAATATGACATAGACGTCATACTCCTTAATGAAACTCACCTTACTCCTGCACACACGTTCCAGCTTCCGGCGTACACGACGTATCGCACAGACCGGCCTGGCCAGAACCGGCGTGCCGCATCTGGCGGCACAGCCATTCTGGTTCACAGGCGCATCGCCCACCGCCCCCTGCCGCCTCCGGCGACTCGTCGCTTGGAGGCGACGGCGGTTGCTCTCTGCATCGGGGATCGGGAGGTTCGACTGGTTTCAGTCTACCTCCCCCCCCCCGAGGTGGACCACCGCCCGACGAGGATGAATGGGACGCTCTCTTAGAAGACCCTCTACCAACCATCGCAGCCGGAGACTTTAATAGTAAGCATCCCCTGTGGAACAGCCGTGTCTCAAACCCGTACGGCCGCTCTCTGTACCAATACGTTCAACGTCATCCTCATGTGAACGCTCTTGGTCCTAGATCACCGACCTATGTCCCCAATCGAGGGGGACTACCAGACGTCCTTGACATTGCTGTTGTCAAAGACTTGGCCTATCCTATCGCTATAGAAGCCGTGTCAGACCTCTCGTCTGATCACGACCCGGTACTTCTCACTGTTCAGCCCACGCTGGACACACCTCTCCAGCCTCCCCATCGTGTAACGAAAGTCAACTGGCGATCGTTCCACGATGAACTAGGTCGAACAGTACCATCTGACCCCCAGGTCGACATCTCCATCCCGGATGATGTAGACCGCTTGGCCGACTATCGTCAAGTAGTCGTCACGTCCGCCATGGACAAACACACCTATAACGTCCCTGCGCCCAACAGACGGTCGCAGTTACCTGAAGAGGTGATTCTAGCCATCCGCAAACGGCGCCAGCTCCGCCGGCGATGGCAACAAACCCGGGACCCTGCCGTAAAACGCAGGCTGAACGCCCAATCAGACATTGTCAAGCAGCTTCTGCTTGATGCCACGGGACTCATATCTTGAGTCTCTGGAAGTCACGCCCCAGTCCGTTTTTCGGGCTGCGAGCCGACTCACTGGCGAGAAAAGGACCCGCTACCCCCTACGATCACCGAACGGGATTGTGTACTCCGCGGCCGACAAAGCAGAAGTCTTTGCCGATACCATGGAGGAACAATTTACCGTTCACAGAGGCGTCTGCGACCCGGCCACTCGGCAGCGGTCGCAGACTTCCTATCTGGATATTTTTCCCGCCCTCCCGCAGACCCAATCGACCCGTTCGACGAGGCTGAAGTTGAAACGGCTATTAGTCGACTGCGCCCCAAGCGGACGCCCGGCGAGGACCGTATTGGTGCAACGGCCCTACTCAACGCCCCAGCAAGTCTCGTTTCACTCATCCACGTGCTGTTCAATGGATGTCTCCGGCTCCATTACTATCCCAGCCCTTGGAAACGAGCCAAAGTCATCATGTTGCCGAAGGCTCGCAAGCTGCGTACACTCCCGGAGAATCATCGGCCAATCTCTCTTTTGCCAGTCTTATCGAAGGTGTTCGAGCGCCTCCTGCATCGCCGAATTACTCCCCTGCTGGATAATTTCATCCGGCAGGAACAGTTCGGCTTCCGCAGGCAGCATTCGACCACTCTTCAACTTGTCCGAGTTGTCACGCAACTCACTGACGCCATCAACAGGAACCATCAAACTGTCGCCGTCCTTCTGGACGTGAGCAAGGCCTTCGACAAAGTCTGGCACGAAGGCCTTCTCTATAAACTAGCCACCTCCCCTCTCCCTGCCTCATTTGTACATCTGATGCGGTCGTATCTCTGCGACCGCAAATTTAGGATCTGCGTCGACGGGACGTACTCTTCTGTCCGCCCCGTCGCCGCTGGCGTTCCTCAAGGATCTGTCCTCGGCCCCGTTCTGTACCTAGTGTACACGAACGACCTGCCAGTATTGCCTGGAGTCACGCTCTCTCTCTATGCGGACGATGCGATGTACCATACCAGTTCTGCAAACCTTCGTTTTGCGACTGACGTGGTGCAGCGCCAGCTCGCATTACTTCCGGCCTGGCTAAGGAAATCGCGGGTGGCGATCAATAGGGAGAAATCCGAGGCGATTGCCTTCTCCCGTCAGCTCACTTCCCGATGCCAGACCCTCTCCCTTGAAGGGAGCCCAATCGCTTGGCAACGTACTGTGAAGTACTTGGGCGTCACTCTTGATCGGCGCCTAAGCTTCAGAGCTCACGTGTCCACAGTGCTCCAGCGCGCCCGAGGCGTCAACGCCAAACTATACCCATTCTTATCGCCTCGAGGGCCACTGCCATTGCGCACGAACCTCTCGATTTATCTGCTCTTTCTACGAGCCGTTCTTATGTACGCAGCGCCTGCATTTTGGACCCAACTCGCCCCCGACGTCGTTAAACGCATGGAAGCCTTCCAAGCCATTACCCTTCGCCTTATCTCCGGCTCTCCCTGGTATGTAAAAAATGTTTCTATCAGGCGAGGACTGAAGATTCCGTCGCTCGATGGATTTGCGCGAACTCTCACGTTCAACCTCTTCCATCGAGCATCCATTTCAGATTTTCCCCACCTCCAACACCTCGATAACGATGATGGACCACCACCAGTCAAACGCCGCCGCCCTCGAGCTCTGCTCGACGACCCACCGTAATTTTAAAATAAAAAAATTGCCCTCTCACCATCTGTCCACGCACCGACCAATCGTATCTCACCACCTTCCTTCCAGTCAAATCTACGGCCCGTTGCAGGCCGACAGATGGATCGGGCGTTGTGCCGGCTTTAGGTGTGCCTAGCGCCACCTTCAGTCGGCAACTTCCCCCTCCAATCTCTCGCCTGCCTCGGTATCGCCAAAGGCAGTCTACCGGACTCTTACCGGGCTGGCGGAAGTGTATCGACCCGTTGTGGGCGAACAAATCCCGCCAATCCGTGCTAAGCGTTCGCGTAGACTTCCCTCTCAGGCCATTGGTAGATCGCGTCAGCGGTTCAGCCAATCACAGCCCGTCTCCTTCGCCTCCGCCGAAATAAAAAAGGGGGCTCCTATCCGTTTCAGCGAGTCTACCTAGAGCATTTGCCCGGGTAGGCTGTGTCGATTTTTGCTCTGCAAAATTTTGTGTAATTTAGCGGAAATCTTGAATATTCATCATTTATTTCATCATCATCATATTCTTCATCATCTACACTACAAGATTCACCAACAGTCCAGTGCTCAACAGTCTTATTTAATCTGTGCGGGAGTGTTTTTGTATCCGAGTGCTGTGCGGTCTGTGTCGAGTTCAATTGTGCCTGTGAATAGTTTTCAGTGTCTGGTGATCCCTCAATCCTAGACCTGCGTAGACGTTCATTTCGGCTTGTCCGAAATGGCGTCGATTACGCCCCCGAATCCTCTGCCGGCGCCGCTTGTTTCCTTAATGGAAACATGCTCAACCGGCTTCCGTTCCACTCCACTTCCTCACGACAGTGAAAGTGATAGTGAAAGTGATAAAAGTGCGGGCGATATGTGCAGTGTTGGGTCGGGGGACGGACAGTTCTCGCTTGTGGAGGGCAAGTCTGCCAAACGCAAGCGAAAACTGGCCCAAACTCCGCCGCCCGCCTCAGCTGCAGATCAGTCGTCTAGTCACGGTAACAGCGGCACTCAGCGCGAGCGTGAGTATTCAACTGGAACCCAAACTGTGTCTTCCCCACGCATTCCACCGATTGTAATTCCTGATAATAGGAATTACTCTCAGTTACTGCGTTCTCTAACCCTAGCTCTTCCTTCGGTCAAGGTCGAGGCGAGGTGCCAAGGCGCCTCGCTAAAGCTGACGACCGCTACAATCCCGGACTTCCGCTCTGTCCAGTCATTCCTGACAGAGCGTAAGATATCATTTCATACTTTCGCCCTCCCGTCAGAGCGAGAAATCAAGGTCGTTCTGTCGGGAATTCCATCCTTTACTGAACCTGATGCCATCAGGCAGGAACTTGTTGCGCTCGGCTATGCGCCGACCGCGGTAAGCGTCCTGCATGTTGGCAAAGGTGATGACCGCCGTCCTGTCAACAGCTTTCTTTGTAAACTACTGAAAGTAGGCCCCTTCGAGGAGATTTACACTCTCCAGAATCTTCTGCACCTACGGGTGCAAGTCAGAACATTTGACCCGCGGCCCGGCCCCTCGCAGTGTTTCAACTGCCAGAGGTTCGGCCACAGCAGTCTTTTTTGTCATCAGCCCCCGCGTTGCGTGCGTTGTGCTGAACCTCATCGTGGCTGTGATAAGCCTACGACGGGGTACACAGCTAAATGCTGCAACTGTAAAGGAGCCCATCCGGCTAATTACCGAGGCTGCCCAAACTTTATCGCCGCCATGAAACCGCAGCGACCTCCTGTGCGCCCTGGCGCGCAGGCAGGCCGTGTAGCTGGTCCTGGCCCTAACCGGAGAGCGGCTTTCCCGCCACTCACTGGTGCATCTGCCCAGGTACCGGCAGCAACTCCGGTTGCTTCCGGTGCCGCTGTCTCGCCTGCAGTCGTCGCTTCGGCGCCGCCTGCAGCGGCCTCAATCCCGGCGCCTCCCGGAGCGCCCGCACCTTCCTACGCGGCCATGGCCGCTAAATCAGCCCCGCCTCCAGCCCGATCGGGCAAATCAAAGCGCTCTCGTCGTCGCCGGAACTCCGCCGGCCGACCTACATCATCACAGGTTCCACCTGTACCCTCTCCGCGGGCTCGACCCGCCCCCAGCCATCGTCCTCAACCTTCCAGCGAGCAGTCTACTACTCAGACCACCAGCCCAGCGCCATCTGCTACCCCTGTCGAGGCCAGTCAGGCTTGTCCTCCTGAATCCCGGGAATCTTCCCGGGCTTCGGCGGATCCCCTGACTGCCTGGGCAGATAATCTTGTTGCATCCATCAGGACTGCTCGCGACACTACCACTGTGCTTGCCCTGGTGTTCCAATCATTAGCTGCCCTCTTTCCTCTACTTCCCCTAAATGGCTAATAGCCTGAGGATCGTTGCGTGGAACGCCTTCGGGCTACTCCCCAGGCGATCTGAACTGATGACTTTCGTAACGGAGTATGATGTTGATATCATACTTCTTTCCGAGACTCATCTGGCTCATTACCACTCGTTTTCCCTTCCTGCCTATGCCTGTTATCGTCAGGATCGTCCCCTACGGCCTCGCTGTCCCCCCTCGGGGGGCACAGCTGTTTTAGTCCACAGGCGGATATCCCACAGGCTTTTGCCTCCTCTAGATACATCTATTATTGAAGGCTGCGCGGTGGCGGTGGACGCCGGCGGACCGGAGCTGCGCGTTGTTTCTGCGTACCTCCAGCCTGGCCGGCGAACTCCGCCACCGCCCGAGGAGTGGGACGCCCTCCTCGACCACCCCCTCTCAACCATTGTAGCCGGCGACTTAAACGCCAAACACCCTTCATGGAACAGCCGCGTTGTCAACGCCTATGGAAATTCTCTGTTCCGGTTCGTCTCTGGCGACCCGGCACTTAATGTCATCGGCCCTGAAGACCCTACCTACTTCCCCTTTCACGGCCATCGGCCGGACGTTCTTGACATAGTAGTTGTCAAGAACGTTGCCCGCAACATCGAGGTCTCGTCTGTGTCGGACCTTTCGTCCGATCACAATCCCCTTGTTATAACTGTTCGAGAGCTGTCGGCGTCACCCCGACTTCCCGCTCAGATTGTTAGGAGAGTCAACTGGCGATCCTATCATGACGAGCTCTCTCGACGGTTACCATCTCTCCCGGCGGACCCAATCGTCACTCGTGACGATCTGGATCTCCGCGCCACAAATCTTCAGGAATTGGTCCAAGGTGTCATGGATCGACACACCTACGCACTCGAGGTGAATCATCGTAAATCGGCCTTACCTGCGGAAGTACTCCACGCCATCTGGCTACGGCGCCAGCTCCGCCGCAGATGGCAAAGGACCCGAGACCCAGTCGTTAAGCGACGATTTCAACAACAGTCCCTTTACGTTCAGCAGCTACTGCGGGACGTAAACTCTGATCGATGGGACTCATACCTTGAGTCTCTTGAAGTCGACCACGCCTCCGTCTGGAGAGCGGTGAGTAGACTGACCCGCGAGAAGAGAACTCGCAACCCGCTGGAAACCCCGAACGGGGTTGTGTCTTCATCAGAAGGCAAGGCTGAGGTCTTCGCCGACTGCATGGAGTCGCAATTTACCGTTCATCGAGGCGTTTCGGACCCTGCCCACTCGGCAGACGTCCGGGACTTCCTATCTGGTTATTTTTCTCGCCCTCCCGCTGGCCCAGACCTCCCGTTCGACAGGGACGAACTCGTTTCGTCTGTCTGTCGACTAAACCGCCGTCGCGCCCCCGGTCCTGACCGGATCGGGGCCGCTGCATTACAATATCTCCCGGCCTCAGGCGTTGACCTCGTTCTCGAGCTGTTCAACTCTTGTCTCCGGCTACAGTACTTTCCCCGCCTGTGGAAAAATGCCAACATCGTTATGATTCCTAACCCCGCAAGCCGCGCATGCTTCCTGAAAGCTATCGGCCAATATCTCTCTTGCCAGTTATCTCGAAGGTGTTCGAGCGGCTCCTGCTGGCCCGCATCTCGCCGTTGTTGGATAATTTTATCCGCAACGAACAGTTCGGGTTTCGCAGAGAGCACTCGACCACGCTTCAACTAGTCCGCGTGGTAACGCAACTCTCTGACGCCACCAACAGGCGAGCGGCTACGGCCGCCGCACTGCTGGACGTGAGCAAGGCCTTCGACAAAGTCTGGCACGAAGGTCTTCTCTTGAAACTTGCTAACTCCCCCTTACCATCGTCCATAGTGTTTTTCCTCCGGTCGTATCTCAGCGACCGAACCTTCAGGGTGAGCGTGGACGGCACCTGCTCTGCAGTTCGTCCTGTCGCCGCTGGCGTACCCCAGGGATCTGTCCTCGGCCCCGTTCTGTACCTCGTGTACACGAACGACCTGCTTGTTCTGCCCGGAGTCACGTTGTCTTTGTTCGCTGACGATGCAATGTATCATTACAGCTCTGTGTCCCCGCGTTTTGTGAGTACACAGTTGCAGCGTCAGTTGGACCAGCTTCCGGACTGGCTACGGAAATGGCGGGTGACGATCAACACGGAGAAATCCGAGGCGATCTGTTTCACTCGTAAGTCCATCTCCCGATGCCAGCCCCTCTCCCTTGAAGGGAGGCCTATCGCCTACAAAGAGTCGGTGAAGTATCTAGGCGTTCGGCTAGATCGTCGCCTATGCTTCAACGCCCACGTGACGGACACCCTTGCCAAGGCTCGCGGCGTCCGAGCCAAACTTTACCCATACCTCGCGTGCCGCAGCCCCCTGGCGCTGCGCACGAAAGTTACCCTCTATCTGTTGTTTCTCCGGTCTGTATTGACCTATGCGGCACCTGTATGGTGGTCACTTGCCTCCGCCACCAACAGGCGTAGGCTGGAAAGTTTCCAATCCAGAACCCTCCGTTCCTTGTCGGGATCTCCTTGGTTTGTTAGAAACAGTGTAATTCGAGGAGGTCTACGAGTTCCTGCTCTCTCAGCCTTTGTCTGGTCATTAGCTGCGACTCTCTTTGCCGCAGCTGAGACCTCTTCCTTCCCTTACCTCAGAACCATCAGCACCACGCAACCACCTCCCCCTGTCCGGGTCAAACGCCCTCGGGCGATTCTCGATGACCCGCCATAAGTTTAAGTAAACTGCTTAAACCTCACTTTGTATACTCACCATCTGCCCATGCCCCAGAATTTACCTGCAAAGCTGTTTCCTTCCTCCCTTCCTAGTATGCCGACCGCGCTGAATGCCGCTGCTACGCGCTATCACTGGCACGGAGGCTCTCTGCCTCGCGGGGAGCGACCGACGCCTCACGGCGTCTGCACGCAGGACTGGGAACGCGCGACATCTGTCGCCTGAACCCGTCCTTGCGGCAGTGCCCACTGATTGCTGTAATATTTAAAATAAATAAAAATTGAAAACCTTTCTCCCCCGCCTTCTCAGTTAACTGGTTGGCGGTTGTCCATTCCTATTTTATTCTAGGTTACCTGTCGAATGAACCAGAACTATGTCTATCCACAGGCAGCCATTGGGCTCGTCCCAGATGCTGCAGTCATGCACCGGGTGCAAAGACGCCCCGCTACTACAGTGCTACATGCTACATGCGTTTCAGCGACAAGTCTCGCACCAAGCACTCGAACAGCATCAGGCAGTCATCGGGCTTGCCCGGACGCTGCCGTCACTGGGGCACGCACTGTGCTGTGCCCTGCATCATCATCATCGTGACGACTTGTGTGTGTGGAGGGCGAGTAAGAGCAACGCTTCCAGCTCTTGAAGAGGAAACATCTCGCTCTCGACCAGCCAACTTTACCACACCACTAGCAACAGGACAGGACATCTTGAGACCAGCCTGCATTTCGCCGACTGCCTCACGGACTGGACCTGGGCAACTGCGTGGGAACCGGCTACCGGATAGACTCCTCAGGTGAGTGGACGTCGGCTCTCTCGCTTCCTTGCTAGCGCTGCCCCGAGAGATCCTTGGAAGGCCCCACCAGTGGTAACCGACCTTTGACACCTCCGAGGTAAAGAGTACGGTGGAAACCGAACATTGCACAAAGTTCGGTATCTAACGAAGCCGTACATTACCCCTCTGTTAGATATCTGTTCCCTACCCGCTTTTGAGAGGTGGCATGTCCACCTCTCAAACATCCGGTACCCAAGCACCTATCTCTACCCTTTGCCCTGATCGGTCCTTTTTAGGGCCGACAGCACCCAACCCGGCGGCGGACTGCGCCGGCGAGTTCATGGAGATGGACTCCCCGGCAAGTCCGCCTTCCGAACCAGGCCCTTCTCAGGACCACCCCGGTACTGTTGTGCCCGGCGCCACTGACGGCGGCCCTGCCTGGAAAAAGGTGAAGAGCCGGAAATGGACCTTCTCCTCTTCCTCGGGCGGGCCGGAACCCAGTGGTGGCTCGGCTCTCACTACCGGGGCAGGTGCTCAGTCTTCTGAACCATTCCGCATGCCACCCATAGTTCTTGACGCCCCCAAAGCGTGGCATGCTTTTGCAAAAACCATCAAACAGGTGGCAGCTTTCCCTATCGATATTTATCACCAGGGGAAGCTTCTCCGCATCAAAACTAGGACTCCCGACGAATTTCGCTTCGTCCAGAAAACCCTGATTGACTTAAACGTTTAATTCCACACCTTTGGTCTCCCTCAGGAGAAAGAAATCAAGGTAACCATCCGTTGCATCCCCCACGATGTAGCCCCGACTGACATTATCGAGGAGTTGGAGAGCCTTGGCTTCACTCCAACCTCCTGCATTCCACTCGTTGACCGCCAAAAACGGAAGGTCAACGTCTTTTTTATTAAGCTCAAGAAGGTAGGAGACTACCAACTCATCTACTCCCTCCGAGAGCTTTTATGCCTCCGGATTGAAGTCTCCAGGTATAACACCCCCACCGGCCCTCCGCAGTGTTACAACTGCCAGAGGTACGGCCACGCCTCTTACAACTGCCACATGGCACCCCGTTGCGTACGCTGCGGCGAAGGTCATCCTAACACGCACGAAGGACCCTAACGCCGACGCAAAGTGCGCAAACTGCGAAAAGAACCATCCAGCCAACTGGAGAGGCTGCGAACACTACCAATCTACCCTTGAGCGGAAGCAGGAGATGGACGAGATCCGGCACCGCAACCCGACCCGGCCTCAGCGCCAAACCAAACCCGCCGGCGATCAACGCGGAGAAATCCGAAGTGATCTGCATCACGCGCAAGCGGACCGCATGCCAGCCCCTAACCCTATATGGGAACCCTATCGCTTGGAAGAAGTCGGTGAAGTACTTGGGAGTGTCTATCGACAGTCGACTAAGCTTCGCCGGCCACGTCCAAACCAAACTCCGACAAGCCCGTGGCGTCAGAGCCAAAATCTTTCCCCTTATCTCGCGCAGAAGTCCCCTCTCACTGCGCACTAAACTCACCCTTTATCTCCTGCTTATCAGAACAATATTCACCTACGCAGCCCCAGCGTGGTGGCCCCTCTTATCTGCCACAACGAAGCGTAAGCTGGAACAGTTCCAAAACAGTTCCGTCCGTATCCTCTCCAACTCGCCCTGGTTTGTTTGTAACAGAGCTATCAGGACGGGCCTCCGTCTGCAAACGGTGGAAGAGTTTGTCTTCAGACTCTCTGTGGGCCTCTTCTTCCGGGCTGCAGACTCCCAATACCCCCACCTCCGTGACCTGGCCAGGGACGAAGGTCCCCCTTGCCACGTAGTCAAGAGACCCCGCACTCTGCTGGACGACCCCCCATAGTCTCCTACATAGGGCCCTTCTCCTGAGGGAGTCAACACCCTACCGCGAGTACCCTACCTCAAACAGAACACCTACCACACCATAGACATAGCATTACATCTCACTCTGCCCTGAATGGTCTGCCCTGGTCGTTTGCGGCCTCGGCGGGGTTGTCTTATGTTAGTTGTGCAAGTGCCTTCTTTCATCAGGCGCCCGCCCTGGATACGCAACGGGCCTGTGCTGATCACCGCTATGCGGACAGTGGGGCCACGTCGGAGGCAGCAGCGCTGGCCAACCGGTCCTCATATGTACCGGGAGGTTTCCCCGCTGTGACTCGGACGCGTCACCGCTGGCTTCAGGGCCCAAAACCTACCAGACTTTGGCTAGGCTGAGCACCTCAATTGTGAGATCCTCTCCCCTACCCAACTGCAAAAGGAGCACACCATCCCACCCACTTGACCTTGTTTTTCCAAAGTCCTTGAGAGAGCCCGACCTACTTGCAGTCATCGGAGGAGTCACTCCGGGCGCTGCTACCATGCAGGGGCCTTGAGCCCCGTCCCCTCATTAGCTACGAGCTACGAGGTACGACTTGTGTGTAAATTATACGTAATTTGTTTTAATTCTGACGAATTTAACTAAGGGTTTACACCTGAAGATGGGATATATGTCCAGAAACGCGTAGTGAAATATAAAAAAGGAAAACAACTAGACGGATAAAAGAGGTAAATTTTATTCTATTCATATAGGTATTATTTGTAAGAGGGAAAGGGAAAGCAGACAATACAATAGACAATAAAGAAATCGAACGAACAATTCTGTAGCCTGGGAATCTTCTGATGGCAACAGATGCTTGTAAAAAGAAAAACTACCTTCGCGCACAAGTTTTTATGGACAGAAAATAACAAATAAGCACATTAACATACAGGTAATGAAATCTTTTACAAAATCATCAGTGCATTTATTTTATTCCTAAATCGCCATCCAAAACTGTAAAGTGTATGGCGATAACACCGCATACGAAAATAAAATACAACAAAAACTTAAATAAAAAGAAACTCACAAAAATATAGCTTAAACATCTGTTCATCGCTTTATCACATTTTACATATGTGTCAGCTGACACTACATTAAGAGAATTTTAACTAGGCGTTCACACAAAAATATTTTGTTTAGACACTTTTCGCTCTCAAACTTTCATCTTCTCATTCCTATTCATTACTTTAACTCTTAAAATATTTCTAACTCGTCATCAGAGTACATAGTATAAGTACAAACTTTTAGGAGCCGAGTCATACTGGTCATTGTATAAAATTTCGTGGTTTAGCAATGTCAGCAATGGAACACATTTAATCGTAGACCGCGGCCTATTAAGACAGAATGACCGTTCTGTTATGCGTCTCTATCCTTGTGACCCCTGCCGTATTCCTCTTCACTTCCTCGTTCTTTGTATCCTGAATTTAGATTTTCCCCTGTCTTTTCCTTTTATGTCTTCCTTAGAAATTGCAATCCTACCCTCTTCCATCCTGCAGATTTAGTAAAACCATGTGAACTGTCCTCCTATTTGACCCCAAGCTGCTGACTTATTACTTCATTGTTACATAGTGTTGTCTTATAAATCTCATATCCATCCCATTTATTCTAGACTATCCTTATCCTGTGGGTTCCGTATGCCATTAGCGTATAGAGTTGTGGGTCTCACATCCTATTAACTACCATCGTCATAACATCTTTTAGTATTTCCTTCTTCCCCCCAAAAAGGTATTTCTCTTCAAAAATCTTTCCCACTATTCCTGTAATCATTTTTTTATACATTCTTCCATTCACGTTAGAAAACAAAAATAAAAATATTTTAATTTAATTTTCTGACTATTTGTTTCATTTAATGTACTCTGAGGCTATTATACATTGTGTATATTATTTTCGCATTGTTATATTTATCCTTATATTGATGTAAATTACGGAAATGCTTTATGAAATGAGAAGTGGACATTGGAAAGACGGGATAAGACTTGTCTTAAAGTAGCTGGTACGTAGGCCTATATATGATGGAAAGTATCAAGAACTGAAAGGAAAACAAACTTAGAAGTGTTACCAAAAACTATTAACAAAAACTTTTACCTGGTTTTCACACTTTTTTTGACATGCCCATATCTCATTAATATGGATCTTATTAAATGAGTCTTTGCTAGGTTATGTAGTAACAAGTTCTGTATCTGTAGCAAAAATTTTAGTTTTAAGTTATTTAAAATACCATAGGAAGCTCTACTTGCTATGTGTTTTGGTTTAATTTCCTCTGACGTATCGTTATTCTGAGTTACCGAGGATCGCAAACAAGTAAAATCCTCTACGATGTCCAATCAGTAAATGCCGATGGCGTATTTGGTGTACGACCTTCTCCTGTATTTTGTTTCAGACTGGTTATAAGAACCCATATTTATTTAAAGGCTTCATCCATTATTAAGAAGGATTCCTCCATGTCTCTCTTACCTCTTTCGAACTTCAACATAACCAAATATGTATTTCTATATTAGTTCAGAAGTTCATGAAGTATTGAAATTAAGAAGATTTTAGAAATGTTTGCTGAAGATTTTGTTTGTTGCAACTGACTTAATAGACGCAGTCTATAATAGATTCTAGCTACAAAATCGACGAGACCTTATGCCGCCTTGAAGTAACAAATTTTTAATAATAACAGAAATAAATTATTAAACAAAGGAAATTTGCAACACAAAGAAAAAAAGAAAGACAAGTTGGACTATTTAAAATATTATTAAATTTTTCTGACATTCCTGTACAATGATTAGTTTGTAAAACATCAGTTTAACAAAAATATAAACGAAACTAGCAAGTTTACTGGAAAATCAATGTTGCAGGAGTAAAAGAAAATTGAAAAATATTCCGTCCTTTGTCGATTAAAAATTAGCTACACTCTGCGATGAGTTTCTGAAAACACAACAACCTCCGTTACGGTTTCGTGATATAGACGAGACAGCAGCAGTCGTCTGTTGTCCCCTTAGGCAACACAGAGAAACAGTCACCGGTTTTCAATAAATCTTGGCAAATTTTTTCGAAAGGTCGCCCACTTTATTCTTTGTTTGACAGCAATTACCAGTAACAATTACGGATTTAACTGTAATTAGCACCCGTGCCTATTCTTACTATAGCTTCACAGTAGGCCTCTATTACATTACGCAACTGATTGCATGAAACTGATTTCAAAGCTACGTACACAGGGTAGTAAAAACAGGCTTAAACTACTCTGCAATCAGTTGCAGAGTCGTCTATACTATTATTATAAAGGCGTAAAGTTTGTTTGTTTTGTTGGCTGGGCTAACATCATAGCTAGCCTACTGATCCGATAAAAGAAATTCTTTCACCACCTGTTCCTTGAAGTTTTAGGTTGGTTTCATACATTAATTTGAAGATAACTTTAATCATTTTTAAGAACAGAGCTTAAAACTGTGGCTTGTCATGAACGCCATGCGACACATGGCGTTAATTTATGTGTTGTTTAACTTTCGGCATGCTAAACATGTTACGAATTTTCTTCGTTGTCCGCAGAATGCGCGCGCAGGCGAGTTGTATGGAATGGGTTGCATAGTGTAATAGGGGCTACATTTGAATCAATGCCCCATTTCGAGCGCGTGACACTAATCGTGCAACCGATTAGAGTAATAGGTCTCATTTAAACCAAAGCTCACAACTTTTTTTGCAATCAGTTGCCTAGTGTAATAGAGGCAGTACTTAATCATCACCATAATCATTTCTTCAAGCATTAGGTTCAAGGTACAGTTCACACCACACCACACAACCAACCAAGTACAGTGACGAGGTGCGTTGTATCGGGGGAAGGGCATGACTGTTTTTACATGTAGATGTTGCATTGTTACTAACTGAGAATGTTATTTTGCTCCAACAGTAGGTAGATGAAGATCGAGTCAAACTGATTGCACAACACGACGGAGCCACGCCAAGCATAGCTAACTACCTCGCCGTCCGGTATTTAAACATAGTATGTGAAAAAGATAGGAACCTTACTAGTCCAAATGTATTTCACGATATTTATTGGGTTATGTAATTTTTATTCTGTACGTTTGATACTTATATTTTAGTTTCGCAGATAATTCTAAAGTTATTTTCCTGAAGACGACTACCGAATTCTGGAGTAGCCGAAATGTTGGTTTAAAAAATTAATCAGCGTTGGCCAAGGTCGGTTTTTCAGTTTTTAATCCCACCCGTTTGCAAGACTGTACTCGCATCCACGCGACTGTGGCAATGTTGTTACGTTAATCGATTTTAGGGGATATGAGAGCCACCCTTTCGTGGAAATGAAAACAGGCCCAGAATTTGTAACTCGTTGATACCATCCCAACTACATTCCTCCGACAAAACCATTTACTGTGCGCGGGTCTTGTGTACGCGCGTGCGTTGTTATGCCACCTGTTGATATCGGCGGGACGGGGAGGGGGGAAGGAGGTGACAGTACACGCCAAACAAGGCGACCAATCGATAACCCCTTTAAACGTGCCTCCTCGACACTGACTGCAGTCATTGTGTTCTATAACTTACAAGCGCGCGCGAGCGTGCGTGTGGACACTATCAGCTTCTACTCGTCAGGTTTGGAGTTGATAAGAACGAACACTATTGCACCTAGAAGTACATTTACGGGAACTATCTAGTTGCTTAGAAAACGGCTAAGTGACTATCTAAAAACACGAAGAATGAAAAAGTAATAGAAGATACAACGTCCATAAAGCTAGTAATCAATGAAAAAAATACGTATTAAAAGTTATGCTTAATCTTGATATGACTGTTCGACATATAGATTTTACTATAATGTAATATGAACTTTATAGTATTTTGACATGTTCGTCATCTTTACGGAGGCAGAATTCTTGATTGTTTTTTCTTTATTTGTGTTTTCATGATATGACATGAACTTCTTAACGAGTTTTCTTGATTTCTCTGTGTTTTTATTTCGCTTTTTAATGATCTAAAAAGTGTTTTTTAGTGAAACATTTTCCTTGAAACGGCTTTTCCTTGTACTATCATTTTTTATTTTCTTATATTTTGTCGTGTACGGGCCTACTTTTTTCATATTTTGGTCGAATAGCAAATTATTTACCTTTAAACTGTCGTACGTTGTCCTAACACTGCAAACAATAATAGAGCGGTCTTGTCTGGCTTGCCTAGACAGACGCACACAAGCACGTCTCCACCGTGCGCCTCGCTACTGTATGGCTGATTTCTATCTGACGATAGTGGAACGTGAAGGTACCACGGCCAACAGATCGCAGGCTAATGAAGAAGAAAAAGAATAAGAAGAAGCAACGGTTGTTGAAGCATAATTTTGTGTCTGAACATTAATATCTGGTATAATAAATACCAGGTTGTTAACCCTGTCAACGACAGGGTTCGAAAGCGAGGATACATAGACCAGTGGCAAGGCCCATAAAGACATACGCTAGTATAACGTTTAAGTTTTATATTGTTAAAACCAAGCAGATTTAAGGAACATGTGAAATGCAGACATCGTGTAAAATAGCAAGGTCAGAAGAACAGGTCACATCTGTTAGAAGAAATACAACAAGCATTATAGAAGAAATGCGCGAAGAAGGAGGAGGTGAACGGACATTGACAGAAGATGGAGAACAGACTAACAAAGACAGCGAGAGATAGTAAACCAATTAGAAGAATACTTCCAGGAGGACCCAGGAAAAGATACAAAATATAGCTGGAATAAACAGAACGTGAGCTTAAAAACCAAAGAAGAAGGAAAATTAAAAAAATAAATTAGTTTTCATTACGGCTTTTTTTCAATATACGTAGTTTTTCTTGATAAAGACTTTTTATGATGTAGACGTTTCTTGATTTGGCGTTTCCTTTTGTAGATAGTATTTCAGATTTAGCTTTTTCACGATTTTTTTCGTATGTGACTTGCATCTAAAGTAGGTTTGAATCGGTCTCATTGCAGGAGTTGCGTAGTTCATCGTACGTAGCATATCTTAGGGTCTAACGAATATTAAAATACAAAATACTGCTAAAGCCGCTTCGTATTCCAGACTCTGGCTTCCGTGAGGTTTTTTCCAAGGTTTCTTTGAGAAAGCCTTGGACATAGCAACCCACCATAACGGTTGATACTTTAACGTGGACCTAAGTGGCTCTAAGATCATAAGGGATGAGCGTAAGCGCTCATGGCGATATGATCGAACAACACGTATTTAGTTGGTTTGCAAGACACACCGCGTATAAGCTAGTGCAGACTGACTTAAAATCACTCAAACATTTACACTATAAAGGATTCCTTTTTGTTTCTATGATCTATAGGTAATTAGATGTCAAAGACCGTTTTCCTAAAACAAAGAATTTTCATATACGCTACCATAATCGGTTTTGTTACAAAACTTAAAACATTTGAAACGTTTGAATCTCAAGACGGCAGTTACTTTCATTTATGACTTTAGTTTTATGTTGTAATTAACTGTCTGTAAATCTTTAAGCATTAAATATTTAATGAATCATTATTAAGATAATCGAAAACCACCTAACAATCCAATTTTGAAAAAAATCATTGTCGATTTCGACATCAGCCTGACTTCTATACCCTTGAAATGAATCGATAAAAATACCGACACTTAATGTGTAAAAGAATCGTTGCCACAGACAACGAAAGAATAAAACATTTATTCATGTGTCTAATAACGGAACTTTGTATAACAAACTGAATTATTTTCACTATACATAAAGGTTATTGTTACAACGGACGTACGCTGCTATGTAAATATTTATTAAAACAACAAATACATTAAACTAAATTAATTGTATTCTCTAGACGCAGCCGGTATTGTCACTGTGGACTCGGTACATAATTTATTAATATTAAAACGTCAAATTGAATACTCCAATTATCAGCACTCTCTAGAGGGAAACGATGGTGTTGGTAACGATATAGTGTAAGAATCATTTGCTCTACTCCGGCTTCTACAAGGGCGTAATTTTTTTTAGGTTAACAAAGTTTCTATTGACGTATAGCATTAAGGTTTTTTCAGATCAAGTGGCACTGAATTTAAAAACTAAAGTTTTCTTCTAAAGTTTTGTATGAGGTCATTAAATAATCAAAGACACAAATTGCTATAGAGGAAAAACGGTTGGTATAGGCGGAGTACGATATTTTCAGAACTGTAAGTTGGGACCCCTGTGATGAGTTCTGATCAGCGGTTTGATTAGAATTGTTTTGTTTATAACCTCAAATTCTCATTTCACGATGGCGAGTCCTCTTGAGTTTCCGAACTTGAGCACAAATTTAATGTGGTTTGACTAAACAATTTTTAATTTTTATTTTTAATAAAGGAGTCCAGATACTAGCATATGCAGATGATATAGACATTATCAGCAGAAATGAAAATAATCTGAAGAATGCCTTTAGAACACTTGAATCATCGGCTAAGAGTACGGGGCTTGTTATAAATGAAAATAAAACAAAGTTTATGGCTGTGGGTAGCAATAGTGATAATATTTCAAATATAATGGATGGCTATAATTTTGAAAGAGTAAAAAACTTCGTATATCTTGGGGACATATGTCGATGCCCTGAGAACAACTGCACAAAAAAAATTAAAAGAAGAATTCTGGCTGCTAATAGAAGCTATTACGGGCCGAATAAACATTTAAATCAAGACTATTAACCACAGAAACTAAAGCCACGCTTTTAAGACATTGGTAAGGCCTGTATTGACATATGGCTCTGAGTGCTGGGCACTCAAGAAAATTAATAAACTGAGGCTGGCTGTGTTTGAAAAGAAGATTTATGGGCATATTCAACAGGACGGAGTCTGGAGAAAGAGAAATAATAATGAATTGTATGCTAAGTAAAATGACTTTACAGTTGTCCGATTTGCCAAAATTAATAGATTAAGATGGGCAGGACACGTTCAGAGAATGGATGACGAACGTACGGCAAAAAGAAATATGAAACAGAAGCCAATAGGAAAAAGGAAGATTGGAAAACCGAAGAACAGATGGTTGGATCAGATCGGCAGTGAGGCGAGGAAGCTGGAGGCAGTGAATTGCTGACGGATGGCTGAGGACAGGTGGCAATTTCTTTTGGAGGCCATGGCTCGATCTGGGCTGTAGAGGCAGATGTATGTATGTATGTATGACTAAACAATACGGAAAAACTGTATGAACCGCGGAAATTTTGTATAAGTTGGTAGAACATTTAAAAATGGCCAAATTTAATGATTGATGAGCACCGTTCTGGACGTCCAGTTGAGGTTTCAACTCCAGCGCTTGAAACTCGCATAGACGCCCTCATCCAAGAAGACCGACGGATAACAATTAAACTTATAACTGAAGAATTACAAGTAAGTGTTGACACAGGTCACATACCATTATCAAGCAAAAGTACTGTAAAACAAGCGCAAGATGGGATCCAAGAGAGTTGACCAACCATCGCAAAGACTAAACTTGGAATGTGTACAGATATGAACAACGTTATATGCAGGAAGGTAATTCTTTTTGGATAGAGTTCTAACATGTAATGAAAGGTGGATCCATCATTTTGAGGCAAAATACAAATCAAGGAGTGGAAAAATGAGTTCACGTGTCAGGAAAATTTCAGAACCCAACCATAAGTGAGGAAAACCATGTTGACGATCTTGTGGGTGCTGAAGGCCCGGGTGGTTGTGATTTTTTTTAGATCAGAGGACAACAAACAGTACGTACTACTCTTACATGCTTATCAATAAAACAAAGCCGGCAGTGATGCAGAAACGCCCGCTCACTTAACATGTGAAACCGTTAATAAGTTGGCTTGGGAGACTCTACCTCACCACCCCTTAAGTCCAGACTTGGCTCCATCTGATTTCCACTTGTTTGGCCCTCTCAGGGAGGCGTTATATAGTACAAAGTTTTATGACAACGACGAGGTTAAATATATTTTTGTCCTAAAATGGCTCCCACATCAGCATAAAGATGAAAGCATTCTTTACAGGAGGCATATAAAGCTTATTCACAGATGCGACAAGTGTATTTATGTTGGTGGGATTATGTTGAAAAATTCAAAAATAGTCATACTTATTAAACAAACCGTTTTTCCTCTACAGCTATTTGTATCTTTAATTATTACATACCCTCGTATTATTGTACTTAATACATTTCTGGGAACGAAGAAATCCATATTTGTGTATAGCGAAGTGGGCTCTCAGTTTTAACTTGACCGGTCGCCTGCCCGTTTATCTGTTTATTTGAGAGATGTCGCACGATAATGTCTGAAGACATCAACCGATTTTCATAAAACTTAAATATGCTTGTCCATAATGTAACTTAACAGATTCCGAATGCTTTCGATGGAATTTCCATGGAATTTTTTTTAATAGTTTTAATCTTTAATTATACATGTCTGACCCATGTCAGTGTCTGTGTTTTAAATATTCAGTTTTGTCAGCACTTTCTGTAAGTCTATAGAGCTCACGTTTCATTATGTCCTCCATGTTTCTTTTCGTTTTGCTGGTATCAAAATCCATATAGTGTTAAAAAAGCATTGTACTTCAAAGTTCAAAATAACTACATTTTTTCAAAACCCTTTGAAATGTAAATAAGTGGATTTCTATATTATGTAATGATTGCGTGTGTGTTCGTGTACGCTCGGAAGTCTTGTATTCTTATATTCTCTCTGTAGAAAATATAAATCTTTCATTACATATAATATCTGAAGGGATGGTCAGATTTTCTTTGTATTTTCTTGTAATCAAATCAAGGAAAAGGAATAGAAATAATTCAGTCGGTAGCGCCGTCAAAGGTATGTCATGAAAAAAAATAGAGAGTTCAAACACCTTTTTAAAATAGTTCTGAGAAGTTATTTAAATAATGCCTACTGTTTTTTAATAGGCCGTTAATGTAACAAATGTTATTTAAAAATTATTATCTTGTAATGCTCATTTGTCAAAATGGAATTTACAGACTTTCAAATAACTGAAAATAAAATTCTAAAACAGCGAGAAGTATACATACTTGGGTAAAAGCGTTAGTCAAAAGGGGTCATGGGTAAAAAACACAACACATGGAAAGCAATTCAAAAGTTACATTGATTTCTTCCGTCGACGAACGTTTTAGAGATAATGCATTGAGGAGACGGTAGAATAAATTTTGTTACGCGTGATTCTAAGGACGTCAGACTGTAACAGAAGCAGAAATAAAGAAAGTAGACAGTGAAGTGATAGGTTTTGGTCGTACAACAAAAGTAAATATATATAAGACACCTATTTAAATCAGTTGTTGCTTATTGAGGCAAGACATGAACATTAATAAAAAAAGAAACAAAAAACTGTAACAAGGTTTGAAAGAAAGATTGTAAGACGTGTTTTGGCCCGGTTAAAGAAGACGATGAATGGAGAATAAGAAATAACCAGGAGACAGAAGAGTTATTAAAGTATAAGGACATTTTAAGATTTATAAAGGCTCAACGAATACAATGGCTAGGTCATCTAGAACGGAAAGATGATCAGCGTATGCCAAAGAAAATCTTGAGGGTGCAAGTTTATAAAAGTAGAAAGAGGGGCCGACCTAGGATAAGATGGTTGGATGATGTGCTAGAAGATCTCAGAAGAATTAATGTGAGGGGTTACCGTAGATGGCAATGGATAGAAGACATTGGAGGAGATTGGTGTTGGAAGCTAGATTTTATGTTGGGCTGTAATGTTAAAGAAGAAGAAGAAGTGAAAAGTAAGGAACAAAAGGAACAACTTACGAAAACAGGAAAAAAACAACTTACGTAATAGGGGTACATGATAAGAACAGGCGAGCTAAGGATATCCAATATCAATCAAGATATTAAACCGTCAACCACACAGAAGAAGAGGAAGAGTAAGACCTTAATTTAAAGGACAATATGACAATAGTCATAATATACGGCTACGGAGACAGGAGCGGTAGGTCTGGTGCCTAGACGACCGGGGACATCTACACTTGCAAGGTCCGAAAAGTAGTCAGGTATTTTCAAGAAGTCGCTTTATGACAAATGTTTTAAGTGACAAGTTCGAGGGTTGTGCGGGTCGAAGGGCATGCCCGTCCCCCGCTCGTATACTGCGTCCCAAGCTTCAAATAGAGCTCCTGCCGCAGGGTCGATAGATGGGGCTGGATTAAGGGTGTGGCCTGCTACCGGCCGTGGTTGTCAATTAAGTATCAGTTAATTGAGGGTGAGAGTACGCCGAGGCCGGGTCCAAGATTCTCCTGGCACAGATTGGTAGCGACCGAGGGCGCTTATGAGGTGATTCCCCTGGAATCGGGCGAAGCGGCGATAGAATTTGCGGGACAGTGTCCGTATAATGGCGTCCAGGGAACGGACACGCAGGGCTTCACGGATGGTTTTATTTGATGTCAGATAGTGGGCTTTACACGCCCAGCGCAATCCTCGGTCAAGGAGAGACTGAAGCTTTCGCTTATGGGTCTTGGCCAAGTAGCCTCAAACGGGGATCGCGTAGGCACCACATAAGTGGAGACGATAAGTTTCCCTAGGCGGCGGGTCATGGCGTTGCTGCATAGCATGGGACGGAGTTGATACAGGCGATTGTCGGTCTTGCGGGCTACTTGTGCGGTAAGTGAAAAGTCCGTTTTATCACTAAGTTTACAGCTTGGCCAATATAAATTGTACAATATATTTGACAATAATAATTTTTGTTTACTTTACCATTAAATTTTTGAATTTTCAAAAACTGTCGGTTGTCATATAAAGGAATCAGGTTTGCATATGATCACAGACCGTTATGACGAAGGAAACTTTCTGACAACTTCATTCAAAGTAAAACCGTTGCTTTTAAAATGTGGTGTGATGACTAAATTTGTTTTGTGACTTGTGCAATGAAACATCAAATTTTTATAGTATTTCATGAATAGAATACTATTAAATTTTTACATGTCAGCTGTATTTAACTCCATCACTGTAAGCGACGTAACCTGGATTAAATATTACTGAGTTAATTTGAAAGTTAGTATCTAACCTCCGAGTTAATGAATTCTACAATTAATCGTGGTTCTCTATAGCCATCGTTTAATACAAACTTTTCATCTGTCATTTTAATTTTGAAACGACATTTGTTTAACACGCACGCGTGAAAGTAACATTTTTTAAGCACACGTAGGGTAAATGCGTACACAAAGCACGTTCTGCAGGCGGCAGCGTTTCCGATGTTAAAATGTTTTGGCTGACTCGTTTTACAAGAAAATCGTCCTAGTAGTACCTCGAAAGCTTCAATTTCAATCGTGTTTTATACGCATAGTATCAAATGCATCATTGATTGTAGTCACATCGACAAATGGACAAAATGAAGTTATTTTTCTTTATTATAAAGTACTAAACAATGTCTGTATAAAATGATTGTTCGTAACACGTTGCAAAGTAGGTGTTTTAGGTACTTGACGTGTTGTCTGTCTGGCTACGTTTGTTGGATAATTTTCACGTAGCGTGTCACGCGCGCCGCGTGTCACGTGGCGTGACAGTTCCGTTTCGCAACTTATTACAAAAACAGCTAATGTTTTTTGTTGCTATAGAAAACAAACTGTTTGAACATGTAAGAAAACAGCCCAGAGTCGCTGTTTTTATCTTATCATAATAAATATGTCCACTGTTTTGTAATATATATAAAATTTTAGTGGCTCTATTTTGATTCCATTATGTCTCTATGGCTCTATTGTGTTGGGTGGATTTCTTATGTTCACACGTGGGACCCTAGCCCGGGGGTTCCCTCTAATGCCCCTAAAATCAAACAACAAACTCGCTCTTTATATTCTGTGTAAAACTGTCATGAAGTTATAGAAAATACCTTGAAATTATATACAGCTAGCTCGTAATTATACTCCTTAAAGTACAATTAGATAATTATCTAATTACAATTAGAATGACGTTTCTTTATTACTTACTGTTCCTTAACACTAGGTGTGAACTTTCCTTTTATCATTTTTTTTACTAACTTCCTTTTTTGAAATTCACACTCATATTTAGGAAACTTGTCTTGACCTCTAGAGGTTCCGAATATACACACACACACACACCTACTATAGACCGTTTACATGCGCAACCACAATTAGAAACATCGAGCACAGATACGCAATCGTAACACAGATACAATGTCACGATATGCATAAAAAGTAATAGATTACATACTTTCACTAGTGATAAAGTAATTTCTTTACTTTATCTTTAACTACATACATTTTTGTGTAGTAACTTATTTATTTCTGGAATTAACCGTATTACTTTGTTACGTAGGACGTCAATATTTACCATATCTTTCTTATTCATATTTGTGATGTTGATAAAAAAAACTACCAGTGATGTCGTTTGTGATACAATCAACTCTTTCTCTTTCAGTAGACGTACACGTACAACCCAATGAAATCATTTACTACATGGACTGCACTGGCGTCTATATTATACCGTTGAAGAACTCAGACCCTATAAGGGATCCACAAATATAATATAGCTGTAAGAGAAGTAAACTAATTTGAAGCATAATGATCAATAAACATACAAAGGTAATGAAAGAATAAAAAGAAAAATATTAGACAAAGATAATAAATGAGTGAATAGACTAGACTGATCAAACAAAATATAGAAGGACGCTATCGGCTTCTTTATAAATTGACGCCAACAACTTGGGGCTTTTAAAAGAGGTACCGAAGTACGTTATAAATTGGCGCCCAACGTGGGGCTTTTAAAAGAGGTACAGAAGTACGTTAGAAATTGGCGCCGCAACTTGTGAGGCTAGAAGTAGAAGAAGGACAACATTCTAGCGGCGATTACAACAAATAGACAAGATGAAACGAAGAGTAACTCAACGGAGACACACGGAGGGAGAACGAGCCAAAATAGATACAGACAACAAGGAAGCGACACCGGTGGAAGATGTCGAAACAATACTACCTCCGGCAGAACGGAAAAAACTACAGAAGAAACTAAATTAGATAGCTTAATAAAGATCATACAGGAACAGAACAAGAAATCGGAAGAAGACGACAGAAAGCGGGAAGAACAAAGAAAAGAGGACAGGGAATTTTTAAGACAAAATAGTGAAGAACTGAAGAAACAAATCAAGGAGGACATAGAAACGTTGAATAATAAGATTAAAAGCAACCATGAAACCTTGAAGAGGAACCAAGAAATATTAGAAGGGAAGAGTGAGGAATTAAAGAGACAGATCAAGAAGGATCTGGAAACACTGAACAACAAGATCGAAAATAATAATGAACCACTCCAACAACAATTGAAGGAAAATAATGAGAAGACTAAAGAAGAGATGAAACAGCAAGTGTTACACCAATTAATGGAGTACCGTGAAGAAATAAAACAGTCAGTCACGGAAACCAACGATAGATTAGAAAAGACCAATAAGAAATTATAAGAGACGCTGGATAAAATAGATAAAACCAACGAAACGGTCACAGAAGTCCGTAAAGAAGTAATAAGTAAAATGCTCGAAGGGAAAATAAAAGGAGAATTGATGAATTTAAAGAGGAAACCGCCAAAAAATGTGAACAGGCGAAGCAGGAAATGCGTCAAATCAGGGAAGAAAATCAGAAGGATATAACAGTAATACGCACAGATATTGGAGAAAGGATGGAGGGAGTATATAATAACATAAACCAAATTGACAGCCAGGTCGATAAAAACAAACAAAAAAATTGACGAAATACATCGACATGAAGTAATAATGCAGGAAGAAGTGGACGCATGGCGTGACCGACCATGTAACAACACCCACGTAATCAACAACGACAATCGTGAAATTATTAACTTCCGAAGTTATAAACGTAATCCAATGGAATTTCTGAAGAGGGTAGAAGAAATAATCGCCAAAAATCGAGAGAATCGCTGGACAACTGTGAGAGGAATGTTAGACGAGATGTTTAAAGAGACATACGATAATTGATACTGATATACAAAGCATACAAGAATTTAAGACACAATTTAAGGCGAAGTACTGGTCGGAATCGACTCAGAATATGGTCCGAAACAATTTAAGCAATGGGAGATATGAGAACCAGATTGGACAATCCATGACATCTTATTTTCTTTGGAAGATCTGCGTGGCAAGAAACTTAGAACCCCAAATTCCTCAAGAGTGCCTAGTGATCCAGTTGTCGTACCATTACGAAGACGCCATACAGAAGGCACGAATGTACAGTCAAGTAAAAACCATGCAAGATATGGCCAGCCTGTTAGAAAGCCATGAACATGAGGGGCAGTTCGCAAGAACCGCTTCGCGAATTCAAGGATTAACAGATACAATGAGAATCACTCACCACCAAACCAAGTTAATGATAGTAGACAACTGGCAAACAACCATAATAATTACCGGGGAAATAATACGCCTAACTACCAGGGTAACCAACAAGGAAATAATACGCATCGGGCGAATAATCAAAACGGTAATGCGAACGGATACACCAGGAATAATGACTACCGAGGGAATAATCCACGAAATGCCCAAAACAACCATTCTCATCCAGGAAATAGTAATAACCAAAACCGCGAATATCGACCACACGTAAACTATGTGCGATCTCAGAACTAAGGAAGTCCGAGAAGATACTATCCTCGATCGTTCAGTAACAGAACGTACTATAATCAGATACCGAACCAACCAAATAACTCATGTGAAGAAAACGCCGGGACTGTGGAAAATAATTCTGGTAACCGACAGGAGCCACAACCGAGCCAACAAATAAGCCCAACGGAAAACAGGAATGATGAGGTCAACCCTCATTTAAACTGCTAAGGTCGGTGAAAACTGGAAACAGCCCATCACTGGACCAATCTCCTGGGGTAATAAGACAAATGACTGACAAGACCATTACAATCATACTAAACCACTATTTGAAAAATATAAGGGAAGAGTTATACTTATCCTCGATTTTCACTGATGATGACAGTCGATAGTACTGCCGAAACGTTTGGATTTGTAGAAAACATTGGACCATGCCAAACAGCCCAGGAAGAAAGAGTGCGCTAACGTGAGGTGGTATACGATAGTGACCACAGTACTGGTGGATCTCAAGACTTTTTGGTTTTAGTGAAGATCGGTTAAGGGAAAGGGGCAGTTTACCTGCAACATTTTATGTTTTAACAAGGGTAATTTTTTATATGACGAACGATAACTGCCGTAAATTCAAACAGAATCAACTACGTTTTTGCATACCTTTTTGAATTATAGAGAACTAAAGGTCTGATGATTTTGTTGAAGATCGGTTAAGGAAGAGGGGTTAGTTTACCAGCAACATTTAATGTTTTAACAACGGTAATTTTTTTTATGACGAAAGATAACTGCCGTAAATTCAAAGAGAATCAAATAATTTTTTGCATACGTTCCTGAGTTGTAGACACCTCAAGGCTTGTTGATTTTGGTGAAGATCGGTTAAGGGAAAGGGGTAGTTTACCAGCAACATTTTATGTTGTAACAAGAGAAATGTTTTCGTGACGAACGATTTTTAACAATAAACTATTTTTTTGTTCCCGATGACGTAGTACACATGATATATAAATAAAAATTATCCCCTCCCATTCAACAATCAATTTCATTTATTGAAAATTACCTCCAACTCTTCATTTATAGATATAAATGAACGTTTCTACAGTGGATTATTATGATCTGCTTTTCAGGATACTTTATTTATCAAAATTAAGTACTTTACTCATGTTAAAACATAAAACGTTGCAGGTAAACTACCCCTTTCTCTTAACTGATCTTCACCAAAATCAAAAGGCCTTGAGTACTCTACAATTCAGGGCTGTATACAAAACATTATTCGATTCTGTTTGAATTTACGGCAGTTATCGTTCGTCATGAAAAAATTTCTCTTGTTACTACATAAAATGTTGCAGGTAAACTACCCCTTTCCCTTAACTGATATTCACCAAAATCAATAGGCCTTGAGTACTCTACAATTTAGAGAGGTATGCAAAAACTTATTTGATTCTGTTTGAATTTACGGCAGTTATCGTTCGTCATAGAAAAAATTACCCTTGTTAAAACATAAAATGTTGCAGGTAAACTACCTCTTTCCCTTAACCGATCTTCACTAAAAACAAAAATTCTTGAGAACTCTACAATTCAGGGATGCATGCAAAACATTATTTGATTCTGTTTGAATGTACGGCAGTTATCGTTCGTCATAGAAAAAAATTCTCTTGTTAAAACATTAAAGGTGGCAGGTAAACTACCCCTTTCCCTTAACCGATCTTCACCAAAACAATAGACCATCAGTTCTCTACAATTCAGGGGTGTATGCAAAACATTATTTGATTCTGTTTGAATTTACGGCAGTTATCTTTCGTCAAAAAAAAAATTACCATTCTTAAAACATAAAATGTTGCTGGTAAACTACCCCTTTACCTTAACCGATCTTCAACAAAATCAACAGACCTTGAGTTCCCTTGAATTCCAAAAGGTATGCAAATACGTAGTTGATTCTGTTTGAATTTACGGCAGTTATCGTTCGTCATATAAAAAATTACCCTTGTTAAAACATAAAATGTTGCTGGTAAACTACCCTATTCCCTTAACCGATCTACACCAAAACCAGCAGGTCTTGAGAGCTCTACAATTCAGGGCCGTATGCAAAACATTATTTGTTCTGTTTGAATTTGCGGCTGTTATCGTTTGCCATAGAAAAAAGTTAACCCCTGATAAAAAACATTGCAGGTAAACTACCCCTTTCCCTTAACCGATCTTCAATAAAATCAACAGACCTTGAGTTCTGTATAATTCAAAAAGGTATGCAAAAAGCAGTTGATTCTGTTTGAATTTACGGCAGTTATCGTTCGTCATAGAAAAAATTACCCTTGTTAAAACATAAAATGTTGATGGTAAACTACCCTATTCCCTTAACCGATCTACACCAAAACCAGCAGGTCTTGAGAGCTCTACAATTCAGGGCTGTATGCAAAACATTATTTGATTCTGTTTGAATTTGCGGCTGTTATCGTTTGCCATAGAAAAAAGCTAACCCCTGATAAAAAACATTGCAGGTAAACTACCCCTTTCCCTTAACCGATCTTCAATAAAATCAACAGACCTTGAGTTCTGTATAATTCAAAAAGGTATGCAAAAAGCAGTTGATTCTGTTTGAATTTACGGCAGTTATCGTTCGTCATAGAAAAAATTACCCTTGTTAAAACATAAAATGTTGATGGTAAACTACCCTATTCCCTTAACCGATCTTCACCAAAAACAATAGGTCTTGAGTACTCTACAATTCAGGGCTATATGCACAACATTATTTAATTCTGTTTGAATTTGCGGCTGTTATCGTTTGCCATAGAATATACCCTTGTTAAAACATAAAAGTTGCAGGTAAACTACCCCTTTCCCTTAACCGATCTTCAACAAAATCAACAGACCTTGAGTTCTGTATAACTCAAAAAGGTATGCAAAAATTATTTGATTCTGTTTGAATGTGCGGCAGTTACCGTTCTTCATAGAAAAAATTACCCTTGTTAAAACATAAAATGTTGCTGGTAAACTACCCTATTCCCTTAACCGATCTACACCAAAACCAGCAGGTCTTGAGAACTCTAGAATTCAGGGCTGTATGCAAAACATTATTTGATTCTGTTTGAATTTGCGGCTGTTATGGTTTGCCAAAAAAAAAAAAAATTACCCTTGATAAGGAAAACGTTGCTGGTAAACTACCCATTCCCGTCAACCGATCATCACCAAAAACAATAGGTCTTGAGTACTCAACAATTCAGAGCTGTATGCAAAAATTATTTGATTCTGTTTGAATGTGCGGCAGTTATCGTTCGTCATAGAAAAAATTACCCTTGTTAAAACATAAAATGTTGCAGGTAAACTACCCTATTCCCTTAACCGATCTACACCAAAACCAGCAGGTCTTGAGAACTCTACAATTTAGGGCTGTATGCAAAACATTATTTGATTCTGTTTGAATTTGCGGCTGTTATGGTTTGCCAAATAAAACATTACCCTTGATAAGAAAAACGTTGCAGGTAAACTCCCGTTAACCGATCGTCACCAAAAACAATAGGTCTTGAGAACTATACAATTCAGCTGTGTATGAAAAACATTATTTGATTCTGTTTGAATTTGGGGCTGTTATCGTTTCCCATAGAAAAAATATCGGTATGGAGAACCATACATGACTTCCATGTTCTAAGATTTATATTTAAAATCATATTCGAAATGAAATATTTCCATAGAAACAACTTCTTTCTACTTATTGCTTCTGCCTTAACCACAGTACTGTGGTCACTAACGTATACCACCTCACGTTTTCGCACTCGATTTTCACTGTTGATGGCAGTCGATGGCACTGGCGAAAAGTCTGGTTTTGCAGAAAACATTGGACAACGGCTAAACAGCCTGGGAAGGAATTTTAACAAAGAACTACTTCTTTGTTGCCGATAACGTAGTACACATATAAAAAATTCTCCCCTCCCCCTTCAACTATAGTTTTCATTAATAGAAAATTACCCCCACCTCGTTCACCTAACCTCTTCATTTATAGATATTTCATCTACGTTTCTACAGTGGATTATTATGAGCTTCTTATCAGGATGCTTTATTTATCAAAATTAAGTACTTTACTCTTGTTAAAACATAAAACATTGGAAGTAAACTACCCCTTTCCCTAAACCGATCTTCACCAAAATCAATAGACCTTCAGTCCTCTACAGTGCAGGGATGCATGCAAAAAAATATTTGATTCTGTTTGAATGTGCGGCAGTTATCGTTTGTCATGAAAACATTTCTCTTGTTACAACATAAAATGTTGCATGGTAAACTACCCCTTTCCCTTAACCGATCTTTACCAACACCAACATGTCTTGAGATATCCACAATTCAGGGCTGTATGCAAAACATTATTTGATTCTGTTTGAATTTGCGGCTGTTATCGTTTGCCATAGAAAAAAATTAACCCCTGATAAAAAACGTTGCTGGTAAACTACCCCTTTCCCTTAACCGATTTTCACCAAAAACAACAGGTCTTGAATACTCTACAAGTTAGGGCTGTATACAAAAAATTATTTGATTATGTTTGAATTTGCGGCTCTTATCGTTTGCCATATAAAATAACCTTGTTAAAATATAAAACGTTGCTGGTAAACTACCCCTTTCCCTTAACCGATCTTCAATAAAATCAACAGACCTTGAGTTCTGTATAATTCAAAAAGGTATGCAAAAAGTAGTTGATTCTGTTTGAATTTACGGCAGTTATCGTTCGTCATAGAAAAAATTACCCTTGTTAAAACATAAAATGTTGCTGGTAAACTACCCTATTCCCTTAACCGATCTTCACCAAAAACAATAGGTCTTGAGTACTCTACAAATCAGCGCTATATGCACAACATTATTTGATTCTGTTTGAATTTGCGGCTTTTATCGTTTCCCATATAAAATACCCTTGTTAAAATATAAAATGTTGCAGGTAAACAACCCCTTTCCCTTAACCGATCTTCACCAAAAATAATAAGTCTTGAGAACTCTATAATTCATGGCTGTCTGCAAAAGAGTAGTTGATTCTGTTTGAATTTGCGGTTGTTATCGTTTGCCATAGAAAAAAATTACCCTTGTTTAAAAAAAACCGTTTCCGGTAAACTACCCCTTTCCCTTAACCGATCTTCACCAAAATCAATAGGTCTTGAGTACTCTATAAATCAGGACTGTATGCAAAAAATTATTTGATTCTGTTTGAATTTGCGGCTGTTATCGTTTGCCATAGAAAAAAGTTAACCCCTGATAAAAAACATTGCAGGTAAACTACCCCTTTCCCTTAACCGATCTTCAATAAAATCAACAGACCTTGAGTTCTGTATAATTCAAAAAGGTATGCAAAAAGCAGTTGATTCTGTTTGAATTTACGGCAGTTATCGTTCGTCATAGAAAAAATTACCCTTGTTAAAACATAAAATGTTGATGGTAAACTACCCTATTCCCTTAACCGATCTTCACCAAAAACAATAGGTCTTGAGTACTCTACAATTCAGGGCTATATGCACAACATTATTTAATTCTGTTTGAATTTGCGGCTGTTATCGTTTGCCATAGAATATACCCTTGTTAAAACATAAAAGTTGCAGGTAAACTACCCCTTTCCCTTAACCGATCTTCAACAAAATCAACAGACCTTGAGTTCTGTATAACTCAAAAAGGTATGCAAAAATTATTTGATTCTGTTTGAATGTGCGGCAGTTACCGTTCTTCATAGAAAAAATTACCCTTGTTAAAACATAAAATGTTGCTGGTAAACTACCCTATTCCCTTAACCGATCTACACCAAAACCAGCAGGTCTTGAGAACTCTAGAATTCAGGGCTGTATGCAAAACATTATTTGATTCTGTTTGAATTTGCGGCTGTTATGGTTTGCCAAAAAAAAAAAAAATTACCCTTGATAAGGAAAACGTTGCTGGTAAACTACCCATTCCCGTCAACCGATCATCACCAAAAACAATAGGTCTTGAGTACTCAACAATTCAGAGCTGTATGCAAAAATTATTTGATTCTGTTTGAATGTGCGGCAGTTATCGTTCGTCATAGAAAAAATTACCCTTGTTAAAACATAAAATGTTGCAGGTAAACTACCCTATTCCCTTAACCGATCTACACCAAAACCAGCAGGTCTTGAGAACTCTACAATTTAGGGCTGTATGCAAAACATTATTTGATTCTGTTTGAATTTGCGGCTGTTATGGTTTGCCAAATAAAACATTACCCTTGATAAGAAAAACGTTGCAGGTAAACTCCCGTTAACCGATCGTCACCAAAAACAATAGGTCTTGAGAACTATACAATTCAGCTGTGTATGAAAAACATTATTTGATTCTGTTTGAATTTGGGGCTGTTATCGTTTCCCATAGAAAAAATATCGGTATGGAGAACCATACATGACTTCCATGTTCTAAGATTTATATTTAAAATCATATTCGAAATGAAATATTTCCATAGAAACAACTTCTTTCTACTTATTGCTTCTGCCTTAACCACAGTACTGTGGTCACTAACGTATACCACCTCACGTTTTCGCACTCGATTTTCACTGTTGATGGCAGTCGATGGCACTGGCGAAAAGTCTGGTTTTGCAGAAAACATTGGACAACGGCTAAACAGCCTGGGAAGGAATTTTAACAAAGAACTACTTCTTTGTTGCCGATAACGTAGTACACATATAAAAAATTCTCCCCTCCCCCTTCAACTATAGTTTTCATTAATAGAAAATTACCCCCACCTCGTTCACCTAACCTCTTCATTTATAGATATTTCATCTACGTTTCTACAGTGGATTATTATGAGCTTCTTATCAGGATGCTTTATTTATCAAAATTAAGTACTTTACTCTTGTTAAAACATAAAACATTGGAAGTAAACTACCCCTTTCCCTAAACCGATCTTCACCAAAATCAATAGACCTTCAGTCCTCTACAGTGCAGGGATGCATGCAAAAAAATATTTGATTCTGTTTGAATGTGCGGCAGTTATCGTTTGTCATGAAAACATTTCTCTTGTTACAACATAAAATGTTGCATGGTAAACTACCCCTTTCCCTTAACCGATCTTTACCAACACCAACATGTCTTGAGATATCCACAATTCAGGGCTGTATGCAAAACATTATTTGATTCTGTTTGAATTTGCGGCTGTTATCGTTTGCCATAGAAAAAAATTAACCCCTGATAAAAAACGTTGCTGGTAAACTACCCCTTTCCCTTAACCGATTTTCACCAAAAACAACAGGTCTTGAATACTCTACAAGTTAGGGCTGTATACAAAAAATTATTTGATTATGTTTGAATTTGCGGCTCTTATCGTTTGCCATATAAAATAACCTTGTTAAAATATAAAACGTTGCTGGTAAACTACCCCTTTCCCTTAACCGATCTTCAATAAAATCAACAGACCTTGAGTTCTGTATAATTCAAAAAGGTATGCAAAAAGTAGTTGATTCTGTTTGAATTTACGGCAGTTATCGTTCGTCATAGAAAAAATTACCCTTGTTAAAACATAAAATGTTGCTGGTAAACTACCCTATTCCCTTAACCGATCTTCACCAAAAACAATAGGTCTTGAGTACTCTACAAATCAGCGCTATATGCACAACATTATTTGATTCTGTTTGAATTTGCGGCTTTTATCGTTTCCCATATAAAATACCCTTGTTAAAATATAAAATGTTGCAGGTAAACAACCCCTTTCCCTTAACCGATCTTCACCAAAAATAATAAGTCTTGAGAACTCTATAATTCATGGCTGTCTGCAAAAGAGTAGTTGATTCTGTTTGAATTTGCGGTTGTTATCGTTTGCCATAGAAAAAAATTACCCTTGTTTAAAAAAAACCGTTTCCGGTAAACTACCCCTTTCCCTTAACCGATCTTCACCAAAATCAATAGGTCTTGAGTACTCTATAAATCAGGACTGTATGCAAAAAATTATTTGATTCTGTTTGAATTTGCGGCTGTTATCGTTTGCCAAAAAAAAATCTACAGATACACACACACACACACACATTTCGAAAAATGACTTTTTTCATGTTTTGAGTGTAGTACAATCAGAATCTGCAATAATCTCGAACACGATTTTTTTTGCTATCACCATACTTCCATTTCCTTAAGGAACATGGTAGTAAAATTACCGTTGATAAAAAAAACGTTGCAGGTAAACTACCCCTTTGCCTTAACCGATCTTCTCCAAAAAGAAGAGGTCTTGAGAACTCTACAATTCAGGGCTGTATGCAAAACGTTATTTGATTCTGTTTGAATTTGCGGCTGTTATCGTTTGCCATATAAAATACCCTTGTTAAAACATAAAACGTTGCTGGTAAACTACCCCTTTACCTTAACCGATCTTCACCAAAAAAAATAGGTCTTGAGAACTCTACAATTCAGAGCTGTATGCAAAACATTATTTGATTCTGTTTGAATTTGGGGCTGTTATCGTTTCCCATAGAAACAAATTACCGTTGATAAAAAAAACGTTGCTGGTAAACTACTCCTTTTCCTTAACCGATCTTCACTAAAAACCATTGGTCTTGAGTACTCTACAAATAAGGACTGTATGTAAAAAATTATTTGATTCTGTTTGAATTTGCGGCTGTTATCGTTTGCCATAGCAAAAAATCTATAGATAGACATACAGACATAGACACACAGACACACGCACAGACACACACACAGACACTTTTCGAAAAATGATTTTTTTTCATGTTTTGAGTGTAGTACAACCAGAATCTGCAATAATCTCGAAAACGATTTTTTTTTGCCATCACCATACTTCCATTTCCTTAAGGAACATCGAAGAAAAAACGAAGTTAGAGTAGAGCGAAATCAACAGAATGATGGAAGACGATATTATTGAATTTAGTCAGTCGCCATATATAGTCCGATAGTGGCAATACCAAAAAAGAATGGAAAGGTGAGGATATGCCTGGATGCGAGAGAGATAAATAAAATAAGGAACATGGAAGTAATAATAGTGAACGATAGGACGTCTCCGGGAGAAATTTCAGAGATTTTGAAGAAATTCCACGGTACGAAGGACATCAGTACGTGGGATACGGTATGTGGATACTGGCAGGTGGAGTTACATCCGAATAGCAGAAAATACATGGCTTTTATTTTCGGTGGGAGGAACTATCAGTTCAAGAGACTACCCTTTGGATTGATAAATTCGGTCGCAATCTTTGTAAAATGCATGGACCAGATATTGGGACAACATACTCTGAATTTTTACCACAGTATATGTGGATGACCTGCTTATAACCTCATCAAATTGGAATGAACACTGTACTAGTGTGGAGCAAGTATTAAAAAAATTGTCAGACAACAACACAACTCTTAAGCTGGACAAATCGAAATTTATAGCCCGTAAAGTGCAATTTTTGGGATTTAATTTAACTAAGAAAGGCATATCTCCATCATTAGAAAAAGTTGAAGCTATACAGCGCTTTCCAACGCCTGAGAACAGAAAACAGCTGCAATCTTTTCTCGGGATTTGCACTATTATAGGAAGTTCCAAGATAATTACTCTAATTTAATCGCCAAATTCCAAAAACAGTTGTCATCCAAAGATAAGTGGACATGGGGGCCCGAACAAAATGAGATATTCAACCAGATAAAAGAAAAAGTTTTAACTACAGTTATACTATACCACCCAGACTTCAAGAAGCCATTCTTCCTGAACTGTGATACGAGTGATGTTAGTTTAAGGGCTGCTTTATACCAGGAGGATGAGAAGGGACAACACATGGTTATCAGTTTCGCAAGTAGAATCTTAAATTAATAGCTGTGAACGCAACTATCATGTTACCGAAAAAGAATTACTTAGCGTTGTATTTGCTTGCAACAAATTCAGGACTTATATTCTGGGATACCCAATCACAGTGAGAAGTGACCATATATCCATTTCATTCCTCAAGCAATATAAACTCAGTCACGGGAGATTAACTCGATGGATATTGGCGTTACAAGAATACAATATTAACTGGGAGTACATACCAGGGAGAAAAAACAGCCGCCGACGTATTGTCCCGTATAAACATTCAACAGCAAACTTTCAAAGGAGAAAAGGAACAATTGGTCAAGGTATAAAATATTATAAAAAACAGAATTGATTTAGAAAACATAATCCAAGAAATTATAAAATAACAAAATTTGGACCCGAAAATAGTGAGTATCCGGCAGAGAGTGCAAAATGAGGAAGAACCGATTAACAATTTTATAACATACACAACAATATATTATTTATTAGAAATAACCCTCACCATGGAGAGTGGAAACTTGTGATTCCAGCTACAGTTGAAGAACAAATAATACTGGACTACCACATTAGGTACGGCCATACGGGAGCCATAAAAGTGATAAAGACACTGGAGGAACAGGTTTATATTAAAAATATTTATATAAAAGTAAGTAAAACGATCCAGAAATGTAATATTTGCCAGATGGTGAAGTGTAACAACGAGAAAAAAGAGGGTATGATGATACCAATAATATCAAATCAAAAATTAGAAAAACGATTCCTGGACATATGTGGACCATTTCCACACAGCGGAGGAAGGCACATATTCCGATTCATTGTAATTATGAATGTTTTAGTGGATGGTTAGTGAGGATCGGTCAATAATACAACTTTAGTTATTTTGCGTCGACGTTTCGACAATATTTATTGTCATCTTCAGGACCTGTATATGAAATACAATAGAAATATCAAACATAACGAAACAATTAAATATTTGGGTGAACGTGTTGGTGATGTGAGTGTGTGCGTGTGTATGTATGTATCATTTTTTATGTGAAGACTTATGATAGTATGTTTACATCTTCAAATTATCTTTAAGAAAGCGAGCAAATTATAGTATGAGAGAACTTAATTTATACAGTATTACAATTTAAATTACTAAATATAATGTTATTTTAATTAATTAAACAAACAGTAACCAACAATTGGATATTATAGTAGATTGGTACATAAATTGTTTATACCTACAACAGTCAACATATAGCAAAGTAATATATTACCTATAACTAAAACAGATTAGGGGATGCTCACTACGTAATTATTAAAAGTTATTTTTACCATGTTTCACTCCCTACTGGTGTTAGCAAACAATCATAATTTAGAAACATACAATTTACACAATATTGTAAAACATTATGACTTAAATCAGATAGTTGACAAAGGTTACAAACAAAAGTTTCTGGTAAATTTTACTAACAGGTAAACTTGGATAATACGGTAATTGTAATCATATTGTAAAATATAGTCAAGAGTACTATAGAATATGTAATTTATGTATGTGTCCACAATCACCCTTCTCTTTCACCCATGCTCCCTCCGCCAGTCCTCACAGCCTCTCACTCTAACCTGAAATCGATCTATCACTCACTATCACAATAGTTATAGATTTCAAGTTAGAGTGAGAGGCTGTGAGGACTGGCGGGGGGAGCATGGGTGAAAGAGAAGGGTGATTGTGGACACATACATAAATTACATATTCTATAGTACTCTTGACTATATTTTACAATATGATTACAATTACCGTATTATCCAAGTTTACCTGTTAGTAAAATTTACCAGAAACTTTTGTTTGTAACCTTTGTCAACTATCTGATTTAAGTCGTAATGTTTTACAATATTGTGTAAATTGTATGTTTCTAAATTATGATTGTTTGCTAACACCAGTAGGGAGTGAAACATGGTAAAAATAACTTTTAATAATTACGTAGTGAGCATCCCCTAATCTGTTTTAGTTATAGGTAATATATTATTTGCTATATGTTGACTGTTGTAGGTATAAACAATTTATGTACCAATCTACTATAATATCCAATTGTTAGTTACTGTTTGTTTAATTAATTAAAATAACATTATATTTAGTAATTTAAATTGTAATACTGTATAAATTAAGTTCTCTCATACTATAATTTGCTCGCTTTCTTAAAGATAATTTGAAGATGTAAACATACTATCATAAGTCTTCACCTAAAAAATGATACATACATACACACGCACACACTCACATCACCAACACGTTCACCCAAATATTTAATTGTTTCGTTATGTTTGATATTTCTATTGTATTTCATATACAGGTCCTGAAGATGACAATAAATATTGTCGAAACGTCGACGCAAAATAACTAAAGTTGTATTATTGACAGATCCTCACTAACCATCCACTAAAACATTCACTGATTGACGGTCACTAAAAATTTAAGGATTGTAATTATGTTTGATCACTTCACAAAATACACGAAACTATACCTCGATTAACCGCGCGACAACGAAGAAAATCCTTGAAATAATCCTTACAAAATTTATACCTGAATTAGGAAAACCTATGTCAATAATCACAGATCACGGAACCCAATTTAAGGGTAAGAAATGGAGAAATAAACTCTGGGAACATGGTATAAAAACATACAAGACATCCGTTTACCACCCCAGCAGCAACCCAGCCGAGAGAGTACTAAGAGAGGTGGGTCGAATATTAAGAACCTACTGTCATAATAGACAAAGAGAATGGTACAATTACCTAAAATCCGCAGAGGAATTTATAAACCTATCATACCACAACTTCATAGAAGCCACACCATACACAATGATGTTCGAGCGACCACCACCTAGGGAAATAAATGACATAATTGAGTTTCCCATAAACCCAGAATATCAATTTGAAAAAAGAAAATTTTATAACAGAATAGCAGAAAAGATAGAACAACAAAAAGATAAATATTTCAAGAACCAACACAAAACAATCAAGTACAATATAGGAGAAAAATTCTTAATTAAAAACAGAGAATTACCCAGCACAATCGAAGGAATTACGAAAAAATTATTATTGTTATACGTGGTACCTTATCTTATAACAAGGGGCAAGGGCAACAACACGTATGTGATCACTCACCCCATTACCAACAATATCAAAGGGGTATACAATCAGGCATCAATAAAAAAATACCACAACGACCATCAGTGACCGAAAAAAAAAGACTAAACGACCAAGACAAATTGAATGAGAAGATATACCAAAGCGAATAAATAAGTTTACAAGGAAAATACAATCCAAGAAGAACAGTGGATGAGGAAAGTTATAAACCAACCAAAAAACCAAAGAAAGAACCATAGCAAACAAAATGATCAAGAAGAAAGTAAGAAAAATAATTATTTAAAAAAGTATAAAAAGTGAGATGAATCAAGGAAGAAATGAAAAGGAATAAAAATATTAATTATATCAATAAATAGGAACGCTTCAAGTATTGTCAAATGATATCAACAGGAAGAGGTGAGAAGTAAATATGACTCGATCTGAGTATTAATGAAATAAGAAATAAAAAATTCCCTTCAAATATTATTAAGATTATTGTTATTATTAGTCACGAGATGACTGCATCGAAGAATTATTAATTAAGATTGACTGTTGAATAGGTCCAGCAATCATTTAACTGAGCAGAGATGATGTTCCTCTGACCTCAGAAAAAGTGTAGTTTTGAACGACGGAGTTAGGTTAGCCAAGAGTGCCCATCCGAATCGATTTCAGCTACAGAATAGGGATAGTTAGGGAAAATAGAATTTACAGGGAATAATTTATAATGAAAAATCAATAAGCCAGATCGTAAAAGGAAACAATAATGAAGAAGAGACTCAGAATTAAAAGAAATAAAAGTTGAACTTGAAAATTAACATGAAGCAGGAGAATCCAAGAAGGAGAAGATACAATACAATTGATAATTTCATTAAAACTTAGAATCACGTTTTATAAAATATTTTGGTGGAAGGGCATTATATAACGTTGCAGAACTCAGACCCTATAAGGGATCCACAAATATAATATAGCTGTAAGAGAAGTAAACTAATTTGAAGCATAATGATCAATAACTATACAAAGGTAATGAGAGAATAAAAAGAAAAATAGTAGACAAAGATAATAAATGAGTGAATAGACTATACTGATCAAACAAAATATAGAAGGACGCTATCGGCTTCTTTATAAATTGATGCCAACAACTTGGGGCTTTTAAAAGAGGTACCGAAGTACGTTATAATATTAATTGTACAAGCGACAGTAAAAAAGTTAGTTGCAGTTGCCTATATTACTTTTACTAAAAGATATAGTTTGATGAAACTTGTTAGCAATATTGATAAATTTCCGGTCCGTCAGCTGTGGTAACGTTTACCACCTAGTAGTCATGGTTATTCCGTTGTTGGCCGTGATACATGTCATGTCACTTCCAAGTAGCCTCCAAACTAGAAATCCGCGCAGTGATTCGTTTCCTGTGGGCAACGAGGTATAACCCCACTGAATTCAAAGCCAGTTGAGGGAAATGTATGGTGACATAGCACGGCCAACCCGAAGTGGTGACAGTTGTTCTAAAATGGACCTACTGGTATCGAGCACGAGTACCGGCAGGGAAGTCCATCAACTTCGACAACGGATGACAACGCTGAACGCGTTCTCCTAGTCTTGCTTGCAAGTGAACGAATCACAGTGGACGAAACTGCGGAATTTGGTGGAAGTACGCGCTACATCACCTCTGAGCGGCTGCAATGTTGGAAAGTTTACGCGCATCATTTAGCACATGTCATGAAGGAACTCTTTGAAAAATTTGAATGTGAGGAGTGAAAACACCCGTTTTACCGTCCTGACCTTGTGTGTGTTGTGTAATTTCCACGTGTTCGACCCTGACGAAGCAGCGATATCACATTAATGAAGAGGTCCAAAAAGACGCGCAGGAATGGTTATCGCACGTTGGACGGAATTGTTTCAGCAGTAGCATACAAAAACTCGTGTCACACTGTAACAAATGATTAAAGGAACTTGGCAAAGTGGTAGAAAAGTAGGTCTTGAATATTCTACTTTCAGGTAAACAAATATTTTCATAAATATTCCACATATTGCTTCGTTTATGGTAGTGTAGCTAACGTTTTGACTGTCCTCGTATCTCTTATAATTTCCGTTTACAACACTGCATTTTGCTGCCGATATTTGAGTGTATGTACATTCAGCAACTGAAATTAAAGAAATTAAATAAAAAGTATGGAATTTACGAAACAAAATTAGTACAATTGAAAACGAACAATTTGTTTATTCGCTTTTTTCATTCACTTCTTCGCAATTACTTATTCATTTTTTCATTTCGTTACTTTCTTATTGAGTGAGGGCGGGGCCCACTTCCTTAGGGCGCCTTTACAAATGTTTTTTTGGGAAATTATCTAAAACATTTGCACACGTTCTTCAGATGTGAATAAAGAATATTTCCATATAGGCCTAAATATATGATTAAGATTTTCCACGTGTAGTAGTAATTTAATGACGAAAGCGGTTGTGAACTTTAAACCAGCAGAAAAATAAAATAAAACGTATAATCATAATATTAAAACTTTAACGGCCAGAGTCAGTTTCAGTAAAATTATCTTCCGGACTTTCGGTTGTGGATCTCTTCTTAAAACACCAGACTTTTCGACTGCATCTGCGGTAGTCATATGCAGTAGTCTTCTGTTCACAATCCTGCTCCTGATATAACAGTCGTAGTCGTGGGGGGGGGGGCAGGACTGTGAACAGAAGACCACTGAAAATGACTGCCGCTGGTAATTATTTCCAGGAAAAAATAAATAAGATGTTAACTAGAACCAATTTGACAACATTTATTTTTGTTGTGTAGGGAAGAAAAGAATTAAACATGAGATATTTTAATTTTTAAATGTAATTTGCTGTTTTCGTACAATTTATTTACATAAACTTGATGAAAAGTTACTTTATTTTGTTGTCTAGTAGGAGAGAGTTCTGTATTTCTGTGAAATATTTCAACGTTAAACGTTAAAACGGATATTTTATTAAAACTATGATTTTCAAAAATAAATTATTATCTTGTAGATTTGATGCCGTATTTTCTAATTTTCTGCTGTGTTAATATCATCAGTTTCATTATAAAATTAGTAAACAAAATTTGAATTCCAAGTAACGCTTTACAGCGATCGAAAAATTCAAAAATTTCAATTTTCCTTCTCGACCAGTTTGTTCACACGCAGCTGTGTCAACGACTCCGAGTAAAGGGCAATAAACAAAGTTAATTGGAAGAGACGACAACCCAACGCCAATATCAGACAATAGAGATGTGTTCAGCTCGATGTAACAAAAGGGATGACGACTTGAGTTGACAGGAGAAACTCGACTGAAAATTATGACACCACAACAAACTAGACAAAGGCTTGAGTTCACTCACACGTTTACACAGAATTGAAGCGAGGATCCGCTTGGGGGTTTCAGCCAGGATGCGAGATTACGACAAAAACGAAGGATAAGTTACAAAAGGTTGGAGAGCGAGGCAATCTACAGAAACAATGTAAGAAATAACCGGTGAATAGAAGCGACAACGTTGCGCAGCGGGATGTAACGTTTAAGTGACATACTAAAATTTACGACAAGAAAGCGAGGTGGCTGCACCAACTGGCGCTTGACGGAAAATTGTTAATTGCCAGAACGAGGGGTTACAAATATGAACAATACTCCAGGATGTTAGGACAACCCTTGCTTAAGACTCAAGACAATAGATTGATTGACAGGCGTTCTACGACTTACATTTCCCCGAACGAGAGCAACGTCCAAACAGGCGAGTCTAAAGACATGTCCAACCACCTATCAGAGTAGAGTATGTTACGAAGAGACCGAAGGAGAGGCAAGTTTCCATGGTAACAAGAAGAAGATTAAATAAGAGGGTAGAAGACTAGAGGACTTCGAAATAGTGGGAAAAGATTTCGAGAGAGGGTAGTTGTTTAGCCTATCATGGTGACCATAGGCGTGGACAAGCTTGAGACCAAATTTTAGTAGGGAGACGTTGATAAAAACTGATTGTCCCCCACGGGACGGAGTCAGTCTTTCATAAAAATTTGTAGCAGTCTCATAAAATTTTGAACAGTTATGGTATTATTTTGAGAATAGTCACATACATTTCGCGGGCAGTGAATCAGTAAATCGATCAATCGTGTAATCTTGAAGTGCACGATATGGAGAACTCTAACGGACTTAGTAAAGTTATCTAATTGAACTTTGTTGAACTTAGTAAAATTAAAACTGTTTCGAGATATAGTGAAACAGTATAACAAACACCAATACACGATATGCGTGAATAAACTCATTATGTGTTAATAATCTTCAATACTCTCGGATGAATAATCACAACTAATTAAAAGAACTATTCTACAACTATACACTATTACATAGAGTACACCTATAAAGAATCACGTTGAACATTTGATATCGTACCAAACCTTAGTGCGAATTAACGTTTACTTCACGAACACAAGAACACGCAACTATTTAATAATGGTTGTATTCGGGAAAGAACTGAGTTGTACAGATCGTCATTAATAATCATATTACACCCACACTATTCTGTCGACGACGCGTGTGTACCAGTGAATAACCAGTGAATGTGATCTCAACATTATCCAATGGAACACCGTCATCAAAATTTACCACCACAAGGAAATTTAACGCCGATGGATTAAATAGATAAACAACTGTCAAGTAACACTTTATAATTTTATTCGTATAGTTATAACTACTGTCCTGTCTCTTTCAAAGGATCTATACCCAGGGAAATTATAGTAAAATATTATTAAAATGAAGGTTGCGTTTAAAGTATAGTCATGATCAATTAAAGCTAATCCATCTGGGGTGTAATGAACGCATTAAATAAAGTAAATATTATTTGATTTTGTTGTATGTTATATTTCATATATGTTTGTATGTCTTTCAGCTAGTGATTAAGATGGAACTTATTTTTTGATATGTATATGTTTGACGTTTTTGGATGTATTTACAGGTACCATGAATATCTATGTGTTATTGAATACAATTATCTAAACGTATAATAAATTAGCGCTTAAGCAAATCAAATAATGCGTTCATTATTATTGGAAACCCTAATGTAGAATCTGCAAAGTAATTAACTATTCTAATTGAATAAAGTTACTGTGTATTGAGTGAACACACTTGAGAATTATTGAATCTCATAGTAGCATAATTAACATTGTAGTAAATGACGCTCTAAATTACGGGGCATAGATAATTAAAGTAACAGACAAAATTTAATTAAACACCTTTATTGTAAACAATAAAGGATTACCTTTATTATCATTGTAGTAAATGGCAACCAACGTATAGCAAATCATAATTACAATATCTGTAATTATCATTGTACTAAAATGGCGCCCAACCGCACGGCTTCATACGCAATAGAAGTATTACGTACAATTTCGGGTAAAGAGCAGGCAGTAGAATAAATTAACTTAAAGTAAGATAGAGATAATTAGTAGTGTAAGACTAGCTTGAATGATCACACGTAGTAGGGCAAAAATGGCTAGTAATTCTGACAGTGTGGAGTTCGAGATTAATAATCAGCTAGGTATGCCTAATACCGAGGAGGATAACACACGTAGCGATCCAAACAGCGTTGTAGAGACTCAAGACGACAGGGCGCGGGGACCGGCGCCTAGACCCAAAGAAGTGAGCCTACAAACGCTAATGGAATTAATTAACGAAAAATTTGATAAACAAAGCGAAAATAATAGATTAATTAACGATAAGCTAGAAAAACAGAGCGAGAAACTCGACCAACACAAAGAAGAAATGAAGCAACAGGTATCTGAGCAAATCACGCAGATGCGTTCGGAATTACGCGAGTACCAACATACCTGGGAGGAGAAGATTAACGAGATGCTAAAGAAACAAGATGAGTCAATAAAAGAATTGAAAGAAGACGCAAGTAAGAAGTATGAAGAGAGGCGGGAAGCACGAGAGACCGACAACATTGTTGATTTCGCAGACAGGTCAACTACCAAGAAATTATCAACTTTGGGATCAAATGTAAGTGTCAGTAGCAACCTACAAAACAAACAGACTAAAAAGAAAGATGACTTTATGTCCTTATGTCTGACGGTGTCAGAAGATGATTATACTGATACGGATAAGGATAGTAAAAGTGTGGTATCCTTAATTGGAACACGCAAAAAGCGCAAACTTAGCAGTACAAGGATAGATGCTACATCACTGAGACCACCGATGAAGTATCCAGCTTCTAGATCAGACATACATCGACTACTCAGTCGAGCTGCATCAGTGAAAAGCATGAAAAGGAAGTTCAATAGTAAAATGAGCACGGTATGTTATGGAACTGAATACAAACCTAAGCAAGCAACGGGTGATGCGAAGCGGAAAGGCTTACCAGATCCATATGCACACCCGTCCTTGACAAGGAATGTTTTGAGAAAGAGAAAAAGGATGAAATTTGTTGGACGATTCAAGAATATTGTAAACTGGTACCAAAACGGAAAGGAGATTTTAAGCGATCGAGATGAGATTTCTTAGGAATCTAGAAAACAAAACATTATTACGTGAGTACGCGGACCGGAAAACGAAAGAAATTAACGCACCACAAACAGTCAAAGAACGTATTTGTAAGAGGATTTGGAAGAAACGACAAAAAAAACTCAGTGCGTACGTAAATAATGGTAATATGGCTGGGGAAAGTTGTCTAAGGGGACGGCGTGAAATACTTTCAACGCACCCTCACAAAAGGAGAGAGAGAGACAGGTCATAAATTCCTTAAACGTCGACGGCCGACTGAAGGGTAAGTGTGTAACGAATTTCTCTAGGTCAATGCCCGTACTAATATTAATAAAATGTGGGGTAACGACACTGAATCAACAAGACATACAAATATGTCTCCACAAATAGAAAATTAAGAGTAAATAAATGAAACGGATTAAGGAAAACGATCTTAAAAATGTCTGAAAATTTAATAATTAAGTTAGATAATAGTGAGTAAGATAACCGAATTACCGGACGACGACACAACCAATGATGTAAATATTCTTTTACCTGATTTAAGAAGTGACCTACTATACGATGACGAAGAGGAAATAAGTCAGCACGTGTTAAAATGTCCTGAAGTAATTATAAAATTTAATAATGGTATTACCGTACCGGCACTAATTGACACCGGGAGTTTAATCAACGGTCTGTCAGAATCGTGGTTTAGTCAAAATAAGAAGAGCATAGAGCCTTACGAGATTTTACCCATGACTAACACTCTAGTAATTAGTGCGGTGGGAAACAAGTCAAAATTAATTAGGAAACAAATATTATGCGATATAGATATAGATGGAGTTAGGAGTGAATGTGCGTTTTTAATTATACCGGATCTTATTAAGCCATGTATTTTAGGGATAAGTTTTCTACAGGAAACCGGATGCCGTATTGATATAGGAAGAAGAATAATCGAACTGAAAGGAAAAGCTGACGAAGCAGTGTATGCGATACCAATCATGCATATGGTGGTGATGGGCAGAGAAGAGGATGAAGAAATTATGCGGAGTATTGACGAAAAGGTGGAAAGTATTGACTGTGGAGATGGGAATATATTGATGCGATTAAAGGAGATTTTAGTAAGGAACAAGAGTTTATTCAGGGAGTGCCCCGGAAGAATCGACGGATACGCACATGAATTCCAAGTAACAGACAGGACACCGTATTTCCAGAGAGGATGGCCAGTCCCACTTGCATACAAGGGGAAAGTTGAGGAAGAAATAAGTCGTATGTTACGTTATGGGGTGATTGAACGTTGCCACAGCCCATACGTAAACCCACTCGTGACGGTCATAAAGAAATATGGAAGGGTCCGATTGTGTCTGGATGCGAGGAAAGTAAACAGTGTGACCATCCCGGACTACGAGGGAGTTTCCCCGACAAATGATATATTAGCAAGATGCAGCGATATGAAATACTTGTCCACAGTCGATCTGACCAGTAGCTTCTGGCAGGTACCATTAAAGCCAGAATGTCGAGATTTCACAGCCTTTATGTATGAGGGCAAGTGCTACCGCTTTACAGTCACACCATTTGGATTGAGTACCAGTTCTGCGGCACTAACGAGAGGATTAGACATGGTATTGGAAGAAGAAGTCAAGAGAAATACTATCATTTATGTTGATGACTGTCTATGTTATTCTAACAGTTTAGAAACGCACTTATCATACTTAGAGTTATTATTAAACAATTTAAGAAAAGCAAACATAACTATAAATCTAGAAAAATCGCAATTCTTCAGACAAGAAATCTCTTACCTAGGATATCGCCTGACAACGCAGGGAATCCAGGCGACGGAGGATAAGATCAATGCTATTATGAAGTTTCCTACTCCTAAAAATCAAAAACAACTGAAGGGTTTCTTAGGACTCACCAACTTTTATAACCGTTTCACGGATAAATATGCAGAAACCACGCAACCACTGCTTGAATTATTAAAAAAGGGACGTAAATTCACTTGGACCCCGGAGCTGAATAATTGTTTTCAACCAGTCAAGGAGTTGTTTATTGAAACTGTTATTTTAAAATTTCTTCGAGTCAATCAAAGGTATTATATGCAATGTGACGCCAGTAATTTTGCATACGGTGGTCAATTGTACCAGTTAGATGAAGAAGGGAGAATCGGCGTTATCGCGTTTATGAGTAGAACGTTTAAAGGCGCTGAAAGGAATTACTACACAACAGAAAAAGAACTACTAAGTATCGTACGATGTTTAGAAAAATTTCGCATCTATATTTTGGGCCAACCTTTGACCGTTATTACTGACAACAAGGCATTGACCTTCATGCACAAGTGTCACTTAAACAATTCACGTATAACAAGATGGATCTTAAGCATACAAGGATATAAATTTGACATTGTACATTGCAAGGGCAAGGACAACGTTGTTGCCGACATTTTAAGTAGGAATCCAACAGACGCCACACCAGAAGAAATCAACGATGATGTATACGAATACTTGATCAATCATATAATGATTAAAATGGACAAGAAGGTGAGCAGAATGATCAAAGACATCGGGAAGTACCAACTCAATGATATTAAACTTAAATCTATTATTAATAAGATAAATGAAGGAAGCTTAGGTAAGGAATTAAGTGAATTTTATAAATATGTTAGCGGTAAATTGTATAGACGACGCAAGAACGAGTGAAAGCTGTATATACCTGATAGTGTATCCGGAAAATTAATTGCCGAAATACACAAAATGTACGGACACTTGGGATCAAAAAAATGCATGGAAATGTTACAAGAACATTTCACGTTTGACAAGATGTTAAAGAAAGTGAAAGTTCATATAAAAACATGTGATATCTGTCAGAAGTGTAACGACACCAGTAACAGGACTTTGTTCGGTGGAACAAAAGCAGTTGTACCGTTAGGGAGGGGTGAGCTTGTTAGTGCTGATTACTACGGACCCCTATCCACGTCAATGGCCGGAGTTAAATACTTGTTTGTAGTCATCGACAATTTCACGAAATACGTAAGATTGTTTACACTCCGAAGGGCGACGACAACAACAACATTGAGGAGAATGAAACAATACTGTGAGGAAGTTGGGTCACCAAAAGCGGTCCTTACCGACAATGGAACTCAGTTTACCTCGAAGAAATGGGTGAATGGGCTGAAAGAGTTGAACGTTCAACCAAAATATATCGCTATAAGAAACCCGTGTGCCAATTTAGCTGAGAGAGTCAACAGACAACTTGGTAATTTATTCCGAATCTTTGTGCATGACCAGCATACCAAATGGGCACGATATGTAAACATAATTGAAAGCTGCATCAACGAGGTTTATCATGAAACCATTGAGGTAACACCTTATAAAGCGCACCTCGACAGAAACTATAGCATGGAAGAAATACTTGGACCAAGATATTGTGGGAGTTGAAGAAACGGATCACAGCAAAATATTCGTAAAGATAAAGGAGGAAAGAGAAAAACAAGCGAAGTTGATTAATGAAAATAAGGTAATTACTAAATTTGAGATCGGGGAGAAAGTTTTGATAAGAAAATATTATCAATCTGATGCAATTCAAAAGAGAATTGACAAATTTTATGAACTATATAGTGGACCGTATAAAATACACCGGATCCTTGGAGACGCTACTTACCAACTCGTCGACTGCGAAGACGAAAACAAGGTCCGAGGAAAGTTTAATGTAAGGCAGATTAAGAAGTATCACGAAAGGAAGGATGGTATCTAATCTACAAGGAGAAGATTCAAGCTAGCCAACCATTAAAACATGATATGTATTGTAAAACTAAATTTAAAGATTTATGTAATTCTTTAATTATAACATATGTGAATAGAACACTAACGATGCGTTAAATGATACACGTAAGTGAACACTTTGATTAACATTCTTTATAGAGAATGCAGTGAATGAAAAGACATTCTAATTAAAAAAACTCTGATTAAATAAATGGCAATAAATTGTCACAGATAAAATAAATAAAAAGAAGGACACCTACAATTGAATGATCGGTGTAGATCAGTAATTCTAGGGTAAAGTAAACCAAATTAAAAGAATTATGTATAGTAACTAGATTAAAAATTTGAACTGATGTTAAGATAAAATAAATTAACGATTACTCTAAGACTATGTGTATATGTCTAGTTAATAGGATCGATTATAGTATGAATTAAAGGTAATAACACAACGATCATGACGGTTATTAAACAAATTATCAATGTATTTTATGTAACGAATGTAACTAGAGGAACACTTAGACTACTTAGTAAAGGATTTTCTTTATTACTGTACGTTGAGCGTAGTCTTCAGGTAATTGAGTTTAATGTTAATTCATTTATTGTTGCATTACATATCTATTCTTTAAGAAGTAATGACAAATTGTTTAGTTATTAGATGAAAACATTTATTGAATATCTATAACTTGTTTATAATAAGATATAAAACACATTTACGTGATTAACACATACATGCGTTAATGTTAGATACGTTCAAACAATCTAGATGGATAGCAATAAATTAAAACACTTAATCTAAACCAAAAGGGGGGTATACCAAATGCAACACACACCACGGAGAGTAGGTCATCAAGCTATACTCCTCACAAACGAAGATGGGCACGGCGAAACACAGGGCGCAGAATCTGGATTCAATAGTTCCCTGAGGTCACGTCATTAAATCCACATTGAAGACGCTATAGCGATCGAAAAATTAGTATGTTACGAAGAGACCGAAGGAGAGGCAAGTTTCCATGGTAACCAGACGAAGAACAAATCAGAGGGTAGAAGACTAGAGGACTTCGAAATAGTAGGAAAAGATTTCGAGAGAGGGTAGTTGTTTAGCCTATCATGGAGATCATAGGCGTGGACAAGCTTAAGACCAAATTTTAGTAGGGAGACGTTGATAAAAACTGATTGTCCACCACGGGACGGAGTCAGTCTTTCATAAAAATTTGTAGCAGTCTCATAAAATTTTGAACAGTTATGGTATTATTTTGAGAATAGTCACATACATTTCGCGGGCAGTGAATCAGTAAATCGATCAGTCGTGTAATCTTGAAGTGCGCGATATGGAGAACTCTATGAAAATATAGTGAAACAATATAACAAACACCAATACACGATATGCGTGAATAGACTCATTAATGTGTTAATAATCTTCAATACTCTCGGATGAATAATCACAACTAATTAAAAGAACTATTCTACAACTATACACTATTACATAGAGTACACCTATAAAGAATCACGTTGAACATTTGATATCGTACCAAACCTTAGTGCGAATTAACGTTTACTTCACGAACACAAGAACACGCAACTATTTAATAATGGTTGTATTCGGGAAAGAACTGAGTTGTACAGATCGTCATTAATAATCATATTACACCCACACTATTCTGTCGACGACGCGTGTGTACCAGTGAATAACCAGTGAATGTGATCTCAACATTATCCAATGGAACACCGTCATCAAAATTTACCACCACAAGGAAATTTAACGCCGATGGATTAAATAGATAAACAACTGCCAAGTAACACTTTATAATTTTATTCGTATAGTTATAACTACTGTCCTGTCTCTTTCAAAGGATCTATACCCAGGGAAATTATAGTAAAATATTATTAAAATGAAGGTTGCGTTTAAAGTATAGTCATGATCAATTAAAGCTAATCCATCTGGGGTGTAATGAACGCATTAAATAAAGTAAATATTATTTGATTTTGTTGTATGTTATATTTCATATATGTTTGTATGTCTTTCAGCTAGTGATTAAGATGGAACTTATTTTTTGATATGTATATGTTTGACGTTTTTGGATGTATTTACAGGTACCATGAATATCTATGTGTTATTGAATACAATTATCTAAACGTATAATAAATTAGCGCTTAAGCAAATCAAATAATGCGTTCATTATTATTGGAAACCCTAATGTAGAATCTGCAAAGTAATTAACTATTCTAATTGAATAAAGTTACTGTGTATTGAGTGAACATACTTGAGAATTATTGAATCTCATAGAAGCATAATTAACATTGTAGTAAATGACGCTCCAAATCACGGGGCATAGATAATTAAAGTAACAGACAAAATTTAATTATACACCTTTATTGTAAACAATAAAGGATTACCTTTATTATCATTGTAGTAAATGGCAACCAACGTATAGCAAATCACAATTACAATATCTGTAATTATCATTGTAGCTTTTACCTTAAAATTTGGTATAAACGTTTTACAGACAGAAAATTGAAAAAATGCCTCTAAACTTTTCAGATTTTGCTTCCATAAATTTCTTTATTTATTTATCGAAAAGAACATTTCCTGAAAGTATTTCTGTTAAATTTAAAACACCAAAGAAACATTAACAGCAAGATATATAAATGTAATCAATGTAAATACAATCAATCAATCAATGTGCCATCAATCAATTGGTACAGTGTGTTTCAATAGCAGTGTACATCAGGCAATAACAAAAGGGTTGTTATGAATGTTAAATAAGTTCATCGATCAAAAACAGTGACTTGACAGAAGAAATACAAGAAAATTTGAGTGGACATATAATTTAGAGACAAAGTGAATAAAGATTTGTGCGGTGGCAGCTGTCAATTGTGTTTAGAATTGTGCTTAATTTTATCAGAACTGTGCTTCTGTAACGACACCCAAAACATATTTGTTTCCAAAGCATTTTGCTCTACATTCGGAATAAGATAGGGATACCGTTATCTGCCCCTACTCTTCCGTTTGCGGATGATCAAGTTGTGGTGGCGTTAGACGAACTAGATTTCAGTTACATGATCCAAACATAACCTGAAGAATACAAGTCTTGGGGTTTGGCCTTATCTTTTAAACAACCGAACAGCTAGTTATGGTAAGTGAAGTAGTCGATATGACAAGACATCCGCATACTATAAAAATAGTAATTGTAAGTATCTTGTGTGACACTGACAAAACACGGTATAACAGTGATGACTATGTTTCAGCAACTAACTAAAACGGGAGAAGTTGGCGATAGGGCAGTTAGATTCAGTGCTTTGGAGCCATAACACACCCCACACATCTAAGAAGTTGATTTAGTCTGTCACGTTAGGAAGCATAGAGGCTCTGAAACTTGGGAGACAAATCAAAGAATCTACCCGAGCCTTGAAGCAGTGTAGAAGGTCTTGTGAAGTATCCAGACACCAGCGCGTTAGGAATAAAGAAGTTGTAACGCAAATACATGTAGACAGATCAGAACGAACGCCTAATGATCGTTGGCACAAGATATTGTTAATTTGAGTTCCAGATAGAAGAAGGAAAATAGATGAGCCCATGAGATAATGGAGAAAGGATATCTATGAAAAAGTGGGAAAACGAGGTTTACAACAAGGACAGTGGAAAGACAGAAATCTCTGGCGAGTCCCGAGCAGGATGTGAGAGGCGGTGAGTATGCAAAATAATTATGTCTACCCGTATGTAGATGGAGTCTTCATATTACGAATGTTTTATTGTCCTATTATAATCTCACAAACTTCGTGCTCCCTGGGGACCTCACAGTACTGTTCTGTTCTGCTTTGTCAAAAGCCTTATGAGTCCATTATTCATCCCCACTGTCTGAACATCGTCCGCCCATCTTGAACTTTCTCCTCTGGCCCTGTCACCACTGGACAATTGTTTTCACCTATTATTTATCGTTCACGTGGTGCGGACTTGCATAGTAGTAACGTTTGAAACTCATAAACTCAACGGCTGTACTGCTGTCTTGGAATCGAGCCAAGGTCACGACTCATTCTGCCTGCCTATCTCTATCGCAGGGGTCTTGCCTGGCATTCCTGAGCTAGATTAGTAACAAAGGCACTAAACACACACACACACACACACACACACCACTCTACTGTTGTGTTCGCCACCGCACGTGGTTAGTAGATGTTTGATTTATCTGTGGCGGTGATGTAACGTGGCCGGAGGACCAATGTTTAAAGAAGAAGAAGAAGAAGAAGAAGAAGAAGAAGAAGAAGAAGAAGAAGAAGAAGAAGAAGAAGAAGAAGAAGAAGAAGAAGAAGAAGAAGAAGAAGAAGAAGAAGATTTGTTGTTCATGTTTTCCAAACTCCCAAGACGCACTATTCTTAAGTTTTGCAGCGACAAAACAATGTCAGGCCCCACTCCTTGCAATATGAAAGAAAAAGAGAAGAATATGAAGATACGAAGACAGTAATCTTGTATGACCTTGTTAAAACTATGAGGCCAGACGGCGGTGGTGAATTATCCGGTGACGTTATCAACCAGACATTTCGCATATTCAACGATATGACATCCTCAAACACGTAAATCCTACCGTAGTGGGTGACGCATAATATAATGGGCAATCAGTCTGGCGTTAATACGATTACCAAAAGCGTGGTTTTTAATTAAACTGAAAATACTACGAAACTATTTTCAACGAGTAAAAATGCATAGTTCGTTTGTCAGCACTCATGTACAACGATATTATTTTTGACAACTGAAACTCTACACAACAAAGAGACATTAAACTAAACGCCTGGCAGCAGAAGGGTTTCCAGAATAGCCTAGTAAGACAGATTCACAAAAAGTGGACCTATTGCTACTTCCTAATACACATCGTAATATAACGACAAATGAAATATATGCAGCTCAGGTGGGAAAGCTTAGCTTAAAAAGGCTGCGCACAACCCAAAACTACATACACAAGACACTTTTCTCCATTTATTTGACTTTTGATTCTCAGCCAACAAATAGTTTTTAAGAACAAACATTGCGTAAAAGTTCTGGTTTCCTCGTGATAACCGAGTCGTTAGTCGGAATGAAGTGTGTACTGTATACGTGTGTATTCGGGGTTGGTTAGGGAGTCCCCCCCCTTCCGCTGTCCGTGACCAGACGAGTTTTATTGATCACAAGGTCGCCGCCGGAAGGCCAAGATATTACGTTGTATTAACTCGCATAACAAACTGCACTATACTGTTACCGGTGTTATTATGTAATGTAAATGAGAGAGAACAGAAGCGGTAATCAGATACACAAACGAAGGTTAATACAGTCTCTAACCTTAATACAGTAACCGACATTGTGTAACTGGAATACTCTGTTCACAGAAACTTTTTTCTTGTCCCTGTTGTTTCACCGCAAACTCATCCAAAAAAATCACACTTCTTAAAATAGCTACGGCCAATAGCCAAAAGAACGACAGTCGGAAGACTGATGTAAAATAATATGTCTGTAAAATTGCGGCACTTCTGACAGTCTTTGAGCCCCAATCAGACTGCACCGTTAGTATGATGACATTACCGTTTTGAGTCCACTTTGATACAACTAATATTCGTCAACCACAGCTTTGCACCTTCAATGGATCCGATCTGTCGTGTCGTCGTTGTTCTGCTGTCGGTATAGTCGTTGTTTAACGATGTAGAGAGACACGTCAGCAACGTATAGCTCCCTCATTTAAACCGTTACCAGCCGCTATACTACGTTGTAGACACGTTTCTGCACATCATTACAATCGATCTGATCGGTGGACAAGGAAGATGTCGGCAATTGGCGCCCGCATATTTGAAAACATATTGTTACATCAAAGGCTTCCGGCTATCATCCCTTTGGCCGAGTCAGTACAATAATGCGAGATCATCATTATCAGCATGGATTAAACCAAGGATGGTTTGTTCTGGTCTCAAACAGGCAAAGTCTAAAGCTGGTCACTCCAGCGCTCCTCGGACGTCCCACATCTCTCCGTCCCTTCGGCTTAAAATTCCATAGTTGTTTGGTGATGCGGAAGTCACCCATTTGGTAAAGACGTTGCCACCAATTCAAGCGACACTGGGCAATCCTGTCTTGTGTACTTGTCGAGTTCCTGCCGAATATCTGTGTTTCTTCTATGATCACGAAGAGTATACCCTGCCACGTTCCTGAGAAATCTTATTCCAGCCGCTTGGATACGACTGGCCTGGCATTTAGTTAAAGTCCAATTCTCAGACCCATAAAGAAGTGTGGGAAAGGCCATCACCTTGTAGAATTTTAGGCGTGTTTCTCTACTTGCTTACTTAAGAGTTCCCCAGGTGGTAACGCACATAAGGTTGAACTTATGCAATTTATTCACAACGTCATTGCTTGTATTATAAGACATCTTGTAGCCCAGGTATTCAAAATTTCTGACTTGTTTCAGGGCAGTACCATCTATAACAATTTTTTCCCCGTACGGGATCAGTTCCTTGAAAAGCCATCACCTTGATCTTAAGTGTGAATGTATACCCATCTGTAACCTGTTTTCCGAGTCCGACAGAATAGCCTGATCGTCCGCAAACAACAAAGTGTCAATTGCAGAGTGGGCAATCATAAAATGCTGCAGAAGACACATCTGCTAGTTTGTATGGCATCGTCAATAAAAAGGGAAGGTGATAATGAACACCCTTGTCGTACTCCGCAATTGATCAGGCCAACAGTAGTAGCTGTTCTCGGTTTCCCTGCTTCCATTAAGATTTTATTTTCCACATAAAGGCTCTGTATAGCTCTAACTATATGTTATGGGATAACTTTTCTTGCCATTATTGCCCATTGTTTGCTCGGATAAACCCTGTCAAACGCCTTTTCGAAGTCGATGAAAGCTGTAATAATGCTAGATAAAAATTAATTACAAATGATAACAGTTGCGTTGATGCCGACTAGTAACAATTTAAATGAGGCAGTTATAATCGGGTATGTAATGCTTTCAGTAGAAGATGATTCACCAGATACCGGCAAGTGGTATGTTTCAGATGCATATGACATGATATTAACATTTGCTGAAAGTCATCCGTGTTCTTCGGAAAAGGAAATTGTGCACTTGTTCCTTTCAACCACCATTCAAAAGTAATTTTACACTTATCAGACAAGCAAACATCTGTTAGGTCTTTAATAATAATTTTTAAAAATTCATCTAATCTGTTTTTTGAATGAACATTACAAAGTATGATTCAAGTTATCCGGGCTGTTTGGCTGTGGTCCATGGTTTATTAGCAAACAAAACGTTTCAACAGCTCCAATGGTTGCCATCTTCAGTGGAATTTAAAAAAATCCTGAACGTAGGGTGTTCACGTCAGGCCCACAGTACTGTGGTAAAGGCTGACGTGAACACCCTACGTTCAGGATTTTTTAAAATTCCACTGATGATGGCAGCCATTGGAGCTGTTGAAACGTTTGGTTTGGTAATAAACCATGGACCACGGCCAATCAGCCCGGATAACTTGAATCATACAACTGACACCGGCCGTGAAAGCCTGAGGAATATGTTATTACAAAGTATGTTTAAGGTACAAAGTATACGTAGCCTGTGTTGTGCGTTAAATACTCATATGGAATTTTTAATGATTTCTAGTATTTTTATTCTTTTCTTGTTTAAAGTGGTTATTAATAATTAGAGTGTCAGAAGTGACTGTTATTTACAATGACGTGATTTTTATGAACACGAATCTATACGTCTTACATTTGTCTGGTCTGGTAAGCTTTTAGGTTTAATGACTTGTGATTTATAAATTAAAATGTTCAATTAAACTTAGAATAAAGTATTAAAGTTTTATAGTAATAAAGTTTTCAATGAAAAATTTACAGGCATTGCACAAATGCAATGCACAGCGAAGGGCATTGAAAATGCTTCAATAAATCTAAAAAATATGTATATATATATATATTTATGTTCATTCACCAATCAATGAATTCATTCTTCATTTACCAATGTACAGATTATAAGTTAAATGTAGTCGCATTCATAAGCGAAATTTTGTATGTGTACTACGTTATTGACAACAAAGAAGTAGTTTCTATGGAAACTCACCGGTTCCCATTTTCGATCACGCACCACCGATCGGCCGCAAATGTGCGACACGTCCTTATAAACATTTTCAATGTTAATATTAAAGTAATTTTTATATGGCATATTCCTTTAATATTTCACTTAAATTATACTATATTTGCAGTAGTAATATGATTGTTGGAGGAGTACAATATGTGAATTTTCAATATGCGAAAAATTCCGGTTACCGACATCACGCCTACCCAGGGTGTCAGGGTAATTGCAATCTGTCAGGTTTATTATGTTCGCGTTGCTCATGTACTTTGTACTCTTCCATGTCTCTAGTCATTTTCATCTTCTAACACGCACACATTCTCTTAAGTCTTCAACCAACACAATAATACCCTGCTTAGCGCTCCACACGTAAAGCGGTATACGAAACAGAGCTTTACGGAATCGATTTTTACAGTTATTATTGTTTTCTACTCGTTTTACTTTTATTCATTTATGTTATAATTTATTTGTTTTTTCTAGGTACTAAATACCTAGAAACGTTCTTTATTAGAAACGTTATTCATTAATTGAAATAAATTGAATTTAGTTATTTAAACAGTACACAATACGTGTATTACGGAAACCTTAAACGTAATGAAAAGAATTATATGTAGTTATACTAATTAATGTTAATTAATGTAGTTATACTGCATTACAGTAGTACGACACCATACTAGAATACAAAATTACTAACACACTACGTAAAATGACAAACAACAGCAAAACTAAAAACAAATAAATTTACAGTTACAAATTTTATAAGACATTACAATAAAATTTAAAAGGCAAAAATTAATTTAAAATCGACGGTCCGGGTTGTGGTTCTTGCATTTATTTGCGTTTATTACAAATGTAATCGTTTAAAGTAGCTTGTCTTTTTGTTCGTTGTCTTTCGGTTAGTAATTGCTGATAACAAGACAGCATAGAAAGGAATCTTCTCTTCACTTTAGAACTCCGCTCGTAATCGGGGTGGTTGTCTACTGGTCCATAATCTTTGTAATGGTTGTAATATTGCTACTGAGGACTGTTCTTATATCGTTGTCAACTGCTTCTCCTAACATAGTCTGATTTGCAATTTCTTGAAGGTCCTCATTGCTTAAGTCCTCACCATGTGACTGCAACAATTCTTCTAAGTCTTCCTCATTAACGCCTTCCATTTCCGCATTTATTTCGTTGGCCATTTAAATAAAGTTTAGAACGACTAATTCTGATCTTTCTTCCCGTTGTACTATGTTTGTGCAGGATTGTGGCAATACGATTTTCCAAATCGCCTCGGATTTCATGAACGTGGCATTACTTAGGATCAAGATAGAGATATAGAAAATAACGTGACGAATTTCACAAGAATGTGTGGAACGATATGGAGAACGTTGGGAAATAAATGCAGAAAAGAAACACAAATAAAATTTTATAAAACAATGGCAATACCTACACCGCTGTATTGTTCTGAAACTTGGGTCATAAAGGAAAAACATGAACAGAAGATACAAACAGCAGAAATGAAATTTCTGTGATCAGTTAAAAGGTGTAAAGGATTAAAGAATATAGAAGAAAATGGATTCAACCCATTAATAGAATGGTACAAAGTATAATACCAAATATGGCCCAAGATTACAGGCCTAGAAGCAGAAAATAAGTTGGTAGTGTTATTTTGAATGTTCATCCTCTTCATTCACAGCACTTAATGAATATTAATTGCACCACTTTCACATGTGAAACTTAATACATGTGAAAATGAGGTTGCAAGTTCCAGACATTCTGTATCACACCTCGCTGAGGAAGGCGAACGTCACGCTGGAACGCGTACGAGGTAAATAAACAAAGTAAGTTTCACATGTGAAAGTGGTGCAATTAATATTCAGTAAGTTGGTAGACCTAACAAAAGGTGGACTGTGGACTAGGAACAGGCCGCTAAAGCCTAAAACCGTTAAGATGATGATGATGATGATGATGATGATGCCTCGGATTTCTCCGTGTTTTCGCCAGTCTGGAAACAGGTCCACCTGACGCTGCAGACTTGTGCTCACAAACAGGGAGCTGCAACATACATAGCGTCGTCACTTCGGGTAAAACTGGCACGTCGTTCGTGTACACTAGGTATAGCCTGACAACTTTGAAAACAGCCCTCACCGATTTCAGTACGCGCAGTGTAGAGAAGTAAGGCTTCACCCTCTCCCACTTTCTGTGTCTTACTACCCCCCTTCCCTTATTAATCAACGACACGCTGTATAGTTCACATATGGTGTTTGGCGAGTGAATAATCCCTTCCACACAGTTGCCTTTCGTTACGTGATTTTCTCTTATAAATGTCTCAAGTGTGTCAAAAATTTTTGTTCTGGGCATGTCGTTTTCAAGGTTGTATACGTATACCTTGCGGGTGACTAGAGGCAAGAGACAGGACGAGAATTGTCATGATGATATCCACTACCTAGTTACGAGACGAAATCCACTACCGCATGTTAACGATACAAAGGATCTACATCGATGTCAGCAATGGATAACAATTAATTAAAAATATTGTAATATAATAAAAATAATATATATAATTAATTAATTTTCAAAAATGTCAGTTGTTTCTTGTAGAGCTCCAAGTTGTTGGTGCCAAATATGTAATACCAATTATCTTTTGTATATATTTTTTTCTTTAACGCCTCAGGTTGTAAACGCCAATTATTTAATGTTCAATATGTAAATCAAAACAAATAAGTAAATAAATAAAAAATATTTATTGAATAGGCTGGGTGTAATGTATAGGCCGCTAGTTAGCTAAAACACAAATTTGTTTTCTGTATTAATTAATGAACTCCCTTGTTTGTATTAAAATCGAGTCCCTAGGCCTCGTTGTAAGCGTCAATTATGTAAATAAATACTTTAAAATAAATTATCAGTTAGTTTCTTTATTATTCTTAAGGTATGTCCGTTCTTCGTTACCGCTTAACTAGGCGCTAAGTTTTGAATGCACTGTTTCAGATTATTAATATCACTGGTATAATACTTTCGGATTTTTATCTTTATTATACAAATAATTAATTCGGTTTTTGTTTCTTTGATATAGAATTAAAATAAAATTTGTTGAAAATGAAAAATAATTAAAATCAAAATATTATCGTTGCTCGCCTGGAAACACCAATTTACTCTTCAATTTTCATGAACGCCAGTACTCGTAATTTGAGACATTATTAATTATTAGAAATAATTACACTGGCACAAAATCTATTCATTTCAATATTTTTTATTGAGGTTTGAAATCCTTTCTTTTTTAAATTAAAATAAATAAGTAATTCTTAACATGAATTACCCTGGCTTGGTATATTAATGCTCAGCGGTTGGCACTATTGAAAAATTCCGATCTCAGAATGGTTATCTGCTTACACCATGTAAATATAACCACGTGTGTTCTTTTGACTACAATAATTATTTAGAAAATGTCATTAGTGAAGTACAGAACATCACAGTTTAAAATTATGATATGATACAACAAAATAATAACTTATAACTATAGTACTGAACAGTTCGGGGGGGCCGAACAGTGTCTTTTTAGGTTAAGGAATATTCCACTTCTCTAAAATTAAACACAGAAAAATAATTACTTAACCGCTAAAAAATACAACAGTGTTAGTGTTTGATAGTTCAGTGTTTGTGAAAAAATAGGTTGGTTTATAACAACTGTTAAAAAGTTTGTTTTTTTCTAAATTGAATTAATATCACAATACTTTCCTTTTTATGTTCACACTTTCTTATTCATTTTTGGTTGTTTTCACTATATAATTCATTTATTAGCCTATTATTTTAATAATTCACTATAGATTTATCACTCGATTATAATTTCACTCGGGTTCACTGTACACCTAACCTGTCTGATGTTCGAGTCCGACTGCAATTTCCTGTCCAAAAGTGTTGCGGAGGCTCTGATCTTTACTACTCGAGGTTTAACAATCAACTAATTTGCTTGGGTTGGATTTTGGGGCTTTCTGGCGCAAAATATGCGAAATTCCCATTGGCTGGAACTCCAAGCATTGTCATCTCATGGCGTCGGTTTTTTCTTGTCAAAATTACATCAAAATGTGAATTTTAACATACCTATCTTATGCTAGGTACAATAGTAATAAAATTATTACCAATGAAATCCTCTTTCTCTACTGATCATTTTGAGATGTCACAGTATAGGTTTTTGTTCAGTATTTCTCAAAGTGACATTTTTTAATTTTGGTCTAATATAATATTTCATGTTTAAAAGTATTCTTTTTGATACACACCCATTGCCCTTTACTTCACATATGATCTTAACTGTTAACAACATTGATTTTAATACTAATTATAACAAATGTGAACATTAATTTCTTATAAAACGTTTTGATTGTACCATAAACATAACATTGTCTAGTGTACCCTTGAACATTTTCTATTCCTTAATGTACACATCCTTATTTACAACAAATAGTAATATTAAGTATCTATTCTTTATCCTTTATAGTTTTTTTTTTTTTTTTTTTTTTTTTACCTGAAGTAAATGCAAGTTCTGTAAAATTAACATTGAATGTTAAAATTGTTTAAATGTTATTTAATAACAGAGTCTAGAACATAACATCTTACTAAACAAATTCTCAGTTTGTCTATTACAAATAATTATTATTACATATTCCCTAATATAATAGTCAGTTAATGTTTCATATTCCTATTACTACAAATATTATATAACACTATTAATTACATCTTGGTACTTCTGCAACATATAATAATGGTCATTCTGACAAACTGTATTATAATAATTAGTTTAACAAATATTACAGAACATTATTAACTACATCTTGTTAGTCCTTTAAAACACAATCCTTGTCCTTTTGCTAACTCTATATTATAATAGTTTTAATGTAATAAACTTTATTTACACATTTAGGTAATACCATTTTTCCTCTCTAAATTGTCTATATGTTCATTTATCATAGGTAGATACAACTACCTAATCCAGTCATACTGTTTTTATTACATTTTATACTTACTACTAAACAATCATTATTTAAGATAACTGATTGATGGATGTACACACCTTCACTTCACAGTACATTGTTAATCAGCTATACTTGACATTATAGAGCTTTTACCTATTCTTAATATAATTTACTATGAAGTCTTTACTTGAACTAGTGGTTACAAGGTTTTAACTAGACATGTTTATTACTCTTTTATTATATTCTATCATTATTTAGTCTTGACTACACCTGTTAGTACATATAATTACTATATAAGTTTATTACTTCTCTATTGTTCTGTACTTCAATATAAATGGGTTTCAAATCTTTATTTTAAGGGAACCGTCACGTTACAATATTCAACAATAAGAAATATTGATTCCTAATTAAATTACATGTGATTTGTGGCAAGAAATTTTCTGTCGTTAACGTTATTGGTTTAATACTTACAGAATCCACCGCCACGTACTATGGCTCGTTAATCGCGTCTTAAATTAGGATCGGTTACATCATCAGACGTGTAATTAATAATAAACAAAATACTCGGTAGGCAGCGCCAGTGTCGTAGCTGACGTAGCTCGCGTGTTTCAAAATATACAATCGTGCAGCAGTCCTAATGCAGTCCACGTTTGGCTTCGTGACCGTAAAAATTTAACGGACAAAGAATTCACTGGTCTACAAAATTGAACTTCTTTTCCTGTAATAAGAACAAATACATTCTAGATGTATTTTTCATGCTGAATTCAAATGTAATTAAGATTTTTTTCTACCAGGTAGGACATCTTTGTGATACTTTTTAATGTTTTAAATTTTATAAAATTAGTAACTATATAACTCAAAATGATAAATATACTCCTCAATGCTGCTTATCTAGAAGGTGGAAGAAAATGATTTCCGGCTATATTTTATATCTGGGATATCTCATTTAGCAATAGTCAGCCATCGTACTTAGGACTCAATCTGGCTCGGTACCACTTTGCCGTTATAGAAATCTGCTGATGGAAACGCTCACCGTGCTCATCGGTGACAGTCCCAAGATTTTATGGGAGAGGTCTAGGTGAGAGTGCAAGAAGTGGTAATTCAGCATAACACAACACATCATTTCCTTAAATTCATCATGAATAGAACCGGTAAATATAAGTTAAAGATTCCCATGGCAGGTCAAAAATAATGCGAAAATTCCATTTTAAAACGCAACTGACACAGAGAATGTCTGCCTGATGAAAAATTCTAATTACATCTCTGAATTCAAGATGAAAAGATGTACTAGACTCACCACTTAGTTTCCTTATGAAGGAAATCATGTTGACCAGTTTTATTTCGCTCAATTGTTATCTACTTAATCCGACACCCGGTCCTATAATAGTATGTCGTTTCTCGTTTCTTATAATTCTTGGTGTCTGGATCTGCAAGCATGAACTTGCATGGAACTGAAGTTACCACGTCTGAACCTACTTGCCTTTCGTCACCCCCTCGTTGTTACTACTATTCGCTTACAGCTTAATGTAGTAAAATGAAGACTCAATATCTACAAAAGAGGGCATTTCTCGAAGATACAAAATTTATTACTATACATTGTAATCAAGGGATGTTATATCAACACGGTTAAGTAATAAGAGATATATTTATTTGACTTGAAAATTATTGAATTATAAAATATGAACTCTAGTACATTAGATTTGCAGACAATACTATCTTACAGCCAACGGAATCACGAGAAGTTGAAGATATTAACAAACTTCAAAAATCAAATAGACAGATTATTCACTGTTCCCACAAACCTTTATATCGTAAAGTGGAATTCAAAAATTATAAATTTACTTGAAATTTCAAACATAAAATTTACAAGTAAAATACTAAGTGAAACAAGTAAAATTAAAACATAATTAAATGTATTTTATAATACACTTCCATATTACAGTCAGTAGGCCTATCTACAACTCTTCTACTGTTTCACGTTTGTTCTTTTTATAAAAAGTGCCGATTTCTCAATTACTTCTCACTGGATGCTCCTCTTCTCAGCTTTATCTTTTGTATTCGTATCCATGTTCTCATTGTGATTCTTTCTGCTACCACACCGCGTACACGTCCAGACCACCATAACCCATCTCACTATTTTCTTTCTCTTTGGGCCCAATTGTAAGTTGGCTAAACGTCTCATTTCTTATCTTGGATCGTGTTGACTTGTTCTCTAGTCTTTCTCAGCAAACCCGTTTAATCTTCTGTAGCATTTATTCTTAATTTCTGCTTTTCTGATAGAGTGCGTGATTTGCTGTCGTGTAGTTGTTATCGTACTTACCATTTTTGTTAATTTTCTTGGCACGTAAAGACAAATCGTTAACACATATTATACAATAGTTGTAAGCAGACATTACAGTCTGGCTGGTTCACAAAACGGTTTATAAGAAAGAACCATACTAAAAAGATTCATACCTTTCAAAAGAAAGGTTTTTTGGAAAATGGTCAGTGCTCCATAGTACATACGTAATAGCGGTCTTCACTAAGGACCTGAAATTGAGAGTGTGGTTAACGAATTAAACAGATTTGCTGCAAAAGCAAGAAACTCGTTTGCATCAACGCTCAATCCAACCGACTCCTTGATAACCGGAATCCAACCAGAATGTTGAAGGGAACAAAGCACTTTGAGCTAACGTAGCACAGAGCACAGTGTAAGTATATGTATAGCGTCTCAGTATACATGGTAATATACCGTTTGATAGAGCAAGAAATTACTAGGGGAAGAATTAGCATTGAGTTAAGAAAAACAGTTTCCCATTGTTTTACGTAAGAGCTCTGTAATGTATGCATTAGAGACACGAGCAGTCAAGAAGAAGGAAAGGAAATATTTGGAAAACTTCGAAATATGGTTGTGACAAACAGTGGCGGTCTGTCTTCAGAAGTTCTACTCTTTTTTGCTGTTTAATTTTAACATATATTGTGTATATAGTACGTATATTATTATTACTATGTGTAATTATATTTTTATGTTAAATTAATATTGTCTTCCTATCTCCTCCGGATGCCATATTTACTGTTTAAGTAATAGATTAGCTGGATAGTAAAAGTACTAAATGAAGAGAGATACGTAATAAAGCGAATAAATTATAAAAGGAAATTGGTTGGCATTTTAGGAAAGAGGAAAGCAAACTGAATTAATCACAGCTTGAGAAAAAAAAGTCTTACAGAAATTAATAATAGAAGGAACGAGTGCAGGGAACCGTGGAAGAGGAAGAAGAAGTTATGATATGCTGACGGATTTAATAATGAGGAGAAATTACAGAGAACTTGAAGACACAGCTCCAAGAACGAACAACAGCTGGACAAAACAATTCAATATCACTATTACTTTAACGACTCGGAACACTAGGTTTTTTATAAATAAAAGCAAAAAGTTTTATCTTACAGCCTTAACCGGTTTTCTCCTTTAAAAGGCTTCTTCAGAGGCTCTGAATAAGCCTTTTAAAGAAGAAAACCGATTAAGGCTGTAAGGTAAAACTTTTTGCTTTTACTTATAAAAACCCTAGTGTTCCGAGTCGTTAAAGTAATAGTGATATTTAGTTAAGTAACGGACACGTCATGGACAACGAAATCCAAGAAAACAATTCAGTTGAACCGTAGCTCGAACAGAATCACCTTCGAGATATTGTCTGTAAATGTAAAAATTGTTGGGGGAAAAGTTGACTTGAGAATATTAAACGAGCGAAGCGAGTCGACCGTTTGGCTTTTGTCTCTCTGTGTATCTGTCTGGGGTATGTCCCTTGATAACTTCTGATGCATTAACCGATTTTGAAACTGATTTTTGACACGCGTGTTCATAGTTTTAACCTGCAGACCCCCATTGGTTTTTAGATTGATTGCTCAAAAAAAAGAGTAATTGGGTTTCATAATTTTACCATTAATTGAGAATTTGTCCAATATTGAAGTTTACCTAATAATAAATGTATTTCATTCAAAATAGTGAGCGATTTCTGCAGCCCAGAGTTTACTAATTACTTAGAAGCAAATTAGCAGTTAGTCTCTTCACTAACTGTAATAAGAAATAAAATTGGAAAATTTATTGCATTTCTTTTCCCTCAAACGTTATCACTTGATTCAGTTAAGAGAGGAATTTTCATCCGATTACATAATCAGCTGGCTGATGGGCGGTAAGCCAGTGCAATATAACGACCGTACTATACAATTAGGTAAATACTGTACCAACAGAAACCACATCAAGTGACGTCGCGACGCCTAACTATCACACGCTACGTTTATCGGAAGGCAGTTTTCGGTTATCGCGTGATAACTCTACCCTTAGCTGTCGCCGCACGACTTTCGTCCAAGGTCACGGCTGACGTCAGTATTCCGAGTTTGTACGTTACAATAAACTATTACAGCAACGTTCAAGTAGACGTTACGATTTATAAATAGAATATTTATCCTTTTATTAGATTGTTTACCCGTTCAGATAAAATAGTTGTTGTAGCTGAAAGTAAGAGTGATTTACAGGTCAATTTGGTACTATTAAAAAAAGGTGCGTTTGTGAGTTTCACGTGTAGATGTATGGAAAGAAAACAAAAATTTTGATCGTTTGGAGAACATATACGTATATATATATATATATATATATATATATATATATATATTGTAACGAAACAAATGTTACAAAAGAATAGGAAATAATAGTGGAATCCGATCCAGAGAGGAAACAAGAAATAATAATTGAAAGCAAATTAAAGGAAACCTAGTTGGTTTGACTTATTTAATATTATCAAGAAACCCAGAAATAACCCAGTAGAATAGGGCAGTAAACAGAAAAAAGTTAAATAAATAAACCTAGTAGGCCTAATCAACTTACCCTGAATAACAACCAAACCCAATAAAGAGTGCCTAATCATAAATTAAAATTGTATTAACAAAATTGTATCGACATATTTTAAGGATAGAAAAAGGGACACAAACCTTACAGTTATATGAGTGACATAATATAAATAGTGACACAGACTACTGTTAAACAGTGTTAATTATTTTTGTATGAAAAGTGTTTTATTGTTATTATTAGACAGAATTTTAGTTTATCATACAGACAATAGTTTGGCAGTATAAATTAACTAAAACTGTCAAAAACAATTATTATTATTAAGAGTTTTGTTGTATGTTATAAGATTTTATGTCACCAGTTAATTTATGTAAATATATTTATCTCAGGTAGTCAAAGTAGAAATTACAATCAACCATAACAAATTGTTCCACCACATATCATAGAAATTCAAATTAATAAGGTTTTACAGTTATAAACTGAGGCATGTTTAGTATCAAATTGTTTATAATTGTCTAATTAATAATTGTTTAAACATTGCATGTATCATTAGAGTATAATAATAAAATTATCTATTAAGGGTAATTTATAAAATATAAAGTAGGTAATGGGTGTTGATCCTATAACATTTAACCTGTACATAAATGACCAATCAAAATTTAAGAAATTTGTATGAGTTCTGTGACTAAAAAAGAAGAAATAACACTTAATTGTTAATTGTGATGGAAAAGAGTTGAATAGTGCGTGTCTAGATGTAATTAAAAAAATATAAAAATAGATAACCCGTTTGTGAAAGAAGATCTGAAAGACCATCATCGAAGATGATAATCCTTCCACTGCAATTTTCATGAACAAGTAATACACACAATCAAGAAGAAATATTCAGAATAAACCAGAAAACCTTCAGAATATCGTCTAGATGTGTAAAGTATAATTTGACAATATTTTATCCAACAAGGAACAACCACTAGACAATATAACAATTTACACTAACACTAATCACTAGTAAACATTTTAAAGTGCAACCAAATTCAATATCTAAGCGAACAGTGATTACAAGGAAAACATTTATTGTACACATTCATAAACTTCATTATTTTCTGAGACGGACAAATAGTCATGATGTTGACGTTACTCTAACCTACATGCTTTTACGAAGCGTATTGAATATCGTCAAAACTTGTATGTAACTTAATATATAATTTTTGTAACTTTTTAGATTATAAGTAGTATATTGTTTGTAAAGGTACTCTCTATTATTAATTAATATGTAAAGGAACTTTTCGTAGCAGCCACAAGAATTCCCACGAAATATACTAAAATTATTTAGTTATTAAATCCTGAGATAAATATCGATTGTGACAACCGTATGTATCGAATGGAATTTTCCAACAATTTGAATTTATGTTACACAGATTAAACCATTATGTTATTAAATCATATCCATGCGTTATTATTGCAGGAACGTAATATATTATACCATTAAGATACTACGGGAAAGAGTGTAGTATTATAAATTGGCGCACCAACTAGTGAGGCTGAAATTAGGGAATATTAGGTGAAGGAATTGAAACAATCAAATTAATTTCCTAATTTTTAGCTGGCGACTGCTATAAGTTCCAAAAAATAATAAAGATGCATAAGAGGGCGTCGTCACTGAGACGGACGAAGGAGGCAGAGAAAGAAGTCAGGATGGAAGAGAAAGAAGTAACATCGGTGGAGGATGTGGAGACGGTAGCAAGAAAGGAAGATAGGGGAGACCCGAATCTTATAAAATTAATGGAGTTAATGAATAGTATGAATGAGAAATTGGACAAGAACAAGGAAGAAACCAATGACAATTTTAAGAAGCAGAAGGAAGACATCACGGAAAACTCAAAGAAACAAAATGAAATTTTGAGTCAAAACTTATTAAAACAAATGGAGGAAAAATTCGATAACATCAAGGAAGATAACAGACAAACGAAGGAAAATTTGAAGAGTATCAAGGAAGACCACAGACAAACGAATGAAAAAATTGATAGTATCAAGGAAGATAACAGACAAACAAACGAGAAAATAGACGGTATGAAGGAAGAGATTAACGAGAACTCAAGGATACAAAATGAGAAAATGAGTGAAAATTTAATAAAACAGATGGAGGAGAGATTTGACCAAAACAGAGAAGAAACTAATGAAAATTTTAGGAAACAAAACGAGAATAATAATGAGAATTTAAGACAAATCCGGGAGGAGAATAAACGGATAAATGAGAAAATCGACAGTATTAAAGAAAGTACTAATGAGACTTTAAGGCAAACTATAAGTGAAAATAATAACCAAATGAAGGAAGAGTTCAGACAAATCAATGAAGAGAATTTAAGAAGAATTAATGGTAGAATTGAGCAGGTCAATGATACAATTAACCAGAAGATGGACAAAATCGATGAGGAAAGGAAGCTAGAAATAGCTGACACTAATGAGAGATTGAGAAAACTAACGAAACCATTATACAAAATAAAGCAGTGATGAATACCAGAATAGACCAGGTCCAAGAAAATAGTTGTATTCAAATAGAAGTAATACAAAAGGAACAAGAAAATTTAGTGAATTTACAGAAACAAACCGGAGAAAGGTGTGACAATATTAACACTACGGTGAATAATTTAACTGGTCAAGTATGCCAAAATCAAGAAGAAATTGAGTTAATTAGGACCAGACCAAATAATATTACTCATGTTTCCACAAATGAAACCAGAGAAGGGATTAATTCCAAAAATTATCGTAGAAACCCCATGGAATTCCTGGCCAGAATCGAGGAACATTTTAATAAACATCGAATAACTATCTGGAGCTCGATTAGAGAGATGTTGGATGAGCATTTTAGAGAGATTACGGACAACTGGTGGACAGCAACCAGGAATGAGATAGTGGACTACGCTCAATTTAAAAAACTGTTTAAAGAAAAATATTGGTCCGAGGCCATACAAAATATTATAAGGGACAACATTTGTCAGGGAAGATATGATGGAAATAGAGGTACATCTCCAACTACTTACTTCTGGGGAAAGGTATGTTTGGCGAGACACCTAGAGCCAAGAATACCAGAAGAATCCCTAGTAACTAAAATGGTATACCATTATGACACAGGAAATGCCAGAGCACGCCTGGGAAGCCAGATTAAAACGGTCCGCGCAATGGCTGACTTATTAGAAAATTATGAACACGAGGGTTACTACAAAAGAAGCAGACAACGAACGGATCAGTGCGGTTCAAAAAATAATAACCATGGTATGAATCATAATCAATATAATAACATGAATAACCGGAATAGTTATGTCAACGATCGTAATTACAACCAAAATTTTACCCCAAATAATAACCAACCAGCAAACTTCAATCGAAACCCAATTAACAATAATAATAACAACAGGCCCAATCAAAATTACCATCCGGGTAATAGAAATAATAATAATTATAATAACTACCGAACAAACCAAAATTATAATAATTTTAGGAGTAACTCAGGAGTTAATAACAATAATAATCAGGGTAATTATAATAATAATCGTCCGTACCGACCCCGAATAAATTATATCAGTGCCGAAGAAGGGGATTACTGGAGATACCATCAACCTCGGAGGAACAGTTTTAATAACAGTTATGATCAAAGAGGAAATCCCATAGGGATGAGTCACCATTATAACCGAGTAAGAAGTAGAAGCCAGGAGGACTTCCGAGAATCAAGGGGAAGCGAACAATTAGACAACCGAGAGGTTGAACAACCAGGAACCAGCACACCATTCCAGGCAAATCAACAGTCATGCCCGGAAAATAATCATGATAGCCTTAATCTAAACGGAGTGAGGCAGTAATAAACCCTCGCGACCCCTTACTGCTACTAACTACTGGGTACAATAACCACCAAATTCAAAAATATAGTAATAACAAATAACTACCAACTAATTATGAAAAACTAATTATGGAAAATAAAAGAATTTTGAAGTATAACAACAACCAAAGTTTAAGGACGGATAGTCAAAATCTTACTATTATTTACAATTATTATTTGAAAAATCTTCGAGAAGAACTGTTGGAGGAAACGGTGACAAGTAGAATCAACCATCATAATGAAATTTTATACATAACCGCTCAAATTGAAGGAATTCCTACACGAATAATGATAGATACTGGTGCAAATGTATCACTTATTAACGACGCTGAACTGGAGAGAATACAGAAACAAAGTAAAAATATAATACCTACCTTACCTGTCAATAATGTTATTTTAATAGGTGCCACTGGGCGTCAAAATAAAACAGTGAGAAAACAAGTGTCATTGGAAATAGAAAGCAAAGGTGTTACAATTAATATTATATGTTTGGTCGCAATCGGCCTACCATTCGAATTATTAATCGGATGCGATATGCTGAGGAAATATTCAGCCATTATTGATTTGAGCAAGGAGAAGGTGGCCTTGAACTCAGAAGGTGTTATGTGGACGGCAGAGTTAATAGGAAGCGATGGTGCCCCTCTGAACCGTACCCATCACCAAGTTAGGGAATTAAATTTTTTAAAGAATGACACCCAATGCAGAAAAATAATCTATAATATGACAAATGAAGACCTGTGGAACAGTAAATTACAGGAGATAAGAGAGTTTAGACACCAAGGCACAAATAATTTGACAGCAAAACAAGTAGAAGATCTCATTATAATATATAAGAAGTATAAACATGTATTTTCAGAAAAACCAGGAAAAGTAAAAAACTATCAGTGTAGAATACAATTTAAAGAACCAGCAGAATTCCACAGAAAATCCTATCCTATACCATATTCATTGAAGGAGGCGGTTAGAGCTGAAATTAATAAAATGTTGTTAAATGATATAATTGAGCATAGCCAATCACCATATACTAGCCCAATAGTAGCAATTCAGAAGAAGAACGGGCAGGTTCGACTTTGCTTGGATGCCCGAGAAATAAATAAACATATAGTAAATGATCGCACGTCACCTGGAGAAATAGAAGAAATTCTAAAGAAATTTCATGGTACAAAATTCATCAGTACCTGGGACACAGTTTGTGGTTACTGGCAGGTGGAGTTGCACCCGATGAGTCGAAAATATATGGCTTTTATTTTCGAGGGTAGAAACTACCAGTTTAAAAGATAGCCATTTGGATTAGTCAATTCGGTAGCAATTTTTGTCCGATGTATGGATCAAGTATTGGGTCAGGAAGCGCTACAATTCACCACAGTTTATGTAGACGACCTGTTGATTACCTCATCCAACTGGGAGGAACATTGTCACAGGGTGGAATATGTATTGAGTAAGTTAGCAGAGAATGACATAACACTAAAACTCGAAAAATCCCAATTAATAGGGAAGGAGGTTCAATTTTTAGGTTTCAATTTGACTGAACAAGGTATTTCTCCATCACAAGAAAAGGTTACTGTAATCCAGAAGTTCCCACAACCAAAGAATAAGAGGCAACTCCAATCCTTCTTAGGACTGTGTAATTACTACCGGAAGTTCCAACGCAATTATTCCGCATTGACATCTAAATTTCAGGAACAGCTGTCTTCCAAAAACAAATGGACATGGGGACATGAACAGGACGCTATACTACAACAGATAAAGGATAAATTCTTAGAGACAGTAATCCTTCATCATCCAAATTTTGATCACCCATTCTTTTTGAACTGTGACGCAAGTGATGTCAGTCTTGGGACGGTATTGTACCAAGAAGACACAGAAGGAAACCATTTAGTCATCAGTTTTGCCAGTCGTGTGTTAAACCACTGTGAGAGAAGGTATAATGTTACGGAAAAGGAACTATTAAGCATAGTCTTTGCTTGTAGTAAATTCCGAACGTACATTTTGGGATATCCTGTAACTGTCAGAACAGATCATAAGTCCATCTCATTTTTAAGAAGTTGTAAGCTGAGTCATGGAAGGCTTACAAGGTAGATACTCGCCTTGCAGGAGTATAATATCAAATGGGAATATATTCCAGGGAGTAAAAACGTGATAGCAGACGTGTTATCTCGAATAAACCTGGACACCCAGACATTTGAGGGTGAGAAAGAAAGGATTATCAAGGTGTACAACATTCTCAAAAGTAGATCTGATTTGGAGGCATTATTACAAAATATCAGAGCTAATCAGTTATTAGACCCAAAATTAATAAAAATCAAGGAACGTATGGCGAACCAAAACTCTTCAATAAACCAATTCTATTGTGAACAAGAAGGAATTTTATTTATAAAAAATACATTGAACCAAGAAGACTGGAAAGTAATCATTCCCAGAATCATGGAGAAAGAACTAGTGTTGGAATATCACATAAGATACGGACATATGGGTGCAGTAAAGGTAGTGAAAGCATTGGAGGAGAATTGTTACATTAAGAACATACACAGGAAGGTACAAAATTATATAAAACCCTGTCATATCTGCCAATTGGTCAAAATTAATAATGAACGAAGGGAAGGTGTAATGATACCTATATCGTCAGAACAAAAATTGGAAAAATTATTCATTGATATATGTGGACCATTTCCTAGGAGTGAAGGTAGAAGCCGGTATAAATACCTTATAACCATTATGGACCACTTCACCAAATTCACCAAATTGTATCCAATCAGTCGAGCAACTACGCAGAAAATTCTTGAAGTAATAACTACCCAATACATTCCAAAAATAGGAATACCTGTTTCAATAGTTACAGACCATGGTACACAGTTTCGAGGCAGAAAATGGAAGAACATATTGTTAGAACTGAACATCAAAAGCTATAAGACCTCCGTATACCACCCCAGTAGCAATCCATCAGAAAGAATACTGAGAGAGGTTGGTAGAATCTTAAGAACCTATTGTCATCAACAACAAAGGAAGTGGCCTGATTACTTATCAGCCACAGAAGATTTTTTAAACTTGGCTTATCATCCATCTATAAATTGCACTCCATACACTGCCATGTATGAAAAACAACCACCCAGAGAGATCCAAGAATTTATTAAATTTCCTAAGTCTCCACCGTACCAATTTAATAAATTAAAATTCTATAATCAGGTGATGGAAAATCTGGAAAAACGCAGAGATAAATACCAGAAAATAAAGGGTAAAATAATTAAATATGAAGTAGGAGAGAAAGTTTTGTTAAAGAACAGGGAATTGCCTAGCACTCTAGAAGGGATATCAAAGAAATTATTATTACTATACGTTGGACCCTACACCATAACAAAAAACAACAACAACAACACGTACGAATTAACCGACCCCATTTCAAAGAAGATCAAGGGCAATTATAATCAACAATCCATGAAAAAATATCATGAGGAAGAAAAGGTAAAATAACATAAGTAATTATGTCCTCTCACCTAATGAAGTGTTCAGAAATAATTACTTCTGAAGGGAGGCAATTTGTAACGAAACAAATGTTACAAAAGAATAGGAAATAATAGTGGAATCCGATCCAGAGAGGAAACAAGAAATAATAATTGAAAGCAAATTAAAGGAAACCTAGTTGGTTTGACTTATTTAATATTATCAAGAAACCCAGAAATAACCCAGTAGAATAGGGCAGTAAACAGAAAAAAGTTAAATAAATAAACCTAGTAGGCCTAATCAACTTACCCTGAATAACAACCAAACCCAATAAAGAGTGCCTAATCATAAATTAAAATTGTATTAACAAAATTGTATCGACATATTTTAAGGATAGAAAAAGGGACACAAACCTTACAGTTATATGAGTGACATAATATAAATAGTGACACAGACTACTGTTAAACAGTGTTAATTATTTTTGTATGAAAAGTGTTTTATTGTTATTATTAGACAGAATTTTAGTTTATCATACAGACAATAGTTTGGCAGTATAAATAAACTAAAACTGTCAAAAACAATTATTATTATTAAGAGTTTTGTTGTATGTTATAAGATTTTATGTCACCAGTTAATTTATGTAAATATATTTATCTCAGGTAGTCAAAGTAGAAATTACAATCAACCATAACAAATTGTTCCACCACATATCATAGAAATTCAAATTAATAAGGTTTTACAGTTATAAACTGAGGCATGTTTAGTATCAAATTGTTTATAATTGTCTAATTAACAATTGTTTAAACATTGCATGTATCATTAGAGTATAATAATAAAATTATCTATTAAGGGTAATTTATAAAATATAAAGTAGGTAATGGGTGTTGATCCTATAACATTTAACCTGTACATAAATGACCAATCAAAATTTAAGAAATTTGTATGAGTTCTGTGACTAAAAAAGAAGAAATAACACTTAATTGTTAATTGTGATGGAAAACAGTTGAATAGTGTGTGTCTAGATGTAATTAAAAAAATATAAAAATAGATAACCCGTTTGTGAAAGAAGATCTGAAAGACCATCATCGAAGATGATAATCCTTCCACTGCAATTTTCATGAACAAGTAATACACACAATCAAGAAGAAATATTCAGAATAAACCAGAAAACCTTCAGAATATCGTCTAGATGTGTAAAGTATAATTTGACAATATTTTATCCAACAAGGAACAACCACTAGACAATATAACAATTTACACTAACACTAATCACTAGTAAACATTTTAAAGTGCAACCAAATTCAATATCTAAGCGAACAGTGATTACAAGGAAAACATTTATTGTACACATTCATAAACTTCATTATTTTCTGAGACGGACAAATAGTCATGATGTTGACGTGACTGTAACCTACATGCTTTTACGAAGCGTATTGAATATCGTCAAAACTTGTATGTAACTTAATATATAATTTTTGTAATTTTTTAGATTATAAGTAGTATATTGTTTGTAAAGGTACTCTCTATTATTAATTAACATGTAAAGGAACTTTTCGTAGCAGCCACAAGAATTCCCACGAAATATACTAAAATTATTTAGTTATTAAATCCTGAGATAAATATCGATTGTGACAACCGTATGTATCGAATGGAATTTTCCAACAATTTGAATTTATGTTACACAGATTAAACCATTATGTTATTAAATCATATCCATGCGTTATTATTGCAGGAACGTAATATATTATACCATTAAGATACTACGGGAAAGAGTGTAGTATTATAAATTGGCGCACCAACTAGTGAGGCTGAAATTAGGGAATATTAGGTGAAGGAATTGAAACAAGCAAATTAATTTCCTAATTTTTAGCTGGCGACTGCTATAAGTTCCAAAAAATAATAAAGATGCATAAGAGGGCGTCGTCACTGAGACGGACGAAGGAGGCAGAGAAAGAAGTCAGGATGGAAGAGAAAGAAGTAACATCGGTGGAGGATGTGGAGACGGTAGCAAGAAAGGAAGATAGGGGAGACCCGAATCTTATAAAATTAATGGAGTTAATGAATAGTATGAATGAGAAATTGGACAAGAACAAGGAAGAAACCAATGACAATTTTAAGAAGCAGAAGGAAGACATCACGGAAAACTCAAAGAAACAAAATGAAATTTTGAGTCAAAACTTATTAAAACAAATGGAGGAAAAATTCGATAACATCAAGGAAGATAACAGACAAACGAAGGAAGATTTGAAGACTATCAAGGAAGACCACAGACAAACGAATGAAAAAATTGATAGTATCAAGGAAGATAACAGACAAACAAACGAGAAAATAGACGGTATGAAGGAAGAGATTAACGAGAACTCAAGGATACAAAATGAGAAAATGAGTGAAAATTTAATAAAACAGATGGAGGAGAGATTTGACCAAAACAGAGAAGAAACTAATGAAAATTTTAGGAAACAAAACGAGAATAATAATGAGAATTTAAGACAAATCCGGGAGGAGAATAAACGGATAAATGAGAAAATCGACAGTATTAAAGAAAGTACTAATGAGACTTTAAGGCAAACTATAAGTGAAAATAATAACCAAATGAAGGAAGAGTTCAGACAAATCAATGAAGAGAATTTAAGAAGAATTAATGGTAGAATTGAGCAGGTCAATGATACAATTAACCAGAAGATGGACAAAATCGATGAGGAAAGGAAGCTAGAAATAGCTGACACTAATGAGAGATTGAGAAAACTAACGAAACCATTATACAAAATAAAGCAGTGATGAATACCAGAATAGACCAGGTCCAAGAAAATAGTTGTATTCAAATAGAAGTAATACAAAAGGAACAAGAAAATTTAGTGAATTTACAGAAACAAACCGGAGAAAGGTGTGACAATATTAACACTACGGTGAATAATTTAACTGGTCAAGTACGCCAAAATCAAGAAGAAATTGAGTTAATTAGGACCAGACCAAATAATATTACTCGTTTCCACAAATGAAACCAGAGAAGGGATTAATTCCAAAAATTATCGTAGAAACCCCATGGAATTCCTGGCCAGAATCGAGGAACATTTTAATAAACATCGAATAACTATCTGGAGCTCGATTAGAGAGATGTTGGATGAGCATTTTAGAGAGATTACGGACAACTGGTGGACAGCAACCAGGAATGAGATAGTGGACTACGCTCAATTTAAAAAACTGTTTAAAGAAAAATATTGGTCCGAGGCCATACAAAATATTATAAGGGACAACATTTGTCAGGGAAGATATGATGGAAATAGAGGTACATCTCCAACTACTTACTTCTGGGGAAAGGTATGTTTGGCGAGACACCTAGAGCCAAGAATACCAGAAGAATCCCTAGTAACTAAAATGGCATACCATTATGACACAGGAATTGCCAGAGCACGCCTGGGAAGCCAGATTAAAACGGTCCGCGCGATGGCTGACTTATTAGAAAAATTATGAACACGAGGGTTACTACAAAAGAAGCAGACAACGAACGGATCAGTGCGGTTCAAAAAATAATAACCATGGTATGAATCATAATCAATATAATAACATGAATAACCGGAATAGTTATGTCAACGATCGTAATTACAACCAAAATTTTACCCCAAATAATAACCAACCAGCAAACTTCAATCGAAACCCAATTAACAATAATAATAACAACAGGCCCAATCAAAATTACCATCCGGGTAATAGAAATAATAATAATTATAATAACTACCGAACAAACCAAAATTATAATAATTTTAGGAGTAACTCAGGAGTTAATAACAATAATAATCAGGGTAATTATAATAATAATCGTCCGTACCGACCCCGAATAAATTATATCAGTGCCGAAGAAGGGGATTACTGGAGATACCATCAACCTCGGAGGAACAGTTTTAATAACAGTTATGATCAAAGAGGAAATCCCATAGGGATGAGTCACCATTATAACCGAGTAAGAAGTAGAAGCCAGGAGGACTTCCGAGAATCAAGGGGAAGCGAACAATTAGACAACCGAGAGGTTGAACAACCAGGAACCAGCACACCATTCCAGGCAAATCAACAGTCATGCCCGGAAAATAATCATGATAGCCTTAATCTAAACGGAGTGAGGCAGTAATAAACCCTCGCGACCCCTTACTGCTACTAACTACTGGGTACAATAACCACCAAATTCAAAAATATAGTAATAACAAATAACTACCAACTAATTATGAAAAACTAATTATGGAAAATAAAAGAATTTTGAAGTATAACAACAACCAAAGTTTAAGGACGGATAGTCAAAATCTTACTATTATTTACAATTATTATTTGAAAAATCTTCGAGAAGAACTGTTGGAGGAAACGGTGACAAGTAGAATCAACCATCATAATGAAATTTTATACATAACCGCTCAAATTGAAGGAATTCCTACACGAATAATGATAGATACTGGTGCAAATGTATCACTTATTAACGACGCTGAACTGGAGAGAATACAGAAACAAAGTAAAAATATAATACCTACCTTACCTGTCAATAATGTTATTTTAATAGGTGCCACTGGGCGTCAAAATAAAACAGTGAGAAAACAAGTGTCATTGGAAATAGAAAGCAAAGGTGTTACAATTAATATTATATGTTTGGTCGCAATCGGCCTACCATTCGAATTATTAATCGGATGCGATATGCTGAGGAAATATTCAGCCATTATTGATTTGAGCAAGGAGAAGGTGGCCTTGAACTCAGAAGGTGTTATGTGGACGGCAGAGTTAATAGGAAGCGATGGTGCCCCTCTGAACCGTACCCATCACCAAGTTAGGGAATTAAATTTTTTAAAGAATGACACCCAATGCAGAAAAATAATCTATAATATGACAAATGAAGACCTGTGGAACAGTAAATTACAGGAGATAAGAGAGTTTAGACACCAAGGCACAAATAATTTGACAGCAAAACAAGTAGAAGATCTCATTATAATATATAAGAAGTATAAACATGTATTTTCAGAAAAACCAGGAAAAGTAAAAAACTATCAGTGTAGAATACAATTTAAAGAACCAGCAGAATTCCACAGAAAATCCTATCCTATACCATATTCATTGAAGGAGGCGGTTAGAGCTGAAATTAATAAAATGTTGTTAAATGATATAATTGAGCATAGCCAATCACCATATACTAGCCCAATAGTAGCAATTCAGAAGAAGAACGGGCAGGTTCGACTTTGCTTGGATGCCCGAGAAATAAATAAACATATAGTAAATGATCGCACGTCACCTGGAGAAATAGAAGAAATTCTAAAGAAATTTCATGGTACAAAATTCATCAGTACCTGGGACACAGTTTGTGGTTACTGGCAGGTGGAGTTGCACCCGATGAGTCGAAAATATATGGCTTTTATTTTCGAGGGTAGAAACTACCAGTTTAAAAGATAGCCATTTGGATTAGTCAATTCGGTAGCAATTTTTGTCCGATGTATGGATCAAGTATTGGGTCAGGAAGCGCTACAATTCACCACAGTTTATGTAGACGACCTGTTGATTACCTCATCCAACTGGGAGGAACATTGTCACAGGGTGGAATATGTATTGAGTAAGTTAGCAGAGAATGACATAACACTAAAACTCGAAAAATCCCAATTAATAGGGAAGGAGGTTCAATTTTTAGGTTTCAATTTGACTGAACAAGGTATTTCTCCATCACAAGAAAAGGTTACTGTAATCCAGAAGTTCCCACAACCAAAGAATAAGAGGCAACTCCAATCCTTCTTAGGACTGTGTAATTACTACCGGAAGTTCCAACGCAATTATTCCGCATTGACATCTAAATTTCAGGAACAGCTGTCTTCCAAAAACAAATGGACATGGGGACATGAACAGGACGCTATACTACAACAGATAAAGGATAAATTCTTAGAGACAGTAATCCTTCATCATCCAAATTTTGATCACCCATTCTTTTTGAACTGTGACGCAAGTGATGTCAGTCTTGGGACGGTATTGTACCAAGAAGACACAGAAGGAAACCATTTAGTCATCAGTTTTGCCAGTCGTGTGTTAAACCACTGTGAGAGAAGGTATAATGTTACGGAAAAGGAACTATTAAGCATAGTCTTTGCTTGTAGTAAATTCCGAACGTACATTTTGGGATATCCTGTAACTGTCAGAACAGATCATAAGTCCATCTCATTTTTAAGAAGTTGTAAGCTGAGTCATGGAAGGCTTACAAGGTAGATACTCGCCTTGCAGGAGTATAATATCAAATGGGAATATATTCCAGGGAGTAAAAACGTGATAGCAGACGTGTTATCTCGAATAAACCTGGACACCCAGACATTTGAGGGTGAGAAAGAAAGGATTATCAAGGTGTACAACATTCTCAAAAGTAGATCTGATTTGGAGGCATTATTACAAAATATCAGAGCTAATCAGTTATTAGACCCAAAATTAATAAAAATCAAGGAACGTATGGCGAACCAAAACTCTTCAATAAACCAATTCTATTGTGAACAAGAAGGAATTTTATTTATAAAAAATACATTGAACCAAGAAGACTGGAAAGTAATCATTCCCAGAATCATGGAGAAAGAACTAGTGTTGGAATATCACATAAGATACGGACATATGGGTGCAGTAAAGGTAGTGAAAGCATTGGAGGAGAATTGTTACATTAAGAACATACACAGGAAGGTACAAAATTATATAAAACCCTGTCATATCTGCCAATTGGTCAAAATTAATAATGAACGAAGGGAAGGTGTAATGATACCTATATCGTCAGAACAAAAATTGGAAAAATTATTCATTGATATATGTGGACCATTTCCTAGGAGTGAAGGTAGAAGCCGGTATAAATACCTTATAACCATTATGGACCACTTCACCAAATTCACCAAATTGTATCCAATCAGTCGAGCAACTACGCAGAAAATTCTTGAAGTAATAACTACCCAATACATTCCAAAAATAGGAATACCTGTTTCAATAGTTACAGACCATGGTACACAGTTTCGAGGCAGAAAATGGAAGAACATATTGTTAGAACTGAACATCAAAAGCTATAAGACCTCCGTATACCACCCCAGTAGCAATCCATCAGAAAGAATACTGAGAGAGGTTGGTAGAATCTTAAGAACCTATTGTCATCAACAACAAAGGAAGTGGCCTGATTACTTATCAGCCACAGAAGATTTTTTAAACTTGGCTTATCATCCATCTATAAATTGCACTCCATACACTGCCATGTATGAAAAACAACCACCCAGAGAGATCCAAGAATTTATTAAATTTCCTAAGTCTCCACCGTACCAATTTAATAAATTAAAATTCTATAATCAGGTGATGGAAAATCTGGAAAAACGCAGAGATAAATACCAGAAAATAAAGGGTAAAATAATTAAATATGAAGTAGGAGAGAAAGTTTTGTTAAAGAACAGGGAATTGCCTAGCACTCTAGAAGGGATATCAAAGAAATTATTATTACTATACGTTGGACCCTACACCATAACAAAAAACAACAACAACAACACGTACGAATTAACCGACCCCATTTCAAAGAAGATCAAGGGCAATTATAATCAACAATCCATGAAAAAATATCATGAGGAAGAAAAGGTAAAATAACATAAGTAATTATGTCCTCTCACCTAATGAAGTGTTCAGAAATAATTACTTCTGAAGGGAGGCAATTTGTAACGAAACAAATGTTACAAAAGAATAGGAAATAATAGTGGAATCCGATCCAGAGAGGAAACAAGAAATAATAATTGAAAGCAAATTAAAGGAAACCTAGTTGGTTTGACTTATTTAATATTATCAAGAAACCCAGAAATAACCCAGTAGAATAGGGCAGTAAACAGAAAAAAGTTAAATAAATAAACCTAGTAGGCCTAATCAACTTACCCTGAATAACAACCAAACCCAATAAAGAGTGCCTAATCATAAATTAAAATTGTATTAACAAAATTGTATCGACATATTTTAAGGATAGAAAAAGGGACACAAACCTTACAGTTATATGAGTGACATAATATAAATAGTGACACAGACTACTGTTAAACAGTGTTAATTATTTTTGTATGAAAAGTGTTTTATTGTTATTATTAGACAGAATTTTAGTTTATCATACAGACAATAGTTTGGCAGTATAAATAAACTAAAACTGTCAAAAACAATTATTATTATTAAGAGTTTTGTTGTATGTTATAAGATTTTATGTCACCAGTTAATTTATGTAAATATATTTATCTCAGGTAGTCAAAGTAGAAATTACAATCAACCATAACAAATTGTTCCACCACATATCATAGAAATTCAAATTAATAAGGTTTTACAGTTATAAACTGAGGCATGTTTAGTATCAAATTGTTTATAATTGTCTAATTAACAATTGTTTAAACATTGCATGTATCATTAGAGTATAATAATAAAATTATCTATTAAGGGTAATTTATAAAATATAAAGTAGGTAATGGGTGTTGATCCTATAACATTTAACCTGTACATAAATGACCAATCAAAATTTAAGAAATTTGTATGAGTTCTGTGACTAAAAAAGAAGAAATAACACTTAATTGTTAATTGTGATGGAAAACAGTTGAATAGTGTGTGTCTAGATGTAATTAAAAAAATATAAAAATAGATAACCCGTTTGTGAAAGAAGATCTGAAAGACCATCATCGAAGATGATAATCCTTCCACTGCAATTTTCATGAACAAGTAATACACACAATCAAGAAGAAATATTCAGAATAAACCAGAAAACCTTCAGAATATCGTCTAGATGTGTAAAGTATAATTTGACAATATTTTATCCAAGAAGGAACAACCACTAGACAATATAACAATTTACACTAACACTAATCACTAGTAAACATTTTAAAGTGCAACCAAATTCAATATCTAAGCGAACAGTGATTACAAGGAAAACATTTATTGTACACATTCATAAACTTCATTATTTTCTGAGACGGACAAATAGTCATGATGTTGACGTGACTGTAACCTACATGCTTTTACGAAGCGTATTGAATATCGTCAAAACTTGTATGTAACTTAATATATAATTTTTGTAATTTTTTAGATTATAAGTAGTATATTGTTTGTAAAGGTACTCTCTATTATTAATTAACATGTAAAGGAACTTTTCGTAGCAGCCACAAGAATTCCCACGAAATATACTAAAATTATTTAGTTATTAAATCCTGAGATAAATATCGATTGTGACAACCGTATGTATCGAATGGAATTTTCCAACAATTTGAATTTATGTTACACAGATTAAACCATTATGTTATTAAATCATATCCATGCGTTATTATTGCAGGAACGTAATATATTATACCATTAAGATACTACGGGAAAGAGTGTAGTATTATAAATTGGCGCACCAACTAGTGAGGCTGAAATTCAGGGAATATTAGGTGAAGGAATTGAAACAAGCAAATTAATTTCCTAATTTTTAGCTGGCGACTGCTATAAGTTCCAAAAAATAATAAAGATGCATAAGAGGGCGTCGTCACTGAGACGGACGAAGGAGGCAGAGAAAGAAGTCAGGATGGAAGAGAAAGAAGTAACATCGGTGGAGGATGTGGAGACGGTAGCAAGAAAGGAAGATAGGGGAGACCCGAATCTTATAAAATTAATGGAGTTAATGAATAGTATGAATGAGAAATTGGACAAGAACAAGGAAGAAACAATGACAATTTTAAGAAGCAGAAGGAAGACATCACGGAAAACTCAAAGAAACAAAATGAAATTTTGAGTCAAAACTTATTAAAACAAATGGAGGAAAAATTCGATAACATCAAGAAGATAACAGACAAACGAAGGAAGATTTGAAGACTATCAAGGAAGACCACAGACAAACGAATGAAAAAATTGATAGTATCAAGGAAGATAACAGACAAACAAACGAGAAAATAGACGGTATGAAGGAAGAGATTAACGAGAACTCAAGGATACAAAATGAGAAAATGAGTGAAAATTTAATAAAACAGATGGAGGAGAGATTTGACCAAACAGAGAAGAAACTAATGAAAATTTTAGGAAACAAAACGAGAATAATAATGAGAATTTAAGACAAATCCGGGAGGAGAATAAACGGATAAATGAGAAAATCGACAGTATTAAAGAAAGTACTAATGAGACTTTAAGGCAAACTATAAGTGAAAATAATAACCAAATGAAGGAGAGTTCAGACAAATCAATGAAGAGAATTTAAGAAGAATTAATGGTAGAATTGAGCAGGTCAATGATACAATTAACCAGAAGATGGACAAAATCGATGAGGAAAGGAAGCTAGAAATAGCTGACACTAATGAGAGATTGAGAAAACTAACGAAACCATTATACAAAATAAAGCAGTGATGAATACCAGAATAGACCAGGTCCAAGAAAATAGTTGTATTCAAATAGAAGTAATACAAAAGGAACAAGAAAATTTAGTGAATTTACAGAAACAAACCGGAGAAAGGTGTGACAATATTAACACTACGGTGAATAATTAACTGGTCCAAGTACGCCAAAATCAAGAAGAAATTGAGTTAATTAGGACCAGACCAAATAATATTACTCGTTTCCACAAATGAAACCAGAGAAGGGATTAATTCCAAAAATTATCGTAGAAACCCCATGGAATTCCTGGCCAGAATCGAGGAACATTTTAATAAACATCGAATAACTATCTGGAGCTCGATTAGAGAGATGTTGGATGAGCATTTTAGAGAGATTACGGACAACTGGTGGACAGCAACCAGGAATGAGATAGTGGACTACGCTCAATTTAAAAAACTGTTTAAAGAAAAATATTGGTCCGAGGCCATACAAAATATTATAAGGGACAACATTTGTCAGGGAAGATATGATGGAAATAGAGGTACATCTCCAACTACTTACTTCTGGGGAAAGGTATGTTTGGCGAGACACCTAGAGCCAAGAATACCAGAAGAATCCCTAGTAACTAAAATGGCATACCATTATGACACAGGAATTGCCAGAGCACGCCTGGGAAGCCAGATTAAAACGGTCCGCGCGATGGCTGACTTATTAGAAAAATTATGAACACGAGGGTTACTACAAAAGAAGCAGACAACGAACGGATCAGTGCGGTTCAAAAAATAATAACCATGGTATGAATCATAATCAATATAATAACATGAATAACCGGAATAGTTATGTCAACGATCGTAATTACAACCAAAATTTTACCCCAAATAATAACCAACCAGCAAACTTCAATCGAAACCCAATTAACAATAATAATAACAACAGGCCCAATCAAAATTACCATCCGGGTAATAGAAATAATAATAATTATAATAACTACCGAACAAACCAAAATTATAATAATTTTAGGAGTAACTCAGGAGTTAATAACAATAATAATCAGGGTAATTATAATAATAATCGTCCGTACCGACCCCGAATAAATTATATCAGTGCCGAAGAAGGGGATTACTGGAGATACCATCAACCTCGGAGGAACAGTTTTAATAACAGTTATGATCAAAGAGGAAATCCCATAGGGATGAGTCACCATTATAACCGAGTAAGAAGTAGAAGCCAGGAGGACTTCCGAGAATCAAGGGGAAGCGAACAATTAGACAACCGAGAGGTTGAACAACCAGGAACCAGCACACCATTCCAGGCAAATCAACAGTCATGCCCGGAAAATAATCATGATAGCCTTAATCTAAACGGAGTGAGGCAGTAATAAACCCTCGCGACCCCTTACTGCTACTAACTACTGGGTACAATAACCACCAAATTCAAAAATATAGTAATAACAAATAACTACCAACTAATTATGAAAAACTAATTATGGAAAATAAAAGAATTTTGAAGTATAACAACAACCAAAGTTTAAGGACGGATAGTAAAAATCTTACTATTATTTACAATTATTATTTGAAAAATCTTCGAGAAGAACTGTTGGAGGAAACGGTGACAAGTAGAATCAACCATCATAATGAAATTTTATACATAACCGCTCAAATTGAAGGAATTCCTACACGAATAATGATAGATACTGGTGCAAATGTATCACTTATTAACGACGCTGAACTGGAGAGAATACAGAAACAAAGTAAAAATATAATACCTACCTTACCTGTCAATAATGTTATTTTAATAGGTGCCACTGGGCGTCAAAATAAAACAGTGAGAAAACAAGTGTCATTGGAAATAGAAAGCAAAGGTGTTACAATTAATATTATATGTTTGGTCGCAATCGGCCTACCATTCGAATTATTAATCGGATGCGATATGCTGAGGAAATATTCAGCCATTATTGATTTGAGCAAGGAGAAGGTGGCCTTGAACTCAGAAGGTGTTATGTGGACGGCAGAGTTAATAGGAAGCGATGGTGCCCCTCTGAACCGTACCCATCACCAAGTTAGGGAATTAAATTTTTTAAAGAATGACACCCAATGCAGAAAAATAATCTATAATATGACAAATGAAGACCTGTGGAACAGTAAATTACAGGAGATAAGAGAGTTTAGACACCAAGGCACAAATAATTTGACAGCAAAACAAGTAGAAGATCTCATTATAATATATAAGAAGTATAAACATGTATTTTCAGAAAAACCAGGAAAAGTAAAAAACTATCAGTGTAGAATACAATTTAAAGAACCAGCAGAATTCCACAGAAAATCCTATCCTATACCATATTCATTGAAGGAGGCGGTTAGAGCTGAAATTAATAAAATGTTGTTAAATGATATAATTGAGCATAGCCAATCACCATATACTAGCCCAATAGTAGCAATTCAGAAGAAGAACGGGCAGGTTCGACTTTGCTTGGATGCCCGAGAAATAAATAAACATATAGTAAATGATCGCACGTCACCTGGAGAAATAGAAGAAATTCTAAAGAAATTTCATGGTACAAAATTCATCAGTACCTGGGACACAGTTTGTGGTTACTGGCAGGTGGAGTTGCACCCGATGAGTCGAAAATATATGGCTTTTATTTTCGAGGGTAGAAACTACCAGTTTAAAAGATAGCCATTTGGATTAGTCAATTCGGTAGCAATTTTTGTCCGATGTATGGATCAAGTATTGGGTCAGGAAGCGCTACAATTCACCACAGTTTATGTAGACGACCTGTTGATTACCTCATCCAACTGGGAGGAACATTGTCACAGGGTGGAATATGTATTGAGTAAGTTAGCAGAGAATGACATAACACTAAAACTCGAAAAATCCCAATTAATAGGGAAGGAGGTTCAATTTTTAGGTTTCAATTTGACTGAACAAGGTATTTCTCCATCACAAGAAAAGGTTACTGTAATCCAGAAGTTCCCACAACCAAAGAATAAGAGGCAACTCCAATCCTTCTTAGGACTGTGTAATTACTACCGGAAGTTCCAACGCAATTATTCCGCATTGACATCTAAATTTCAGGAACAGCTGTCTTCCAAAAACAAATGGACATGGGGACATGAACAGGACGCTATACTACAACAGATAAAGGATAAATTCTTAGAGACAGTAATCCTTCATCATCCAAATTTTGATCACCCATTCTTTTTGAACTGTGACGCAAGTGATGTCAGTCTTGGGACGGTATTGTACCAAGAAGACACAGAAGGAAACCATTTAGTCATCAGTTTTGCCAGTCGTGTGTTAAACCACTGTGAGAGAAGGTATAATGTTACGGAAAAGGAACTATTAAGCATAGTCTTTGCTTGTAGTAAATTCCGAACGTACATTTTGGGATATCCTGTAACTGTCAGAACAGATCATAAGTCCATCTCATTTTTAAGAAGTTGTAAGCTGAGTCATGGAAGGCTTACAAGGTAGATACTCGCCTTGCAGGAGTATAATATCAAATGGGAATATATTCCAGGGAGTAAAAACGTGATAGCAGACGTGTTATCTCGAATAAACCTGGACACCCAGACATTTGAGGGTGAGAAAGAAAGGATTATCAAGGTGTACAACATTCTCAAAAGTAGATCTGATTTGGAGGCATTATTACAAAATATCAGAGCTAATCAGTTATTAGACCCAAAATTAATAAAAATCAAGGAACGTATGGCGAACCAAAACTCTTCAATAAACCAATTCTATTGTGAACAAGAAGGAATTTTATTTATAAAAAATACATTGAACCAAGAAGACTGGAAAGTAATCATTCCCAGAATCATGGAGAAAGAACTAGTGTTGGAATATCACATAAGATACGGACATATGGGTGCAGTAAAGGTAGTGAAAGCATTGGAGGAGAATTGTTACATTAAGAACATACACAGGAAGGTACAAAATTATATAAAACCCTGTCATATCTGCCAATTGGTCAAAATTAATAATGAACGAAGGGAAGGTGTAATGATACCTATATCGTCAGAACAAAAATTGGAAAAATTATTCATTGATATATGTGGACCATTTCCTAGGAGTGAAGGTAGAAGCCGGTATAAATACCTTATAACCATTATGGACCACTTCACCAAATTCACCAAATTGTATCCAATCAGTCGAGCAACTACGCAGAAAATTCTTGAAGTAATAACTACCCAATACATTCCAAAAATAGGAATACCTGTTTCAATAGTTACAGACCATGGTACACAGTTTCGAGGCAGAAAATGGAAGAACATATTGTTAGAACTGAACATCAAAAGCTATAAGACCTCCGTATACCACCCCAGTAGCAATCCATCAGAAAGAATACTGAGAGAGGTTGGTAGAATCTTAAGAACCTATTGTCATCAACAACAAAGGAAGTGGCCTGATTACTTATCAGCCACAGAAGATTTTTTAAACTTGGCTTATCATCCATCTATAAATTGCACTCCATACACTGCCATGTATGAAAAACAACCACCCAGAGAGATCCAAGAATTTATTAAATTTCCTAAGTCTCCACCGTACCAATTTAATAAATTAAAATTCTATAATCAGGTGATGGAAAATCTGGAAAAACGCAGAGATAAATACCAGAAAATAAAGGGTAAAATAATTAAATATGAAGTAGGAGAGAAAGTTTTGTTAAAGAACAGGGAATTGCCTAGCACTCTAGAAGGGATATCAAAGAAATTATTATTACTATACGTTGGACCCTACACCATAACAAAAAACAACAACAACAACACGTACGAATTAACCGACCCCATTTCAAAGAAGATCAAGGGCAATTATAATCAACAATCCATGAAAAAATATCATGAGGAAGAAAAGGTAAAATAACATAAGTAATTATGTCCTCTCACCTAATGAAGTGTTCAGAAATAATTACTTCTGAAGGGAGGCAATTTGTAACGAAACAAATGTTACAAAAGAATAGGAAATAATAGTGGAATCCGATCCAGAGAGGAAACAAGAAATAATAATTGAAAGCAAATTAAAGGAAACCTAGTTGGTTTGACTTATTTAATATTATCAAGAAACCCAGAAATAACCCAGTAGAATAGGGCAGTAAACAGAAAAAAGTTAAATAAATAAACCTAGTAGGCCTAATCAACTTACCCTGAATAACAACCAAACCCAATAAAGAGTGCCTAATCATAAATTAAAATTGTATTAACAAAATTGTATCGACATATTTTAAGGATAGAAAAAGGGACACAAACCTTACAGTTATATGAGTGACATAATATAAATAGTGACACAGACTACTGTTAAACAGTGTTAATTATTTTTGTATGAAAAGTGTTTTATTGTTATTATTAGACAGAATTTTAGTTTATCATACAGACAATAGTTTGGCAGTATAAATAAACTAAAACTGTCAAAAACAATTATTATTATTAAGAGTTTTGTTGTATGTTATAAGATTTTATGTCACCAGTTAATTTATGTAAATATATTTATCTCAGGTAGTCAAAGTAGAAATTACAATCAACCATAACAAATTGTTCCACCACATATCATAGAAATTCAAATTAATAAGGTTTTACAGTTATAAACTGAGGCATGTTTAGTATCAAATTGTTTATAATTGTCTAATTAATAATTGTTTAAACATTGCATGTATCATTAGAGTATAATAATAAAATTATCTATTAAGGGTAATTTATAAAATATAAAGTAGGTAATGGGTGTTGATCCTATAACATTTAACCTGTACATAAATGACCAATCAAAATTTAAGAAATTTGTATGAGTTCTGTGACTAAAAAAGAAGAAATAACACTTAATTGTTAATTGTGATGGAAAACAGTTGAATAGTGCGTGTCTAGATGTAATTAAAAAAATATAAAAATAGATATCCCGTTTGTGAAAGAAGATCTGAAAGACCATCATCGAATATGATAATCCTTCCACTGCAATTTTCATGAACAAGTAATACACACAATCAAGAAGAAATATTCAGAATAAACCAGAAAACCTTCAGAATATCGTCTAGATGTGTAAAGTATAATTTGACAATATTTTATCCAACAAGGAACAACCACTAGACAATATAACAATTTACACTAACACTAATCACTAGTAAACATTTTAAAGTGCAACCAAATTCAATATCTAAGCGAACAGTGATTACAAGGAAAACATTTATTGTACACATTCATAAACTTCATTATTTTCTGAGACGGACAAATAGTCATGATGTTGACGTGACTCTAACCTACATGCTTTTACGAAGCGTATTGAATATCGTCAAAACTTGTATGTAACTTAATATATAATTTTTGTAATTTTTTAGATTATAAGTAGTATATTGTTTGTAAAGGTACTCTCTATTATTAATTAACATGTAAAGGAACTTTTCGTAGCAGCCACAAGAATTCCCACGAAATATACTAAAATTATTTAGTTATTCCTGAGATAAATATCGATTGTGACAACCGTATGTATCGAATGGAATTTTCCAACAATTTGAATTTATGTTACACAGATTAAACCATTATGTTATTAAATCATATCCATGCGTTATTATTGCAGGAACGTAATATATTATACCATTAAGATACTACGGGAAAGAGTGTAGTATTATAAATAGGCGCACCAACTAGTGAGGCTGAAATTAGGGAATATTAGGTGAAGGAATTGAAACAAGCAAATTAATTTCCTAATTTTTAGCTGGCGACTGCTATAAGTTCCAAAAAATAATAAAGATGCATAAGAGGGCGTCGTCACTGAGACGGACGAAGGAGGCAGAGAAAGAAGTCAGGATGGAAGAGAAAGAAGTAACATCGGTGGAGGATGTGGAGACGGTAGCAAGAAAGGAAGATAGGGGAGACCCGAATCTTATAAAATTAATGGAGTTAATGAATAGTATGAATGAGAAATTGGACAAGAACAAGGAAGAAACCAATGACAATTTTAAGAAGCAGAAGGAAGACATCACGGAAAACTCAAAGAAACAAAATGAAATTTTGAGTCAAAACTTATTAAAACAAATGGAGGAAAAATTCGATAACATCAAGGAAGATAACAGACAAACGAAGGAAGATTTGAAGACTATCAAGGAAGACCACAGACAAACGAATGAAAAAATTGATAGTATCAAGGAAGATAACAGACAAACAAACGAGAAAATAGACGGTATGAAGGAAGAGATTAACGAGAACTCAAGGATACAAAATGAGAAAATGAGTGAAAATTTAATAAAACAGATGGAGGAGAGATTTGACCAAAACAGAGAAGAAACTAATGAAAATTTTAGGAAACAAAACGAGAATAATAATGAGAATTTAAGACAAATCCGGGAGGAGAATAAACGGATAAATGAGAAAATCGACAGTATTAAAGAAAGTACTAATGAGACTTTAAGGCAAACTATAAGTGAAAATAATAACCAAATGAAGGAAGAGTTCAGACAAATCAATGAAGAGAATTTAAGAAGAATTAATGGTAGAATTGAGCAGGTCAATGATACAATTAACCAGAAGATGGACAAAATCGATGAGGAAAGGAAGCTAGAAATAGCTGACACTAATGAGAGATTGAGAAAACTAACGAAACCATTATACAAAATAAAGCAGTGATGAATACCAGAATAGACCAGGTCCAAGAAAATAGTTGTATTCAAATAGAAGTAATACAAAAGGAACAAGAAAATTTAGTGAATTTACAGAAACAAACCGGAGAAAGGTGTGACAATATTAACACTACGGTGAATAATTTAACTGGTCAAGTACGCCAAAATCAAGAAGAAATTGAGTTAATTAGGACCAGACCAAATAATATTACTCATGTTTCCACAAATGAAACCAGAGAAGGGATTAATTCCAAAAATTATCGTAGAAACCCCATGGAATTCCTGGCCAGAATCGAGGAACATTTTAATAAACATCGAATAACTATCTGGAGCTCGATTAGAGAGATGTTGGATGAGCATTTTAGAGAGATTACGGACAACTGGTGGACAGCAACCAGGAATGAGATAGTGGACTACGCTCAATTTAAAAAACTGTTTAAAGAAAAATATTGGTCCGAGGCCATACAAAATATTATAAGGGACAACATTTATCAGGGAAGATATGATGGAAATAGAGGTACATCTCCAACTACTTACTTCTGGGGAAAGGTATGTTTGGCGAGACACCTAGAGCCAAGAATACCAGAAGAATCCCTAGTAACTAAAATGGCATACCATTATGACACAGGAATTGCCAGAGCACGCCTGGGAAGCCAGATTAAAACTGTCCGCGCAATGGCTGACTTATTAGAAAATTATGAACACGAGGGTTACTACAAAAGAAGCAGACAACGAACGGATCAGTGCGGTTCAAAAAATAATAACCATGGTATGAATCATAATCAATATAATAACATGAATAACCGGAATAGTTATGTCAACGATCGTAATTACAACCAAAATTTTACCCCAAATAATAACCAACCAGCAAACTTCAATCGAAACCCAATTAACAATAATAATAACAACAGGCCCAATCAAAATTACCATCCGGGTAATAGAAATAATAATAATTATAATAACTACCGAACAAACCAAAATTATAATAATTTTAGGAGTAACTCAGGAGTTAATAACAATAATAATCAGGGTAATTATAATAATAATCGTCCGTACTGACCCCGAATAAATTATATCAGTGGCGAAGAAGGGGATTACTGGAGATACCATCAACCTCGGAGGAACAGTTTTAATAACAGTTATGATCAAAGAGGAAATCCCATAGGGATGAGTCACCATTATAACCGAGTAAGAAGTAGAAGCCAGGAGGACTTCCGAGAATCAAGGGGAAGCGAACAATTAGACAACCGAGAGGTTGAACAACCAGGAACCAGCACACCATTCCAGGCAAATCAACAGTCATGCCCGGAAAATAATCATGATAGCCTTAATCTAAACGGAGTGAGGCAGTAATAAACCCTCGCGACCCCTTACTGCTACTAACTACTGGGTACAATAACCACCAAATTCAAAAATATAGTAATAACAAATAACTACCAACTAATTATGAAAAACTAATTATGGAAAATAAAAGAATTTTGAAGTATAACAACAACCAAAGTTTAAGGACGGATAGTCAAAATCTTACTATTATTTACAATTATTATTTGAAAAATCTTCGAGAAGAACTGTTGGAGGAAACGGTGACAAGTAGAATCAACATCATAATGAAATTTTATACATAACCGCTCAAATTGAAGGAATTCCTACACGAATAATGATAGATACTGGTGCAAATGTATCACTTATTAACGACGCTGAACTGGAGAGAATACAGAAACAAAGTAAAAATATAATACCTACCTTACCTGTCAATAATGTTATTTTAATAGGTGCCACTGGGCGTCAAAATAAAACAGTGAGAAAACAAGTGTCATTGGAAATAGAAAGCAAAGGTGTTACAATTAATATTATATGTTTGGTCGCAATCGGCCTACCATTCGAATTATTAATCGGATGCGATATGCTGAGGAAATATTCAGCCATTATTGATTTGAGCAAGGAGAAGGTGGCCTTGAACTCAGAAGGTGTTATGTGGACGGCAGAGTTAATAGGAAGCGATGGTGCCCCTCTGAACCGTACCCATCACCAAGTTAGGGAATTAAATTTTTTAAAGAATGACACCCAATGCAGAAAAATAATCTATAATATGACAAATGAAGACCTGTGGAACAGTAAATTACAGGAGATAAGAGAGTTTAGACACCAAGGCACAAATAATTTGACAGCAAAACAAGTAGAAGATCTCATTATAATATATAAGAAGTATAAACATGTATTTTCAGAAAAACCAGGAAAAGTAAAAAACTATCAGTGTAGAATACAATTTAAAGAACCAGCAGAATTCCACAGAAAATCCTATCCTATACCATATTCATTGAAGGAGGCGGTTAGAGCTGAAATTAATAAAATGTTGTTAAATGATATAATTGAGCATAGCCAATCACCATATACTAGCCCAATAGTAGCAATTCAGAAGAAGAACGGGCAGGTTCGACTTTGCTTGGATGCCCGAGAAATAAATAAACATATAGTAAATGATCGCACGTCACCTGGAGAAATAGAAGAAATTCTAAAGAAATTTCATGGTACAAAATTCATCAGTACCTGGGACACAGTTTGTGGTTACTGGCAGGTGGAGTTGCACCCGATGAGTCGAAAATATATGGCTTTTATTTTCGAGGGTAGAAACTACCAGTTTAAAAGATAGCCATTTGGATTAGTCAATTCGGTAGCAATTTTTGTCCGATGTATGGATCAAGTATTGGGTCAGGAAGCGCTACAATTCACCACAGTTTATGTAGACGACCTGTTGATTACCTCATCCAACTGGGAGGAACATTGTCACAGGGTGGAATATGTATTGAGTAAGTTAGCAGAGAATGACATAACACTAAAACTCGAAAAATCCCAATTAATAGGGAAGGAGGTTCAATTTTTAGGTTTCAATTTGACTGAACAAGGTATTTCTCCATCACAAGAAAAGGTTACTGTAATCCAGAAGTTCCCACAACCAAAGAATAAGAGGCAACTCCAATCCTTCTTAGGACTGTGTAATTACTACCGGAAGTTCCAACGCAATTATTCCGCATTGACATCTAAATTTCAGGAACAGCTGTCTTCCAAAAACAAATGGACATGGGGACATGAACAGGACGCTATACTACAACAGATAAAGGATAAATTCTTAGAGACAGTAATCCTTCATCATCCAAATTTTGATCACCCATTCTTTTTGAACTGTGACGCAAGTGATGTCAGTCTTGGGACGGTATTGTACCAAGAAGACACAGAAGGAAACCATTTAGTCATCAGTTTTGCCAGTCGTGTGTTAAACCACTGTGAGAGAAGGTATAATGTTACGGAAAAGGAACTATTAAGCATAGTCTTTGCTTGTAGTAAATTCCGAACGTACATTTTGGGATATCCTGTAACTGTCAGAACAGATCATAAGTCCATCTCATTTTTAAGAAGTTGTAAGCTGAGTCATGGAAGGCTTACAAGGTAGATACTCGCCTTGCAGGAGTATAATATCAAATGGGAATATATTCCAGGGAGTAAAAACGTGATAGCAGACGTGTTATCTCGAATAAACCTGGACACCCAGACATTTGAGGGTGAGAAAGAAAGGATTATCAAGGTGTACAACATTCTCAAAAGTAGATCTGATTTGGAGGCATTATTACAAAATATCAGAGCTAATCAGTTATTAGACCCAAAATTAATAAAAATCAAGGAACGTATGGCGAACCAAAACTCTTCAATAAACCAATTCTATTGTGAACAAGAAGGAATTTTATTTATAAAAAATACATTGAACCAAGAAGACTGGAAAGTAATCATTCCCAGAATCATGGAGAAAGAACTAGTGTTGGAATATCACATAAGATACGGACATATGGGTGCAGTAAAGGTAGTGAAAGCATTGGAGGAGAATTGTTACATTAAGAACATACACAGGAAGGTACAAAATTATATAAAACCCTGTCATATCTGCCAATTGGTCAAAATTAATAATGAACGAAGGGAAGGTGTAATGATACCTATATCGTCAGAACAAAAATTGGAAAAATTATTCATTGACATATGTGGACCATTTCCTAGGAGTGAAGGTAGAAGCCGGTATAAATACCTTATAACCATTATGGACCACTTCACCAAATTCACCAAATTGTATCCAATCAGTCGAGCAACTACGCAGAAAATTCTTGAAGTAATAACTACCCAATACATTCCAAAAATAGGAATACCTGTTTCAATAGTTACAGACCATGGTACACAGTTTCGAGGCAGAAAATGGAAGAACATATTGTTAGAACTGAACATCAAAAGCTATAAGACCTCCGTATACCACCCCAGTAGCAATCCATCAGAAAGAATACTGAGAGAGGTTGGTAGAATCTTAAGAACCTATTGTCATCAACAACAAAGGAAGTGGCCTGATTACTTATCAGCCACAGAAGATTTTTTAAACTTGGCTTATCATCCATCTATAAATTGCACTCCATACACTGCCATGTATGAAAAACAACCACCCAGAGAGATCCAAGAATTTATTAAATTTCCTAAGTCTCCACCGTACCAATTTAATAAATTAAAATTCTATAATCAGGTGATGGAAAATCTGGAAAAACGCAGAGATAAATACCAGAAAATAAAGGGTAAAATAATTAAATATGAAGTAGGAGAGAAAGTTTTGTTAAAGAACAGGGAATTGCCTAGCACTCTAGAAGGGATATCAAAGAAATTATTATTACTATACGTTGGACCCTACACCATAACAAAAAACAACAACAACAACACGTACGAATTAACCGACCCCATTTCAAAGAAGATCAAGGGCAATTATAATCAACAATCCATGAAAAAATATCATGAGGAAGAAAAGGTAAAATAACATAAGTAATTATGTCCTCTCACCTAATGAAGTGTTCAGAAATAATTACTTCTGAAGGGAGGCAATTTGTAACGAAACAAATGTTACAAAAGAATAGGAAATAATAGTGGAATCCGATCCAGAGAGGAAACAAGAAATAATAATTGAAAGCAAATTAAAGGAAACCTAGTTGGTTTGACTTATTTAATATTATCAAGAAACCCAGAAATAACCCAGTAGAATAGGGCAGTAAACAGAAAAAAGTTAAATAAATAAACCTAGTAGGCCTAATCAACTTACCCTGAATAACAACCAAACCCAATAAAGAGTGCCTAATCATAAATTAAAATTGTATTAACAAAATTGTATCGACATATTTTAAGGATAGAAAAAGGGACACAAACCTTACAGTTATATGAGTGACATAATATAAATAGTGACACAGACTACTGTTAAACAGTGTTAATTATTTTTGTATGAAAAGTGTTTTATTGTTATTATTAGACAGAATTTTAGTTTATCATACAGACAATAGTTTGGCAGTATAAATTAACTAAAACTGTCAAAAACAATTATTATTATTAAGAGTTTTGTTGTATGTTATAAGATTTTATGTCACCAGTTAATTTATGTAAATATATTTATCTCAGGTAGTCAAAGTAGAAATTACAATCAACCATAACAAATTGTTCCACCACATATCATAGAAATTCAAATTAATAAGGTTTTACAGTTATAAACTGAGGCATGTTTAGTATCAAATTGTTTATAATTGTCTAATTAATAATTGTTTAAACATTGCATGTATCATTAGAGTATAATAATAAAATTATCTATTAAGGGTAATTTATAAAATATAAAGTAGGTAATGGGTGTTGATCCTATAACATTTAACCTGTACATAAATGACCAATCAAAATTTAAGAAATTTGTATGAGTTCTGTGACTAAAAAAGAAGAAATAACACTTAATTGTTAATTGTGATGGAAAACAGTTGAATAGTGCGTGTCTAGATGTAATTAAAAAAATATAAAAATAGATATCCCGTTTGTGAAAGAAGATCTGAAAGACCATCATCGAATATGATAATCCTTCCACTGCAATTTCATGAACAAGTAATACACACAATCAAGAAGAAATATTCAGAATAAACCAGAAAACCTTCAGAATATCGTCTAGATGTGTAAAGTATAATTTGACAATATTTTATCCAACAAGGAACAACCACTAGACAATATAACAATTTACACTAACACTAATCACTAGTAAACATTTTAAAGTGCAACCAAATTCAATATCTAAGCGAACAGTGATTACAAGGAAAACATTTATTGTACACATTCATAAACTTCATTATTTTCTGAGACGGACAAATAGTCATGATGTTGACGTGACTCTAACCTACATGCTTTTACGAAGCGTATTGAATATCGTCAAAACTTGTATGTAACTTAATATATAATTTTTGTAATTTTTTAGATTATAAGTAGTTATTGTTTGTAAAGGTACTCTCTATTATTAATTAACATGTAAAGGAACTTTTCGTAGCAGCCACAAGAATTCCCACGAAATATACTAAAATTATTTAGTTATTCCTGAGATAAATATCGATTGTGACAACCGTATGTATCGAATGGAATTTTCCAACAATTTGAATTTATGTTACACAGATTAAACCATTATGTTATTAAATCATATCCATGCGTTATTATTGCAGGAACGTAATATATTATACCATTAAGACACTACGGGAAAGAGTGTAGTATTATAATATATATTCAAACATACAGTATATTCGTTTGGACCAAAGCAAATATTCAAGTAGGAAATGTAAAGTAGGTGGATGTTTTTTTTAGTAGGGGCAACAAAAAATCTCTTTCAGTGAAAGTTTATGTATTTTCATAACTGATAAGTGTATTTGTTTTGGGATAGAAAGAGGAAATATTCTTAAAACTATACACTATACACCTTTAGTAATATTGTACATTTGTTATCAAATGTTTAAACATTTTTATAAAATATAAAAATATTTAAAACCTTTTGTTAAAGTGTTAAAAATAACTTATTAAAAAAGGAGAAAGGTTATTATAAAGAAGCTTTAGTTAAAAACAGGGGAAAATCTTATAAAATTAATCTGATTCGTTGAACGTTGAAAGAGGAAGCAGGCTTATAAATTATGAATTATTAGAGCCTGTCAGACGTAGCGCAAATGGGAATTGAGAATATGCAATGAATTATATATAGGATGAATGATGATCTGGGGTTTAAAAGGACATAGGGGGAAAGAAAATTGTAGGAAATCGTCGTTGAACAAAACATTGATTACGGGACAATTAGTTGGGGCCAATAGTTGTATGATTTTAAATTTGGAATTTAAACTCCACATGGGAGTTATTTTTAATAGAGTCTGTAGGCTACACTGAAAGTTGTCGTAGCCTTCTTTTGTGAGATATTCCTTTCTAATCTCTTGCGGTGGTGCCCACGCTATGTAGATCATGGAAGTATTGGTTTATACCCAAACCTTTAAAGGAGGACATCCTCCTTCAATGTGGTCGTCCTTGTCCATAACAATGTACCCAACTAATCCCCAATCCAATCGTAGGAGGAGCAGCTAGACGTGCCCCAGTCATTGCAGTGTCCGAGCAAACCCGACGACTGCCTGATGCTACAGTTATCCTGGGTAGCCATGTGCGTGTTTAAGGATGAGCTCTCCTAGTTCAGGAATGGAGGCTGCTAGTAAAGTTCTGGACAGCATGGAACGGCTTTTTCCATGGACAGAACGGACGAAGAGGCAAGAAAACGATTGTTAAGAATATCATTATTAAGGTTATATCTTAAAAAGAAAGGAATGATTTGTATACTTTTGATGTACTGTTAAGTGGGAAAGGGATGGTTAGTGAAGGGCGGGCGGTGTGGGGCAGAAGAGTGCTTATGTCTTCGTGGAGGCAGAGATGAGGATAGGACGAGGTTGAGGCTCGTGTGAACAGTTTGAGCACAAGGGAGCGGACAAACCCATCGACGAAAGGAACCTTCAACTCTCGCCTGACAGCGTCATTTAATCTCCAGTAACTAATTTTCTTTATTTTATATCCCATTCCCTAGTGTCCTTGTCTTGTCACCATAAGAGTATACTGTGTAACAATGACAGTTCCAACATTTCTGTGGTAACGAGAGTATTGTTTATATCTGTTTTCTATTATGTATTGCTTCAACAGCAACTCACTAGTTCCTACGTGAACTACACGCACAGACTTACAATGTGAATTTGGAAAAGGAGAATGAAAACGAGGGCCAGCAAGACCATTACTTAATTAAAACATTACTTAGAGAACAATACATACCGTAAACAGCTGACTTTCCTCTGTCAACGACACTTCTAAATTCCCTGACTTTTCCACTGACTCAACCGGATGTGAAGAGGGACTGTCGAGCCTCCCGGCAAACCAAAACGAAAGCAAAAATTAAATTTTGCCGGGGAAATGGAAAAACAGTAACTCCATAAGGGGGCCGTGGAATCCAGTGATAACAGGTCGTCTCCCGAGAGCTTCTGTAAATTGTGTTGAAGTCCAGAATTTCAAATCGATAATTGGCTACTGGAAATTTTAAGAACGATTTTTGGGCCAATACACGAAGTAGGGAATTGAATATATTGAAGGGGTCAATATAAAGAATATGAACAAAGGATGGACTTGGAGAACTCTACACCGACGTAGATATTGTAGTCCTAATGCAAAACGAAGATGAATGAAATGATCGTGTAATTAGCAGAGAGAAGAACTTAACATTGAAGTTTGTTCTAATCAGAAAGTTAGACGCAGGCATGACCGAGGCTCCGACGTTGGGATCGAACAAAGAAAGGCATGCCGAGACAAGGGACACATTTGGCCACGACGGAAAACCTATTGGGGTTTGATTGGGTAATATAATATGTAGACATGGTAAGAAGTTAAAGCTGGAAAGATTAGGGATTTTGTAACAAACCTTTTAGTTTGTGGATTTGGTCATCCATTTTGGATTTAGTCTTGCGTCATCTGGGCATTTTGTTGACGTTGATTTACAAGAATTGTATTTCAGTTGGTAACTAGTAACTCAGATTTATCCGAAGTTATTAGTAACATGATTGATCATATACCTGAGATTAGATACCTGATATAGTACTTGCGATTTATCTCAGGTAGTAACATGTAAACGTCGACTCAGAGGTAAGCTGGTTGGCGATCGGGCGCTGAATAATCAATAACATCACCTCAATTACTTTGGGGTCAGCTGCTCTGGTCTGCGATCAAACATTTACGCCACCTCACATTAATATTTATTGGCGTTAAACACCTCCAGCAGCGAATAGCAGCACAGTATACAATCAGCTGATAAGCGCAGTAAAATTGCCTACGGAGCAAAATGTGTAAAATGTCGCATGCGAAAATCTTAACGGACAACACGCAACTTGTGGTAAAACGGTGACGTTAAAAAAAAACCTCATCACTTTTCTTATATTAATGCTACGCGCTCATTGTTTACACTGTGTAAGCGTTAGTGTTAAACGGCGAACGAAAGTGATTTGTGGCGAAGAAAATTTGTAATTTTACTTCCATGTTCCATAAGGAAATGGAAGTATGGTCATGCCGAAAAAAATCGTGTTCGAGATAATGGCAGATTCTGATTGTACTACCATCAAAACATGAAAAAAAGTCATTTTTCGAAAAGTATGTGTGTGTGTATGTAGAATTTTTTCTATGGCAAACGATAACAGCCGCAAATTCAAACAGAATCAAATAATGTTTTGCATACTGTCCTGAATTGTAGAGTACTCAAGGCCTATTGATTTTGGTGAAGATCGGTTAAGGGAAAGGGGTAGTTTACCTGCAATGTTTTACGTTTTAACAAGAGTAAAGTGCTTAATTTTGATAAATAAAGTATCCTGAAAAGAAGGTCATAATAATCCACTGTAGAAAGGTAGATGAAATATCTATAAATGAATAGGGTAGTTGAAGGAGGAGGAGGTAATTTTTGTTATAAATTAAAATGGTTGTTGATGATGGAGTAAGTAGATTTTTTATAGGCTGTTTTATATGTGTACTACGTTTTGACAACAAAGAAGTAGTTTCTGTGGAAACATTTCATTTCACTTTAACAAAATTCTATATTTTTTCATTTTAATTTAAATCATGTATGAGGAAAACATATCGTTCCTGGCAGGCAGCCATATCTCAATTATGTAATGTTTACGTTTCCAAAGTTTTATTATTGTCATTACTGCAATAAAAAGGCAGGCAGGACACACACACACACACACACACACAATTCGCGTTATTTCTGGCCTCACTCATTTTTATTTTCTTACGTTTGCACGCTTTTTAAATGGAAAGTGCCGAAACCCACATCAACACAACGTGTGCAAGCCGAAAAGGTGTCCAGCGTGGACAGCGATTTGCTTCCTGTGGATCGCTTACCAGTGTAAATGCACGTGTTTACAGAGGAACGGTTCATAGACAGACTTTTCGTCTTTTGTGGAGTGAACCCTCTGCAAGATGCTCAGCGTCCATGAGGACTTCGGAGCGATCCTTCTATTCCGCGTGTTTGTTCTGTGAAACGTACACTGTAGATTCGCTGCTTTACTCTGAGCAACGCTCCATAGGGAATGTTGAATTTTTTTCCACGGTGTACCCTCATACACTCTAAAACCTGCTCTGATGTTTTTATTACGAACATAATAATATTAAAACTTTGGAAAATTGAGCACTACTTAATGGAGTTCAAACATTAACTTTTACAAGGCATTAATTTTATGCATATTTTGAATCAATAAATGTTTTAATAAATTAATACAATCTGTGTACTTATTTCTGTTATAATATAAGTATTACAAACTAATATGTGCATGTGTGTATGTATGAAAAATATATAAATATTTTTCTCCTCTGGAAAATTGTTTGCCCCTCCTAGAAAATATTTTGACCTTCCTGATGACTAGTTATTTACTAGCCTTTGTGGAATATAGCGTTATGACATGTATCAGAATGGTGGGTGTTAAATAGAAGACACAAACGTATTAAGGAAGAAATGTTTTGCTGAGAAATTTATAATTATACGGGTAAACAGAATCGTCGTTCTGGAATTCAGAAGACGAATGGAAAGAAAGAAAGAAAGACTCGATTTAAAAAAAGAAAATTACTAGTTTGTATTAACAGGAAAGACTTTGATAACACTATAGACATCATTCACCCTCGGCCGATAACTCGCAGCGAGAGCCTAAGTTCATTACAGGAATCAGATCGCAGCTCCCTTTGGCCAGCTCTTCGTTCGACCTACAAACATTTATTCAAAAGTACAGTCCTTCCTCACGAAGGTTGAGGATAGTCTTCACCCACCTGTCATGGGGGTACCATTTTAGCTGATACGTCATTTCTTCAGAACTCAAGCATCCACTTAGTTAATATTTAAATGATTTTAAATATAAATTTTAGGACATGGAAGTCATGTTTGGTTCTCCATACCAATTTTGTATATTGATACCATTTCTTTTATACCCGGTAAATACTGTTTGTCAAGAAAACAAACAGCCTATACACTGTAAAATATGGATGAGAGCTAAATTGATCAAATTTAGCCCATTCGCAATCACGAACAATGCAAATTTTTAATTTTTGTCACTATTTGTAATATCTACAGTTTCGAATTAATTTAACACCAATTTGTTCATTTTGATAAAAAATTTAAAAGTAAGTCATTTGTACTTTAGAGTTTGTAGCAAGCAAATATTTTAATTGTTTTGTAAAGTTAGCCTAATATAACGATTGCACTGCAACAACTAGGTTTCTATAATGATAACGCTTACAATATAGCAAGGAAATTAAAACATATTAGTGTCAAGAAAGCTACACGACAGATGACGGCAATAATATCGCCATACAACTACAATATCGACCATGGAACTACAATATCTTCTTATCTATGCTCTGAAATTATTTACTATTGCCCACCGAGAATCGCCCAAGGGCGTTTGACCTTGATTGGTGGTAGTGGTCCAGACGTAATGATGGTTTTGAAGTGACGGAATGAAGACGTCGCTGCTGAAGTAAAAAGAGTTTCACCTAGCGTCTGGTCGCAAGCTGGCTATATTGTACCGCAGTTGTATTCACGTTAATCAGCGTAATTATTACGCTATATATAATATAGTTGTAAAAATACGACTACGCTTTTACCGGTACATTTCTTTCAAGTTCAACCCCCAACTTCCCTCGCTGATCCACTGCTTTCCACATACCTTCATGTGAAACTCTCACAGTCTCTTTCTATGATAAGTGGATTGTCCAGAACAATACTCTTACTTTCTACAAATAAAAAAAGATTTCATCTAAAATCTGGAAACGTTTATAAAAGTGTAAAACCTCCGTCTACTTCCAAACGTTTGTGAGAGTGGTTGTGTTATAATTAATTTATTACAATGAATGAGCTCGGCAAACGCTGACGTCACCAGCAGCCTTGGATATGAAGGCGGCGCGCGACAGCTAAGGGCAGAGTTATCACGCGATAGCTGCCTTCGTGTCTTCTTTACTTGATTAAGCAGTCCGCACATGTTGTGGTCAATTTAAACACACAGATAAGCCTGTCGCTACTGATAACGTAGCATATAGTACTGGCATGCATTGGCTGAATCACCCTTTCATTGTACAGTACTTTATATGATAGCATCGGCGTCCTCTTTTTCTTCTCACCAGTGGCGTAACAACGATCTGCTTTCGAGAGGGGGGGGATGAGATTAACTGGATGAACCCCCTCGCATCATCTGAAGAAATTAGAAATTAAGAGTTCTTTTCTTATAATTGTATAAACCTTTTCCTTCTTCTGAACCCAGAAATTGCAATGTATTCCCGCCCGAAGACAGTCTCTGCAACACTTGCTCTTAGTGACATTTGTTCTGAATGTACGTGTGTTATTAACGAGCTGATAAAACACGTGCGCACGAACAAACACACACACACACGACACAGGTGTATACCAAATAAACAAGTACTATGTCTATTTCATTCTTTCAATCCTGTTTAATTAATATATAGACATAGTTCGAATCTTACTGGCCGGACAAGAAGGATTCTGATTTTCCCACAAATGTCTATATACGCGTAATGCTAACTTCTCTTCTACGTGCGTGCTACTTCATCTGCGATTATCTAGTACGACCTGTATTATCAATTTAAATTATAATAGTTTAAATTTTATTGAGGCGAAGGCTATAAGAATAAATAGCGGAGAAAGATGTGTGGTAGATTTTTATCTTAATTATTTATTATTTTACTATACGTTTCTAAGGAGATATTTAGCTACAGTGTACCTTTTCTAGACAACACCATGGAAGTGTGTCTTTTACAGATCCTGGAAACCTTTTTTGCGTTTTCTTAAATTCTTTTTTTTTTGTGATAGCTTAATCTACAATTCAAAGTATCTTTTATACAATAATTAAAAAAAATTTTTTTTTAATATTTACAACTAATATGAATTTTTCAGAGATGGTTTTTTTACTGCAGTTTGTGACTGAAAGCTAAGTTTGGAAGTTTTCCCAAACATTCCATTTTTTCTAAAGCGTTGGTAAATGAATTGATATTATCTTCACAACAGGGGTTCTAGTCTCTTCTAGTCTTTAAGCTTGAGGAATATTCTGTCAAATATGTCTTTCCGTAGTACTCAGTGTCTTTTCAGAGAGCTTTGATCAGCAAGTAAAACGAAAGAGAATTAATGAGAAATAGTAAAAGGTACATCAATAAACAACAATTTTACGTGTCTCAACACGGAAAGAATATTTTTTTTGTAAATTAAATGGTATAACGACAGAAGCAGTCTAAAAGTTAGGTTGGTTCTTCAAGTTTCCAGTTTTCAGATCGATTGGTAGTACTTTATAGGAATGTTTCTGAAATGAAGCAAAGTCTAAAAAAAACCGCTGGTACAGCTGTAAAGTACTTGTGGATGAAGCTTTCAATATGAGAAGCTTCAAAATTTTAATTGTATTTGTGTGTGTGCGCGCGAGTAATGCACTTAATAACAACAAAATAATAACAGGAATTAAATAATAATAATAATATAAACAACAACAACAGCTACAAGGAATGATGTGTTCAATGCTAAGACTAATAGTTATAATAAATCATGCATAGCCTACAATTAATTAAATTATATAATTATAATGTAATGATATAATAAATACAATCAATTATATTTAATTGTAATCAATATAATTGTTAATGTTAATAAGAATATAAAAATATCTGGGACTTAGGACCTGAGAATTTCATCACGCCAACTAAAAAAAACTGCAAATGATGTTTTTAAATGATTAGTTGAATGTCGTCAGTATGAACGTTATATTTTTTAATTTAACTGTTAGATAAAATAAAAGACTTATTGTTGGGCTTATGCACTGAGATTGACCAGGTAACAGTTTTTAAAACTCATCGTTGGCTTCTGTGCAAACGTAACTGGTTAATACCATACTACATTTCCTGGAATCATTATGAATTTCCTAGAACCGTTGTTTCTCCGACCAAATGTCATTTAGAGCAAGTGTCACAACTTCCTCTTAAACACCACCTACCTTCTTCCTCCATTTATCTCATCCATATATAACTTTTTAAATACTAGAGTAATATGGCTTGATGCTATCTCCACATACAACAAAAGTAATGGATTTTAGAGGGAAGTATGGGTAAAGATAGATAGATAGAAATAAATGGAAACATCTTGGAGCAGGTATCCAATTATCTTGGAGTTTTAATTATCTTGGATGCGAAATATCTGCCGCAGTTGATTGTGATGTCGAAATTAAACGTAATAAATTTAAACACATACGTGGGACAATCCACAGAACCTTAAAATACAAAACTAGGCAAGACATTAAGTTTGAGTTTTATAAGACTATGGCTGTACCGGTGGCGCTGTATGGGAGTGAGACATGGGTACTTTCGCAGAGATACAGAGGGAAGGTTACAACAGCAGAAAGTTCTCAGGTTGGTCAAAGCGTGCACGTTACGGGACAGAATAAGTAATGCACGGATAAGGCGAGAATTATACATTTTTAAATTACAGGATAGAATTACGGAATACAAGGTCAATGGTGTAGCATTTGGGAAGAATGCAGCAAGATCGACTTCCCAAATTATAAACCCACAGGGTATCGTAGTGTGGGCCGTCCGAGGACGAGATGGTTTCCGGAACAATCAGTCAGTGGAAGTGGAGATGATGTTGATGATAAAATACTGGAGTATAATTAATTTTTGGACATACGAAATATTATTTTCGTCACAAAAAATCTATTAAATTTATAAATTATTTAAATTCTTAAAAAACTTCCCAGCTAACAAAAACAAAAAATACGTTTTCAACTTTGTAAGGACTGTTGAAAACAGAAAACAGTCTTTAATTTGTTTTGGAAATCGACGTTCATTTGCAGCTATGCGAAAGGATAAAAGTTTTGCTGCAGCAATATCCTTTTACCAAATTATTGTAAATTTCCAGCATTACTCACTAAATATTTATTCTTCAGAAATTCTACGTTGGGAAAGAAAATGGAAATCACTGTACTAGAAGGGTTCACTAGAATATATTTACTAGAAAATAAACTATTATATTTCCGTTTAAATTGAACAAGATCAATATTTTGTGGCCATCCATCTTTACAAAACTATCAAAAATTCATCAGACCTAAGGGGCTCATTCGCGCAAAAACAAAATTTGCCTTATCGCCCGAAATATCTCGGCGCCTGTAATTACTACGTAAAGTACAAATTAAATTGGCAAAATAGAATAAACGATTTTATTGCTACAATACCTTAAAAATTATGTGTGTTAACGTGTACTAACATTTTCGTACAAAATTCTGGGGACAACATCTAAATTATGGATTTAAAAACAAAAATCCACTTTTTCAAAATACTTTTAAAAGTTAGCATTTTCTCAAAATTTGTCAAGAAACAAATTTAAGATTGAACCACTTTATAAAATTTCGGAGTAATTAACTAATTATTCTACGTTCCTTATTAACTAATTAGGCTTTCCTTAAGCTATTATGGAATTTCGCTAAAAGTTTTGATAGCTCTAAGGAGACTTATTCCCCGTAATTACGCCACTGCTGCTACCATTTTAAGGTTTATTACTGTTAAGATTTAGCAACTAATTACACTAAAAGTGGTCTACGATTCCTCCTTCACTGACGTTTAACACAGTTGAGGGTTTTATACTATTATGAGAGTTACTAACCAATTTTTTACTGTAGAAGTCTTTATCCTGGACTAACTGCTTTTGCTATAGTGAATACCCCATCGCCTTCTTACGTATGTTAGCCTAACAGTACTAATAGTAAATAGGTACCAATATACCATTTGATCCATTTTTGTATTTCTAATTACAGTTGTTGAATTAATAGCAATCGCTATCTTTCTACTCATGACACTCGTACGTTCAACCTCTAATCGAAACATATGGTTACGTCCGTGGACCCACAATTTGAAGGCTTTAATTCTTTTTTGCGATCCGTTTGTTTCAACGTCTATTTCAGAGCCATAGACGGCTGTGTAGAACACTGTATTTAATCAGCATTGCAGTAGTTTTGATCGTTACTTGTGTTGCTTGTTAATAATATCGACTTTTAATATTTCTTTCGGATAGTTTCAACTATCGTTTTCTCCTTTATGTAACGTCAGTTATGATCGTCTAATCCACACGGACAGCCCGAGCTCTTAGTGGGAATAATTGTAGTACTGTCGACTTCACTCGTTCCACTCAATTTCTCAATTTGAACATTTTTTTAGGGGGAAAAGTAATATCTATTTTTATAGTTAATTCTAATAAAACAATAATAAAATAAAATTGAAACTTTACAGTAAAGCACTTTACAGTACAACAATTTAAAAACTGGGGGTACGCGACAACAGTTCATCAGTAGGAACAACTGATTTGACTCTCGTCGCACTGACCAACTGGACTCTCATCATTTTTCAAAATTAACAGCAGTATAGCATATAGTTTATACTAACCAGTGACAGTACTATCTTCAAATTTTCGTTTTCTAGACCATCACCCCCTCTGTTGAGTCAAATATTGTGTATATAATATTAATAATATGTATTCATATATGCTTACATTTTTCTTGTTATTTTATATTATTATTAATAATAAAAACTTTTAAAGATAATATATTTTTTATTGTTTAAATTACAAATATTTTGATAGTAACTATCATCATCAGATATAAATTAATAAATTCAAAATTAAAAAACCCAAACCAGATAAATTAATACATAATTTAAATGGAGTAAGTATATAAAATTGAATGCCCTGACTTAACCAAATTTTATGTTGGCCAAACTAAAAAACGTTTAAAAGAAAGATATATACAACACCGTAATTCATATTTAAACCCAGATATATATAAATCAAATTTAGCTACACACTCAATAAAAAACAAACACACATTTCCAAATTTAAATAATATCAGTTTATTAAAACACATTTCCAAAGGTCCAAAAATGACTTCATGTGACAATTTATAAATATTTAAACATAAAACAAGTAATAAATTAATACCAGAACAAATTCAGATTAATACAAAAATTAATAATATTTTTAAAATTACTAATTTAATAAAATAATAAATATTTATACTATATTTCACAATTAATTACATAACATATTTTATATACACATATAAAAACATTAAATTTAGTCTACTTATAAAACAGCTGTTTTGAACAACTGATTTAAAAATTTTTGAATTTATTAATTTATATCTGATGATGGTAGTTGGATTACTATCGAAACATTTGTAATTTACAAAATAAAAAATATATTCTTGTTAAAAGTTTTTAATAATAATAATAATAATATGTAATATTATGCGAGTCACAGCGACGAAACAGTGCTCTCTATAATATTAAACCGTAATACATATCATTTTCGTAGCTGACTTTCATAATTTAGTTACATCAAAAGATTCATTCACTGGGTTGTAAAGACATTTAAAACCTTACTTGTCAGCTGAAATTTACAAATATCACGTTTCTTAATCGCCCTAGCATCTCGGCTGAACAGAAAAGAATAAGTATCCTCTCATTCTTTGTCAGTAAGAAAATGATTAACCTGCAATACAACATGTCAACTCAATACCCGGTCGCGTGGGGTAATGAATAAGACAGGATGCACAATCAATTTTCTCTCGCTCTGACATACATTCGATAATTGGCGGTTACGTGGATTAGTAGCAATCTAATTTCTTCTCCTTTCCCACGTCCTCCTAAGTTCAACTACTTTGTTTTCGCCTCGTGGGTGACCTATTTTCGTACTGGTAGCTTTAAAAATCTAGTACATTTGTTTTAAAAACAAAGTATGTCTCAAGCCTCTCTCCACTGAAGCGGCGCTTTGCAACACGATGCGTCAAAATGGCTCTATCGCGAAACAAAATGCCGCTCCAGTGTGCGGCCGGCCATAGACTAAAAGTAGCACACGTTAGTGCCCTTTTATTATATTGAAGATCACTGACATTGCGCAGTTAGTTCGTTACCAGACAATTTGGATTTTACTACATTACCAGACATCTAATTTGACGTATTAGATAATATGGTGGTATGAAATGTTGAGGTATTTAACGATTCACGGTTTTACTCGAGAGGTCATTGATTTCAACGGGACATTTCTTTATTAAAAAAGAAAAATCATAAGACCATCATGTGTACACTTGCATGGTCGCATGGTCTATTTCTTGCCTCTCCTCCCCGAAACGCTCTTGTTTAGAACGAGGAATCCCAATACTCTCAGTCGTTAACCAGGAGGTTTCGGGTACAACGTTGGCGGACATTATCATGCGCGAAACATTACGATGTCGTCTGTCAGGTAGTGAGGGAGATGTCAGGGGCTCAGGGAGCCCGCAGAGATACCTGCAAACCAACGGTGGACACTGTGTGGAAACTGAAAATATACAAACCCTCTGAATTTAAAAAACATATTCATCAATTATAATTCCGTTGCAGCCAGTTGTTCTGTTACAGTTGTGTTCTGTGTTGTGTTATAATTTTGTTGTTCCCAAACAATTTAAGTACAACAATATAATTAATGTAATGTAATGAAAGCTATGTTAATACACGCAATGATCTTCACTGCGCATGTTTTGCACAGTCAAATGTATCGGTTACTACCTTTTCTTATCGAGACAGATTTTAAACTGGAAAAATATATAGATAAAAAATAAGACATCTGTAATGAACTTATTGCGTAATGTCAATAATCTTCAATATAATGAAAGGGCACTAATATGTGGTACTTTTAATCTATAGCTGGACGTCATCTGATTCAGAATAGCAGTTTGTTGTACGTAAATTGTGAAAGGTAGACAAGGTAAATGTCCCAACACATTTCTCTGAGTGACACCAGACTCCACGATATGGTTTTAACTAGAGTACGATGTGGGATATTACGTTTTATTTGCATTATATTCTGTTATATTTACACTTATTACAAAACGTCACTTTCTGGTCCCCGTTGTCGCGCTTTATCTGTTAAACCATTTCCAACTGGACCACTTTCATAGTGAACTATCATTTTAATGACTTGCTGTTTTTGTTCCTTATGAAATACTTGTGCAAATAACAATGACTATGATAACAACAATTTTTAACAATGGGAGGACAGAGTTGCCACAAAGTGCTGTGACTCTAGCGCTAGTCCTTCTTGTATCAGATAGATAACGGTTACGAACATGGTGGACGTTACCTAATTCTTCACTGCGCTTACGCCAGCCAAAATCCTATTCTTGTTTTATGCAGCCAGTCGGTAGTAAAACGTGAATTTTGGTATAACAATACTGTCTCACCTAAACGTACCGCACACTGGAGCGACATTTTGCTTCGCGACAGAACCGTTTTGACGCATCGTGTTGCAAAGCGTCGCTTCGGTTGAGAGAGGCTTGAGACATTCGCTCATGACAAAACAATTTGTCGTCGGTTGTTTCTGAGCTGTACAAGTGTGGGGTTCTTGGCTTCGTGACAGGCATTATTTTGCATCTGTTTCAGTTCCAACTACACCTACAGGTGTTTCCATTTTATAGTCAATAGTAATTAATAATAATAATAATAATAATAAATACACAACAATATGCTAGAATCAAAACGAAAGAAAAATGCACACACTTTCACGTAGGATTAAGTAAGTGTACTATAATCGTCTTGTGTGGTTAGATCCGGCGCATGCGCAGTTCAAAAAGTCGCAAGCTGTTTTATTGCGAGACATAAATTGAAGGAGCTTCGTCTTTGATCGCAAGGGGCCTCGCGGCGCCTCTAGACAATGTCGCAGCCAGTGTGTGTAGCGCTTTATAGATCTTAACGGCAGTAGAGTCGTCTGCGACGCTTTACGATGCAATGCGCCAAAACGGTTCTGTCGCGAAACAGCATGTCGCTCCAGTGTGCGGTACGTTTAGGTGAGACAGTATTGTTATACCAAAATTCACGTTTTACTACCGACTAGCTGCATAAAACAAGAATAGGATTTTGGCTGGCGTAAGTGCAGTGAAGAATTAGGTAACGTCCACCATGTTCGTAACCGTTATCTATCTAATACAAGAAGGACTAGCGCTAGAGTCACAGCACTTTGTGGCAATTCTGTCCTCCCATTGTTAAAAATTGTTGTTATCATAGTCATTGTTATTTGCACAAGTATTTCATAAGGAACAAAAACAGCAAGTCATTAAAATGATAGTTCACTATGAAAGTGGTCCAGTTGGAAATGGTTTAACAGATAAAGCGCGACAACGGGGACCAGAAAGTGACGTTTTGTAATAAGTGTAAATATAACAGAATATAATTCAAATAAAACGTAATATCCCACATCATACTCTAGTTAAAACCATATCGTGTAGTCTGGTGTCACTCAGAGAAATGTGTTGGGACATTTACCTTGTCTACCTTTCACAATTTACGTACAACAAACTGCTATTCTGAATCAGATGACGTCCTTGCAATGGGATCCACTAAAATCGACTCAACAATTGCAAGATTATCTCACCTTTTTCAAAAGCGGATTTTTAAAAATAGAATCGAATTAAGTGAACAAATTAATTCAACTTCACAAAAAATATACAATTTATCCAAAGGTTAGAATCAATAGTACGCAAACTGTTTAGATCTATGCTTAGACAAAAAATTAGAGCATCAAAACATAATGTCAACAACGTTAATGCTAGAAGAAACATTCTGACTGCTGTGTAGAAAATCAAAATTATTGCTTTAAAACAATATCCTTCACAGGTTCTTAGGTGCCACAAGAATAGCTAGCTTTACGCACAAAAACGCTTTCTTGCGTGACTGGGTGCAGTAGAAACTTTCGCGCGGGAAAGATTGTGCGTGTTAAGGGGTACAAGGGAAAAATGAAAGTATGTTAGTATCACGTAAACACATTCCTTCGCACATGTCCTGGACAGGTAGAGTTTTGACAGTGCGATTTACCAAACGCTTTGGCTAGTACCTAGTCGTTCGTTCGCTTGTATAATTTTGTATGCTTTGCATAACAGTTAGTTGTTTTGTTATTCGCTGATTTTCACGCAAAATCTCTAACAAGGGTAGATGACTATAACGGTGTCCATCATAATCTTTAACCCACATCCTCCGTTTTCGTCTCTTTTTTGTTAATATGACGGTGTCACCAGAAAAACTGTGGCAAGTACGGTATTTCTTCGTCGGAAGACCATTGTTAAACCTTGCAATAATGGTTAACGGGACAACTTGCAGACAGATTAATGGGATTAACTTTTGCCAAGTAAAGCGTGCGCGATTGTAGTTTACGCACACATTTTTTCGCGTGTACTTATAAGTTGGCGCGGTTTCGTGCGCGAAAGAGCGTGAGTGCATTTTTTGCAATTTCACAATGTCGCGTGAATACTCGATTGGTTTTACAGAATGCAAACGTACACGCTCTCGCTGTACGGGAAAGCGTGACTGAAAGCTAATGTCATGTGAAAGCCAAGTAATGTCATAATTCCTCTTCATCCCCATCACGACATATCCTTTAGTATATTTACGTATTGTTCCATTGTAATTGGGAATCGATTGCAAAATTAGTGAATACAGTCGTCGACTTACGATGGGACAGTGTTGTGAACAAACTCATCGTAAATCGGAAAATAGTAGGCCTAAGTCGAAAGTGGCATATGTTATCCTACGCTATATGCCATCATAAAGTAGGATATAGTCCAAAGTAGCCTATAGAGTATATGTGAAGTTATAGCGTATGTTCCACAAAAATGTTTTTATAAAGTAGCCTACCATATAACAAAATTATTGAATGAAAGAAACACATTGAGAGGGGGGAGTTTGCAATAAAATGTAATTATAAAACTGTAAAACAAAAATTAGAGAAGTATCTCACCATTAATTCTAAACCTTAAAAACTGTGTAGCTGCTAGAATTGCGTGGATAGGCTAGTTGCTGGATGAAGGTCACGGGATCGACAATGTCTTTCTCGTCACTCTGGCGACTAGTAGAAGGCTTTTGTTAACTTTCTTCAAAGAGATATCAATCGTAGACTGGACAGTATGTTTTTCTTTCACTATAAATTAATTTAGAGCAAGAAAGGGCGTTTTGAATTTGCCTGTCAGCTTTAACAAATATTTCATAATTGAAATACATATCTTCTAGTATGTGCATTCCGCTTGTGATAAACGAAAACGTCTCAGCCAGTTTTTTTGCTGTGAACTTTTTTTTCTACAAGTGTTTCCATCTTCTCCTATTCTAGCTCAATAAAAAACTCTTCTCACTGTAAAGCTCTTTTGCTTCGGCACTTACTAGCTCCGAATGTGTCTGTCTCGATATTGTGATTAAGCTGCTTGCTGAGAAGTATAATCTTGTTACCTATATCGTCACCTGCAGAATCTCTATCAAATCCTTTGACATTATTAACATACGTTTTCAAAATTTTCTTCCAAACATCGTTCATGCATTACTATTTACATATTCCCACGCACCCTTTAAAAAACTCTTGTAACGCTATGCTTCAACTTTTCTTATTTTGTTCACTACCATGAGACACAGCTCGGCGTTTTGCAGACATAATGGTAATATATAACAAGCAAAGTACGCCATGGAAAAGTATCCAGAAACCGAAAAGCTATACTATGGAAAACCATCACTTAGCGAAACAGTTGTTCACACTAACGAACCACGTGACAGACTAAAACGCTTCAAGGCCGCTTTTGTCCCGCAGTTTTTGATACCGCGCGAAATTCAAATATTCCCATCGCGCACTCGCATCGTAACTCCAAATATCGTAAGTCGAGCGATCGTAAGCCCGAGGAATGTCTGTGTGCAAAAAAGTCAGAAAATGATGACTCACCGGGCAAGTGAATCGCTGGTGACTTGAAAACGATTTAAAACAATCGACGGGCAGTGCGACAAGTCGCGGGCGCGCAATGGCAGTGATGCGTCAGTTATGTAATTCTACCTTTGTTGTCGGTGACTGTCCCGCTGCCAAATCACACTGTTTCGTGTTCCGCAACATTTACTCTGTTGGAACGGGCGCCGCCGCCGCTTAGAAAGTGGAATTTTTTTTTTGAACGTGTAACCTTTGAAAGCAGAATTATTTTCACGTGCAATTTTCAGTAGTTAGACGAGATCTCTACCTTGGAGCAATTGTCAGGAAGATCCTTTATCTTTTATCCTATATTGTCAGATATTATATGTATATATATATATATATATCGTTAAGGACGTTTTTTTCTTGTTTGTTATTGGAACATTATAAAAACGACATCAGAACCCTAAGTAAAGATATAAATCACAAGCAGGTACACAAAATGCATATAAGTATTAACCTAGATTTATTTCCTATTACCAAAAGTTTCCCCCATCCTATGATGTTGCACCCTCAGCGGTGCGACCGAGGAGCTGAATCATAAGAGGATGTATCCTGACTCCTGATTCCCTATGTAAACAACTCCCCCTGTTTGAGGTAGATGCCGCTGACTGACTGCCGTATTACACCAGCAGTAGGTAAATGGAGTTGGATTGACTCGACCATGAGCCTAACGAATAAACAGTATGCAACGAGCTCCATGCTACTTAGCTATCTCGCTGTCGCCGAAAATAGACGTAGTGATAAAAATTAAGAAGTCCTCGGTGAATAGATCGTATAAAGAGAATTGCTGAGGTGACACCGGTAGATAAAACTAGTTTTGAGAGTACCAGAATTCAAGAATAAGAGAGAAAAACTTAGCCAGTAGTTGGCACGACGTTGTCATGAAAGACTTAAAACCAGACGAATAAACTACGCAGATTCTAGTGGAAAGTCCTTAATTAAGGTACGACAGTGTAAGACCTTGCGGTTGAATAAAAGTAAAATGCTCTTATAAGACGACTGGTAAAGTAATAATATAGGCAGTGACAGACGGAGTGACAAACGAAGAAGAAGAGAAGGCGCAAGAGTTGTTGACATGCTGAGAGACAAAGCGAGTGAGAAAAAAAGAAGAACAACGTAAATAGGCCAAACACTGAAAAATAAAAGCCGAAAAAGGAAAGTATATAAAGAAAAATGACAGAACTCTGTAAGAAAAACTTGTTAAAAGTTATATAGTGTGTGATATTAATACTTAGAATAGGATATACCTGGACAGGGTGAAAAGCACAGGGCCTCACACAAAGGTGGCGTCACTATTCTCATTATTTTGAACCCGTTGTGTGGTCTCGTGCTTGGTAGGCTCAATTTAGATGTTTCAAGTCAGTGAGTTGTTTATTATTAATTTGACAGTCCACGGTAGCAAGCGCCTCAAGTATTGTTTTAACAGTGCACAGATTAGGAATTAGTGTCGTGGTTAAATATATATATTTTTACTTCCATGTTCCATAAGGAAATGGAAGTATGGTCATGGCGAAAAAAATCGTGTTCGAGATAACGGCTGATTCTGATTGTACTACCCTCAAAACATGAAGAAAAGTCATTTTTCTAAAAGTGTCTGTGTGTCTATCTGTCTCTGTCTAGTGTCTATGTGTAGAATTTTTTCTATGGCAAATGATAACAGTCGCAAATTCAAACAGAATCAAATAATTTGCTGCATGTGTCCCTGAATTTTAGAGGACTCAAGGCCTGTTGATTTTGGTGAAGAACGGTTAAGAGAAAGGGGTAGTTTACCTGCAACGTTTTATGTTTTAACAAGGGTAATTTTTTCTATGACGAACGATAACTGCCGTGAATTCAAAGATAATCAAATAATGTTTTACATATGTGCCTGAGTTGAAGATGACTCAAGGCCTATTGATTTTGGTGAAGATCGGTTATGGGGAAAGGGTAGTTTACCTGCAACGTTTTATGTTTTAACAAGACTAAAGTACTTAATTTTGATAAATAAAGTATCCTGATAAGAAGATCATAATAATCCACTGTAGAATCGTAGATGAAATATCTATAAAAGAAGAGGCTAATTGAACGGGGTGGGGACAATTTTCTTGAAAATTATAAGGGGAGGGAATAATTTTTTATATGTGTACTACGTTATCGGCAACAAGGAAGTAGTTTGTTGTTAAGATTTCTTCCTGGGCTGTTTGGGCGTAGTCCAATGTTTCTGCAAAACCAGACGTTTCGGCAGTGCCATAGACTGCCATCATCAGTGAAAATCGAGTGCGATAACGTGAGGTGGTATACGTTAGTGACCACAGTACTGTGGTTAAGGCTGAAGCAATAAGTAGAAATAAGTAGTTTCTATGGAAATATTTTATTTCGAAAATGATTTTAAATATAAATCTTAGAACATGGAAGTCATGTATGGTTCTCCATACCGATATTTTTAAAGGCTCATGTTGAATCGATATAAAAAATGGAACTGTATTCAACGTTTAGGAGAATGGACTCTTCCCATTAAGCACTAGATTGCTGAATATAAAATGGGACGGACGAGCACAACTAATGAACCACGCAATGGACGTTCATTAAAGTACCTATGCTAAATAATAAAAAATATCCATTAATCGTGTTGGCAGACCGTAGACTGAAAGTGAGCAACGTATCAGAGGCTACTGGTATCAAGTAGACGCATAACAAAGCTGTGCGTTAGATGGGCGCTGCCTCTACTCAAACGTGGCCAAAACATTGTCGAAATTATGTTTCAACCTATTACTTAACACTCTATAAGCGTAGTCCAACCTAATTTTTGCGTTGATTCAAAGCCGTAATGAAACTTTGGTATACTACAAGACCACTGAGACCAAACAGCAGTCAAAAAATGGACCACAAAAGACGAACCGATTTCAAAGAAGGCAAAGACAATTCCGTCTAGGTTATGGTGACTGTTTTTTTGGAACGCGCGTGAAATATTCTTCATTATTTACCTTAACAACGATAAAGCACTTAGTCGTTTTATAGTCTGTGATAATATGTTATTATTATCATTGAATAATACGTAAATTTAATGCAACGATTAACCGATTAAATCAATAAAAATCACCACATTTAGCAAAAAAAAAAAAAAAAAAATAAACAAGTGTTGTTTCGCACAAACAATGCACCAGCTCATATTTTAATTGTTGCGATGGTTAAAATCTAAGAATTAAAGACTTCCACACCCCCATTCTCGGCAGATTTAGCCATGAGAAACGTCTATCTCTTCTGTAAAAAACGGCCCGGTAGAAAACGTTTTGCGGATGATAATCAAGTCAGCAGTGCTGTAAACAGACATTCAGAGGACATCGACAAATAGGCTTATCGATCTGGCATAACAGCTTGAGAACACCGTTGGGAAAAGTGTGTCTAGTTAAATTGATATTATGTTGAGAAATAAAGGCAAATTAAACAAAAAATGTCTTTTTTTTATAAAGTATCCAAGTCACTTTTCCACAATAATTTAATTACCTTGTATCCGTCAGTGACTTCGTTCTAGCGTTTTTTTTTTTTGAGTGGCTCGGCAACTACACGCGTGGTCGGACCGGTCCAACGAAGCCGAAGTTACATCGTGTTATGTGTGTGTCGTTATTGTGATTTAGTAAATATGTGCAAATGTGTTTTTATGTGTTTTATGTGAATTTTAACATTTGACGAGGATTACTGATGATGTGACACATGTCACGAAACGCGTCTATATAAAAAATGCTAGAACGAAGTCACTGACGGATACAAGGTAATTAAAAAAAATGTCGGTTTCTTATTCAGCCCCAGGACTTTTCATTCTATTCCGGTATTTAAATTATCATTTGAGAAAAAATTATAATTTTTTTTAAATATACATTTATTATAAGAAATCCAGTAACGTTCATTGAACATGAAAGTCATTCGGTTTAAATATACATTATGGCATTATGGAGACTTGCAAGTTTCTTTGGTACGACTTCTCGCATGATACTATATGCTTTTAAATAACTCTGGTAAAGTAGTAACTTTTCCGAGAAACTGATAATTACTTGACGAATAAACTACGCAGATTCTAGTGCGAAGTCCTGAATAAGGTACGACAGTGTAAGACCTTACGATTGAATAAAAGTAAAATTCTTTTATGAGACGACGGGTAAAGAAATAATAAAGGCAGAGACAGACGTAGTGTCAAACGAAGAAGAAGAGAAGGTGCAAGAGTTGTTGACATGCTGAGAGACAAGAAGTGAGAAAAAACAAGAACAACGCAATAGCGGTACATCATATACGGGCGGTTACCATGGCAACGTTCAACATGTATCACACACACACACACACACACACACACACACACACTCGGCCAGCTGTTTTCGTGAGAACACTGAGAAGTAACGGCTTTGTAGCGTTATGTATTTTGTTCAAACAAGATGGCAAAATCTGCGACTAAAAATTGTGAAAAAATGGGCGTGAAAGACGTCAGTCACGACTTCCATGTTTATCAAAAACGTTGCTTTGCATATCCTATTATCATAACACTGTCTTCCGCTGTTTAGAAATTTCATTCTTATAAACGTTTATTGAATTATATTCACACAATAACTGGTTAGCTAAATACATAATGATTAGATCCGTACCAAAAGGAAGTTTTAGTTACTCGTTTGAAATATATTAAGAAACGATTGCAATAATATCTCGACCTTTTCTAAAAGTAGTTTTTCAAAAAGAGAATGAAATTAGTTAAAAAAATTCATTCAAAACACATAAGTTATCTAAGGGTTAGAATCAACAGTAAGGAAACTGCAGTTCACACTGAAGTAAAATATTTAATTCGTGCCTAGACGAAAGATTGAAATGGCAGAATGTTGAAATGTCGAAACTACGAGAAACGCCTGGACGCTGAAAATTATTCTTATAAAACAAAATTAATCTGTATACGCTTATATTAAAACACACATCGACTTTCGATATGTAAGATTTGATTATATTATATCTGAATATATGCACGATTTAACGAACTTTAAAATGCTATAATAATATATGTGAAATATCATTTCTTTTGTTTAAGTCATGTAGCAGCTGCGATATCGTAACTGCGTTCACTTTATAAAGTTATCTTTTCTTCGTCAGTATTCCTTCATTTTCTGTCTTAACATTCTCTTGGTTCTCTTCGGACAGATCCTTTACCTCCGAACACATCTCTGTATTCTATATCTCGTCTGATTCTACACTTCTCTAGATTGTGACTTCTTTTATTCATGTTTTTCCCTTCTCCTGGAAACTGAGGATCTTGTTTGCCATCGTTTCTGGTTCTATTCTTCTAAGATAACCATTGAAAACCATTCGTATTTTCTTTATCGTCTTTGAGATGTTCTCAAACTTTACATACAGCTCTTGGTTTAGTCTCAAATAAGAAGTAACTCGTTTGCTAATACTTTTCTGGACCCCAGGAACTTCCGCAGGAATTTCTATTAATTATTCTCTATTTTCGAGAGTCCTTTACTCGTTATTGTCTGCGCTGCATATTTTATTATTCCGGTTTGACTATCATTGCAATCAAAGCATAAAAACTAACACTGTATAATTTCAAATTCTGTCTGAGATTTTCACGGCCGGCTTCAATGTTATGCGACTTCGGCTTGCCGGGCTTTCAGGCCGTGCTCCAAGGTTGTTTGGTGCAAACGTTTGACGGCCATCTTCAGTGCAGAAGGTTTAGTAGTCAGTTAAACTTAAGGATTTAACCACAGTTCAGTGGTCACTGTCTACGAAACCTTTGTCAGTGTTTTGCAGCCTTCTGCACTGAAGATGGCCGTCGAATACACGGCCAAAACCTTTGCACCAAACAACTTTGGACCACGGCCTTACAGACCGACAAACCGAAGTCCTCATAGCACTGTATAGTTTGTTTATTAATAAAACTTTTTCTTAGACGGATTTATTTATAACAGTTTCAGTCAAAAGTTAAGTTGTTATTCTGAAAAAAAAAACACTTAATCAAGACACCGATAATATAAAACTTGAGGACCACTAACTTCACTTATCCGAAATTACTGTTTTCAACCTGAATGACAGAAGTATTTTCTTGTAACAAGCGAACGGTTTGCTGAGCGCATCGAGATGCTAATACAATAACCTCATTGCGGGATAATTAAACTTAAGCTTTATTACGTTCAGATACATTATAAAGATCTATTTAGATTTAACAAACAACACGGTTTTACTGACATTTCGTTTTAAAGAGTGTTTGACTTACATTATCCTTAATATTAGTATAGATCTTGGTCACTCATCCGCCACGACTTACCTGTAACATACAAATGAATTTTATAAATACTTCACACAATACAAGCATCAACATTACCACTTATGTTACTATAATCATAATAATTATAATTATAATTGTAATTATAATTATAATTATTATTATTAATCTTATACTTATTATTATTCTGACTGCACTTGTTTGACCTGCTACATTAATTTTGTGGCGTGACTTGTTAGAGGCGTAGTATTTAGAATTTACTATGTCTTCTAGTAAATTCTACCGTAACAGGTAGAATGCCTAAAACATGAAGTGAAGAAGAAGAAGACTATGTCTTCTACTTTTCTTGTCACAGACGTCTTCTTACTTGACACAATAAATCCCTCAGATTTATGTCTTTTTCAAGTGTGATATACTAAGGTTGTTTGAACCTCTATACCATCTACAGGGGCAACAGGGGCTGGTTTCTACAGCTCTCTATTTGAAGGCCACCTCGCTGTAGGAGGCCGGCTAAGCAACTATGACGGAGAGGTAGCAGCCATAAAGGCAGCATCTATTGAGCTTGCCAAGATCTCACCACCTAACAAAGCCGTCTTCCTCATAGATTCGACTGCAGCGATTCAAAACGTGACCTAAAATGGTGACACAAACTGCTCCCTGACAATTGAGTGTAGGCGAGAACTGCAGAACCTTGTACAATTAGGCTGGCAGATTGAACTGCAATGGGTACCCAGCCACGTCAACATCATGGGAAATGAAAAAGCCGACATCCTCGCCAAAATAGGCGCAGCACTACCTCAGCCGGAGACCCCCAGCTCATATGCATCTGCGAAAGCAAGAATAAACTCCTCAATAAGCCTATGGCTAAAAGAAAAACAATTAAGAGCCTGTGTGGGAAAAAGATGGGCAACATTGGTTACGGACGGCCCCATCAACAGAACTCTACCCCGAGCAACTAGTGTTGCTCTTTTTAGAACTACAACCGGTCATGACTACCTGGCCTCCCACCTGCACCGCATTGGCGTGTTGTCGTCTCCTGAATGTGTTCTCTGTGGATACGCTTCCATGAATGCGGATCACCTAATTGCATGTCCAGCCTTGATCTCAGACACGCAAGTCCAAGACGAAGATGGTACGGCAAGGCTCTCACGTCTCTACTGGTCAGCGCGCCGCCTAATGGCCCAACAGCCAAGGGTGGGCGTTGGCTAGTAAGTAAGTAAGGTTGTTTGGACCGTTCTATCATACTTGTCCCTGTATCTCTACTGGGTGTCATTCTGTCTAAGTGGGTGGATCAGAAGGGTGTAGGGGTGTGTGGGCGTTCCGCACAAATTTTAAAAAGAAATTACAAAACGGGTAAAAGTGACACGTTTGGGGCCCTTATTAGGGTGCAATAAAATAAACCCAAGAAGGGTATTTTACACCTCCTCTATACCTGACACATCTGCCCACAGTCATTGTTGTAAGAAACAGTTCTAGTACTGAGCCCTTGCAAACTAACAGTTCACAATTCACGCTCAATAGCAGGCGCCAGGTTCACACATGCACAAACACAACATCTAACAAATGAATAAACGATAGCAGTACGAATATTGTTCTACTGTTCTACACAATATACGTACACATGTGTTGGTGGGAGGGTAGCTTGAGGGTAGACGTGAGAGAAGTAGTGGGTATATTACACAGAGAGAGAGAGAGAGAGAGAGAGAGAGAGAGAGAGAGAGAGAGATGTATATTAGGGTGGGTCGAAAAAAATTAAGATTTTTTTTCGAACCGCTATAGTGCGGAAAAGTTGCCTCCTATAATAAGAAGAAAAACGACGTAAAAAATTTAAAATCGGTTGACATCTTGTGGTCGCGCATCGTACTTAAAGTTTACAGAAATTGACGAAAATGAACATTTTTCGTAAATTTTTTAATATTACTTAAAATTCTATGATCGCCACGCTATAGTTTGTGATGTTTATTTTATGGTTCAATAAAGTTAAATAAATTAAAACATCATTAATATTTCAATGTTTACCGGTCGCACAATGTGTTCGAAAAACGTGAATTTTCAAAATTTTTGCAAGTTTCATTGTGCAGCTCTTCGCCCGTTTTGTCAGAACTTCCAGCCGGTGTTAGTAACAGTGCCGTCACACCCGATCACTTGTAGCTTTTCAAACGATATTTCAAGTCCAGACAGATGAGAAATAATGCTTCAAGTTATGTCGGTTGACGAACTCGAGGAAGGAGAAACATGACCAATGTAAGTCGATCCAGGTTCCTGAATCAAAGAATAATGTTCTTCTTTTCTGTTCCTGCGAAAATGCTTGGCGTTCACTTTTTTGACAAACAAAGTATAGTCTTTTCTGCTATCAAAGTAAAGGCCACAAATTTCTTCATTAAGTGTACACTTCAAATCAGTCTGACACGACTCTTTTCTCTTCTGATTTTACATTTGTCAACCACATGGGAAGAAACTGTGTCGGTTATCATTCCGATGTCTTGCAGAACACTTGAAGCTATGGCAGCTGTTGCGCGATCGGACAATCCAAATCGATCACTGTTTAACGCTGTTGCGCTCAGTTTAACTCTCATCTGCCAATGGGGTTTTGCTGACGATGGACTTGGTTTAAATTCCTCATCCGAAACATCAGAAGAATAGTGCTCTTTATCTTCTATATATTCTTCTGCTTCGATGTTAGAAAATTTCGGTTCACTCTGTGGTCGCTGAAGCTCATGGGTCTTCCGCTTGACACTTTCATTTAACTTTTCTGTTATTTTCAAGTCCAAAGATCCAATTTTCCCCAAACCGTATTGCCTTTGAAGAGAAATAAATCTTAACTCAAGGGCAGGAATCTTTTTTGGTTTTTCGCATTTGCAGTTGATTGAAATTGCACATTCACACGCATCTGGTGTTTTTTTGCATGTACAGTCTACAGCAATAGCACATTTACAAGCAGCGACATCAAAAAGTGAAGAAGCTCTCAGTTTAAACTCGTAAATCTTCTGCTTAAATGAAGTTTTGTCTTTATCACGATTTTACGACTTCTGATGTTATAATAGGAATCATGGTAAGCATTAATTAGCTGAACTATTCTGTAATTGGACACCCGTAGGGATAGATGCTTTGCCGTACAAACATTTAATTTTTTCCGCTACTGTCCCGGCTACTTTAGAAAAACTTATGCTCTTGTTATTTGTCTCAATAGATAATTTGAATCTCTCTTCAAAACAGCATCGGAGAACATATTCATGTGTTGGTAGTTTGGTCTGAAGAAAATATCTCGGGTGACCAAATATGGGGCATTCAAACGCCTGTCTAGTAATTATTTTCTTTGACACATTTCTTCTGTTCTTCTGTTTGACACTTTTCGTTACAACTGTGCTGACCAAAAGTGAAAAACAGCATCAAATTTATAAAATACACACAGAAACTAATACAACAATAGTAAACGCACGCACGCATAGTAAACAACACAGCACCAAAGCCAGTGGCTGATTGACGAGTCACGACAGGAAATGGCTTGAGCGAGGGAGGAGTAGGTGGCGTTGCGAAGTGATGGAGGTGGTAAACGTCGTCTCATATTACAAGTCCACGCACATTGTATCTACTCTAAACTACATACTATTTAACTAACCGTTATAGATGACTGAAGTTATAATTACTTGTACAGGCAATACTTTTTTTATGGTACAAAAACGTTGTAAGGTGATTATCTGCACAATGAAACTTGCAAAAATTTTGAAAATTCCCGTTTTTCGAACACATTGCGCGACCGGTAAACATTGAAATATTAATGATGTTTTAATTTACTTAACTTTATTGAACCATAAAATAAACATAACAAACTATAGCGTGTCGATCACGCTATTCGTGTCGTAATGTAGGCCTATATACGTAATTGTGTGCATTTGGAAACGGCAAAAAAGCGTGTACGCGTACGTGACCTAAACAATGACTATATTCAGACATATCGGCTCAGTATATAAGGAACTAGAAGTCTTGGTTCTTCCGTTTCCAAAATGATGGTTGTAAGGCAATACTTGCAGGTAGAAAAAGAGGGTGTAAAACTGTTCCCCAAGGCCTCTCGAGGGTCATGTTTATTGCAGACCTATTGTTCTCGTAAAGAACACTTTGAGGCCCCACAAGTATCACCTTTACCCTTACAACATTATTATAACTACAGTATTTTAACGATGGAAGGTTTAGCGAGTATCGGTCAACAAGTATAACACGGCGTAACACAACAACAACAATTGTCCTGATAACGACAGTAGGCCTAAAGATTGTCGAAACAAACAAAGTATAATAGTTTTATTTACAAATCTCTGATGATGTTGATATGATTCAGTTGAACGTGCATCAGGTATTGAAACGAAACAAACGTAGTACACCACTTGCAGAAAAAAATATATTGAATATTATCATATTATTTATTATATGCAGGCCTAATTACTGCACGAAACTTTTAAGTTACATATATAGAAAATGATGGTCAAATAAAGTAAAATATGTTACAAAATAAAAATTTGTGTTATTGTCTTATTGACGCTAAAGCTTCCATCATTAAAATTTATTGATCCACGGTCACTACTAAATTAAGCATTATAATCATTATCAGACGCGAGAGTTAAAGGCTTCCAGATCTCGTTTGAGAAAACAGAGTTCATAACGAAACATCAAGTCGAAGCCTAGAGAGATAGAAAAGTTTAAATAGCTAGGCGAATGGATACGACTTAACATTTCTGACAAAGAAGGATCAACAAAATGGAATGGCATAGCAGTTAACCAAAGGCGTCTACAGTAAACGATCTGTGACCCACAAAGCCAAGCACAGCCATTCAACCGGAAGACCTGCACGCAGTGAAATGTCTCGCGATGAATAGAAAAGGTCTGACCGTGAAACTGGAAGACAAAGAAAAGAAAATCCTAAGGAAATGGACAGAGAAAACGGCGCCACAACTATTAACTGTATACACGTGGGAAAGATAATGTACACAATTCGGAAAAGAAGGATTGCCTTCTGTAGTAACACGACACGAACGAACTCAAAAAAATGACCAACCGGATCTTGCTTAATTGCTAAGTGAAAAAGCCCTGGAGGTTTGGTTCACCGAGGTGGAAAGGGAACAACTGCAAGAAGTGGGAATTACACGTGATTACGTCCAGCAACGTCACCTTCTTAAGGGTAACTTGGAGCACACTAGCACACCCAAGCTGAGAACAGGCGATACGCGGACTGCAGAGAGAAACGAAGTGTATCAAAAACGAACGCAGGAATAGTGGGCAAAATTTAAAGTTCAAGGAAGGAAACAGTTGATTTAAGGTGGTCCACACCCGGCCGAAACGTAAATAATAATAATTATTATTATTATTTCATTGACTCTCAGATATTACTGCTGGTTATTATATGTAGGACGGTCTGTATGACAAATTCTACCATCGTGTTTCTGCTGGAATATTTAATTATATACGGACTATTCGACAAGTTTTCAGGATGACAGCTATTTTATCTATACCAGTTATAGATTTAGCATTTAATTATAGTTTAAATAAGTTTATTTTTAGAATACCTATTGCTGTAATTATCAGTGTTGCTACTTCAACAGAATGTAATTTGCAAACCTTCTGATATTCATTGGCAAGTGGAATTATAGTTTCCTTTTCTGCTGTACTGTATTCTAATCCGCTGGATGAACAGCGTCAGTGGTACAGATGTAGATCGTGCAAAATTATAACTGGTTTATCAGAAGAGTCTGACCTGACCATTACCATCGTTCAGATTTACTTACACAGCGTCAGAGTGAAGCAAGGTTCTGTTTACCCAACTCGGCATCCTGGGTAACACCCTCAGTTGACCCCGCATACCATGACGTACATATTCCTTCAAATTGTGTATCCAAATCCTATATACGTATTTACTAGTCTGGTCGATACAATAACCATTTACAAATATAAGCGGAGGGATATGTGTGAACGTGTGATTCCCGGTTCTGTCCAGCAGATTTACAGGGTAAGTAGTGTTTCTTTTTAGGTATTTTTTTATAATTTGCAGTTTGGTAGTGGTTTTTAACAACATTTATTTTTTTGACGGTTCACGCTTGTTCGTAAATGGATCTCCGTACGCCTAACATAATCAATGTAATAGTTTAAATTACAGGTGAACCAAAAGACACCGCAGATGTTTTTAGAGGTCGGAACGTTGCATAGGCCTAAATAAAATTAAACAATGGTTAAAGTGCGGTCGAGTTCTTCCGATAACGTTTACACACTATCAACTGTTAAGTTTAAAAATTATATCTGGTTTACTTGCTGGCATTGTTTATTTATCCGTATGAATTAGCAAAGTCATAATAATATAGACGACCGCTATTCACCTCTAAGTCTACTTCTGAACGGTAAATGTAATAAGATTTCAAAAATCTTTATGAGGGTTAATCCTTGCTGGATTATGCTTTTGTGTTCGCTAATCTACAGCATACTGTGAATACTCAATTATTTATCGTTGTTAATGATTATAATAACGACAGGTTTCAGCCGAGCTGTACTCTCCACGTTTTCTATTATCCTATACTGCTTCTTCATACTTTCTTCCCATCATCAAGTCTGCACACACACACCATATATGCTTCTTCCACTGCCTCTTCCACCTGCCTTCTAACGTTTCCTCAATTAGTAAACACTGCAGACGGTTCCTTCTCAAAATTTCACCAATCCAATCTTATTTTTCTTTCTTGTGGTCCTTATAATACTTCTCTCGTCATTTATTCTCCTAAACATTTCTTTATTCGTTACATGTTCTGTCGAGCTAATCTTTTCAAGTTTTACCACAACCACATTTCAAAGCTTTCCAGACAATTCGTTTTTCTGTTTCTACTCGTCCATGTCTCGGCTTCATAGATTACAATGCTCTCTCTAATATAAAACTCTTTGCAAATCTCTTCCGTAACTTCGCATCCTTCCCGTTATAACCAATAGGTTTCTTACTCTATTAAACTCTATCTTTCGAAGTGAATTTCTACTTTTAATATTCCCTGTACAATTTCCATTGTAAGCGAGATTATATTCCCAAGGTAATTTCTTTAAAAGACGTCAGCGAAAGATTATTAACATTAAGCCTACTAAATGTCTTCCATCGCTGCTTTATATTAAACAAGCAGTTATGGAATAAGTCTGACCCTCTAGTAGGCTTAACTCCCAAGATATCTGAACGAACCTATTCGTTCCAACCATCCTCCGATCCCTAATCGCTTTGGCGGCAGTAGTAGTTACCTTCTGGGTATAGATACCCCGCGCAAACGACGCAAGGCAACGATGATATCCACAAACATTTGAGGATGGATTCAGCCAATGACGAGGTTCAATGGTTCGCCATGAAAACGACGACTTAAACAAGACAATTTCGAAATGTTGCACCCTTACGCATGCCGCGTGGTAGAGTTACTTTCCACTAAACGTATCAAGTGACAGTTATCGAACAAAGTTATTAGTTGCTAATGTTATATTAATACATTGTAATTAATGTAATGTTAATAATACAATGTGAAATATATGTAGCCTATATATGAAAGTTAATTTGCAATAATTTGCCTATTTTCAGCAAAAAATGGAAAAAGTAAAACTTGATACTCGATGAGTAGGCGTTTTAAAACAGTACCAGTAGTAATCAGTTTAGATTAAATTGGCCACGAGGTGATGCCGTTAAAAAATAACTTTACTAGAAAAGAAGATTACGCGTATTAATAATAACTGTAGCAGTCTGCAACGTTAGCGCCGCTACGAATGCAACACACACACACACACACACACAGTTATTGTTCTTCCTCGTACGAATTCTTTTTAAATAGCAACAGTGAGGATGAATCAACGGTCATTAGATACAGCAGGCAGGGAGGGAGGGCCGCCGAGAATAGCGTGTAGCCAGTCCCTCTCCCGCCCCCTCGACGAGGCGGCCGCTCTCTCCGTTTGCTAATTTCTGTACTCACCGAATTTTCTGTCGTACACGTTTTGTAATGCAGTTACGATCTCGGTCAAGGTCATACCGGCCCGTAAATTGACGTATTCAGCTAACACAGCACTGTTTATTAATTGGTTGCTTTATATTGACGAAACTCGCGCAATTACTGTTTAATGTGTTTACGACTAGAATAGGTAAAAACCAATAGTGAGGCCAATTTATTATAAATCAACTGAAATCCATTTTATTTAGAACAAATATAAAATAAATAAAGTTTCTAAATAAGACAAAAATTAAAGGCGCTATACTTTTATTACAAAGAAAATACTACTGATACTACCTACTTAGAACTTACTTTTCTAATTTTGGCAATAATTCTTGTTTTCTTAATACATGACCATAAAAATGCGCACGTCATATCTTCAAAACTGTCTTGATTTAAATTTGGGACATCGCTAGTTTCCATTAAGTCTGTACCAGCAAAAAAAACTCGTGACATTGACATTGTCTGCTGTTGTTCAAAAATAAAAATTACAGAATTTGAACGTTTAGAACAGCAATTTTGCCCGTAACTCTACCTTGTGAAACCAATTTTTGAATCTCTTGCAGGAGATACCTAAGAAACAATGTTTCACTTATTTACTAATAAACGATCAGTAGATTTCAGTTTATTTATTTAATAGAATGTGTATTTGCTCTTTTACTTTCATCATATTACAAGACCCAGTCTAGTTCCTTATATCTCTGAGAATATGGAGATTTGGTTCTGTAAACCAAGTGAGATGGCTAAATACAGAAAAGTATTTCAAACAGTTCTTTGGAATTCGAAAAGAGATCGCTGCATTCCTGAGTCAGTTTGTGTCACTGATGCTTCACAGTTGGAAGTAGTAACGATTTCTTTAAACAACTGACTTTTCTCTGTCCTGGAACAAGTTAGCAATTATGAATACCTGGGCTACAGTGTGTCTTATAATGCATGCAACGACGTTGTGAATAAGTTGCATAAGTTCAACCTTATGTGCGGGACCATCAGGCGAACACTTAAGTCAGCAAGTACAGGAACACGCCTAAAATTCTACAAGGTGATGGCTGTTCCCACACTTCTTTATGGGTCTGAGAATTGCACTTAACGAAAGTCCAGGCCAGTCGCATCCAAGCGGCTGAAATGAGATTTCTCAGGCACGTGGCAGGGTATACTCTCCATGATCATAGAAAAAATACAGATATGCGGCAGGAACTGAATATTATGAGTATACTCAACAGGATCGCCCAGTATCGGCTGAATTGGTGGGAACATCTTTGCCGAATGGATGACTGCCGCGTCCCCAAATAACTCTGGAACTGTAAGCCGAGGGGATGGAGAGGTGTGGGACGTCCGAGAAAGCGCTGGAGTGACCAGCTCTAATCTTTGTCTATTTGAGACCGGAACAAACCATCCTTGGTTTAATCCGTGAAGATGATGATGAGCTGACTTTTCTAACAGCCGTTACCAATCATCTCAAATAACTCAATATGACGTTCCAAGGAAGGAACTAGTTGGTACCGGACTGAATAGAAAACTTAAACGGATTTATAATTTAAATTATAAATTTTTAAATATTCTTCAGAAAAAAATTAATTGGTTTGTTCAGCAAGCTGTCAGGAAATATCAGAAGAGTTTAAAAGTGATAATATAGTTGATGATGAAGTTGCGTCAGTGTGGTTGTGCTTTCCGGTTCCGTCCAACGGACTTACGGCGTAAGTAGCTAACTTACACCTGAAGACGACCAGGACTGTTTAGTGGTCGAAATGTTGTGTGGTAAATTATAACGATGGCGATAGTCTGACCTTCTGATAATGAAATTGTTGATTTTTCGGAATTCGTTGTAAATATTCAAAAAAATCATAGATGAGGTTGACGTTAGATACAAAGAAACTGAAATGCTGAAAATAATGTCTCGATATTTAATAACGTTTATAAGATGTGACATAAATAATAATAAACAAAACGTGACGGTGATGGTATATTTAACAAGACACGTTTCAAAAAATAAATATCACAATAGTATAGGAAAAGTAGACTGGCTTTTTATAAGCGTTGTATGATAATTAACCACTATCAACAAGAAAAAGTATGTAACAGAAAACCATTTAATACTTCTTAAAATTGCCTGAAGTCTGTTTACCTTTCTCTCGATATTTCTGTCAATTTACAGTTTAAGTATTGACACAACTAAGTAAATTTTATGATTAATTATGATTTGTATTATGTATAAGAGTTGATAAGCACGATTGCGGAAGTCCAGTGAGATACGTAATTTGTTGTTCACTGTGCTATTCTAACTTACTGGTTATTTTCCTTTGAAAATCATTATCACTCTTTTAGTAATTTGAATAATCAAGTTATATTTAGTAGCGTGAGGGTTCGGTTTGTATTAGCTGTTCGTAAATTATCTTGCTTAAGTATCAACAACAACGTGTCTTCATCACAACCGTTTATATACAGCGTAAAAAGAGTAAATCATGGAGACTGTACCTTGTCTTGTCGGATACTATATTTTGTTATAGTTTCACCACGATTCATCTATGTACAAGGGTATGTATAGCTACCGGTGTCTCTCGCTTGCTACTCGCCGGAGGCCTCGATAAGAAACCGATTTCCTGGAAAAGATTCTGAAGTACTTGGGAGTGACTGCAGACCAGTCCATACTAAACTCTGTCAAGCCCGTGGTATTAGTCCCCTCGCCTATCTACTTCTACAGCGCTTTGTATTCACATACGCAGCCATTCCTCTCCGATAGTGCGAAACGTAAGCTGGAACAACTACAGCCGAATCCTAACATGTCTGTAACTGACCTGTCAGAACGTGTCTCCGTCTGTCAACGGTTGGCGGTGACTCAATCTATCCTCAATTGTTTCCAATCGGAGTCCTGTACTACCCCTGTAAGAAGGACAATCTTTGAGAAAAGCAAAAACGACGATTACAGTATTTTAATGTAAGCTTTTAAGTGAGTTACATGAGGTGTCGCAGAATTCATTAACTATATTCTCTTTAATAAAAGTCGTGTCACTCTGACACAGGCTTTATTTTTTGTAATCCAAATTTGTGTCTCTAGATTGAATTTTGCAGTTAATTTTTTGTTTGTTCCTTTTTTCTCAGTTGACAGTGAATAATAACAATAATGTAGTATGTGATGCGTGCGCAAAATTTTTTGTCGAACGTAAAAAGTATGTGAAGTTGCGGTGGTTGTTCGGGGGGTTGTGGGGTGAGAGAAGTGCGCAGCAGTGAGGGTCACGTTGCGCAATCGATGCCCACCACGTGGCCACATTGTCGTCAACACCGCGGCCGGTCACGGTGCTGCTTAAAACGTTAACAATATAATCGATTTCTGTTATCGACGATGTAAAAAATACTTCACGTTTTCGATTCCATTAATAATGTCTATTTAAAATGCAACTGATGACAATAACGACTGATGCCAGCGATGGAATATTTAAAAGCTTCGACTTTCGCAGAATTTAGAATCAAATCTCCCCATTCTTATTCATCTCAGTTGAACTTATTTATTCACTTGATCTTATCTCAACAGTACCAGTGTACCATCACATACACACAATGACACATAATACAGCAAATAAATGAATTTACAAAAATCAACGTAAAATTTATATTAATTTACGAACACTGGCATACCATTAACCGTTGGAAGTATATTAATTTAGGACAAAACGGAAAACGACTTGTCCGCTGAAGACACACATTCTGGCTGGTTTCAACAATCAGATTGCATCTCTTCCATTTTCAATTACAACGTCATCTCTCAAGTTGTCTCCTCTGCTATGGATTTTCTTTACATGCTCTGCTACCATTTCACTGTTTGATATTTACTATCGTTAGTTATCCATTCTCATGAGATAGCCGAGGTGGCGTCTTAGTTTATTATTAATTAAATGGACGAACGTTTTGATTAAACCTGGTATATATACAATACTGAAAAGTATTTGAGAGAGAGGTCTGAGTTTCAAACGCAAACACCTTTCAAGTTTATAATCGTGATAAGAAATAAATAATAAGTAAATAAAAAATAAGAAATAAATCGAGCTTTCAGTACCTACGATGTGATACCACTTATGAATTCAACGATGATAGCAGAAGAAAAGTAATCAGACACATCAGGCGATTAAAAACTACTAAAAAACTATTAAAAAAGTTCTAGCAAGAAAGATATAATCTGGTTTTGGCCAGCCTTACTGTTCTAAACGGATCCTAAACTTGGGTAGAATCAGGGGAAAATATTGACTGAAGACTGGTTGGGCACTTGGTGGAACATATTACTACAAAGGTTTTAAAAAAGACACAAATGCTTGGTAGTTTTACAATTCTGGGAAAATATTAGTTATATGCAGAATGCAGAAGATTAATTTTCTAAAAAACTTAACGATGTACATTTTGACAAGAAACGATATACTTAGACATAATATAGTGAAAAATGATATTCTCTCTCTCTCGCTCTCTCTCTCTCTCTCTCTCTCTCTCTCTCTCTCTCTCTCTCTCTCTCTCTCTCGCACGCACACACACACATACACACACCCAGCATTTTTTACAGCTGCCGCTCCTCCCCAATTTTACAATTCCTCGTCTCTGAGATCTCGCCTCATTCGCTTCGTCTCTCTCGCACCTTCAAGGCCACCATTTTCTTCTTTTTTCACTCCTGTTTGTAATCCTTTCTATTTATCATCATTTCCATTTCTTTTTACGTGTTCACAGAATGTTAGTTTTTTCTCTTCAGTATAACTAAGCACATCGTTTTCTTCCTTCACTCTCCTTCTTGACCGTTGTTGATCCTGTCCATTCTTGATAGTCCATTCTACAGCTTTGTGTCCAGTAGCTCCACTTTGTTCTGTTATTTTTCCTTCACAAATTTTGTCTAAGACCATGTTTTCTTGGTATGTCTTGTAATAATTCTTCGAAAATTCAAGAGCCGAAAGAAGTAGAGTGAAATGGATAGAGTGGAAGCGAAAAGAGTATCTAGCAAATTTTAAAATGTAAATCTACAGGAAGAGGCAAGCAGAAAGATTGCACAAAACGTGGCACAAGAAAACTATGCAATCCCAGTATTGAGGATAAAGAGAAAAAGAAGACATTTTAATTTTAACTAATTGCCAGTTTGGAAAGTGTTTGTCTGTCTCAGGTTGAAGACTGATTTCGGTACAAGTAATGATAATCCTTCCACTATAGCGACGGTTGTGATAATGTGTGCGCACGTATTTTCCTATTCCAGTTACCTCGAAACAGACATTATTTTCGTCTAAAGCTTATTTTAATAGGATCTACAGTCGTAGGCTTTAGGATTTAAAACTGGTAAGCCGATTAGTGATTCTGACGATAATTGATAGACACAAACGATTTGAACGCAGTCAGTAACTAATGGACTTACGTAGACTCTTTTTGTTGAAAATTATTATTATTATTATTATTATTATTATGGTTGCTGTTGCAGTTATTATTATTATTATTATTATTGTTAATCGAGTGTTGGCATACCTGCTTGAAGACAAGATCCTGCCCCCAGTTGTTGATCGACATGTACATGTACAATAGCTGCTCTTGAGGTTATCTATTATCAGAAATGGAAAACCTATCCCTTATGTTAATGAACAAGGGACATGCAATCTAGACTCGCCATCAGTACACAGACTTCTTTGTATGCTGGACAAAGCAGACAAAGATTGTACAAGCAATCGAGAATTCGTCGGGACGAATGAAGATCTCTGAGACCGCGTTTCTACTTATATCGCGTTGGTGCTGAAGACAAAGAAGCGAGAACAAGTTTCAATATAACATAACCTACAGGGAAATGGGATAATTTGGATGGAGGCTTTGCGGAGCATAATAAAGGCGACACCTTGAAGAGATGCGATGGGCGGCGGTTCCGAGGTGAATTCTAACCTGTGGTTGGGGAGTTTTTTTAGTCAGTTAGAGTCCGACACGTCAGGAGACTATTCAAGGTGAGCCTCTTGACGTTGCATGACGCATTTTTCTCCTCGTTAAAAAAATTATAAATGGGGTAATTGTCGGGGCGTGCGTAAAATACGGCAACGCATGAAGAGAATGTTTTGTTCACGCGCATTATGTACAGTAAGATAATGGACATTTTTGCGTGCAGAAACGAGTAACAACATTACGTTATTAAAAAAAATACTCGAACTGTTAACACACAAAGCCTCTAAAAACTTATAAACAAAAAAAAATCGACCACTATAGGGACCAGAAAACATAGAATCGATTCCTGTCATTCAACTAAAATAACGAACTGAAATAAAAAATAAACATATTGAAATCTTTTAAGTCGAAACAAACAGTCGATGTGACGCGTTATTGTTAACTATTAACTGAGTTGCTACATTCTTTTGTATAAATCATATTTAATTCTTAAATCGTATTTTTGTAACTTATTGTTACAGTTAGTTTTCTTGATATATAAAAAACTTATTATTTTATATAAATATACGTTCAAGATGTTTTTCGATTACTTAAAATATAAGGCGTCAAGTGCTATGGTTATCATTAGAGAAACGTTGGTTGTTCGGTAAAGTATTTTTGTTGTGGTTGACGGGGTACAGCCGTTGCTTAGTGTTGGCTTTAGGTTGATGGTGTTTTACAATCGCGATTATGATCGGCTTTCAGGCTAATAATTTTATCGTAGGAGTGTTCTGTTGGTGCGATTGAAAAATTCACAGGAACTGAAAACACATCAACATTAAAAAATAAACCTACAGGAGAATCCGGAATATAATATGGATCTGTACGAAACAATAATCAAAAAGATAGAGAAAAATTACTAAAATTTACTAAGAAAAGAAAAGTTGAATAGTTAGGACATACAATTTGGTTAATAGAATCAGAACCGCCCTCCACGATGAAACAAGAGAAAACTAACTGTTTCTAATTATTATTCTTTAAATCGTTCAGCATGGTCAGTGCCTGTTGTTATTTTTTTTTAGTTAACAAGCTGTTAACTGACACTTAATTGACAATTAAACTTAATTGGCGCTACTGCCCGTTGAGAGCCCCGGCCTTACAGACTACTTGTCTCCGCCAATCGTCTCTCGATGCTGCCAGACGCCTCCAGTTTCGGATCCCCAACTTACGACATCGTCCAGCGATCGCAGAACGGCTCCCCTCTGGCTTCCTGATTATCACGTTTTTTACTACTCATTCATTCCCATCATCTCCGTGTGCCCGAGCCATCTTAGTCTGCGCACTTTTATGTCGGTGATGCTTGGCGAGTCATTGTGAAGTATTTGAAACTTGGCATTGGTTCTTACCCTTCACTCTTTATTCTCACATATAGTTCCGAGGATCTTGCGGAGAATCTTGCGCACCCAGTCGTTAAGAAGGCTTTCGTCCTTTTTGTCAAGGTCCGTGTTTCATATCCATACATAACCACCTATTTGATAACTGTACTATATACCAACAATTTAAGGTGTCTTGTCACAAAAGAGGATCTGAGGAGCTTCTGAAAGCTGTAACAACAACCTTGTTTCCTACAGCCAGTCGCGCTATAATTCCCGTCGGCACTTCTTTGTTTTCGTTACAACACCTCCAAGGCATTTAAACTGCTCCACATGTTCGTATCCTTCAAACTGTCCCACGTTCCTCGACCTCGTCTTATTCCTTGTATTTGGTCGTTTTTTTTTTTTTTTTTTTTTTTTTTTTACCAAATGAAGACAATCTCATGGTATGTCCTAGTGGCTAGTGCATGTAGGGGACCTACTGTTTAACGCTAGATCTGAACAGTTAAGTTAACAAACACAACAGGAAAGTATAGTAGCTTGCTGGTTTGCATCACAGTACAAGGGAAAAACAAAGTGACTGTCTAAAAGCCAGATTATATTTTTCTCTTCACCTGGAATCGAATCTAAACCACATGGTGCAGAGAGCCAACACACTATCGATTAACTATGGCTCCACCGAAATATTTATTTTCTAGATGTCCTAACAAACTAAAAACGTCAGCTTTGTGGAGGGCGTCGGCCATATGTCAGGGCGTTGTTTTAATAACACGATTCATATTAGACCGGACGTGAATTTTATTAAAAAAAAAACTAAATTGTTAAACATAGTGGAAAACTAATTAAACTCTGTTTGAAACATTCGTTCTGTCAGATATATTGGTGGTATTTAATGAAGTACAAATTTTCGATATAATTTTTACAAAATTAAATCCACCACTGAGCAACGCAATTTGTAATAATTATTTATCTTTGAGTTAATAAATTATTAACCATTCATCTGAATATATTAACGTAGAAATAATTGATTTTATTTGTAGAAAAATTACATTTTTTTTCTCTAGCCGAACATAACGCATATTTCTTCTGTCACTACGATATTTCATTATATATGTGATGCGTGCATCTGTAATGAAATCATCATTTTTATGTCTTGTAAAACAACCTGCTGATGAAATATAATTGGTAACGTAGATTGTGATCATTGAGAGCAACACTTTATTGAACGGCAAAGATGATTCGTTATAAAAAAAACATATATGTTCAATTAAGCAATTTCGGAATCACGTGTTTTACGACTTGTAAGATGACCTCCAGGTAATATGGTATTTCAACGACATTTGATCTGGTTCCACGCAAACAACATTGAAACTTTTTCGCTACCCATATAAACATTTTATTTGTTTATAAATAACTATCTAGGCTCTGGTGACCGTCAAATCACCCGTTACAAATTTCACGGGAGATAACTCGTTCTCTGAAGCTGGGTTAAAGATAACGGCCGTTAAAATTATGGATTCACTTAATGGAAAGTTAATGGTTAGTTAACTAACGGCCGTTAAAACGACGAGAATTAACCTTAAAGTTATGTTTGAAGTCAATTTCACGTACTATTGTTTTTCGCGAAGCAGTCGTTCGAGTAAGTTTAGAAAGTTATTTTAATTTTTCAGGCAATTCGAAACAAAGTCGACCATTATCATGGTGACAAAAGGAGCGTTTACTAACCGAATCAAACGGACGTGGGTGAAACTACCGTTGAAAACGTTTACCGCCAGATAACAAAGGCTACTTTAAAAGGGAAAGTTAATAAAAGTTACATGAAACGGAGCAGTATTTCGTTAACAAACGCTTGTTAAATACGGAAGTACTCTGACGTAGTACCTTTCCAGTTGTCGACGTTGCACCTGATCGATGTCAGTAATCGCACATTATAACGGGTAAAACTATATAGGCCTACAAGACTGTAGAATAGAATTCTGATGTACGTAATTATTACGTAAACATTGTAATTTTATTTTCCTTTTTTTGTAGTTTCTATTTGTTTCTATTGGTTTGTTTTATTGTAAAAAAACTACAAGCTTTCAAAAACATTTTAATCCGGTTGTATTTATACGTATATATTTCCAGATTTGTGTGTGTGTTTTTTTTTAAACAACAGACAAAATACTGAACGTTGAAACTAAATTTTCTGAACACCGAAACCAAATATTTAGTTTAAAAAACATGAATCACTATTTGACAAAGAGCAGCGTTATTGAAACGGGCAGCGAACTGAATTTTAATATTAGGCCTATACACCTCGATTTAACGGTTACTTAACAGACCAAAAATTTCCCATTAAATTAACCGATGTTTTTGGGTGGGTTAACTTTACCGGTGATTCGTGAAAATACGTTATCTCCCGTTAAATCTGCAATGGGCCGTCAAATTTTAAACCGGTGTCAGTGAGATGGGGCATAAATCGAGTAGAAGATTAAGTAAAACGCTAGGGCGTCAGCCAGAAAAAAGGAACATCATTGGAACGGATCAGCGAAGGAAAGGATAGCATCCACGAGAGAACTCTGTCACCGTGAGGTACAAAAGATGGTGAGGACAGTCCTTCGTCTCATTATAGACAATCACAGTTCTCATTTTTCTACAGACGCTGAAGGCGTATGTCACCGCAAGTCATTGTTTGTCTGAGATCTTCTGATGGAAAAGGTCAGGCTGAATAACACATATTCAATGAAACAAACTGAAATACGAACGATGCATCGGTTCCCGAAGTTCTTCATTTGACATAAAAGGTAGTACACAATCCACTGTGTATAGATGAGTCAATGGGGGAGAAATGTCTCGAGACTAGAATCATAATCTATAAATGAAATACTTAGAACGGAATGATTAGTAGTACGTGCAACGCGGTGAGTTATGCGCGGTGTCCGTAATTAGTGGGATACGTTTGAATAAATCATCAGTATATTTTGGACGGAACACGCAAACTTTTGTAAACTACATATCCGCCCACGTTAATTTTCCGTTAAATTTGATTACTCGTAAAATGACGCTTGGGTAGTAGGGACGCAAGATTTTGTATGACCGAAATTTTACTTTAAAAAGTTTAAAAAATATTCAAAAATCAAAAACATGTACCAGTGAGAAGGAGATGAAGAGGATTAACGTTTAACTGATGTCCAGGAACTAAATAAACGAAAATTAAAAGCAGAAATTCCCAAGACAAATTAGAAAAAGACGCTAGCAGCCTAAGTCACTCCAAATTTGATGAATTTTCCTTTACCAAAGAACAACGATCTATCAAAACCTTCTGAACTGATAAGTATCAATTAAATACCTTAATCTCAGGAATAAAAGCACTTTAAATATTTCTCACATTTATACAAACTCTCACTATGAATTAAAAATAATTTTCTTTCAAGGATTAAATAAAATAAACTTACTTAGAAAAACTTGTTAACTAAAAAATAACCTCGCACTAATTTGCGAGCTTTTGTAACAACTATTACTACACTGCTGAACAATTTGTAGACACACTGTATATTATCTAACTACGGATAAGGTACGGTAGTGTACTTTTTTATTGTAACCATATTTTATGTTTTCTTTATAATCTAAAGAACTCCAGATTTTGGGCGAGTTGATATATAGTGTACAAACAGTAGCCATGTTGGCATCAGAATAACTCGTTTCAAAACTAATTTCGTCAGCTTGAGATATTGTGTTTCATGTTTTATGCCGGAGCAATTTTATTGAATAATAAATTATAATATTATTGTCACAATGATGAATTACCAAACTATAATTAAAGAAACAGTACAGAGTGTAACCATTGTTTTATTTCATAGGAAATTGTATTATATATGTGTGTGTTAGCGAATTCACTGAACAGACAACTAGCGCTATGGCTATCTGTGCAATACAGTAAGCTGTACACAGGGCGGGAACCGATTCGAACGCTCCAGCCGTCACCGCTGAAAACACCAAACTAACATATTAATTCACAAATTTAATTGTTTTCAATAAACAATTTGGCGCCACCCGGGATTCACAAACCCCTATGAAATTACAGGTAAGGTTTCCACTAGGTTGTACTGATAATTGTGACAACGCTACGGACTTCGTTAGCAACAACCATTAAAGTAACGACAGGTGTGAGACGAACGCACCACACTAATACTTAAAAAAAATAATATACACGTCTTACAGAGACACACCAGTCTTTCAGAACGTTACAGATTTGGGTTCCATCGCGGGGCATAAACGAAGACGAGGACGTCTTCAGATTGACGAATCCAACGTGTGGCATTATAACACGGGAGATCATAAACGTTCGTTACAACACTTATTGTATAAGAACATACTGTAAATTCACGCTATTGAATGTCATCTGTATTTCGTTTCTCGTTGTAATAAATCGATTATCCGAAAAACCGATTTGGTGGACAACCGAATACATACATTGGGCCAGACAATTGATGTCCTACTGTGTTTTTTCAGAAAAAGATGATAAGGTTGACAGAGAGGAAGAATCAATAGCAAGCGACAGCCCGAGGTGAGATATATAACGGGCAAGCGGTGCAAGATTTATCGCCTGTCCTAAACAGATCTACGACCGAGATAACAATGTACTTTGAGTTTCACACCTGGACATCAATGATTCAAGGAGAGGTATATTAACAATTTCTCGGACAAATACAAAGTATTTGCTTCATCTCTCACGTGTAATACGGTTACTGGTAGATAGGCTTATGCACCAACACGTCTGTACGTAGAAACCGCCATCGGAATTTATGGAAAGTTCCAAAGATTGTAATTAGATTCATGAATCCCACTACAGCTCAAGGACAGAACATAACACCGATCTGTTCCTAAAGGGGAGTCTTGTTAAAGTTTGTTTTATTTTAAAAAGCAAAAATTAATCTAAAATATTATTTAATATCTGTAATATTTTTTGCATAACGCGGAGGGCTCAGTTTGGAAGTTTATAAAAAAAGTTATAAATTTCAAGCCAGGAGAAAAAATACTGAGAGTTATAAAAAGAGGGATAAAGGATGTGGAAGAGAATAAAATTGTCCGATGTGGGAAGGGAAGTGGCGCACTTAAAACTCTTTTGATACCTTTAGCTGAAAGGGAAGTATACGTGTAATAAGTTTATTTACGTTTTGTATCCTAGATTCTATAATCGTTTGCCTGCCGACATAAAAAGTAACAAAAAAATAAAACAACGTTTCTTACACATTTGAAATCTTGGCTAATTAATAAAAAGTGAGTAGAATACTTTTATCATCCTGCATACCGTTAAAAAATAATTTAACCACGCAATACGCTATCATGCTATCGTGTTATAATGCCACACGTTGGATTCGTCAATCTGTAACGATCTGAAGACGTCCTCGTCTTCGTTTATGCCCCGCGATGGAACCCAAATCTGTAACGTTCTGAAAGACTGGTGTGTCTCTGTAAGACGTGTATATTATTTTTTTTAAGTATTAGTGTGGTGCGTTCGTCTCACACCTGTCGTTACTTTAATGGTTGTTGCTATTAAGTCCGTAGCGTTGTCACAATTATCAGTACAACCTAGTGGAAACCTTACCTGTAATTTCATAGGGGTTTGTGAATCCCGGGTGGCGCCAAATTGTTTATTGAAAACAATTAAATTTGTGAATTAATATGTTAGTTTGGTGTTTTCAGCGGTGACGGCTGGAGCGTTCGAATCGGTTCCCGCCTGTGTACAGCTTACTGTATTGCACAGATAGCCATAGCGCTAGTTGTCTGTTCAGTGAATTCGCTAACACACACATATATAATACAATTTCCTATGAAATAAAACAATGGTTACACTCTGTACTGTTTCTTTAATTATAGTTTGGTAATTCATCAATGTGACAATAATATTATAATTTATTATTCAATAAAATTGCTCCGGCATAAAACATGAAACACAATATCTCAAGCTGACGAAATTAGTTTTGAAACGAGTTATTCTGATGCCAACATGGCTACTGTTTGTACACTATATATCAACTCGCCCAAAATCTGGAGTTCTTTAGATTGTAAAGAAAACATAAAATATGGTTACAATAAAAAAGTACACTACCGTACCTTATCCGTAGTTAGATAATATACAGTGTGTCTACAAATTGTTCAGCAGTGTAGTAATAGTTGTTACAAAAGTTCGCAAATTAGTGCGAGGTTATTTTTTAGTTAACAAGTTTTTCTAAGTAAGTTTATTTTATTTAATCCTTGAAAGAAAATTATTTTTAATTCATAGTGAGAGTTTGTATAAATGTGAGAAATATTTAAAGTGCTTTTATTCCTGAGATTAGGGTATTTAATTGATACTTATCAGTTCAGAAGGTTTTGATAGATCGTTGTTCTTTGGTAAAGGAAAATTCATCAAATTTGGAGTGACTTAGGCTGCTAGCGTCTTTTTCTAATTTGTCTTGGGAATTTCTGCTTTTAATTTTCGTTTATTTAGTTCCTGGACATCAGTTAAAGGTTAATCCTCTTCATCTCCTTCTCACTGGTACATGTTTTTGATTTTTGAATATTTTTTAAACTTTTTAAAGTAAAATTTCGGTCATACAAAATCTTGCGTCCCTACTACCCAAGCGTCATTTTACGAGTAATCAAATTTAACGGAAAATTAGTAACCAACTTTTCTATGGAAACCAAAATCTTTTGATTGGCTAAGGCCTAGATTATAAGCATTGTTATCATATTTGAAATTTTTATTCAAATTTACTATATATTTTCTGATTGATTTCATTCTTCTGTCTTCCTTCCTGAGTATTAGATATTATCACTATTGTATTTATTTCCTTTCAAAGATTAAAATAATACCTCATAAGGTCATGTTCTATTAGATATTAACTTTTGTCTAATTATGTTGACATTTGATAATTACATATTTCTTTTAATTTAAGCTCTTATTGTAACATTTTTCTTTTAAAATGATTTATACATTATTTTTGGCTAGTTACTTGCCTTAGATTTGTTAATTTCCTTGTGGATTCTATACAATTTGTAATTATTGGTTTTGACAGTTAGGCATTTCAGATGCACTAGTAGCCATTAACTATATCTACTGAATTTATATAAATGATGTTTCATTTTATTCTAATGTATTTTGTTTTATTAGTGGTTCTGTTATTTTCTACATTGATTGTTTTTCTATTGTAATTAGATTTGTATTGTCTTAACTTCTTAATCATCTATTTTGCCTTTGTTAATAATATGGCTACCACTCCCTATTCTTCCTCAATTAACAACATAACATCTAGGCGTATGCTCTGTACAAATTCTTCAGTCATACCCTATTCATAAATATAACTATACAATTATTTTACCATTATTAAGTAAAGTTTGTTTACAACTCAATTCATTAATTACTATTTTTTGGGTGTTAACTAACATCACCTTTTGAACAATTGGTTTTCCCTTACAATCTGGGGTGTTTATTTATTTATTATTACTTGCTTATTTCCTAATTAAACTCTACTCTCAATCCATGTTAATACTAGCTGTTTATCTTTACATGGGATACTCCCCTTTTAAATACAATCGTTTACAACTAATCTTAAATCTCTTAATGGACAATGTTATTATCACTTTCCAGTGTTCGTTTCATATCACTAATTGTTTCCATTTACTATTATTATTAAAACTTTATATTTCTTATTACTAATTTGTATCACTTTTATTCACACAGTGTTTTCTTATCACTCTTCAAGTGTTTATTCCACATTATGAAATGCTTACATCTAATATTATCCTAAAAACCTTACTCTTACTTATAATTGGATTCACTATTAATCAATTATTGTTTCTTATTGATTATTGAGTGTTTTATTATCATTATTATGGTTGCTAACCATTTTTGGGGTTCACACTTTCACTATTGCACTTTTTAACTGTTCACATTAAGTGTTTCTTAGTGGGTAATCCCTATAATTATTTCTCTTTGTCACTTTCTCACTATTTCTTTCATTACAAATTATACACAGTATTAGTAACGTTATTTTCCTATAGATTTTTACTATATCTAACTCTAATGTTTTGGGTTAGTGTAGTTTTTCTTTTTATAATATTACTTTACTGTTTTTGTTAAAACAGTTATATGAATTATTTCATTTAGAATAATATTTATTTCTGGTATTGTATAATTAATGGTTTTATTCCCAATATTATATTTGAGTGTACCATTTCTCCCCTTTATATTTGTGGTGTTTCTTATCCCTTGGTTTCACTTCGTTTCCTCTTCATTTTTCTTCTTCTTCTCCTTCATTTTCAATTGGCTTCATTTTAATTTGGTTCTCCCCTTCTCGTTTGGTTTTATTTTATTTGGTTGTAGGAATTCGTTCACTTCCTTCAATTGTCTTTATTCTTCTTTGGTTTTGGTTTTTTCCCTTCTTTGTCGTTTTCCTGTTTGTTTGGTCAATCACTTGGGTTAGGTCATGTCGTCGTTTGTCGTGTCACCGTCTTTATATTTTATTTATAATTAATCATTTTATTTAATATGAAGTATATTTATATTTATTATCATCTTTTTTGTCCCTGGTACTGGGGTGGCTTATTTGTGTTGTAACAGTGTTAATCCATGTAGCACTGTATAACAATACAGTAGGGCGTCAATACGTTGGCCTAACCGGCAGCTTTCTTAAGGCAATTGCCTGAGCACGGACAGGAGCGTAAGCAGGTGGCTTTAGCAGGTTGTTGTTACACCGCCTGTCTGCCTCCACCGTCTGACTTGCATCGTAATCCTCATCGTCATCACCGTAATCTTCAATTCTTCTTCGTACGGCATCTTAGCCAGTGGTAACTCTAATAAGTCTAATCCTTTTAAGACAAGGACAAACGTTTTCCTTTGGTAACGTCCTCTTACTTGTAATTGCTGTATCTGTACTCAATAAAAAAAAAAACTGAAAAGATTTTGAATATGTTTTTCACGACTGTATTTTTTCGAATACAGTTAAGTACAGTCTTCTCGGTGTTTTTTAAAGTCTTTGTTACGCGATTCCTGCGGTTCCTGTGATAACTGATCTATGAGCAACTATTTCTGGGCCGTGTATAAATCATTTATGCAGTGTAGGAGGGATATTCTACCAAGGATACTGCAAAATATTTTTGCAGAAATAGTTGTGACAGAATTTTCGGAACTTCTCACACAGATTCCATGCCCAATAGACACAACTCCCAAACCCATCTTTCTGATCAGCTCTAAATTCAATGTAGTGATATCGGCTGATAGTTGGGGATGTTTGAAAAAATGTTTCCATCGTTTCTACTCCCGAATCCTGGTTTAGATTATGAACAATTTAACCTACATCGCTCTCTGAATTCTCTCTGCATTCTTGTTTTATTCTATGGTACAATGTTTTAATCGTTTCAGTGAATTTACCACTTCTTGATTGGTAATTTGTAGGATAAGTTGAGAAAACATTCGAAAAAACTTAAACTGAACAACCCAAATTCTAAATTATCCGTTTCTACTTTCCGCTGAATCATTAGATTAATATTACAATTTTTGTATGTTGCTCCATATACATAGATACCCAACATTTCTTTGTTGATGACGTATTTGTGATAGCGTTACAAACCTTGCCATCGACCATAGCAAAAACTAATCTGTTGCGCAGTGTACAGGATTTATTTTCAATTATAAATATAAAACATTGTAACTTGTTTATTTAGTCGTATATTTCAGTCTTTCTGCTACTATGGACATGTCTGAAGACTTTTTAAAAATTCCGTGTTTAGCGGCCTAAAAGTTTTAGGAGACATCTCTGGAAAACAAAACACAAAATAGACATGTAAACAAAGATGTTTATTATTATTATTGTTTTTGCTGCTGTTTGGCTGAGTTGATATTTACAAACCATAATCTTGTATTGAATCTGACCTCCACCTTATAGGCTCGTACCTTCTATTTAGACACTGTCTAACGTTTTTTAGGGTTTGATAGTAACAATCCGTTAGTGTTAACTTTTATTGCTTGTAAATATTTAAATTTTCAATAGTATTTACTAAAAAATCAATATCGTCGTCGTCACTTCACGGTGCAGGGTTATAGTCTGTTATGTCTTAACTGCAGCCATCTCTTTCAGGGTCTACCAACATATCTACCAACAGATTTGTAGTCTGCAACGCGGTTTACTAGCCTCTGCTGTTCCATTCTGTAGACGTACTGCATCCACTGCTGCTTTCGTTCTTCTATCATACTGATGGAGAGTATACTCAGTTCGGCCCTTATATGTTCATTACTCATTCGATCCCTTAGTAGATAACCACTCACGTGCCTTAAAAAATTCATTTCAGCGGTTTGTATATGCTGCTTTTCTTTCCCAGTTATCGTCCATATTTCACTATGTAAGAACAGGTATCGACATTACTTTACAGGACTTCATTTTAGTAATAAATAGCTTTTGGTATAATAATTAGTGGCTCACGTATTAGGCTCCTACTTTTTAATATTGACTTTATTGAAAAAGATGAATGCTAAGAAAAGCAGCTAATGTGAGCAAGAAATAAAAACATTAATTATAAAATCTACAAGGAATACTGATTATAAAAAACTGAGAATAGAAATCTGATCGGACTCGGAACAAAACTAATTTCTAACATGTTTCTTAGAATACTTTTAAAGATTTAACAGTGCTACAATATTACAACCATTACGTCAAACCAGATAATAATTTTTTTTTACTAGTAATTATTAAATAATTGACACATAGTGATACTCCAACAGTTGAGAACAAAACATTAAAATTATATGGCGCTTGTGCTAAAACAGTGTGTATAAAAAACAGGTAACTAAAGTCCGTTTACAAATACCTTTGGTCTTGTCAGATAAATGGCTCCTATAGAAGCGCCCTGGTGGAGCTAGGTGAAAGTACTGTATTTGATTTGTTACTCGCAGGATAGTATAGTTTATAAAAATCGTAAAAAGCAAAGCTTAAGCAAAGTTTAATTTTTTAATTTCCTGCCAGCTTTGAAGGTCCGTTGGCCCACTCAATATGGATGAGTCAGAAAACTACTATGACCGACAACTGGTAAAATACCTCTTCCTCCCCGTTTTACAAAAGTAAAAGGATTTTTCATTTTTAGTGAAACAGTTTGTTCTAGTGCTTATTACATGTATTATATTGCAGTACTGAAACGCGTATAAAGACGCTTAAAAATACGTACTTGACAAATCTAAATTTATGAATTAAATATAATTACTCAACACACACAATATAGGTACCAGTGACTGCTCCCAGAAGGGCGGATGAGACTAGATTTTAAGATTGGACCCCCATTTTCCTCAAGACAAATGGTAAATTCAAGATTCTTTCCATATAATTTTATAACTATAATTTTTAATTCTTTGCGCCTTAAAGTTTTTGAGTAAACTAACTTGAAGTATAAGCTTGAAAAACATGGAAAAGCGCTGTTTTATAAATTTTTTCGTGATTAACTGTTAATCAAATTAAAGATAACAAATCTCATGTTATTACGGATCACTTCAATTCTAAATTAGTATTCTTTATAAATCTTTCGAAAACGAGTCTTTGAGAAGATATTTTGAAAAACCCCGTTTTAATTTGAGGATTTTCTTCCAAGAACAACTTACAGTTCATGTTAAAGTACGTTAATTTTATATAAAATCTAGCAATAGAATCTTCTCATTTTCCTAATTAAAGTCAAGAAACTGCTAGTTTACCTGTGCAAAGACAACGGTTCAGACCGCAGAGAAATCAGACTAGAAAAGTCAAAACGTATACAACCCTATAAAGGGAAGTGTGGACGAAAAAGAAAAAGGTAGCTTAACACGCTCTGAACTCAAATTTTGGTGCGCGTGTAGTTGTTTTTGATTGAGGTTGCAAATACGTATATTATTTACCAAGTGTCCTGTGTTTCATTATTACGAAGCTCTAACTATTTGATTCATCATCATTATCTTCACAACACAGCATAGTCAAGGTGCTGCCTGTTCCGCCTTCAAAAGTCATGCTATCCAGCTGGGTCTACCCACACACTTGTTTATTTAATTACTATACTAATAATGTAATTCCTTTTATTTCTACAATTACTTGTAAGCCTTATTTTAACACACGCGACTGGCTTAGAAATAGACATATGTTGAGTAATTACGAAATTTCGGTGAAACGCTTTGAGGGTTTGTCCCTTGATCTCCCTTCGTAGTTACGCCATGATAGGCACTAACACATAAAACTCTGTAATTCAAAATTCCGTTAATTAGAAATTTTATTATGGTCGCTTGAAAGTCGATTTACCTACGTGTTACTATATTTTCTTTTTTTTTTTGTTGAGAGATGGGGAGAGAGAGAGAGAGACAGAGAGAGAGAGCAAAGCACCCAACAAAATTAAATTTTCTCGAAGGGGAGTAAAGACTTGGTGCATACAACGAGTACATATTTATAATATCTTGACGTAATGGAATGGCTGTAGAGCTAGATAAAGCGGAGCAGTGGCAAGGTGGCATTCGGCCAGCCGCTTCAGTCACATTTGGCTTGTTCTCTATTGTCCTATATTCTATTTAGTCGGTTGATGAGCCCATTCGACTGCTACGAGGCGTTTAATTGGTACCCCTGCTTCTGCTGATTTCTAGGAAATTATACTTAGATGCGTCTGCCTCTGTACTATTGGCAGATTCCAATCTACGGTTCCATTGAAACCAAAGCGAAATAAAGGCCGACACATTCTCGAATTCCCAAACGTGGACGCCCAGAATTTTCTTCGATAATGAGATGGAATTAGTATAGAGTGTCCCATAAAGAATACAAAATTTATTATTTTAATAAAATCAAAATTTATCAAAATTTTAGAATTGTTTTAATTTTATTACAAAGTAGGTTATAATTATTTCGGTTAATTGTGTGTGTAACTAGGGGGATACGCTTAGCTTCTGGGTGAGGGATGACACTAACTTGTCACCCAATTTTCCTCAGGCCAAATTTAAAATTTACGATTCTTACCATTTAATTTTATAACTACATTTTACAAATTATGTCCGTCTTTGAGTAAACCGACCTGAAGTATAAGGGTTGAAAAAATGGGTAAACGCTGATTTCAAAACATTCTACCTTGACTAACATTATACTAATTAAATGTAATAAATCTCACGCCATCAATGATAAATATCTATCCTTAACAAATCTATGAAAATAAGCCTTTCTGAAGTTATTTTGATAAAACCAGGTATTATTACTCCTTCGCACTTTAATTTAGGGAAAATTTTAAGCAACTTGTAGCTTGTGTTAAAATACATAAGTTTTTGTATAAACTCCAGCAATAGAAACTTCTCATTTTCCTTAAGTCGAAAACTACGCTTTTACTTGTGCAAAGACGAAGGTGCAACATAGGTATTAGGCTAGAGGAGTCATGACATAGAAAACGCTGTAAGGGGAAGTGTGTCTAGGCGAAAATAGACGAATAAACTCTGCCATCGCAATTCTTGCATTTTAAGCCTGCAAATATGTACGTTATTTACCAAATGTTAAATGATCGTCATTATTAAGAAATCTCATTTTATTAGTTTGATTTACAAATGATATTGTAATCATTTTATATGTACAATTATTTACAAGCCTTGTTTAACACACGCAACTGTCTTATTTTAAATAATTATAGAATTTTGCTAAATCGTTTCAATACCCTTGAGGAGGGTATTGATCTCCCCCCGCTGGCACACCATATGAGATAATTATGCCTCGCGACGTTATTAGCACATATTCTTCCTCTTTTGACATTTTCTTTGACTTTTCCGCGTAATTGCTTTCGTTGAATTCAGACACGTCTAATCTTCGCCTTGATCTCAGGAATTATCCACGGTTTGTTAACAAAAACAAGACGCTTCAAAACTCCTGAAACAAAGAAATCACATAACGCCAAATCACAAGACCTCGGTGGCCTGTTCTGGTCGCTGTCACGTGATACGAGACGGTTTCACATCAACACTTTCCCTTATGACGGCGATTTTTACTAAAGACCAACTAAAAGACACGTGTCTGCAATCGAATCTGTTGCTTGAATTTCGTATATTGACCATCCCGAGTAGCATTATGCAGCGAATTCTCCAAATTGACCATTCCGAGAAGCACTTTGCAGCGAATTCTCCAAAACGCTTTGCGTCTGAATACGTACAAGATTCAATCGACGCAAGAATTCAGACAACAAACTATTTGAAGTACTGAGAATTTGTAAGTTGCTGTTGCAAAATCAAGAAGAAGACGATCTTGCTGGGACCACAAAAAACATCTGGCCACCGCGGTATTGTGATTTGGCACTATGCGACGTTTGGCTTCAACGGATCTGAAATTTCGTGATTCTGTTAACAAAGCACAAACAATTCCTGAACTGAGGCCGAAGATTCTTGTGTTGTGCGGAAAATGCAGTTAGTAATAAAATTAAAACATTTGTAACTTTCTAACAAGTGACGGTTTTGTTAAAATATTAAATCTTGGGTCGTTTATGAAAAAAAAACTCTTTGACCTTTTTGAACTGTGGGTTTTTAGACCTTGCGTAGATAAGGCACTAACATCCGTGGGAGGATATAATGTGCAAGGCAATCGATTAAAGCCGTTGTCAGATCAAGGCTTCTGAGTAACGGTGCCAGTAATGCTTAGTTATTACCACTTCAATCAGCTGACGTTAATATATAGGAGGAACAAAACCAAATAACTTGAGTAGTAGTTCCTCAAGTTTTTCTAGAACTACTGGTTAAAGTAAACACAACAAGTCAGACAACAAGTTTAAATTGCACCGATCAGCTTACGTAAAAGATTTTAAGTGCAACAGTAATCATTTGACACTTAAGTATGTGTGATTGCTATAGGGTCAACAATTTTGTCATTCAGTTAAACTCTAATCAGTTTAAAGTGATTATTTAATCTAAAATTTATTTGAAAAATTTCCTTGTTTTCGAAAGTTTTCTGTGTAGAATCATCATAACTCATCTACTCTCGCGTACATAATGTTTCCAAATTATAATAAGTAATGGAAAAATATGACGGAGAAACCATTACAGTGCTCACTATATATTTAATATCTTTGTGTTAATGAGGCAAAAGTAATGGCTCATATGATGATGATTATGGAGCTGTTGAAGTGGAATCCACTGGAAGATCAGGATCAGTATTCGTTAGGAACGAATAAGTTAAACAGTCATTGGCATCGAAGGGTCTATAATACAGAATATTGCTACCTGATGAAATAAATAGTACCTATATATCGCTGTATGCATCGCTGAGTCCCTATGTGACTCTTGGCACGCCGGGGCACGCGAGGCTATTCCAGTCGTTTGGAGATCATTCTGCGTGGCAGAGTTAAGTAAAGTTCTGGATTCTTCTAGACTGTCTGTGCCCTTCCAGACGTTTACTCGACTATCTCGCTACACTACAAGGCGGCGGAGGTATTAATACTGGATTTCCAAGGGGTCCAGTCAGTTTAGCCTGGCGATTTTAGAAGAAGTGCGGTTCGCAGTGATTGCTGCGATTTATTGAGAAGTGATTAGTGTGCTAATTAGTGCAAAATTGTAATATGTTGACATTTATTGTTGTACAAATTTAATTTGTATTTTGTATAAGAATGATTTGATTTGTTGATCTTATAACTGCAGTTCGTGTCTAATTAAAGTTTGTAATTAGTGACTTCATTGGTGTCTGTCATTCTGTTTCCATTGTACCCACGAAGATCCTGTAAGACCGTCGTAACATTGGTGTCAGAAGTGGATAGTACCCTTAACAGTGGAAAGAGAGGACACATCATAGCAGAGTAGTAAGCGTAGTGATTGATTTACAATAATGGACAGAAGTCAAAAGTTAGCTATGATAGTATCTTTGCGTGTTTGAATGGAAGAGCGAGATAAGAAACGTCGACAGGACGTGAAAAAGCAGAAAGACAACAAAAAGAAGAACGTCAAGAGGAAAGAGAAGAGACGTGATTTATAACTGCTGTTTGTGTCTCATTAAAGTTAGAATTAGTGACTTCATCGGTGTCAGTTATTCTGTTTCCTCTGTACCCACGACGATTCGGTGTGGCCGTCGTAACAATATTGAGACAAAGCAACTTACCTGCTATTGCCGTGTAGAGCGGGAGGAAGAGTTCCGACTCACCAAGAAGACTACAAAGTGGATCTCTATAGAAAGCTGGAACGAAAAAGAAATGAATGTAAAGAATACGAAAGGCCATGACTATTGAGAAACCTGAAGGATGATGATTGAAACTACGAAGAGAATCCAAAGTAGCCGTCGTCGGTTAACGTTGAATGGGTATTTTGCACGTTTAACGTTGATTAATATATAATTATGTTAGTTTTACATGAATTATTTTATTTAAATTATCTTATATACACATTACATATATTGTTTATATTATATTATTTAAATATTATACAGAAATTAATTAAATTATATTAATATTATGTAAACAAACAAACACACATATACGCGCGCGCGCGCGCGCGCGCGCGTGTGTGTGTGTTAATAAAAAATGTTTACAAAAATATATTTTATTTAAGTTAATATTGAAAATAATAAGTAGTAGGTTTCAAGAATATATTTTTGTTTAAATAGTGGGTTTATTCATTTTATGGACAGCTTTTATTTTTTCTGTAATCTTCAGACACGTATTATAAAATATTTATGGTCATATTTTTATTACAATGGTTATAATTGTAATGCTAATATTTTTGTACACATATTACATTTCAAGATGTCAGTGAAAAAATTAGAAGCTATCGAACATTGTAATGAAATACATAAATAAAAATATATTATCATAAAAAGTGTTATTTATTATTTTCAATATTAAAAAGATAACAAAAGTAAAGTGAATGATTTTTAAATTTATGTAAACTATAACGAATTTTTGTATAGTAGGCCGACAGTTTTCTAATACAAATACAGTATACAGTATTTAGACATTTTAAGTATATAAAATAAAAGTAACATTTTAAATAAAAATAAAGAAATCTATAAAAATAATGAATCTATAAAAATATGTTTTAAAATTATATAAATATAATAATATTCTTTATTCTATATACTCAGTGTCTGAAAAGACAGTAATAAAAACTGACCAAGTTCTGTATAATAATAAAACATAATTTAAATAAAATATATTATTGTTAAAAGAATCTTATGAATTATTGATTATTATACATAAAACAAAAATAAAGTGAGAACTTTGTGTGTGTGTGTGTGTGTGTGTGTGTGTGTGTGTGTGTGTGTGTGTGTGTGTGTGTGTGTGTGCTATATTAATCAAAGGAATTAATATTTTAAATAGGAGGAAAATAGAATGAGAAGAATAATGTCCTTGACAAAACGTTACGTAACATTTGAGGGGACAACTGCACGAAATAAAAGAATAAAATAAAACAACGAATGTAGTGTCGTTATTACAGCCTTTATTCAAAAGAAGGAAAAAATAAAAAATAAATTGACAAAGAACACGCAGTACGAAAGCTCAAAACAATATTAGCAACATTGATTGACTTGAACAATTAAAACGATTTTTGAAGAACAAGTCTAAAGAATCTTAGGGAGAAAACCTGTAGGCAAGAAGACAAATAAATAACAAGCACAAAACAATATTATTATTCGAATGAAAACATTTGTAAACAAAGTACCCACAGTCCGAAAGTTCTAAACATCATAATGTGCGACAAATATTTTGTTGGTTTCAATAATTAAAACGGTTTGAAGGAAACGGTTTGCGTGCAGGAATGGCTTATCGATTCGCGTGGCGTGCCAGACATCGGGTCAGTCCATTGCCGCGACACTTGCACTCTTCCACACACGGCCTTCTCTATCCAACTGATCCAACTAATTGCCCACTGTTGCATGATTGATTCCGCGCCGTCCTCTGTTTACACTTCCGTTACCGCGGAATCAATGACAACAAAAACAAAAGAGAACGATAGGCACGTATCGGCCCGTGACTCCAATTTAAGCTGTAGTGGTTGCGTTGGACGGATCTAAAATTGTCGCCTGACACAAACACAAGCCAATTTACGCTTTTCAGTCGGTCGTAACGTACTCCTCCCATAATTTAAATGCGTCATACGGTTTGCAAGAATAATCTATTAGACATGAAGGCTTTTACTGGATGCTTATTTAGTTTAACTTTTTTATATTCATAAACAACGTACAATTAGGCGGGCAGTTCACGTACAAAGAATGACAGAGGATAGAGCAGTGAAAAAAGTATTCGTTGGAGAACCAGGAAGAAGAAGAGCAAGAGGAAGGTCAAGAAGAAGATGGATCAACGATGTAGATGAAGACTTGAGAAGCCTGGGGGTCAGAGGGTGGCGAAGAGTCGCACAGGAAAGAGAGGAGTGGAGGCATGTCGTTTTGGAGCCCAGAGCCCTTAGTAGGCTGTAGCGCCGTGGAGTAGTAGTAGTTTTTATATTCGTGACTTGACTTTAGTAGCGAACACAAAATGGAATTCATGCATAAAGTTTTGTATGATAAAATATCATCTTCTGTTCTCTAACAAAAGTTGTAGATGGATAACAGCCGTTTAGCACACACATTCGCAAACCAAACACGCTTAGTTCAGGAACGTCCACAGGCGTCTTCCTGATTTAAAAAATGTCTTTGTAAAACGCAGATGAAGACTTCCAAAGTATATAGGCCTATAGTTTTCGAGACCTACAGTCTCGTTCTTCTGGAAGAATTACCCATCGCCGTAATCGTCAGTTCACGAATTTTAATACCTAGCTATAAATGAGAACTTTAAATTGACATTATGATCTTCTAGACAGACCTCAAACGTATTTTGACTGTAAAGTAAATGTGAGGTGAAAGTAGCCAAAAGTCAGGAAAATTTTGTTTAAAACTGTGTTCCAGCATGTTTACATTCTACCAATTAAGTTGTCAGATCATGAGTTTTATGAGGAAGAATAAAAAGAGTAAACAGAGTAGACTGAAGAAAGAATAAATTTCGAAGGCAAAAATCTTGTAAATGTAATAAACGTAATGGTTATTTGTCTTGTATTCAAAGCCCAAGCACGTGTAGATTATAACTAAACCAAAGTCAAATGTTCAGAAAATCTTTTTAACATTTTGAATGTGTCAACACTATATAACTTCTTGTATAACAATAAAGCATCAAGGAAAAGAAGCAAGGGAAGTCAGATCTGAAATTTTCTAGATCTGACAAGTCATTGCTGTAAGTAAAACGTTCCAGCCTCGTGTTTCAGTATCGAACCAACTAGTCTGGCAAATGACAGACTACAGGCGAACAAGGTAAGTAGACACGGCGGTATGGCTTGTTTACTACCACTAAACAAAGAAAAACATGTAGTGTCAAGGAACGTAAGCCCACTGTGTATACACAAACAATAGTTAATTATGGATTGTTCAGAGCCACATAAAGTTAGGGCACATATAAGAAGATATCGCTCAACTGGTAATTATATGATAGTCGTGCCTTTGCAACGAAAACGTTCGAGTCAAACACCTGAGCAGGAAACAGCACAACTCGGCCGCCGTAGATGCATTAGGGTACCCCCCCCCCCGGCCGGAAACTGCTCATTATGACTCATTTAACGCACTTGATTCCCATAGTTGACTGTTCCGCTACATTTGTACGTGGGGAAACTAAATGGGACATGCGAGATGCATTTCTGTCAAAACCGACCGCGATAGTTATATCGCGTTCAGATCCTGCGTTTGATGCCACGATGTCGACGGTTTTTTCTGCTCAGACTATCACCGGTTCTTATCCCTACTACTGGATTATTGCACCTTTGGTCGACACATTATATATATAAATAACGAGATTTTAATAAAACACGAGCTTATGACTTAGATCAGAAAGTCAAATAAAAAAACGAAAAACGAGCTTACGAGCTTGCACTCGTATTACAAAGATTTGTTACTGTCAGAAGACTCTGGCTCTTATTTATTGTTAACTGAGAATTCGTATTTTTTTCTCCATTACCACGTTTTGTGCGCAAATCCACGTACGTGAGATGAGGAAAGCTGCTATGTTATAAAAATACTGTGCTATATTACTATAACTGATAAGCTGCCTGAGCTGCAGAATTCACGTAGTACTGTTTTCAACGAAGTACATTTATTGTCAGACTAAATCAGCTTCACTCATTTAAAGATTTTAAAGGTCTGATTAAAATTCAATAATTCTCACAAATATATAACTGACAACAATGTGTAAAGTAGTTTACAAACGTTTTGAAGTCCAAACTTTGCAAGGAGTGTAGACAGATACTAATTCTGTGAAATTGTTAAAGATACCAAGTTCGAATTTTGAATAAAATTCCTCATAATTTGATGCTATACATAGACATTTACAAGTTTTTAAGTTTTGACTTCCATTTTAGTTTGTAGTGTCCCCAAAGTTTAAAAATTTTCTAAATACACACAATACTCAGATTCGGCTAACATTTCCGTTGATTTTATGTTTTTAACATTCTTGATGTCAAAATGACATTTTTACAATGTCTGATTACATTTCGATCCCTTTCATAAATACTGTTGTCATAAAAGTTTCAGATATCCAAAACTGAATACGATACTTAGCTTTCGCTATTAATTTGATTCTTGGCATGGATTTGTACAATTTTTACAAACTTCTGATCTATTTTTTGCGCCCTGATGTCCAAAAAGTTTAAAATTTCCACAACTGAACACTATATTCAGGTTTCAGTTAAAATTCTCTTTAATTTGATACTCCCCATAGACTTCTGCGTATTTTTTAAAATTTGCCCCTCACATTTCTGCCTCTCGGCTCTGTATTTTCGGGGCGTCTCAACGACAAAAAGTGCCTGTGGAGTTAAAAATATGACTATACATAGTAAATTGTACGAAGTTGATGGATTCGAAAGTTATCGTGAGACATTCCCTAAATAGATAGACCGATAAACAGAGAAATGTCAAACGCTCGATTTAATACAGAGAACTCCCTTCGGTCGTTGAACTATTACTATGCATGACCGACGCTAAAAAACTGAAGATTTTTTCTTAATACTACTCCCAATGAGAAAAAGGAGGTGTAGAAGAATATAAACAGAGGGTCGAAACAGATATTTTGAGAAGAGGGAAATTTTGCTGTAAGAAAACAAATATACAGGGAAAAATCTTGTCTTCTCCAAATTTATTCTTTCAAGAGAAATTAGCCTTTTCTGAAAAACGAGTGTGAACTTCTTGAACACCAAATTAAAACCGAGCCTACCAATCAAAAATAAAGCAATTTCGATATTATAATGGAAATCAATTTTCATATTTTGGAGAGAATCCCACTGACTTCCTTCGCCGTGCAACTATGCAAGTAAACACTGTTACTTGTTTAGTAAAAACAAGAAGTTTGCTCTTGGCAAACCATTTCCGCACGGACAAGTCCGCTTATAAAGTCAGAGCGACGAGAAGGGAATAATTAGCTATTATACGATTGTGACAACTGAGCACGTTTAGAATTCTCGAAGAATGGAGCCCAGACTGCATAAATAACGACCCTAAAATATTTCATATACAGTTGCAGGACCACAAAAGCGAATTTTTTAAAGCAGACAGTGCCTGTTAAAGTTAAAGCGTCCCTTTTAAATGCGTTTTAAGTCATTAATGGACAGCAACGAGGATAGTGGAGCAGGAAATCTCAGTCACAACAGGGATCTACAATTCATCATCACCACCATAAGAATGGTACGTTTTATAGTGTTTATCAGCCATTGGAAACTCTGTAATTTTGTGTCATGATCATACAGTTGTTGTGTTGCAGGTAGCAGAAAGTCTTTCCTTTCACCGAGATTCGATTGTTAAGTTTGTACTATTTTTCTCTTAAGACAGTTTTAACATTGAAAATGTTTATAAGGACGTGTCGCACGTTTGAAAACGACCGCCGGTGAGTTTCCATAGAAACTACTTCTTTGTTGTCAATAACGTAGTACACATATAAAACTTCGCTTATGCGACTACATTTAACTTATAATCTGTACATTGATAAATGAAGAATGAATTCATTGATTGGTGAATGAAGAATTAATTCATTGATTAGTGAATGAACATAAATATATATAATTTTTAGATTTATTGAAGCATTTTGAATGCCCTTCTCTGTTCATTGCATTTGTGCAATGCCTGTAAATTTTTACTCTTGAACGCCATTATTTTTGTTTTTTCGTAGATATTTTCAGGTCATATTTGTTTTACCATGTTACGAAGAGATGTTATTGTTTTCTTTGCATTTTCCTCCGAATCTGTAAAAAATATCTGATCGAGTTTGTCTACAATTTTACCGTGAATCGCATAATTATGTCTTATTTCACTCTGCCATAACTTTATAACGTGGTTAAATGGACACTTGCGCGCCTGCGGCGTATATATATATATATATATATATATATATAGAGAGAGAGAGAGAGAGAGAGAGAGCAAACAAAAGCGCGCGTGGACACTTCTTGCTGCACTGCGATTACCCACCTTAATGTTGTGATAGAGTTTGACTTGATCTTATTAAGTGTTGGCTTATGAAATATTTTTCCATCATTTTCCAAAATTTAACTTTATTAAACATTTTAAATGCTTCCTCTTAATCAACGGAAGCGATAAACGTAATATTTCAGGAAAACAACAATCCGATTCACAATTTTCAAACTTCACAAAATATTCTTTATCACTGAATCGTCAATCACTATTTTATAAGCCATTAATCAATAAATAATAATTACATAATCGCTAATTAAACATTAATTAATTATTAACGTCGGTAAATCATCATTACTGATAATCACCAATGCTTAGTACCGGAAAGGGAAACGGAATCACGGCGTGCAAAACGTCGACTGACATGTTTGCCGACTGACTAACGCTCCACAATATTCGGAACGTCGACTGACATGTTTGCCGACTGACTAACGCTCCACAGTATTCGGAACGTCGACTGACATGTTTGCCGACTGACTAACGCTCCACAATATTCGGAACGTCGACTGACATGTTTGCCGACTGACTAACGCTCCACAATATTCGGAACGTCGACTGACATGTTTGCCGACTGACTAACGCTCCACAATATTCGGAACGTCGACTGACATGTTTGCCGACTGACTAACGCTCCACAATATTCGGAACGTCGACTGACATGTTTGCCGACTGACTAACGCTCCACAATATTCGGAACGTCGACTGACATGTTTGCCGACTGACTAACGCTCCACAATATTCGGAACGTCGACTGACATGTTTGCCGACTGACTAACGCTCCACAATATTCGGAACGTCGACTGACATGTTTGCCGACTGACTAACGCTCCACAATATTCGGAACGTCGACTGACATGTTTGCCGACTGACTAACGCTCCACAATATTCGGAACGTCGACTGACATGTTTGCCGACTGACTAACGCTCTACAATATTCGGAACGTCGACTGACATGTTTGCCGACTGACTAACGCTCCACAGTATTCGGAACGTCGACTGACATGTTTGCCGACTGACTAACGCTCCACAATATTCGGAACGTCGACTGACATGTTTGCCGACTGACTAACGCTCCACAATATTCGGAAAGCTTTTACAACAATCGAGACGAACCTTATACCGTCAAGATTCTTGTATGATGACAGACATAGATAGGGAAGAGAGAGAGGCAGAAAGAGGGGGAGAGAGAGATAGAAGGTTAGACGTACAAACACAGAGGAGAAATAGAGTGAAGAAACGATGAAAAAAGAAAAAGATATAGAGGACATTATTTACTTACTATAATTACTAACAAAATATATTATAAAAAATTATGAAGCACCTACCATCCACTGTTTTATAAGCATTCACCGGCAAGAGGTAACTCATCATTAATTTGTTGTAAGCAGTTCAATCTATTTACGTCAGTCAACAACGACAATACAAGGTACGTTTGAAGTTCAATAAACTTCTGAAATACAGTTAATTTTTTTAAATGTTTTTACAGATTTTTTCATGGTCAAAATGATTTTAAAATTTGTATAACGATAAAGAATAACGATTATGACATTACAAAAGTTATTAAAAACTGATTTCAATTTGTAATGAATAAATTTTTAAGTGTGCAGTGTACAGGAAGGAAAAACCCCATATACATGGTTTATTTCCAAATATCATATGACATCTTCATTGTGTCACGTGACTTCTGAAGGTCCTGGCAGGTAAGTACTTCCTATTTGCTTACGACTACAATTATAATACATAATAGTCTAATTAGTCTAATTTTAATATTTTTGAGCAAAAGTTTTTTGTAATGAGTAAAGAACAGAGTGTTTCTTGGACGTATTTGTCCCTTTAACAAGCTTTTATCATGGCGTGTTTTAGTTAGTTTATGTACATGCATTTACCTTTTATAGAATAATTTTATTTTTAAATAAATGTTTGAAATAAATTTTCTGATTACCGTATTAAAAAAATAAATTAACATGTCTAGTTTAACAATCTCCTTAATGTTAGAAGTAGTACTGAGCCTGACAATAACTAATGAAAAGTTACGAGGGGTGTAAGCTCTCTGAATTGTATCATTTCCACGAATTGTGTTAAGGCATTCATTCCATGGTCAAAGTACGGAATGGTCACTGTGTATTCGTGTATTCGCTTGCAGACGATTTGTGGTAGTTAGATCAGTACGTCAGAGGTCTGCGACTGTCATGTTTGAACCTGTATGTGGTTTCATCTACTTTTTTTTTAATTACCATTCGTATTAGATGATTGTACTTGTTTAATTCTTCAATCCAAATAATATAATCTGAGGCAAAAAATAAGAATTGTAAACACATCGTTAGAAGTCCTTTGACGGTAAGATCTTATATTATTTGCAGACGTATTTTGTCTAAGTTCGATTTGTAATGGATAGTTCTAACAAAAACGAAAGTTTAAAGTTTTGCATAAATGTTTCCATTAATAGTTGGAAATATAATATACATGTTCCTCTCACGAACTTTATGGAAGTTTTTGTATTTCTCAGGCGTTGTCACAAGTTTTAAAGGCTATTTTTTAAATATCCTACTGCATTTACAATGAAACAATGAAACCCATCGCTTTGCCGGCTACATTTTTATATGCAACACGCAGCGATAACCAAGTATATAATGGACTATTAAATAATAATATATCATTTTCTACCACACGTTGAAGGGTACGGAACGACTTTTTACGTAGCGTTAAATTACTACTGTTAAGTAAAATTCAGATCGTCATCAATCACTGCTTCTAATGTTGCTACTGTATTGTATAGGCCTATTACGTAACAACGCTACTTATAACACGCGACCACACACACACACACATACACAACGTATTTAATTATTTTTTGTTGTAATTTTTATTCCCGACTGCGTTCACGTTAAGAAAGGTAATGTTTTTCACACGGCAGTTAGTTTCTTTGCGGGTTCGCGGAGATTGAAAGGCTTGAATGATATTGAAGACTCAGGCGATTCATTTTCGTCTCCCCCAGTGTCGCCGGATTGGGATGCTTGTTCTAAAGTGTTCTAAAGTTTTAAAGTGAGTTTTATAACTCTTTCTTTATCCAACTGTGAAAAACCAAATGTTTTTCGGTCTGCGAACGTAAGTTGCAACATATGGTCAGTTTCAGTAAAACAGCATGACTGCTTTTATTTACAAAATGGTACTATGTGCAAAAGATTTTGAAAGAAAATAACAATGTGGCGAACGCAGGATATCATTTTTACACTTTTTATTTTACGGCACACAAAAATTCTTAGTTCCCCTATTCCATAATAGTTTACTGCCGCTATCTGGCCTCTGGCAGTCACGAAAATGTTCAAAAACCTCGTTTTTTTATTACTGATCTAAACTTGGACAAGCGTGATAAATCCTAAAAAAAAAGAAAAAATGAAAAAATTGTGAAAACAAATTTTATGAAATAGTCATAACCTATCTGTAATGCTATAGGCCCCCTACGTTTCATGTTTTATATTATGTAATAGTATACCGCTAATGTAAACGTGGTTATTTACCTTGATTTAAACAAAATAAGCAAAAGATAATACGTAATCACTTTTATTTTACAAACAATACACAATTAAAAATTCCTTTACTATATGGACTTCCAGAGTATGATACAACTAACTTTTTTAAAAACACAATTCATTTTTCTTAACCCAGTTGCTCACAGACCAAGCAGTTCTATTCCAAACTTTGTGTAATGACAAACATAAAAGACTTAATTTAAAAAATTGTTTAAAGTGGGAAGTAAAAAGAAAATATTCGGATTTTTTTGCTTTTTAAGATAAGATATGACACGCAAACTGAAGGAAGAGTATGAAAAATGGGGATTACTGACGAACGTAGAAAAAACGCAGTATCTGTGTGTTGAAGAAAAAACAACAGATTTAATCTTAGAAAGCAACGAACGTATAAAAAATTGCAACAAATACTTAGGAATAAACTTTAATGAAGAAGGAACAGATGATGTTGAAATAATATCAAGAATAAACAAAGCAAAACAAATAATTAGATATTGAATGGGATTCTATGGAGCACAGAAATTGGAAAAGAAAGGAAGAAAAGAATGTACGATAGTATGATCAAAAGCACGTTGATGTACGGATCCGAAACATGGAGATGAAAAGAACAGGTAAAAAGAAAGTTAGAAGCTACAGAAATGGATGCTTTGAGACGAGCTGCTAGAACTTCAAGGCTAAAGCGAATACGAAATGAAACGATCAAAGAAGACGTGTGCGTACAAAAGACAATCATCGAATGCATTGAAGAAAAACAACTAATCTGGTACGGACACGTACAAAAAATTGGACAAGACCAATTACCAAAGAAAACATTGAGCTGGATATCTAGAGAGCACAGAAAGAAAGGAAGACCCAAGAAGACATGGATAGAGGGCACTAGAAAATCAATGAGCGATAGCAGAGTAAACGATGAAAACTGCAACGACAGACAATAATGGAGGTTGGGGAACGTCGTAGGACGTTTTGACCCCGAATTAATAATAATAATAATAATAATAATAATAGTAAAAAGAAAGTAAAACGTGATTTCTGTGTTACACAATGGGGGTCTACCATAGTAACTCGCAAGCCCGCCGTGTTTTGAGTTCTGTATTGGTTGTACAAAATGTAAAGATCGCAATGTTTACAACTAGTTTTCATAACGTAAAGTTTTACAGTTTTTTGCGCAATACTGTATAATGGTTTCTCGCGGCCGTACCTTGTTTAGGCTTTTGGGAGCACACAGGAAAGCATAAAACTGACGGTTGCCATCCCCATAGTCACAATGATTACGAGTATTACCGTAATGCTCGCTTTGGTTTTAGTTTTCCTGGTGTTACAATGCGTAACTAATGATGGATTAGATGTTTTCAGGGGGGTATTTACGGTGGAGGGACGAGCGGGACTGGACCGCACAGATGTCGAAAAAGTTGACGAAGAATTTTGTTATCTCTTAATTTTTAGGCTGTTTTATTATTTCAGCTACGTAATGTAGTAGTAGTAACCTTTTTTTAATATACAAACAGGTTTATTACAAAGCATTTTCGAATACTTTTGAAGTATGCATTATAAGGAAATGAAGTCAGTCTTGTAAGGAATGGTTTCAGTAAAACGTATTTTTATTGTACATTACCTTTAGATTAATAGGGTTGATTTTAGAATGTTATCATACGATCTTCAGCCACTTTAAAGATAGTAATATTGATTAGTCTTGAGTTATTTTTTTATTTGCATGACCGGACCCCTCACAAGGGATTCCAAATTCTAGATACGCCACTGATGTCTTTTAAGTATTATCTTCAGGTTTTGACCTACCCTGATAATTGTTAACTTCCTCCCTTAATTGGCTTCTTATATCCATATTCTGACTCGTACTACAGGTAGTCTTTTAATCTAAGTAGCCAGTGACCAACAGTATCATCATCTGGAAACGCCAAAACGTCCTCTGAAGGACTGTAGCTTAGCGACTGACTAAAGAAGACACCTGTACATCTAATAAAGAATTTTCCACTCTAAAAAGACCACAGCAAACTAATAGCGAGCATTTAACGTCTTCTTCATAATTTTTAAGGCCTGTTTTCTTCTTAACTAAGGCTGTTCAGGTACTTATTGTTTCCTTTGACATCCTACATATCTTCTCCTTTTGGCGTGCCTTTGGCCAGTCTAACCTGGATCATTCACTCCAGGTCAGACTCGTAGCTATCAGGAGTGGGGAAACATTTTCCGGATGGGTGAAACGTTTATATATTTCCGCTATGAGTTGTGTCCCTATTATATGGTCCCACTATGTAAATATGATCGTGTCCTATTTTTGGATCAAGTCTGTGACAAGTTTATGTTGAGGTTTCGGCTAGTCTGCCTCAGGCAGATTCCCTCTCGATGACTTAGAATAGAAACTTTGAACAGTTATTACAATTATACAATACAAACATGCCGATAAGTCAATGGCGCTATTATTTTTCACTATGTTTTATTCTCATTATAGGATAGGTGGAATGTGTCTTTGCTGTTCCCTTGTCCTTAAGACTGCCAATAAAACGTTAATGGCCGCGAGGCCTTCAATTGACGAACGTTTTCCTTTTACTGAAAACAAAAATGCTTACGTTAAATTTATGCATCACAGCAAACTGCTGTATCTTTTTCCACAGATAGTCCAGTCATTTAAATAATTAAAACAAGCAGCTTTGAAAGAACAGGTGTTGACTCTGAATGCCGTGAATTATAATTGTTAATTTTTAGATGTTGAATGTTAACTCTTAAATCAGAGTTAAATATCAAACTGCATCAGAGCACTACTGTGAAGTGAAGCAGTTTACATTTGTACAATGCCACATTTCGTTAACGTTTGTTATTTTCCTTCATAACTAGCGTTAATATAGGCTATTTAACGGCCGTTTCACCATCGCCGTAGTTACTAACGCTGGAACAGACGACTTTAGTACCATGATAATCGTCAATGTTATTTCTGACTGCTGTAAAGAAACGAATATTGTAACGTTTACAATAACTTTAAAATTATACATTGGCCTTATAGAGTTCCTTTCTGATAACCTTGTTACGTGATCTTGGTAATATTATTTTCTGTTCCTTCATTCGTTTATGTTCGTCTGATTAATTTGTCTTTAAGTGCCAAAAAATTGTAACAAATTCTGAAAACTGAAACAGCATATATATTTTTTTACACATTTGTTTTGTGTTTACATGTTTAAAAAAAGTAATAAACACGTACTAAATATTCCAACAAACGTTCGCAAATACGTTTTGTTTAAACTATATCAAATGACTAACATAAAGCTGATCAGAATTATCAGGTTAGCTGTTATCGTTACTTACCTGACGGTCCAGAAATCTCCCGGTAATTAACCACCAACTTTAACGTGGATTAACTCTAAGAAAGCTTCGTGAAACAGGGCATCTCCTGTTAGATCCTCAACGGACAATTCAACAGTCGTTAAAGTCTTAACTAAAGTCGGTGTATTATTTAATGAAGTGTCTTATATAACTTCCTATACGGGTTTTGTTGAATTACGATGTTGACCGAATTGTGTAGATAGGAGGCGACTTGCCACTTGTAGGTTTGATTTACCAGAGTCCAAAGTTTGGAAGGTTCCGTACGAAACATTTGACTATGTATTTTGAATTTTATAAACGATTTCCGTAAAAAAAGTAATATAAATTTTTCAGGTGAAAAATTAATATCTCCGGTACTGTTATCTACCAGTAAATGTTGGGTATTAACTAAAACCAGGACGCATCAAGTATTTAAGCAGTTAAAATAAGATTTTTAAAATGAATCAAAGATAGCATAAGAGAACGCTGAATTATAAATGAGACTTTCAGAGAGAATTCGTCGGAGGGGGGGTATTGATATTACAGTATCAGTGAGAGACTACAGCAGAGTAAACTTGACTGTAAACTGAAAATAGAAAGTATAGAGAAAGAAACAATATTTTGTTTTTCAAAATTATTCAAAATCATAAATCCGGGCGACACATGCATATTGCTTAGTCTCTGAGTCAGGAGAAAGAAAGGAAAGAAAAATGATTACAAAACTTGTCTGGTCACGTCACAGGTGAGTGGTGAACTTCAACGTGTGTACCAAAATTATGAGATAAATTGCTAAATTCCGATATTCATGACAGGACAGTATTGCGCGGAGTGTGTTAGCCGTCTGTTGTCTGGTTCGCAGCCCGATGGACTACAGCACTGCACGGTACACTGTGGGTCTGGCAATGCCATGTGACTAAGGTGCGCCACCTTCACTCCATGTCTGAAGTACGGCTCCTCAAGGACTGAACTTCCACGGAAGCTCAGAGTCGTCCTGGCGTGGATGAAGGATCTGCCGGAACAGCTCCCGCCAGGAGGCACTTGCACGAAGACAACACGGAAGTCGACGCATCTTGAGCCCTGGTATGGCATGTCCCCCCTCACCCGTGTATTTGTATGGTCTGTCCCCACGATTTAGATACGGCTCCATCTCCATAGCTTCCGTAAAGGTTCAACTCCAGTGGTGTGGACGTCGAGGTGGCGCGAGCACGTTCTGCTTTTATTTATTGCTTATGCAGATATAGAGTTAACCGAGCATACCTTGAGAATGTTTCCTGCAATGGATCAGGCAAACGAATAACGAGAGAATTAAAAATGTGTCGGGCAGTTCAGAGGAGGTTTGTAGATGTGTTTTGAAATTCCGATCTAGCTCAATTACCTATATACAATTTTGAAAAATTGGAAAAATCAATTTAAATTTTATCAGAAATACTAAACTTTAAGAACCATTTAAATCCAAACCTATTGTAATGGAAAATGTTTGAAAAGTTTCCCCTTTCAAGTGTGAGTGACTTACCGCCATCGGCGTAGGTCTCCGAGCCGTATCCGTCCTGCAGGCCGTTGGCCCACGTGCCCTCGTACTTAGCGTTGGAAGTTGCCGATTGACGTACCCCGTAGCGACCCTTGAAACCCTGCGTCCACTCACCGCGGTACAACCACCTACCCCGAGTCTCCACCCCTAGCCCGTGGCGCTTTCCGTTTTGCCATTGACCTTCGAAAGCACTTCCACTGAAACAAACAGACAACACAAACAATTAATATTTTTCTAATCTGTACTACGTTTACAAAATGATTGTATTTACGAATTATTTGAAATGTAATGATTGTGGTAGAAGGAAATTACTAAACCAACATGCGCAAAGGTTTTACACTGACGTTGTGTAATATGCGAGATGCTGTATATCCAATAATGTAACATTTATCAAAAGTAATTCTTTTTCTTGATTGTAATTCATTGATCGATTGTTTGTTTGATCGTCTTAACTTACGATGTAACAAAACAACCTGTACGTTTGGATAACATGTCGCAAACTCCGATGACATGGACAGAAACCTAGAGAGAGCTGTGAAATAATTTTTGTGACCACAGTAGATAAAACAATCTTCCTATTAAATATATAAATATTTTTGTTATATAAGGGTGTTCTGTATTCGTAAAAACTAGGATCCCTGCAAAACAGTAAACAAGGGTGGACGGTCATAAATCTTCAACGTCTTCAATTATGTAGATTACATGACGGGGTCGTCTGATAATATTAAGGCACACTTTTGTTTAGGCTGAGAGAAAGACAGAGAGAGAAAGAAAAAGAGAGTCAATACTCTTATTGTTTTGTATAAGTGTAAGGAATGTGTTGTATTAGCATTATTGTAATATAATACTAAAACAAATATACAAATATAAAAATATACAAATTGAACAATAGCTTATTCTTACTGTTATGAGATTTAAATTAGTAAACATAACTGATAATGGTATTCCATACTTTTAAGATAAATAGCTAATAAAGATATAAAGTATCATCTTGTTGTAAAGATTAGTCAATTTGTCATTACGACTGGGCAAATTTTGTAATTATTGTGTGTGTGTGTGTGTGTGCGCGCGCGCGCGCGGGGGGGGCGCTTGTTGGATATGCAACATCTCGCATGTGACATAACGTCAGTGTAAAACTTTTGCGCGTTTTGGTTTAGTAATTTACTTCTACCATAATCATTACATTTCAAATAAATTGTAAATACAATCATTTTGTAAGTGTCTGCGACTGTCAAAATTGTTGACTTAAGAATTGAATTTATATATAGAATTTAATATAATCTTAGACTTTATATATCTGTAAAAGTATGTTCTGTGAATTAAGGATACAAACGTACCTTAATGCGTTATAATTATCTACATAGCTTTATAAAATATTAATGTGGATACAAGTAAGTCGGAATATTGTGAAATGATTTATAGTGCGAAAAACCTTTAGGACTTTTAGGTGACGTGAGTGTGTCAGTTGATCAGCTCATCTTCTGTAGTCTCCTTTAATTGTTTCTTGCTCTTCTTTCCCACGGTATTTGCAATTCAGAGCCATTTAATAGTCACAGACCAAACGAGTTTTTAAATTATTTGAAAATTCTGTAGACTTACCGACAAACTGACGAACTTCACAAACACGATAATATATGAAATTACGGAGGGACTAGTGAAAACAGATCCAACCAGAGGATCTCAGAGGAACTCCAATAACTCCTTACCAGCACCCGAATGCATGAATCTTAAAGTTATATGTGAGCACCAATGAAGAAGGCGAAGGAAAAGAAGAGAAAGAAGATAGCCGTCGTCGTGTCCTACCTAGGTCAATGAACCAGTTTCATTCTCTCAAGTTTCAACCTAAGTCCCTCACTCATCCTTACGACACAAAACACTTTGTATACAATTTTTGTATTCGTATTCTGGACAGCCGCTCTTCCCAATTTACCTTATTTTTCAGAGCGTTCACTTCCAGTGGGTCCACATTCAACGCGTTTCGTGTCTTATTCTGTACTATTTTGTATATCCTTTAATTCTTCTGAGAAATTTCATCTCTGATATATGGAGTGTATACTCCTTTGTCGCTGTTTATGTTTACATTTCTTAACCGTACAGCACCGCAGAGATTCTCTACGACTCGAGTGGATTGTCGGCGACGATGTCTAGTGCAGCTGCAAATTTCTTTGTGACCTAATGAATTAATTTTTTTAAGGAAATTATATTAAATTAATATTCCTTAAGGAAATGGAAGTATGGTGATGGCAAAAAAAATCGTGTTCGAGATTATTGCAGATTCTGATTGTACTACACTCAAAACATGAAAAAAGTCGTTTTTCGAAAAGTGTCTGTGTGTGTGTCTGTGTGTCTGTCTGTGTGTCTGTAGATTTGTTTTCTATGGCAAACGATAACAGCCGCAAATTCAAACAGAATCAAATAATTTTTTGCATACAGCCCTGATTTGTAGAGTACTCACGGCCTATTGTTTTTGGTGAAGATCGGTTGAGGGAAAGGGGTAGTTTACCAGCAACGGTTTTTTTTATCAAGGGTAATTTTTTTTTTTTGGCAAAAACGATAACAGCCGCAATTTCAAACAGAATCAAATAATGTTTCGCATACAGTCCTAAATTGTAGAGTTCTCAACACCTATTGTTTTTGGTGAAGATCGGTTAAGGGAAAGGGGTAGTTTACCTGCAACGTTTTATGTTTTAACAAGGGTATTTCCTATGGCAAACGATAACAGCCGCAAATTCAAACAGAATCAAAAGATTATTTGCATACAGCCCTAAATTGTAGAGTTCTCAAGACCTATTGTTTTTGGTGAAGATCGGTTAAGGGAAAGGGGTAGTTTACCAGCAACGTTTTTTAACAAGGGTATTTTCTATGGCAAACGATAACAGCCGCAAATTCAAACAGAATCAAATAATTGTTTGCATATGTCCCTGAATTGTAGAGATCTCAAGGACTTTCGATTTTGGTGAAGATCGGTTAAGGGGAAGGGGTAGTTTACCTGCAACCTTTTACGTTTTAACAACAGTAAAGTACTTAAAAATTCATTTAAACTTTTTGAAACAATGGTAATTGTTAAAAATAAAATAATTTTGTTGCCAGGCAATAAAAATATAATTTTTTCATTTTAATGTAAATCATGTATGAGTTAATAATAAAATGGATTAATTTACACTCAAAATGTACAAACAGAAAATTTTGTTACAAACATCAATATCGTTCGTGGCAGGCAAGCATATCTCAGTTATGTAATGTTTACGTTTCCATTTTATTATTATGACTACCGCAATAAAAAGGCAGGGACACACACACACACACACACACACAAAATTCGCGTTATTTCTGGCCTCACTCATGTTTATTTTCTTACATTTGCACGCTTTTTAAATGGTAAGTGCCGAAACCCATACCAACATAACGCGTGCAAGTCGAAAAAGTGCCCAGCGTGGATAGCGATTTGCTTCCTGTGGATCGCTGGGCAGTGTAACTGCACGTGTTTACAGAGGAACGATTCATAGACAGACTTTTCGTCTTTAGGGAATGAACCCTCTGCAAGATGCTGAGGGTCCATGAGTGACTTCGGAGCGCTCCTTCTTTTTCGCGTGTTTGTTCTGTGAAACATACACTGTAGATTCGCAGCTTTACTCTAAACAACGCTCAATAGGAAATGTTGAAAATTTTTGTCCACGGTGTACCCTCATACACAATAAACCTGCTCTGATGTTTTAATTACGGACATCATAATATTAAAACTTTGGAAACTTGAGCACTACTTAATGGAGATCAATCATTAACTTATACAAGCCATTAATTTTATGCATATTTTTTATACATATGTGTACAACGTTATCGGCAACAAAGAAGTAGTTTTTGTTAAAATTCCTTCCCGGGATATTTTGCCGTAGTCCAATGTTTTCTACAAAACCAGACGTTTCGGCAATGCCATCGACTTCCATCATCAGTGAAAATCGAGTGCGATAATGTGAGGTGGTATACGTTAGTGACCACAGTACTGTGGTTAAGGCTGAAGCAATAAGTAGAAAGAAGTAGTTTCTATGGTAATATTTCATTTCGAAAATGATTTTAAATATAAATCTTAGAATATGGAAGTCATGGAACCATTTCTCCATACCGATATTTTAGCTGTGATAATGAGAATTAAAGCGACAGTGCCAATAGTCAAGAAGAAACAGCAGAGGAAATAACGCTCTCAAAGTCGTGTTTACGTTAATGGTCTTCTACACCAGTGATTCTCAACCGAGAGTTCGTGTCATATGTGGGTAGTGGATCTGCAGAATGAATTTAAGTTATTAACAAACGTTTTACTGACAGCTTTTTAAACAATATTTGTAATCAGTCTGTCCTTCATATTCAAAACCTTATAAATTACGTAATACGTTTAAAATACGTACAAACACGCGTAATATGTTAAGAAATCTTAAAGAACCTTCAAGTAACTTGATACACTGTTAATAAACAACTCGATGCATCGATTCATACGCGTTACATATGAAAAACTCTTTTTCGTATTTATTATTTTAACATTGAAAATGTTTATAAGGACCTGTCGCACATTTCGATCGCTGGTGCGTTATCGAAAATGGGAACCGGTGAGTTTCCATAGAAACTACTCTTTGTTGTCAATAACGTAGTCACATATAAAACTTCGCTTATGAATGCGACTACATTTAACTTATAATCTGTACATTGGTAAATGAAGAATGAATTCATTGATTGGTGAATGAAGAATGAATTCATTGATTGGTGAATGAACATAAATATATATATTTTTTTAGATTTATTGAAGCATTTTCAATGCCTTTCTCTGTGCATTGCAGTTGTGCAATGCCTGTAGTAAATCTTTGATTATCAACTTGATGGTTTATGTATTATGTATATTTTACACGTATGTGGTAAAACGTTTGACAACGTTTGCGTCTGTTAAGAATTTTATAATAATTGTTATGAAATATTTTTTAAAAATTTATACTTTATTATAGAAAAAAAACTCTTACGTGTCGTGACATTTCAAAAAATGATCACATTGCTTGCTGCCTATTAATTTTTAAGAGAATTTCTATAAGGATAAAACTGTTTCAAATTTAAACAATACAGGAATTTGAAATTGTTTTTGTTAATATATTGTTTAATTATATTAGTCATATATATGTATTATAGCAATTAACTGATACAGGCCTACGTGTAAATATAAAAGTTTGTAAGACGCTATTCTAAACTACATAGGATCCCACTCGTCGGTAACTCGTTTTCAAATAAAAACAAAGTATTTCAGAAGCTATAAGCAAACAAACCTTACTCATTGTTTCATTAAAATATAAAAATTAAAATGGTATTGAACCGGAGAAATAATTTAAAAAACAGACACCAAATTTTGAGTTGTTTAGATTGGTTCCTTTTAATTTTTAAAAATTTTAGTGTTATTATCTTAGTTTTAAAAGTCCACTTAACAGATTTAGCTTAGACGTAATTAAATAATTTAGTTAAATGAAGTCTTTATACTTTTTTAATAACTGAATATTGTTAAATCACTAGAAACAACTGACAACAGGTAAGATGGTTATACTTAAAATCTACGTCTTTAAATTAAGTTGTGAATTTGTTGAAATAATTTTAAGAAGAATAACGACTTGTTTTGTGTTTTTACGGATTGTCGGCGATTTGCAAGCCAAAAACTGCCGCCTAAACTCGGGAGTGGATTGTACTAGCGTATATTTGTATCTGCGTTAAATATTTTTAAATATCTTTGCTAATTACTTTGCAAACGGATACTTATTAGTCTTGTTGTCAGGATCCCTATCATATTCATACATGACTTCTCAATCAAGACACTCAAAGTGAGGACATGTATCTGTTAGACCTATCTGTTAATGAGGTCAGGAGACATTTGTCTTTTCCCTTCATACTGTTTCACCATCAATTGATACTATGTTATTTAAATAGTATATCTGTATCTGGAGATTGTTTTCTGTTGGTGAAATTAGTACCAGGTTATCCACAAGCAACAGTACGTTCACGAAGTAGAGTTCATTTATTTTTATTTTACCACACACTGCCGTTCTACAACCTCTTGGTAAAATTTCTACGACATAACGTAGAAATTAATATGGTTAACGGACATATTAAAAAGTGAGGCAAGAGGCACCCTTGTCTTACTCCTCTTACTCCTCCGTTAATATTACAACACTGAGTTTAAAAAAAATAGCAAAAGTGCCCATGTGACTCTTAACACGCGACAATGCACGAAACCGTTCCGTACAACTGGAGATCACTCCGCGCGGCAGACCAACGTAACGCTTTAGATAATTCGAGATTCCCCTTCCACAAGTTTCTCGATTATTCTATCGGCATCCTAGCCCTAACCGGCATCACTACGATGCAAGGTGGCTGAGGTATAAATACTGGATTTCGAAGCAGCCAATTTCTGTTAGAGCTATTACTGCAGTTCGGAGTTACTGTTATGATTTAGTGTGAAGTGATTATTGTGTGTTAATTAGTGCTAAACTGTAATAAGATGACATTTATTGTTGTGCGTTGGACAAACTTAAGTTAACTTATTGAATGAAAATGTCTTTACTGATTTCTAACTGTTGTTTCTGTCTCATTAAATTTTGTAATTAGATACTTCGTTGGTGTCAGTTATTCTTTTTCCATTCTGCAACACGACGATCCGTGAGATTGTTTAAATTTATTTCCTTCATTTATTTAAAGAAGAACGAGATAACGATATCATTTTAATTGCAAGTTATATAAGTAGTAGATTCAGCGAATACTAGAGAATCTATTCTCTTTTATTAATTCTTCTTGTTGCTGCTTTTACTTTGATTGCATTTAATTTTGTAAACGTCCGAAGCCGCAACTGTAGACAATTAAACGTTACACCTCTCAGCTACAGCAAACATCAGAGCAGTTTGCTCGCGCCAAACTTTGAAACATTCATTACAACAAAGTTTTCAGAAACATCTGTTGCATCAGATTAAACAAAGTTGGCCAGGGTTGGTTGCTTTCGTTAATGGTTCAAAGGGCGGCGCCGCCTCTTACGAGATGGGAGAAACGGTATAACTCTGCGTAATAGCCTCACACACACACGCGCCCGCGCACACACACACACACCTCTGTTTTGTTTTCCACTCACATTTGTTTATCGAGTTTACTACCTTTTTCGAGTTTTTCTTTTCCAAAGTAATTATTAGACACAACAGAACAACGACATTGATAAATACGTAATTGTGGTTACAAATATTTACTTTTAAAGACACCGATAATATCTAGTACTGTACGCACACCAGTTTTGCTGCCGAGACGCCTGAGGAGCGGGGGTCTACTGAATGATAATGCGTGCTTGTGTTGGTGGGGTATTACTGGTTCTGGAAACATTGTTCATACGTATTTAGTTGTAATTTTGTGTGCGTATTAAATTGAACGTTCGTACATTATATGTAAGAGTAATTTATTGAATATTTTCTTAAAGTGTGTTTTTTTTTAATTCGCTACAAGAAATATCTTGTGAGAGACAGTCAAGTCAAACCAAAACTGTGTTAAACGTATTTTAAATGTGTAGTATTACAGTGAAGCGCGCAGTGAAATGGCATACGTCATCACATTCCTTGTTCAGTAGGAAAGGTGAACTGCTGATAATACATATCTGTAGTATCTTTATTGGCCATCAACTTTCTGGCAAACGTGTAATGTGGTCACAGAGTCGTCGCTTAGTCTAGTCACTGACCACATCACTTCGTTCATTCTCCTTACTTATACCTAGTTTATCCTCATTAGTAACTTCTAGGCGTCTTCTCATGTAATCCAATTCTATGAAATTTATCCTTTATTTTGCGTCCCAGACGTCACTGCATTTTCAATTATACAATGCAGTACACTTTTTTTTATCTCGATTAATTCTTTTTTAATCCACATCAATCTAGATTTGGCATAGAGATACGGCGACCCCATCTCCTAATGGTCTGCAACGCTTCAACTAACCTTATCCTTATGTATCCGAGATCCATCATTCTATACACGGTCATTGTTTCCGTATACTTTTTTTTTGGTTTATTTGATCTGTTCTGTTGAGCCTTATTTCTAACTCTGACGCTACTAGTGTATTCGACGTCTAGGAGTGTTCTTTTCATTCTCCTCTTTTCACATTTTCCCCCTGTGAGTAGCGGTTGAGATCCTCAAGTAAGGCAGTTTCAGTAAGAGATTAGTGTTGTTTTAGGCTACACATGGTGGCGCGGTGCGTAGTACCTGGTGGAAGGACCCTTGCATTGTGTTAAAAGCATGAAGATGTCAACGGACATTGAGTGCCAAAAAGGTACCTACTTTAAAAAGGCTAATATGAAGACCTTCTCAAGGTTAACATGGAAGAACACCTTGATGATCCAATAGTACTGAAGCAGAATAAGCATCCCTTATCTCGGGATAATACAAATTATGTTTACGATGGACGGCGATAAGCCAGCATCCCTTATCTTACCTTCTTATCTACAACGGCTTGTCATGCGCTGGTGACGCATTCAGGTATGGAGGATGTTTTCTGATGCTTGAAAGCTTCAAAGGAAAAAGCTGGTTGGACAGAGTCGTGGATAACGCTGAATGAGGAACGCTAGGTGGATCAACTTTGAAACCGAGACAAATTGAAAAATGAATCCCTTTACTGATGCAGAAGAAGCAGACCGACCCAGACAGGGATTTTGTCGCTTGTTTTCTAGTTACTTGTTTGTTTGTAGGAAGAATCAATGTTTTTGTCTCAATCTTTACTACATTATATAGTCTTTTATTTTTTTAATCCAAAGAGTATGTTTCAAATTGTACGGCAAGTTAGAATCGCATTCCAGAAAACCTGTGGCCTAATAGGGTGCTAAACTCTACCCCAGGCAGAAGAAAAACGAGAGGTAGATCTCAAAGGTCTCAGAGGGACGATGACGGAAGATGGTTCTCAGAGGGATTGATGAACTGGAAATCAAAGGACTACAGGCAGAGGAATGGAAAGATAGAAACCTTTGGCGAGTCCGATTTGACAGTCGGTGCGTGCAGGCCCGAGCGTTAGTGTAAAATCTGCAAAATCCACATGGGGTCTTTTACATTGAGATGCAGGGCAACCTACGCAACACTTCAACCTAAAAGTTAAAAATTTTCATAATCTGTTATTATAACGTTATCTTAAGTACTTCATTTGCAATGACTATTAATATTAAATGAAATGTTTGAACCCTGCTTCAAATATTCTTAAAGTAACATACGTATCACCACGTTTTAAACGGCAATCACACACGGTTTCTTTCCTTTTCTTTGTGGGTAATCAATTTATGTGGATTTATTTTCTTGTTGCTGTCCTGTAGGCGGAACGGCCGTGATGGAATTAGCCGCCACTGTATCCATCCGCATGCAGTTATATTATTTCCTCAGGGAATTTCAGCGTTAAAGTTTTCCCATCGAGCGGCTACTCTGCTGCGTTAACCCCTGGTCTCTAGAGGGGCAACGTTATTTCTTTCAAGCGATCGCACTGCACCAAAGTGGCTTTTATTTGTCACAAAACAGATTTGTTACGTGTTCGCACCAGTTTTGAAGACATGATTGGTGTAAAAACATCGTCGAAAAGATGTTTCACAAGTCTATAAGATGCTTCACGTTAACTATAACTAATTTTTTGACATCAGTAACTTTTAAAAACCAGTACTTACACGTTTTCCAATTCATAATTATATTCCTTACAATTTTACTGAACTATTAAACTCCAAAACAATTAATTGCCAAATGAATTGCGAAATATAAAAAAAGGCTGTGGAAATGTACGGAAAACAAAAGATCTATCAGTAGGAACAGATCAAACAACTATCCAATCAAATCTCCAACTGTCCATTAATAAATAACTAAGTAAAACAAATGTACAACCAAATATCAAAAAAACAACTACTTAACTTAAGGCAACAAATACTAAAATATAAAGTATAAATTATTCTTATTATGTAAACACTAATGTATCAGTTCATAAGAATTACATAACCTATTAAAACTATGCATTAACGAAACTCTGTGTGACGTGTACTTCTCTCTGTATACTTAACTGTTTGTGTGTGCGCGTGCTTACTGCTTGAGTACGTCGCTCATTTACTTGACATATGAATTCTGGTAAGGAAGTTTGGTAAGCTTGTTTATGTGTAGTTTTTAGTACTTAATATAATGGTTGTTCTCAGATAGACTGGATCTTGCCGCTTCAGAGCTTCTTTGGGCGTCCCATACTTCTCCATCCCTTCGACTTATAATTCCGTTGTTGTTTGGGGATGCGGCAGTCATCAGCCATTTTAGCCGATACTGGGCAGTCCTATAGCGTAAACTCATAATATACATTTCCTGCAATATACCTTACCACGCGCCTGAGAAATCTCATTGAATACGACTGGCCTGGGATTTTTTAAGAAATATATTAATTAGTACTTATGTAATTTACATTTTACGTTTACGGATTATCTGCCTGAAAATGGTTACCTATTCTACTGGAGCTGAAACGTTGCTTTTCTAGAAAGTTAAATCAGTGATTTTAATTAGAATATTAAAGAGCAAACGTCTGTTTTTTTTCAAATTTAAACAGAAATATTCCATCACTGTCAACGTTTAGTTTATCATCACATCCAACTTTAGCGTAGACAATCCAGTTCCAGTTTCAAGCAGAGCTAATCTATTCACGTAGGTTTTTTAGGACAGCCAAAACTTCTATATTATAACTTATACATAACATATGGGATCAGTCTTCCCACATCCTTTACCATTCCACTTTGTTCTGTATTTCTCTTATTTCTAGGTAATTCTCCTAACTCCCAGTTATTCTAAATTTCATTCCCGTTGCCTCAATTCTGCTCGTCTGACTTGTTGTCAAAGTCCAGATCTCCATTCTATATAACAAAACTGATTGTAGATTTTCAGTATTGTTAACCCTAACTAGAAGGGTACGTTTTATTGTGCTTATCAGCTTTGAAACCTCAGTAATTTTGTATCATTGTCCTTAAATTGGCCATGGCAGACATAATCCAAGCGACTGACTCTATTTACTTGTTTCAGCGTTTGACTGTCAAGTATATTATTTTGTTTTGAGATGGTCTTTGTCCTAAAACGCCATTATATTGGTTCTATTTGTAGATATTTTAAATTTACATGCTTCTGCAGCGTCATGAAGACACCATATTGCTTCTGTAAGTTGTCCTTCAAATCTGAAAGTATTAGATCTCACGTGCAAATAGAAGTCTTCACATGTTTAACATGGATCACACGGTATTTATGGTATAATTGTTTAATAAACTACTCATCTAAAATTGCCTTCGTTACATTCATTCACTCTTATTTACTTTTTCCTTTCAATTTTTACTTTTCAATAATTTTATCGATGTAGAATCGCACATTCTACAAACCATATCGTTTGTCGAACGTAAACTGTTTAGTAGTATATTACTGTCGCTACGTGTAACGTTTGTTGATGGTGCAGACTTTCGACAGCGCAGTAATTTAAAAGGTATGGCTCTTGAGAAGAAGAAGAAGTTGAAAGGGGAAAACAGTTTCGTCGTATTTGATGCAGTGTGACGATAGGTTTTACGGCGAGCAGTAAAATCGTGAGGGTGGCGTCTTTGACGATAAGTCTTTACGACCGCATCGGACCGATCCCGCTGTCAATATTTATTTACGTTCCAAATGCGTTTTGTATCTAAAGTAACCTGCGCTGCACAAGACGGATAATCGCTTCCTTATTACCACAGTTCTGTTTTGTCATACCATCACATGATTAATGTTTACCATGTTTACCATCACTATAGATAATATGTTATAATTACTGTTTAATTTTGTTCACTATTGTTTTACTATTATTATCAAATTATAATTATTACCAACTGAACCGTCATTTAAATTGATCTGTTTTTACGTTTTACGCTTCACTATAGAATATCAGTATTGTTTTATAATTATAGATATTATAGTTAAATAAACGCACTTCTGTTATCCGTTTAAGTAACTTCTGTTAAACGATAGAGTTGAAGTAAATCGACGTTTCTGTTATCCAAAGAATCAGCAGCTATCTTAAGTGTAAACTACAAACTAAAACATAAGAACTAAAATATAATAATAAATATCCTGTCATCCAAGTGATACAGAGTCAATTTTGAAAAAGTATTCACGTAATAGGCCGTAATCTCTAGTACGAGATTTCTCACGCATGTGGCAGGATACACTCTTCAGGATCGTAGAAAAAATGCAGATAAACTGCAGGAATTGAGTATACTCGATAGGATTTCCTAATATCGGTTAAAATGGTTGGAACATCTTAACGGTTGGATACTGCCTGCCGCCTCACCAAAGATGTATTCGGAAAGGACGGAGATGGGTGAGACGCCCGAGAAAGCGTTGGAGTGACCAGCTTTTTATATTTTAAATCTGTTTGCTTGGGACTGGAACCCACCAATTTTGTTTTAATCCTTGTTGAAGATGAAGTATAATAGTGTTTCATACGGTTTTGCGTGGTAAGTCATTATCCATCTATAAGACTTAGATTTATTGACTTATATATTGTGTAATTTTTGTTAACGACTTTCTATCACTCAAATAGAGTAATGCTTATTATATTCAAGTTATTATGTATTAGATTGTAGTAGTGTGTGTTTTAGACGGCTATCGATTACTCATGTAGTCAAAACGTCGACTTATTTAAATGTTATCAGTGATGGCAAAAGTCCAATATCAATGATCCGTCACTGTTTTACGTAACTGAAATCGTAGTTATGTTTCTTTATAGTATGTATACTTTTCTAGTAGTAACTCTCCTAGTTTTCAAATTTCTTGCTGTGAAACTTAGTCACACTTATATCAGATTTATCCTGCAAGTGGATTATATTTATTATTTTGCTTAATGCACGATTCAGAATAAAACAAAAATATCATTAAACGAATACTCAATAAACGTAAATATAAAATTAATTATTAAAAAATAATAATATAAAGTAACGAACTCTCTATTTATTACGGAAGTACAACACAAAATCTAACTAATTTATTTAAATACACAAGCCTTAAGATACTTATAACAGGGATAATAGCTTCTGATAAAATAAAACGTAAAACTAAAGACGACATTCACAACAAAAGTGAAATATATAAAACAGAATAGTGAGATTACAAAAATGTAATATGAGAGAGAGACGAAGAAAAACCACACAGACACACACACATAACAAATAAATCAAATAAAAACAAAACTATTTATTTAAAATAGTTTATTTATTTAAAATTTGAAGTATTATTAAACCAATTATAACAAATAAAACATAAATATTACAATTTTCGATATAAATGATGAAACTGGTGATCACATAATCATTTCAACAATCGAAATATTTAAATCTAAATTCAAATCAGTTATTTAGTAAATATATAATAATCTCTGATAATGCAATTTTTATCTGTGAAATGTACGTCAAGCAAACTAATATATCTAACCTGCGTGCTTGCGGAAGAAATCTTACTTAAATGTGAGTAATACAAAATTACAGTTCTGAATTAACTAAAAATGTTTCATTTAGTTGTAAAAGATGTACAGTACATAATTATAGGTTTGTGAAATATTAGGCTAATTGGGTAAGAAAAATTTTGTTTGGGGTATTTGACGATACTAGGAAATTATGGCCACGAAATACCTACCTATAAACGAATTTGTTAGAGTAGTCTTAAGGTGTCTCATTTAGAATGAAGTGCAGGAGGTTTGTCAAGAAGTTATAAGACATATCAGGAGGAGCGCTATATTTTGTCAAGCCCAAAACGAATGGATGATGGGTCATCTAAAGTACGTAGTCAATGGTACAACACTCTGAAGAAGAAGAAGAAGAAGAAGAAGAAGAAGAAGAAGAAGAAGAAGAAGAAGAAGAAGAAGAAGAAGAAGAAGAAGAAGAAGAAGAAGATGATGATGATGATGATGATGATGATGATGATGATGATGATGATGATGATGATGATGAATACGACGACGAAGAAGAAGAAGAAAACATTTTATTAGCAACTGAGAATTATTTGATGTTTTAATTATTGAGAATAAAATGAAACGATATTTTCAGAATTTTTAACATTTTATTTAAGGAGGCCGGAAAAATATTTGATTTATAAGGTGGCTCCAATCGGTGAAAATTAATTTAGTGAGAAAACAAAATTTCTCCAAGAACGTGTTAATTACGTCGAGATACGCGCGCAACGCGCGTAACCTTTAAGGCGACAAAAGGAAGCTCTTTGTGATGACATTTAAGAATTTTGTAAACTCGGGCGTGGGTCTTGTTTTCACAGCTCCCCGATTGTCGCAACAAACGTAATGCAATCACGTCAATTTAGCTTACTTATTTCCTTGACCTTTACTTCCAGTACATACAAAATTACGTTATATAACAAGTACGGAAATGTGTATAGAATTACATACATTAATGTGTCAGTTACAAAACTTCCTAAAACATCAGTATGGCTTTAGAAGGGCTGAAAGTACGTCGTCAGAATGAAGTTATTAAATTATTAATAAAAGTTTTACTAACAGCTTTTAAACGCTTTTGTAATCAGCCCGTCCTTCATACTCACAACATTATTAAGTAATCCGTGAAACATACAGACTGTATGTTGAGAAATAATAAATAACTTTAAGTAACTTTTAACTTGGATTCGGAATAACGATGCATCGTTTCACACATATTACATTACATATGATAAACTGTTAATTTGTATTACTTATTACTAACTGCTTAATGGATTATGTACTATTGCATTTTCTACATGTAAGTAGTAACATTTTTGACATCGTTGTATCTGTAAAAAATGGTATGTACCATTCTTGATGTTTTTAACGAATCTATACTTTATTATAGAAAAATAAACCTTACGTGTCTTCTCATTTCGAAAAGTGATCGTATTGTGTACTGTGTATTGTGCATTAATTCATTCTTAAGATTATTTCTAACTATGAGTACAAATGTTTTTCAAATTTAAACAATAAAGTAATCTGAATATTCGTTTTTGTTAATTTAAACAATTGTTTTTGTTAATATACTATGTAATTGTATTATTCGTATATGTGTGTGTGTGTGCTTATATTATTTAAGACGGGTCTCCGTGGTCCGCGAAGGAACATTTTTTTTGTGGTCCCTTGTAAGTGGAGGTGATTCTATGATGGCTCAGTTCAGCGCTCTAGAAGGGCTGTCAGACTTCTATAACGAACAAGATGACGTTATGTTTACTAGTAGGAAGAACGGTTTCCTTATCATTCACTCTCAGCATACGAAAGTGGAAGGAAGGTGTAGTTACGATCTGTACACATGAAGTTCCAATGCTGTTTTGGAGGCGACCAAAGTATCTGGTTTGCTGTTATCAAACAACAGTAGAGTAAAGATAGGTTAGGCTCATGCACAGATCGGGGTGACCACTACAGTTAACACGTAGACTGCACAGTTGTGGAGATCGTGATATTTTGTTCAGTTAAAAAAAGGTTAAAGGTTATGTGATCAAAAATCAACTCATTCTAAAGCAATTATAAGCTTGAATAATATACAAATACAACTATATTTTATACGACTGGTAATATTTTGATACACGACTGGTGGTTCTGCCCGTCTGTAGTACTTATTTTAAAACCGCCCCCAGCACTTAATATTTGCTTCTGGAACACAATCGTTACATTGTATGTTTACTTTGTATACTTTTACTTTTGTTTTTATGTCTGGTTTGATACACTTTTTTTGGGTTAGGAATTATCTAACAGGTGAAGACCTTATCTACCTTTCTAATCGTCTTCTGCTTCTCTTCACCACCTCACGTTATCGCACTCGATTTTTACTGACGATGGAAGTCGATGGCACTCCCGAAACGTCTGGTTTTGCAGAAAACATTGGACTACGGCCAAAGGAAGGAATTTTAACAACAAAATACTTCTTTGTTGTCGATAACGTAGTACACATATAAATAAAAAATTATCCCCTCCCCTTCAACTATAATTTTCATATATGGAAAATTACCCCCACCCCGTTCAACTAGCCTCTTCATTTATAGATATTTCATCTACGTTTCTACAGTGGATTATTATGATCTTCTTATCAGGATACTTCATTTATCAAAATTAAGTACTTTACTCTCGTTAAAACATAAAACGTTGCAGGTAAACTATCCTTTCCCCGTAACCTATCTTCACCAAAAGCAGTAGACCTTGAGTTCTCTACAATTTAAGGATGTATGCAAAAAAATATTTGATTGGGTTAGACTTTACGGCAGTTATCGTTCGTCATAGAAAAAATTACCCTGGTTAAAACATAAAACGTTGCAGGTAAACTACCCCTTTCCCTAAACCGATCTTCACCGAAAACGATATGCCTTGAGTGCTCTACAATTCAGGGCTGTATGCAAATATTATTTGATTCTGTTTGAATTTGCGGCTGTTATCGTTTGCCATAAAATAAATTCTACACACACACACACACACTTTTCGAAAAATGACTTTTCTTCATGTTTTGAGGGTAGTACAATCAGAATCAGTCGTTATCTCGAACACGATTTTTTTCGCCATGACCATACTTCCATTTCCTTATGGAATATGGAAGTAAAACATACGTAGGTAATAGTGAAGTTTCGAAAAAACAAGAGCCGAAATACCAGCAAAATAGTTATTCCCGTATACGAGTGCGTATGAGCCAGAGTCATGGACGATCACCGAAAAACATAAAAGGAAAGTAGAAGTAACTGAAATAAGATTAATCCCCGGTTTCACCGACGTCCGTTACTTTAACGGCCGTTGAAGATTTTGTCGCCAGTTACCAAACGGTCCGTTAGGAAGAAAGATAACAAAGGTCTGTGAAACGAGATATAAGAGACATGGTTAGAAAACGATTAAGAACAAAACTCAGACTTTATGATGCGAGAAAACCGAATTGGTTTGATCCCATTCAGAGAATGAATTAAGAAATTATATGTCGAAGATTGTTAAGACAAAACTATAAAAGAAGAGAAGAACCCTAGCAAAACATGACAAGGGGAAACGCTCGAAGAAAGATGTGATAACTGGTAGACATAGCCGTAACAACACACGGGAGGAGGAGTGGAAATGAATATGGACAAGAAACCACCGTATAAAAATACTGAACTCCACGCAGCCGCCTTACACCTATATGACAAGGCAAAAGGAATATCCGGGCGATCGAGGTATCTCCGAAATCTGAAATTAACACATACTGTAGTAAAAATGTAATCCAAATGGAGAAAGAGAAAGTAAATGAGAAAAATTAAACGTAATGTCTAACACGTTTTGGAAGAAATAAATGTCGTGAGCCTAAACATGTTATAGACAACATTATTCATTGTAAATTTAAAACTGATCAAACTTAAAAAAAAATCAAATATCATATCTTCATACACTTCTTTGACATAACACCCTTTAACAGTTTTAAAATATGAATAAAATCAGTTTTTATTACGTTTTGGTTGATATAATGAAGCGCTCAGCATCGTTACAAGAGTAAAACAAGTAACTTGAAAGGTTGAAAACTGTAACAGGTCTCTCGGTGCCGTCTTTGCTGGCAGGCAAACGTTTTACAAAGTTAGCAAATTAGATGTCTGCCCACAGCAACTTTAATATTAGCGTTTACGTTAAGGTATTAATTAATTTGGAGCGTATATAATCTCATCGTTAGGTATTACCTCACTGGAGTTTGACTCTAGCTGTTGCTCTAATAGGCTGTGATAATTTGCTTTGCAAAATTCAGTGTGCCTCAAGTATTCAACTGTATCATTATCAATATGTCATCATCAGTTTATCAACATCATCAGTGTGCGACTACTGTTTTAGTGCAGTTCCTTTGGTCAGCAGTGAGCAAGTAGTTTTTGTGATCCGCGTGCAGTGAGGGCTTGTGTTTTAGTTCTGTGGCTGTTAAGTGTTGCTATTCAGGTCTGGTGGTAACTCTTTCCTAGATCCAAGCGTTGGTGTTCATTTCGGTTTCCAAAATGTCATCGAATGCGTCACTTGTCCCCTTTTCCGGAGACACTTGTCTCTTTAATTTGGCTTCGGCGAAAGCTCTGCTGTCAAACAGCGACTTCAGGCCAAGTCTCTTTACGTCCAACAGCTTCTGCAGGACGTAAACTCTGATCAGTAGAAATAATATCTTGAGTCTCTTGAAGTCGACCATGCTTCCGTTTGGAGAGCGGCGAGTAGACTGACCAGCGAGAAGTGAACTCGCAACCCGCTTGAAACTCCGAACGGGGTTGTGTTTTCGGCAGGAGGAAAGCCTGAGGTCTTCGCTGGCTGCATGGAAGCGCAATTTACTGTTCACCGAGGCGTCTTGGCAGAGGTTCGGGACTTCCTCTCTGGACATTTATCCCGCACCCCCTAATTACCCCGTTTCCCCGTTCGAACTCGTTTCGTCTATCTGTCGATCAACCGCCGTCGCGGCCCCGGTCCTGATCGGGGCCGATGCGCTTCAACATTTCCCAGGCTCAGGCATTTACCTCGTTCTTGAGCTGTTCAGCTCCTGTCTCCAGCTACAGTACTTTCCCCGCCTGTGGAAAACTGCCAACATCGTAATAACCCCCAAGCCAAGAAAACCGCGAATGCTTCCTGAAAGCTATCGCCCTATTTCTCGCTTGTCAGTCATATCCAAGGTGTTCGAGCGTCTCGTGCTCGCCCATATCTCGTCGCTGTTGGATGATTTCATCTGCAGAGAACAGTTTGGTTTCCGCAGAGAGCACTTGACAACTCTTCAGTTAGTTTTCGATATTACGCATTTGTCTGACGCCGCCAATAGGAAAGTGTCTACGGCCGCTGTCCTGCTGGATGTGAGTAAGTCTTCCACAAAGTCTGGCACGAAGGGCTTCTCTTTAAACTCACCCATTCTCCGATTCCTTCGTCCATAATGTTCTTTATCCGGTCGTATCTCAGCGACCGTACTTTCAGGGTAAGCGTAGACGGGTCCTGTTGTATAGTTTGACCTGTCGCCGTCTGCCCCATTCTGTATCTTGTGTACACTAACGATGTGCCAGTTTTTCCCGAAGTCACGTTGTCCGTCTTTGCCGACGACTCTATGCGTCATTGCAGCTCCCTGCCCTCGCGATTTGTAAGTACAAAGCTGCAGCGTCAGTTTGACTTGCTTCAGGACTGGCTAAGGAATGTGCGGGTGATGATCAACACGGAGAAATCCGACGCGATCTGATTCACAAGTAAGTCCATTTCCCGATGCCAACCCGTCTTCCTAGAAGGGAGGCCTATCGCCTGGAAGGAGACGGTGAAGTATCTAGGCATTTGGTTTGACCGGCACCCACGTGACAGTAACGTTGACAAGGCTCGCGGCGTCCCAGCCAAATTATTCCCATTTCTCTCGTGTCGCAGCCGCCTGACTCTGGCTCAAAAGTTAAAATTTATCTTTTGTTTCTCAGGTCTGTACTGACCTATGCGGCTCCCGCATGGTGGTCACTTCTGTCAGCCACCAACAGCTGCAGACTGTAAATGTTCTAATTGAAAACTCTCTCCATTCCTTGTCGGGATCACCTTGGTTTGTCAGAAATGATGTAATTCGAGGAGGCTTCGAGTTTCTACCTTGTCTGTTTTTGTCCTGTCGTTAGCTGTAACTCTCTTTGCTGCAGCTGCGACCTCATGACCCTATCCTTCCCTTATCTAAGAACCACCTTTACTACAGAACCGCCACCACCACCACCACTCCCGAATATCCCTCGGGCGATTCCTGATGACCACCCTTAAAGACATCCTCGTCTGCAGCTTCTTGTAACAGCTCTAGAGTTAACCTCCAGACACTGAGCACGCTGCTTGCTGCTGTTACCCCTGTCACCGGCATGGAAGCTCCCTGCCTCGCGGAGAGCGACCGACGCCTCAAGGCATCTGGTTGCTGAGCTCTTGAGACATGCGACAACTATCGCCTGAATCAGTTCCACCCGTAGCGTCATACATTAAAGCCTTTTCCCCGCTTTCTAGTGAAAAATCGTGTTGGTGGTTTCCAGTCCAGTATTAGGCACCTGTCTACTGTACCAGCAGACTGTCTACTATCTATGTTTATCATCTGGCAAACTTTTGGATCGACCCAGATGCTGCAATCCTGCCACCGGATTGCATCAATTAACTGTTGCGTTTAAATTTTTTTCAGTGTGTACATTTTCGTAACTGAAACGTCATGTTATCACGTTCAGTTATAGTTATTGTTCACGAGTTTCTTCTTTTCTCGTCGATTCTCTGATTGGTCGGCAGCACTTTTATACTTCCGATTGGTTACCGACACTTATAGACCGGTTATAAATCTCTGTAATGCTTATATGAACTGGGGAGAAGATAGCTCGGAACTCAGAAACCGAGCGGTTCGTCTCTGCGACGCACAACCGCACAGCCCAGAGCGTCGTTGTGAACTGGGGAGCATTCAGAACATTTTAGAGCGCTTGTAACGAGGCTATGCCAAAAATAGTGAAACATTAATTTATTGCAATAACAACAGTCAGTGATCGGAACGGATACTGAGAAACGATATCGTAAGAATTGCGCCGGTGCATACAGAACATTTACGTCCTGCTTTATTAATACTGACTAGAAACGTTAAACAACAAACGGTAAGAGTTTCAGGAATTACCTGATGTAGCGTTAACGAGGATAAACAAAGCTGACAAAAATACTAATGTAGAAATTATTTTGTACAAACGGCCTTCATAATAACGTCAAATAAAAGCTTTACACTGCGGCAGTATGCAGTCTTATAAATAGTACCGGTCAACGGTTGTAATTTCCCTCAAGGTTGAGTGTAACAATACTAACGGAATAAGAAAATGGTTTCAATGTTCTGCTTTTTCACGACTCCAATTTTAAACATTTCTGAAGCCAAAATTTGCTACTGTTAGACATTAAATCTGTGCACAGTACCTGACTAAAGCAGTCTGATCAAAACTATAGCTTTAATAATTTAAACTGTTGAAACGGTTGTTTCAACGTTAATGCTGCGACGGATCTTAAACAAGCGATGTTGATATTATTCAATGGCGTAGCGAATGTACTGCAGGTTACCTAACCACCACTGGGTAATACTCCCTCATTTAAACCGTTATCCGTCCCATCTGGATGCGACGGATGTTTGAGAAACAGCCGCACGAGAGAAATAGAGTACACAAATCAGTGAATGAGAGTGGCGACACAGTCTGTCTTCAGTTTTCGACGAAGACAGATGTATCGCAGCATACTGATCAGTCTCCATGGTTCTTCTGAAGATGAGTCTGCACACTGCAAGATTGCGCAGGGCTAACGGAGACCCGGCCAACGGAGAATTTTATCTGTTGAATGAACATTGGTTTAGAAGGCCCTTGGAATGGAGAGATCCTTGGAAGGTCCGTCAGTGGTAGCAGACCTTGAACACACCCGAGGTAAAGAATACGGTGGACACAGATTATTCCACGCAGTTCGGTACCTAACGAAGCCGTACATTACTTAGATGATAGACCCGTTGTTCCTCCCAAACCTGCCTTGGCAGGTGGTATGGCCACCTTTCTAACGCTCGAAACATTCCATGATAAACTCCAGAGTCAGACGCAGAGTCGCTGTTGCTTCGGACATGGGGACTCGCTATAATATAGCCACAAAATCTGCGCTCTTCATCCACAAAAGCATTCCGTCAAGACCTATTTATGAACTTCCTTTTGAACTGCGAAGCATATGACCTGTTGTCATTGAGCTAAGACCGATCAACATAGATGATCACGCTCAATGATTCTGCTGTGTGACCATCAGTGCTAGGGAACAATATAACCTTACTTCGTATCGTAATCGAGAACACCACGAGTTTATAATAATAAAAAATTAGAGACCCACTGCCTTTTTTTATAGAAAAACATATCCGGTTATGATAGCGTATATTGACTGCGTTAAAGACAGCGTGTGATTTAAAATTGTAAATTTATAATTAGGTTTACAATCAATTTGATAATTACTATCATGTTAAAACAGTGTTGAAATATAAATTAAAGTGTTATTAAATTAATTATTCAACGGCTTAACCATTTTAATGGTACAAAAATAAGTCTATTTTCGTTATTAAATATTTAATTTAATTATTACGCACATGAATTGGAAACCGAATTTTAAATTTTTTGTAGATTGAAAGTACGAAAACAAGTGGATGTCATTTGAGGAGAATGTCAGTCGCAGTGTAAACGCTTATTTTGATGTTTAGTGAAAGGGACTGTAAAACGTTTGAAGAACAAAGGAAGAGTTTCCAATCGATGTAGTAAACCTGCTTTCTTTGTCTGAAGAGTCGTGAGTAAACAGCTGTTGCGGGAAGGCGGGAGGGAGGAATAGAGGTGGGTTACGGAGGGATGCAGTTGCAGATGAAAAGCGCGGCAAAGTGATGATGTGCGCGTGAAAATTTCGTGGATTTGTTTCCAGCATACAGAAAGATCATAACGGTTTATGCGTTCTTACATAATCTATAGGCTTTTATGTTTCTACGCGACTGTTATGTTATGGGCGCAAACGTGGAGAAATACGATTTTTTACACCGGTAGTAACGGATTCAAAGCGAAAACATTGATAAAAATAAAAATGGAATAGATTAAAAACATATTTCACACCTATGTAAGACACAATCATAAAATCTATGGTATACCCACAGTCTAGCAAAACATACAGTCACGAAGCTCGCGACTTTCTTTTCTGAATTAACTGCGATTACAGTGCTCCTAGCGACCAGCTAGCAGAGCAGGACCGCTTGTGCGTATAGCAGTTACAAATGCATTATAGCGGTTTATTTTTTATTTTTGTAAATGTATTAATAAATTACGTTCTTTGAATAAAAACGCGGAAATGAGATGTAATGTTACATAATGTAGTAACAATAAAAAAATACGTAATAAATTATTGTCCCTGTCTGTTCAATGACACCCATAAGCTTACAAGAAAATCGCGTTCATTACGTTTCTGTCTGTACGACAGGCCTAAACTAGATAAAGAAGCGAAAAACCTGCAAAAGAAGTTACTTTTTAGAAATCGAATTCACGAAAAACAATCCATACATTTTGATGTATGACACTAGTGGAAACAACTAGTCACTAATGAAGTTTAACTTGCTTTGATATGTTTTAATTATTTTTATTTTGTTTCTTCCGCTAAGTGTCAAATGAATTTTTTCCCCGGTTTTTGTTGTCCATGACGCGTCCGTTGTTATTAATTAACTATATAGATTACTACCGACTCGGATCACAAATTATTATTGATAAAAGTGATAAATTTTTACCTTATGGCCTAAACTAGCTTTCGCTCTGTTAGAGCTTCGTTAGACGAAGCTGACGAGTAATAATATATTACAGCCTCTGACGAAGCTCTAACGGAGCGAAAGCTAGTTTAGGCCATAAGGTAAAAATTTATCATTTTTATCAATAAAAATTTTTAATGCGAGTCGGTAGTTTTATATATAGTTAATGAATATTTTCAGTTTAATCAATATGGACAATATTAAAATTAAATTTGAACACATTTAATTTCCAATTCTGATATGACAAGTGATTGCTTAAACTCACCGTATGTTCACCGTATGTTTGCTAGAGGAGTTATTCGAGATCAGTCAAGTAATGTGTTACGTAACACGTAACGTTTGTAGGTAATACGAACGTGTGTAATAGGCCTATACGCGCCAACTGCGTTGTTTTATTTTGTTATAACTTACATGCTTATTAATGTTTTATATAATTCCAAACTTTTTATTTTATCCCAATCATATGATGTTAGTTCCTGAACTTCATTAAAATTTGATAACTACTATTTCTTGGGTCGTCTATTTATATTACACATTACAAATTAATTCTGTCTCGTGGTGTTTAGGTTAATAAATATTAAATTTGTAGAAATATTGTGTTCATTTTTGGGGAAGGAAAGTAAACATAGTTGTACAAATATTCAGTATTCTGCTTTGATGCTAGCTTGCAACTGGGAGAGCTAGTATCGCCTTGAATGCATTTTACTACATGTATAATATAGTCTGTAGTAATCAGATTAATCACTGACGTGTAAGACTCCACAGATTAACCACGTAAGTTCAAGTGAAGAAAGACGGTCATCATCATCTCCACATCACGGCATTGCAAGGTACTTTTCTCCCTGGAAGATCCTCCAGCCATCTCTTCCTGAGTCTACCCTCATACCTTCCTGTGGTCTATATGTATTATAACGATTCATATTAGCGTCCTATCTGAGCGTTATATGAAAGTGTCTGACGGAGGGAGTATAGCAGCGTAAACAAGAGAGAGAGCGTACAATCGCACCCATCTCACTCTAACCTCATCACAGCGACATCCGATACCGGTACGAACATGAAATTTTACTCAATACAAATTATCAGTTCAACCTGTGATAACTTAAAAACTAATAAATATACGGCAATTCTGAAAACAGCATTGTATTCAGCAAGTGAAGCTTTATAAGTAGCCGCAATCTCAGTTAATATAATTAACAATTGAAGAAGTTATACGGAAGACGTACGCCAAAACGAATAACGAGAGAATTATGCTACGTAGGAATTAGGTGTTTTCACATACACACAGATAAAGACCTAAGCAACAATATTCTGTGGTCAGATCTTTGAAAACACTTTTGCAAATACCTGTAATCAATCGATTTCCAAACACAGGAAGTACGATTTTAACTAGAAATTCTCTGCAGTTTCAAACCTGTCACGGGGTGTTTCGTTGACCTGTTCGAGATTGTCAAAATTGGAAAAACGCATAATTTATTTGAACAACCAATCAGACTCCAGTATTTAAAACTGACGCCAACTCAAAGCGAGGGGTAGCATCACTCTTCGTTCTGATCTTCAATGCGCTAGTCGTGTATAATTTACGTACAGAAATGTTTCAATCACGCAAAAGCGTAATTAAGTATCAAATTCGAGAAGTAGTCCGCAGTGAAGATGAACTAGTACCGTTCAACAACTCTCGCTGCGTAAAACAACGTTAATTAATTAAATTATTAATTAATTAATCATCAGCCGTGAAGGACCTGTGCGACAGAAGGCTACAGCATCTGTAATTGCCAGGGCATCTTCTACAGCATTGATCAACATCAATTCTTCTGTGCAAAACCATCAAAAGGAGGACCCCTACGAATTCCTATCTTCGGTCAACGCATCAAACAGTACGAAATAGATTCATTGATCAATGAAATAAGCACTAAACAAATAATAATAGCAATAAACAATTTTTAAAAGACACTAAGAATTTCACACTTTGTAATTTAATTATAAGATTAGCTCTAACATAGTATAGGAGTGTTGAATGGAAAGTGAGGTGTAGTATTGGACGTGCAAATTATTGCAGACCTGTTCTTTAGCACTGGTTTGGGAGATAGCAATCTCTTAATTAAACCAGATAAGAGCCATAGGTCGTTTGAACGTCTTAATCGTTACTTTTCACACTCACTCAGTAATTATAAGTGTTAGGGTAGAATTAAGTCCTACCATTAGCATTTTCAAGATTAAAATAATTGATTAAAACGTTAGTTAAAATAATCAAGCAAATATTAAAGTGTTATTTGTAACGATTCCCCTTGAAAACCACAATCACTGAACGAATCCTGAGAAAGAGTGTCCCATGCGCTGAGCTAAGCTGAAACCGTGTCATTTGTATCTGGGATTTGTTCTGGCGCCCAGGTAAAGTAATCTCACGGGTAAGTAACGTTTTATCTAACATACAAAATATTAGATAATTGTGTTAGATAAAAGGAAGCGTTGTATAGATTTGTCGCCGCAACTAAGGGGCACGAGTAAATCACCAAATTTATATATAGAAAGAAGTTGTATAAATTTGGCGCGGCCAACTAAGAAGCTCGATTAAACTCGAAGAAGCTCGATTAAATCACCAAATTTAGCACAAAAGAAAGTTATATAATTTGGCGTTGCTTTTACCCAAGTGATTTGTTAAATTGTAATATTAATTGATTAGAAACGAAGTGGAATTCAAGGTTACAAATAACTGTTAAATAATTGTTAAATTAAGTTGTTAAAAATAAATTTTAAAAATGGCTAAATCATCAGCAGTAGATATGGCAGCAATTGAGCAAATGTTTAAGCAGTTGACCACTAAAATGGGTGAAACTAAAACAGAAATAAAAGAAACTAATAATAAAATTGGAAGTACAAAGCATCAATTATCTAGTGAAATTGAAAAAACTAATAGTAAACTATCTAGTGGAATAAAAGATACTAATAGTAAACTTGAAAGTAAAATTGATGAAAATAATAAAAGTTTAGAAGAAAGTAATAAAAAATTAATAACTGATGTTAATAATAAAATTGAGCAAACTTATAAATATTTGTCTAGCGAAATGAAACAAATAAACGAAAATTTGTCTAGCCAAATAGAACAAAGTAGTAAAGAAGCTACATTTAAAATATATGAAGAAATAGCAAATTTAGCTACTAATTTAGCTGGTAAAATAGATGAGAGTAATATTAGGTTTGATAAACATACCGAAGAGGTTAAAACTACGTTAGAAGAATTTAGGAAACAAGTGAACACTAATTTTCGCCGTCAAGACGAAAAACTAAATAAATTTAGAAACGAATTTCATGAAAGGTTAGAACAGAAAGTAACCCTCATTAATCAACAATTCAGCGAAGTAACAGCTGAATTAAAAACACAATCGCGTCTAAATAAAGAATAAATCCAAAATACTAGGGAAGAGTGTACCCAACTGGGAGAAAATATTAAAGAAGTTAAGAAACAGGTAGAGAGTAAGGCTAACAGTGACGAAGTACATCAAAAGGTGGAACAGCAGTTGAAGGTAATGCGGGAGGACCTGACTAAAGCAATGAAGTCACAGCAAACCAAAATCGTGAGGTGTGGCGGCTATAAGGAAGAACCGGAAAACCTTGCATTTTCAGGAAACCCACATGAGAATCCTGTGGAATTCCTAAAGCTGTTTGAGGCTTATGTAGCTCGTGTAAATCCACTGATGGACGATGAGGACAAGAAGGACATGTTAGGCCGATTTCTCAAGAATTGGGCAGGTACGTGGTGGAAAGTCATCTCGGACAGAGTCAAAACCTACTCAGACTTCAGAGAAAAATTCCTTGCTCAGTACTGGAACGTTCAGATACAAAGAAGGGTGCTCGATCATCTAGAATTTGGTAAATATCACCCGTCAATGAATATGACAACCACCAATTATGTGCTTAACGTAATGGCGCAAGTCAAGCATCTAACACCACCAATAGAAGAGAGAGACCTAGTATATAAGCTAGCGCGTCATTTCTCAGAACGCACTAGAGTAGCAACCACTACTAGAGGAGTGGATACTCTAGAAAAGTTCATAATGGTTGTAGATGAGTGTCAAGCTTTAGAGAGGGACCTACAGCGTGTAAGTAATCAGCTGAGTAACTACTCTAGAGGCGATCATCAAGAACCAACTTTCTACTCAACTAAGAGAAGAGACAATGAACGCCCGAAAGAAAAAAGGTTTACCCCATATCCGGGTAATAAAACCCAAAATAGGCCGGAATTGGAGGAGAAGGGTAGAAGTAGGAGTGTAGAAAACAAACCAAATAAAGAGTATAAAGTATGTAAAACAACTATAACCTCTACCGAGCAGCAACCGTCGACTAGTAAAATGAATACGGGAAACGGGAAGCCACTGCGGGTAGAAAAGAAACAAAACTAAACCTACCATTACCTGCAGTGAAACAACCGAAGGAAACAGGTAAAAAGAACGTAACTAATAATATAAAACAAGTGAGCGATAGGGAGTTCTTGTTAAAAGAGGAGCAAGAAGTGGGTAGAAACCATTATCCTGAATGTCCGGAAATAATTTGTAAAATCAGTAATCTACTAGTAAGAGAGCTTATAGACACCGGCACTGAAGTTACCTGTGTCAGCTCAAAGTTTGTAGATAATTGTCAGTTGCGAAATTGTCCCAGACTACCCGTAAAACATTGTAATGTACAGGGAGCCACTGGAGCCAAAATGCAAAAGATAACTGAACAAATATATTTACCTGTCAATTTAAATGGTAACCAAACCCAAATTGTAGCTCTTATAGTCCCGAAACTCGTTCATGATTGTATTATTGGGGTAGATACGTTATTTGAATGGAAGGCAGAAATAAATTTTAAAAGAAATACCATTACGATGGAAATTAATACAAATAAAATAAATGTAAGTATTAAAGAGTTTAAGTATTGGAACTCGGTAAGTGTCATAAAAGGGTATATAGAAAAACCTGTAGTTGACGTTAGGAGTGACCAGCACTGTATTGATGATACTCCAGAAATCAATATTGGGACTGAGTTGAACAACGAGCAACAGAACCAAATTCAGCAACTCGTTGGTGAGTATAGAGATGTGTTCAGAACAGAGCCTGGAAGAGCTAGGTTCTATGAACATCAGTTAACACTAACTGAAAACGCATCATTTGTACAAAGGACTAATCCAATCCCTCTACATTATAGAGATGAAGTAGAAAAAGAGGTCCAACAGATGTTAGCGAATGGTGTTATAGAGAGAGCAAGTAGTCCCTATATAAACCCTTTAGTAGTTGTCACCAAGCCGAACGGGAGTATCCGATTATGCCTAGATGCTAGGAAATTAAATTCTTTATTAGTACCAGATTACGAGTGCGCTAGGAGTGTGGAAGAATTGTTTCAAAAATGTAATGGGGTTAAGTATATGACCAAACTGGACTTAACATCAGGATTTTGGCAAATTCCCATCTGAAAATGTGATAGAAAGTATACGGCATTTTTGTATAAAAATAAGTGCTACCAATTTAAAGTGGTACCTTTTGGCCTGAGCACCAGCTTAGCTGCAATGGTAAGGTGTTTAGACAGTGCCTTAGGTAATGAGGTAGAGAAGTATACATTAGTGTTCGTAGATGATATTCTGTGTGTGTCACAAACATTCGAGGAGCACTTAAAACATTTAAAGAATATTTTTAAAAAATTAAGATCAGCAAACATGACGCTGAATCTACGGAAATTAGAGTTTGGTAAGGAGGAAATTAAGTTTTTAGGTCACCGAATCTCAGTGGAAGGCATAACCACGGACCCAGAGAAGGTAAAAGCCATACAAGAATTTCCAACTCCAAAGAACTGCAAGCAGCTAAAGTCATTTCTAGGTTTAGCTAACTACTATCAGAAGTTTACAAGTAAATACGCGGAAAGTACTGTTCCATTGTTAAAGTTGTTAAACAAAGGGATTAAATGGAAGTGGACAAAGGACCACGATGAAGCGCTGCAACAAGTGAAAAGTCTTTTTATAAATACTGTTGTATTAAATCATCCAAGAGTAGGAGAAAGATTTTACTTGCAAACAGACGCCAGCAATATTGCTATTGGAGCACACTTGTATCAGATTGATGAGAAGGGCCAAAAAGCGGTATTAGGATTTGTAAGTCGCACACTAAAAGAGGCAGAATTAACCTATTTTACGACAGAAAAAGAGCTATTAGCGATAGTGCATAGCCTGTCAAAGTTTAGAAGTTATATTCTGGGTGCTAAACTTACTATAATCACCGACAATAAGGCGTTAGTATTTTTATTAAAGTGTAAATTGCTAGGTGCTCGTCTGACTCGTTGGATCTTGGCTATACAAGAGTATCAATTTGAAATACAATATTGTAAAGCGAAAGACAACTTGGTAGCACATGTACTCAGTAGAAATCCACCATCAGAAAACAACATGGAAACAGATAACATTAAATGTAGTAGCAATGATATTGGTATTTACGCGGTAAAGCATATAACAAAACCTGAAGTAGTTAGACGACTTAAGGAAATAGGGACTCATCAACAACAAGACCCTAGGATTAGTGTAGCTAGGAGGATTGCAGTTACCAACACCAAACCATGAGTTTCTATATATGGAGGTAAGCTATATAAGCTATGTTCCCATAGGAGGAAGAATAGACAAAATATTGACCCATAAAGAAATAAAAGTTTGAGCCAATAAGGTATGTGAGTCAAACATGGTCAAATAAAATAAATATATAATTATTTTGAATCAAGGTCAATGATAATAATAAATTATTTATTTAAATAAATGTTAGTATTGTTATTTAAATTATTGACATTAATTAAGCCAAAATGATGATTAAAATATTAATGGTCATATAACTTTCCAATATACCATGTTAGGTTAAGTAACATTGTAATCTTTAGTTATAAGATAGATGTAAGGAAAATGGTATCAGTGCAAGTTTTGGAGGGAAAAAGTGCGAAAGAATATGTGCAAATTTTTCATCAGTGTAAAACTGTACATTAGAAAAAAAATTAATGATTTATAAAATAATCAATTTTTTTATACCGAGTGGGGGTATATATAACGATTCATATTAGCGTCCTGTCTGAGCGTTATATGAAAGTGTCTGACGGAGGGAGTATAGCAGCGTAAGCAAGAGACAGAGCGTACAATCGCAGCCATCTCACTCTAACCTCGTCACAGCGACATCCGATACCGGTACGAACATGAAATTTTACTCAATACAAATTATCAGTTCAACCTGTGATAACTTAAAAACTAATAAATATACGGCAATTCTGAAAACAGCATTGTATTCAGCAAGTGAAGCTTTATAAGTAGCCGCAATCTCAGTTAATATAATTAACAATTGAAGAAGTTATACGGAAGACGTACGCCAAAACGAATAACGAGAGAATTATGCTACGTAGGAATTAGGTGTTTTCACATACACACAGATAAAGACCTAAGCAACAATATTCTGTGGTCAGATCTTTGAAAACACTTTTGCAAATACCTGTAATCAATCGATTTGCAAACACAGGAAGTACGATTTTAACTAGAAATTCTCTGCAGTTTCAAACCTGTCACGGGGTGTTTCGTTGACCTGTTCGAGATTGTCAAAACTGGAAAAACGCATAATTTATTTTTACAACCAATCAGACTCCAGTATTTAAAACTGACGCCAACTCAAAGCGAGGGGTAGCATCACTCTTCGTTCTGATCTTCAATGCGCTAGTCGTGTATAATTTACGTACAGAAATGTTTCAATCACGCAAAAGCGTAATTAAGTATCAAATTCGAGAAGTAGTCCGCAGTGAAGATAAACTAGTACCGTTCAACAACTCTCGCTGCGTAAAACAACGTTAATTAATTAAATTATTAATTAATTAATCATCAGCCGTGAAGGACCTGTGCGACAGAAGGCTACAGCATCTGTAATTGCCAGGGCATCTTCTACAGCATTGATCAACATCAATTCTTCTGTGCAAAACCATCAAAAGGAGGACCCCTACGGATTCCTATCTTCTGTCAACGCATCAAACAGTAAGAAATAGATTCATTGATCAATGAAATAAGCACTAAACAAATAATAAAAGCAATGAACAATTTTTAAAAAACACTAAGAATTTCACACTTTGTAATTTAATTATAAGATTAGCTCTAACATAGTATAGGAGTGTTGAATGGAAAGTGAGGTGTAGTATTGGACGTGCAAATTATTGCAGACCTGTTCTTTAGCACTGGTTTGGGAGATAGCAATCTCTTAATTAAACCAGATAAGAGCCATAGGTCGTTTGAACGTCTTAATCGTTACTTTTCACACTCACTCAGTAATTATAAGTGTTAGGGTAGAATTAAGTCCTACCATTAGCATTTTCAAGATTAAAATAATTGATTAAAACGTTAGTTAAAATAATCAAGCAAATATTAAAGTGTTATTTGTAACGATTCCCCTTGAAAACCACAATCACTGAACGAATCCTGAGAAAGAGTGTCCCATGCGCTGAGCTAAGCTGAAACCGTGTCATTTGTATCTGGGATTTGTTCTGGCGCCCAGGTAAAGTAATCTCACGGGTAAGTAACGTTTTATCTAACATACAAAATATTAGATAATTGTGTTAGATAAAAGGAAGCGTTGTATAGATTTGTCGCCGCAACTAAGGGGCACGAGTAAATCACCAAATTTATATATAGAAAGAAGTTGTATAAATTTGGCGCGGCCAACTAAGAAGCTCGATTAAACTCGAAGAAGCTCGATTAAATCACCAAATTTAGCACAAAAGAAAGTTATATAATTTGGCGTTGCTTTTACCCAAGTGATTTGTTAAATTGTAATATTAATTGATTAGAAACGAAGTGGAATTCAAGGTTACAAATAACTGTTAAATAATTGTTAAATTAAGTTGTTAAAAATAAATTTTAAAAATGGCTAAATCATCAGCAGTAGATATGGCAGCAATTGAGCAAATGTTTAAGCAGTTGACCACTAAAATGGGTGAAACTAAAACAGAAATAAAAGAAACTAATAATAAAATTGGAAGTACAAAGCATCAATTATCTAGTGAAATTGAAAAAACTAATAGTAAACTATCTAGTGGAATAAAAGATACTAATAGTAAACTTGAAAGTAAAATTGATGAAAATAATAAAAGTTTAGAAGAAAGTAATAAAAAATTAATAACTGATGTTAATAATAAAATTGAGCAAACTAATAAATATTTGTCTAGCGAAATGAAACAAATAAACGAAAATTTGTCTAGCCAAATAGAACAAAGTAGTAAAGAAGCTACATTTAAAATATATGAAGAAATAGCAAATTTAGCTACTAATTTAGCTGGTAAAATAGATGAGAGTAATATTAGGTTTGATAAACATACCGAAGAGGTTAAAACTACGTTAGAAGAATTTAGGAAACAAGTGAACACTAATTTTCGCCGTCAAGACGAAAAACTAAATAAATTTAGAAACGAATTTCATGAAAGGTTAGAACAGAAAGTAACCCTCATTAATCAACAATTCAGCGAAGTAACAGCTGAATTAAAAACACAATCGCGTCTAAATAAAGAATAAATCCAAAATACTAGGGAAGAGTGTACCCAACTGGGAGAAAATATTAAAGAAGTTAAGAAACAGGTAGAGAGTAAGGCTAACAGTGACGAAGTACATCAAAAGGTGGAACAGCAGTTGAAGGTAATGCGGGAGGACCTGACTAAAGCAATGAAGTCACAGCAAACCAAAATCGTGAGGTGTGGCGGCTATAAGGAAGAACCGGAAAACCTTGCATTTTCAGGAAACCCACATGAGAATCCTGTGGAATTCCTAAAGCTGTTTGAGGCTTATGTAGCTCGTGTAAATCCACTGATGGACGATGAGGACAAGAAGGACATGTTAGGCCGATTTCTCAAGAATTGGGCAGGTACGTGGTGGAAAGTCATCTCGGACAGAGTCAAAACCTACTCAGACTTCAGAGAAAAATTCCTTGCTCAGTACTGGAACGTTCAGATACAAAGAAGGGTGCTCGATCATCTAGAATTTGGTAAATATCACCCGTCAATGAATATGACAACCACCAATTATGTGCTTAACGTAATGGCGCAAGTCAAGCATCTAACACCACCAATAGAAGAGAGAGACCTAGTATATAAGCTAGCGCGTCATTTCTCAGAACGCACTAGAGTAGCAACCACTACTAGAGGAGTGGATACTCTAGAAAAGTTCATAATGGTTGTAGATGAGTGTCAAGCTTTAGAGAGGGACCTACAGCGTGTAAGTAATCAGCTGAGTAACTACTCTAGAGGCGATCATCAAGAACCAACTTTCTACTCAACTAAGAGAAGAGACAATGAACGCCCGAAAGAAAAAAGGTTTACCCCATATCCGGGTAATAAAACCCAAAATAGGCCGGAATTGGAGGAGAAGGGTAGAAGTAGGAGTGTAGAAAACAAACCAAATAAAGAGTATAAAGTATGTAAAACAACTATAACCTCTACCGAGCAGCAACCGTCGACTAGTAAAATGAATACGGGAAACGGGAAGCCACTGCGGGTAGAAAAGAAACAAAACTAAACCTACCATTACCTGCAGTGAAACAACCGAAGGAAACAGGTAAAAAGAACGTAACTAATAATATAAAACAAGTGAGCGATAGGGAGTTCTTGTTAAAAGAGGAGCAAGAAGTGGGTAGAAACCATTATCCTGAATGTCCGGAAATAATTTGTAAAATCAGTAATCTACTAGTAAGAGAGCTTATAGACACCGGCACTGAAGTTACCTGTGTCAGCTCAAAGTTTGTAGATAATTGTCAGTTGCGAAATTGTCCCAGACTACCCGTAAAACATTGTAATGTACAGGGAGCCACTGGAGCCAAAATGCAAAAGATAACTGAACAAATATATTTACCTGTCAATTTAAATGGTAACCAAACCCAAATTGTAGCTCTTATAGTCCCGAAACTCGTTCATGATTGTATTATTGGGGTAGATACGTTATTTGAATGGAAGGCAGAAATAAATTTTAAAAGAAATACCATTACGATGGAAATTAATACAAATAAAATAAATGTAAGTATTAAAGAGTTTAAGTATTGGAACTCGGTAAGTGTCATAAAAGGGTATATAGAAAAACCTGTAGTTGACGTTAGGAGTGACCAGCACTGTATTGATGATACTCCAGAAATCAATATTGGGACTGAGTTGAACAACGAGCAACAGAACCAAATTCAGCAACTCGTTGGTGAGTATAGAGATGTGTTCAGAACAGAGCCTGGAAGAGCTAGGTTCTATGAACATCAGTTAACACTAACTGAAAACGCATCATTTGTACAAAGGACTAATCCAATCCCTCTACATTATAGAGATGAAGTAGAAAAAGAGGTCCAACAGATGTTAGCGAATGGTGTTATAGAGAGAGCAAGTAGTCCCTATATAAACCCTTTAGTAGTTGTCACCAAGCCGAACGGGAGTATCCGATTATGCCTAGATGCTAGGAAATTAAATTCTTTATTAGTACCAGATTACGAGTGCGCTAGGAGTGTGGAAGAATTGTTTCAAAAATGTAATGGGGTTAAGTATATGACCAAACTGGACTTAACATCAGGATTTTGGCAAATTCCCATCTGAAAATGTGATAGAAAGTATACGGCATTTTTGTATAAAAATAAGTGCTACCAATTTAAAGTGGTACCTTTTGGCCTGAGCACCAGCTTAGCTGCAATGGTAAGGTGTTTAGACAGTGCCTTAGGTAATGAGGTAGAGAAGTATACATTAGTGTTCGTAGATGATATTCTGTGTGTGTCACAAACATTCGAGGAGCACTTAAAACATTTAAAGAATATTTTTAAAAAATTAAGATCAGCAAACATGACGCTGAATCTACGGAAATTAGAGTTTGGTAAGGAGGAAATTAAGTTTTTAGGTCACCGAATCTCAGTGGAAGGCATAACCACGGACCCAGAGAAGGTAAAAGCCATACAAGAATTTCCAACTCCAAAGAACTGCAAGCAGCTAAAGTCATTTCTAGGTTTAGCTAACTACTATCAGAAGTTTACAAGTAAATACGCGGAAAGTACTGTTCCATTGTTAAAGTTGTTAAACAAAGGGATTAAATGGAAGTGGACAAAGGACCACGATGAAGCGCTGCAACAAGTGAAAAGTCTTTTTATAAATACTGTTGTATTAAATCATCCAAGAGTAGGAGAAAGATTTTACTTGCAAACAGACGCCAGCAATATTGCTATTGGAGCACACTTGTATCAGATTGATGAGAAGGGCCAAAAAGCGGTATTAGGATTTGTAAGTCGCACACTAAAAGAGGCAGAATTAACCTATTTTACGACAGAAAAAGAGCTATTAGCGATAGTGCATAGCCTGTCAAAGTTTAGAAGTTATATTCTGGGTGCTAAACTTACTATAATCACCGACAATAAGGCGTTAGTATTTTTATTAAAGTGTAAATTGCTAGGTGCTCGTCTGACTCGTTGGATCTTGGCTATACAAGAGTATCAATTTGAAATACAATATTGTAAAGCGAAAGACAACTTGGTAGCACATGTACTCAGTAGAAATCCACCATCAGAAAACAACATGGAAACAGATAACATTAAATGTAGTAGCAATGATATTGGTATTTACGCGGTAAAGCATATAACAAAACCTGAAGTAGTTAGACGACTTAAGGAAATAGGGACTCATCAACAACAAGACCCTAGGATTAGTGTAGCTAGGAGGATTGCAGTTACCAACACCAAACCATGAGTTTCTATATATGGAGGTAAGCTATATAAGCTATGTTCCCATAGGAGGAAGAATAGACAAAATATTGACCCATAAAGAAATAAAAGTTTGAGCCAATAAGGTATGTGAGTCAAACATGGTCAAATAAAATAAATATATAATTATTTTGAATCAAGGTCAATGATAATAATAAATTATTTATTTAAATAAATGTTAGTATTGTTATTTAAATTATTGACATTAATTAAGCCAAAATGATGATTAAAATATTAATGGTCATATAACTTTCCAATATACCATGTTAGGTTAAGTAACATTGTAATCTTTAGTTATAAGATAGATGTAAGGAAAATGGTATCAGTGCAAGTTTTGGAGGGAAAAAGTGCGAAAGAATATGTGCAAATTTTTCATCAGTGTAAAACTGTACATTAGAAAAAAAATTAATGATTTATAAAATAATCAATTTTTTTATACCGAGTGGGGGTATATATAACGATTCATATTAGCGTCCTGTCTGAGCGTTATATGAAAGTGTCTGACGGAGGGAGTATAGCAGCGTAAGCAAGAGACAGAGCGTACAATCGCAGCCATCTCACTCTAACCTCGTCACAGCGACATCCGATACCGGTACGAACATGAAATTTTACTCAATACAAATTATCAGTTCAACCTGTGATAACTTAAAAACTAATAAATATACGGCAATTCTGAAAACAGCATTGTATTCAGCAAGTGAAGCTTTATAAGTAGCCGCAATCTCAGTTAATATAATTAACAATTGAAGAAGTTATACGGAAGACGTACGCCAAAACGAATAACGAGAGAATTATGCTACGTAGGAATTAGGTGTTTTCACATACACACAGATAAAGACCTAAGCAACAATATTCTGTGGTCAGATCTTTGAAAACACTTTTGCAAATACCTGTAATCAATCGATTTGCAAACACAGGAAGTACGATTTTAACTAGAAATTCTCTGCAGTTTCAAACCTGTCACGGGGTGTTTCGTTGACCTGTTCGAGATTGTCAAAACTGGAAAAACGCATAATTTATTTTTACAACCAATCAGACTCCAGTATTTAAAACTGACGCCAACTCAAAGCGAGGGGTAGCATCACTCTTCGTTCTGATCTTCAATGCGCTAGTCGTGTATAATTTACGTACAGAAATGTTTCAATCACGCAAAAGCGTAATTAAGTATCAAATTCGAGAAGTAGTCCGCAGTGAAGATAAACTAGTACCGTTCAACAACTCTCGCTGCGTAAAACAACGTTAATTAATTAAATTATTAATTAATTAATCATCAGCCGTGAAGGACCTGTGCGACAGAAGGCTACAGCATCTGTAATTGCCAGGGCATCTTCTACAGCATTGATCAACATCAATTCTTCTGTGCAAAACCATCAAAAGGAGGACCCCTACGGATTCCTATCTTCTGTCAACGCATCAAACAGTAAGAAATAGATTCATTGATCAATGAAATAAGCACTAAACAAATAATAAAAGCAATGAACAATTTTTAAAAAACACTAAGAATTTCACACTTTGTAATTTAATTATAAGATTAGCTCTAACATAGTATAGGAGTGTTGAATGGAAAGTGAGGTGTAGTATTGGACGTGCAAATTATTGCAGACCTGTTCTTTAGCACTGGTTTGGGAATAGCAATCTCTTAATTAAACCAGATAAGAGCCATAGGTCGTTTGAACGTCTTAATCGTTACTTTTCACACTCACTCAGTAATTATAAGTGTTAGGGTAGAATTAAGTCCTACCATTAGCATTTTCAAGATTAAAATAATTGATTAAAACGTTAGTTAAAATAATCAAGCAAATATTAAAGTGTTATTTGTAACGATTCCCCTTGAAAACCACAATCACTGAACGAATCCTGAGAAAGAGTGTCCCATGCGCTGAGCTAAGCTGAAACCGTGTCATTTGTATCTGGGATTTGTTCTGGCGCCCAGGTAAAGTAATCTCACGGGTAAGTAACGTTTTATCTAACATACAAAATATTAGATAATTGTGTTAGATAAAAGGAAGCGTTGTATAGATTTGTCGCCGCAACTAAGGGGCACGAGTAAATCACCAAATTTATATATAGAAAGAAGTTGTATAAATTTGGCGCGGCCAACTAAGAAGCTCGATTAAACTCGAAGAAGCTCGATTAAATCACCAAATTTAGCACAAAAGAAAGTTATATAATTTGGCGTTGCTTTTACCCAAGTGATTTGTTAAATTGTAATATTAATTGATTAGAAACGAAGTGGAATTCAAGGTTACAAATAACTGTTAAATAATTGTTAAATTAAGTTGTTAAAAATAAATTTTAAAAATGGCTAAATCATCAGCAGTAGATATGGCAGCAATTGAGCAAATGTTTAAGCAGTTGACCACTAAAATGGGTGAAACTAAAACAGAAATAAAAGAAACTAATAATAAAATTGGAAGTACAAAGCATCAATTATCTAGTGAAATTGAAAAAACTAATAGTAAACTATCTAGTGGAATAAAAGATACTAATAGTAAACTTGAAAGTAAAATTGATGAAAATAATAAAAGTTTAGAAGAAAGTAATAAAAAATTAATAACTGATGTTAATAATAAAATTGAGCAAACTTATAAATATTTGTCTAGCGAAATGAAACAAATAAACGAAAATTTGTCTAGCCAAATAGAACAAAGTAGTAAAGAAGCTACATTTAAAATATATGAAGAAATAGCAAATTTAGCTACTAATTTAGCTGGTAAAATAGATGAGAGTAATATTAGGTTTGATAAACATACCGAAGAGGTTAAAACTACGTTAGAAGAATTTAGGAAACAAGTGAACACTAATTTTCGCCGTCAAGACGAAAAACTAAATAAATTTAGAAACGAATTTCATGAAAGGTTAGAACAGAAAGTAACCCTCATTAATCAACAATTCAGCGAAGTAACAGCTGAATTAAAAACACAATCGCGTCTAAATAAAGAATAAATCCAAAATACTAGGGAAGAGTGTACCCAACTGGGAGAAAATATTAAAGAAGTTAAGAAACAGGTAGAGAGTAAGGCTAACAGTGACGAAGTACATCAAAAGGTGGAACAGCAGTTGAAGGTAATGCGGGAGGACCTGACTAAAGCAATGAAGTCACAGCAAACCAAAATCGTGAGGTGTGGCGGCTATAAGGAAGAACCGGAAAACCTTGCATTTTCAGGAAACCCACATGAGAATCCTGTGGAATTCCTAAAGCTGTTTGAGGCTTATGTAGCTCGTGTAAATCCACTGATGGACGATGAGGACAAGAAGGACATGTTAGGCCGATTTCTCAAGAATTGGGCAGGTACGTGGTGGAAAGTCATCTCGGACAGAGTCAAAACCTACTCAGACTTCAGAGAAAAATTCCTTGCTCAGTACTGGAACGTTCAGATACAAAGAAGGGTGCTCGATCATCTAGAATTTGGTAAATATCACCCGTCAATGAATATGACAACCACCAATTATGTGCTTAACGTAATGGCGCAAGTCAAGCATCTAACACCACCAATAGAAGAGAGAGACCTAGTATATAAGCTAGCGCGTCATTTCTCAGAACGCACTAGAGTAGCAACCACTACTAGAGGAGTGGATACTCTAGAAAAGTTCATAATGGTTGTAGATGAGTGTCAAGCTTTAGAGAGGGACCTACAGCGTGTAAGTAATCAGCTGAGTAACTACTCTAGAGGCGATCATCAAGAACCAACTTTCTACTCAACTAAGAGAAGAGACAATGAACGCCCGAAAGAAAAAAGGTTTACCCCATATCCGGGTAATAAAACCCAAAATAGGCCGGAATTGGAGGAGAAGGGTAGAAGTAGGAGTGTAGAAAACAAACCAAATAAAGAGTATAAAGTATGTAAAACAACTATAACCTCTACCGAGCAGCAACCGTCGACTAGTAAAATGAATACGGGAAACGGGAAGCCACTGCGGGTAGAAAAGAAACAAAACTAAACCTACCATTACCTGCAGTGAAACAACCGAAGGAAACAGGTAAAAAGAACGTAACTAATAATATAAAACAAGTGAGCGATAGGGAGTTCTTGTTAAAAGAGGAGCAAGAAGTGGGTAGAAACCATTATCCTGAATGTCCGGAAATAATTTGTAAAATCAGTAATCTACTAGTAAGAGAGCTTATAGACACCGGCACTGAAGTTACCTGTGTCAGCTCAAAGTTTGTAGATAATTGTCAGTTGCGAAATTGTCCCAGACTACCCGTAAAACATTGTAATGTACAGGGAGCCACTGGAGCCAAAATGCAAAAGATAACTGAACAAATATATTTACCTGTCAATTTAAATGGTAACCAAACCCAAATTGTAGCTCTTATAGTCCCGAAACTCGTTCATGATTGTATTATTGGGGTAGATACGTTATTTGAATGGAAGGCAGAAATAAATTTTAAAAGAAATACCATTACGATGGAAATTAATACAAATAAAATAAATGTAAGTATTAAAGAGTTTAAGTATTGGAACTCGGTAAGTGTCATAAAAGGGTATATAGAAAAACCTGTAGTTGACGTTAGGAGTGACCAGCACTGTATTGATGATACTCCAGAAATCAATATTGGGACTGAGTTGAACAACGAGCAACAGAACCAAATTCAGCAACTCGTTGGTGAGTATAGAGATGTGTTCAGAACAGAGCCTGGAAGAGCTAGGTTCTATGAACATCAGTTAACACTAACTGAAAACGCATCATTTGTACAAAGGACTAATCCAATCCCTCTACATTATAGAGATGAAGTAGAAAAAGAGGTCCAACAGATGTTAGCGAATGGTGTTATAGAGAGAGCAAGTAGTCCCTATATAAACCCTTTAGTAGTTGTCACCAAGCCGAACGGGAGTATCCGATTATGCCTAGATGCTAGGAAATTAAATTCTTTATTAGTACCAGATTACGAGTGCGCTAGGAGTGTGGAAGAATTGTTTCAAAAATGTAATGGGGTTAAGTATATGACCAAACTGGACTTAACATCAGGATTTTGGCAAATTCCCATCTGAAAATGTGATAGAAAGTATACGGCATTTTTGTATAAAAATAAGTGCTACCAATTTAAAGTGGTACCTTTTGGCCTGAGCACCAGCTTAGCTGCAATGGTAAGGTGTTTAGACAGTGCCTTAGGTAATGAGGTAGAGAAGTATACATTAGTGTTCGTAGATGATATTCTGTGTGTGTCACAAACATTCGAGGAGCACTTAAAACATTTAAAGAATATTTTTAAAAAATTAAGATCAGCAAACATGACGCTGAATCTACGGAAATTAGAGTTTGGTAAGGAGGAAATTAAGTTTTTAGGTCACCGAATCTCAGTGGAAGGCATAACCACGGACCCAGAGAAGGTAAAAGCCATACAAGAATTTCCAACTCCAAAGAACTGCAAGCAGCTAAAGTCATTTCTAGGTTTAGCTAACTACTATCAGAAGTTTACAAGTAAATACGCGGAAAGTACTGTTCCATTGTTAAAGTTGTTAAACAAAGGGATTAAATGGAAGTGGACAAAGGACCACGATGAAGCGCTGCAACAAGTGAAAAGTCTTTTTATAAATACTGTTGTATTAAATCATCCAAGAGTAGGAGAAAGATTTTACTTGCAAACAGACGCCAGCAATATTGCTATTGGAGCACACTTGTATCAGATTGATGAGAAGGGCCAAAAAGCGGTATTAGGATTTGTAAGTCGCACACTAAAAGAGGCAGAATTAACCTATTTTACGACAGAAAAAGAGCTATTAGCGATAGTGCATAGCCTGTCAAAGTTTAGAAGTTATATTCTGGGTGCTAAACTTACTATAATCACCGACAATAAGGCGTTAGTATTTTTATTAAAGTGTAAATTGCTAGGTGCTCGTCTGACTCGTTGGATCTTGGCTATACAAGAGTATCAATTTGAAATACAATATTGTAAAGCGAAAGACAACTTGGTAGCACATGTACTCAGTAGAAATCCACCATCAGAAAACAACATGGAAACAGATAACATTAAATGTAGTAGCAATGATATTGGTATTTACGCGGTAAAGCATATAACAAAACCTGAAGTAGTTAGACGACTTAAGGAAATAGGGACTCATCAACAACAAGACCCTAGGATTAGTGTAGCTAGGAGGATTGCAGTTACCAACACCAAACCATGAGTTTCTATATATGGAGGTAAGCTATATAAGCTATGTTCCCATAGGAGGAAGAATAGACAAAATATTGACCCATAAAGAAATAAAAGTTTGAGCCAATAAGGTATGTGAGTCAAACATGGTCAAATAAAATAAATATATAATTATTTTGAATCAAGGTCAATGATAATAATAAATTATTTATTTAAATAAATGTTAGTATTGTTATTTAAATTATTGACATTAATTAAGCCAAAATGATGATTAAAATATTAATGGTCATATAACTTTCCAATATACCATGTTAGGTTAAGTAACATTGTAATCTTTAGTTATAAGATAGATGTAAGGAAAATGGTATCAGTGCAAGTTTTGGAGGGAAAAAGTGCGAAAGAATATGTGCAAATTTTTCATCAGTGTAAAACTGTACATTAGAAAAAAAATTAATGATTTATAAAATAATCAATTTTTTTATACCGAGTGGGGGTATATATAACGATTCATATTAGCGTCCTGTCTGAGCGTTATATGAAAGTGTCTGACGGAGGGAGTATAGCAGCGTAAGCAAGAGACAGAGCGTACAATCGCAGCCATCTCACTCTAACCTCGTCACAGCGACATCCGATACCGGTACGAACATGAAATTTTACTCAATACAAATTATCAGTTCAACCTGTGATAACTTAAAAACTAATAAATATACGGCAATTCTGAAAACAGCATTGTATTCAGCAAGTGAAGCTTTATAAGTAGCCGCAATCTCAGTTAATATAATTAACAATTGAAGAAGTTATACGGAAGACGTACGCCAAAACGAATAACGAGAGAATTATGCTACGTAGGAATTAGGTGTTTTCACATACACACAGATAAAGACCTAAGCAACAATATTCTGTGGTCAGATCTTTGAAAACACTTTTGCAAATACCTGTAATCAATCGATTTGCAAACACAGGAAGTACGATTTTAACTAGAAATTCTCTGCAGTTTCAAACCTGTCACGGGGTGTTTCGTTGACCTGTTCGAGATTGTCAAAACTGGAAAAACGCATAATTTATTTTTACAACCAATCAGACTCCAGTATTTAAAACTGACGCCAACTCAAAGCGAGGGGTAGCATCACTCTTCGTTCTGATCTTCAATGCGCTAGTCGTGTATAATTTACGTACAGAAATGTTTCAATCACGCAAAAGCGTAATTAAGTATCAAATTCGAGAAGTAGTCCGCAGTGAAGATAAACTAGTACCGTTCAACAACTCTCGCTGCGTAAAACAACGTTAATTAATTAAATTATTAATTAATTAATCATCAGCCGTGAAGGACCTGTGCGACAGAAGGCTACAGCATCTGTAATTGCCAGGGCATCTTCTACAGCATTGATCAACATCAATTCTTCTGTGCAAAACCATCAAAAGGAGGACCCCTACGGATTCCTATCTTCTGTCAACGCATCAAACAGTAAGAAATAGATTCATTGATCAATGAAATAAGCACTAAACAAATAATAAAAGCAATGAACAATTTTTAAAAAACACTAAGAATTTCACACTTTGTAATTTAATTATAAGATTAGCTCTAACATAGTATAGGAGTGTTGAATGGAAAGTGAGGTGTAGTATTGGACGTGCAAATTATTGCAGACCTGTTCTTTAGCACTGGTTTGGGAGATAGCAATCTCTTAATTAAACCAGATAAGAGCCATAGGTCGTTTGAACGTCTTAATCGTTACTTTTCACACTCACTCAGTAATTATAAGTGTTAGGGTAGAATTAAGTCCTACCATTAGCATTTTCAAGATTAAAATAATTGATTAAAACGTTAATTAAAATAATCAAGCAAATATTAAAGTGTTATTTGTAACGATTCCCCTTGAAAACCACAATCACTAAACGAATCCTGAGAAAGAGTGTCTCCATGCGCTGAGCTAAGCTGAAACCGTGTCATTTGTATCTGGGATTTGTTCTGGCGCCCAGGTAAAGTAATCTCACGGGTAAGTAACGTTTTATCTAACATGCAAAATATTAGATAATTGTGTTAGATAAAAGAGAGCGTTTTAGTATATATATGTCCAGTCTTGAGAAAACAGGCTGCGGTCTATAGGTTGTTTGGTCAGTCTTGAGCTTGACATTCTCTCTAAGTGTTGTTATAGGCTGCGGTCTATAGGTTGTTTGGTCAGTCTTGAGCTTGACATTCTCTCTAAGTGTTGTTATAGGCTGCGGTCTATAGGTTGTTTGGTCAGTCTTGAGCTTGACATTCTCTCTAAGTGTTGTTATAGGCTGCGGTCTATAGGTTGTTTGGTCAGTCTTGAGCTTGACATTCTCTCTAAGTGTTGTTATAGGCTGCGGTCTATAGGTTGTTTGGTCAGTCTTGAGCTTGACATTCTTTCTAAGTGTTGTTATAGGCTGCGGTCTATAGGTTGTTTGGTCAGTCTTGAGCTTGACATTCTCTCTAAGTGTTGTTATAGGCTGCGGTCTATAGGTTGTTTGGTCAGTCTTGAGCTTGACATTCTCTCTAAGTGTTATTATAGGCTGCGGTCTATAGGTTGTTTGGTCAGTCTTGAGCTTGACATTCTCTCTAAGTGTTGTTTCCGACGTCGTTTACAGTGTTTCAATCTTTCATTCAAGTTGAAAACTTGTCTTGTGACCTCATTCTTCATATGATCAAGTTTAGAACACTCTTCAACTACTGTTAGGAATGCCGTTTCCGAGGCCTAGGAAGACTATATATAGGGAAGAACGGGATGCCCTAGAAAAAATTGTCCGCGGAACCGCCGCAGGTCGCGTGACCTAATTCGTGATGGAGATGACGGTATACGTACCCATTTATAACGAAAATACACTGCAAGTAGGTTTATTTTCACCTGACTCACGTTTTCAGAAATTATTCTGTATCTTCAGAGGTTTGTTTGAATTGTAATTGAATATTTCGCTTACAGTATAGTTAACGGATAATCGATTTTACTTCGATTCTATTTTCGACTGTTTTAATGTTTATGTAGTCAGCTATTTATTAGGCCTATATATTTGATGTCTTATTTTATTATTCTAATAAATCTACGATTTTAAATAAATCGTCTTGTTTTGTTTTTATTTGAATTTGTTCTTTAATTAGTAGATTATTATTATTGTGTTTTTAAATATTAAGATTTTTCCAGATATTCATTTTGTTACATTTTTGTACGTTTTTAATTAATTTGACATTTGAATGTCTGGAAATTTATGTTTATTGTTTAAACAGTGTGTGGCTAAACTAGGTTTGTAAACATTGGGTTTTAAAACGCATTGCGATGTTGAATGAATCTCTCGGACAGTTTTTTCTTCGTCTGGCCTATGTAAAATTTATTGCAATCTGGACGTTCTATTTTGTAAACTCCATTTTTATTATGAATGTTGAATTTAGTTTTAGGTTTATTTTATTTAAAACAATATTATATGTTATAAAATATTTTTAAGTTTGTATCTTTAAATAGCTTGCTTAGTTTACGAATTATGTTTCCGTGATAAATAAAATTGTTATATTTTATATTATCATTAGGGGAAGGCTTTTTACATGCAGGTTTGTATGGTGTTTGATTAGTGAGTTTATGTTTTATTTTATTTTCTAATTTATTGGTAGTTTTTATTTTGCATCCATTGTCTATTGCTATTTGTTTGATAGTATTTCTTTCTTTGTTTCTTTCTTGTTCACTTAATGCCATTCTATACTTACGGTATATAAAGAATTGAATGCTGCCATTAAAATTGGGGAGAATGATTAGACTTATTTGGAATTATTAAGTTAGTTTGAAATGGTTTTCTGTATATTGAGTATTCAAAATTATTTTCAGTTCTGTTTATGGTTGGGTCTAAGTAATACAGTTTATTATTCGATTCTTCTGTTGCTGTGAATTTTATTTTCTTATATAAATTGTTAATTGAATTTAATATATTAGAAATATTAATGCCTTTATTTTGGGATATATATAGAGTGTCATTAACGTATCTAAAGTAGTATCCTAATGTGTCGTTCAATTTTATTGTGTTTATTATTTCCCATCAAGTTTTTGTAAAAAGATTTCGGAGATGACAGCGGAGGTTGAGGCTCCCATAGCTCCATATTTTTGATGGTATCGTTTATTATTATATTGAAAATAATTTTGTTTCTATATTATTTTTAAACTGTTTTTAAACTGCTAGTTAATTTTCTAATGTAGTATCGTTTTTATTATTCGTTTTCAGGTTATTTGTTGTAATATTTATGGTATCGGCAGTGGGAATATTTGTGTACATGTTTGAAATGTCGAAAGAATATAATTTTGTATTTTCATTTACTTATATGTTTTTTAGTTGTTTCGTGAGTTCGATATTGTTTTTATATTATATTTGTATTGAAGTTTTACTTTATGTTTTAATATTTGTGATAGTAATTTAGATATCTTATAATTTGGTGCTGTTGTAGCGTTTATTAATGGCCTAATGGGTTTATCAATGTGTGTTATTTTATAAGTGAATTTAGTTTTGGTGCGCTAGGGTTGTCCATTTTATATTTATGTGATTCTTTAGAATTTATAATTTTGTTACTATTTTTCAGTATATTTATTATTTGTGTTTGATATTTATTTGTAGGATCTTTGTTTAATAAAATACAACTATTATTGTTTATAAATTCTTCAGTTTTATCATTTAAATCTTTATTAGAGATTATAACTGTTGTATTCCTTTTATCTGCTTCGGTTAAAGTGAGGCTATGTGCTGTTAATTTGTGTTTTATGTTGTGTATGGTGTTATTTTGTTTATTGTACTTGTGTTGAATGGTGTTATATTGTAAGCGAAACATTTAATTACAATTCAAACAAACCTCTGAAGGTACAGAATAATTTCTGTGAAACGTGCGTCAGGTGAAAATAAACCTACTTGCAATGTATTTATTTGAAGATATTACATGGGAGACATGCAGGAAACTCAACGATTTACTTACAAAGGAATAATGCATTTATAATGATATAAATAACACATGTAATCGTTACACGTTACTGTATGGATAAATATGAGTAACCGTTTTACTTGTCAAGACAACAAACTTGCTTATTCTCGAGATGAGAGCACTCACTAATTAATTTCTCTCTAACGTTTTTTCAACAAAACGCGAAATAAAAAAAGCAAAATGTAACGAAAAACTCTCCGTTTTCGTTTAACGCAAGTTTTATTTTTCTCACTGTCCACTCTATCAAGAGGCGTGGTCAGTCTAAGTGCATTAAGGATGCCTAGTCTTAAATTGGGGGAAACTTTGGAGCTGAAAAATGTAAACATGTGTCAAGCCAAAAAACGTAGTTGTTAATATTGAAAACCACGGTAGCGAATTTGTTTGTTTTAATGTTAAAAATAAAATCAATCAAATAAAGCAAACACATTTTATAATCACATTGTGCAAGCTTGACAGTAAATTGTAATTTTTAGCAAATTATACGAACGTAAATTACAACCGGATCCGCACAATTAAAGTTTAATACGTGTGGTTTGTGTGTTGCAGTTGGCACAGAGAAATGGTAATCTGCTTTACATGTCTGACCGCACGTCTGCGACCACATAGAAGGATTACCTTACATTTGCATGATACTAAATCTAAACACGGCAGTAATGATCTCGTTTGCATTTCACACGTAACGGAATTTTACTGCTTATGTTTTTGCTGCTAAAAATAAGATAAATCAACAGCGGTATTTCTGCATTTAAAACGAATTTTTTCTCTGCAGTTTTTGCTCTTTGATGACAGATTTCTTGATATCACTCTTCTATCGAAAAAGAATAATCGCACATAATCTCTTGATGTTTCATTGCCTTATTGTTTATTTCCTCCACTTTCGCGAGCAGAAATCAAAGTCATAGAAAAGTAAAAAAAAAAGAAAATGCACATAAAAATAACAACTCAACAAATCATTACAGTCAGTCTTTAGTCAATCAGTTCTGATCCTACGTCAGGTAAGAATGCTTCCTTGTATATGAAAAGAAAGACACTCGACAGAGAGGTATCACTTTTGCTTTATACGCACAGCTATTTCTAGCCGCAGCTTTGATTCATGTTAATTAAAACTCGTTATTTTCTCATTCCAATAAAATTTTGCAGCTTCAGGCGAATAATAATAGACATGTTTTACTTTCTATTTTAATTTCCTCCTCTACCCTACTCGATGTTTTAAGATTTGTGCTGGCAAGACTGTCTTCCTCCTTCCAAACGACCATTGGCAACTTTCCCACGAGAAGTGTGTAAACTTAACATGCATGAATGCAATGCATATACATAAGCCTAAATCGTTGCAGTTTTAAATTTTCTTTAAAAAATTAAAACCATTTAGCATTTATTAAAGACTTTATCATAATTGATATTAAATGATAGATATAAATTTTTTGAATTCTAGTTATTTCTAGAACTGATGATTAGCCAAACCTTTCTGGACAATCGGTTAACCATGGAAACGCGATTTATCGAGATAAAGTTTATCATCACCATTATCCTCCTGTACCAGCTCCATGTCTCGTGGTAATTACGAAGTCAGTATTATTTTGATAAGTGTTAATGTTATATGCGAGAAGACTCATGCTTGGTTTACATGCCATGCTTTTGTTATTGTAGGTTATTGATGAATCAACAGTGGCCAGTGTTCTTCCACAAACTCCAACACAAGCATATATTGTCTCTATCCCATTTATTGTCTCGCCCAACGTCTCTAGCCCAATAAATATGGAGAAATTTAATTTATTCGTTTTGTCCGTTCACAACACAATACCTTACGTAATTTATTTTTTACATGTTCAAGAACAATGTCATACAAGAATGTTTACGATTGTATTGGATGCTACCCTTGAAAAGATGTATTTATTTTCTCCAGCCGATATTCTGAGGTCATAATCTTCAGCTATTTTCCCGAATTCAAGAATATGCTTTTGCAAAGAATTCTCAGTTACTTGAGTAGACTGACACCATGTGATCCGCAAAGGGGAACAACACATTGATTGTTGTATTCCGATCTAGTTTTATATCTGAAGCTTCTTGTCCTCGGAGAATATCGTCTATGTATTAGCGTGGACAAACTGCACTATTGTTCCAGGTTCCTGTCACTAAAAAGTCAGTGGAAAATTGGCAATCACGTAGCTGGATTTTAAAGTTCGTCCCACTGTATACACTTAAGAAGAATTAACATTTTGTAGAGATAGTAGCGACTTAGTGAATGGAAGGTCAGTGAAGTCACTAAATGGATGGTACAGGTAAAATTAGTTTTTGCTCGTTACACCACGCGGCTTGGGTTTGATTCCCACAGCGAACAAAATGTCTTGGTTTTATTCAACCATTCTGCCCTCGTAAGGTATCCCAGAGAGCGGTGTCCGTACCTAAACAATATGTCACCTAACTATTCAGAGCTAGATTAAACTATAGATCCTATATAACTGTCTACAAACACACACACCACTGATATATGCAGGGAGACAACAAAAACCATGCGTAGACTGGTGATAAAAGTGAGGAAGAACATAAAAATAAAAAAACTATCATTTTCTGTATTTGGCGGAAATTAATTTGTTCGCACACATGTGTACACGTTTAAAAATCTGAATGCACTTTCAAACAGTAATCGGAAAATATAATAATTGTTCCTTTTTGTAGTACTGAAGTAGCTTAAGAATTATGTAGAGTTATGTTGTAGCTTATATGAGCCGTTGGGCATGCGGGGAAGACTGTGTGGCGAGACCTAAACTTCAGCCACCCATTACTACCCCAAGTTGCCTTTTTCACAGGCTGAGTCAGTCTGGAGACCGAAAACGCAACTTGATTTTATAGTACACATAGGAATTGAACCCGGACCTGGAGACGCAACTGATATACTCACTGGTATAATAAGACCATAATATAAGGAGCCTAGAATGTGACAAAAAAACGTTGAACTAATATTTTACCACGAATTTGAATTTGGAAGATCGCGGCCTTACATCACGGATAATAATTTTAATAATTATGACGGCAGCCGTAGAAGCTTAAGAAACAGACTAAAGTATGAACCTTCAAAGCTTTTCAGTCTTCTAAGCTGACAAGATGTACGTCAGTATTGTGGCAAAGGGTAACGTACACCTTGTCAGTAATTTTGAAGTCCTTACACTGAAGACGGCGTGCAGAGGTGAGGCCGAAACGTCTGCTAACACCTACCGGCATTAAGAGTACGGCTTACAGTCCGGATCATAATTTTAATAATTAATTTTCATACTTTATATTGGCAGTCTTAAAATCGAATCTTCCCCGCACGCGGCCTCTGCAGGCTCATTGAGTAGAATACCATTGAGTATTACGTGGCCATTGAGTAGAAGTTGGTCTACGTTTGTTTACAACGTGTAACAAAGAGCGACGCAAACAACGGTTTGACTCGCATGACTTTGACCTGCGGTGGGAAAAATCGATTGAACTCGGGCTTGCTTGCCGTGGGTGTCCACCGCTTTGATGTAGTGTCAAACGTCTGTCCGTCCGTCTATCTCAATCCTCTCTCTCTCTCTCTCTCTCTCTCTCTCTCTCTCTCTCTATCTGTCTGTCTGTCTTTCCTTTTGATCACAGCTTATCACCACCATCGGCGCAAAGATTTTTCCTTTAAACGCAGCTAACGCCTACCATCAGACGATGAAAATCTTTTTTGTAATTTTATTAAGTCTCATTTGAAACGCGTTCGTAACACTACTGGCTACGAAGGGGGTTGGTTGGGGGTCAGGGTACACCTCCCCCGTAATTCCTCTCCTTACTGACTGTTGTCTGTCATCAGGCTATGGTGTGTAATCAATTGGAAGTGGTTTGTATGATCACGTCTCAATGGACGTGTCAGTCGAAACCTTTGGCAAACCAAAGAGGATGGTGGGATGAAGATGCGATGTATTTATCGAAAAGAAAATTTTTGTTTTATTCGTTGCATACGAAAACAAATAATTTAACCGCGTTTCGCTCGTTCCGATAAATATTCACCAAAATAAACAAGCATATTTATTTCAATCGCCCGTCCAAACAAATATGTCTTATTGATGATAGTTAATTTTGAAAAGGGACTGACGTATAGTGAGTACTGTGTTAGCTTCCTACAGTACACTTCCCGTCGTATGCACATAGGTTTTGAAGATTTCAGCGAGTCTTCATGTTGTTTTGTCCGGAGTCCGGGGTTCGCTTTCGTAAAATCTTTACGTGTCGTTTCAAATTGAAATTCTTGAAAAGAAAGCCTTCCTCATCTGTAAATCCATATGGCAAATTGTGAGCAGATAGTTTTTATCTTTTTAACGCGTTATAAATACATATTTTCTCTGCACGTCAAACATACCCCATGTAAATCTGTTATCGTCTGTAATCGTACTCCCAAATGGCGAAATTGATTTATTTGTTCGATTTCATGAGTCATGAAACTTTCTCTCCCGTCGTGAGTTTACAATCATCCGAACAGTCTTCTTAAGATTTATCTTTAGTTTTACGGAATAATCTCTCTATATCTTTCAGTGTGTTATCGTAATCATCACATAATTTTCAAGTAATTTCTATGTGAATGAATAACAACTTGTGTTATTCACGAAAGCAATAGTGACATGAAGTAGTTGAAACAGTTGGGACGGGACATGTCCCGCTTTGGAAAGAGTTTTTAACGTTTTGTTAAAATCTGAAATACCGCGTAAGCCGACAATGATTTAATTAATTTTTAACCTTTTGGTTTCGCAAGAATTCTATCCTTGTCTTCAAACACACACACACACACACACACACACACACACACAATATAAAATTGTATATTATCAAATTATAATTACTTCTGCAAGTACTTGACCTTATTTTTTAATAGTTTCCATTAACCTGACGTTTCACTGATTCTATCAGTATCATCAGAGGTTTATAAATGAATTAACAAATAATCAAATTGATTAGATTTCAATATAAAAACTAACGAATCATTCAATTTGGTTCAATTTTAATATAAAATAACGAATAATGGATTTAATTCGATTTAAATTATCGATTATTTTAATGTTTATTTACTTAGTCAGCTGTTTTCACGGTTATATTAGAAATGTTTTATGTTTATATTGTATTTATTTTAATAAATTTATAATTTTAAATAGATCATTTTGTTTTGTCTTATTTGAATTTGATCTTAAATTATTAAATTATTGTTATTGTGTTTGCAAATATTAAGATGTTCCTCAAAAATTCATTTTTTGTCCTCCCTGTATGTTTTTAATTTGTATACAATAATACGGCAAGAACCATATCGAGTTACTTATAAAAAAATATATATGAAGCATATGCTAAAACATAAAGAAATAGAGAAAACAAATACGTAACCCAAACAGTGTTTTTATTCGTAGGTTTACGTAATTGAAACTGTTAATAACAACACTTTTTCTGTCAACAACCACTTTCGATACTGACACCAAACTTTACACCCATTCTGTGGCATGGCACCTTCAGTTATTAAGCTAAGACTTAGCTGGTTATCGATAGAAATTAGTATTGCTATTAAACCAAAGAATACTATAACATTAGCCTATAAGAGGTAACAAAACACGTGCTTCAAATTCAGGTGATATTCGTAAATTACTGTAACTACTACCAGAGATATCTTAAAACGATTGCAGAAAAATACGACAAAGGTTTTTGTGTTTATTACTGAGTACTTGCTCAACCTCCACACGACGCGACTCCCTGCATCAGTTGCTGCTTTACAATAAGCACTGCAGAAATGCTGCTGCTACCAGAGCTGTTGGGTTGTGCGTCGTGAGACGACCCAATGGTTTCCTAGTACCGAGCCTCCGGTAGGGGCTCCTGCCTAGTGATCCTGTCCAGACGGAATATTATTTATTTAATTTTTAATGGTCGCTACAACGACATGCTCGTACTAGGTCGACTAGTACAGTATTTGTCGAGGCCGTTTCCAAGATTCACCTGGACGTGTTCGGTACTTGCCAAGGCCAGCTATGAGTGGGTTTGTCTGGGTCCTCGCAGCTCGGACGTAAAATTTACGTGCAAGTCGCCTTGCGGTGTCTTCCAAGGAGCGGACACCTAGTCCTCTTCTCAAGAGTCGAGAAGAAAACCGATAGGGGACTTTGGCCGCTAGCCGAAGGCCCCTATCGAGAACGCTTTGCAAACTTCTTTTATGAACGGTTGCGAGGTAACCCCAGACGGGAAGAGCATAGGTAATGATCGGCAACAGATACGCGTTGACGATCAACTTACCCAGCTTGCGGGTCATAGCCTTGTTGACAAGTATCGGAAACAGTTGCGCGAGACGAGCGGACGCTTTCTTTCGCATCGTCTCAGCGTGGGCACGCCAGGTGAGCCGACGATCGAGGTGGACACCGAGGTACTTAACTTCTCTCGACCAGGGCAAGTACGTTCTACCGAGTCTCACTCGGCCTCGTGGTTCTTTCAGGCGCTTTGAGAATAGCACCGCGGAGCTCTTGGTGTCGTTGACGGCGACTTTCCAGCTTTCCGTCCACGTCGAATACGCATCGAGTGCGCGCTGGAGTCGTATGATAGCCCTGTCAGCGTTCCGATCGGCGGTATAGGCCGCCGTGTCGTCGGCAAACAGGGCCATCTGGACTCCAGGCTCTCTGGGTGCGTCGTTGACGTACACGGAGAACAAGGGAGGCCCTAGCACGCTACCTTGAGGTACCCCGGCTGTAATGCGTCTCTCGGAAAAGACATGGTCGTCTATTCTCACGCAGAAAGCTAGCAATCAAGCGAAGGTAGCAATCTGGGAGCTGGATTTCCCGGAGCTTGAACAAGAGCCCGTCGTGCCAGACACTATCAAAGGCCTTTTCCACATCTAGGAAACAGGCGACAGTCTGCTCTTTCCGACAGCCGGCGCCCGCGATGTATTCCACCAGTCTCATCAGCTGATGAGTGGTGGAATGCCCCACACGGAAGCCGAACTGTTCGGGGACAAGTACATCGAAATTTCGTAGATGGTCTAGTACTCTCCGTTGTACGAGACGTTCGAGAACCTTTGACGTGGCTGACAGTAGACTGATGGGCCGGAGGTTGCCGGGACGGGAAGCATACTTTCCCTGCTTCGGGATCACTATGACCGTCGCCTTATGCCATTTCTGGGGAAAATAGGCCAGTCTTAGACACGCGTTGAACAGCGCGACCAAGAAAATTACACCTTGCTCCGGGACTCGAGTAAGAGCGGCGTTCGAGACGCCGTCCGGGCCAGGAGCTTTTCTCGGTACGAGTTCAACGAGCCGATCTGTGACCTCTTCCCTAGTAATGGGTTCGGGCTCCGCAGTGATCGGGAGAGACAGAAAGTCTTCCACTTCGTTCTCGACTTCTTCATCGAAGTCCCAGAGAACTGTCGCTCGAAACACGCGCCCAAGTACTCGGCCTTCGCCTCCGGGCGAGCCAGGATTTGACCGAAAGGTCCAGCAATGGCTGTGATGAGAGGTACTGCAGAAATGCAGAACCAACAGACAGTTATATAGCAAAATATAACTCTTGTACGTAAACCAATAGATTACGTAGATTTGGCAATAGAACCAATCTTGTAGATTTGGCTCAATTTAAATCCTTTTGTATTTAAAGCAAAATTGTTATTTTAATTACCTGGTATGTGCCATCTCATAAGGAAACGACATTGATTGAAATGAAAATTTCGGAAACTTTGGTATTTTTTTTAACTATACACAGAAGCTTAAAAATACAACAAGAACATCCGTATGAAGTTTTTACGAAACAGTAGAAACTGGCATATTCTAAAGAAGGGCAATAGGCAAGATCAAAAATAAATAGAATAAGAAATGATACAATAAGGTTACTCAAGGAAGTAACGCAATCAACAGTGGATGCCATCAAAGGAAAGCGAGTAGTATTGTTTAGACATGTGTCGATGCCAGAAACAAAAATATCCTTCTCCTTTTTCTTCTTCCGATTGCACTACAGCCCATATCGAACCCTGGCCTCCTCGGCTGTCCTCCTTCAGGCATTCCGGTTCAATGCTCTCTCTCCCTCCCTCCCTCTCTCTCTCTCTTTACCAATCTATCTATCTATCTCTCAACCTCTACATTTATCAGAAATATTCTGCCTGAACAATTTCTACAACGGAGGCCGGAGGAAAGAAGAAAACAATGAAGACTTGGAAAGACTCTTCTAATTTAATAAACAAAGTGGCATAACTGAAGTACCGAGACTGTGAATACTGTAATGCTAGAGAGTAAGGAGTAGGATATCGTAAGGGGTAGGACGTTATAAAACGATTACAGTAGCAGCAGTAGTAGTAGTAGTGTATTAGTAGTAGTAGTAGTAGTAGTAGTAGTAGTAAGTATAGTAGTAGTAGTAGTAGTAGTAGAAGTAGTAGTAGTAGTAGTAGTAGTAGTGTGAATAATTTGTGCAGTACATATGAAAGACGTCTGTCAACAGAGCTCAGCATCGGTCCATGTCAGTCAATGTGGGATTTGTTTGTTTGTTTGTTTATTTTTGAAGGATTATAACTGGAATGCACAGCATACCACAAAGATTAATATTTCAGTACCAGCCTGTTCCTGACGTACTTATCGTATGTTTGCTTAACTTTGTAATGCAGGTGTGTGTATGTGTATCGCAATTTCCTATATTTCACAGTCGTCCAATGCTTGTTGAGAGAAGAAACGCATACCAAATGCTCTGGTTGGAAATGATGTAATTTTTTGCTCTTTGCATTACGCGGGCATGGTTACTTGCAACGTAGACGCGCATAAGCTGGTTACAAAGTATAGTTAATCAATCGTCTTTGCACCCATGGCTTGATTGCAGCTTCCGGGACGTGCCCGATGACTGACAGAAGAAAACAGTGCTGCAGTTTTATTAGAAGGGTACCTAAACCTGGGAAAGGACACGCCAACACAGTTATCCGCAAGATGGCGCCGGAAATTTTGAACAAGTTTATGCTTCAGTAGCACTGCCTCTGGTGGCGATGCAGACGGCAGGTGCCGCCCGCCTCGGACACAGTAGGCAGACGCCTTGAGGCATCGGTCGTTCCCCGCGAACCAGAGAAGCTCCGTGTCGGTGCAAATGGTAACTAGGCCAAGCAGTGTGCTAAAGACGTGCTTGGGGAAGGATGTCCTGAGGAGCGAAGGTGAAACAGAAGGCATAATCAATCGTAACTATCACTGAGTTATTAGTCTGTGACCTTGACTATGCATGACCTATTTACACTGGTGACCGTGTGTTGGAATGCTATACGAATCAGTAGAGAAGATTTTTTTTCTTGTCTATTACGATCGAGTGCGCACTCGATCCAGAAAATTTTGTCATAATACTTTTGCCCGTGTAGTGAAAGTTATTTCTCGGAGTGTGTTTATACAAACACCGTATATAGTTAAGGGCACCCTGTACTGTCCTCTTGTGACCGCGCATATGCGGTGCAAAGAACTACAGGAGAATTGTTTGTGTCTGGAACTTTCGGTCGGAACTTCCTATCATTTTCCAGTCTGAATGTTTGTATATGGATGCCGGAAGTTTCTGGAGCGTTTGTAAGTCGGTTTGTTTGTCTTGACTTCCTAACTTCCAACAACCATCTAGGAAAATAGTGGGAATAAGATTTTAGTATATGTACTTTATTTGTTCTTCTCATACTATAACGCGTTTTTAATATATGATGTGAGCTATTTTTCTTTATCTCTGCCAAGGTCAAGGCTTCTCGAGCAGTCCCGATTTCCGACAATCACCACAATAGACAAGCTTTCAACGTTCTTGTACGCTGTCCCAGTTCCAAACTCCATCGTTTGCTGTCATTCCATCAGGATCCTTCTTCCTCAAATCTCTGTTTTCGCCTTGTCTCTATACTTTTCCTTTTGATTTTTGATTGCCAACTTCATACTTGTTTTGGGAGTGCGTGTTTGGCGATTAAATCGTCTGCTTATTATTATTATTATTATATATTATTTGCTTATTTGAAAAATTACAACATAAAGTTGGTAAACATTATTTAATTAATCTGTGAAGATCAACTTCTTCTTCTTCTTCTTCTTCTTCTTCTTCTTCTTCTTCTTCTTCTTCTTCTTCTTCTTCTTCTTCTTCTTCTTCTTCTTCTTCCCTTTAGTAGAGTGTATAAGGGCAATGACCTGTTCCTGCTTCCCAACTCCAAGCGGTATCTAACCCTACCGACAAATCTTTCCATTGGTATATAGAGGAACCATTATGAGTGGTCTCCATTTTAACACGACGTCTTGTCCACATTTCTCTGTGTTCATTTATTTTTTCTTTAATAGAAAATAAAATTAAAATCATTTCTCATCTGCTTATTCCTCATCCAATCTGTTCTCTTTACACACCTGAGTAATTTAATTTCCTTTTGCTAAGGAGAACAACAAAAATTATATTTGTAATATGTAGTACAAAAGGCGTTTGTTAAAGTAGATTCGCTTCATGAAAAGCTTAACATTTACATCAGACTCTAAAACCGTGTTTGCGGTTTGAAAATATCAAATGAAACGATTAATACTGATAATAACTAATTGGGCACAGTCATTTGATTGATTCACATTTTGGTCGAGTATTTTGAGATTCCGTTAATGAATTAATAAACGACCAATTTACTTGTCACTGTTTCAATTTAATTTATAATACAAAATTAATTATTTATTAATTTACATAACTGCCATTTGTATGCAATTTGATAATCAATTTGACATGCAAAAATTTTCATGTACCTTTTTCAACCGATATTTCTGTGAATACTAAATTAATGTTTCGTAGTTTGTTAGTAATATAATTGTAAACACACACACACACACATGCAACGAAAAAAATACATTATTTTCGCAGTTAAGTAAAGTAACAGTAGATTCCCAAATCTTTTAGGGAACAGATTTATTGTAACTAGTTATTTAATCACCGAACTTTCTCCACTAATACTCATGTCAATATTATTTTATGTCCACCATGTTATTCATACGCACACACATGTATCTTATCTTTCTTGTAACTCGTTAAGAGTCTTGTGTAACATATGTATGTATTACATGTAATCAAATTGTAACTACTTCTACATGTAGAATGTTATTATTTTTTGTCGTTTTATTTTAACCTGACGCACGTTTTACACAATGTATCTGTATCATCAGAGGTTTATAATTCATCAGATACGTGAAAGATTTGAGCGTTGTTATTTCTTTTTATTAACTAACCAAACTGTGCAGGTACTGACAATTTACTTTCATGTAATTTCTAACGTGATAACCCCAACAACACTAACTTACACATCAAATGTTAATACATTTAATACGTTGTACGACATATTATAATAAACAGTTGATAATATTTAAAATCTCGGAAATTGTTTCTGTTTTAAAGCTACCTAAATGGTTTCATTAGAAAGAATAAAAATAGTATTCTATGAAAGCGTATAATATCGTAAACAGTCTAGACCTTTTTGAAAATAAACTAATAAGTTTCCTGAGCTGCAGAACTCTTTCACTATTTTAGATACATTTATTACTAAATAAAATCAAATTAATTTGATAGTAATGTTGACATATCTTAACTTTTTCACATTACGAAAAATACCATCTCAAATGCCTTTAATCTGATCTCTCACATAGACATTTACAATTTTTTTGAGAAGTTTTATTTCCATTTTTTGCCTCTTTAATAAACACTACGTTTGGGTTTAGTTCAACATTCCTTTTAGTCTCGTAACAGATATGGACGGAACAATTGTCTCAAAATTTTCACCTCTTTTTGGGGCCCTGATGTTCTAAAATTTTGAATTTCTCCCAAATAAACAGTACGTAGCAGAACATTTTTACAGACTTTTGATAAATAGTTTTGCGCCTTGGTGTTACAAACCAGAGTGCAAAAAAGTTTTTAAAACATATAATTTGAAATTTCCAAAACTAAACAATACATTCAGATTTTGTTAAAATTTTCTTTAATTTGATACCCACACAGATATTTGCAATTTTTCAAAATTTGGACCCTTCACATTTTTGCCTCTCGCCCACATTTTTTGGGGGATCAATCTTAAAAACAGTACGGTATACGCGTGATAAAAGTATGAATAAGCTTACTATATTTTGGAAAATCGATTGATGCATTCAAAGGTTATCTTGAGACATAATCCAAAGTGACAGACAGACAGAAAATGTCGAACAGTTGATTTAAAACTGAGAGCTCGCTTCGATTGTTTAGTACCATAAAGCTACGAAAATGTGTAGCTGTGTTAAATGTTGAGTCATTTAAATTACGATAGGATACAATCAAGTTTGCTTATAATGCATTAAAAATTAATTACTCATATACTTAAAAATAAATATAAATTTATAAAATTTGAAGTAAAATTTACATTTAAAAATTTATAAGAGAATTCCAGCATCCAAATATTGTTTTCCCTTTTAATTTGATTGAAACTACTGTATTAACATAAAAATTTAGAGATAAAGAAGATTAAAAAAGAAAGAAAAGGAAGAGGTGGACAGATAGATATAACTGCAATTGTATTATCATATTGTAGTAAGGAGAAAAGTAAACACTGAGTAGTTTGAATAACTACTGTATGCTTACCTGGAGCTCAATTGTCTGGCTTCCTGACAGGGACCCGATACCCTCTCCGCTCGATTGATTGTCGCTAATTTACATCGACATAACGGATGTGTTTTACTTCACACCGCATTAATCTCTTCCACTATGTGCCTTCTTCTCTGGAGAGAAAGATGTACAAAGCGTAACATTATTCGGCCGTTTTGTTTACTCCACCATCGTGTAATCACCGATTTTACATTTATTATTCCAAATATCTGATTCTCCGAGGTCTCCGTAAAACTCATTTTCACTAAAGCGATTTAACTTGCATCTCTGGTAAGTTTCTCCGTTTTAAAATAATTTCTACTTTACGTTTTAGTAATTACTCCGTTTTGTAATTTACTACAAAATAACGTCTCCAGTAAACTGAGTAAATTTTAATCTCTGTATGATTCCATTCGAAAAACCCTTAAGGAGTAATCTTGGAAAGAAACACAGTAGAAGTTAGAAGTTTTACTAAGTTGTGGCAGTAACAGTGAAAACTGGACAAAGACGAGACCAGCGTTTTGGTTACAATGTTGCTGGAACTGAATATTACGAGTATATTCGACAGGATCGCCCAGTATCGGTGGGAACATCTTTGCCGCATCCCCAAACAACTATGGAACTATAAGCCGAAGGGACGGAAAGGTGTGGGACGTCCGAGGAAGCGCTGGAGTGACCAGCTTTAGACTTTGCCTGTTTGAGACTGGAACAATCCATCCTTGGTTTAATCCTTGCAGATGACGATGATAATGATACAATGTTGCTCTATCAGATTCACACGTTAAACAGGCCTCGGAATGAAGGTATAATAATTAATTTTCTTTTTGTACCAGCAAAATGGCTTAAGACGGAAATTCTGTTTCCGGACTGCTTCGTTCGTCTGATTGCTAGCATTCTTCGGAACAGGACTTCTTTTGCTTGAGAATGGATAGCTCTGTTTCTTCGAAAATAAACTCTACCGCTGGTGTACCTCAGGGCAGCGTCCTGCGTTTCTGATTTATTCTGTTTATTTCAACGACGTACAAAAGTTGCCTGAAGTGTGGACTGGCTGTGTCCGCCAACGACACGCCAGTGTATGCTGTTGATCGTAGTGTTAAATGTCCATACTTTTGTTTCAGGAAGAACTGAACTCGTACGGTGAGTGGGCGGACAAACGCAGTGTCTCCATTAATGCTGTCGAGACCTCAGCTGCAGTATTCTTGTGACGCAGAAAGTTCCCTTCTTGACTCTACATAGGCGACACCCGAGTCCCTTGGTCTCACATAAATTGTCTGCGGCTTCACTTCAACGTACGTCTCACCTGGCGGATGCATTCCATACGAGTAGCCCACCGTCCCTTATCAACTCCGTCCCCAACATGACCGCCGCCTAGACAAACACGTATGTGACGTCCACCTACTCCCAGTATGTGGCGTTGCTATTCATATCGTAGGTGTTAATCTTATCTTAGGGTACAGAAGACTTAGCGTCATCACAATAGGATTTAAACAAGGGAACCCCCCTGAACTTTATTGTTTAACCCTGTCTTTCGGCACACTTATCAGAGACAGTCGAATAGTCAAGGGTACACAGTGTACAAAAACCATTAATGCTGAGTTTCACCGTCTTCCGTTAAGAAAATCGACCGTCAAGAATTAAACGGGAGATAAACCGTTTCACGAACCTCATTTAAAGATAACGGTCGATATAATCTTCGGTTAACTGAACGGCTCATATTTGACCTGTTAGGTAACTAACGGGCCGTTAAAATAACGAGAGCTAAACTTTAAAAAACGTTTGGGGTCATTTACGTTTGTACGTTGTTTTTCGTGTAGCAGTTGTTCGTATAGGATAAATCAAATTTACACGCACATATTTTTTTTTTGGTTTCTGTGATCAGAAAATTTATTTTGTCTTTGTTTCTCTGTCTTCTGTTCTTTCATTAAACGATTTGTTTCATTTTCTAATTTTGCTTATGAGTATATAATATAAACTATTGTGGCAAGAAAAAGCATTAGAGAGACAATCTTGACGCGAAAATAATGTTGTCCTAATTAGAAAATCATTCAAAGACAACAGAAACAAATGTGTTCCGGTAATAGAAATAGCCCTACCGATTTTGACCATCTGACTAAGTCAGAATTTATAGAACTGTATAGCTTTTAAAAAGGTCACAAAATTCTTGAAGTAATACCCTTAATTACAGGAATAAATCAAGTAATAACTACAATAAGAAAACATAAAAAAAATTACGAAATAAAAAACACAAAACAGGAATGCCACCATGCATAAAGTTTACAAATTATTTTAATTTTTTAGGCAATTTGAAACAAAATAGACAATTATCTGGTAACGACCTTTTTTCTAACTGGGTCCAAACGGGCGTTGGTGAGACGGCTTTTAAGATAACGGCCGTTAAAAGTTTTATCACCAGTTAACAAACGGTCTGTTAGAAAAAAAAGTTAATAGAGGTTCGTAAATCGGAGCATAAGTAAAATGCTACACAAACACATGGACATTATAGAGAGACATGAAAGAGACCTGACATATGTAATGGAAATATTAGGAGAGGTGTGATACAGAACGAGACTGAAGTTGAACAAGAAAACGAAGGATGAATTAGGCGAATCTCAAGAGAAGAAGAAGACATACAAATTGAACAAAAGGCTGAAAGAGGAAAAGGAAGCAAACAGAGTTGCTGAGGCAACGAACCATGAACTTAAAAAAAAACTGTTCATAAGTACGTCATTCAGAATGTTTAAAAGAATACACAAACCAACAACACTATAACTGTAATTCATGGATCCTTAAGAAATACTAAAACGATGGAAAAGAAAGATATTTCAATGAAGAGAGGAAGAAACGGAGAAATGTATGTTTCCTTTATAATAAACAGGAAAAGAGAAAACAAAATAAGTAAACGAGGAAGACTACAATAACTAGGTCATATAGAAAAAACAAGTGAGAAATAACAGTGGAAAAATTAGTCATGAGCGTGTCGCGTGTCACAATGTAAGAGGACGAAACGAAAACTGCAGAAAAGATCTGGGATGATCCACAGGAAAGGGGAAAAAGAAGGACTGCCAAGGACTGAAAAACTGGAAAAGAATTAGAAGTCTCTGGACCTGAATGTCCTACCAAAAGCTATAAAAAGTTAAAAACAATACGCTCAAGAATAGGGACCACAGAAGAGAATACAGTACTTTAGGGAAACTTACAATTCGTGAGGGAAAAGAGCTATAGAAGAGCGTTGAAAGAAGAACTAATCCTGAAAAGCTAAAAAGTAAAAAAACGAAACAGAAAACGAAAAATTAAAAGAAGAACAAGTAGAAGAAAAGATGAAAATAAAACACTAGCAAGATCTAAAAGTCTCAAAGGGTCTAGAGACGCAGAGTGACTTCGGCTTGGCTTCCTGAAAAGCACCTTCCAAGCAGAAAAAATGTGTATCTCATGCCTAACAAAAAGATGTTATTAACGTGGTTAATTATTTTCTCTAAGTGCACATTAATTCTGAACACTTTTGGATTGGCCTATATTCAGTTTCATATGGGCCAAATCTCTGTGTGACTCACCGTCGAATAAATCGCTTCCATTAGCGCACGGCGCCATCTGGCGTTTGATGCACATAACACACACACACACACACACACACACACACACACACACACACACACACACAAATATTTGTTATTAGTAAAAGATACTATTAATGTGTTTCTTTTACTGCATTAGTCAATTTAATATATAGTTCAGCACTATTAAACAGGTTGCTGTTTGCATTCTCGGAATAACTGGTTTGTGTTGAATACGCTTTTACTAACTGCTCACGGATTTGATAGGTCTGTGCAATGAGATATGCATCATTAATGCTTTCACTAATGAGTATAAATGTTACATAATAAACAACATAACAAACTCTTTATGTAGAATTTTAGAAGAGGACCAATTTTACAGTTATTCCATACTAACAGAATGAAAAACCAAAGACTGGTTGACCACGACAATGAAGCGTTGAATACTGAAATATTTCGAACAGATTATAAGAAAAGAGGGGCTAAAAAACTGATGGTACATGGTAAAGTCGACAGGTACAATGGAAGACGAGGACCAGCAACACTGACAAACACGCATGAGGGAGGGTGGTCGAAGACAGGACGGTATGGAGAACCGTATTGCAATAAAATCTTTATGAAGACTTACGGTTCACGATTCTCGATACAGGCCGCCGACGAGGAAGAGATAAACTCTCATTAGCGTCAATACTGAGTCTCGCTGCTGCTTAACTCTGCGAATACACAGTTCATTGTCACTACGCGGCTCTTATCGATCAGAAAATTTGCAAATACCAAGTCGAACTTTTATCTGTACTGATGTGTCGATCACATAACTAGATAGGATTATTTTTAATAGTGTTCGTAGTGTAGTGTAGTGTAGTGCAAAAAAATCAAATTCACCATTACACACAATCTAATGACTTCCTCAAATTTTTACAATGATCAGGATTGCAAACAGTTGGGATAAGCTGGCCACAAACATTTCCCGTTTGCATTTTTACATTATTCAGCCAAACAGATATTTTGGCTTTTTAATATTTAATGTAACAACAACAATAATAATCTTCTTTTCTCTCTTCCGCGTGTTTAATCCAAGCTGTAGATATTCTTGCCATTTCATCGCTGGACAGAAAAGAAATAGCTCTCTTTTCTGCCGGCGGTAGATCTCTACATATGCAGACGACAATTTTAAGTGTATGGACGTCAGTAGCTTATCAAATGCTATAAAAAGTAGTAGAAATACGTGTAAGTATAGTAGGATGAGAAGAGAACATAGTACGCAAAGGAAACTTAAAATATAAACGAAAGGAGAAAAGAGGTACAGAAGATCGCAGAAATATGATGAGAGCGTGTGAACAGGAAGATCTAACGCAAAGTAAATATGAAGATCCCAAAGAGCAGATCTAAAAATAATCAGCAAACAAATCCATCTGTGGGGAATGCGGAGTGTGAGAAGGTAGAACAGTTGTGTCTGGACAAACTATGTGAAGAAGTGAAAGTGACTGATACCGTATCGAGAGAAACGAACAGACGAAACAGATATCCATCCGTCCATTGATGTGCGAATGCATGTACAACATCTCTCCCTAAAGGTTTTTCTTCTTCTCTGATTACTTTTTCCATTAACGTATTGCTTAAATACCGTATTAGTTCTTACTCCTTGCTGCAACATGCTACAATGGCGCTGCTTGAGTCTTGTAGTAAGATCACCCACGTTTCCGAAACATGGCTCGTCATGTTCCTGTTGGACATTATTATTCTCCATCGACGGTTTTCCCTTAGTTCTAGTGACAAACATGTATTTTCTTCGTTCAAAAGCTTACTCAGACCACTGCTTTTGTTCCTGACGTGTTGACTAAGATAGACCGTATAACAGCTTTATGCATACGTACTACGGGGAAGGTCAACAAGTATAGCGATATTTTGCTTTTCCCTGGAGTCGGTTAGAGGGTAGCACTGATTGCTTTCACATAAAGCATAAGCTCTCAGAGTCTGTTACTTGGGAATATTGTTTCGTTATTAGTAGTTTTGCTATTGTGCATAACAGTCAATTTAAAATGAATGCTGTGTTGTTCATCTGCACCGAGGAAAAAATGCAAACAGTGGTTATTTTCTAAACTCAGAGGAGAATGGACCCAGCAGAGGTTAGTAGTATAATGCAGCAGAAACATGGATAGAGCTGTTTGAGTAGATTGATATCATTAAAAATGGTCGATTTCTCACTGCGATGAACTTTGGGGAGACACGCCTTTCACTTCAACAGAAAAATGACAATATCAATTCTTTGATCTACTGACAGAAGTGTTACGACGAAAACATATTTGTTCAGACGAAGAGATCGCAGAAGCTGCGCGAAATTGGCTGCACACGAGACTGAGAGGTTCTTTCAAGAAGGCATTCAAAGGCTCGTCAAGAGACGGATCAAGTGTGTAGGAACTGTGTAAAAATATAACACAGGTTTCATTTGTGTAAGTAAAATAAATATAGCGATTTTAATAATTTTCTTTCAATTTTTGACTTACTCTCGTAGTTTAACTGTAACTTCAAGGATTAAATATTTATTCCTCCAATTTACTCCACTCATTGCGCCCAATACCCAATACTTAGGCTGCTTTTATTGATTTTATTCTGTTCTACGTCGGTAATTCTATCGTAACTTGATATATTCATTATATCAAGATAAGTAAAAAAAAAAAAAACTTGCTCCAACTGGTTCTTTTTCGCCTGTAATATCTCAGCATGTCTTACACTATACATTATTTGAATGTGCTACAATAAAACTGTCAATAATCATCTTGAATTTCTTCCTGTAACATCAACATTTAATGAACAGTTGCGCCACCCAGCGTTTCATCGGATACTTCTTTTCCACCTTTCCACCTTACTTCATTACATCGGATACTTATTTTCTGTGATGTTTAAAAGTATGTAGCAGTCATACTGCTTTTATTCTCTGAACGCTGAATACCTGTTTGTTTCTACTTTCGTACATTTGTTAACATATATGTAATATATTTTTAATTCTTCTCATATATCCGTGTTTCTTCTCCATTTTCCTACATTCCGACATTTTCCATTTTCCAACAGGATATAAATTACTCACATTATTTAAGATCACCTATATAACAATAATTGATTAAAGCTACACCTTGACATGACAAAGCTCAGATGCAAGAATACATAAAAAAAATAGAAGAACAATGAACCAAGTAGAATCAAATATTAAAACGTGTATCTCTTAATGGAAGGAAATCCTTCTTTATGAACTCACAGTCAACTCTGTTATAATAAACAGCTTTTTAAAAATTCTTCTTTTTCCTTATCTTGACATTATTCGTTAGGACCTTGTCCTCTACCATAACAACGTTTGTCGTAGGGCACGCGTTGTCACGCCGTCTCCTTCCTTGAACGCCCGAAAAAAATGTAAATTTTATAGACGTGAAACCCAAACCACGTAACATGGATAACTAACGTCTTCTGCAAATAGATTGGATACATAAAGTTTCCGTGTTGTAGATATAACTCTGTGAAACACGTTATAATTTTATTCACGGAAAAAAATACGTCAAAATCTTGTTGAACTACAAGAAACTTTGAAATGCAGAACAGAATGAGTAAACGGAATAACAAAAACAATAATAACGATAAAATAAACAAAAACAAAACAGTATCAACTCGACTCAGAAGACTTTGCCACTCGGCAGAATGATGTTTCTAAAACAGTAACAGCACGCGACGAGATGTTGAGTGTATTAACAAATCAATAACACGGTGATATATAAATTTTTAATGACTGCATCGGTGCCAAATTACAGCGCCACAGAGATGGGGGGCGGGAGATAGGGGGATAACTGGGTCAAGGAGCGCCGACAGTAATGTTAATGCAGAATAGTGCAGATATTCCATTGCCTACACGTGTGGTGTGTCTGCCTACCTACACCCCTCTCGCTCGCTAACCAGCTGCTTGATTGGAATCCCCTCTGTCATTATATGAGTCAAAATTGCTCGCATAACAATTTAAATTGTCATGTCATAACTTCATTAATTTACGCGTCTGTTATAACGTGTCGGCTACGTTATAACCTAGGGAACCCGTGATAATTGACTCTGGCCAATTATACAGGCTGCCTTCGTTGTAACAAACTGAAAATTAATCAAATCACTATCAATAATTATAAGTACTCTAATAAAAGGAAACTGGGGAGGGAACTCTGCTGATTTATGCACTCAATTTAGTATGTAACAAAGATGACATCTCTTTATTTACGTATGATTGATAATACATTACAAATAAAATTTTTAGCTTACACTGAAATTGTAAAGGGGTTTTCTGTATTAAAAATGATAATACAGATAGTGTATTTACCTCGGATCCGAGTCTCTTTAAACTAGTAAGGAATTTTCAAATTTACTCTACTTCTTTAGTCAACTACATTATTACTTAAAATACCATTTGAAGAATGGTTTTATTTTGTTGTGCGATGTTCCAAAACTACATCAAAAGAGTTATGTTACAAAGTATGATTTCTGAAATTTCTTGTTACAACATTGTTATTCTTAACGCTTAGAGATTGTCATTTAAAGTCTTTTTCATTTAAAATTACTTATATTTAAAAGATACATTATTCACGGAAGACGAGCTTCTACTGTACTCTCTTAGTAGTGGGTTGTCATCGTGGTAGTCTTTCCGGTGGAGGTCCTCGGAGTCAACTAATGATGAAGTGGATGTTACGGTGTCATCTAGAATGAAGTCGTCCTGTTTCTCAGTGGTAGTGTAAATGCAGTTGAGGTCTTAGTCTTCACTTTTCACAGTTATTCACATCACATTTGTAATAGATTTGAGTTTACATATTCGTTACACATTATGACGGAACCCTAAAATAACTTGAACTATATTTTTAATAGGAGATGTCACCTTACACACTTATTTTATTCTTTCACATCTTTGTGTTAAAACACACTACATTTTAGTTACATAGATCTCCACACTGTTAGTTGAAGCTAATAACAAAAATAAAAAAACCTTTTGTGCAGCGCTCCGCTTGGAGCTGTTTACAGATTGAACGTCGCATCTCAAGTCCTACATTGTTACAACAGGAAAATTGTAACGACGCGGAGTGAATACTCCGCCATAACATAGTTCCAAATTTTAATTAGTAATACAGTCTTACAGTTCGACATAATAAACAATCAAGACTTTGCTTGTCTACAGAATTTATTACAACTACTACTAGTGACTTTGAATTATTTATTATTTACATTATAGTTTACAGGTATTTTTTATTTAATGCCGGGTCGGTATGCAAGTTGGATCCGGTATACACAGGTCATAGCATGATAACTTAATAAAGGGTTAACAGTTTTTAAACTCTTGCTTTCACAGTTTTAGTTAATTATTTTAGTTAAATTCCCTTTTTAATTCTCATTACTATTATGAGTTAGTTCAGGGGTATTCTTCGGTTCAATAGTGCGATTTAATGGTTTTCACTAACTTCCCATTTTATATTTTTATTATTATTTTTTTTTGTTTTAAATTTAAATCGTCACATACTCCGCCGCTTAAAGGAGACATGGGGGGGGGACTTTTAACAAGGCGAATTCGAAAGTAAGGTACTGGGGCACACTTGTCGTTACTGTGTGAAGTTTCTCTCCTTCTTCTCCCTTTTTCTTTTATTTATTTAGTTGCATGAGTTATACACAACTTACTTCTTCTGATTACCAAACAATATATATTGTAACGTAACAGAGTTGAGGTCCCCAACGTTACATAAAAAATTGTATTAACTATGGTCAAGGACCATACCCCAAATTAAGGTTGCTCAGTAATTAATGCATCTGAGAAGTACCTCAAGTCAAAAGATGCAATAATAAACGTTGAATATAAAATACTATACCAATTAATAGTTAATATAATAAATTGTGCTTGTTTTTATACTGTAGCATGTTAATGTTCACAGAATATTTATGTTATGTTTTGAGTATGGTAAGAGTGAACTAATGTTGTTTAATAGGAATACTTCATCAATGATAATGTTTGTATTTATGTTAAATTTGTCTTTAGACAATCAAGTATAGTTACCTGTGTTAGGCATTATACTAAGTTTTAAGTATTGTCTAAAATTGAATAATGAAGTTGTTTTAATTAATGTTTGTAAACTTGGCCAGGAGGGCAATCAGTGTTTAAGGTTTGACAAGTAGTTCTGATAATTATATTGTAAACTAATGAAGGGTTCCAAGACGAATTAATTAAGGTAATAAAATAAAAACCAGGAAGTTAAAATTAATGTAAATAACCATTAACCAATAATTAATTGTACAGTAGGTCAGGTAAAAGAAAATTAAGTTAAAAAACCAAACAATGTTATAACAGTTGTAAGAAAACCTATAGGCCTAAATTTAATATTTGTGAAAGGAAATTAATACCTTTTTAAGAAGCCCAGTCCAATGAAACTATAGTATAACATATACTGTTTATGAAGGAAGGTTAGGTGAGAATTTTAGGTAATTTAGTATTATTCCAAGCATGGAGTATTTTATTGAAAAAGAGTAGTAATATTCTATAATGCTGGCTCTAGGATATCTAATTTCACCCAATGACAGAAAAAAGTGGTTGTTAAGGCAACTGAAATGTACATGAGTTGTTTATATTGAATCATTCGTTCCGATTGTTACAAGCTATTGAGTTGAGATGGGCAGATACATTTAAAAAAATGAATAATAAATTCTGAAGAAAATATGAATCAAAATTAAAAAACCCTCTTTGAAACCTAATTCTATCATAACACTGATGAGTAATAAAACTAATTAGATTTCCAAATTATAACTGAATACATTTAAAAGAGTTAAAAACCCCTCACCTCATTCACCAGAATAATTCCGCTGGATTCGGTATTAAACCGATTTCTACTATAACCAGAAGATTAATTAAGAGAAATAAAGGCCGAAACTAACGGAATTATTGAGAAGACATACGAAGATCTCGTTTTGCAGAGTTAACCTTCACTTGCAGAAGAAGCTGGGATACTATTTTCATTCCACCGTGACCGACAACTATCAAGATCATAGGAGAAGAACAGCAGTTAGAAGAGTTCCTGAGAGCTTCCCTGGATACTACACTATCAATTTTATTAAGGGCCAAAACAAGTTTTCCTGGATGAATGTAACTTAAGCTGAACATCTTCACTGTTTACAGACGACCAGTGCCAGTTTGAGTTCTGCCAACCCGGTAAAAAAACAACCTATTTTAAATTCAATATATTTAGAGTTAATAATTTTGTTTTGTAATACTTGAGTAACCTTAATTTTGCATTTTACCTGGCCTTACTAATGGTTCAAAGAATCTTACGAACCCTGGGATAAGAAATATTTATTGTTATATTTAATTTGTATAAGTCAAAGTAACTTGATCAATTGACAATCGATATATTTTTGTATAATCGATTTGATAATATTATTATTTTAGAGATAACGGTAACTGTGAAATAACAGATAAAATTAATAAAGGATCTTTATTGTATGAGATAATGTTTTAAGTTATTGCAGAATAGATACTATATGTAGTGGGTGGAATAATTTACAATAAAAGGTTGATTCAAACCCGATGAACGGCTAACCTAGAAGCACGATTATTACAAATAACAGCGCTAATTGCTTACAGCTGGTGGAACGGGAGATTGCCGAACTAGCGTGTTTTCAGTACAAAATTTAAATAGAATTCTCTAACATCGAGGGACTAGGGTTAACAAGAATACTCATTACATTCAGTCAATACACTATATATATCGTTAATATTGCCCAACTACTGAATACTAAGTTAAACCTATATCGTAGTACGATTATAAGTTAAAAGAACATAATTATAATTATATTTGCCTAATAATATATTTTCAGGAGGTTTCATCGGTAACAACCGAATAGATATATTCATTAATAAATAAATAAATAAAACACAGAACCCACGTGGTTTGTTACAAATTGGCGAACCCAACAGCGGGGCTTTCACACATCCTCGAATATAATTAAAAACCCGTAACTTCGAAAAGAGGTTGGTTACAAATTGGCGCATACCAACGTGGAGCTTGGTCAAACCCCGAAACCTAAAATAAATTTTATTGATCACGATTAACTGATTATTACAAATTGACGACTCCAACGTGGGGCTGAAATAAGAAGGACTCAATATAACTGTTTATTACAATATATATATATATATATATATATATATATATATCCTTACAATCTAATTCTTAAATTACGTAAAATTCACACTTTATGACTACATATTAAGACACATAAACTCCTTCTTATTTCTACTACTTAAACTACTACCGGTTTTTTCTTTGGGTTTTAGTTACTCTATTCACAGAGTTACTCTCTAAATAATTTATTACTTAGTGGTCATGGTAGTGGTCAGCTGACTACTCACTTCGCTCATCTTTCGCTGAACAGGATCTAAGGTTGATCAGGCCTCATTCCTAATTCTACGATTAGCACCTTGCATGGTTACTCAGGTACAAGATAACTTGTCTACCTTGTATTACCTTTTTCTAGTTTCCGCTCTGCCATTTCCCTTTTTTTTTATACAGTTTTATCTGCGAAATATGTGTTCTTCGTACATATTCTTGAGTCGCAGGTTCGTACAGGGCTACTGTTACTGGGGTTAAGTACTTCTTGATTTGGTAAGGACCACACCATCGGTATGATAGTTTAGAGGTGGCCTTATAAATTACACTACTAGTCGGGTGTGTTTTGTACATTACTAAGTCACCGACTTGGTACTTAACTAAATTGTTATTATTACTTCTCTCGTGATATTTTCGCGATTTCTCTAAGTTCGCTCTTAAATTTGCGCGAGCTTCATTCCAGATTTGTTTTATATGCTTATCCTTAATTTCCTGGGGTAGCAAGTCATGTATTTTCCATTTTGTGGACAAGGGGTGGTTTGGTTTGTACTTATACAGTAACTCAAACGGGGTCGATTTATGTCCTTCGTGATAAGCTGAATTGAAGGCGTATTGTATCCAGGATAGGTTCTGGTCCCAAGACGTATGGTCGTTCGCATGGTAGGCTATTAAAGCAGATTTGAGGTTTCGCAAATACCTTTCAGCAATATTGCCTTGCGGACGATACTCCGTCGTGGTAATATGGTCTATCCCTAACTTGAAACACATATTCTTAAATTCCTTTGCCTTAAACTGGGGTCCGTTATCTGACACTAGATGTACAGGTGTACCAAAATCTTTAAATAATCTCTCCTGTAATATCTTTACATTGGTCGACGCTAACTCTCGCCGCATGGGATACATCCAAACAAATTTGGTGAACGAATCTACACATATGAGTAGCATAGTATTACCTGATTTAGATCGAGGGTAGGGACCTGAAAAGTCTAAATAAAGTTTAGAGAACGGGGTAGTAGGGATTTCTGAAATTAATTGGCTTATTTGACTATTTCTTGCTGGTTTGCTGAGCGCGCATAACTTACACTTTTTTACGAAGCTAGCTATTTCGCTGTTCATATTGTTCCAGTGATATTCCTTACGAATGCGATGTATTGTTTTATTTATTCCCATATGTGCTCCAATGGTGGATGAATGGTAGTATTCCATCAGCATAGGTTTAATTACATCATGGGCAATTATTCTTAATTCCTTTCCATTTGCTATTCTGTGGCATAGTATTCTTTTACTCAATACGTATTTATCTGATTTAATTCCTTCCTCGAGTTGTTCTATAATTGGCTTCAAAAGAGGGTCTTGTTGTTGATACTGAGCGATGTTGGTAAACGCAAGGGGGAATTCGGTAATTATGGTGTTAACAATGGGTGTTTCTAGACTCTCAATGCTTTCGGGAGTATTAGTGGGCGACTGGAACATACGGGACAGGGTATCCGCGACTACATTTTGTGTACCTCTAATATGTTGTACTTTGAATTTGTAACAGTTTAACCTCAATACCCATCTTCCAATACGTCCTAACTGTTTAGGGTGATTCAGTAACCAAGATAATGCTTGATTATCAGTTTCCAACAGGAACTCTTTATGTTCTAAAAAAGGTTTAAACTTCTCAAAAGCAAATACAATAGCTAAACATTCTAATTCATATGCGGAGTATTTCTTTTCTTGGTCAGTCAAAGTGCATGAAGCGTAACTAATCGGTAGTCTACAGTTTTCTATTTCCTGATATATTACTGCACCTAAGGCTACACTTGAACTGTCGGTCTGAACTACGAAAGGTTTCGTAAAATCTGCTAATTGTAATACCGGGGGTGATATGATGCTTTCTTTTAGTTTTTTGAACGCAGTTTGGTGTTGTGGAGTCCATTCAAATTTCGCTCCCTTCTTCTTAAGGCGTTCAGAGGAGCGGCTATTTCGGCTAGATGAGGAATATACTTGTGGAAATAATTTATCATTCCCAAAAATCGGGCTATTCCTTTAGCATCCCGTGGTAGTAAAAATTCTCTGATCGCACGGGTTCGTTCAGGGTCTATGCTTACCTTTCCGTTGGCCTTCACGATGTGACCTAAAAATGAAAATTGAGGGACAGCAAAATTTACCTTTTTGGGATTAACTGTTAATCCGGCTTTCTATAATCGAGATAACACTTCACGTAGATGTTTAAGATGTTGGTCCATCGATTCGCTGTAGATTACAATATCATAACCTAGGGAACCCGTGATAATTGACTCTGGCCAATTATACAGGCTGCCTTCGTTGTAACAAACTGAAAATTAATCAAATCACTATCAATAATTATAAGTACTCTAATAAAAGGAAACTGGGGAGGGAAGTCTGCTGATTTATGCACTCAATTTAGTATGTAACAAAGATGACATCTCTTTATTTACGTATGATTGATAATACATTACAAATAAAATTTTTAGCTTACACTGAAATTGTAAAGGGGTTTTCTGTATTAAAAATGATAATACAGATAGTGTATTTACCTCGGATCCAAGTCTCTTTAAACTAGTTAGGAATTTTCAAATTTACTCTACTTCTTTAGTCAACTACATTATAACTTAAAATACCATTTGAAGAATGGTTTTATTTTGTTGTGCGATGTTCCAAAACTACATCAAAAGAGTTATGTTACAAAGTATGATTTCTGAAATTTCTTGTTACAACATTGTTATTCTTAACGCTTAGAGATTGTCATTTAAAGTCTTTTTCATTTAAAATTACTTATATTTAAAAGATACATTATTCACGGAAGACGAGCTTCTACTGTACTCTCTTAGTAGTGGGTTGTCATCGTGGTAGTCTTTCCGGTGGAGGTCCTCGGAGTCAACTAATGATGAAGTGGATGTTACGGTGTCATCTAGAATGAAGTCGTCCTGTTTCTCAGTGGTAGTGTAAATGCAGTTGAGGTCTTAGTCTTCACTTTTCACAGTTATTCACATCACATTTGTAATAGATTTGAGTTTACATATTCGTTACACATTATGACGGAACCCTAAAATAACTTGAACTATATTTTTAATAGGAGATGTCACCTTACACACTTATTTTATTCTTTCACATCTTTGTATTAAAACACACTACATTTCAGTTACATAGATCTCCACGCTGTTAGTTGAAGCTAATAACAAAAATAAAAAAAACATTTTGTGCAGCGCTCCGCTTGGAGCTGTTTACAGATTGAACGTCGCATCTCAAGTCCTACATTGTTACAACAGGAAAATTGTAACGACGCGGAGTGAATACTCCGCCATAACATAGTTCCAACTTTTAATTAGTAATACAGTCTTACAGTTCGACATAATAAACAATCAAGACTTTGCTTGTCTACAGAATTTATTACAACTACTACTAGTGACTTTGAATTATTTATTACTTACATTATAGTTAACAGGTATTTTTTATTTAATGCCGGGTCGGTATGCAAGTTCGATCCGGTATACACAGGTCATAGCATGATAATTTAATAAAGGGTTAACAATTTTTAAACTCTTGCTTTCTGAGTTTTAGTTAATTATTTTAGTTAAATTCCCTTTTTAATTCTCATTACTATTATGAGTTAGTTCAGGGGTATTCTTCGGTTTAATAGTGCGATTTAATGGTTTTCACTAAATTCCCATTTTATATTTTTATTATTTTTTGTTTTTGTTTTAAATTTAAATCGTCACACTGTATGTTTATGTGAATAAAAAAATTGTATTTAAATGTTTTTATGTATTGTATCGTTATCATTACTGTTGTTGGTATATTTATTTATTGCTGTTTAATTTGTTAAATTATAACTCTGAATTTCCCAGTTTCTTGGATTTATCACATATTTTCTTCCCCTTAGTATAAAATTATTTTATCTAACTCGTATTTCATAAAAGTTTCTATAAAACTTTAATGTGGTCAATATATTTTGTAGAAGAAATTAATTATAGCCTACGCCTTGCGATGCTTGATTGTGACGCCTAGAACAATTTAGACATTATTCTTTAGTGAGTGAGGAGGTTATGGCCCATCTCTCCAGACACTCCCTCCCCGCTTGGAGGACCAGACTTTTTTCTGAAGATATTATCTATTAGGTTATTAATCTTCAGGCAGTAATTAACGATGTATCGATGTAAAGCGATCCAAAAAAACATCCATATAAACGTACACACGAATAAATTAATAGAGATTACGACGTCAGTCGATTTAAATTGTTTATGCAAACACACGCATTTTAATAGTAAAATCGCTTGCGCGTAATACAGTATACAAATGGATGTGTATACAAATTTATACTATCTTAGTGTAGGTCAACTGTCAAGATATTTTTACCTTTTTACTTGAGACATGTTTGGAGTATCAAGCAGTTTGCTCATTGTCATCCCGTGTAGTTTTCTATCTGGTGAAACGTCTGTGCTTTGGTTGGCTTTGGTTGTAGGCTATCATTATTTGCAGACATCCAGTACTGCTGACGGTGGGAGCACATAGCCTGTTACTCAAAACGCGTCGCAAGTAAGAAACACCACGTAATGAAGTATAAAGTCGTTTACATATCAAGAAAAGAACTATGATAAACATATTGTGTGTGTGTGTGTGTGTGTGTGTGTGTGTGTGTGTGTGTGTGTGTGTGTGTGTGTGTGTGTGTGTGTGTGTGTGTGTGTGTGTGTGTGTGTGTGTGTGTGTGTGTGACATGAGTCATCACTAATAATACGTATTCATATATATGTATTATCTGTATACACTAAGTTGGCGTCTGGGCTGGGGCTGGTAGGTAGGTACTCGCCGGCCCAGACGCCAACTTAGTGTATACAGATAATAAACATGTACTAGAAAATTAGATTCACTATTTAAGAAATAGGGTTACCGAAAACTTATACACGTCGGTACAATGCTTATTTGAAGCAAAATATGAAGACCGTTTTCATCCGACTCCGCTCACGCTAAGGAGGGTAATGTATTCCGCAATGTTTGTTCCTTGGTGTGGTCACAGGGAATAAAAGGGTGGATCTATTTTGATGAATCAGATATCAAACTATTCACTTTAGTCTACCGAATGTCACTGATTGTGTATTCTAGAATATTATCTTTTTTTACTCAACTATGCACAAGGAAGAAAAATAATGTATTGCTGTTGTCTTGAACCACTTAATCAGCTTTAATAGAGAAAACGTCATAATGTCTCTTTTTATTTTTAAAAAATTGTCCTGTATACACAATGATATGAAAAATAACAAAATAATGGCAGGACGCCAATTTTATAGTTCTTATGTATGATGCAGAACTAAAACTTTAAAAATTCTTCCTCCGTCATTTTTCATTTTTTGATTTTTTTTATCCTAGGATAATCTTCAGAAAAAGGCAAATACTGTGGCATTCAGCTATTCTGATTAATACTGATCCTATTTCATATTGAATTTTCAATTAAAATATGTTTAAAGCTAGCAGCTTGGTAGACCAGTGGATGTTATACGCGTCTGGCTACTAATCTAGAGTTCTCGGTTCGATATTCGAGCGCGCATAAAATCAAGATGTGTTTTTCAGTACTTGGAATAACACCCTGGGATCATATTAATAGATAAACCAGATTCCATTATTAAATGTTTAAACCTCGATGTCTTCGAAATCACTTTATCGGATTCAGTGAAACAAACATTCGGTTGTTCTTCTTGTGCATATACACCTGACGCACGATTCACGTTTCGCGTTTTATCATTAGTTTTTAAATCTAATTTAGCCACACACTGTCTAAATAATAAACATCAATTTTCAGACATTCTGAATGCTAAATTAATAAAAAAACGTACAAAAATGTAACGAAATAAATATCGGACAAAATCTTAATACATACAAACACAATAATAATAATACGTGGTTCAAAGAAATAGAAGAACTTCGGATTAGTCAAGAAGACACTGAAGAATGCTTACCACTCAAAAAATAATTAAAAAATGCCCAAGGTTTTTAGGAAACCCCCAAGAAGGGGACAGGGGCCATCGGGACTGACGAAAGGAGGGAGAGACATCGATCAGGAATGAAGGAGATATGGGAGAGGAGGAAGAGAGAGGAGAAGAAGGGAGGAACCAGTTGAACCAAACGTAGTCGACAGTGGCTCACACGAAAAAATAATACAAGTGAGCCACTGTAATAACACGCTAATTAAGGAACAAATACATAAAAACAAAACAAGATGATTTATTTTAAATTTATTAAAATAAAGAATATATACAACTTAAATACTTTTAATGTGACCAACATATCAGAAGACTTGATAAACAAACATTACAACAATCGAAATTTAAATCGAAATGTTATCAAAATTATTCGTTAATTTATATAGAAACCTCTGGTGATGTAGATTTACGCTGTAAAATGTGCGTCAGGTTTTTACGCGTATATATACTGATAAAAATTAAAATGGACTTTCAGTCTATTACTGAATAATAACATAACATCATGTACACAGAAGTATATAAATATATCGGGTGGTTGAAAAGTCACGTAGCGTGTAGCATTGTAGTAGCAGGGGCGTCTTAGCACCCGGTGCATGATTGCTGCATCTGGGTCGAGCCCGACACGTAGAGCTGGTTCAGTAGACAGGTTCCTAAAACTGGAAGGGACAACCGCCAACGAGTTAACTCAGAAGGCGAAAGTCACGCAACTCAGACTTTGAAAATGTTCTTCTCGACAGAAGAGACGTATAGCGAAATTACGAACATGATATTGGTAATTCTGAATGGTTTTCTTAACGTGGTACTACTTTCGAACAACCGGCTACAGCACAAGGTCAGGGCCTCTCCAATGTTAAACATATTTTATCATTACACAGCGCTACACTACTTTGTGTCCGTAAAGTATTGAGTCTTCAGTTAATTTCAGAAAATATGTAAGAGAAGTACTAATAAATATAGGAATATTTCGTAGGGAGTCCTTTATTCTGACAACACATTTATATCCTGTAATGACATTCGTAGGTAGCCTTTGCGTTATACAAGTGAAGATCTTGATAGTGGTTTTTTATAACTTCACTATAATACGTTTTTTACGATTTACAAATAAACTTACGGACTCTATAAAAATGTATAATTTAAGAATAATTAATTACGCTAAACATTTTATGTGAAATGCGATGCACTGTGTCGAAGTTTGTCGACTTTTCAGTAACAATATTAAAAATGCGTTTTCTTAGTATAAACGTGTTTAATTTATAACATTGTGTGCGCTGTTAATAAATGCTTATACGTAAACTCTAACAATTCTTCCGGAACAAGTTCCTGACATCCACGGGCCGAATAAATCGACAAAAAAAATTATTTACTTATTGATTTAAAATTATTTATTTACATAGTGCTGCGCTGACTTTTCTACACCCCGTATATGTGTCACAGTTTAAAGGAACGTAGTGTAGACGTTTCACTAATTCGGTAACACATTTACGGCGACAACCTCCGCCGCATGTAGACAGACAGCAGATCGCTTAACGAGCTGTTTATTTAAAAGTACAGTTAATATTAGTCAGCTGAAAGGTGATTTATTTAGTATGTTTACACTAACTTGGGGGAGTAATTGACTGCAACAAATTACAGTTATAGTTTCCGAAAACAAAGTTAACCCACGAATACCTTTTGCGCTCTGACATTGTAGTGGTTTTTATTACAAATTTTAGTTTTATTGTTCTTGTTTTTTTGTATGAGTCACTGTGGACTCAACTGGTTCCTCCCTTCGTCTCCTCTTTCTTCCTCCTCTCACATATCTCCTTCATTCCTGATCGATGTTTCTCCCTCCTTTTGTCAGTCCAGATGTCACCTGTCCTCTTCTTGGGGTTTTCCTGAAAAACTTGGCCAATTTTTAATTTCTTTTTGAGTGCCTTCTTCTATGTGTTTTTCTGTTTCTTTGAACCACGTATTAGGCATTTGAGCTTTCTGAAATAGTTAAAAAGTTTCCCTGTTAGTCTGTCAGGATTCATTCTTTGAATATGTCCATAGAAAGTAATTCTTCTTTCTTCTAATTACGTCTGTGATTTTCTCAACATGTGTGTACAGCTCATTAGTGTGACGTCTTCCGTACTGTTCTCAATCTTTTATTGGTCCCAAGATTTTTCTTAATATTTTTGTTTCCGTGACTCCCAGTTCTTGCACCATCTTTTTCTTGGGAGTCAGACACTCAGCTGCATAAATTGTTTCCGGGCGAATTACTGTTGAATAATGCCTAAATTGTTGTTGTTGTTGTTTTTGTTGTTGTTGTTGTTGTTATTATTATTATTATTATTATTATTATTATTGTTATTATTATTATTATTATTATTATTCATGTCTTGCTTTTTTTTGTTTCACCCAACTACGGGATGCGATTACTCAACATTCTTCACTTTGTGAAGTTATTTTCTTCTCTGTCAGTATTCCTTCAGTCTCTGGCTCGCTCTTGCTAGTCCGATAACACCCTTTTGGTTCACCTTGGTTTCTCTTCGGACAGATCCCGTCACCTCTGCAATCTTTCTTCTGAACATTTGTTTGCTTCTTATATCTTCTTCCCTGACTTCACATTTTTAGAGCCTGGTGGACTTTTTCACCGATAGTACTTGTGTCTCCTGGAGGATCTTGTTTGGTGTCCTTCCTGGTTTCTCTTTCCTAATGTGTCCATAGAAAGCCATTCATCATTTCCTTACAGTGATCGACATTTTCTCAAACTTCTTAATATTATTGTTATTATTATTAGTATTACTATTATCAATATTATTTTTTTTCAAGTGGTGCAGATTCACAAGAGGCACTGGTGATGAAGCTCGGGAAGTTCACGCCGGGGTTCGTGATTATGGTTCACGAGATTATGGTTCGAGGCAAGTCGGAATGGGACAACATTTCTTCATTTATTCAGTGGGTCCTACTAGAAAAGAAAAGACAGTCCCAGCTTGCACCCAACGGAGAATAGAAGATAAGGGACAACTAGAAGGAGCCCGATAAGGCCGCAATATGCTCTCTCCTGAAGTAATACGCTAAGTGGTTTAAGGATGGATACGAATGCCTGAATGAGAGGTGAGTTTTTTAGTGGCTGAGAGGCCCAAACACCAGGAGACACACGGTTTCCTCTAACAGTGCTTACAATTGTTAGTGTCTTCTTCTTCTTCTTCTTCTTCTTCTTCTTCTTCTTCTTCTTATTATTATTATTATTATTATTATTATTATTATTATTATTATTATTATTATTATTAGTAGTAGTAGTAGTAGTAGTAGTAGTAGTAGTAGTAGTAGTAGTAGTAGTATTATTATTATTTTTCTCCTCCTCTCCTTCTATCTCTTTTTCTCAACCTTTACATCGTTATTTCCAGACAAAAAAGCAAAAAATAATAATTCAATAATTCAGTGTTGGTATTTTTGTGTAAAAGTAAATTTTTCTTGTGAAGTACATTTAAAGTGAACGTAATTTTTCAGCTCTCCTGTAAAAGTTAAAAAAGGTAGAGAAATAAACGGGTCGTATAATCTTGTATAGATATATTTGGAAAATCAAAGCAACCGGTTTTTCACCGTTTTCTTGTGTAAACTCTACCCCGTAAACGACAATGTTGTTGACAGAGTGAAGCCAATATTTATCGATTAGTTTTATATTGTTATGGTTTTTTTACTGTACATTGATGACCATTGTTGTAAATTTGGTAATAATTTATCAATTAAGTGCAATTTGGAATTTTAAGAAATGATTAACAACAAATCTTGTTGTCTTTATTCAAATATTTGTCCCTGTGGCAGTAATTCGGTAATTCTGAAGTCGAGCGTTTCTCTCATCGTCCAAGATTCTGTTCTGTTCATATTAATGATAACGTGAACATTAGTATATTGATAATGTTTGTGTCGGGGCGTCTAGACATCTTGAAGATGAGTTTTGACATTTCACTTATACTGTATCCTACTTGCTTCATTACTTTTGTAACTTTAACTATATATACAGACCTATATAGGTAGATACTAATTAATATTAAGAAATTAATAAATTATAATAAATATAACTTACAATTATAATAATAATTTTAATATAAATTATAATCAAGCTAAAACATTAATAAATTAATTGATTTACTAATTATGATATTGAATTAACTAATATTATAATTAATTTTCTTATTATTTTTCATTAATTTGTTTATGTATTCTTTAATTTTTGTTATTTTCCTACATATAAGTATCTGTACTTTTCTACGTGTTTCACAGTAATTTGCGCAATCGTTGATCTTTCTTTGCTTTATTTACTACAATAATTTAGTATTGCGTTTATTTATTACCCTGATCTTTTACCTCGTTTGACATTCCAACCGTTAATATTGTTTTTCAATTGTCACATACCAGTTGAAATTTTAAATTGCGTTATCTGCATGAGTTACCTGCCTATAAGTTATAGTACCTGCCAACTGGCTCTTACTGGAAAGATTTTTACATTTGTTTACTGTACAGTATATAGTGTTCTTACAGATTATACAAATTTAACATAAGCGTGTTGCAAAAGCAAACACACTGAATAAGGCCCAGTGTGCTTTATCAATTTAAGCTCTGTGTCATACTGTACCACTTATTTAAATTTTCTTATTCATTAAGATAGTTATGAAGTAAAACAAATTGTATAAAGTCAAAGTAATGAAATATCCAATCGAAGACACTTCGATAAATTTCACTTTATATTCATCCGCGATTTGGTATGGTTGATCTAGTTATAAGGAAATTATCTGGCAGGTAAAACAAGCGGTCGGGTCTTGAAAGCGCGGCTCGCAGCATAGAGACTAGAAATAAACACAAGTACAGTACGTAGTGGCGGGGAGTTTGTGTGGCTAAAATTACAGAGCCAACGACCGCAGACCCGACGCCTCAACTCATTCTAATTCTAATTCTAATCAATTGACACCCTGTTAACATGTTTCCTAATTACAAGTGTTCTTGTGTATGTGTGTGTGTGCGTGCACGCGCGCGCGTGGTGAACGTTTATCTAAAACACAATCAGTTACTATGTTACTGCGTATTTTTTTCTTTCTGGTAGTGCTTTCGATTGTACAGTATACGTCGCGTGCGTATAACATTGACAGGAAGCAATACTGCGACATGAAAAACCGAACGACCGATATAATCGTTTTCAATTATCACCGATTTATTTACAAAGAAAACTATTCAGTGGTAAGGGCCAGAAAATATATTAATAAATGAGTACATTCAACAAGGACTACTAGTCGATCACTCCCTAATCCCAGCAAGATTTCAAAATCTAATCTCACATTTCTTTATTACTCATAATATCTGTAATCCCTTACTGTGTTCAGAACGCCTATCCTTGTACGTTTTTAACAAACAACTGCTTTCTAATATTTTAATCAATTAATTAATTTCTTTATAACAAAACTGTATAAAACCTCTGCCTCTATATTATAATACTTTCAAATGCCTGCATCATAAGAATTCATTAAAAATTTGCTCACTTAGAGCAGCAGACCACAAATGCACGAAATTCAGTATAGGCTGCTCATTGTGGTCACAGATAATGTTAAAATGTGATTAAGATTACTAATTTCTTGAAATCCCAGTCTAAAGCGGGGAAACCACGTTATGTGCAGTTATATCTGTATGAGAGTTTCATATAGAAGATTACGAAGAAGATGAAGATTGGAACGAAGAGCGTGTACAAATTATGAAGTACCGGTACTCTAAGTTCTACGCAATGTTTCAACCGTTTGGCCAGAAGTGAACAGAGAACTATCGTAAACCTTATCAGTAAGACCAGTTTATTAACAAATTTTAGGATATAGACCCTCTAAATAGAGGAATTGTTAAAAAAACTTCTAATAAAGTGTAAATTCAATAAAAAGTCAAAAATAATTTTCTAATACAACACTATAAATATTTAATAATTTGTTTATTTTTTGCGCATTTTTTGCAGTAAAGTTGCTGAAATTTTCATACACTATTCATTTCACGTTTAACGCATTTACTTTGTGATTAGATCATCCGCTGTGAAATTATACAACTGAATCATCAAATTAAACAATAAGAAACGATGTTTTGGTAAGTTAATGCTCATACGTATTTTTAGCAAAAAAAATTTACGCGTAACTAGATAATAATTGTAATACTCAAGTTGATGTAGGTACGAGGGAAGTCAAAGAGCTAGTTGCTCTTGCCTACATTCTTTTAATAATATAATATGATGAAAGATGTCAACACTGTAAACTTCTGTTTCCGTCAGGTGTAACGTCTCTCGCTTGGTACGACCAGTTAGTCCACTGTTAGTCACAAAACGTGTCGCATCATTTGTAAGTAGAGTCCAAATTAAAAGAAATTCGCGCAGTGACTCGTTTTCTGTAGGCAAGCAGGATTAACCCCACTCAAATTCGTCGTCCGTTGAGGGAAGTGTATCGTGACATAGCATTTTCACGCCAGGCCATCACAAAGTGATGTGAAAATCGCTCGGATATCGAAGATGCTTCCGACAGGGAAGATCGTCAAATTCGACATCGTTGGACGCATTCACTAGTTGTTTCTTCCAAATAGGAGAATTACAGTCGACAAAATTCCTGCTGATTTGGATGTTTAGCATGTAAGTGTGCGCTACATCATCTCTGAGAGTCCGCAATATTGAAGAATTTGCGTTCAATGGCTGCCTTGTTTACTGACAGAACCCGAGTCACGAAAGAACTCCTTAAAAGATTTGAATGGGAGGAGTGAGCAGATACTCCTTACAGGCCTGCCCTTCCGCTGTGGAATTTCCACGAGTTCGATCCTATGAAATAGGCCATTGTGAAGAGGCGATATCACACTGTTGAAGAAGTCCAAACAGAGCGCGATAATGGTTGTCGGATGTTGGACGGGAATTTTTTTAACTCGACAACATCGAAAAACTCGTGACACGCTACGATTAGTATTTAAGTAAACTTGGAACTCTTGTAGAAAAGTGGATCTTTAATTTCACTTTCAGATAAACAAAAGAAATTTTATAACACTATTTCACATGGTGTTTTTACTCCCATGTTCCATAAGGAAATGGAAGTATGGTGATGGCGAAAAAAATTTTGTTCGAGATAAGGGCTGATTCTGATTGTACTACACTCAAAACATGAAGAAAAGTCATTTTTCGAAAAGTGTCTGTCTGTATGTGTGTGTCTGTGTATAGAATTTTTTCTATGGCAAACGATAACAGCCGCAAATTCAAACAGAATCAAATACTTTTTTGCATACATTCCTGAATTGTAGAGATCTCAAGGTCTTTTGATTTTGGTGAAGATCGGTTAAGAGAAAGGGGTAGTTTACCAGCAAAGTTAAAACGTTACATAATTACATAAAAATTACATAAATGTTTTAACAAGTGTAATTTTTTCTATGACGAACGATAACTGCCGCACATTCAAACAGAATCAAATATTTTTTGCATACGTCCCTGAATTGTAGAGAGCTCAAGGCCTTTTGATTTTGGTAAAGATCGGTTAAGAGAAGGGGGTAGTTTACCTGCAACGTTTTATGTTTTAAAAGATCGGTTAAGAGAAAGGGGTAGTTTACCTGCAACGTTTTATGTTTTAACAAGGGTAATTTTTTCTATGACGAACGATAACTGCCGCACATTCAAACAGAATCAAATAATTTTTACTTCCATGTTTTTACATATGTGCCTGAGTTGTAGAGGACTCAAGCCCTATTGATTTTGGTGAAGATCGGTTACGGGGAAAGGGTAGTTTACCGGCAACGTTTTATGTTTTAACAAGAGTAAAGTATTTAATTTTGATAAATAAAGTATCCTGATAAGAAGAGCACAATAATCCACTGTAGAAACGTAGATGAAATATCTATAAATGAAGCGGCTAGTTGAACGGGGTGGGGGTGATTTTCTATAAATGAAAATTATATTTGAAGGGGGAGGGGATAATTTTTATGTGTACTACGTTATCGGCAACAAAGAAGTAGTTTGTTGTTAAAATTCCTTCCAGGGCCGTTTGGCCGTAGTCTGTTTCCTGCAAAACCAGACGTTTCGGCAGTGCCATCGACTGCCATCATCAGTGCAAATCGAGTGCGATAACGTGAGGTGGTATACGTTAGTGACCACAGTACTGTGGTTAAGGCTGAAGCAATATGTAGAAAGAAGATGTTTCTATGGAAATATTTCATTTCGAAAATGATTTTAAATATAAATCTTAGAACATGGAAGTCATGTATGGTTCTCCACACCAATATTTTGAAAAGTTTCTGTGTGTGTCTGTGTCTGTGTGTGAAATCTTTTCTATGGCGAACGATAACTGCCGCAAATTCAAACAAAATCAAATAATTTTTTGCACACGTCCCAGAATTGTAGAGGACTCAAGGCCTATTGATTTTGGTGAAGATCGGTTAAGGAGAAGGGGTAGTTTACCTGGAACGTTTTATGTTTTAACAAGAGTGAAGTACTTGAAAATTCATTTAATCTTTTTCAAACAATGGTAATTGTTAAAAATAAAATAATTTTGTTGCTAGGCAATAAAATTATATTTTTTTCATTTTAATTTAAATCATGTATGAGTGAAAACATATCGTTCCTGGCAGGCAAGCATATCTCAATTATGTAATGTTTACGTTTCCAAAGTTTTATTATTGTGATTACTGCAATAAAAAGGCAAGCAGGACACACACACACAGGCACACGCACACGCACACGCACACACGCACACACACACACATACAATCACAATTCGCGTTATTTCTGGCCTCACTCATTTTTATTTTCTTACGTTTGCACACCAACACAACGCGTGCAAGCCGAAAAGGTGTCCAGCGTGGACAGCGATTTGCTTCCTGTGGTTTGCTCGCCAGTGTAACTGCACGTGTTTACAGAGGAACGGTTCATAGACAGACTTTTCGTCTTTAGGGAATGAACCCTCTGCAAGATGCTCAGGGTCCATGAGAGACTTCGGAGCGCGTTTGTTCTGTGAAACGAACACTGTAGATTCGCAGCTTTACTCTGAGCAACGCTCCATAGGAAATGTTGAAAATTTTTGTTCACGGTGTACCCTCAACACACTAAAACATGTTCTGATGTTTTGATTGCGGACATCATAAGATTAAAACTTTGGAAACTTGAGCACTACTTAATGGACACTACTAATGGAGCACTACTTAAGTCAAACATTAACTTTTACAAGCCATTAATTTAATGCATATTTTGAAGCAATAAATGTTTTAATAAATTAATAAAATCTATGTACTTATTTCTATTATAATATAAGTATTACAAACTAATATGTGCATGTGTGTATGTATGAAAATATATAAATAGTTTTCTCCTCTGGAAAATTGTTTCCCACTCCTCGAAAATAGTTTGACATCCCTGATGGCTAGTTATTTACTAGCCTGTGTGGAATATAGCGTTATGACATGGATCAGAATGGTGTGTGTTAAACAGAAGACACAAACGTATTAAGGAAGAAATGTTTTGCTGAGAAATGTATAATTATACTGGTGAACAGAATCGTCGTTCAGGAAATCAGAGGACGAATGGAAAGAAAGAAGAAAAGGCTCGAGTTTAAAAAAGAAAAATGACTAGTATGGTATTGACAGGAAAGTCTTTGATAACACTATAGACATCATTCACCCTCGGCCGATAACTCGAAGCGAGAGCCCAATTTCATTACAGGAATCAGATTGCAGCTCCCTTTGGCTAGCTCTTCGTTCGACCTACAAACATTTTATCCAAAAGTACAGTCCTTCCTCACGAAGGTTGAGGATAGTCTTCACCTACCTGACATGGGGGTACCATTTTAGCTGATACGTCATTTCTTCAGAACTCAAGCAGCCACTTATTTAATTACTATTTAAATGATTTTAAATACAAATTTTAGGACATAGAAGTCATGTATGGTTCTCCATACCGATTTTTGTAATCTAGTGCAACTAATGTGTTGAGTGCTCCTTCTATTATAAAATACATCTCGTCGTAACTTCAATATAAGATACGTTATTGTATACATCACTGTCGTGTATTGTAGCACCTGGTACGGAAGAATATCACTGTGCTCCATCGAGATTATAGGGCCGCTTACTAATATCAAACCCTTATTTGCCGTAAATGGGCACAAGAACTGGCTCTACTATAGGTAGAGTAGAAAAGCTAGAGTTTTGAAAAACATTTCTTCTTCTCCATTGTAATAAAACTTCTTCTTCTTCTTCGCCTCCTCCTCCTTCTAACTTTCAGTGTAGGTATGTTGCCTGCTCCTCTTCACACTGCCTAAACACCATCCTTTCACATATCCTTTGGTCTACTCAAGTTTCTCTTACTAACTGGAAAATAGTATCTTGCTGTTTCCCTACGGTTTAAGGTGCGGTTTCGTTGAGCGATGGTCGTACATACACGGTACAACCGTCGCTAAAATGACACGTCAAGTGGATTTGTTCAAAAGCAGTTTCGTTTGTGCAGCAACTGTTACAGAGGTTTCACTGGGGACCATCAGTCAGGCTGCAGGGGATCACATGCCATCTGGTGGACTTCACCACTACCTACGAGAAGACACACCTATCGATGTATTAAAATAATATGATGTTTAAAAAAGAAATGCTTGCAAGGTTTTACGTGTGCGTTCAAAATAAACATATTAAACGTATCGAAACGTGTATTAGTTTATACTGCGTTAGGCGGTGGATAGACAGCTGACTAGCGTTCGTCGACTCGTGATGACGTCACGGCCAAGCGCTGAGGCTTTGTCTTCTCGTAGGTAGTGACTTCACTCGCTTCACTTGATTGCTGCCACAGTTTTAGTACCCACAACAAGAAAAAAAAGTTAATTCAACGTAAGATATCAACAGCTTTAATAATAGGAAATCATTAATTTTATAATTGTAAACTAATATGTTCTTTATTAAGAGTATTATAAGCGAGAAGATAACACAACAGTCATTATTAATTCGTGATAGAATGAGTATTTGTAAAGACTGGAACTCAGTGCCGTCTACGATATTTTGTAATTCAGTTGTAATGCTAATCTTCTTCAGTGTCAGTCGCACACATTCACTGCACGTAGTCATCGCATGCATCGGACGCTTGTTTGTTTCATTTCTAATTTGGTCCCTTCATGTTTTATTTCCTGTTATTCTTAAAACTTTTATCTCACCTGTTACCGCCGGAGGTCGCTCTAACAAAAAACCACAGTTTAAGATTGTTAAGCTCACAAAACGCATACATTACACCAGACCGGATTGGATAAAGTTAATTAATTTCTTTCACAATTCAGTGTTTTATGGGAGTGGAAGTACTGTAACGGACACAATAATAGTCTTCTAGATACTCACCGATTCGAATATTACTACCCACAAAATTTAAACAGCGGTTTTGTGTTGTTTCATTAGAAAGAATAAAAGTGGCGATCGTCTATAACTGCAAACGGGTAACGGAATTTTCAATTTTATTTTTGTAACGAGCCCGTCTTGTTAAGTCAAGATACTTGTATTGTCTAGTTTCTGTCTGTTTAATTGTTACAAAAAAATATAGAGAAATCAGATGCTTAAGTATTCTAGGCTAAATCAGATCGTCAGCAAGTGAAATATAACTGACAAAAATAATTCTTATTTTTAATCGTTCAGAGTAAATCGTAGGAACACAAATTATTTCCGTAAAAAGCATTCAGTTTTTAAGACATCCTCATAAAAAATAAGAAAATCGTCATAATGAGATGTTGATTGCATGGTTGAAGCTTTATCTCTCGGTCGTAGATACGAAATATAAAATTTGATAAATTAATTCAGTTTTCTGTAATGAAAAATTACGGCTGTATTCATCTATATTACTTGCTTGAATTTTTCCCTTCAAAGTAATGCCCACTGGATGTAACACTTCTATGGAGTTTTCTAGTCTTCAAAACATTTCTCGACTGCACTTTATAGTGTAAACTTGACCTGGCTTAGCTATTGTTGTTATATGTCTTACACAGCCGCAAAACGTTAATATTTTATGCTTTCTCGTTCTTGGTAAATGAAAACGTTACATAGATCCAGTATACAGGAAATAAAAGGTGTTATTTTTGGGCAAAATTTCTTAAACATGCAATGAAGTGTGACCCGGTGCATTATTGTGGTGCAATTTCCATAAATGACCTTCCTTATACCTGGCCATTTCCCCACGCAAGCATAAAAAAAATAGTACTGAAAGTGTAAAGCGCCCAAATAGTACTCTTTATTGACTGTAAAACGTTGGGTGAAAATGTATAGAACAAAATACCACGCTCTTCCTGTTACTGTTATCATCTTCGACTGATTTACGACCGTCTTGAATGCACTGTAAACCGCTCTTTCATGTAGCCAGAAACTTTTTGTAAACCAGACTTACCAGAAACCTTTTGCAACATTTTCACTATATCAGAACATTCCGTGTCATTGTTTACACAAAATTAATGCAAGTTGTTTTATGATGTATTGTGAATGGTAAATGATCGTCTAATCAGGAAAATACAACTTAATTAGCTGTAAAATCTAAAATATGCTTTCAATGTAGACAATTGTCATAAGCATATTAATGTAACTCGTAAACTCGTATTCTGATTGGACATATTCAGCATGGGATACCGTACAAGTTTACTTTTTGTTGAAACCTCATAGGCTTATATGTGAATCTTAGGCTTATACATTCTTATAGGTTTTTTTTTTTTTTTTTTTTTAATTTATTGGAGATCTGTAAGCTGTTCGACTGAGCGAACATTTAACAAATTGGCTGACAACACACACAGGATTATGAAGAGCTGACCATTGACAGCTCTTCTTGTTTTGATAATAGATTAAAGAGGTAACAAAATACAAAACTAAATGATAAAAACATGTAAACAAATGAACCAAAGTCACTATCACTTCCTGCTGGCATGATACAATAAGTTCAAACATTAAACACTAGGCCCATAAGGCACATATACAGGTTGACATTAACACGTTTGAATGACACGAATACAAAAACATACAGAACAGATATCACAGACAGTACAATACAGAAAATACAGAGAATACATTATGAGTTAAACCTGAATGGTAAGTCTAATAGTTTGTGTCTTTTTAGTCTATAAATATCTTCACTGTTGTCTAACAAGTTAATTGCCAGGTGGTTGGGATGCTGTTCTAGTTTGGAGATGTGAGTCCTGTAGAGGCGCATGATTTCTTCTTTCACGGTTGAAACTTTGAGGTCGCGGTGTATAGAGTTATTTGAGACAAACCAAGGAGCGTCGACTATTGATCTAAGTGTTTTGGACTGAAAGCGCTGGATAATCTCAATATTACTTGTACTTGCAGTACCCCAAAGTTGAATACCATAAGTCCATACCGGTTTAAGCACGGCTTTATAGATCAAGAGTTTGTTGACGAGATTTAACCGTGATTGTCTGCCTATAAGCCAATAGATGTTTCTGACCTTGTGATTAAGTTGAAGCTTCTTGGATGTTATATGTTTTTTCCATGTTAGTCTCCTGTCCAGATGCATCCCAAGGTACTTAGCACTTTCAGCTTGCGGTACTGGTTGACCGTTAATTGTGACTGGAGGGCAGTTTGCCTTACGTGTAGTGAAGGTAACGTGGACTGACTTCGATGAATTGATTTTTATGCGCCAATTATCAAGCCATAACTGAACGCTGTTTAATGATTCTTGTAGTATAAGAGATGCTATTGAGGGATCGGAGTGTGTCGCTAGGATCGCTGTGTCATCGGCGTAGGTAGCAACAGTGGTTTCACTTGCTGACGGTAAGTCCGAGGTGAACAGGAGGTAGAGCAGAGGACCCAGGACACTACCCTGCGGAACACCCGACCCCACTGGTAATAGAGGAGAAGTAGCATCGGAGTACTTGACTTGAAACACTCTGCCCACTAAGTAGGAATGTAAGATACGGTAACAATTATGTGGCAGATTTTTCTTTATTTTATATAAGAGTCCAAGATGCCAGACTTTGTCAAATGCCTGGGAAACGTCGAGAAACACACCTGAGCAGAACATCTTCGATTCCAGCGATTTATTGATAACATTTGTTAGTCTGTGTATTTGATCTACCGTAGAGTGCTTTTCTCGAAAACCAAATTGGTGATCCGGAATTAGATTGTTTTCTACAATTGTTGGCATTAGTCGTTTTACAAACAGCTTTTCAAAGATCTTACCAAGTATCGGTAGAAGGCTTATGGGTCGATAAGAAGAGGGCTCTTGAGGGTTTTTACCAGGTTTTAAGACCATGATAACTTGAGCCGATTTCCAGAGAAGAGGAAAGTATTCGAGTCTGAGTATGGCATTGAAAATGTATGTTATTAGTACAACGCCTTTGTGAGGTAGCTCCTTTAGAACTTTCCCCGATAGCAAATCAATGCCGGGAGCCTTTTTACTTTTCAAATTATACAGGATTATTTCCTTGATTTCCTTAACTTTAAAAGGCTTAATAGGTAGAGTCATTTGGAGCGGGGAGTGCAAGTATCTTTGTACCTCTTCATCGAAAGAGACGTTCTTGCTGGCTTCAGGTTGAAAAACGTTGACCAAATGTTCGGCAAAAACCTGGGATTTCTCTGTATTGCTGCGCGCCCAGCTACCATCTGGTTTATGTATTGGTGGTATTTGTAATAGTGGCCTTTTTAATCGTTTAGTAGCCTTCCACAGAGAATAATCAGTACTTTAATTTGGTGACAGATTTTCTAGATAATCCCGAATCCCTTCATTCTTTAGATTTTCCAACAATCGTTTAAGTTGTCTGGCCGCGGAATTCCACTTTCTTTTATCATCCGGATGATGAGTATGCTGCCAAATTCGTCGCAATTTACGCTTCTCAGCTAATTTCTTCCGGACAACCAGAGGAAGGTTCAAGTGCTTATTCTTCGCTGTATTGCAAGGTGTAGCTTCCCAGGCTGACTTTTGAAAAGTACTTGTGAGAGAATTTACGGCCGCATCCAATTCAGCAGGCGTGTGGAGTGGAAGTTCTAGCGAGATATTATAATTTACAAGCTCTCTGAAGTAATCCCAGTCAGTAAGACGATTTGTGAGTGTTGGTAGACTTTCAGACTCAATTATAGTATTGCTAATAGTGGCAATAATTGGAGTGTGGTCAGAGGACAAATCAAGGCAAGATTCAACTTTGTAGTATTTATGAGACAAGCCTCGTATTAAGAAGAAATCAATTAGGTCAGGTATTTTATTTGTGTCAGAAGGCCAATAGGTTGGTTGACCAGTGGACAGAAAGGACAGGGATTCTTGTCTATTCTTATAGGTGAATCCATAATGAGTAACTTAAAAATATAACTGTTTTATTTAACTGCTTGTTAAATACCCTCTTACGACTTTGTAGATTATACTATGATTATATTTCCGAATATTTTACATTACGAAAATTGATTTTCTCATTATTAAGTACACGTTAAGTACTTATTATCAGGTTATATATTATGACACTTCAGTGTATCATACATAGCTTGAATATTGTGCAGTTTATTAGAATTTAATTCAATAAACTTTCCAGACAATAAGTCTTTGGATTTTACTAAGAGAAAAATACGAAAAAAGAATCGAGATGTGAGAAACTTTAACGTGATCGTAGTTTTGTCCTGTTTATACTAATCGTAAGCTATGTCAAACACAGACGTCCTGCGTAGCTTCACCTCACAGACTTCTAACATCTGACCAATTTTAATAAACAAGTATTTAAATATCACGTAGAAAAAAATTAATATTAACGGTAACAATTTTTACGAAATTTTGAAAATTATTGTTTTTGTTGATAGTAAAAAAAAAACACGATCCTCGCTGTCTTCCTCCTCTTCCTCCGTTAAAATCAACGGCTTGTTATTGAGAGAAATTAAAACAAAATTGTTACCTATAGGAATCATCAGAACGATGTTGTTGTACGCAGCGGAAACGTGGAGACTCAACAGTGAACGGAAAAAATAAAATTACATTGTTTGAGAATACAACACTAAGGAAGATTCGTAACGTACGGACTGCTGTGTGAATAGGGTTGCAGGAGAAGGAAAACAGGAAATTGAGAGAACTGTACACGGAAGCTAACATTAGAATATCCGTAGAACATGTGTTCGGAAGTGAAAGGGACTAAAGATTAAGGGAAGCGTCTAGGGAGGAATATCAGAGGAAATAAGGTCATAGAAAGGCCTATAATACGACGAGGAAGCAGAAGGCCAAGGATCTGGTAACCTTGGGAACGAGAGAGGGTGAAGCAAGGAATGCAGTTGGCAAGATCAAAGATCATCTGCAGTTTTTATGACCGGGAAACTAGTACTAGCTGTTCTATTAAGTTCCCTGATTTGATAAATAATATTAATAAATAAATCTGTTCACCACAGGCTACACTAGACATACAACTGCTAAATGTAACCATCACTCTAGCGACATCAGGAACTCTACGGCCGCGCCATCTTGATACACAGCCCGTCACACACTTACACTAGTGACTCATAATAAAACCCCCTTTTGTTAGATTTTGTTCTAAATTTTGGGATGTCTGTTATATTCGGATCGGGTATTAGAATCGACCATATAGCGATTAGTAAACTAGTCAGAACTATCTGAGTAACGGTTATAGGTATTTATTAAAACAAATTATATTACACCATAAATGTAATTACCGTTCCGGTCTTCAGGCTAATAACATAACACTAAAATCATGCAATCTCGCCCGATAATCTGCATTCCCTTACGAGATGAGAAGGTGTTTTTCCCGTTAGACACAGATATCGGAATTCACTAACAACATACCCGGAAACTGATAAATTTCCAATTCGTCCTTCACTTAGGACTAGGCTCAAAAACACGCGTTACAAGTATTTTTTGGGGTCTACAGTTCGCGTACAAAAAAGATTTTTTTTAAATATATTGTCACGACACAAATAGCCAACCCCGTACCAGAGATAAAAAATATTTTTATAATTGTAAAAAATACTTCTTATCAAATGAACTGATTGATTTTAAATAAAAGTATAAGGAATATAACACGACAATACGACGACTTTAACCCAACCCAAGTGATTGAGCCAACAACCCAAACATAAAGAAGGGAACCACGGAACATACTTATTAAAATGTAAATATTTTAAAGTGATTGAGCCAACAACCTAAGCATAAAGAAGGGAACCACAAATAAACAACGAGGATAAGAAAATAATAAACCTAAACCACAAGGAAACAAGTTTATGGGTTTAAATGACCCCAAAATGTCCAAAGAAACGGATGAAAGGACCGAATATATTAAACGAACAAGGAAAATGAAGAAGGAGGGAGACAAGCAAAAGTGAAAACCAAGAATGGTTCACCAAAATAAGTAAAATAGCACTCAACAAGAACATTGAAACCAAAACAAGGGTTATCAGGAGGAAGGAGAGATAACGGTTACTACCCATTAAAAAGGCAACCTAAACCACCAATAAGAATTGTTATTAGTTAGTAAGTATTAGTTAGTAAGTATTAATTGTCATTAGGATTAAGTCATGAAAGAGAAATAAGTATAGGGGTCACCCACTATCAAACAAATGATATAAACAGTGATACAGTGCAATAGTGTAGGTGTAAGAACCCCAAAGTGAAGTGTGACACTAGTGAAATTGTAATTAACAATAAGTGATTTACAAGTGAAGGTAAGGTAAAAGTTGGAAATAAACAGTACATAAATAGCTGATGAATAAGTAGTATTAAGAGTGAATTATAGTATGAGGGATAGAAAACACTAGAAGTGATAATGACTTTTTATTTAAAAGAGATGTTCAATAGAGCTAAGTTTAATTATAGTCAGTAGTAAGTAAAAAGGGAGGATTCCAGAATAGAATAAATTGAAGGTGTTACCATGGAGGGAATATAAAAATTGTTTGGAGATTGAGAAGTCAAAAAACTAACAAAGATACCTAATTTATAAAGGACTATTATTAATTTAATAACAAGTGATGTGGTTTATCACAACACAAATAATATGTGTTATAAACTAGAAAAATAGCAAATAAGGATAAGTTAGGAGTGAGTGAGGATATTTCTTAATCAAAATAATAACTCTAATAACTTATAAAAAAAAAATTGTGTTCATGTTATTGTTATAAGAGGATATGGCTGAATGCAATGTGCAGTCCATAAGCCTAATGTTATATTTTTAAGATTGAAATAGGGAAAGCAATGTTGAATAATAAACAACACACCTACAGACTCAAAACACAACACAACTAATAAAAATAACAAAGTAAGGCCAAATAGGCTGAACCAAAATGTGATTTGAACGAAATAAGTAAATTATTATAATGGCTACCTAGGCCTAGAAAAAAACATAACTGTCAGAACAAAATAACCAAAAATTATAACAAATTGAATCAGAATTTAGAAAATCTGAGGTGAAGGAATCACCAAGAATAAATTGTAGATCATTTATAACACAAAATATTGTAATAGGCATTATTATATAAAAAGAAATGTAATTAACAAGCATTAACATAATTGTAAAAACTTAAAATCTGACATTACCCAAGCTTGTGGGGTATCAAAATAATCTATGAACGAGAATAAATACTATAGTGACAATATTTATTAACCAGGAAGGAAGATGGAGGAATAACAGTAATCAGAAGATATATGAAGGATTCGAAGTTTCGATAACAATACATCAACTCAAAATAAGCCTATTCGGAAAATACCGTTACTATGGAAACAGCGGTTGTTGACAGAAAATACCGTTAGAAATGAGTAGAATAAAAAGAAGCGAAGCGTCACCAAGCCATACAGATGCAAAAGTTCGGAAGAGCGTTTTTTCAGTGAAAATCATGAAAATAATAGTATAAAGTTGCTGAAAACCAATCATCAAAGAAGCAGATGACCACTACAACCAATATTACAAGACCCAAGACCTGAATAAACGGAAATTATCCATAAATAGAACGTCCAAACACAAAACGAAAAAGACGCCACATTTAGTGAAGCCCAAAATCCGAGAAAACTGATTTTATGCAGACAACTCCCATCTCGAACCAACTACAAAGGCCTAGATACGTCGAGTCGTTAAGTACAATCCAATTATTTAATTTCCACCAACCCTAATCACTTTAAATAATTTTGAAAGGTAAAATTACCACACTATAAAGATAGTATTTCTCTTTCATAGAGTATTTAAGCAAATTAAAACATAATGAAACTTTGTTAACATAAAATAACCTAAGAATTGAACACGAACTTACAGAACACTTTTACAACACAACACCACAGATTGTAACAGCACACTTTATCTTTCATGTACACTTAGATTAAGGTAATTTGTATTTTTTATTGTAACCATTGTAGTTCTCTAACTCATAGTCAAAAGAATCCACGGATTTTGAAACCAAAACATTGTAATACGGTCAACGTAAACAGCGAAGCCAGGTTAAATGGTTTCTAAATCAATTCGCCGCCCTGTAAACAAGATCTCATGTAATCAATCGATAATTATTTTGTTGTAATTGTAAATGTTTCCAATTATCACCATTAAAAAAAATATTCATTACAGGGAGTAACCAGCGTTATCATTTCATAGGGAGTGCTATATAATAATTACTTGTATTGAAGAATAAATTGTAGCAGTAAGCTAGTGGCCAGTTATTCGTCAGAAGCGACGATTGAGACGGCTGTGCGAGCGGGAATTATTCGAATACACCAACCCGCTGCGCTGATAACTTGTTCAAACACAATTTTTAGTTGTTTCTGTAAAACGACTTGGCGCCACCCGGGATTATTACACCCCCTAAGAATAACAGGTAAGGTTACTGCAGTAATATACAGGTGATCAGAACTACGCTACGAACATCGCTAGCCACAAAATTACTGTAACGACCCGGTGCGAGGCGAACGCACTAATCATCCAAACACATTATTTTTTATGTACACATTTTGCAGGGTCGACCGAATTCTTTCGTTACAAATTGACGCATACAACGTGAGGCTTGAACAATAGCGACCACTCTCGCAGCGAATCTTTCGTTACAGATTGGCGACCAACCGGTGAGGCCGTAAAAGAAGGTCAACGGCGGCTATGAAGAGACACTCAATGTTTACCAGGAAGGACAAACAGAAAGAAATTGAAGAGGAAGATCGACCGGAAAAGAGGGAAGAAAATAGAGGGGAAGAAGAGGAAGGAGCACCGATTGAAGAAGTGGAGACAGCAATAACCACAACAGAACCAAGCCAAGACGAAGAAATGGAACTACAGGCGGGTGACAAGGGAGAAAGTAGAGGAGACCCGAATATACTAAAATTAATGGAAATGATGAATAATATGAACAATAAATTCGACAAGAATGAGGAGAGCTTGAAGGAAATGAACAATAAATTCGACGGAATGAAGAGAGAAACCAGTGAAAATTTCAAACAGATCAATGAGAAAATAGTGAGTACAAATGAAAGTACTAAGGAAGAATTGAATAAAAAATTAGAGTCAAACAATACAAAATTAGGGTCACTGCAAGAGGGAAGGAAACAAGATAGAGAATTCTTGAATAAAAAATTGGAGTCAGACAAAGAAGAATTGAATAAAAAATTAGAGCTTTTAAATAACAAAATAGAAAGCAACCAGGAAACCCTGAAGAGGAGCCAGGAAATATTAGAAGAGAAGGGGGAGGAACTGAAGAGGCAGATAAAAAAGGATCTTGACGTATTAAATGACAAGATTAAAAACAACTATGAGACACTCCTACAGCAAATAAAGGAAGATGGTGAGAAGAACAGAGAAGAATTAAGATTCATGCTAGTAGAGTTTTGTGAAGAAGTTAAACCGGCAAAAACGGGGATGGATAAGAGATGGGAAGAAACAAATTACCCAGTAAATCACCTTCAAGAAACTTTAGATAGTGATTTCAACCAATTGAGTGAAACACTAGACAGCACTCCTGGAAGCATCAAAGAAACGTTGGATGAGAACATGGAACCAGGGAATCAGAAAATAACACAGAAGGAGATGGAAATTGTAGAAGAAACAAATATATTGTTTTCTGAACATACAGATAACAATGACACCAAGAAAATCAAACACATAAAAACCAACCACAGAAGAGGAAGAAAGAAGAACCGAATAATTAAGAAAATTAAGAAAACAGAGGAATTAAGAAAGGTATATAAGAGGAAACTCATAAAAACACGAGAAGAAGTGGAGATGATGAAGAACGGACTGATCGATGTGTTTAATTTGCCCATTACCTACCAAAGCAAATTAATAAAGTACAAAGATTGTAGGAGGACTCTGAGAGAAATTATAAAGGGAATTCAGAACCAAACAGCGGATGAAAAATTCAACAAATCAATACTTGGATGGAAGATGCCAGAAATAGAAATGACTGACAACAAAACAGAGTATAACAGATCAAGAAGGTCAATAAAATACTGGAGCACGCCAGAAATGGAAATACCAAATAAAAAAGCAAAGATAATATTAATGAGAGATGCACAATTAACTTCTCTGATTAATGGACAAAATAATCAAATGTTTGCGGTAAACATAAAGACTACAGAACATATGGTATTAGAGGAATTATGGTACAAGACGGAGGAGACCTATTTCACCAGTAAGAAAACAGTTCTACACTCCAGAGTTATCCGAACCATAAGGGCAGAGGAACTGATGGACCATGGGTAAACTAAGTGAAGATACCACAAACCAAGAAAAGGGACGGATCTTCAAGTTACCAGCCGAGCAACCCAATGGAATAGAAGAAAAAATTAAACTATAACAGACTTAAAATAACCTTTATCCAGGATAAATGTCATCCATCAGACATTTGAAGGAGAAGAGGAGCAAGACAACAAAGAGTGAAAAATATAAGAAAAGGCAATAACAAGGAAAGGAAAGGAGTAGATCAACTTATAAAAAATATGGTCCTATATATAGTAATAGCGTATAAACTTATATATAATAAAATGTACGACCATATGTCATCACAAAGGACAATGGAAACAACACTTACGAGATAAGTAATATAACCACCAAAAAAGTAAAAGGAGTGTACAACCAAGCTTCCATAAAGAAGTTCTATGAAGAAAACTAAATAACTGGAATACGTTCATCCAGAATAAGTGTGCCTATCATACACTTGAAGGAGAAGAGGTGCATAATAACGAAGTGTCGAACAAAAAGGAGAAGGCTATAATATGGAATGGAAATGATAATATAATAAATCCACAACCGTGAGAATTGAATTGATACCAAAATAAAATTATATATAATAAAATGTACGGCCATATGTCATCACGAAGGACAAGTAACTGTAAATAAAATACAGATACCAAAATTCAAAAATTATGTGAGCACAACTTGCAACAACATTTCGATGACTTATGAGGCCTAAAATAAAATAAAAAAAAATATCAAAACAAAGGAATGAGTTACATAAATTCCTACTAAGTGAAATCAACTTACAATATATTAAAAAGTTGATGTGTGAAGTATATGAAATAATTAAACAAAATGTACCAAAATAGGAATACGCTACACAAATTCCTATGGTGTAAGAAAATTAACTTACAAGCTGAAATATACAAAAATAAAATCAGACCAAACCTGATAAGATAAGTACATGAAATTATAATGAATCAAGGGTATTCAAAAATATAAAATAAAAAAAATCGAAACTGGTACAAAGAAAGAGGGAGATTATGTATAAATCAAGTATACAAGCTATGGCTAAAGCAAAATGTTGCTAGATAACTGAGAAAAGTATACCAGTGTCTAAGATAATTAAAATGATCACAATGAGAATCGAAAACCGAATAATGAAAAGTTAATGATGAGATTAACATATAAATAAATAAAAAACAATCAATGTATGAGCAAATGATAGTATATAGTTAAGGTACAGCGGAAGGAAGAATGAGTAAAAGGCCAAAGTGATCTAAAAACAAACCACAAGGTGGACAATCCCAAAATATATTATTATTATTAAGTCACAAGTTGACAAAAAAGGTATTTATGATTGACTGTTGAAAAGTCCAGCAATCAAATAAACTGAGCAGAGATGACGTGCCTCTGGTCTCAGAAAAATGAGTAGTAATGGGAGAAACCAGCTACTAAAGTTAGGGAAAAAATTGTGTATAAGGGAGAACACACCAATGGAAATAAAAAGAAAAACAGATCCACATAAAATGGAATGAATTCAGTAAGAAGAGAAATAAAGAATGGAGAAACAACCAAGAAAGAAAAGGAAAAAGATTATGTATAACTGATAATTTCATAAAAAACTATACTAGTGTTTTATCAAAATGATCAATTTTAAAGGAGAGGCATTATGTCACGACACAAATAGCCAACCCCGTACCAGAGATAAAAAATATTTTTATAATTGTAAAAAATACTTCTTATCAAATGAACTGATTGATTTTAAATAAAAGTATAAGGAATATAACACGACAATACGACGACTTTAACCCAACCCAAGTGATTGAGCCAACAACCCAAACATAAAGAAGGGAACCACGGAACATACTTATTAAAATGTAAATATTTTAAAGTGATTGAGCCAACAACCTAAGCATAAAGAAGGGAACCACAAATAAACAACGAGGATAAGAAAATAATAAACCTAAACCACAAGGAAACAAGTTTATGGGTTTAAATGACCCCAAAATGTCCAAAGAAACGGATGAAAGGACCGAATATATTAAACGAACAAGGAAAATGAAGAAGGAGGGAGACAAGCAAAAGTGAAAACCAAGAATGGTTCACCAAAATAAGTAAAATAGCACTCAACAAGAACATTGAAACCAAAACAAGGGTTATCAGGAGGAAGGAGAGATAACGGTTACTACCCATTAAAAAGGCAACCTAAACCACCAATAAGAATTGTTATTAGTTAGTAAGTATTAGTTAGTAAGTATTAATTGTCATTAGGATTAAGTCGTGAAAGAGAAATAAGTATAGGGGTCACCCACTATCAAACAAATGATATAAACAGTGATACAGTGCAATAGTGTAGGTGTAAGAACCCCAAAGTGAAGTGTGACACTAGTGAAATTGTAATTAACAATAAGTGATTTACAAGTGAAGGTAAGGTAAAAGTTGGAAATAAACAGTACATAAATAGCTGATGAATAAGTAGTATTAAGAGTGAATTATAGTATGAGGGATAGAAAACACTAGAAGTGATAATGACTTTTTATTTAAAAGAGATGTTCAATAGAGCTAAGTTTAATTATAGTCAGTAGTAAGTAAAAAGGGAGGATTCCAGAATAGAATAAATTGAAGGTGTTACCATGGAGGGAATATAAAAATTGTTTGGAGATTGAGAAGTCAAAAAACTAACAAAGATACCTAATTTATAAAGGACTATTATTAATTTAATAACAAGTGATGTGGTTTATCACAACACAAATAATATGTGTTATAAACTAGAAAAATAGCAAATAAGGATAAGTTAGGAGTGAGTGAGGATATTTCTTAATCAAAATAATAACTCTAATAACTTATAAAAAAAAAATTGTGTTCATGTTATTGTTATAAGAGGATATGGCTGAATGCAATGTGCAGTCCATAAGCCTAATGTTATATTTTTAAGATTGAAATAGGGAAAGCAATGTTGAATAATAAACAACACACCTACAGACTCAAAACACAACACAACTAATAAAAATAACAAAGTAAGGCCAAATAGGCTGAACCAAAATGTGATTTGAACGAAATAAGTAAATTATTATAATGGCTACCTAGGCCTAGAAAAAAACATAACTGTCAGAACCAAATAACCAAAAATTATAACAAATTGAATCAGAATTTAGAAAATCTGAGGTGAAGGAATCACCAAGAATAAATTGTAGATCATTTATAACACAAAATATTGTAATAGGCATTATTATATAAAAAGAAATGTAATTAACAAGCATTAACATAATTGTAAAAACTTAAAATCTGACATTACCCAAGCTTGTGGGGTATCAAAATAATCTATGAACGAGAATAAATACTATAGTGACAATATTTATTAACCAGGAAGGAAGATGGAGGAATAACAGTAATCAGAAGATATATGAAGGATTCGAAGTTTCGATAACAATACATCAACTCAAAATAAGCCTATTCGGAAAATACCATTACTATGGAAACAGCGGTTGTTGACAGAAAATACCGTTAGAAATGAGTAGAATAAAAAGAAGCGAAGCGTCACCAAGCCATACAGATGCAAAAGTTCGGAAGAGCGTTTTTTCAGTGAAAATCATGAAAATAATAGTATAAAGTTGCTGAAAACCAATCATCAAAGAAGCAGATGACCACTACAACCAATATTACAAGACCCAAGACCTGAATAAACGGAAATTATCCATAAATAGAACGTCCAAACACAAAACGAAAAAGACGCCACATTTAGTGAAGCCCAAAATCCGAGAAAACTGATTTTATGCAGACAACTCCCATCTCGAACCAACTACAAAGGCCTAGATACGTCGAGTCGTTAAGTACAATCCAATTATTTAATTTCCACCAACCCTAATCACTTTAAATAATTTTGAAAGGTAAAATTACCACACTATAAAGATAGTATTTCTCTTTCATAGAGTATTTAAGCAAATTAAAACATAATGAAACTTTGTTAACATAAAATAACCTAAGAATTGAACACGAACTTACAGAACACTTTTACAACACAACACCACAGATTGTAACAGCACACTTTATCTTTCATGTACACTTAGATTAAGGTAATTTGTATTTTTTATTGTAACCATTGTAGTTCTCTAACTCATAGTCAAAAGAATCCACGGATTTTGAAACCAAAACATTGTAATACGGTCAACGTAAACAGCGAAGCCAGGTTAAATGGTTTCTAAATCAATTCGCCGCCCTGTAAACAAGATCTCATGTAATCAATCGATAATTATTTTGTTGTAATTGTAAATGTTTCCAATTATCACCATTAAAAAAAATATTCATTACAGGGAGTAACCAGCGTTATCATTTCATAGGGAGTGCTATATAATAATTACTTGTATTGAAGAATAAATTGTAGCAGTAAGCTAGTGGCCAGTTATTCGTCAGAAGCGACGATTGAGACGGCTGTGCGAGCGGGAATTATTCGAATACACCAACCCGCTGCGCTGATAACTTGTTCAAACACAATTTTTAGTTGTTTCTGTAAAACGACTTGGCGCCACCCGGGATTATTACACCCCCTAAGAATAACAGGTAAGGTTACTGCAGTAATATACAGGTGATCAGAACTACGCTACGAACATCGCTAGCCACAAAATTACTGTAACGACCCGGTGCGAGGCGAACGCACTAATCATCCAAACACATTATTTTTTATGTACACATTTTGCAGGGTCGACCGAATTCTTTCGTTACAATATACATAAAGTTTAGGAGTCTTATTATCGAGTAAATATTGTACACGTATTCGAATTCAGACGCCTCGTTTTGAAGCGAGCACACTACAGAGAGCGCAAGCCTTACTCCGGAGCACACTGTTACGGCAACGAAACGAGCGGTAAATAGTACGCGTATATGCACTTGCAGTGCACTACTGTTGGTTCAGCAATAAGTGATGTGTAAACAACCGCAAATAACAACGTGAAGTTCCGCATTGCTCTAGAACAATCGATTGTACAATTTTAATGCCGTATCGATTATCAGGCCGTCGTTTACATTGTCGGATAACTTTACAAATACGGAGCTGCTGCTGTTCAAGCAATCAGGTAGTGATCAGTGAGTTCTACGAATTGTTTTGCGGTGGTATCATTATACTGCGATACTATTACAAGTGTCGGTGGAGACGATGTGCTTCACAAGGAAAGACGAAGAAAGTATACGAATATTCTACAGAAAGAGTACAAGAAGGAAGTGCGAGGAAGAGGGAGGCCAAAAAATCGATAACAGGACCATGTAATGAGAGATGTGAAAGGTATAGCAGTGTATTGTAAGATAGAGGGAACAAATGAAGAACAGGAGACGTACATTAAGAGGACGTTCAAATAAAGAAGCAAGGACAAATTTGTAATTACAAGAAATTAAACTAAAGGAAATGTGAACTAACCCACTGTACCAGATTAGTCTGAGGAAGTCAGGAAATTAAGTGCCCAATATTCCAAAAGAGACGGGATGTATGGGCTTTTCATCATCATCTTCTTCTTCTTCTTCTTCTTCTTCTTCTTCTTCTTCTTCTTCTTCTTCTTCTTCTTCTTCTCTTTTTCCTCCTCCTCCTCCTCCTTCTTCTTCTTCGTCTTCCTCTTATTATTATTATTATTATTATTATTATTTCGTATTCGTCAATGTGGACTACATTCACTTCAGTTGCTTCTTCCCTTCCTTCTTCCTTCTCTCCTACACCTCCTTTATTCCCTTATCTTCTCTCAATCGAAATGGCATCGGTCTTCTTTTTGAGATTTGCCTTGAAACCTGCAGAGTTATGTAATTTTCCTAAGTGGTAAGCGATCTTAATATTGGTTAATATTAAGTTCTTTCATGTCCTTTTTAGTTTCTTTAAACTATGAATTAGTCATATTCAGTTCTCCAATAATTAAAGAGCCTTCCTGTGAATCTACTAGTATTCATTCTATAAAAGGTGTTCATAAAAAGGAATTCTTCTTTTCCTCATTGTGTCTGTAACTTTCTCAGATGTTTATAAAGTTCACTGTTATGGCATCTGATGTATTGTTCTCCGTCTGTAATAGGCCCCAATATTTTCCTTAATATTCTTCTTTCAGCGATTTCCAAGTCTTCCATCATTTTCTAGTTTAGAGAAATAAATTCCACAGCATAAATTGTTTCTGGGCGAATTACGGTAGTATAAATGCCTGAGATTAGATTTAATAGATATTGATTTCTTGTTACAAACGTCTTTATGGTAAGCTGCTTTTATTTTGTTAACTCTTAATCGAATGCTTTCTTTTTCTGAGACGTTCTGCTCAATTACTTCCCCAAGATACTCGAATTTGTCAGTTCTGCTAATCTGACCATATTTACTTGTCATTTTCTTTATTATTATTATTGTTGTTGTTGTTGTTGTTGTTGTTGTTGTTGTTGTTGTTGTGTGAGTGAAATATGACGGCTGGTAGGAGTCTACGCCGAGTAAATTCGGTTTACGATTATGTGTAAGCTTTGACACCAAACTACTTTTAACTACCTGTAGGTATAATAACTTTTAAAGCAAGGAGGAAGTCAGGACTGCTTCCTTAGGTTAGGTCATTTCCAGTCAGAAAATACCATCCTGCAGCTATACCAAATAATTGTTTGACCGATTATAGAATAATGTTCCGTTGTTTGGGGATATGTAAGGGACGACACTGATCAGAAGATTGAAAGCAGTCCAAAAACGAATTTTCTCTTATCTACAATACAGTGTTGTTAATCAGGTATCGGTCAGCGTTTTTCTTCGTACATTGTGCACATTGGGGCATTATAACCCCCCAAAAATAGAAGAGTAACACAAGGTGTATTATTTATGTATAAGAGTATTCACGACCTTATTGAGGTAGGTATCTCTGGAATGATTTACAGAATGCTTTACGTAACGCACAGAAGGCATGTCTTGTTCAGAGTATATTGGCTCTATTGGCGAGATCCATCAAAGTGACGAACACAGTGACAGTAAAGACGTTGACATAGGATAGCTATCTAGCATCAGAACTGTAGCAAGAAGAATGTGAATATTTTTAGAAAAGTGTTGATGCAGACTTGTGACGATGGTTTTCTCTGGAAAGTGCGTTTTCTTGAAACTTCGAATAATCACTCGTTTAAATAAAATTATAACATTTTCATAAAAATAAAATTGCTTACATAAATAGTGATAACCTTCTATCACAACATGCTTTGAATTTTAATTATTATAGAAACTACTTTATTTACAAATTCGATTTGTATTTTAAGAAACATCAATTAGGAATCAGTCTTTGAGGTTATAAGAAAAAAATAGAGGCTTACTTTTGTTTGGCTATGATAATGGCCAGAGTTAACGGCGTACGACTTGTTTGTGTCGTCTGTCGTACATAAAACACGTACGCACACACACACAATTGACGTCATGAAAACAGAAAATAATCAATGTTCCAAAAATAAATGCCAGCATTTAACTAATTTACTAACAGTGCTGTGTAAATCCGTTTGTGTGTCGTGTCCCAAGTGAAAAGTTAAAATACTCTCGGCGGCACTACATAATAAACATTAAGTCGACACATTCTCTGCTCATACTAATATCCTTAATTTTTCAACTTGAAACTTAAGGAAGCCTACAACCAAGTTGCAACGATACTATTAGGCCTACTTATAACGGTGGTTCCTGTGCAATAATAATAATAACAAATATTTATATTTATATTAGTTACAAAGTTTTGGCGATTACTTTATGCGTGTGAAACATCGACATTAACATTACTGGAAATGACTATCAGCATGTCTTTTCTTTTTTCCTCAATCCTAAGACTGGCTGAGCGGACATATTCTGAAGTCGTGAGATTTCCCCATTCGTTGCTTTCTCCTAATCCCTCAAACCTACTTCTTCAGACACTTCATCCAGGTACCATTTTCTCGCTCTTTCCGTAGAGTTCTTCCATTAATATTCTCTCCATTGTCGTAGCCATGTAGTTATGGTATCTGATTAAGCGTCGCAGACTTCGGCATTTCTTCCTGATGATATTTTTCCATAAACTTTCTCTTTCATTTATCACTTTAACTACCGCATCATTCCATATATTGATTCCTCCATAAAATCCCTTGCATTCTATCCAAACACCACGTCTCAAAAGTCCTTATCTTTCCTTATCTCTTTTCTCCACAATCAATGTTTCAGAAACATACTGAATCATATCCATACAAAAGATTTTATGAGAGTTGTACTGGTCTCGATACCAACGTTCTACGATACTCTTCTTTTTATTTTTTGAACACTATATTTGCAAAAGTTATTATAGATTTAATGTCATCAGTAGGTCTTCTATCCTCTGGAACTGTGCTAACCAGGTTTATGAAAATACTCATCTGCCTCAACTCTATCTCTTTCAATCGGATATTCAACACGTTCCTGTTAATTTCCATATCAAACTGAAAAACTGGTGTAGTACCATAGTGTACAATGTGTTGAAATTAGTTTTCTTTGAGTCGTAACAGACTATCAGTTCATACACTATACTAAAATAGGCAATGTGAGCCGAATCGAAAATATAATTATAATCTCAGTCACAAAGGCTAATCCAAAATGTAAACTGGAATTCAAAGTCATAATTCGTAGATGCACTGCATTAATGAAACATTGGTTATTTCTCTGTACAATTTCTTCGTCATATTGTGTACTCGGTCTATCTCGTAAGTTTGGTCTTGGAACTGTTTGGCCCCGTGTGCATCGCGTGTATGTTCGGTTAAGGGGGAGGGGTAGTTTACCTGCATTGTTTTGTGTTTTAACAAGAGTAAAGTACTTAATTGTGTGTGCGTGTGTGTGTGTGAACACGCCCACGGGTTTTAAGGCCTACATAGTTATGTTTTCTGTGACTACACCTTGAATTCAGATCTCCTGATACAACTGAGAATATCAGAAACAATAGTGTCAATGTCATTTTGTGTTTCAAATACGAAGTGGATCTATAACACTTTTTGAATAATTATTAGTCACATATGGGGACTGGCCGCAATTAAAACGACACTGGAGTCACTATTGTTTTACAGATCAACAAGATATTGCAACCTTAACCGTTCTGCCAACGGCATCTGAACAAACATGTTTTATCGCACCTCCTCTTTTAATAACGAAAGAATCTATCGATCTGGCACTTTGAGTCAGCTCTGGTCTGTATGGTGGGTGGTTCAGCTGATCAGAACCTAGAGGTTGAATGCAAATGATTGTTTTGTTACCCGTATAATGTTAGGTGTTTTTCTAAAGCAAAAATCACACGATTTAAAAGTTCCTTGGAGTCGCTTTTTGGTTTCAGCAATAGCAGCAGCTTACATTATTTTCTACTAGTTACTTTTTCATCTTTACAATCGAAATGAACATTGTTTAACCGTTTTGACATAGTCATCCGTTTGCAACTGTATCGCCTATCTTCCCTTTGTTGAGCACAGAGAGAAATGCAGCCATTTTTAAAGCTGTCCGAAGATCTTGCCGACACTCGAATTCTTCCGCTGAATTATACGATTAACACAGTTCCTAAGCCTTTGATGGCCGGTGTCCACATAGCTGGAAACAATATTAGTCGGGTTGTTAGGCTGTGGTCTAGAGTCGACGTTTCGCCCTCATAGTCTGTATCTCGTGACTGGGGTGAATTGGCGGACACCGATGGTGAGGCCGAAACGTAAACCGTTAGGCCGTGGTCCTAACATCCGGACTAATAATGTTTCCAACTATGTATAGCCTACGATTAACCTTTGCAGGTTTCACCCACCCCCCCCTCAAACGTTAGAAAGCCTACAGCTGCTTGCATTTTTTTCTTTATTAGTAATCTCCATACACCCTTCAATTTTCTATTTGCTTAATGCTACTTGCAGTCAGTTAAGTCTACTAAAAATCATGCCAATATTATTTCATTTTATTATTTAAATTTTTTGTTTAATTTGTTCTCGTATTGTCATGTAAATCATACAGAAACAGCATTTTAGTTTTAAATATTTGTGATATATTTTAAAAGTATATTCGATCAGGCTCGTTTAATGTGACAAATTGACGTAACGGTCTTCAATTTTATGAAATAACGGAAGGAAACAGTAAAATAAAAAACAGGAAGAAGATAAAAACACAAATTTGGAATGCTCTGTGTAAACAGCTTAGCAGGTCACGTGAATACAGCCATTGACAGACGGTTATTTGTTGACGTGTAAGCACAACGTTTGACGTACGACTGTCGGAATATTTGGAAACAAACGTTTTGTGTAAAGATTCTTGTCGGGTGACTAAACGACGGCAACAGTAAGTAACAGCTAGTAAACCTCGCTGACGTTGAAGTGGGTAAAAACCTGCGGCCAGAATTAGACTGGCGAAATGTTTGCGGTATACTGCACGTTGATTGAGTCATTTGTTTGTTGAAATAAAATCGTTGTTCTGCAAACGCCTATTTCCGCTATGCGGTACACACGCGTTTCAAACCAATAAACGTTCAATCAGTGTCCCCTTTTAATTTTACGAGAATGTACTAGTGCTTTTACAATTGCTTTTACTTTAACAACTTTTTTTGTAAATATATGTATGCACACTGTGTGTGTGTGCGCGCGCGCGCGCGTGTGTGAGATAGAGAGCAATAAAACAATTGCAGTAAGAGTCATTTTAGAAATTACTAGACGCTATTACACACTTTATGACGTTTAGACATATTTTAAATTGATTTTGTTCAACTTTTGTAAAGTAGCTGTAAGTTTTGAAATAAGAGATGGGTAATTATGTGTTATCTGTCAAAGTGCCCATACATTTATTCTCTGTCTTCTTAAGTGTAAATGTAGTGCGCGTGTTATTCGTGTTTTCCTGAAAAACTCCTATAAGAATTAACGTATCTGAATTAAACTTGGACACCGTAGGCATCATAAATAGCGCTACATTGTTCATATGTCATAAACTCAAAACATATAATTTTACTATGCATTTTTTTAACTGAATTCACTTTTCTATAGAAGCCTTGTCTGCAGAAAATTCTTAAAACGTTTAGATAAAATCTATACAAAATTTTGCAGACTCTGGTATAGTTTTACATGATGACTAGCTATCAAGGTAGAAATCTATTACGTGTTCTCGATTTCAACCAATCAGGAGCTCCAATTTTCATTTGGGTTCGTCTCTGGTCTAATGAACATCAGTCAGTTCTCGTTTGCAACTCGTCCTAAGACGTGCTCTCTGTGCGAGTTTTTCGCGACAGTACACGTTTTCTATAAAGGTGACGACAGTCCAAGATTTTAGCTACGAGATACCCTTAAATCAAAGGGTTATTCGAACGTAGAAAAAAGTTATGTGAAGATCTAATAGTGCTAACTCGAGTTAGTCAAGATTTTCCGCTTATGGACAGTTGTATTCATCGGAATACCTGTATGAACGCGTGGACACATTAAGATTGCCGGAAGGTGTATGCTAAACACACCGCATTTAAATAATAACTAACTAACCCACTTATCGAACCTGAGATTTGTAAACAAAAAACCATATAAGACAGACGGCGTGCGTAATGAATCCCGTGTGACAGCGGCAGCGAGGCCGAAGGTTAACGTTAACGCAGCAGCTTCTAACCGGACTACAAAAAGGAATTCTTCAATCAAGTAACATAGACGATTGTTCAAATAAACACTCATTAGTATCTAAAGACAATATATAATTAATAAATAATTTGTGTAAAGTATTTTCAGACAAGATTTAAATTTGTTTTATTTTAATAAATTCCTATCTCCAGATAAGAGACTCTGTTATAAATCATTAATTCTAATACCGTCTATGCACCCTCAATTTGTTTCGTTGCAATATATATATGAACATTGTTTTATCATATATGCCTATATACATTTTTGTATGAATATTACATAAAAGTCGTAGTGTGTTTATTTGTAAATGGGAATTATAAATTCATAAATAACAACTTTTTTTGAAACTTAGTCGGCACTAGTGAGATCCGCACTGACAAGCCTGTACTGTAATACTGTAACAAGACAATAAAGACACCACAAAGAATTGGTTTTAGAATATTACAAGACTTTTAGTTATGCTCTGAGTACACAAGGCAAATTAGGAAGTTCTTACGAAATATACATAATCAGTAGAAATTGATCGCTTGCAGTAAATCAAAAATGTATGCCTAAATAGTGGAAAGAAAATAAATAATTAATTTGGTGAAAGAGAATTATACAAATAACAAATACGTACATTACCTATTTTTACAATATGTAGGTTGAATATATTTTTGAATGACAGATTAAAGCTCTTCCACCGTGAAGAACACAACAGCGGCTTACGTATAATACATGAATGTTATATCAATATGACGTCACGCCATTCATTATAATCCTTATCAGCACTGTACAGGAACTACTGATGATTCAAGAGATATCGCTATCACGGCCGACCTGTGTGTAATGTGTTGACATTCCCGCGCTGTGACGGTTTTGATAGCCGCTACACCACTTCCAACACGAGAGGTGAAACCAGCGGTCTGCACAGTGTAGTTTACGCTTTTGGAGTGTTAACGTGATAGTTCTCGCTTACGGTTGGGGTAGGTTTTTTGAATTCACGATGTGAGTTCTACAGCTTACTGAAACGATTTAAAACGAGACAATTTCTTTCCCCCCCCCCCAAAAAAAAGATATTAAAGGTAGGGCTAAAACATATGAAGATTGTTTAAATAAAATTTACGATTTTCAAAGAAAGAAACAAGTCAGTGCCCTTGTTATAAAAGTATCTTTTATAAAACAATGGCAGTGCTTGGGTGCGAATCATGGGTGCCTACAAGGAAGATTATAAACCAAATTCAAAGTTCAGTTTTCTGAGACGAACAAAGGCCAGATCGTTTGCGTAATGAGGACATTGGGTATTAAGAACTACAAGTATTTTCCATAAACGATACAACTCAGAAATATCGCCTGGAATGGTCGCAACTTCTAGACAGTAAGGATGATAGACGGCTCTACCTAATGTAGCATATAGGTATAAGGTATTCCTTTGGAAGAAGGAACGTAGGCAGTCAAAGAGCAAGATGGCGGGATGTATTGCGAAGACGGAACAGACAATGTGCCTAATCCGTGAAGTAAAGAATATTAGTGTAACACTGAAATTGACTGAGTTTCGTTCGTTTCAATATTTATATCTTTATATCTATATATAACAGGGTTGAGTGTTGTTTGACTAAAATATTATTGCATTAGGATAATGTTTTCTGTTTCTAATTACTGAGATTGTGATTCTGGTTCTTTGTGAGAAAACAGTTAATGATTTTGACACTCGATTTTTTAATTATTTATAACACTTATAATTTTGTACGTAAAATATTTAATGTAGGCCTACTATGTATGAGGTAGCGCACAGTATTGATATAATACTGTTACGATGTGTTTGAACGCTGAAAATAGAATAATTGACACCAGGTGAAATCGTTAATAAGAAGTTTAATTATAATTTTAAAAATACAACACTCTTATATAATAATTCTTCAGATTTAGGGTTGTCCAACAGGCAGTAACGTAATACACAGTAAGTATCACACATGTAACGGTCTCGCACTAAACGATACAAGTCACCAGTTAAAGATGTACGCACACAACAATTCACAAACCACAATTACAATAATTCCAATAAGGGACACTAAATCGCAGATCTGAACTAAACTAACTTCGCTTCTGAATTTCTGTATTTATAGGTCGGCTGTTGTGCAGTACGTTACAAAAATCGCCTGAATGGCGGTATAGTAGTCGATCAAAGTCTAGAGTAGTCTAGAGCAGTGGTTCTCAAGGTGGGATCCGCGACAATGTTTCAGGGGGTCCGCCGACACTTTCAAGAAAACCAGAATATACCGTAATTTTCTCCGAATTTTTATGGTCTAAAATCTAAATTTTAGAATCTTAAAACAATTAGTAGAAGATCCCAGTATTTTTTTTTTTGTTCAGACTAATTGTAATTGTAAAAGTAATTTCAAACTAATGTCTTTAAATCATATCGTGTAGCAGATCTGTCTGTCAGCCGAACTGACTAGAGCGCTGCATCAACGCAGAACTGATAGCGCTGTTCTAGTCCACGTATAAGCACTGTATCTCGCGTACAAGCACTGATCTCGCGTATCTAAGCAAAACGTTTTTCCGTGTAGCTGGTTTTATGCGTAATAGCTGGATTTCGACACGTGTGGCTGTAAAGATAGAGCCGAGTTTGGCAAAGTTAAGAAATAAACTTGATGTCGAGAGTGACTTAATATTGAAATAATCAGACATTAAACCTAATATTCCAGAGCTAATTGTTCAAAAACAGCTTCATTGTTCACATTTAACTATGTTTGATATCACTAATATTATAATTTAGCAAGTTAAGAGAATTTTGATTATAATACATTTTAATTAAAGCATAAGAGTGTGTATCATATTTACTGTTTGTTTTATTTAATAACTCAGACGGGGTCCGTGAAATATTTAATTATTTCTGGGGGTCTGCGGACTGAAAAGTTTGGGAACAACTGGCGTAGAGGGTTGCGTAATTCTGCCGTTCACACAGCGCGAGGCAGGAATCAGGCAAGGCGATTCCCTAAGTCTTCAATGTAGTTATGGATGAAATTGTTAAGTAGGTAAAGCATATGAGAGGATTTAGGATGGGTGGAAGTGTTTAATATTATATGTATACGGACGGCGTTATACTAACAGCGGAAATTGAAAATGACTTACAAAGACTTGCGTATAATTTTAACAAAGCATGCCAGAAATATAACATGAAGATAGCGGAAGAAAAAACAAAATCAATTACAGTTCCACATGACCCATTAAGGTGTAAGCTTGTGATAAATGACAGAATAATAGAACAAGTAATGCCGATAGACTACTTAGGAACAAGGTTTACAAGTAACAATAGGGCAGATGAAGAAATAGAAAATCAACTGATGAAAGCAAGAATTACTGGCTGCATGAATAACCTTTTACGGAATAACAAATATCTCACACAAGAAACCTTTGGGTTTACAAAAGCACAATAAGTCCAATAATATCCTATGCACCAGAGACCAAGCCAGATACAGCAACAACTCGAAGAAAACGACAAACTATAGAAATGACAAACTATAGGTTGCCAAACGATAGTATAAGAAAAACGTGTAATGTAACATATATTAATTCTTTGATTGCGGAAAGAAGAAGGATATAGAATGAACACACATCAAGAATGGATGACTCAAGGCTAGTGAAAAAGGCAAGAGATAGCCAACTAAACACCAAGGAGGAAGAGGTGGAGTAGGATCGTCCTACGCGTGTAGGACCGTTGTTACAGAACAATACAGAGTCCTAACAAGGAAGTTGAAGAAGAAGAAGAAGAAGAAGAAGAAGAAGAAGAAGAAGAAGAAGAAGAAGAAGAAGACATAGAGCGCGCAAAGCATCACGTAACCACAGCTCCTCAGTTCTGCATATTGTGATTTTTGTCATAGGATTACTGCACTCACCCACAATTGTTTATTAGTTCAGTTTCAAGTTCTTTATACGCAATCTCGGGTGAAAATACAAGCGGAATCATTGTAGCCTAATCGTAAAAAAAGAAAGAAGGGTCAAATGTTCCGTTTGCGTTCTTTTTAGTCCATACAAAAATAATCTCTACCTCCTGAGTAAATTATTAAAGTGTATTACCGTCGCGTCGTTATAATGAAACTACGTCACGAGTATTGGTGTACGACGTAACACAACGCAAAGCAAGGACTTATTGTATACCATTTTGTTGTTTAGTTTCTGCGCGGAGTGAATCCTTGCTACACGCATTTTCGTGCTGAAGAGGGCGCACATAGACGTGATAATTCTGCTGAGAACATTGCTTTTTTACAGATTAGCAGTTACTTACTATGCAAATATGTAAAAGCCGACATGGTATTATGTATTCAATTCAATTCACACATAAGATGTAATATTCTTTTAATTATGTAATTCACACTATTAAAAAATACTACATAGTTAAAGTACGAGTGAAGTCAAAGAGTGAAGAGAAATTTTTCTTCTCTCACCCGACCGAGCAGTGAAGATCATTGATTGTTTTTTTGTAAACTATAACCTAACAGTGTCTGCTAATAGAAATTATTGTTTCGTTATTAGCAATTTGTTATTGTATTTAAAAGTTAGTTTAATGTGAATTTTACATTCCTGACCTAGGAAGAAACGAGAGAGTGATACGTTTTCTTAATTCCGAAATGAGTGAAACCTAAAATATTATTCGTAGGAGTACTACAGTATGGAGACGGTAGCGTTTTCAATCATCCAAAATATGTGTTAAACTTTCAAAAGGTGTGATTTTGCTTCACCGACATAAAAAAAAAACTTGCCTTCAATGTCTCGGATTTTACATGCTAAATTACCCACCATACAATTCTGACTTGTCCCCCCCCCCCCCGAGTAATGTTCATACATTTTTATTTTATCTTTTTTCCGTTAAAGAAGAACTGAGAGGTAAACATTTCTTACAGATAAACAGGAAGTAGGAGTGTTACGAAACTGGTTGCAACGAGACTGAAAAAAAAAACTGGTTGTTTTCAGAAAAAAATTCAAACGTTAATTAAACGGGCATACAAATAGTACCAGGTTAGGAGGAAAACCAAAATGTTTTACTTATGAAAGTGGAAATCATAATCAATGTTTTTTTTAATTTTTCCTTTGGCTTTTGACTTACACACGTTTATTGTATTAACTAAAAGTTAAAGGTAATGTGTTTCAAAAGATGTGATTTTTCTCTGCTTTCATTTATTTTAAAATTTCAAGTCCAATATTCTGTTAACAAATGTTTCTTCTCCAACGCTTTCAAAGGACGTTTTCAGTGAGTAAATATCGGTGCTGGCTCGTTCGTCTGTTGTCCAGTTCGTTAGTCGTGGTGTGTGTGTTACAGTGTCTTCATCTCTAAGTTTATGTTCTTTCGATCTATTAAATAAAATGAGTACATATAGGTTGTGTGTTACGTGGTAGGCTAGTTGTATGTTTCACGTAACATATGTGTTACATGTACGGCGGTGGTGTGTGATTTTGATAAGAACTTATAAACGCCTGAAAATAACCGTTTTCACCGTAAAAATTTGCTTAACAACGGACAGTTTTCTTCTTAACAATCGCTGTCTTTTAACACAGAAACTTACGGTGATTTGATGATTTTCTGTACAACAGCAGGTTTTATTTAACAACCAATGGCTTAATAATCGCTAGCAGTTGTACATTCTTTATATCGCCCATGCATTCCACACGATGAGTACCCATCATTTACCCAAGGAGTACAAAGTAGGATCACCAGGAGTCCCATTTGAACGGCATCGTCACGTTTTTCGCTCTTTGTCTCGCTGTCCCGGAAAAATTGAAGGAACGCAAAATGTCTCGTTTTTTAAAGAAGCATTTAAACGTATTCTCAGAATTTTAAAAATCTGCATAAAATTAGATTTTAAAATAATTAGAATGTTACACATTAAATTATATCAACCTGCCGTCTATTCCCTGCTGTGTCGGTAATGGTTATAATGCATACCAAATCTCACTTTTTTACAGCATCGATCTTAACATATTTACAACCCTTAGTAGTCCAAACGCAACCTTCAGAACTATTCTGAATCTAATTTTTTTAGCCACTCTGGAGACTATGGCAGCTGTGGAAAGAACATTTTGAATGCTGAATTCTGTCTGGGCACATGATAAAAATAGATGTCATATAGATTCAATAAAATTAATTATAATTTTCAAGACTCATTTCAAAGTAATTTCTATTATAAATAATGTTAATTTCTTTCTTTTCAGTACTAATTACTTTATTAAACAGTCTTAATCGTTAATTTCAAATTATAGTAAAAACTATTTTTTCGCAGTTGTTGAAGCAGTTGAAAAGCGAGGAGTGCGGGAGGAGAGAAGAGACATGTAAGGAGGGGTTAAGAGAAGAAGAGAAAGTGTCCGTTTTTTTTTTTAATTTCAATTCTGTTCACCCTAGTACAAAGCCGTGCTAGCTTGAGCGAAAGACACAGGTCACGTGTGATGAGACTTCGAAAGGAGACACTTTTACGTCTTGGACGACCGAGTTCGGCGGCAACTAGCTGTCCCTGCGGTAAGGAAAACTACCTGTGTCGGTTTCCAGAGGCTAAACACGGTAGCTGTTGTTTCACGCCTGAACCCAAACTTGATTACGATAGTTGCGTTTCTTACGACTTTTTGCTTTCGCTTGTTTTACAATATACGGTTGTTGAACAGAACAAAACGTTTAAACTTTGACGTTTGGTATTGCCCGTGGTAATAAAATCACCCGGATCGGCCGCAAAGCTGAGGTTGAGGTAATGTGTCATTGTACAAGGTGGTCTCAATTCCAGCAGCTGACGTTTCGTTAAGAGGTCTGATCTGTTCTAGTGGACACCGGACGTCGGACACCTCAGTTGTGGTCAATATGTCCGGCATCAGAGTCCAAAAACCTTGACTTCACATCATCATTTGACGCTCGTGTATTGAGTTGAGACCGGACGTATGGCAAACCTGATTTCAGACCATATCCTTTCACCTTGCCTTTCACTTGGCAAACAACAGATTACCTCGAGTCATGAGCCCAATGGAAGGAGACCAAAGAGCAGATGGGTTCTGGAACAGATCAACGTTCACTTGATAATGATAACACTGGTGCTGATGATGACAACGACCAGATGCCCCTCGTTGTGTTGATTGTTTCTTATTCATTAAAATCAATGAAATCAATTAAAGAGGCAGACCTAGATTAAAATGGATAGAAGGGATTGAAAGGAGTATGGAAGAAAATAATCTGAAGAATGAAGATACACAGAACAAGTTGATATGGAAACTGAGATGCGGGATGCGGCAATAGCTGTGGGATCCCCGTCAATATATAAATATGTATAAAATCAATTAAATGTTCAAGCTTGTTGACGCATTTCGGTCGTAAAACCATTTTCAAGTCCAATGCTGCCTTTATACTGTACGTAGGCCTATAGGTAGTCCGTGTATTGAAGGGGGCTACTAGTCATGACTTAACAGCTTCTTCTTGTTTTTGTTGTTGTTCTTCTTCCCCAACAAGCATTAGGCCTTGGACCTGTTCCGGCTTCATAGGATTTATTCCCATCATTTCTTTGCTCTCCCTTCGCTTCTTCTTCCAGCTGGTTTGTATCTACTTGCTGCTTTTGGTAGTCTTCGAACCTGCTTTGGCTGCTTTTGGTCCTTTTGGCTGTCCCTATGCTTCTTTTGGAAGTGAGTCATGGATAATGAGAAAGAGAGATAAAAGTCGCATACAAGCAGCGGAAATGAAGCCACTGAATATGACCTAGATGTCATCCTACTCTCCGAAACTTTCCTTACCCCTGCTGCTTCCTTTCAGCTTCCGGCGTACACTACATATCGCACGGATAGGCCCCGGCTACAACCCCCCCGCTCGTCCCAGCGGGGGTACTGCTATTCTCGTCCACAGGCGCATTCCCCATCGTCTCTTACCCCCTCCAGATACTAGGTATTTGGAGACGACGGCGGTGGCCCTTTGGATCGGGGATCGGGAGGTTCGCCTAATTTCGGCGTACCTTCCTCCCGGGCCCGGAGGGCCTCCGCCGCCTGATGAGTGGGACGCCCTCCTCGACCACGAACTACCTACTATAGCTGCCGGAGACTTCAACTCCAAGCATCCCTCTTGGAACAGCCGTGTCACGAACCCGCGTGGCCGCTCGCTCTACAGCTACGTTCAGCGTCATCTGCAGGTCTCAGTTATTGGTCCTGACTCACCGACCCACGTGCCCACTAGGGGCCTTCCGGATGTCCTTGACATTGTCATTGTCAAGGACCTGGCCACTCCTGTCACTGTCAGTGCTGTATCGGACCTCTCGTCCGACCACGACCCGGTACTTATCACTGTTCGTCCCCTGTTGGGCACACCTCTCCAACCCCCCTCTCGTCCACGGAGAGTCAACTGGCGCTCCTATCATGACGAACTCCAACGAACAGTGCCATCTGACCCCCCGGCCCCCATCGCCTCTACGGCTGATGCGGACCGTATGGCCGACTATCTTCACGAAGTCGTTACGTCCGCTATGGACACACACACCTATCTTGTCCCAGAGACAAATCGCCGGTCTCAACTACCTGAAGAGGTGCTCCTCGCCATCCAAACTCGGCGCCAACTCCGCCGGAGATGGCAACAAACCCGGGATCCTGCTATCAAACGCAGGCTAAACGCCCAATCTGACCTTGTCAAGCAGCTTCTGCTTGATGCCACTGCACATCGTTGGGACTCGTACCTCGAGTCTCTTGAAGTCCGGCCCGAGTCTGTCTGGCAGGCTGCGAGTCGACTTAATGGCGACAAAAGGACCCGCCATCCCCTCAGATCACCGGACGGCATTGTGTACTCCGCGGCCGGCAAAGCTGAAGTCTTTGCCGCAACCATGGAGGAGCAATTCACCGTCCACGGAGGCGTCTGCGACCCCGTCCACTCGGCCGAGGTCGCAGACTTCCTATCTGGATATTTTTCCCGCCCTCCAGCTGACATCCCTGACCCGTTCGACCGGGCCGATGTTGTCTCGGCTATTGGTCGACTTCGCCCTAAGAGGGCGCCCGGCGATGATCGTATCGGAGCGGCGGCGCTACAACACGCTCCCCCTAGCCTCATCAACTTGGTCCACGAGCTGTTCAATGGATGTCTCCGGCTTCATTACTTCCCCAGCCTGTGGAAGCGTGCGAAAATCATCATGATCCCCAAGCCTCGCAAGCTGCGTATTGACCCCTCAAACCATCGACCCATCTCACTGTTGCCAGTCATATCGAAGGTACTCGAGCGCCTCCTGCACGGTCGGTACGCGCCTCTGCTGGATGGTTTCATTCGGCAGGAGCAGTTCGGCTTTCGCAGGGAGCACTCGACGACCCTTCAACTCGTCCGGGTTGTTACCCATTTGACGGACGCCTACAACAAGCATCTGTCCTCCGTCGCTGTATTGCTCGACGTGAGTAAGGCCTTCGATCGAGTCTGGCACGAAGGCCTTCTCTACAAACTGGCCCACTCCCCCCTCCCTGCCTCATTCGTTCATTTTCTCCGGTCGTACTTGTGCGATCGTATCTTTAGGGTATGCGTCGAAGGGTCGTACTCATCCGTCCGACCAGTCGCCGCAGGCGTACCACAGGGATCTGTCCTTGGCCCCGTTCTGTACCTCGTGTACACGAACGACCTGCCTGTTCAGCCTGGAGTCACTCTCTCGCTCTATGCGGATGACGCTATGTACCACGCCAGCTCAGCGAGTCTTGATTTCGCAGCTGGCCTGGTGCAGCGTCAGCTCGCCGTACTTCCGGACTGGCTACGGAAGTGGAGGATGGCGGTCAATGCGGAGAAATCCGAGGCGATCGCCTTTTCTCATAAATTAACTTCCCGCTGCCAGTCTCTCTCCCTTGAAGGGATCCCAATCGAGTGGAAACGGACTGTAAAGTACTTGGGCGTCACTCTTGACCGACGCCTAAGCTTTGCACCTCATGTCTCTCTGAGTCTCCAGCGCGCCAGAGGCGTCAGAGCCAAACTATTTCCCTTTCTCTCTCATCGGGGTTCAGTGCCTGTGCGCACTAAACTCACCATCTACTTGCTCTTTCTTAGGGCAATCCTGACTTACGCAGCCCCCGCCTTTTGGGTACTACTCAGCCCATCCGTTGTCGCCCGTTTGGAAGCTTTCCAATCCCGAACCCTCCGCTACATTTCCAACTCTCCCTGGTTTGTCAGAAATGATGCCATCAGGCGAGGGTTGAAGGTTCCTTCACTTACCGAATTCGTTCGGTCCCTAGCCCTCAACCTATTCTCCCGAGCCTATGTCTCGACCCATCCCCACATCCGTCGACTAAGCACAGATGTCGGCCCACCACCTAGACGACACAAACGCCCCCGAGCTTTGCTCGACGACCCCCCATAATCAGTTACAGATCATCTGCCCAATCCCCCCGACCTTGAGTATTTTCACGCTCCTCCTCCTTCCTTCTTTCTCTTGTCCGTGCTGGCGCTCGGCGACAGACTGGGGGGGGGGGTCTGCGCTAGCCCTAGGTGTGCTTAGTGCCGCCTCTGGTGGACGCTGCCTCCTCGTACGCTCTCTCCCGTGCGCCGACATTGCCGCTTGGCAGCCCTCGGGGACTTTTCCTGAGCGGTTAGGGGCGCCCTACCCGTTGTGGCAGGGTAATTCCTGCTTCTCAAGCGAAAGGTCTTCGAGGTCTCCCCCATTCAGCCGTCACGGGTCTCTTCGAGGTCCCAGGGTCCATGAAAAATCGAACATCCTGTCCCTCCAAAATAAAATTTCTGGAGGTTCCATTCCTTTGAAAGCGCGAGATCGCTAGCCAAGGTAACAGCAAGGCAACATGCAGTCATCGGGTATCACCCGGACACTGCGACCACCGGAGCACGACTAGCTGCTGCTCCGTACACCACTGGACCACTGGACGGAAATGAAATTTCTAAGATCGGTCAAAGGTTGTTCTAAGTAAGATCGATTTAGAAATGAAGAACTTATAGAAGAGCTGGAAATATATAGCTTAAATGAGAAAGTAGAGGTGCATGACTTAACAACATAAATGCAATTATAAAGACCTAACGTTTCCAGTGGAATAGCAAACTATTCAAGGAAAGTAACATGTCCTTGGAAAGGAAAACTATAAAAATATTTCGAGTTGCCACCAATAAGTAGGGTGTAATAAATCATTATAATAGTAATGTCACTACTGAGTCGTCAACCAGCGGCAGACAACGGCCAATGTGTTATTGTTCGTTCCTGACTTATACAATGAAACAATTAGTGTCGCATTCTATTGTACACGATTTTGTAATATTGTATAATCCTTTAAATGGACGACGCGAGCAATTCCTTTGTGATGGTGAATCTTGTCAGTTTACGTACCTCCGCGACGAACGAATCAGAAACGGAATTCATTTATCACATCAAATTGTATTAACTTGTGTTCGCTATCTATTCTATTGTCCACATCCGAGACATTTGGTCTCTATACAATCCCCTCAACGTGTGTATGTGTGTTATACTCTTGTTATATTCGTTAGCGGTTATCTGTGTCTTCCACAGAGGCTCCGCTGTCACTTCCCCTCTACCGTGTTAACTCATGCGAATTCCGTTAATTTATCAGACATTACATGCTGACTTCGACTGTACCTTTTGTTGTCGCCTTGCAAACAAAGCGGCCTTATCTCTTTGCTTCTTTGACAAATCCCTCCACCTTCTCCAGTTACAAACATAGCCTATCCTTTGTCTCAGTCGCTGTCATTCAATCCGCGTTTTGTATTATATCTGTCTTTAAGCTGCTTTGTGTTTTCTTCTAGCAACATACTCTGTGCTTTCATATTCAAATATATTTAACGGTGACTACGGTTAGAAGTACTTCTGAAGTCATGATTTCGACGGTGCATCAGACCTTAACTATTTCCACAAATGCAGATTCTTTCCTCTTCTCCAAGGATTAGGCCCTAGTTGACCTGTTTCAGAGCCCCTCGGTCTACCGACATCTCCTCTTCCATTTGTCTCATATCTCACGGCTACCACTGGGAATCTGTCAGTTTGCATACGGTCTAAATAATCGCACCCCATATCCTCTATTTGCCTCTAACTGTATTGTGCAAAGATTAGATTATTGGTTGTAATATAATAATCTGTCCATTGTTATTTTCCGGTCTACAAGGAATTATTCTTGTTTGCTTCTTGAAAATTAATTTCAGCAGCTTGAGTATTCTTTTCTTCCTTTATAATGAGGGCTCATACTTTCGCTTGCATGTAAAACGTGAGGTAAGGTACTACTTTGAAAATTTTATTAGTGTATTCTTTTTAATTTTATTTTTTTGATATATTTATTTTTATAATAATCTATAATTTTGGATTGTTTTTAAATGTTCCTCCATTATCCTACATCTTATTATTCATCTTATAATTTTGTTTACTCAAGTCTTTTTATCTAAAATCGTGTTTCCTTTTTTTCATCCACGTTAGCAGATAAAAAATTACATGGAGCCTGCCATGATATTACGAGTCCCCTCTGACTTTTACCCACTTGAGGGTTTGTTGGTACTATCAGGTTTTATTGTCTGTTTGTATTATCCAGAATTCTAACTCCGAATTTAATCTTGCTGCTTTGTATAATAAATGGATATTTTTATATATTTTATAATAGACACATTGTGGTTTATTTTTGTTTGTACAAATATACATAACTGAAAAAAGTGTGTAAAGTTTTTTCGTAGTCTACAAAAGTTTGGAAGACTTTATTACAATTTGCAAGGGGTGTAGGCAGATATTCATTTTGTCAATGTATTAAAAATATAAACTTCGTATTTTAAATAAAATTCCTCATAATTATGCTTCCATATAGGCTTTTAAAATGTTTGTAAAATTTCGGCTTCCATTCAGACCTACTTTGCACGTACTACAGTTAAAAAATTTCAAACTAAACAGTATATTTACATTTGGTTAAAATTTCTGTTACTTTGATTCCCGACATAGATTTGTACAATTTACACAACTTTCAACCCACTTTTAAGACTTGGTGTCCAAAAATTTTGAAATTTCCAAAACTGTTGTATTTAGATTTGTGTTCAAATTTCATTTAATTTTATATCCCACATGGATTTTTGCAAAAATCCCAAATTTTGGCCCCTCACACTTCTGCAATTTTTGTTTGGGGGAAAGGTGTTAATCTAAAAAAATAGTAGGGTTTTGTGTGACAAAAAATGAACACGCACACTACATTTACAAATATCGGCCGACACATATTATGTATAACAAAATTATCTTCAGACATCTCCCAAAGAGAAAGCAGACAGACTAATGTCAAAAATTGAGTTAAAACTGAGAACTCTGCCAAAATGTCAAAAAATTACAAAAACCTGTAAAAGATACCACTTTATCAAAAATTACGAACATTACGGGCTTTTTCACAGGGTACTTTCGTTTCACCCCACTGGCAGTGTTATGTACAGACGAACTCAGGAGTTACAAAAAAGTGGGACGACGATTTTTGCGAAGAGACGTTAATCTGCGAAGGTACCAAATGAAAATACATGTGTTGTGGATGTGTGAATCGCGAGAGAACAAATTGCAGCGCAACAAAGAGGGACAGCTCGTCTTGAGACGCAGTTGTCTGCGAAACAAAACGGCAAGCACAACAATACGAACGCGCGACCATCAACAATAGCCAAGACGCGACAATACGACACAACAATATACACGCCTTCAAGTCGTATCTGAAAAAATATGTTATTCTCGACTGCAAAGAGCTCACAAATTTTTATACCAACGTGTTAAAGTGAATGCAAACGTTTTAGTGTCATTGTTACGTGCACTCCTCTTCTTGCCGCAACCTTTTAAAGTTCGTGGGTTGTGACATTGTGTTAATCATCTAAACATTAAACTCGCTCGGTGTATCCAAATCAGACAGTCATCAATCAAGAGTCAACTTGTCTAGATCATTGTTCCGATATATGTCCACAAAACCATGACTCCTAACTAGATAATTCGATCTCAGCGCGTGTCTGCTAGCAGTCATCACTAGCTGCCCCGGTTTGAAGAGACCCTGCTGCTGAGCACAAAAAGAAGACGCAAAACGTTCTCGACAGGGAACTTTGGCTGCCGACCAAAGTTCTCCGTCAGTTCCCTTCATGCTTGTTGCTTAGTTTTCGGTCCTTGAACGATACCGCGCGACGATTTGCATGTAAACTTTAAACGTACTCCGTCTTAATCAGTAGATACTCGTATTTTGAGTAACTACGCGACTCACCAATCGTTGCTTTGTGCTATCTAATAACGATTGCGCACAATTCTATTTTCTCATATGCTCTCTTAAACATTTCATCTTTGCTAACTTTAATTTTTCATGAAATCCATGGCTTTGCAAAGAGATCTCTTACAAATATAAATTACAAAGTCAACGACAGTGCAAGTTTTAGCAACATAGCATCACTAGTATGGTATACGTTTAGCAAGTACAAGCCGAATGTATTATTTAAATGGTTCATCAAATCACGACAGTAGTGAGCATATGCTCTGTCATTCAAAAACCACATCTGCACTTTACCTGCAAGTGGAATATCTTCCAAGAATTCCATCAGATTCGTTTTTTTTCCGGCCGGTAAAAGCTGTTATTATTTTGCTAACCCTTTGAAGCCAGTAACGCAACAGCGTACACGTAATAATCATAATAACAATGGAACGTTAAAATATTAACGGTTGGAATTGCGTTATCGCTCAGATGTTTGTTTGTCACAGCGGCCAGGAATCGTATTAACTATTTACGACATCAAACACTCACGAACGTGTTACACGGCAACACGATCAAATAAACAATCGCACCGCCTCTCCCTGATCTTTTGTGTTTTATGAAAATAAATACTACTACAACAGTGACAATAAACATATTAATGTATAAATAATTCATAATATACCACTATGCAGAAAGCTACAAGCGATTCAGTGTTTATTATGTGTGTTGGTGATTCCGCTCATTTCTCCAATTCTCTTGGTTACTGGAATTTGGTGACGATGTGTTTTATTAGTGGGTTGTCAGAGCTGGAAATGCTTCAGATGCTCAATGATTCTGCAGGAAATGTGAAGAATGTGGAATAAGAATAAATGAAGAGACCAAGAATATGATGATAAACGGGCAAGGAGGCAGGCAAATAAATTGCATTGAACCGCGAGTAAAGTGACGCAGTTCAAGTATCTGAGATGCACTGTGACTAAAGATGGTGTTGCACGGTAGAAATTAATATAAGAGTGGCATTGGCTAATTAAAGCCTTAATTACTATGCTATGCGGTTTGTACTTGCTAAAAGTATACCATACTAACGATGGTAGTATGATATACTTTAGTATACCGGTTGCTAAACGTTGCACAGTCGTTGACTTTGTAATTTATATTTATAAGAGGTGCAGATATCTTTGCAAAGCCATTGATTTGATTCCACAGGTAGGAATCAAACACCAGATAAACAAGGTGTCCAGTGCTTTGTATGGAGCATAGAGTTGTACGGTGCTGAAACGTGGACAGTGCGTAGGGAGGATGTGATTGGATTGGAGGCACTGGAGATGTGGAGATGACGAAGAGTCGATGAGGTTAGGTGGGTGGATAAAATTGAGACGAACAAGTCTTATAAAGGACTAGTGAGGAAAGACAGATACTCAAGAGTGTAAAAAGAAAGAACGAACGGAAGACGAATTGGCTTGAGGAACTGGATGAAGCCAGACTGTCTGCTAAAGACAGCATTATTTAAGGGAATGTAACTTGTAAAAGAGAGTAAGAGGAAAGTTTGAAGAAGTCTGTATGAGATTGACGTAGAACCAGTAGAGCTAGGGAGCAGAACGCAATTGATTGTTGTTACGAAAGTGTTACAGAAAAATCTATTCATTCTTTTTATCCCATAATTTATTTATTTAATTTTTTTGGGTTTTCAGGCTACTCGTGTTTTTTTTCGGAGAGTTATCAGGTTATCAACTGTGACTCGTCTCGTTTTCGTCTGCGAGGATGCAAACGAGAAAAACGACTACACTGAGGAAATGAGATACAGAATTGGAGAAGCCAGAACAGTGTTTAATAAGTTAGACAAACTATTTTACAGTGAAGACCTTTCAGCCTGGCTCTCAAGATTCGAATGCTAAGTTACAGTTTTGCTGTATGGAATGGAAGTTTGGACTCTGGATAAGAACACCGCCTATAGATTAGAACCGTTCGAAATGTAGACTTATCGCAGAATTCTAAATATAAGTTGGAGAGATAAGGTCTCTAATATTGAGGTGATTAGAAAGATGTAGAAAAAAAAGAAATTATTAATACTGTTAAATTTAAATATCTGGTACACATACTGGGCGGAGGAAGATATGACTATGTACAAGCACAAACTACTATACAGGGCAAGATTCAAGGGAAAAATAATCCGGAAAGAAGGTGTACTTCCTGGTTAAACAACTTGAGAGACTGGTTTAACAGCAGTTCCACCGGTTTATTAGGGCTGCTGTGTCTAAAGTTTCGCGTTGGATGCCAACTTTTTTTAGAAGAGACGGCGCTTGAAGAAGAAGAAGAAAGGGATACGAAAATATTACAAATTATAGGTCATTTAATATAATTGATCATTTAATATAAGCTTTCAAATCGGTCTCTTCCAGAATGTATAATTAAATACTTAAAAAAGAACAAAAAAGAGACGCAATTTAAATATTATAATGCCATACCTAGAATACAAGATACCTATTTAGAATACAAGGGACAGAAATGAGGTTCTTGAGGGCTGTAAAGTGTTGTACTGGGAGAGGGGAGGTCTTATCAGAAATTATCATATTAGAATGGTACTAGGCATAGCTGAAAGTTTACATAACAAAATCTCCCGGTACAAAACTGAGTGGCAGTCCCAACGTGGAGCGATGGGTGGATGAATTCCACAGGCTGTTAGCCTAATGGCGGCGGCGGCGGCGGCTTTTAACCTAAATCTGTGCTTTTTCGATTAATGTAATTGCGTACTTGCAAATAGTTAGTGGAAAGATCACCATTGACATCACAAAATACGCAATCACCCTCAAATTACTGAAATTATGGAAACCTTAAAATTTATATACCTGATAATTCTAAAAAAATCCACTACTTTTAAATTATTTTTAAAATACTTTTTATTCGCTTCAATCCATAATTTAAGTTCACCGACATAAATAATAACCTTAAAAATTCCATTTACATCCATTACAGATAGATATGCATTCCGATTGTTTAGAAATGGTTCAACTTTCTTTTTTGTAAAGTCTAATATAAATAGACTATTATGCAGTTAAAAAAAAAAAAACAATGTCTTAGCAGTAGTGTCAACGGTATAACTTATATGTAAAAATTGAATACATAAACTTGTAAGATTAGCTAGCGTTCATTTTACCAATCACTCCTACTGCAATTATGTATCGAAACTCTGTGCCCACGAAACTACTATATACAAAACCTGTTCTCCCCCATGTGCACATATCACTTTTAAATATATCGTTGCGCCCTAACCGTTAAGGGATATGGGATCCACGTTACGGGCCATTACACAGAACAAACTGCACAAACTTGCACTACCCTTGTACTTTGTAATTTAGAATTGCGAAAGGTGCAGGTCTATTTCAAAAGCCATGGATTTCATTCCACAGTTAGGAATCAAACATAAAAATGTTGTACTCTCTCTGTTACAAGAACAAAAAGACATTATTGCGTTTAGAGAGAGGCGCGGTGAGCAATATTATGATTTTATACATAAATAATAAACACGGCTAAACTTGACTCTAAAATCTCATATAAAAATTACTTACTGTCTTGTCATTAAGGAAGCTCTGTTTCAGGTATAAATATTTTTGATACTTACTCGTTTTTCTTCTTCCTTTGTTTTTACTTAGCATTGAAATATATCCAAAAAGTTACTAACTTTAACACATATCGAATTTACTAAAAAAAACTATCGTATACAGTTAATATTGTTAGGTTGGAGCGTTCGTCAGTTAAATTAATAATTAACAGATTGATAAAATTGGAAGAACCAGAACGATCCCAGGTCAAAATAGAAATAACAAAAAAAGTGTACGATTGTATGAGAATCACAGACTGGAAGGAGCTGGTTTAGCCAGCTCATCACTTCTGCTACAGAAAAATTTGAGATAATTAACTGTAACAATGAATATGTCGTGGAAGAAAGCCCAAGTATATTAGTCTTTGCTAACACGGACTATTTGGTTTGAAAAGAAAATTTTATTCTTGGATTTTGTTGTCCGTGACTTAATAATAGTATGTATACATTTTTCTCTTTACCCAATGTAATGTATTCGTTAAACGTTAAAAAAGTTACTAGCTAGTTTCATTTATTGCAAGCATCGTCAGAGGCGGACTTAAGTCTGGCGAAGCCGTGTTTACCTTTAGTTTGGCCCCGTCAGTCGGGGGCCGCCTCTGACGAAGCTCGCAATAAGCGACTTATCTAAGATATTAGTGTTCCGTGTCAGAAATGTGTTTACGTATTTAGGAAATTTTGTTCTGCTATCATCAAGAGCATCAAAGTTTCTTCTTTGTAAAACAAATGGAAATAAAACACTCTAAAATCTCATTGTGCTTAAAAGGTTTAGTAGCCTTGCACTAATATTTACTTATTTACTTACTTAATCCTTAACTTTTCTACCTTTCGGTGTAAAGCTATGTTGGAGTTGAGTCCTCTAAGGTCGTCTTTTTCCACATATCCCTCCATTTCTTTCTATCTCCTACGAGCTCCTTTATTTTCTCCCATTTTACTCCTCTTCTTTCTGCAGCTGTGCGGTCTCCATCCTTCCAGAGCTTTCTCGGTCGTCCTCTCTTTCTTTTACCTGTTTCTCTGTATTCAAACACTTGCTTTACCAGTCTTTCCTCCCCCATCCTCATTACATGTCCCAGCCATCTAAGTTGTGCTTGTTCTACTGTTATTGCTACAGGAACAATATATAACTTTTTCCTAAATATTTCATTTCGAATTCTATCTTTTTTTGTCTTCCCTTCTATTTTTCGAAGAAACCTCATTTCAATACTAGTTAGCTTGCTTTTTATTCTCTCATTTGTTGTCCATGTTTCGCTTCCGTAAGTTAATACTGGTTTCATGATTTTTCTGACTATTTCTGTTTTTATCTTAGTGGGTATTTCTTTTTTACCCAGGAAACTTGATTTAATACTACTGAATAATCTTCCTGTTTTCGCTACTCTTTCATTTATTTCTTCCTCTAAATTCCCTTTGCTGTTAATCACTACTCCCAGATATTTATAACTTTTTACTTGTTCTAAATATTTTCCATCAAGTTCTATACTGTGTTTCTCTTCTGAATTTCCTATTACCATAGTTTTAGTCTTCTGTACATTAATCTTCGTGTTTTTCTTTCTAAGTTCTTCATTAAATACCTTTATGTTATTCTGTAACTGTTTTTCTGTTTCTCCTATAATTATTAAATCGTCTGCGTAACATAATTCGCCTTGCACTAATATACATTTTAATAATATGGAAATATATATTTTATTGTTACTAACAAGCGAAGAAATCAAAGCAAGAATAGCACCAGGAAACAGAAGCTACTACGCATTAAAAAATATATTCCAATCCAGGAATGTATCAAAAAATGTCAAAAAGAAAATATACACCACAGTAATCACACCTACAGTAACATATGCAAGCGAGACATGGGTATTGAATTTAGAAGATTTGAAAAACCTTGGTGTTTTCAAGAGGAAAATTCTGAGAAGAATTTGTGGATCATTGTGGGACGGAGAGATGTGGAGGATAAGAAAGAACCGTGAGCTAAGAGACCTGTATGGAGAACCGGACATAGTTGTGGCAGGGAAGGGGCAAAGGCTAAATTGAAATAGTTGGGGCACATAGTGAGAATGAGAAGTGATCGAGGCCCAAAAATGAACCCAGAGGGAGTAAGGAGGAGAGGACGTTCGAAGAGAAGATGGTACGAAGATGTGGAAGAGGATTTGAGAGTGATGCAAGTGACAAAGAAGAATGGAGGAGAATCGTTGAGCAGTACAGGGTTCTACAGGGAACGAAGTGCTATAAAAAGAAGAATATTTAATTGTTACTATTCCTATTGTTGCTTTCGTTGGTGATCTGCAAAAGTTGAGTTCTCAAAAATAAAAGTGAAAAAAAGAATGCTGAGCAGATTTGAGATAAAAATAATAAAAGGTAGAAACATTTATCAGCCCAAATCAAAATACTCTGCAATATTTAATTAAGCCAGTAATCAAACAGAGGGTAAAAGGTTTAAACTGACCTTATGAATAATACAGTCATCTAAATTCTATGGTTTGTTATTCTCTGCAGTTAATCTTTTGATTGATTTAATCAGACTTTGTACTTAAGAAGTAAATAAATATTTCTACTAGTAATTTTGTACCAACCACTATGTTGTCTTTGGTATTGACGAACGCTTCCGGTAGTCAAGCCATCTTCAGGTTATTTACCAAACGACCTGGTCATTTACTAGGTTGGTCATTTACCAAACGACCTGGTCATTTACTAGGTTGGTAAATGACCTGAAGATGGCTTGACTGCCGAAAGCGCTCGTCAATACCAAAGACAACATAGTGGTTGGTACAAAATTACTAGTAGAAATATTTGAGACCACTAACACTCCAATATAACAATAAATAATTAAATATTTCCTTATTTTCTACTGCCATTACAGTTTTGGAGAATCCATTACGTTGTCTGTCTGTCACTGACATTCTTTAAATTTATTAATCAAATACAAACAAAAATCCTTATTAACAACACTGTTAAAAACACTTCCACGACATAAAAACAGCAATATGTTTTGCAAATATATTGCAGTGACTATTGTTCACCCGGTATTATGAACACTAACACGATACCATACTAAATTTCTTACACAGAAAATTTCATATAAAATACTTTATGTGCAACATTAAAAATGTGAACCGAAAACTTCGAAATCTCATTGCACTGGAAGAGTTTAGTTCCCTTGAATTGTTTAACATTTGTAAAACATATAGCCTACTATGTATTTAATTCTTATTGTTCCTGTAGTTATAGTTGTAATTCTAATTAATTATTGTTATACTAATTATTATAATTAGTTACAATTAGTATAATTGTTATAATTAGTTATAATTATCTCAAAAAACAACACTCCTTTACTTGCAAACAAAAATATGTTTTTCATAAATATAATGTACACTCGTGTATACTATATTTACCAAAATGTATCTTTATAAATAAATATAATGTTTAACACACACAGGCCACTATTCTGATTTTTTGAACTGTAACGATACGAATAATTTTAAATGCGGCACCTTTCTTACTTATTTGTGGATCTTAAAAACATGATTCATCCCTAATTGCTATGGCATTTTCAGACATAACGTGCAACTTTAACACTATTTTACCTTTGATTATTTTTTCATATCTAATTTCTATTCTTAATGAATTGCGAATCACCAGAGTTTGGACATTCTTCTTTTCTTGAACTGTATTTTATCTTAGAACGGCATAAACTCATAACTGTCTACAGATAAAGAAGCGAATATAATTTTATATACATTTTTAGTTTATTTGAATAATTCTGTTAAAGTATGGAATCCGGGTGATGTAGTATTTAGCTCACTCGCTTTAAAAGTGAGGGAGTCTTGGGTTCGTGGAGACTGGCTCTCAGTAAATATCTTTTTACCCCTACATTCGAAATAACATACTTACCTCACAATCCATAGCAAATTATGATTTTAAAAACGATGCACCGATATCCCCTCAAAACTCGTATTTCAAAATTTGGCGGTCCATACCTCCTGAACAGTAAAGTTCACAAAAAAAAATCCAAGGTAAAGAGTCTTAAAAATTATATGTTGTGTCTGAAAATACCCTAAAATATAGTAGTTACAATTAAAAAACTTGGTCTCTATATTGGAAAATGAGGAAAAGTTTTTGAAAATTTCAAAACCTGTTTTGAACGTTGTTAAGGTCTCGTATTCCGGTATTTGCACCTCTTACAGTTTACAAGATCCAAACGGTACCCTGATTGACTTGAAGACATTATTTGTTACATATGTTTAATATTTTTATGAGATATTAAATACATTTCAAAATATGCTGTTTTGCTTATCAGGCAAACAGTTTTAAATTTAATTATGTGAGAGACATAATCGTAAAATTTAACAGTTGATTGATATTAGATCATCTTACCTATTTGACCTTCGTAATATCTTCGATAGATTCGGCTACGAGTAACATGCGCTTACCTGAAAAAAAATTAAAAATAATTATTAGTAGAACACAAAAGAAACTAAAATAAAATATCATTTACTATATTTTTAGTTCTAAAAAATAATATACAGCAACGAAATGCCTCTGTAATTTCTACATTGAAGTGTGTCGCCTTTTTTATAAATGGGGCATATAATGCACTTATTCCATTCCATGGGGATTCGTTCCGTTTGCCATATGTCCACGATTAAGGAGTGCAGTGCGACTGCCACATCAGTACCTCCAGCTTTAAGCAGTTCTGCAGGAATTAAGTCTGTACCTGGTGCCTTGTTGTTCCCGTAAAAATAATACTATTACGGGAATACCAAGCTGGATTCCGACCTGGAAGGTCTACAATCGACCAACTCTTATCGGTAAAACAGATACTAAGATGCGGATAGGAACGTGATATTGATGTGTACCAGATCTTTGTGGACTTCAGGCAAGCGTATGACTCTATTAATAGAGACAAACTCTACACCATAATGCATGAATTTGGAATACCAGGCAAGCTGGTAAGATTAACGCAAGTTACTGTGCAGCAGACTGAAGCCCAAGTAAGGGTGGATAGCCAAC